>OY998175.1:158285303-160685303 GCA_963921935.1 Galeruca laticollis | reverse complement strand
GAGATTAAGATGTCAATGATGGAAAACCAGATGGACGAGAAAGTCAAAGAGTTAGAGAGAAAGATTGCCGATTTAAGAACACAGGACACTCCAGCTGAAGAAAAGAAGACCGAGCAAACAAAACCTTTCAAGCCAGAAACACACCCTAAATTAGAAGACATTGGCAGTTTTTCCCGAGTCAAGGCTCCAACGTTCGGCGGAAAGACATCGTGGACCAATTATATGAAACAGTTTGAAGCACCCGGTAGAGTGAATAATTAGTCCGACGGGGAGAAGGCAGTAAACTTAACCATCGCGCTTCGGGGAGATGCCTTAGATGTACATCAGACGATACCGCTTGAAGAAACGGATGACTTCGAGCAACTGAAGAAGAGGTTGGACATGCGATATGGCCACGAACATCTAGAACATTTGTACCAATCCCAGCTGAAGAACCGCAGGCAGAAACGTGACGAAGCCCTTCAAGAGTATGAAGTGGATATTGCCCGACTAGTTCGATTCGCTTATCCATCAGCACCAGAGAACATGATGGAATGTTTGGGCATCCAGGCCTTTATTGATGGCTTACGTAACCCCGATATGCAGAGGACGTTTCATTTAGCCCATCCCAAAACATTAGTCGACGCATTAACAGCTGCTCTTGATTATGAAGCAGCAACGAATGCTTCGGGATACAACAAAGTCACGACCATCCAAGAACAAGGTGACGAGGACAGACTTGACCAGATCGTCAGTTTGATAAAAAGTATGATGGATAAAAAGCCGAGAAAGATCAGATGCTGGAATTGTAGCGAGCTAGTGCATGTACGCAGTTCGTGTAAGTGCCCCAGAACCCCTGCAAACCAAGAATCTCAGTCACAGGAAAACTAGAACGGGTCAGCTAGGAGGGGACAGCATCAACCCATGATCGTTCCAAAGACCTTCTCATACTGATAGCTTCTCTCAGATATCGCAACGATAGTGTGTATGTAGATAGCGAAGTGAATGGCAAGTGATATACTATGCTGGTAGACACTGGAGCAACTAGAACCACTATACGACCCGAGATAATAAACTCCAGGAAGAAGCTTTTACCAATGAGACTGCGACTGCGGACCGTCAGATGCGAGAGTATGAACGTTCACGGGGAGACGAAAATCCGATTGGGAGTTGGCACAGAAAAGTTCACGCATACGGTAATCGTAGTTGACATCGAAGAAGACGTGATTCTGGGAATGGACGTAATGAATCTACATGGTTTCCAACTGGACTTTAGAAACAGAACAATTAAAGTGGATTCCGAGGAGGTATTCCTTCATCCATATGAAGGCAGCACGGTGTTGGCAGCTGTACAGGAAGATGCCGTTCTACCTGCACGAAGCGAAGCCATGATAGTAGCGCGGCTACAGGAATCATGGAGGAAGGTACACCGGTTATGATGGAGCCAAGGAACCACGACGAAGAGGTTGGCAAAGGAGTACTAATTGGAAAAGGATTGGTTACATCTGCGAATGAGATCCCAGTACGTGTGATAAACGTGAATGATTACCCAGTTACCATCAAGAAGGAAACTAGGATCGGATCCTGAGTACCGGTGACGTCTATAGTTCATCAAACAACGGCAACTAACAATTCCAATGCCAGATTCGAACATATGTTATCAGTAGCTGGTCAATACTTAAATCAAGCTGAGAAAAGGAAAATGAGAGAATTTCTCTTGCCGTATCGATACCCATTTGTACCAAAAGATGGGAAGACTTCAGCCGTCAAACACAAAATCGATACTGGTAATGCCAAGCCAATTAGGCAATCAGCTCGAAGACTTCCACGAGCGAAGAGAGAGGAAGCTGAAAGAATAATTCGAGAGATGGCAGAAGAAAAAGTAATAGAACCATCCACCAGCCCATGGATAGCTACAGTTGTGCTCGTCAAGAAAAAGGATGGAACTACGAGATTCTGCGTGGACTATCGCCAGCTAAAACAACGTGACGAAGAAAGACAGTTATCCTTTGCCTCGAATCGACACTACGCTATATACTTTGGCCGGCAGCAAACTGTTTTTCACCTTGGACCTGAAGTCTGGTTACTGGCAAGTAGAAATGGACCCAGAAGACAAACCACCGGATCCGAATTATGGCAATTCAACGTCATGCCATTCGAGCTCTGTAATGCGCCGGCGACATTTGAAAGACTCATGGAAAATGTCTTGAGAGGGTTGTGTCGGAAGACATGCCTGGTGTATTTGGACGACATCGTAGTACTGGGGAGGACATTTGACGAACACCTCAAGAATTTGGAAGATGTATTCAACCGAGTCCAAGCTGCCCAGCTCATGTCAAACCCGAAGAAATGTCACCTGTTTTAAAACAGAGTCAACTATCTAGGTCATGTAGTGAGCAATGAAGGAGTGGCGGTAGATGGAGACGGCGGTGGAGACCATGACAAAGAGGAAGGGATGAACCCTCTACAACAAGAGTCTGGCCCAGCCTTCGAAGAATTTATGGGCGCATACGGAGGTACCGGGAAAGCTATATACGGAGTCACTACAGAACAAAGACAAGATTTGGTGACGCTCCCGGAAGGCACATAACATCTCCCCCAGTAACAAACACGCACGAGGTTTAGACAATTAGATAAACTTGAAGATCGGATGCCAGCTCCTGGCAAGACAGTGAGACTCAAACACAATTCGTGGTGCGCCTTCTACCTGGTAACTAAAAATTAATTTCCAGATCGATCCACCGACCGGGATGTGTGGGAAACGCTACGAAGCCTTCGAGATCATGTGCTGGAATCCCACGTGGAGAAACTAGCAATGCCCAGGATAGAGAGCAACCAGTTGGATTGACGAGTTATCAGGATCATGATAGAGGTAATTGTTCAGTTTATAGTTTTTCCATGTTTTTTGTTATATTATAAAAAGACACAGTGTCAGCCAAGTGCTGTCAACCTGTACTTATTGTTAAAGAAAACTTTTTTATCGACTGTCGAATGTATTTGCAAGCCAGTTGTGAAAAAGTAAAAGAAAGGTTATGTTGTCGTAAAGAGACATAACGTCAAGAAAAATGTATATGTCACGGTAAACAGACAAATAAAGTTTTTTAGTAGAAAAGTATTAGATTTTCGTCACGAATTTATATAAAATCATTCAGATAACAGTTCCTTCATACACACAGCCATTTATTTATTGCTCTCTTTGAGCTGGTCCTTCGATTACAGCCGTTATAACAAAAAGTCAATGCAGGAATTTAAACAGTGATCATCCAAGATACTGGTGTCCACATGTTAATTTGCAGCTATATACCCCTCGTTATCGGTACGTGTTGAAGACAGTGCTTTGTTATTTCCATACAACCGGAAAATGCAGACATGGGTCCAGTTGCCGATTTAAACATCCAGTTCCGGCTACACAGAAGTTCCAGGAGGAACTTCGTTTTAAAGAGAGGGTAATGTTACGAAATAGCACATTTGTGCAGTCCCTGAATCCGACTCTGCCTAAGCCATGTATGAAAGTTAAAATTTTGGCGAAAGCGCAAGAATTTCTTCGAACTGTTTACCATTATTTTTTGTGACTATTCTTATCTAGACATTTCCAGTGAGGTCCAATGTTTTTGTGACCAGTCTTATCTAGACAATTCCAGGGAGGCGATTGTTTTTGTTTGAGCCGCAATCTAGAATAATCCAGAAAAAAGGGCACTTAATATATAAAGACTTCCGACCATCGAGAGAAGTCAGTTTATTATTTGATCTCGTGATATAAACAGTGAACAAGTAAATATATAAATTACGTCTAGTAAATAAACAGTAGTGAAGTGTTTATATAAATTAGTGCAAGTGAATAGTTTAGTGAATAAATAAATTAAGAGAGTAGACATACCGTGTGTATGAATTTATCCCACCCGTCGTAATAAAAACTTTTAAAGGAATAAGAAAAACATTACAGTACATAAGTAATTCCAAAATGTTAACATTTAAATATGTTGACGTTCTCTGTATCACCCTCACATTTACTAAGTATAATATTTAAGGATTGTCTAGTTTTCCTCATTGGATACAAAAATTACGGTATTTTTAGGGTTAAATGTGAATAATCTAATTTGCCACATATGCGGTAAATAAAACTTATGGTTTTTAGCGTATTGTTGTTTAATTAGAAAATAACTTATCTACGAAATACTTTGTTTTCCATAAAATAGGAGGTGGTAGAATAAAAGAGAAAAAACGTAAATATTTTATTTTTTTGAGAAACTAGTTTCAATTTCATATTTCACTTATTTTTACAATTCTAGACAACTTTTTCAAATGGAATTTTGTGTATTTTGCAAAATAAGAGTAGTGTACTCTTGAGCTGCATTCACATTTTCGAATCTCCCTAGTATAAGAAACTAGATATTCAAATTTTTGTAAGTCCATTTTATGTTAGTGATCAAGCAGGCATTTTTATCAAGAATAAAATTTTCTGAGAAATGAACAATAAAATTGTTTTCCATTTGAATCCAACTTTATATCTATCACTGTATATGTATATATATAAACCACCTTTTTGTAAAATTCATAATTGGATATTTCTGTAACTAAATTTGTGGAATAGGTGATCAATATAAAGCTTCTGTGTTAGTATATATAGCTTATTGAGCTAGATTGTTGCTAATGTATAATGAACAAAACTTTGCTGCATAGACTGCGCCTCGAGTTCTATTTTCTTTTCAGTTTTTTATATACACTCGCCAGAAAAATTTTCGCATAATTTAAAAATCGTATTTTTAAAGACATCTATCTATATTTATTTTTGAAAGTCACCGTATATTTTTAGGGTAATAAACAAACAATATTTAGAAAAAATTAGAAAGTTTTAATTAATATACAGGTGGTTAACAAAAACTAGAAAAAATGGAAATAACAAATATTCAAAAAATAGGGTTCAAAAATAAAGCTAGTAACGGGTAGGTCCTCCTGTAGCATCAATGATATATTAACACCTACTTGG
Organism: Galeruca laticollis; assembly: GCA_963921935.1. Lineage (NCBI taxonomy): Eukaryota > Metazoa > Arthropoda > Insecta > Coleoptera > Chrysomelidae > Galeruca > Galeruca laticollis. The sequence goes on along the minus strand of OY998175.1, from coordinate 160,680,337 downwards.
CATACTTAATATTGTATTTCTGATATCATTTTGATTCAGACTATTCCACACCTCTACCAAGTGGAAAACTAGCTCGGCTACGGTAATAGGTGGATTAGGTAACGCTCTAAGGCATCTATCAAGCATATTGCTCAATAGGATTGAGGTCCGGGCTAATTGCTGGCCAATCCATTGTGTTGATATCTACTTCGGCTAGGTATTCTTGCACGATATTTGCAATATGCGGCCGAGCATTGTCGTGTATAAAAAGAAAATTTTCCCCGATAAATGGTGCAAACGGTATAACATGAGATTCTAAAATACCTACAATATATCTATGAGCTGTAAGACGGCCTCCTAGAAGTACCACCAAAACGGTACGAGCCTCCATATTGATGCCAGCCCATACCATAACTGACCCACCACCATAAGCAGATCTTGGCTGTATGCAACATTGGGAATAACGCTCTCCAGGGTTTCTATGGTAGGCGTCGGTCGTTACCATATAGACAAAATCTAGATTCGTCGAAGAAGAGTACGTTGGACCATTGTTGATTTTTCCAACTTAGATGTTCTCTAGCAAATGCCAATCCTGTGCTGGTGTCAAAGGAGGAGCTCTTCTAGCAGGAAGCCTAGCATTCAAATTTGAGTCTGAAAGTCGTCTACGTACAGTGTCTGTGCTAATTGGGAAGTTATACCGTCTTATAAACTCCTGTCGTAGTAAAGTTGAGGGGCCAAATCTTTGTCTCAGGGCCCGAAGTCGTAGAAAACGGTCTTGGTTGGCATTTCTAATTCGTCTACGCCCTTATCCTGGTCGCCTTTCGTTGACCCCAGTTTCACGAAATCCTCTTTGAGCACGAGAGATAGCAGATTGAGCCACTTGAACATGGGTCAAACCCTCTCCAAGTGAGACAACGACCGCAGCACTCTCCTCAGGAGTAAGGTATCGATTTTCACGATGATTGGGGTTCACTTTTTAATTTAAAAGACAAGATTATCAATGAACACGCTTGTTTTTGTAAGAAAATCGAAATAAACTGAAATAAACAGTCAATAGTATGTTTTACCAAATTTATGTTTTATGGAATTGCAAAAAAATTAAGCAATAAGATAATTTCTTATCAATTGAAAAAGAATATTAGTTTTGGAGAATATACTGAACTGACATTATTATAGTCCAGTGGTAGTACTACAAAATTAATAATTTATAAAATAAACACCTAAAATCAAATATGGGACAATTTTGCTGGCAAGTGTATTTGTAGACAAATAGAAAACTAATTTCACATGAAAATTCGGGATAAACGATCATTAAAACACACATCTTAGTTGTAATTTTTAGAAATGATTGTTTAAAATTGGATTTTAATAAAATATATGCAACTATTGATACTCTTTTAATATAAAAACATGAAAATCAACTATATTTAAAAAACTTCATAGTTTTTGTTTTTTGACGGAAAATTGGATATTTTTTGTATAAGGAGATAATCAATTCTAAAAAACGAATAAATTGTATTTTTTGTGGAAATGAGATGAAAAAAAAACATGTAAAACAGAATTCTTACCATTTTGCTGACATAAATTAGTGCGACAGTTTCTAACAAATATTACAAACCATTACCACAAATAGGAAGTGATTAGCTAGTGCCATAGTACCTAATGTTATTTCTAACATAAATATCAATACTTTAATTTTAACATTGTACATTGAGGAAATAAAAAAGAAATGGGATTCAACGAATTGCAGCAAACCGATTTTTCTTAACAGTGAATGAGAAGATTCATATGCACATGAGTAAAACAAATAAATCAAGCTTCATGGTGATACTTAGATGAAACAATATCTGATGCTACTACTGATATGTTTACCATAGTTTTATTTGTATTTTATTGCATAAAAACCTTTCAATGATGCACACATATAATTCTAACGTGAAACTTTTCAAAAATTACATTTTTTTATTCATGCAGTTTCACTTTAACCACTTGAGCTCTTAAGAATAAACTTTCAACCTCCTTTTCTATGAAAAGCTAATTAAAAATGTTTACTGTTATTTACATATTAGCCCAATCAATGTACACATTCAGGTCAGAAGTAAGACGTCGGGCGATGTAATTTTTGAAATTAGATAGTAAAAATATTATTCTATCAAATCAAAAAAATTTCTCCAGAAGAAATGATCTGGGTATTGCAAAAAGTGCAAATGTTTATGATTTTTTATTGTTTAAATAAAAACTTCTTTGTTTTGAAAAATATAAAAAAAAGTTTCAAACAAAAGTTATAGTTTAATAGCTTAGCTAAAACTTTTATTTGAATTTTTTTTGAATATCTTAATTTGCAACAAATATACAGCAATTTAAAAAAAAGTAATTTCTCACTATGGCGCATGCGCACCGTCTAAAATTCTTTCGATATTTCTATCATCGGAACTTTGATTAACAATATTGAATAGATCGGTATTGCAAAAAAATATGAAATCGAGATTATTTGTTAAAGAAAGCCTAAATTTTCAAATAATGACAATTTTATAAAGATTAGATTTTTTGTCATAACTAAAATTCACTTTGAAATAACACTTTTTATTTTGACGCTGAGTGCATAAGTTTTTGCTCATAATTATTGCAATTATTAGAATTAAAATTCCTTTTGCCAAATCATTCTCCAATATCTACTTTTTCATATTATTTGAATAAAAACCGTATTTTTTAAATATAGGAAAAACTATTAACCTTTCAATTTTAACTTTTTTTAACACTTTGGTCGAACGTAAAAATTTTTAAAGTAAAATCCGTATAAGTTTGGTTATAATTGTTATATTTCTATGAAAATTTAGCTGAAGGTTCTTTAAAGTGTATACTTTGCAGTGGTTACTGTGTTTTATATCTATTAATTGTCAAATTCAAATAGTGCATTATTCTTATGAACAGGTGAAAAAATTGGGTTTATCATAATAAAAAGTAAATCGTTTTTCTCCAGCTAAATATTAGCTATTGAAACTTCGAATACACACAGATGAATATTTGTAGTACCGAGTGCGTATAGAAAGAATGTAACCATTGTTACCAGTATTTATAATAGAGCCGTGAAAGGTGAGACAAAAAGCAGGTACGAATGCCGAGAGCCGGCGCGCGGCTGTGTACGACATATACAGCACACTACACTGACGCCGCGTTAGCAGTAGTAGATGTTTTTACACAGCATGGGCATCAGTTCTGTATTATACACACGTTTAACCTCTTCGCCTTAAATATTACAAATTATATTTTTAGTTTTTTTGCAATATAACAAATAAGTTATAAAAAAATAATAACTACAATAATTTAAGAATTAAAAATGAGTTTCAATGGGGAAGAAGATGAAAATATCGTGTTTTATTTGTGAACAAGACGTGGAATGTGCAAACAGTGATGAAATTATTAATGTTTACCGAGGTTTACAAACATTAAAAAAAGCAAGTTTAGAGAGGAATGATGGACGAGATAAAGCACTTGAAAATAGAAACAGTATTAAAGTGCATGTTATTTGTCGAAAAAAGTATACTGAAAGAAGAAATGGTAAATTCAATTTTGAATTCAGTTCTGAGAATCTTAATGCTTGGAAATTTAGTCCAGCCCGAAAAAACTTCGTCACTCTTCAGATGGATTTGACGAATTTTCAAAAAGATGCTTCATTTGTGGTTGTCGTGAAAATAATAGACAAAGTAGAGCAGGCTTGCTTAGAAAAATGATACATCCAGATTTGAAGTTAATTTCGAAAGGCACTAGAATCCAATATATTATTGAAACATGAACTAAGTAAAACAGTATTACAGAGAATATCTGGACTTGATTTAATAGCAAGAGAAGCTGTTTATCACGAACCTTGTTGGCTTGTCATGTTCAAATGCATGTGGTTATTGTCAAACTGGCAACTGTACCAATTGCAAAAGTTTAGGAATATCTGATGATTCAGAAGATGATGATGACAGAAATGAAGAAGAAACTGAGTTGTTTCGATCTGAAGATGAAAACGACAAATAATTAAAAATTATAATTGTTTCGTATTATTTTAGTTGTACCGATTTCAAAATAAATAATTTTTTACAACGTTTTCATAATTTTTTACTATTCAAATCAATGTAAAAAAAGATAGTAATTGTGTAAATAAAAGAAAAAAGGAAGACAATCGTTTTTTATTTTTTCAGAGTTTCCGAAATAAAACCATCACATAATTATACTGAAAAAATTGTAGCGAGTGTAGTTTTCTGTAACAAATAATTAAATATTTTTTTAATTGTAATTTGTTTAAACATATTATTTTTTCCATAACTTAATTACTAAAATAATAATGCATTTTCTAATTAATTAAATAATATTAGGTCTATTTCGATTCTTTTTAAGTGCACTAATACAATTATCACGACTTGATCAATGATTTACTTCATAATTAATATATTATATAAACTGCGCCGCTAAATTAACGCATAATTTGAAAATTACCTCAAAACTACCTTTAACTCAGAGATATTCCAAATTTTTCAAATGCCAGTTACTATTTTGGTTATACTAAATAGGTTTTTTACAATTTATTGAATTTCCGATGCTTATAAATAAAAATACGGTGATAATGAAAAAAGTAACCGAATTTTTATTTTTTTATTTGTTTAAAAAAATATGAAATTACCATATTAATATCTTGTGTTGCCTCCCCTTGTCCTTATTACGGCTTCACATCTACTCGGCATGCTTAAAATTAGATTTTCAATTTCAACTTGCTCCCATATTTCAGTGAGCCTTAATGACGTGTCATTTTTGTTGATTAAAAAGTTATATCGCAATAAAATAAATTCAGGTAAATACAGGTTTGCACAGGTAATCACAGGTGTATTTCTTTGGAGAAATTGATTTGCAATCTCAGTTCTAGAATTTAGCTAACTAATTGCAAAAATTTCAAGTATCGACAGGTAATTTCTAGATTTTGAGAAAATAATGTGTATATCAATTGGGTTATATTTTAACTTAAGTAGATAAAAAAATGATCATGTCAAATGATTAAAATTAAAGTAATGAGAACATTATCAAATATAAGAGTAACGCCAAACAATATAGTAATACAGTGATAAATTGTGAACACATACTTTCATTTGCAATAGTATGTCAATTAGCATGAAAATCCTGTTCCCTTATCATATAAAACAGATTCACAAGTTGACATTATTGTTAGAAGTTACAAAATTTTCATGAGATACCTACAAAAAAAACGGTAATCCTCCTAAAAATGTACAGCAGCCTGGACAGGATACAGGAGAACCGCAGCAGCTACATCTAATTTCAATAAACGTCAAATTCCGTTAGTAATTACTTTGTTAAATCCAGTTTCTTAGCACAAATTAACAGTAACCAGTTAAAAATGAAAACATACTACTATTTAACTATCGAAGTGCAATCCTTTCACTAATAGCTTTTCTATACTGTATAATGGAACTGTAGTTAACATTTTGTTATTACTATAGATAAATAGTGGCTGGATTACCAGGAAATCACACAAATGGTAAAATATTTTTTAACCTCTTTTACTTTTGTTTGTCTTCAGATAGATAAACTGGTTACTGTGTAACTGAACTTGATAAACTGGAATTTTTTAGGTTAGGAAAATTTGCTCTAATTTATTAATGATAGCCTATAATTCACATAAAAGTATTTCAAAAATTTTAATATTAAATGAATGTTACTGCTAAAGCTAAAAAATGATGTACACTTCGGGGTGATCCATTTATTTTCATATAGACAAAATTTACAGTTTATTTGAAATTCCTAAATACTTTCACCGGTGAAGGTTATTTATATATATATATATATATATATATATATATATATATATATACGAGGGCGGATTGATATTGAAGCTACACCTAAGTAGGAAAAAAACATTTTTTTTCAAAAACCATTTATTTCTCAACATAGTCTCCTTTTAGCTCAATACACTTAGTAAGACGATTTTCCAACTTTTTTATACCATCTGAATAATACGATTTTGGGAACCCCTCAAAATACGCATTAGTTTCGGTAATCACTTCTTCGTTTGAGATGAATCTTTTTCCTGCGAGCCATTTTTTCAAGTTTGGAAACAGGAAAAAGTCACTAGGGGCTAAATCTGGACTATAAGGTGGATGATCAACCAATTCGAAGTGGATTTTTCGTAGTTTTAGCATCGTATCTAATGCTTCAGTAACCACCTCTTTTGGCCTTCCTGTTGATGGTATTCTTGCAGTGCTTGTTCGGCCCCGTTTAAATTCAGCAATCCAATATTTTACCATATAATCTGACGGAGCAGATTCGCCGTAATGTTTATCAAGCTCTTCTTTTGTCTCTTTCGCCGACTATAACTACGACTGCAACAAATAAATTAATCGATGAACTTGGCTAAAATTTTAACAGCTGACGTTTGACAGATCGTAATTTCTAAGACAGAAAAAGTTTTTGTGTTTGTGCTGCCATCTAGCGCCAGGTAGCTTCAATATCAAACCGCCCACGTATATATATATATATATATATATATATATATATATATATATATATATATATATATATGTATATATATAGGTGGGGATAACGGGGATTTCAGTCCAAGGAATCAAGGCGAAGATCTTTTATTTACAAAATGCCGCCAAGCTTTCGTGTCCTTTTGACACTTCTTCAGGGCACTATAATACATATACAAATATAAATATGATTTAAAAATAGAGAAATAAATATAAGTACTTACATGTAAAATATTTTAAGTAAATTCAATATAAATAATCATTAAAAAATTTTTAAATGTAAAAATAAATATAATTATAATATACTTGATGTCATATTTCACATAAGACAAATCGATACATAATTTGTTTGTTCGTTACTTAGTTATTTTAATTTTTTTAGGTTACTTTATAATTATTTAATGAAGTTTGAATTTGAGGTTAGATTATAACATTATAAAATGACTTTGACAGATAATTTGTTTTTGACGTTAATAGAAAAGGAAATAAGGTTAGATTATAACCTGTGAAAATGACTTTGACAAATAATTTCTTATATTTTGACTTTAATAGAAGTGAATTTAATTTTTATGAAATAATCATATAAATAATGAAAAATTATCTATTCTGTTCAATATTCAAAAGGTAGCTATAAATATTACTAAGATTTTCAATGTCACTTTTCTTATTCATACTATTATTTGCCTTGTTGATTTCAACCATTTCGAGAAAATATCTTTTAGACATATTTTGTTCAGTATGTAGAACTTTAGCTTCATTAAATAACATTTTATGGCCTGTTTCGATGGAATGCTGTGTTAATGCACATGATTTTTTGTTAAGTTTTATATCACTTTTATGAGATGTGCATTAACACAGCATTCCATCGAAACAGGCCATAAAATGTTATTTAATGAAGCTAAAGTTCTACATACTGAACAAAATATGTCTAAAAGATATTTTCTCGAAATGGTTGAAATCAACAAGGCAAATAATAGTATGAATAAGAAAAGTGACATTGAAAATCTTAGTAATATTTATAGCTACCTTTTGAATATTGAACAGAATAGATAATTTTTCATTATTTATATGATTATTTCATAAAAATTAAATTCACTTCTATTAAAGTCAAAATATAAGAAATTATTTGTCAAAGTCATTTTCACAGGTTATAATCTAACCTTATTTCCTTTTCTATTAACGTCAAAAACAAATTATCTGTCAAAGTCATTTTATAATGTTATAATCTAACCTCAAATTCAAACTTCATTAAATAATTATAAAGTAACCTAAAAAAATTAAAATAACTAAGTAACGAACAAACAAATTATGTATCGATTTGTCTTATGTGAAATATGACATCAAGTATATTATAATTATATTTATTTTTACATTTAAAAATTTTTTAATGATTATTTATATTGAATTTACTTAAAATATTTTACATGTAAGTACTTATATTTATTTCTCTATTTTTAAATCATATTTATATTTGTATATGTATTATAGTGCCCTGAAGAAGTGTCAAAAGGACACGAAAGCTTGGCGGCATTTTGTAAATAAAAGATCTTCGCCTTGATTCCTTGGACTGAAATCCCCGTTATCCCCACCTATATAGCATTTTTCAGTCGTTATATAAAAAAAAATTTTTTTTATGTATATATATATATATATATATTTTTTTTTTATATAACGACTGAAAAATGCTATATAGGTGGGGATAACGGGGATTTCAGTCCAAAGAATCAACGCCAAGATCTTTTATTTACAAAATGCCGCCAAGCTTTCGTGTCCTTTTGACACTTCTTCAGGGCACTATAATACATATACAAATATAAATATGATTTAAAAATAGAGAAATAAATATAAGTACTTACATGTAAAATATTTTAAGTAAATTCAATATAAATAATCATTAAAAAATTTGTAAATGTAAAAATAAATATAATTATAATATACTTGATGTCATATTTCACATAAGACAAATCGATACATAATTTGTTTGTTCGTTACTTAGTTATTTTAATTTTTTTAGGTTACTTTATAATTTATAATTTAATGAAGTTTGAATTTGAGGTTAGATTATAACCTTATAAAATGACTTTGACAGATAATTTGTTTTTGACGTTAATAGAAAAGGAGATAAGGTTAGATTATAACCTGTGAAAATGACTTTGACAAATAATTTCTTATATTTTGACCTTAATAGAAGTGAATTTAATTTTTATGAAATAATCATATAAATAATGAAAAATTATCTATTTTGTTCAATATTCAATATTTATAGCTACCTTTTGAATATTGAACAAAATAGATAATTTTTCATTATTTATATGATTATTTCATAAAAATTAAATTCACTTCTATTAAGGTCAAAATATAAGAAATTATTTGTCAAAGTCATTTTCACAGGTTATAATCTAACCTTATCTCCTTTTCTATTAACGTCAAAAACAAATTATCTGTCAAAGTCATTTTATAAGGTTATAATCTAACCTCAAATTCAAACTTCATTAAATAATTATAAAGTAACCTAAAAAAATTAAAATAACTAAGTAACGAACAAACAAATTATGTATCGATTTGTCTTATGTGAAATATGACATCAAGTATATTATAATTATATTTATTTTTACATTTACAAATTTTTTAATGATTATTTATATTGAATTTACTTAAAATATTTTACATGTAAGTACTTATATTTATTTCTCTATTTTTAAATCATATTTATATTTGTATATGTATTATAGTGCCCTGAAGAAGTGTCAAAAGGACACGAAAGCTTGGCGGCATTTTGTAAATAAAAGATCTTGGCGTTGATTCTTTGGACTGAAATCCCCGTTATCCCCACCTATATATATATATATATATATATATATATATATATATATATATATATATATATATATATATATATATTAATACACATCCAATATTTGAAATTTAAAGAATAAGTAAAACATGAGGAAATTTATTTAATTTTAGTTGTCATACTCTCGATACACACTGTACTCTACGTAAATTCCTAAATTTTGAAAGGTTCAGTAGAAATATCAAACATGACATTTCATAATTTCGATGACATTTGAGTAGAATATATCTAATGATAGATAGAACATAATAGGATTTGAAGAAAATATTTGAAATTGTAAAATATAGAGGTCTCTGCTAGCAAGATTACAAATGTAATAAAAGAATTTCAAAATCTCACTTGGTTATTGAAAATTATAGATTAGTAATTTTTTCAAAAACAAGAAAAATCGGTAACCAACAGAAAGGAGAATTATTTATTTTGTAAAAATTTAGTCTGTAGCTTTTTATCCTTTGAAGAGACAACATCAGAATAAGAGTTGTCTCGAAATTTTTGGTAGATTGCATAAATTGCAAATCATACAATCAGATAAATAACCCATATAATAAATTCAGTGCGTACATAATTCGGAAAAGAATTGTATCGTAAAAGTGTATGTGGTTCCAGTTTTTCTAAATCGTATATATTTAGAAAGTTGCAGTATTCTAAATACGTTAGAATAAGTACGAGATTTCCTGATCCATTGGGCGAGTCCTCTCCAGTTTTAAATTTATTTCTCGAGAAATATCAGGCCTTAAATTCAATACAGTTAAAAGATGCATCTATATATAAGAAAATTTGAAATATACCAAATTTATTGATACCTATCATTTACAACATCAAGTGAATAGACCATTTTGAGCAGAAGTTTCGGTATTTGACATTGATACACGTCAAGTGTAAATTATTATTTGAACGTTTGATAATAATTCATTAGGTTAAATTTTAGCATAGTTGTATTCTAATTTTAAGTTTTTTTGTAGAGGTTACGACTGTTGTTCTTTTATCATAATTTTTGGGAATAACAATTTTGTTAATTTTGCGTATCTGATAGTATAATATATAATTTTGATTCTAACTACCTGTAGTATTCATTCAGTATCCAATCTCATTGAACTTATCATTTTACATTCATAAAATTTTCAAAATCAGTGACATTTGGTTGAAATTTTTAGTGACAGTAAATTAGTAAATGTCATAAAATAATTAAAGGGCCTTTTATTATATTGAATTAACAGTTATTTGAGAGTTTGATAATAGTGAAATATTTAATTTGGAAATATCTTAAAAAAACAAATAAATTTGAAGAATTAATTTTGAACAATTTTGATCTCACCCTGAGATAGGAGTAATAAGTTGATTGTAGATAAATTCATCTTTATATTGATATTTATTGGCGCCGGGCATGTTTAATTTGACAATTACTGTCAAATTTGAAATTCAATACGTACTTACGTGGTATGCACAATAATTGTCGCTGCGACAAGATAGTATAATTTATTTCCATATCGTAGGGCAATTATATCTAAAGAATTGAAATATTACAAATTGTCTCCAAACGCGGGCAATTATATTCAAAGGTTTGAAAAGATAATAATATATATATATATATATATATATATATATATATATATATATATATATATATACTACTCATGAGAGGAGAGCTATTTCTAAGAACAAAGTAACATTAACTATAGTAGATTTAGTTAAGATTAGTGTAAATAGTTAGTGAATAAATTAAGTGAAAGTACAATGGCTCTGTGAGATTGAACCTTTATTCCAAGACAACCAGTTACATGTATCACATTACTGTCTCTTCTGACTGAGATCTATTTCTCCAGTTCATTTATTTTTATCTATTATCTGTAGAAGTTCGTTCAATTACTCCCTACATATTTTCAAGATTTTATTTTCATTACTTATAATGTTCCCGTTTAATTTAATTACAGTTACAAAATGTTTTGATATTTTTGAATTCGTTTCGCCTAAAATTATAGTCAAACATTTAAATTCAAAGTTGCCACCGAGTGTACTACATTTTATCTCATAAATGGCAAGAATTTGTTTTAGTAAAAAGTTCAAAAGAAGAGTCATCCATTTAAAAATGTATACATGCTAAATAATTTCTCATTAAGCTCACCCTTTAGAAAATACTTCGAATTTTATACTGTGTCTTTTAAAAACCCTCTGGCATTGCCTGGAATTTCTTTGTATTGGTATGACAAAAGTTTTTCCATAATTCGGATTATTTGTACTTTTAATAGTAGAAGTTCTATCACTAAAAGGAGTTTCCTGAAAAATTATATATGTTGTTATATAAATGAAAACAATAATTTACATTTTTCGGCAATGAATTAATTATTCATACCTGTGGAAATGGAAATTCCATCTTAACGTAAGTATCAACATCTTTTTCTGTGGAAACATTGAGTCCTCTGTGTATACAAACTTCAATATCATTATCGCTTATGTCTGTAAAAACTTTAACAATAGCGAATTCTTTACTTTCGTAGTGGAATTTAGGTATCCTGCCTTCTCTTTTTGCTGCTCGGATCACATCAAGATCCTTTGTTACATTTAAACCAAACCTAAAAATAAACTCGAAGGTTTGAATGTATTTATTTAACATATCTATAATAGTATCAAAGATTAAAGGTACTAAAAATGTATGCAACATTTGAGGAAAAAGTTAATTGACGGTAATTATGAAGACCAAATGGTATTGCCAATAGATAAATATTTTAATATTGGGAAAGAATAATTGGAAGCATGATATATCACTCTAACATAAGGAACAAATATGGTAAGTGGTTGCATAATGAGAGAAGTTATTTATTTATTCACGGACAAGTCCTTTTAAATGATATTAAATACAACAGTGTGAAAAATATACAATATAGATAAATCCAAACATATTCACTACAATTAATACATTCCTGTATTAAATTTATTATTATTAAAGTCTTCCACTGATTCTCTAGATTATAAAGTTTTTGACCTTTTACTTTGTTCGTGAAATAGTCTTGTGATTGAATTTATCTCATAAGTCTATCTTTTGATCCACACATATTCCAGACGCGATGAAAAAATTCATGCGTTCATATTGCAAGGGTTAGCGCTAGCAACTCAATGACATAAAGGACGAACTTAGAAAAACATATAAAATAATAGTTAAAGACATTTATAGGATGACCACTAAGGGTAGGCCACTATAGCTGGTGACAACTGATTGTAAAGTCACTCTGGAAATTTTAAACAAAAACGCAAGATTAATCGAGCACGCACGTTTCCAATGGGAGCACAGACGTCAAACAAAACCTAGATAGATAGATAATTTATTAGTCTTTACCATCATACATATGACATAAGACAAGTCAGATACAGTATAAAACTATAGTTAAAACAATTAAAATTAAAATCATACAACGCCACATCAAATTGCGGTAGATCCCCTAAATGTCTCAAAAGTGCGGCCAAACATTTAACACCTGAATGCCCGAAGAACAAGAGCAAACCTGCAAAGGTGACCATCCTGTCAATGCCATAATCTGCCCAGAATACATAAAACGATGAGAATGGTTAGAACTTAAATGAACTAAAAGCACAAATAACGGCCAGCAGCCGCAACATTCATTCCCGCACCCATTCCCTAAAACACGCTCCGCTACCCAAGAATTCCCTAGTCTTCCCACCAAAGCAGTACCTAGACCAACCCCTCAAAGCTCTATCCCTAATCTTCGCAGTCAATCCGTTAACAAGGAAGCCACTACAGATATACATCAATTCACACATCTAAACGGTTTATTTAAACAACTGCACGAAATTGTTAATCTGGACGAACTGACCAGGACTCTCTCTGAATTATTGCACGAAATGAAAGCTACCACCAACAAGTTTGAGAAATTCACTATCTATAACAACTTTGTCTCTGGAATAGATAAATATGACATCTAGAAAGGTAGGTGGTAAAACAGGAATTCAAAAACGAAATATTATCAAAATAATTTTCTGTAATGTACTTCATCTCATCAGACATTTTCTCGACATTCATAAACCAGATATATTATTCTTAATCTAGACGCTCCTTAATGCTAACAAAACTTAACTTTAGAAACCCCGAATATAGTCTTTTTAAACAAAGACCGCTCCGCTAATGTCGGCGGAGGTGGTATCGCAGTATTAATCAAAAAAGGCATCAATTTCCAACTGCTGCAACAAAATAATTCTTCTATTGAGCATATCGCTATATTGTTAGACAATATAATTAAAATCGTCAGAGCATACAATCCTCTCAATAATCAGCTGAAAGAGATCGATTTGTTCAACATTTTGTGATAACAGTGACTGTAACATTTTCAATACAGAAGATACCACCCATTTACCTTATTCTAACTACTCTCCCAGTACAATAGATCCAGCCATAGGGCGTAATATAAACAATATTTCTAAAATGAAAACCTTACCCGACCTCAACTCCGATCATGACCCCATTCTTATAGAATTAAATTTAACATACACACCCACTAAAAAAATCCAAGTCTATAGCACTACAAGCTGGATAAAATTCAGAAAATTTATTAATGAAAATTTAATAATTACTGATAAAATAGAAAATATAACACAGTTAACAAACATAATTAAAAAGTTGCAAAATATCATCATAACCGCCAGAAATTACGCAATTTCTCTTAAGCCCAAATTCCAAATCAACAATACCTTACCCGATCATATAACCAAAATCATATACGAGAAAAATAAAATTCCTAAAAAATGGCAAACTATCAGAAACAACAATGACAAGACGACCTCTCACTTCTACATGTGTTGTTCTCTCCAGTTACCACAGAAGGGACCTACAGTTTAACGACGAATCCGAACGTCTATGTTGAGAGGCTGTACTAGGCAGAATACTGTCGGTGGTTTGCCATTGCCTTCCGACAGGTGGCTCTCCGAATTTTCAATTATGATGTATCTAGGGCCGGGTTTGATCCCGGGGTCTCTCGGTTATAAGACAGAGCATCATTCCACTAGACTACGGAGATCACTGCTGAAATATTACCAAAACTTAATTAATATGTTAGTACATGAATACAAAAATCACTTTAGGAAGATCTTCTTAGAGAAAATAAAACCGGTAGATAACTCTCTCTGGAAAATCGCTAGATGCATAAAAAAAGAATAATAAAATGACCAAAATTGTTGTTAATGGACAAGCTGTCACTAATTAATCTGAAATAGCAGAAAACTTTGGAGAGTATTTCCAAAATAATTTCACAAATAACACACAAAATACACAATATTACACAATTTGTTGAAAACTGCTGTCACGGTTTGATTTTACCATTAAACATTTTCGAGCCACCCTGTATTCATAAATTATAATCTCGATATATTCAAGTGAAATATCTGGTTAATTTACCCACAAATGACTGTTATTATGCCCAGTTCACATTCTACTTCTGCAACTAAATCTTGATTTAACCTTTATAATTCAAATATCTATATGTTTCGTTTTATGTTAGTTGCATACAGGCAAATAGCATTGTATTTTCCTAAAATCAACATTTTTTTGTACGAATTAATTCGGTAAAATGTAGGGTTTTATAATAAAGGAAATTGTAATCTATTATTGTTCAGTTTCACATTATCATGTTTTAATTGTTAAAAAAAAACAAAGTCAATAGGGCGGTCTGTGTGCTTTAATAAAGTCCAGCCAACTGTGTGGCATTTATTTTGTTACTATGGAAGCAATAATATATTGAAATAGTGTGACAGTCCTGTCAAGAGTAATAAAAATATCAATCAAAAATAAGAGCAGTGTTTTTTCATAAAAAATATATAATTTCTCACGAAGTTCTCGTTCGTTCAGAACCATATAAGGAACTGACGGCAAGGGAACGCAACAATTATTTTGAAACAATGCGTGTATACAGGCCTTCACATTCATTATTTACCAAGCGGATTAGTTTTTGCCATCTAATGTCTTTTTATTTGATTTATTTTTATCGGTGTCTGTGAGAACGAAATTTGAAGAGAATTTTGATTTCTCTTCACTTCGAGAGTGGTGTTCGGCTGGTTGGAGATTTAATACCCCGTATTTTGTCACTTTTTTGTGGATTTTGGGCTTTTTCTCCGAAGAAATCTTCATGGTTGGTTAGTTCTGAACTGGTTCTTTGGTTGAATACGTGAAGATTTACCTGAAATTCAGGATTTTGAGGCCACCGATTACACATTTCTTTGAAACCCCTATAAACCATCCCAGGCGTTTTTGAGCCCGGGCTACAAGTCTTGAGCACGGGCTACAAGTTTTTGACCACGGGCTACAAGTTTTTTTTGCTACGGGCCACAAGTTTTTTTGAGCGGGACTATTACAAGTAGCTTCTGTTTGAAATACAGCTACATTGTTACGTTTCACCAGTTCCCAGCTATTAGTACTACCCCGCTACGTCCGGATATTGGTGAATTTTTTTATTATTTTGTTTATATCTTTAGATATTTTGCTTCGAACATCTCTGTATACTCGTACATATTATTTTTTTTGTTAAATATATGAAAGTTAAAGTTCAAATGAGTTGTTTTATTTGTTCACCACCAGGCATCTGCTTTTAGTTGTTTAGAGCTTATTATTTTTTTTTCTTTCTTTCAATAGTAATACAAATATTTTACTCAAATATACATATTTTTACTTTTCCGCCCAACCTTTCAATATGCGAGAAAAGTATTGGTTTACCCCAAAAAAAGTTGGAATTTTGAAAATTTTTTTTGAGTTATTTTTACGTTTTCCATCAACAACAACACGAAAAAACGGTTTTTAGAAAAAAAATCCTGTGTTAGCACGATACAGCCTCCGGAGTGCAATAAGTCAGCAATTTTATGATTGAATATTGTTAAGGAGATGTCACAGATGAACCCTATTGATTTTCAGTTCACCAGTGCCAGTACAACAGGTGCTATGGTACTTGAAGTACATTTTGTCATTTTTTGCGAAATTTCAGTTGGTTAGCACGATACAGCCTCCGGAGTTCAACAAGTCACCAATTTTATGATTGAATATTGTTAAGGACATCTCATTGATGAACCCTATTGATTTTCAGCTCACCAGAGCCAATACAACAGGTGCTACAGTACTTTAAGTATGATATTTTTGGAGAAGTTTCAGTTTGTTAGTATGATACTGCCTCCGGAGTATATACCAGTGATCAGTTTTATGATTGAATATTATTCAGAGCGTTTCAAAGATGAACACTATTGATATTCAGCTCACTAAAGCCAATACAACGGGTGCTATGGTACTTGAAGTACCAGATTTTTGTCATTTTTGGAGAATTTTCAGTTTGTTAGCACAATACAGCCTCCAGAGAGTATACGATTGATCAATTTTATGATTGAATATTGTTCAAAGTGTCTCACAGATGTACCCTATTGATTTTCAGTTGACTGGAGCGAGTACAGCGGGTCCTATAAATCCAGATATACTAAATTTTTGGTTATTTTTGGAGAAATTTCGGTTTGTTAGCACAATACATCCCCCGAAGTGTATACAAGTAACAATTTTATGATAGAATATTGTTCAGGGTCACAGATGCGGAAAAGTTAGTTTTAATCTTTAAAACCATTTATTTTATACTACGTTAACTGATAGGGAGTTTGAAACAAAAACCTCTTACTCTCAGGGTAAAAATTATTTAAATAATTGAAAGTATTAAAAGAGAGTAGGTTCTTTCCAAACTGACAAAGAGATTGGAGATAACGGAGCCAGTTCTCAGGGCTCTGTTATCTGAAAGAAGTTTAATTAAAGAAAAAAAATGTGAAAAAGAAAGAGAAAGAGAGAGAGAGAAAAAAAACTAAAAAAAACAGTAAAGTTACATCAATAGTAAGGGCGCCACTAACTTTGTTCCTAAACAAAATTAGAAAAAATCAACCTCCTTAATCAGTCAACTCTTACCTGCTGTGCTCTGCTAGTTTTTAGACAATACTTATGCAAAAAAAATGTACTGAAGGTTATTTCACAGGTCTTTCTGTATAATAAATAAAACAACAGACTACTAATATGTATGAATATAATGAATGAAAAAAATATTTAAACGTGTTACATAGTTTGACAATAATAGGTTAGTAAAAGTGTGTATGTGAGAAGAAAAAGAAAGTATAAATAAAAACTAAGACAAGCTGTACAAATATGAATGGTGAAGCCATACAATATAATTTTACTTATCTTGAAGTAGCAAGTCGAAGTCGATTCTCCATAAAATCTTCCTAGGTTAAATAATTCTCAGTATAATACATAGTTGAGTATCTAGATCATGAATTGGCTCTTATGGAAACACCATTTCTTGTGAGTCAATACAAACTGCCGACAAATCTTCACCTTAGTTCTTCCGTCGGGTGATTTTAGTTAAATTTACCGGAATAGTTAAATTATTCCAGGCGGTATCGCTACAAGAACACCAAGTGTGTTACAGATAGACCTTTTTTTTAATTAACACGATATTTAGATATCTGTCCAGTGACATATATGAAACTGTACTTATCATTTTTTTTACAGATATACAATCTAGTTTAATGATTTGTCCTGGACAAAAACCTTTATCAATTTAAGAAAATATTACACAAAAAAAAATAAAACCTACCAGTAATCCCTGCGAATTTGTTCTTAGAACAAGTTTTTTTAATAACCATACAGAATATTTAAAACTTTTATCAGGATTTCTGCGACTACCATTCTCTATTACAATCTCTCGTATAGTGCCGCATTCCGAATTTCTATTCAGGATTTTTTTCTGTGAGATATCTATACAGTTTATTCCACCAACATTTAAATAGTTGTTTAAAACATTGGCAAGGAAGGACGTGTGGTCTATTCCACCAATAAATTTAACATGCATCGCTGAATTATTTATTTAAAACTCTATTAGAAATGTTAACTGCTAAGTGAACGTTTCATACCCCTAACAGCCAAGAAAAAATTTTCAAAAAAAAATTTTTTGTTATATAATTAAACTATTGAGACCAAAAAAAACGAGGGAAGAAAATTTAAAATAGAAACTTTAAAATATGAGAATCACATATGAGTAAAAAGGAGAGTCCTTACTATTTTTAAAAAAAACATTGATGAAGTCAATATTAATATATATATATATATATATATATATATATATATATATATATATATATATATATATATATATATATATACATACATATTTTGTACATATTTATACACCCCCAATAAAGTTCATCCCCATATTGAGACTAACATAAACTTTAAGCTTCTGTGTTATTAAGTACTTATTCAAAGGAACAGTCTACCCAATTAGTAACTGCTCTTACTTATCAACATAGAACCCTAAATCGAATACGAAAAAATTTACATTAGGAAAACCAAAAACCCAGATATGCATTTTCAGGGACTTAAGTACTGATACAAGGGAACAGTCTACCCGTTTAGTAACTGAACTTACTCAAACCCTTAAAATACAGCATAACAAAAGAAAATTTTAGACAAAAAGAAATGAAAGATAAAAAAAACACACCCTCATACATGTTCTGCACTGTCTGCATCCGACATCCACCGTCAGGTCAGATGCTGAGAATCCCATGGCTCAATCTAGAAACAGAAGGTGTGCCAAGTTGTAAGTGATCACACAAGACCGAAATTGCGCAAACTTAGCAGCAAAGAGAGCCTCGTATTCCGATTCAACTGCTTCCACATTGTCCCATAACAACTTCAAACACCCCACACCGCAATGTAGCTCGAACGAAGACACTACACAACGTCCAGTTCAGAGTACTGCACACTCAATGATATTCTAGCATATCATTAACGCTAAAATAATAACCTGAAGGGTTATTAAATGATACCAAAAAGACAAAGTCGGGAAGAAACATAAAAAGATATAGAAAAAGATTAAAAGTTGGAAATTTATTAAGATGGTCCAACATTAACCACCCATTATATGAAAGACAAGTTAGGTATTTGTCACGAACCTTATTCAGTGAGTGCATATTTGTTCTGAAGGTAAGGAATATAGGAAAAGACATTTGCCCAGGAGTGATACTTCAGGGTTGCCCCTCGTTATCCGTAGACCGAACTGCAAGCAACACTGGTGAGAATAAACTCACAAGAATACTACCCCAGATAAATTCTTTAAATCAAAAATAAAAGTTAAAATAAAATGATAATAGGAAGAGAAACGAATAACATAATATGGCTCAGATAAATAGGTCGATAAAACTCATAACTAATTGTCGTATCCTATAACTAATGAAAAGAAAGAAAAGAAAAAAGAAAAAAAACTTACTATTCTCATTGAGAATATAGACGTCACAATCAGGTAAAGGAACATCAAAAACACTTCGCAATATTCACAAGAGGGAAGAAGTAAACTTTAAAGAAAATACAAATACTGTCACAAGGGAATGGACGATGATTCCTGCACTAACATATTTAACAACAACAAGTCATTATCTAATGGTGAGGTAACCAACTCCAAACTTATTCGTATCTATTTTTCGATATTGTGAATCATTAAAGTAAAGATATTGTGTTTTTAATGCCTAGATTAATATTATAATCTAGTGTAAATGAGTCATAGTCAGGTAAAGAAATATCAAAAAGATATTTTGATGTTTCTATGTAGATAATAATAAGAATTCATAAGAATCCTAAATAGCAAACAGAGAGAAAGTAAATTAGAGGAAATACAAATACTGTCACAAAGGAATGGACGATTATTCCAGCACTAACATATTTAACAACCATATGTCATATTCTTAGGGTGAGGCAATAAACTCCAAACTTATTTGTTCTATCCTCTCAAATTCCCTTACTATAAGATAAAGAAAATATGTTTTCTTGACAGATAGGAATTTTAATTTCTACGGTAGGATATATCAAGATAATTATAGATATTTTTGAATAGTGAAAATAACTATTTGTTAGATAGAGATAAGCGTTTAAGAACACTGAAAATTAAATTCCTTACAATGAACTGGATTCATTTGGAATCTAACTAGAAAAGATAAAGATAAAAATTTTAAGATAAAATTAAACCAACTATTAAGTAACATAGATAGATCATTTCTGTGTTGCTGTGCCAAAAGAGGTAAGAGTCAAATTTGCTATAACTATTATAGCAAGCTAGGATATATACTATACAATAGATGTCTGGTGGGACAATATTTAAATGTACAGAAGACGCACGATTTATGTCTGCTGCGACACAAGATAAGATAAGGTAAAGATAAATTTTCGACACGAGATAAAATAAGGTAAAGATAAAGCTCTGTGTGTCATTCTCTCTAACACACAAAAAACCCTAGGTAAGATAAATTTTTTCAGTTTGTGTCATTTGACACAATTCAACTGAAAACGGTAAGATAAGATAATATTTTTCAGTATGTGTAACTACACATTTCGACTGAAAAGATAAGTCTACAAATTAGAAATATAATATGGAACATTCAAATTTTAGTGATACTAATTACCGTTCCAACATCACATAACTCTAATTCAGTAAACAAAAATAATATTAATTTCTTAATACTTTCTAATTTCAAAAATATAATCTACAAGATAAACCTAGGTTACCAACAAATAAATTTAGCCAAGAGATTATTTTTAACTCTCTGCACAACACAGAAAAATCTACAGTAAAATTACTTTTTCAGATAAGGTAAAAATGTGTTCATCTAACAAATGTTCATTCACTATCCGAAGATACTGAGTCAGGATTATTTTCATCATCGATAAAGTCACTTGATTCATCAGTAGATAAGTTATATTCTTTTAGATCTTTAATATGCCATCGTCCTATATTTTTGCCATTACTATCTTTAAGTTCATAAATCAAGGGAGATATAACACGGTTAACAGTACAATGTATATATTTAGGCATAAATTTTGCAGAAATAAATTGAGCTTTATCAGATTTCTGATAATTCTTTTTCCAAACATGATCACCTACATGAAATTTAATATCGCGCTTACGAAGATTATAACGGTTACTCGATTTTATGTAAGCCTTGTGTAATTTTTTTCTAACATCTTCGAAAATTTTTGGCATTTCTTGAGTATCCTGTAAACGGTGTATTTTATCAGCAATTGCAGGCTGATTATTTGCATTTTCTGCAATATTCCCGAAGAATGACCCTGATACAGGTACGTTTCTAGCAAACACAAGAAAAGATGGTGGAAATTCTGTGACTTCATGTTTAGACAAACGAATTGCCTGAGCTATTTTCTGTAATTCTACATCCCAAGTTCTATGATCAGAAAAACAATATGAACGTATTGCAGTGACAATAGATTTATTCACACGCTCAGTATGATTGGCTTGAGGAGTGTAATTTGCAGTGTACCAAATACTTTGGACATTGTACTTAGACATCAAATTTTTAAACAACTGACTTGTGAACTGTTTACCATTGTCTACAGCTACTATTTGAGGAACTCCAAAAATTAGAAAAACATTATTTTCAATAAATTTCACAATCGCAGAAGAGGTAGCTTGTTTTAAAGGTTGAATTAAAACAAATTTAGAGAAGAAATCAACAATGACCAATGCACACGTATTTCCCTGGCGAGATCTAGGATATGGGCCTATTAAATCACAGGAAATTAACTGGAAAGGAAACCCTATGTTACGATATTTACCCATGAGACCAGCTTGTGGCAAATTTGTGGGCTTACAGGCAGCACAAACTTTACAGCGGCTCACATATTTTTGTACACTCTGTCTCATTTTGGGCCAATAATATAACTCAGAAATTCTTTCTAATGTTTTAAAAACACCGAAATGAGCTGCAGTAGGATCATCATGAAATTTAGATAACAATTCAAGTCTGTTTTCCGTTGGAACTACAATTTTCCAGTCAGTTAAATTGCAAATATTGGCATACTTGTTAAAGACATGCTTATATAGAATATTATTTTCCACCTTGAAATTAGGATAACTATCCGGATCGGATTGAACCTTATTTATCATAATTTTATACCAATTATCAGGTTTTAGTAAAGATAAATCTAATACATTTATTTCCGGCACCCTTGATAGAAAATCTGCAGGTACGGTACCCGTTGCTCTACGATGGACTATCGAAAAATTGTATTGTGAAAGTTGTAGAATCCACCTAGCTAATCGTGGTGATGGTTTCTTCATGTTATTTAACCAAACAAGAGAAGAGTGATCGGTGATGACAGTAAAATGTCGTCCCAGAAGATAATAACGAAAATGATCAATAGATAATAGGACTGCAAGGGCCTCTTTTTCAGTAGTTGTGTATTTCTTTTGACATTTATTCAATTTTTTACTATAATAAGCTACTGGATGTTCCAACCCATCTTCTAACTGAAAAAGCACACTCCCAATACCTACATCACTTGCATCACACATTAGATAAAATGATTTGTCAAAATCAGGACTACAAAGTACAGGAGCGGTAGTTAAGACAGTTTTTATATCATCGAAAGCTTTTTGAGCTTCCGGTGTCCAACTTATTGGTTGATTTTTTTTTCTATTAGATAAAAGATCAGAAATGGGAGCAGATAAAGTAGAAAAATTATTTAAAAAACGACGATAATATGAAACAACACCTAAAAATCTACGCACCTCTGTAGTTGTCCTCGGTACAGGATAGTTAGTAATAGCTTTAGTTTTTTCACCGTCAATACTTAACCCGTTTTCATCCAAGGTATAACCTAAATAGCGAAGAGAAGGACGACAAAAATGACATTTATCAATATTTACCGTTAAATTAGCCTCTTTTAATTTCTCATAAACTTTAGACAAAATTTCAACATGTTTATCAAACTGTGATGTACAAACAATTATATCATCAAGATAATAAAAACAATATGGTTCTAAAGATGGACCTATTACCATATCCATTAATCGTGACATGGTAGCTGGACTTGAGATTAAACCAAATGGTGTACTTGTAAATTGAAATAGTCCTCTAGAACGTATTGCGAAAGCTGTTTTTGGACGAGACGACTTTTCTAAAGGTATTTGATAGAAAGCATGTTTTAAATCGATACTAGAAATATATCGCGTATCCCTTAGTTGACTAAGAATTACCTCGATATTTGGAATCATATACGAATCTGCTTTAGTTTGCTTGTTTAAAAATCTAGCATCAAGAAGTAACCTTATACTACCATCGGGTTTATGAGTTAAACAGATAGGAGAACAATAAGGAGATGTACTTGGTTCAATAACCCCTAATTTTAATAATGTATCTATCTCATTATTCACATGAACTTCCATAGCTTGAGGCAATGGATACTGTTTTATTTTAAATGGAGGAGAATTTCCTGTGTCGATAAAATGCTCTAAGATATGTGTCCTACCAATTTTATCCTTAGGGCTAATGCTTTTAAATTTTTCGATAACAACATCAAGTTTAATTTTTTCATCATTTGTTAAAGTTGTGACGTCCTTAACAGTATTGATGACATTTAAAGATAAGGCATTTAAATTCATAGTAAATTTAGAAAAATCTATTTTAATATTGAATGTCTTTAAAAAATCCATTCCTAAGATAACTGTTTGAGTCACTGAAGGTAAAAGATATAATTTTAAAATTCGAGATAACTTATCCACTGTGACATAAGTTTCTACAAAACCACCAACCTCATGGTATGTACCATCAGCAGTCGAAACTTGAAACTGTTCGGTAATAGAAATAGGTATAGATAAATTCTTAAGAAACTCAAGACCTAGAGAACCCAAAACACTCAGATTACTTCCTGTATCAATCAAACAAGAGAATGTCTTCCCAAAAATAATAATATCCACATAAGGCCTGTTATCATTATCTTTTCGATATAACAAGTCTAAAAAGTAATTACTAGATAATTGAGTATTTATAGAATTCTGAAATTTATTTACTTTGCTTGGTTTGTAAAACGATCTTACTATATTTAACCAAGCTAACCAATCATTTTTATTGAAATAAGATAAGTTATTTTTATTTGAATTTTTAGATAGATTAGGTAAGGAATAAATTTCACTTATTGGTTGCTGGTTGAAGGCGTTATTTCGGAAACTGTTCTTGACTTTGATTGTTTTTTTGAATTTTTTTTGCTTTGGATGTGTGGATCCTGAAGGATTTTGAGGAGCGGTAGGTGTCACCAAAGCATTGACCTGACCGCTTGGTTCGTTTTTTGAACAATTTGGACATTTAGATTTTATAAATCCAGGATTTCCCCATCCATAACAGAATACTTTTAAAGCGTATTTACATTGCGGATAAAAATGATTCTGTTCAACACAATTCCAGCAAACTTTATCTGATTTGAGCAGAAAAATTTCAGAATTTGTAGGATCAGATAGGGACAATGAATATCTCAGATTAACATGTAGATTAGCTCATGCAAATAATCGGGTGTCTCGTTTGTCATGTAATAATGATGAGGAAGAATTAAAGAAAAAACAGTTTGCTACTCAGATTTTGTTGTTAGAGGGTGAACTTGATGGTAGATTACCGGGCACTATTCAGGCTCAATCAACTCCTGTGGGTCAGAACCAAAGCTTTACTTTCTCTAAGCCAGTACCTATATATAAATGGGGAATACATTTCTCAGGAATTGCAGAAAATGAATCTTTGGCAGGATTTTTAGAACGTGTAGAGTGTTTAAAGATTTCTCGAGGGGTAACAGATAACGAATTATTTTCTAGCGCTGCAGATCTCTTCACTGATCAGGCATTTTATTGGTATTTAAATAATAGAAGTCTGTTGTTTTATTTATTATACAGAAAGACCTGTGAAATAACCTTCAGTACATTTTTTTTGCATAAGTATTGTCTAAAAACTAGCAGAGCACAGCAGGTAAGAGTTGACTGATTAAGGAGGTTGATTTTTTCTAATTTTGTTTAGGAACAAAGTTAGTGGCGCCCTTACTATTGATGTAACTTTACTGTTTTTTTTAGTTTTTTTTCTCTCTCTCTCTTTCTCTTTCTTTTTCACATTTTTTTTCTTTAATTAAACTTCTTTCAGATAACAGAGCCCTGAGAACTGGCTCCGTTATCTCCAATCTCTTTGTCAGTTTGGAAAGAACCTACTCTCTTTTAATACTTTCAATTATTTAAATAATTTTTACCCTGAGAGTAAGAGGTTTTTGTTTCAAGTTCCAGGACAACAAGGGGAGCTGCTGTTTTGGCTCAGCTAAGAAAAAAAAACAGTGGCGCCCTTTTAACTTAACCCACCCGTACTCTCCGGCATTCGAAATAGCTCGGCATAATTGCACGATCACTTTGCTACGATCATCAGCTTAACTCTTATTTTCTATTTTTCATATTTTTTTCATTTCTTTCATTTTCATTAATATTTTCTTTAACTTCACAATCATTTTTTTTCTTTTCTCGTTAATTAATCACAAAGAAAGCGCGTGGCACTACCTACACACAAATCACACAACAAACACACAAAATCTGGCCACATATAATGAAATATATAACACCATACAATCATTTGAAAAATAAAATAGCCCCTTCCTAAGAAAGCTCTTGTACAACTCACATATATAATTAAAACAGGCAGCTATCCCGAAATGTTCAAGATTGCCAATATCATACCTATCATCAAAGCCAACAAACAACCATGTTATGTGGATAGCTACAGGGAAGGGCACAGTACTATTGCACAAATCATTAGAGTATTTAACCACGTCAAAGAGGGATTTCGAGAAAAGAATAAATCAGTTATGGTCACTACTGATATACAAAAAGCATTTGACTCTGTATGGCTCTGTATGCAGATGACACCTGTTTTGTAGCATCAGCAAAAGTCTCGGACACCGCAATACACAACGTACAGACACATAAACAGACTACTTGTTAGTCATGAGCATTGCAAGGAAAAACAGCTCATTTCAATATTAGCTCACAGTTTGTTTCGGACCTTCCTAGAGAGCGGACGTACCGTAATTAAGAGCTAATTAGCAAAATCGGTGTTATCTCTATAGTCTGAACAAAAACTATTTACAATCAAAATATATTAAGTGATTTGTGAAATTTATTTCTCTGATTAAGTGAAAAATAAAATATAATCTATGAGTGAGACTAGCGGGGGAAGGCCCCCGAAAATAAAGATATTGATATGGAATTAATAAATGCAGAAACTACAAACTTCCCGGTAGACGAATTTTTAGGATACGAGAAAAAAGACCAGATAAGTATCATAAATAAACATTCTGAATAATCCAAACAAATACTCAAAAAAGTAAAACAGTAATTACCTCAATTAATACTTTTGAAAAAGAGGTCGCAAAACATAAGGTAGATTATTTATATCAACAAAATGATTTAGGGCCTTTTCAAGTTTATTTAGAAAACAATTCAAATTTATTCAAAGGTAGGTTAAATGCGCTAAGAATAGGAGACATTGTATTATCTAATTTCGCGGAAATTGATGATAAAATTTCTAGCATCGACTCAATTGGCAGAAATAGAATAAGAACTAAGTTTAAAGATTATAAATCAGCTAACTATCTATTATCCAGGAAAAATGATCAAATATTTATTAAAAACAATTTGGGAATATACATACCTAAATTTATGGTTATTAGACAGGGCGTGGTCAGGGATATTTCAACGGAATTCTAGGAAGATTATATTAAAAATAAAATAAAAATGTTTGATTTGCATTGCAAGTTTGAAGTAGTGCAAGTTAAAAGACTAAATAGGAAACGCATTGATGCACAAGGTACACAATATGTTCCAACTAAAACATGTATCATTCACTTTAAGTCACAAATTTTACCGAAATATATTACAATCAATAAGGTACTGAAGGAAGTTGAACCATATAAGCAAAAAGTTCTGCTTTGTTTTAACTGCTTAAGATACGGGCATACTGGAATCCTGTGCAAGGGCAAGCCAAGGTGTGGCAAATGCAGAGAATCTCATAACACTAAAGATTGCAAAGATACTGAACTTACACCAAAATGTTTCAATTGTTCGGGTGACCATTTTACAAGTAACTTAGAAGCGTGCCCGGAATTTAAAAGACAGAAGTTAATTAAAGAGTCTATGTCAACAAATAATATAGGTTACCATGACGCAAGCCAACAGATAGGTAGACATTCTTATGCAAGTGTTACAAACAGTAACTCAAATGTGACAAATTCACAAACTATGAATATACACTACCCCAAATCTCCCCCCCCCCCTAAATTCCAGTCAACCTACAATCGATCCAACCCCATCCAATATCATCAATTTAATTCCAACAACAAATTTTAATGCTACAAATCCAACCACAAACCTTTCCAACCCTCGAGCTCACAAAAGGCAAAGGCCAAACAGTCCTGACCCAATTTTAAAATTGCACAAAGAAATGATATCCTTCCCAAGACACCCAATGCCTTGTGGTGGAATATTAGAAAATCCAAATTATACCAAAAATATCAATTCTCAATTGGAATCACCATCTGCAGATTTGAGCACAATAAATAAGAAAGAACTAGAAAATTTAGTTAAATCAACACTAGATGTAAATATGTCGTCACTTTCTCAGATCTAAACCACATAAATATTTTGCAATGGAACTGCCGTTCGGCAGTCTCGAATAAAACAAACTTAGAATACCTACTAGATAAGGGTAACTACACTGTTGCCTTATTATCCGAGACATGGTACCGCCCAAGCAAGTACTATGGGTTCATTGGTTTTAACAATATCCGCTGTGACCGCAACGACGGCTATGGTGGAGCAGCTATCTTGGTGAAGTCAAATATACGGTATCAAGAGATACCAATACATACCACAATTAGCTTTGAATATATATGTATATCAGTCGATATACCCGAAATTGGGAAAACAATATATATATAGTCTCTATATATGTTAAACCGCGAACTCATATATCACTGCAACAGTGGATACAATTTTTCGACCAAATCCCAAAACCATTTTTAATTGGGGGCGACTTCAATGCCCATAACTTGGCATGGAATAATGAATGTGACGACATATACGGTAAGGTACTATTGGAAGCCATAGAACACTGTAATTTAATTATATTAAATGATACATCTCCCACGCTAGTCAGCACTAGGAAATCAGTTATAGACCTAACCTTTAGCACCCAAGATCTAACTCAACAAATTACATGGTCTACCTTCCAATACATGTCAAACTAGAATGTAAAAATTCGCTACCAGAAAGCTCACCAACAACCCACAACTTATGGAGACTTAAAGATGCAAACTGGGAATTATACTCTTCTGTATTACAGTTGACAGAACCGAAAACAACATATGATGGTGTCATCGAAAATATAAACAAAGCAGCAGAGGACGCTATCCCAAAACACTTTTCAACAATCAAAAAACGCAATCACTGCTCAAAGCAATGGTGGAATGAAACTTGCTACAAAGCAGCTCTAGCAAGAAAAGAAGCATTTTCCCACTACAAACGATCGCCAAATCTTAACAACTTGATAGAATACAAAAGACTAGATGCAGTGGCAAAAAGGACTTTTAAAGAAACCAAAAGGAAGAGCTGGAGAAATTATTGTCAGAGTCTTAATCAAGGAACACCAATTAAAGGAGTCTGGGATAAAGTAAATCGATTTAAAAATAGAAAACAATCAAATAAAACACCAATAGACCCTGAAGCGGACTGGGTAAATGAATTTCATACCAAAATCTCTCCCCTTGGGGTTGACAACAAATCTATACACCAAATAACTACAGTACAACGAAACAATGCATTTCTACTCTCAATATTCAATATGTGGGAACTAGAACAAAGTTTGAAACAAACCAAAAATACCGCCCCCGGTAAGGACAATATTTCATATAGTATAATGATTTATAAAATGCCGATAGAACATAAAAAAGCTCTGCTAGAACTGTTCAACTCTATCTGGACAAACAAGATACCTTTCCCCGAAAAATGGAAAGACTACATCGTTTTACCCATCAAAAAACCAGGTAAAAGAGACAATACTTCAGAATCATATCAACCTATATCACTTTCATCATGCGTCTTTAAAACTTTGGAAAGAATGATTAAGAACAGACTCGAACAATGGTTAGAGAGTGAAAAAATGTTGCCCGACTCACAATATGCATTTAGAAACGGTACGTCCACCCAAGAACCTCTAACAATATTAGTAAACGATATTTATCTGGGTTATTCACAAAAACACCACACTTTAGCTACATTTATCGATGTAGCATCAGATTTCGATAATGTCCAATTGAATTTACTGGAGGAAAAGCTCATCAACATAGGATTACCAAATCATATGGCAAATTTCATTAAGAACGCATATTCAAATAGATCAGTCTCCTTAAAAATTAACCAACACATTTCAGATCCCAGAATTTCCAGAGACGGTTTACCACAAAGCAGCATTCTCAGTCCAATCCTATTCACCCTCTATACAATGGATATTGAAAAAATCATATCACCAAAATCTAAAATAGTACAGTACGCCGATGATATTGTGTTATACACCACAGAAAAATCAGTTGAAAGATGTACAAAAATTATTAATGCGGAATTTGGTCCAATCCAAAAATGGCTTGATAATATTGAGCTGTCTATATCAGAAACCAAGACCGAAGTATGTATCTTTTCCAGAACTAGAAGTTGTCCGCAAAATCAGATAACCCTAGGTAAATACACCTTTCCCATAAAAAATACCATCAAATACCTTGGATTACTGTTAGACAAGAAACTTTTATGGAAAGACTGTATACACCAAGTAATCAAAAGAACTGAAAATTCAATGAATATATTAAGAGCTTTCTGCAATACAAAGTGGGGAGCGGATCCAAATACGGCATTACTCTTTTATAAAACAATGGTAAGGTCAATTATAGATTATGGAAGTCATCTATATGGGACAGCAGCTGAAACACACTTAAACAAAATTGAAGCCCAACAGAATAAATGTTTGAGAATATGCCTAGGATATAACAGATCCACCCCTATAAATATTATGCGAGCGGAAGCAATAATACCACCTCTTAAACTAAGAAGACAATTACTCAGTAATATGTTTATTACTAAAATAATAGCAAAGGAAGCATCATACCTCAACAGGTTACAATCATTAACAGTTCAGGTCCTCACCTATAAATACTGGTACTAAAAAAAAACCCAGTTATAGTGGAAAGTCTTATGGAAATATCTAGCTACCAACACAAATTACATACAAACGGGAAACTACCTAACTTTACATACCTACCTGAAAATCTCTACGCTCACAAAATACCAACATATTATTTCGAAATTCAAGACGAAATACCAATCCTTATTCAAACCAAATTCAATAAATTCAAAAACAAATACTGGGCAAATTACGAATATATATTTACAGATGGTTCAAAAGCAAATGAACAAACAGGCTGCGCGTTCTACCACATAAACCAAAAACATCATTCCAAATATACTTTACCAAAGCAGGCTTCTATATATACAGCAGAAATAACAGCAATTTTACAAGCAATGAAATACATATTAAATTCAGATAAAAATAGATATGTAATATTTACAGACAGTAAATGTGCAGTGGACAGATTAAAAAATATGAACATAAAGAGAACATTAAATCATATTGAAGCAAACATTTTGAACTTATACCACGAAATTCACACAAATAACAAAATAGTCATATATGTATGGATAAAAGCTCATGTTGGTATAACTGGTAACGAAACAGCTGATAAATTTGCAAAGGAAGCCATAAAAACAGGAGAAAAACTCCAACTTAAATTACCACCCTCTGACGCATTCAAATCACAAAAACAGAAAATTAAAGAAAACTGGCAAAAACTCTATAATGAATCTACAACCGGATTAAACTTTAAAAAACATCAGGATAGGATCCCCAAACAAAGTTGGTTCTACAAAGAGGTGAACAGAAATTTTATAGTTACAATAAATCGAGTGTGTGCAAATCATGCACTTACTCCTGTATATAAACATCGGCTAAAAATGATTGATAACCCATATTGTTCCTGTGGAGATATAGGTACACTGACACACATACTACTTGAGTGTCCGTTACATACCCAAAATATTAGGAAATTATATAATCAACTAATAACTGCCAATATAACCCTTCCAATAGACCTCAATTGTATTATTTTTTCAGAAAGTATAAACACTCTTTACATACTGTACCAACACATAATAAACTGCAAACTTAAATTGTAAAATTTGTAAGCAATTATGCGAAACACAACATTGTATTTGTAATTACTAACAATTATTAAATTAGAAAAAACCAAAAAAAAAATACTAAGAAAAAAAAATAAAATAAAATAAAAAAATAAATAAAAAAACAAATTATGAGAAAAAAGAAAAAAAATGACGAAAAAAAAACAAAAAAAACAAATTATGAAAAAAGATGTTTAAAGAATAAATAACAAATTATGGAAAAAAAATGATTATTAAATATATATATATATATATATATATAATATTGGAAATGTTTATATTCTTGGGTTCATAGGTTGTTTTAAATAATTAAAATACGATTGTATTTCACATTTTTCTATTGAAAATGGATAAAAATTTTAACGTTTCGCTTCTTCTTTGGAAGCATTTTCAAAATAATATCATTATAAGAATAAGGTACGATTAAAATATTTGTAAATAGATAAAAACATAACATTAGTAGGTTTTTAAAAACATTAATAAAAACACAGAATTAAAATTGACGTACTCACCTTAGAATTTCAATGCAACGATACTATACGAGGGAAGTTGAAATGAGTTAATTAATCAGCTTATAGTAAATTTGACTCAAGTTTTTTATATCTTGTCTATCATTCACAGAAAACTCATCTTGTTTTATGTGTATCATTTCTTTAATTGATAATTTCTGATAATTTGTGTCTTGAGCTAAGATTTTTGTTTTTTTATAATCAAATTCATGATTCTCAGTGCTTTCATGTTTGTGTAAAGCAGTTGATGCATTTTTTGTATATTTGTGACCATTCATCCTGCCCTCCAAGTACTGTGTAGTCATTCCTATATAATGTTTCGGACAATTCATGCATGGTATGGAGTATATAATATTAGATTTTTTATTATCTTTGGTTTTGTTTTTTAGTTTAGTAAA
This sequence comes from Galeruca laticollis, assembly GCA_963921935.1. NCBI lineage: Eukaryota > Metazoa > Arthropoda > Insecta > Coleoptera > Chrysomelidae > Galeruca > Galeruca laticollis. The sequence continues at coordinate 160,647,913 of OY998175.1, read as the reverse complement.
AAGTGGCGATAATGTGTTGTGGGATTTATGGCATACATTGATGTTATATTTTGATAAGATGTATTTAAGCTTTTCAGATAATTGATTTGTATAAGGTAGAGCTATATATGTATCATTTTCTTGGTTTGGTTCTATTTGTGTACTTGGTTTTATGTTGTTATTGTATAATTTATATGTACGTTGTTGAATGATTCTGTTAATTTGATTTTCTGGATATTGATTATTTTTTAGAACATTTTTAAGTTTTTTCAATACCTTAGGGCGATACTCAGGTGAAGTTAATTTGATAGCTCTATCTGTTAATCCTATAATGACACTGTTTTTTTGTGATTTGGGATGGCATGAGTTATAATTTAGATATCGTCCAGACCATGTTTCTTTTGTATATAGTTTAGTTTTTATTTTGTTTTTGGTTTTTATAAGTGTCATGTCTAGAAAATTTATTTTGTTATTGTTTTCGATTTCTAAAGTGAATTGGATACTTGGGTTGAAACTATTGAAAGCACTCAGGAATGCATCGCACTTGTTACTCGGAATTACAGCTAAACAATCGTCAACGTATCTTTTAAAAAATGTTACATCAAAATCTATATTATTTAATACTTTTTCTTCTATATATTCCATGACAATTTGCGCTAGACTTGAAGAAATTGGAGATCCCATTGTACATCCGTTTAGTTGTTGGAAAAAATTGTCATTATATTGAAAGTAATTATTTGTTTGTATAAGCATAATGCCTTCTAGAAATTCGTCATAGTTAAGTGATGTATGTTGTTTGATCGAATCCCATTTATCTTTTAGTACATGTGTTATAAGATCATTTGGAATATTTGTATACATTGAAATGACATCTAGGGATATGATTTTATAATTATCAGGAATATGCACTGTATCTAAAAATTGTTTGAGCATAAATGAATCTTTCACATAAAAATTATTTTTGGTTGTTTTTGATAGACTATATGCAAGATATTTGGACAGCTTATAAAAAGGTGATTGGATGTATGATACTATGGGACGCATTGGTATATTTGGTTTATGTATTTTCGGTAGTCCATATAGTTTTGGTGGTAAAGCATTGTGTGTTTGTAATTTTTTTGCTTCGTTGGCATTGATAGAACCATTATTTAAAAGTTTTTTTATAAATGTATTATTTTTGTTTTGAAATATTTTGGTTTTATCTGATTTAATTTTTTGATAAACTTTTCTATCATTTAGTAGCTCTGTCATTTTATTATTATAATCATCGGTGTTCATTACTAGTGTTTTATTACATTTATCCGGTTGTAGAATTGTAATTTGCGGATTGCATTTTATAAATTCTTTAGTTTTCTTCAATTTTTTTTGGATGTTTTTTTGAGTTTTATTGATTTTTTGAGTTTTATGATGACGGAGTTTTATTTTATGATTGGTGATAGTATTTACTACATCAGCTCTAATATTATCTTTTATTTGATCTGGTTTATTAATAATGGCTGTTTCTATACTTGCAATATATTCTGTATAAGGTAATTCGTTCTCATTTTTGTATGGCAGAGAGAAATTTTTTCCATATGCTAATATTTCTTTTATGTCATTTGGTATATGTGTATTAGAGATATTCTCAATCCACGAGTCAGAGTTTATTTTAGTTTCATTTTGTGTACAGTTATTAATTAAATTATTAAACTTTTTTGAATTTGCTTTTTTCACTTTTTGAAAATGTTTTTCATATTTTGTTTTTTCTAGATTGACATATGAATTCAATAAGCTTTCTGGAATGATATTTTTCAATTTGTTTATTTCACAATCAATAGCTTTTTCTAGTTTTTTTATTAGTTTAACAGATTCACTGATACTCAAGTTGATAATTTTTGATTTAGTTGTATTTATAATATCGTTAAATTTCCTTCTAAGGTACGTACCTGTCACATTAATATGATTTACACTAAAATTCAAAAACTTCGGTTGGATTCCTGAATCTTTACATCTTAATAAGAATATACGGCGATTCTTTTGATTGGCAGGTTTCTTGAAAGAATTGGTTATAGATTTCATAGTTGCTACAGTTGATGCTCCGTAATTTCTGCGTATATCTTCGTAATATGGCATTTTGATGTTGTGAACTTTTGCACTTTAGACCCTTGCAATAAATATAAATTCATTTAGTTTCTTCAACCATTTGTATATAATATTGGAAATGTTTATATTCTTGGGTTCATAGGTTGTTTTAAATAATTAAAATACGATTGTATTTCACATTTTTCTATTGAAAATGGATAAAAATTTTAACGTTTCGCTTCTTCTTTGGAAGCATTTTCAAAATAATATCATTATAAGAATAAGGTACGATTAAAATATTTGTAAATAGATAAAAACATAACATTAGTAGGTTTTTAAAAACATTAATAAAAACACAGAATTAAAATTGACGTACTCACCTTAGAATTTCAATGCAACGATACTATACGAGGGAAGTTGAAATGAGTTAATTAATCAGCTTATAGTAAATTTGACTCAAGTTTTTTATATCTTGTCTATCATTCACAGAAAACTCATCTTGTTTTATGTGTATCATTTCTTTAATTGATAATTTCTGATAATTTGTGTCTTGAGCTAAGATTTTTGTTTTTTTATAATCAAATTCATGATTCTCAGTGCTTTCATGTTTGTGTAAAGCAGTTGATGCATTTTTTGTATATTTGTGACCATTCATCCTGCCCTCCAAGTACTGTGTAGTCATTCCTATATAATGTTTCGGACAATTCATGCATGGTATGGAGTATATAATATTAGATTTTTTATTATCTTTGGTTTTGTTTTTTAGTTTAGTAAAAAGTGGCGATAATGTGTTGTGGGATTTATGGCATACATTGATGTTATATTTTGATAAGATGTATTTAAGCTTTTCAGATAATTGATTTGTATAAGGTAGAGCTATATATGTATCATTTTCTTGGTTTGGTTCTATTTGTGTACTTGGTTTTATGTTGTTATTGTATAATTTATATGTACGTTGTTGAATGATTCTGTTAATTTGATTTTCTGGATATTGATTATTTTTTAGAACATTTTTAAGTTTTTTCAATACCTTAGGGCGATACTCAGGTGAAGTTAATTTGATAGCTCTATCTGTTAATCCTATAATGACACTGTTTTTTTGTGATTTGGGATGGCATGAGTTATAATTTAGATATCGTCCAGACCATGTTTCTTTTGTATATAGTTTAGTTTTTATTTTGTTTTTGGTTTTTATAAGTGTCATGTCTAGAAAATTTATTTTGTTATTGTTTTCGATTTCTAAAGTGAATTGGATACTTGGGTTGAAACTATTGAAAGCACTCAGGAATGCATCGCACTTGTTACTCGGAATTACAGCTAAACAATCGTCAACGTATCTTTTAAAAAATGTTACATCAAAATCTATATTATTTAATACTTTTTCTTCTATATATTCCATGACAATTTGCGCTAGACTTGAAGAAATTGGAGATCCCATTGTACATCCGTTTAGTTGTTGGAAAAAGTTGTCATTATATTGAAAGTAATTATTTGTTTGTATAAGCATAATGCCTTCTAGAAATTCGTCATAGTTAAGTGATGTATGTTGTTTGATCGAATCCCATTTATCTTTTAGTACATGTGTTATAAGATCATTTGGAATATTTGTATACATTGACATGACATCTAGGGATATGATTTTATAATTATCAGGAATATGCACTGTATCTAAAAATTGTTTGAGCATAAATGAATCTTTCACATAAAAATTATTTTTGGTTGTTTTTGATAGACTATATGCAAGATATTTGGACAGCTTATAAAAAGGTGATTGGATGTATGATACTATGGGACGCATTGGTATATTTGGTTTATGTATTTTCGGTAGTCCATATAGTTTTGGTGGTAAAGCATTGTGTGTTTGTAATTTTTTTGCTTCGTTGGCATTGATAGAACCATTATTTAAAAGTTTTTTTATAAATGTATTATTTTTGTTTTGAAATATTTTGGTTTTATCTGATTTAATTTTTTGATAAACTTTTCTATCATTTAGTAGCTCTGTCATTTTATTATTATAATCATCGGTGTTCATTACTAGTGTTTTATTACATTTATCCGGTTGTAGAATTGTAATTTGCGGATTGCATTTTATAAATTCTTTAGTTTTCTTCAATTTTTTTTGGATGTTTTTTTGAGTTTTATTGATTTTTTGAGTTTTATGATGACGGAGTTTTATTTTATGATTGGTGATAGTATTTACTACATCAGCTCTAATATTATCTTTTATTTGATCTGGTTTATTAATAATGGCTGTTTCTATACTTGCAATATATTCTGTATAAGGTAATTCGTTCTCATTTTTGTATGGCAGAGAGAAATTTTTTCCATATGCTAATATTTCTTTTATGTCATTTGGTATATGTGTATTAGAGATATTCTCAATCCACGAGTCAGAGTTTATTTTAGTTTCATTTTGTGTACAGTTATTAATTAAATTATTAAACTTTTTTGAATTTGCTTTTTTCACTTTTTGAAAATGTTTTTCATATTTTGTTTTTTCTAGATTGACATATGAATTCAATAAGCTTTCTGGAATGATATTTTTCAATTTGTTTATTTCACAATCAATAGCTTTTTCTAGTTTTTTTATTAGTTTAACAGATTCACTGATACTCAAGTTGATAATTTTTGATTTAGTTGTATTTATAATATCGTTAAATTTCCTTCTAAGGTACGTACCTGTCACATTAATATGATTTACACTAAAATTCAAAAACTTCGGTTGGATTCCTGAATCTTTACATCTTAATAAGAATATACGGCGATTCTTTTGATTGGCAAGTTTCTTGAAAGAATTGGTTATAGATTTCATAGTTGCTACAGTTGATGCTCCGTAATTTCTGCGTATATCTTCGTAATATGGCATTTTGATGTTGTGAACTTTTGCACTTTAGACCCTTGCAATAAATATAAATTCATTTAGTTTCTTCAACCATTTGTATATAATATTGGAAATGTTTATATTTATATATATATATAATATATAAACATATATTATATATATGTTTATATATTGCATATATAAACATATATATTATATATATATGTTTATATATGCAAAAGTTCACAACATCAAAATGCCATATTACGAAGATATACGCAGAAATTACGGAGCATCAACTGTAGCAACTATGAAATCTATAACCAATTCTTTCAAGAAACTTGCCAATCAAAAGAATCGCCGTATATTCTTATTAAGATGTAAAGATTCAGGAATCCAACCGAAGTTTTTGAATTTTAGTGTAAATCATATTAATGTGACAGGTACGTACCTTAGAAGGAAATTTAACGATATTATAAATACAACTAAATCAAAAATTATCAACTTGAGTATCAGTGAATCTGTTAAACTAATAAAAAAACTAGAAAAAGCTATTGATTGTGAAATAAACAAATTGAAAAATATCATTCCAGAAAGCTTATTGAATTCATATGTCAATCTAGAAAAAACAAAATATGAAAAACATTTTCAAAAAGTGAAAAAAGCAAATTCAAAAAAGTTTAATAATTTAATTAATAACTGTACACAAAATGAAACTAAAATAAACTCTGACTCGTGGATTGAGAATATCTCTAATACACATATACCAAATGACATAAAAGAAATATTAGCATATGGAAAAAATTTCTCTCTGCCATACAAAAATGAGAACGAATTACCTTATACAGAATATATTGCAAGTATAGAAACAGCCATTATTAATAAACCAGATCAAATAAAAGATAATATTAGAGCTGATGTAGTAAATACTATCACCAATCATAAAATAAAACTCCGTCATCATAAAACTCAAAAAATCAATAAAACTCAAAAAAACATCCAAAAAAAATTGAAGAAAACTAAAGAATTTATAAAATGCAATCCGCAAATTACAATTCTACAACCGGATAAATGTAATAAAACACTAGTAATGAACACCGATGATTATAATAATAAAATGACAGAGCTACTAAATGATAGAAAAGTTTATCAAAAAATTAAATCAGATAAAACCAAAATATTTCAAAACAAAAATAATACATTTATAAAAAAACTTTTAAATAATGGTTCTATCAATGCCAACGAAGCAAAAAAATTACAAACACACAATGCTTTACCACCAAAACTATATGGACTACCGAAAATACATAAACCAAATATACCAATGCGTCCCATAGTATCATACATCCAATCACCTTTTTATAAGCTGTCCAAATATCTTGCATATAGTCTATCAAAAACAACCAAAAATAATTTTTATGTGAAAGATTCATTTATGCTCAAACAATTTTTAGATACAGTGCATATTCCTGATAATTATAAAATCATATCCCTAGATGTCATTTCAATGTATACAAATATTCCAAATGATCTTATAACACATGTACTAAAAGATAAATGGGATTCGATCAAACAACATACATCACTTAACTATGACGAATTTCTAGAAGGCATTATGCTTATACAAACAAATAATTACTTTCAATATAATGACAACTTTTTCCAACAACTAAACGGATGTACAATGGGATCTCCAATTTCTTCAAGTCTAGCGCAAATTGTCATGGAATATATAGAAGAAAAAGTATTAAATAATATAGATTTTGATGTAACATTTTTTAAAAGATACGTTGACGATTGTTTAGCTGTAATTCCGAGTAACAAGTGCGATGCATTCCTGAGTGCTTTCAATAGTTTCAACCCAAGTATCCAATTCACTTTAGAAATCGAAAACAATAACAAAATAAATTTTCTAGACATGACACTTATAAAAACCAAAAACAAAATAAAAACTAAACTATATACAAAAGAAACATGGTCTGGACGATATCTAAATTATAACTCATGCCATCCCAAATCACAAAAAAACAGTGTCATTATAGGATTAACAGATAGAGCTATCAAATTAACTTCACCTGAGTATCGCCCTAAGGTATTGAAAAAACTTAAAAATGTTCTAAAAAATAATCAATATCCAGAAAATCAAATTAACAGAATCATTCAACAACGTACATATAAATTATACAATAACAACATAAAACCAAGTACACAAATAGAACCAAACCAAGAAAATGATACATATATAGCTCTACCTTATACAAATCAATTATCTGAAAAGCTTAAATACATCTTATCAAAATATAACATCAATGTATGCCATAAATCCCACAACACATTATCGCCACTTTTTACTAAACTAAAAAACAAAACCAAAGATAATAAAAAATCTAATATTATATACTCCATACCATGCATGAATTGTCCGAAACATTATATAGGAATGACTACACAGTACTTGGAGGGCAGGATGAATGGTCACAAATATACAAAAAATGCATCAACTGCTTTACACAAACATGAAAGCACTGAGAATCATGAATTTGATTATAAAAAAACAAAAATCTTAGCTCAAGACACAAATTATCAGAAATTATCAATTAAAGAAATGATACACATAAAACAAGATGAGTTTTCTGTGAATGATAGACAAGATATAAAAAACTTGAGTCAAATTTACTATAAGCTGATTAATTAACTCATTTCAACTTCCCTCGTATAGTATCGTTGCATTGAAATTCTAAGGTGAGTACGTCAATTTTAATTCTGTGTTTTTATTAATGTTTTTAAAAACCTACTAATGTTATGTTTTTATCTATTTACAAATATTTTAATCGTACCTTATTCTTATAATGATATTATTTTGAAAATGCTTCCAAAGAAGAAGCGAAACGTTAAAATTTTTATCCATTTTCAATAGAAAAATGTGAAATACAATCGTATTTTAATTATTTAAAACAACCTATGAACCCAAGAATATAAACATTTCCAATATTATATACAAATGGTTGAAGAAACTAAATGAATTTATATTTATTGCAAGGGTCTAAAGTGCAAAAGTTCACAACATCAAAATGCCATATTACGAAGATATACGCAGAAATTACGGAGCATCAACTGTAGCAACTATGAAATCTATAACCAATTCTTTCAAGAAACTTGCCAATCAAAAGAATCGCCGTATATTCTTATTAAGATGTAAAGATTCAGGAATCCAACCGAAGTTTTTGAATTTTAGTGTAAATCATATTAATGTGACAGGTACGTACCTTAGAAGGAAATTTAACGATATTATAAATACAACTAAATCAAAAATTATCAACTTGAGTATCAGTGAATCTGTTAAACTAATAAAAAAACTAGAAAAAGCTATTGATTGTGAAATAAACAAATTGAAAAATATCATTCCAGAAAGCTTATTGAATTCATATGTCAATCTAGAAAAAACAAAATATGAAAAACATTTTCAAAAAGTGAAAAAAGCAAATTCAAAAAAGTTTAATAATTTAATTAATAACTGTACACAAAATGAAACTAAAATAAACTCTGACTCGTGGATTGAGAATATCTCTAATACACATATACCAAATGACATAAAAGAAATATTAGCATATGGAAAAAATTTCTCTCTGCCATACAAAAATGAGAACGAATTACCTTATACAGAATATATTGCAAGTATAGAAACAGCCATTATTAATAAACCAGATCAAATAAAAGATAATATTAGAGCTGATGTAGTAAATACTATCACCAATCATAAAATAAAACTCCGTCATCATAAAACTCAAAAAATCAATAAAACTCAAAAAAACATCCAAAAAAAATTGAAGAAAACTAAAGAATTTATAAAATGCAATCCGCAAATTACAATTCTACAACCGGATAAATGTAATAAAACACTAGTAATGAACACCGATGATTATAATAATAAAATGACAGAGCTACTAAATGATAGAAAAGTTTATCAAAAAATTAAATCAGATAAAACCAAAATATTTCAAAACAAAAATAATACATTTATAAAAAAACTTTTAAATAATGGTTCTATCAATGCCAACGAAGCAAAAAAATTACAAACACACAATGCTTTACCACCAAAACTATATGGACTACCGAAAATACATAAACCAAATATACCAATGCGTCCCATAGTATCATACATCCAATCACCTTTTTATAAGCTGTCCAAATATCTTGCATATAGTCTATCAAAAACAACCAAAAATAATTTTTGTGTGAAAGATTCATTTATGCTCAAACAATTTTTAGATACAGTGCATATTCCTGATAATTATAAAATCATATCCCTAGATGTCATTTCAATGTATACAAATATTCCAAATGATCTTATAACACATGTACTAAAAGATAAATGGGATTCGATCAAACAACATACATCACTTAACTATGACGAATTTCTAGAAGGCATTATGCTTATACAAACAAATAATTACTTTCAATATAATGACAACTTTTTCCAACAACTAAACGGATGTACAATGGGATCTCCAATTTCTTCAAGTCTAGCGCAAATTGTCATGGAATATATAGAAGAAAAAGTATTAAATAATATAGATTTTGATGTAACATTTTTTAAAAGATACGTTGACGATTGTTTAGCTATAATTCCGAGTAACAAGTGCGATGCATTCCTGAGTGCTTTCAATAGTTTCAACCCAAGTATCCAATTCACTTTAGAAATCGAAAACAATAACAAAATAAATTTTCTAGACATGACACTTATAAAAACCAAAAACAAAATAAAAACTAAACTATATACAAAAGAAACATGGTCTGGACGATATCTAAATTATAACTCATGCCATCCCAAATCACAAAAAAACAGTGTCATTATAGGATTAACAGATAGAGCTATCAAATTAACTTCACCTGAGTATCGCCCTAAGGTATTGAAAAAACTTAAAAATGTTCTAAAAAATAATCAATATCCAGAAAATCAAATTAACAGAATCATTCAACAACGTACATATAAATTATACAATAACAACATAAAACCAAGTACACAAATAGAACCAAACCAAGAAAATGATACATATATAGCTCTACCTTATACAAATCAATTATCTGAAAAGCTTAAATACATCTTATCAAAATATAACATCAATGTATGCCATAAATCCCACAACACATTATCGCCACTTTTTACTAAACTAAAAAACAAAACCAAAGATAATAAAAAATCTAATATTATATACTCCATACCATGCATGAATTGTCCGAAACATTATATAGGAATGACTACACAGTACTTGGAGGGCAGGATGAATGGTCACAAATATACAAAAAATGCATCAACTGCTTTACACAAACATGAAAGCACTGAGAATCATGAATTTGATTATAAAAAAACAAAAATCTTAGCTCAAGACACAAATTATCAGAAATTATCAATTAAAGAAATGATACACATAAAACAAGATGAGTTTTCTGTGAATGATAGACAAGATATAAAAAACTTGAGTCAAATTTACTATAAGCTGATTAATTAACTCATTTCAACTTCCCTCGTATAGTATCGTTGCATTGAAATTCTAAGGTGAGTACGTCAATTTTAATTCTGTGTTTTTATTAATGTTTTTAAAAACCTACTAATGTTATGTTTTTATCTATTTACAAATATTTTAATCGTACCTTATTCTTATAATGATATTATTTTGAAAATGCTTCCAAAGAAGAAGCGAAACGTTAAAATTTTTATCCATTTTCAATAGAAAAATGTGAAATACAATCGTATTTTAATTATTTAAAACAACCTATGAACCCAAGAATATAAACATTTCCAATATTATATACAAATGGTTGAAGAAACTAAATGAATTTATATATATATATATATATATATATATATATATATATATATATATATTTAGAATTATATCTTCTTGGGTTCAAAGGTTGTGGAATGAAACATATATATTAGTTAAAATATATTTTCGAATAAAGACTTATCAAACTTGACGTTTCGCTCTTATTTTAGGAGCATTTTCAAAAGAATATGTATAAATATTAAAATTGAATTACATAAAATACAGTTATTGTAAAAATTATTTTGAAAAAGTCAATAAAATGTCATGAATGAAGTGTCAATAGTAACAGAATACCTACCTTAGATATTTACGCAACGATATTATGTTGGGAGTGAAAAAAATAAATTAATTAATTAATTTGTAATAAATTTGACTCAAGTTTTTTATGTCTTGTTTGTCATTTACTGATAATTTATCTTGTTTTATATATATCATTTCTTTGATTTTGAGTTTTTGATAATTTGTGTCTTGTGTTAAAATTTTTGTGTTTTTGAAATCGAATTCATGATTTTCGTTATGTTCATGTTTGTGTAGCGCTGTGGATGCATTTTTAGTGAATTTAGCTGCTATTCCAGAAGACAAATGTAATGAATTCCTCAATATTTTTAATTCTTTTAACTCTAAAATACAATTTACCATAGAAATTGAAAAAAACAATAATATAAATTTTCTAGATATGACACTAATGAAAACCAATGATAATAAAATTGAAACTAAATTATATACAAAAGAAACTTGGTCAGGACGATATCTAAATTATAATTCATGCCATCCAAAAATACAAAAAAATAGTGTTATTATAGGATTGATAGATAGAGCTATAAAACTAACTTCACCTAAATATCGTCCTGAAATAATTAAAAAACTTAAGATTGTTTTAGAAAATAATCACTATCCTTCAAATCAAATAAATAAAATTATTCAACAACGTACGTACAAATACTACAACAACAATATAAAACCAAATTCACTAACAACTTTGAACCACGAAAAAAATATATATATAGCTCTACCTTATACGAATCAATTATCAGAAAAACTAAAATATATATTATCTAAACATAATATCAAAATATGCCATAAACCAAATAATACACTATCATCACTATTTACTAAATTAAAAAGCAAAACTAAAAATAATAAGAAATCAAATGTTATATACTCCATACCATGCTTAAACTGTTCAAAAAATTATGTAGGAATGACTACACAATATCTAGAAAGCCGAATAAACGACCATAAATTCACTAAAAATGCATCCACAGCGCTACACAAACATGAACATAACGAAAATCATGAATTCGATTTCAAAAACACAAAAATTTTAACACAAGACACAAATTATCAAAAACTCAAAATCAAAGAAATGATATATATAAAACAAGATAAATTATCAGTAAATGACAAACAAGACATAAAAAACTTGAGTCAAATTTATTACAAATTAATTAATTAATTTATTTTTTTCACTCCCAACATAATATCGTTGCGTAAATATCTAAGGTAGGTATTCTGTTACTATTGACACTTCATTCATGACATTTTATTGACTTTTTCAAAATAATTTTTACAATAACTGTATTTTATGTAATTCAATTTTAATATTTATACATATTCTTTTGAAAATGCTCCTAAAATAAGAGCGAAACGTCAAGTTTGATAAGTCTTTATTCGAAAATATATTTTAACTAATATATATGTTTCATTCCACAACCTTTGAACCCAAGAAGATATAATTCTAAATATTATCGAAAGGTTGAAGAACATAAGTGAATTTATATATATATATATATATATATATATATATATATATATATATATACAAATTATGAAAAAAGATGTTTAAAGAATAAATAACAAATTATGGAAAAAAAAATGATTATTAAATATATATATATATATATATATATATATAAACAAGAAAATGGAAAAAAAATGTATTAGAATAAAAAATACTAACACAAATAAACATATTTACTGTGCTCAATCCTGCAGAAAAATTAAACAAACTTTAAATAAAATAATCAGACACCTACATAGTCTGGCTAATTGGCCTCAGCCAAAGCCATTAAGCTATTTAAAAAAAAAATTAGCTGTGCATTGACGGATAACACCTTTTACCCAGTTAAGTTGTCTAGGATATACTCTACAAGGTAATAGTGTTGGGAAATACGGTGATTTTCCGTTAACCGGTGAAACGGCGACAGTGATCTCTAAATCACCGTGATTTTAAACGGTGATTTGAATCACCGCTATAACTGAGTATAAATAGCAGACAAATCAAAATATAAGACCAGCGCGCGGTGACTGGCGATGTATACGAACATATTATTTATGCATCTCTTATCGGTTTATTTTAAAACAATAAATATTATCCTGACGCAAATTAGCAATAATACGAAATCGAGATTGACTCGTAACTCGGATAAAGATTAACATAAACATAAAAATTGCAACTAGTATAATATTATTTAATTCTAAATTGATTATTTCAAATGAATGTGTTGCCATAGAATATGTAAAAATTATATCAATTTTTAGGGTTTATTCATTACTTTTAAAAATAAACATATTTTTATTAAAGGAACACCCTTATAACATTTGTGATAATAATAAAAAATAAAGAAAGTTGTTTTATAGGAGAGTCTTTTCTTGCACATATTACATGTTGCATAATAATTGTCACTCGCAACATGTGTAGAAAAATTTCACTGGTTTTCGCTTTTTTAGACGTGTTCTAAACTGAAAATAAAAGAAAAACACTTTACTGTTGATTTTTTCATCTCTCTAATGTAACGCGTAAAATCGCCCGCCCGTCGATAATATAATTTTGGCATGCCTGCCGACGGGAATTTATGACAGACCATTTCTATGAGGAGAGAATCAGTTCTCCAGGGTCGTTGAAGCAAACGCTGACTAGTGACGATTAAAAATTTTGTATGCTCTGGTAGCCATTACGTCCGATATTTAAAATTTCACCAACGACGTGGGTATTTCGATTGACGGCCATGCCAGAAGAACTCGTTATCTGGGGGGTTTTATTTTGGATTTTATCCTCTGATTGAGGAGTACGAAATCAGCGAGACCATTCACCTGAACCAGTAACCAGGAGGGCTGGAACATTTTGAAGCGTCGACTTCGATTGCTGTTCTGAGGAAAGAGAATCACTCGTAACAGTCATTTTCCTTATTAATTTTATACATTTATACATTTTCCATTCACAAATAACAGTTAAAATTACACGAAATTTTTTATGTATGGTTTTTTTTTCTATTTCTTTGCTGTAGTTAATTATTTTTTTTTACTTTTCGTGTATAAAATTTTGAAATATTCTTTTTAAATATTAAATTGTTGGCTCTGAACGCTAGGTATACCACGGTACGTACCTGGGTGCTGCGCTATTTAGATATTTTTCTAACTAATTTTGCACTGTACATAATTTCAATCTTTTTGAACATTGTTAAGCTCGCCTGCTTATACAATTTTATGCTTATGCTTTTATATATATTTATACTCATATAGATTGCGGAAGTGTGAACCGATGTAACTAATGCAATTGTAGTTTTGGTGTTAGGTTCTCACTGTATTTGAAAAATTGTACATGAACCATTTGTTCATTTCCTGTAATTGGTTTGTAATTTGAGACATCTGTGTAGATTGGGGCCCTCGGCTCGTCTGCACCCTGAGTTAGTAGCCTTCAGCTCTACTCAGGAATTATAGGACCTGCTTGTCAATTATTCAGATAGTAACTTAGAGTTACGCTTGTAACTGGTAAATTAGTTTGCGATTAAAGTTTTTATGCAGATTTCGGCCTTCAGTCTAACTGCATACTGAATCTACAGCTGTATTTGAGTGTTAATAGTGTCATTCTTTTTTTGTTGTAAGCTTGTAATAATCACATTTTGAAAAGAGACATATGGTCCAACGAGATTAATAAACTTCAATCAGGGGATATTTGCTGACTTCTATTTTAATGATAATTTTCCTATCAGTTTAACCTTTCGGAGTGTGTAAGTAGTCCTGTTAACCCACTGAGGAGTTGTGGGCTAACTTAAGAAGTCTTGGGTGCTTGCCATAACTTATCTGGCGCCCTTTTTATTAAACTGTTAAATTTTGAAGAATCCACCCCTTCTTCGACTCGAAGCTAGTTGACTGGCGAGCACTGGTTGTACTACGGGGGACAATCCGCACATCTATACCGGGCACTGAAGGTTAGCGTTTTCTCGTTATACTAATAACTTGGTTAAAGGATTTTATAACATTTATGACATTAGTTTAAGACATCCATTTAATTATCAATTCATTCATATTGTAATACGAGCGAGGGTTAAAACAATTTATTTACAAACAATTCAACGAACTAAACAGCAACTAAAAAGGATATTTACATGGACAAACTCTTTTCTTTGAAATCTTTTCAAACGTCACCTTTTTCTGACTTCCCAAAAATTTCCCCAGCCGTCCTCTCTCTATTTCTTGTCAGTCCTCCTTCTGTCAGCATTTGTCAGCTTCTCTATTCTAGGTTATGTAGCTGTCATATGTCCGAGGCCTGTTACTATGTAGCTATTCCGGTACACTGCCCCCTACCTTAGATGCAGTACTCCTGGAATGCCTTTACCATCTTCGGATTTGTGGCTGTAACGGCAGTCGGTTCCGTTCCGTAGACCCTCATGAAGTCTTCGAACTTGGAATGCTCTTCGCCCAGTAGTTGTTGTACTTGCACACCTTAATCGTGGTCCCCGGCATATGATGCTAGCCGATCAGAATGGACTACAATCGGCTTTCCTCTAGGAGTTTTAAAGATTCGATAAATAACATCGTTGATCTTATTTTTGATGACATATGGACTCTCCCAGTTCTTTTGTAATTTTGGACATAACCCTCGTCTTCTTCGTGGATTGTAAAGCCAGACGAGATCACCTTCTTTGTAGCACGATTCTTCGGCTCGGCTGTCGTAGTACTTCTTCATTCGGTTGCTGGCTAATTGCAGGTTAGTACGAACCAGTTTATGGGTGTCTTCCATCTTCCTCCAGAGATTGAATACATAATCATCTCCGGCGATATCTTCACCAGGCTTGCAACCAAACACCAGGTCACATGGAAGTTTTATTTCTTGACCGAAAAGGACTTTCGTCGGTGTCTGCCCTGAAGACTCATTCACAGCTGATCGGTATGCCATCAAGAAGAATGGAATATGTTCGTCCCAGTCCCGCTGATGATCAGAGACGACCTTCGACAAATGCTCGACTAGAGTCCGGTTCATGCGTTCCACCATTCCATCGGACTGTGGACGTAGCGCCGTTGTTCTAGTCTTTTGGATCCCTAACTTCTGGCAAACCTCTTAAAATAGCTTGCTTTCAAAGTTTCTTCCCTGATCCGAATGTAGTTCCAAGGGCACACCGAACCGACTGATGAATTCCTTCACCAGGACGTCGGCTATGGTAGCGGCTTCTTGATGGGCAACTGCATATGCTTCTACCCACTTGGTGAAGTAGTCCATGATGATGACGATGTACTTCATACCCGCTTCGCTTTCTGGTAGCGGTCCCATCACATCTATGGCGACTCTCTCGAATGGGCTCCCCACGATGTACTGCTGCATACCAGCCCTCTGCTTACGGTGTGGTCCGCTGCTTGCAGCACAGGTGGTACATTTTCGGCACCAATCTCTTACATCCTCGGAACAGTTTACCCAGTAGAATCGTTCCCGTACCTTCTGCAAGGTCTTCTTCACACCCAGGTGTCCTCCGGACGGTCCATCATGAAGATGTCGTAATACTTCAGAGACACAAGTCCTAGGAACCAATAGTTGTTTCTTGGATTCGGTGCCCTCGTCATTCTCGATGATTCTTTTCAGCAATAATCAGGGAATTCCACTGTTGCCAGTTTGACTTCAAAATCGGCGAAGATGACGATACTTCTTGCCAAGTTGGTCGACGATTTACTGACTTCCAATCAATTATTTTTCCAAGGTCCGCGTCGTTCATTTGATGCTGTTGAATTCTGCCTTGAGGCCATTCTTCACTGACGACTTTGATCTGGTGCAAGCTGGCATCCTTCTCTTCCTTGCGGCTGCAATGGGAGCAAGTCGGTTGGCATGGTCTTCTGGAGAGTGCGTCGGCATTACGGTGCCTTGTGCCGGGTCGGTGTTCGATCTGGAAGTCATATTCTTGAAGTTTTTCCAACCATCTTGCGACTTGGACCTCAGGATTCTTGAAATTAAGTAGCCACTTCAAGCTGGCATGGTCGGTTCGGATCAAGAACTTCCTTCCATACAAGTACTTGTAGAAATGCTCAACAGATTTCACCACTGCCAGGAGCTCTCGCCTGGTAACGCAGTAGTTACGTTCAGGTTTAGATAAGGTCTTGCTGAAGTACCCAACGACCCTTTCTTGGTCATACTGGAGCTGGGAAAGAACGGCACCAATTCCCACGTTGCCGGCGTCTGTATCGAGAATAAACTTTCCCTCAAGAAGTGGATAGCCCAGAATCGGAGTTGATGTCAGCTGCTTCTTCAAACTTTCAAAGGCAACTTGGCACTCTTCATCCCAGCTGAATCTTCTACCTCCCTCAGTCATTCGGGTTAGCGGTTTGGCGATGTCCCCAAACATCTTCACGTAGCGTCGGTAATAGGAGCAAAGTCCCAGGAAGCTTCGAAGTTGATGTTTGTCGGAAGGGGTTGATCATTGCTGAGCTACGTGGATCTTGTCTGGATCTACAGCTATACCTTCTCCGCTAACTACATGCACTAGATAGTTGACTTTAGTCTGGAAAAGGTGGCACTTCTTCACGTTTAATGTCATATTGGCTGCTTGAAGTCTCTTGAAAACCTCTTCAAGATTCGTCAAATGCGTGTCAAATGTTCGCCCCAGAATGATGACGTCATCCAAATACACTAGGCAGGTCTCCCAAGACAAACCCCTAAGGATATTCTCCATCAGTCTTTCGAAGGTGGCTGGGGCATTGCAAAGACCGAACGGAAGTACCGTAAACTGCCACAGGCCTGTTCCGCTTGTGAAAGCCGTCTTCTCTTTGTCGGCAGGATCCATTTCCACATGCCAGTAACCACTCTTCAAATCCAAAGTGGAAAACAACTTGGAACCTGCTAGTGAGTCGTCGATTCTAGGCAGCGGGTAACTGTCCTTCTTGGTGACTTCGTTGAGCTTGCGATAGTCAACGCAGAACCTTGTCGAACCATCTTTCTTTTTTACAAGAACTACTGGAGAGATCCAAGGGCTGTTTGAAGGTTCTACTACTCCGTCTTTTATCATCCCTTGAAGAGTACTTTCTGCTTCTGCCTTCTTCGCCTGGGGAAGTCGCCGACCAGTTTGACGGATAGGACGAGCATCACCAGTGTCGATCTTATGTTTTACCACACTGGTTCTCCCTTTTGCCATCGGATGAACCGAGAATGGAATGATAACGGTTAACTAGATCGCTCACCTTCTTCTTTTGTTGCCGGGACAGGGATGGATGGACGGTGGCTAGGATCTGACTGAGCTTGTCCGAATGCTGTTCTTCCTTATGGGTCCCCCGGTGGATAACTTCGGTTATTGGCTCGAGGGTTCCTACTTGAGTGCCTTTCTTGAGGGTAACTGGATGGTCGTTTAGATTGATCAGACGAACGGGCACCGATTGGATCAGTGACTTACCAACAAGAATGCCCCGTCCCAGTCCCTGGTCGTGATTTCTGGGCTCTACTATGGCTGCAGTTGCGTCTTCCATGGCCCTATTCAGACGAGCTACGACTATGGACTCACACCTTGCTGGTAGTTCGACATCCTCAGATAGCATCACCTCCGCGATGGCTGTTTCTCGCTGATGTAGAATTAATTCCTCGGTACCGACGTGGATGACTCGATGTTTGACGAGGTCTAGTTGGAAGCCAAAGGAATCCATGATGTCCATCCCCAAGATGACGTCCTCTTCAATTTCGGCTACTAAAGCTGAATGCGAAACCTGGGTAGAGCCAAACATAATTCTTACTAGTGTTTTTAAATGAAGCTCAAGGTCTCTAGTTAATTCCACAATATAATACAAGTTATTGAAAATTCTAAAAAATTGACAATTGTTTCGATAAATCAATACCTCCGCTTCAAACTCTTGGATAGATTCACCAGCTTTCTGCCTTCTGTTTTTGAGCCGGTACTGGTAGACTTGCTCTAGGTGCGCTTGGCCATACCTCATCTCCAGGCACTTCACCAGTTGGTCGAAGTCTTCAGACTCATCGGCATGGAGGGTTTGCAGGACATCAAGAGCATCACCTCGTAGGGCAACTGTCAGAGCTACCGCCTTTTCTCTGGAGCACCATCCATTGGCGCTGGCCGCTGCGTTGAATTGCTTGAGGTAGTTGGGCCAGGAAGTCGTGCCGTCGAAGGTTGGTGGCTTCAATCTTGCCTTGGTCTCTCCTGCTGTGTTGGACTCCTGACGCAGTTCACCCCTTGACGGCTGGTCGGAGAATCGTTCTTCCATCGCCTGGTACTTGATTTTGAGGGTCGACAAGCTACTCTCTAACCTCTCTACCTATGGATTGGGCTCTCCCTCTCTGCATACGGGTCTTGGTGGATGGGAGACAATATTTTGCAGCTTTTGCATCTCTTCTTCAATGCCGGCTATTCTCCCTTCTTGTTGAGACACCTTCCGAGAGATCTCGTCACGCTGGCTGAACATCTCGGCGGACAGACTGGATATCTCCATGGACAAACTGGACACCTTCTGGAAGAGTTCATTGGAGAGGCTGGACATCTTTTGGGAGATTTCATCTCGGATCAGAGCCATGGTCTTCATGGAGGGATCTTCAAACTCCACAGTCTCAGGATCAATACCCTGGCTTTCATAATGCCCTTTCAATCGTGCCAGTAATACCGCTTTGGGACCTGTCGTGTCCAAATCAAGTTCTTTCAGCTCTCTTCTCAATTCTGTAACTAACAACTGGCTTATTTTCTTCCCGGTCATCTTGAAATTTTAACCCCACACCTGACACCAATTGTAATACGAGTGAGGGTTAATACAATTTATTTACAAACAATTCAACGATCTAAACAGCAACTAAAAAGAATATTTACACGGACAAACTCTTTTCTTTGAAATCTTTTCAAACGTCACCTTTTTCTGACTTCCCAAAAATTCCCCCAGCCGTCCTCTCTCTACTTCTTGTCAGTCCTCCTACTTCTGTCAGCATTTGTCAGCTTCTCTATTCTATGTTATGTAGCTGTCATATGTCCGAGGCCTGTTACTATGTAGCTATTCCGTTACAATATGTATGTATTAAAAAAAATTAAAGTATGTCATTCACATATTTTATAATGTATACAGAAAATTCGAACTTTGAAAAAACAACAAAATATTTTTATATAACTCACTGTGGCACTATACTTTATTAACTTACCTATTGTATTATTGTTACAATACTTAAAATCAAAATCAGAAACTGCTCATTACCTAAAGTTCTCGCATAAATACACGCTCCCTTTATTTACAGCACAAACAGGAGAAATAAACTAAAAAAAATAAAAGCATTTATTTTACCTAATGGCTGTTAGGCGTTCAGCAAATTTAATTTAATATTTCTCCCCGAAAGAACAAAGTAATTCACAAAAAAAGCAGCACGATAGCCCATATCGGTATCGGGTCGGGCAACATGTTTGTATTTTCTCTTTGACTTGGTGGCACCCGCCACCGCCACCGCCGATTAATAATATACTTATATTATCTATACCGATTGCGGCCTTCGTATTTCGTAAAAGTTTATATTCATAATTCTTATAATGACATCATATCTGCTTAAATCATCGTTTTTCATTCACATAATATTTGTAAATAATCCACCAATCGCCCAGAAGACATCCGCGACAGTGGGTGTATGCTTCTGCATGGGTCGCTATACACATAACTGATTGTTATCTCTAACAACCAACTGCTTCAACTTAGGAGTTAACCTAGATACTACCAAAAACAAGTCCATATCATAAATTAACTCAAACAAAATTGCATCATAACCAACTTCAGCCAAGTTGCCGTCTCACATAATCTAACCCAACGTTCGATTTTGAAACCCTGTTTTTCAGCTGCTTTTCAGGGACATACCAGTCGAATAAAAAGTAGGGAGTCATAATTCTATACCAGGGACAAAGTAACTTCCTCACCCAGAAACAATTGGATGATGCCACAAGAGCAAGGAGCCAACTCATACCCTAAGACGTACACAACTAGTTCGGATATGGCCAGAACATCGGCATTACTTACTTATTGTATATTTCTTGATCTACCTATAATTAGGGATATAACTATTGTGAATAAAGACCTTTTTAAATTAAATTAATCTTTTATTTCATAATTCGACTGAGTTACTTTACGAAAACACCACTCGTCCTTCAGACTCGTGTTTATAAGCAACTCAGTTTCTGTTGAGTTGAGCAATGTGCCATAGATGTGTATTTTCTATTTTATTTAATAAAACTGCTTACTGATAAACAAACACTGAATCTTTATTATTCGTAATTTAACATAACAGTAACATCTACATCAACTGCAAAAGTGACATCTTACTGGAAGCAACTATTGACATTCTGTCAATTAATATGGAACACAGAATATAAACTGGTAAGAGGTGACAAGCTAATTTGATTGTCTCAACAGTTTCGTAATGAAATAAGTCGACAGACTTATCGTGAAAATTCAAACACTAGTGGTATTACTATTGAAAATATCAGTGGATGGGTAAAAAAACACAAAACAACGTTGGAACCAACACATAAACCGTATGACGGATCAAAATATTATAAAAAGTGCCTCAAACAAGTCACCAGATGGCCGAAAAAGTGTATTACACCTAAGAAAGAGGTGGAAAGATGATTTATAGTTATAGGACACATTACATTAAAGAACAACAAGTAACAATGAATAATATAGAGAAGAGGATTATAATTTCATCAGAATTGCTACAGCTTATTATTATTCATATATTCACTTTTAACAATCGACAAGCCTTTTTTTAAATTGTGTTTATAGACACTTACCTTTCAAACCTATTCATTCCTGCAACATCGCCAATTGCTTTGTTATGATCTCTAGTCGTAAGGCACATTTTAAGTTGTTTTTGGAGCTGAACCTCTAATCTGGCAAAAAGATCACTATCTTCAACTGCAACAGTTTCATCATTTTCTGTTGTCATAGCTATGTCATATCTGTAATATAATAAATAAAAAGTTAAATCCGAGAACAGAAGTTTTTGAATTCAACACTACGCCTGGCCCCATTTTTGAAAAAAATATCCCTTACAAAAATTTGCGCTGAAGAGATAAAATGAATCACAAATCAATATATTTTACTTACTCATTGTCCAACTGCGACTTGGCGTCTGGGGATACTGGGATTGATGACCAATCTACAGGGAGTCCTGCTATTGAAGCCTCAATTAATTTATCAAATCCTTTAGCTTGTCTCAAGAATTCCTTAGCTTGTGATATTTCACCTCTCTTTTTCGCATCTAATGCAGCTAGTTTGAATTGTTTTTGTTTAGCTATCAGGATTTTCATTTGTTTATCAGCTTGTGTCTGCTTATGCACTGTTCCTTAACAAACAAAAATTATATTTTCGTTTTTGATAGTTGAATTTTTATAAACAAAAATTATAAATACTTAAGTATGTCAATTATAACTACAGAAGTGGATTACGAAAATAAAATATTGTATCAGATTCTACTTCTTATTATTATATATCGAAAAATGGTAGAGGATTCAACGAAGCCTATTATGCCCAACAACAGAGAAATAATATATATTATACTACCACTATCAAAACAAAAACCAAGCAAAAGAGTGAAGCGCCAACAAAAATCCAAAATTCATAGAAAATGAAATATGCTTAATCTAGTAAAATTTAACAAACAGTCAAGAAAAATAAATAAAAAAACATACTTTCAGCTAAACAAATATAAATCTAACTTATTTTTAAACACATTCACAGACAGGGAGTCAATAATGTCTAGTGAAAGACCATTCCAAACACAGAGACCCTGTTGCTAAGAAAGTTTTGTCTAGCTCTAGAGCAGAATGATTTTTTTTCAGTTTTAGAGAGTGATTGCCAAGTCGTGTATCAGTATTAACTAGAAAACATTACTCACTTCAACATAAAAGTTAAAGTAATTCCACATGTAAAAAATGTTTTTAATTAATTAAAAAGTCAGCAGAAAATAATAAATTTGGTATTAAAATGATTGGTAATTGAAGACCTTTATCATTTTTGCAATTGTGTGATTCCTTCTTGTGTACAAACAGTGAAAATTGCATTTGTTTTATTTTTGTTAATTACTTCTAAACTATAAAAACAAGTCTTGATAAGCAACATTTATACTAGTTTGTTTTGGTGTATCCATTGGCGTGCCGAATTTTATAACAAAGATGGGAGATAAATGTACAACATACAAAGTGAATCTGAGTGATAAGGATAAATTGGTTACTTGTGACAGTTGCCACGCCGTATTTCATGCTACTGATGGTTGCACTAATCTTGCAGCATCTGAATTTAGGGCTGTTATATTACAAAACAGATCGCTATTATTCTTCTGTAATGACTGTCTAATGGCATTTAAAAAAATTCCATTATTATTAAGACAGATGGAGGATCTCAAAAATGATGTAAAGGATTTAAAAAATGAAGTAAATATACTAAAGAATGAAAAGAAAATATTGGAAAAACAAGTGCAAAATATAAAAAATAGTGAAATGACATCAACTGATATGGAAGAGGTAATGAATGGAGTGGACGAAAGAAGAAAGAGGTCAAACAATATTATGGTTTTTAATGTGAATGAATCGGCTACTGCGAATAGAAATGAATGAATAGAAGAGGAGAAAAGAACAATAACAGAGGTTTTATCAAATGCGAATATTACACTTAATGATTTTAAAGTTATAAGAACTGGAAAATATGATGGAAGAAAAACGCGTCCTATAAAGGTTATCTTGGAATCTAATGAGGCTGTATTAAATATTCTAAAAAACCGTAAAAAACTTACTGAGAAAATTCCCTCTATCAAAATATTCGCAGATCAAACAGTAAAACAGCGTGAGTATTATAAACAGTTAAAATCTAAGTTAAATGAATTAGTTGCTGCTGGTGATAATTCAAAAATTATTGAATATGTGAGTGGCGTTCCCAAGATAGTAAATAAAGATCTCTAAAAAACTAAATACTAAAGTTAGCAAAAAGGAGTCTTCGTCAATTGAATATAATTCAGATATTATTTACCTAAATATTCAAAGTTTGGTGGCACACAAAACTCAATTGATAGCTGACATTGTTTGTTACCATCCTGCCATTATCTTGCTAAGTGAATTTAGAACTACAAGGGAAATAGAGAATTTTGAACTTGAAATATCTAACTATTCACTCATAAGATGTGATTCTAACTCAAGACACACAGGAGGAGTGATTCTGTATATTAGAAGCGATATACACTTTTCTAACGTTAAAACTTATGTTCACAATGGAAATTATTGGTGCAGATTTATATCTTTAAGTTATGGTGGTGCTAAATGGGTAATAGGAAACCTTTATCATTCACCTAGTGGTAGCCATGCAGCGTTTCTTGATCAATTGGAGGTAATATGTGAGGAAGTATTGTGTAAGAATTCTCGAGTGATTTTAACTTAGATTTTTTGTCAAACAAATTTTATGTAAAAAAAATTAAAGATGTTTTTAATGCTCAGGGAATATGTCAGAAAGTAAAAACATATACAAGAATTACTAATACCAGTAAAACTTTAATAGATTATTTACTAACAAATGTTGACAATTACTAGTTAATGTATTAGATGAGCCCAAATTCACTGATCATTCTGTAATAACTGTTAAATGTTTTCAGGTAGATAAATCTATCATTACAAAGAAATGTACTAGAATGATTAGAAAATTAACTGATGAAAACTTATTTAACATAAATTTAAATTTAATTGATAGTCAATTTTTACTTAATAGTACTGATGTTAACGATATTTATAATAATATTAAATGTGTTTTTCAAACAGTTGTTAATGAGATTGCATCCATAAAAGGAATAACATATTGTGAGAACGATTTACCTTGGTATGATGGTGATATAAAAAAACTAAGTAAATATAGAGATGTTACATATAAAACATTTAAAAATAACTCCAATAATATTAACTGGGAAAGCTATAAACAAAAACGTAATGCTGTTGTTAATTTGATTAAGGAAAAATAATAATTTCTATTATAATCATCTTGAACGTGATGAATCCCCGTTTAATGTGGAAAATGTTGAAGAAATTAATCAATCCGAAACAACTTGATAATAACTTCTCTAACAGTGTTCAATTCGAGAATAATGGCCAAGTTGCTTTTGTGAGGGATGCTAATGGGCTTTCTGAACATTTTAATAACTTCTTCGTTAATGGTATTGATGATATGGTGTCAAGTATTGAAGATATTGAATTTATTTGTGATATTCAAATGTGTGAGAATATTTTTGGTAGTTTTAAGTTAGTTTCTTTACACGATTTATGAATAGTTATAAAAAATTTAGAAAATAGAGGAAGTACAATTTGTGAACTAAATAGTAAAATCGTAAAAAATTCTTTTGGAGTTATTGGGCATGTGTAGTGTCACTTTGTGAATGTATAATTGGAAAGTGGTACATTTCCTGAGGAATTAAAAACTAGTATTGTCACGCCTATTGAAAAGGTTGCTAATACAATTAAAAGTGGTGAATTCAGACCAATTAATTCGTTACCATTTGTAGAAAAAGTATTGGAATCTGTGGTTTACCAACAACTATTAGAACATATTAATTCAAATTCTTTATTATTTGTTAAGCAGTCTGGTTTTAGATCCAAGCATTCATGCGAATCAGCTATTCAGCTGACTGTCACTGAGTGGAAAAATAACATTAGCAAACATTTTTATACTAAAGCAGTATCATTGGATCTAAGACGAGCATTTGAGACTGTTAATAGAGCAACACTGCTTAAAAAATTGGAGCGATATGGTATAAAGGGTAAAGTGTTTAATTAGATTAAGGGGTACCTAACAAATAGAAAACAAATAACTAAAGTTTGCGATACAATGTCATCAGCTATTGAGGTAAAGCATGGTGTTCCTCAGGGTAGTATTCTAGGTCCTCTACTCTTCTTAATGTATGTAAATGACATGGATAAGTGTGTTAGATGTGACTATATTTATATTTTTGCTGAGGACACTTTAATTTCAGTTTTTTTTTAAATAGGTTAATGGCTTTGGCTGAGGCCAATTAGCCAGACTATGTAGGTGTCTAATTATTTTATTTAAAATTTGTTTAATTTTTCTGCAGGATTGAGCACAGTAAATATGTTTATTTGTGTTAGTATTTTTTATTCTAATACAGTTTTTTTTTCATTTTCTTGTTTATATATATATATATATATATATATTTTTTTAATAATCATTTTTTTAATAATCATTTTCTTCCATAATTTGCTATTTATTTTTTAAACATAGTTTTTCATAATTTGTTTTATTTTTTTTTAAGTCATTTTTTTTCTTTTTTCTCATATTTTTTTATTTTTTTTATTTACTTTTTTTTCCTTATTTTTTTTGGATTTTTTCTAATTTAATAATTGTTAGTAATTACAAATACAATGTTGTGTTTCGCATAATTGCTTACAAATTTTACAATTTAAGTTTGCAGTTTATTATGTGTTTATACTTTCTGAAAAAATAATACAATTGAGGTCTATTGGAAGGGTTATATTGGCAGTTATTAGTTGATTATATAATTTCCTAATATTTTGGGTATGTAACGGACACTCAAGTAGTATGTGTGTCAGTGTACCTATATCTCCACAGGAACAATATGGGTTATCAATCATTTTTAGCCGATGTTTATATACAGGAGTAAGTGCATGATTTGCATGCACTCGATTTATTGTAACTATAAAATTTCTGTTCACCTCTTTGTAGAACCAACTTTGTTTGGGGATCCTATCCTGATGTTTTTTAAAGTTTAATCCGGTTGTAGATTCATTATAGAGTTTTTGCCAGTTTTCTTTAATTTTCTGTTTTTGTGATTTGAATACGTCGGAGGGTGGTAATTTAAGTTGGAGTTTTTCTCCTGTTTTTATGGCTTCCTTTGCAAATTTATCAGCTGTTTCGTTACCAGTTATACCAACATGAGCTTTTATCCATACATATATGACTATTTTGTTATTTGTGTGAATTTCGTGGTATAAGTTCAAAATGTTTGCTTCAATATGATTTAATGTTCTCTTTATGTTCATATTTTTTAATCTGTCCACTGCACATTTACTGTCTGTAAATATTACATATCTATTTTTATCTGAATTTAATATGTATTTCATTGCTTGTAAAATTGCTGTTATTTCCGCTGTATATATAGAAGCCTCCTTTGGTAAAGTATATTTGGAATGATGTTTTTGGTTTATGTGGTAGAACGCGCAGCCCGTTTGTTCATTTGCTTTTCAACCATCTGTAAATATATATTCGTAATTTGGCCAGTATTTGTTTTTGAATTTATTGAATTTGGTTTGAGTCAGGTTTGGTATTTCGTCTTGAATTTCGAAATAAAATTTTGTTTAAGTGTGTTTCAGCTGCTGTCCCATATAGATGACTTCCATAATCTATAATTGACCTTACCATTGTTTTATAAAAGAGTAATGCCGTATTTGGATCCGCTCCCCACTTTGTATTGCAGAAAGCTCTTATTATATTCATTGAATTTTCAGTTCTTTTGATTACTTGGTGTATACAGTCTTTCCATAAAAGTTTCTTGTCTAACAGTAATCCAAGGTATTTGATGGTATTTTTTATGGGAAAGGTGTATTTACCTAGGGTTATCTGATTTTGAGGACAACTTCTAGTTCTGGAAAAGATACGTACTTCGGTCTTGGTTTCTGATATAGACAGCCCAATATTATCAAGCCATTTTTGGATTGGACCAAATTCCGCGTTAATAATTTTTGTACATCTTTCAACTGATTTTTCTGTGGTGTATAACACAATATCATCGGCATACTGTACTATTTTAGATTTTGGTGATATGATTTTTTCAATATCCATTGTATAGAGGGTGAATAGGATTGGACTGAGAATGCTGCCTTGTGGTAAACCGTCTCTGGAAATTCTTGGATCTGAAATGTGTTGGTTAATTTTTAAGGAGACTGATCTATTTGAATATGCGTTCTTAATGAAACCTGCTATATGAGTTGGTAATCCTATGTTGATGAGCTTTTCCTCCAGTAAATTCAATTGGACATTATCGAAAGCTGATGCTACATCGATAAATGTAGCTAAAGTGGGGTGTTTTTGTGAATAACCCAGATAAATATCGTTTACTAATATTGTTAGAGGTTCTTGGGTGGACCTACCTTTTCTAAATGCATATTGTGAGTCAGGCAAAAATTTTTCACTCTCTAACCAATGTTCGAGTCTGTTCTTAATCATTCTTTCCAAAGTTTTAAAGACGCATGATGAAAGTGATATAGGTCTATATGATTCTGAAGTATCGTCTCTTTTACCTGGTTTTTTGATGGGTAAAACGATGTAGTCTTTCCATTTTTCGGGGAAAGGTATCTTGTTTGTCCAGATAGAGTTGAACAGTTCTAACAGAGCTTTTTTATGTTCTATCGGCATTTTATAAATCATTATATATGAAATATTGTCCTTACCGGGGGCGGTATTTTTGGTTTGTTTCAAACTTTGTTCTAGTTCCCACATATCGAATATTGAGAGTTGAAATGCATTGTTTCGTTGTACTGTAGTTATTTGGTGTATAGATTTGTTGTCAACCCCAAGGGGAGAGATTTTGGTATGAAATTCATTTACCCAGTCCGCTTCAGGGTCTATTGGTGTTTTATTTGATTGTTTTCTATTTTTAAATCGATTTACTTTATCCCAGACTTCTTTAATTGGTGTTCCTTGATTAAGACTCTGACAATAATTTCTCCAGCTCTTCCTTTTGGTTTCTTTAAAAGTCCTTTTTGCCACTGCATCTAGTCTTTTGTATTCTATCAAGTTGTTAAGATTTGGCGATCGTTTGTAGTGGGAAAATGCTTCTTTTCTTGCTAGAGCTGCTTTGTTGCAAGTTTCATTCCACCATTGCTTTGAGCAGTGATTGCGTTTTTTGTTTGTTGAAAAGTGTTTTGGGATAGCGTCCTCTGCTGCTTTGTTTATATTTTCGATGACACCATCATATGTTGTTTTCGGTTCTGTCAACTGTAATACAGAAGAGTATAATTCCCAGTTTGCATCTTTGAGTCTCCATAAGTTGTGGGTTGTTGGTGAGCTTTCTGGTAGCAAATTTTTACATTCTAGTTTGACAAGTATTGGAAAGTGATCTGAACCATATGGCTCTTCTAAGGTAGACCATGTAATTTGTTGAGTTAGATCTTGGGTGCTAAAGGTTAGGTCTATAACTGATTTCCTAGTGCTGACTAGCGTGGGAGATGTATCATTTAATATAATTAAATTACAGTGTTCTATGGCTTCCAATAGTACCTTACCGTATATGTCGTCACATTCATTATTCCATGCCAAGTTATGGGCATTGAAGTCGCCCCCAATTAAAAATGGTTTTGGGATTTGATCGAAAAATTGTATCCACTGTTGCAGTGATATACGAGTTCGCGGTTTAACATATATAGAGATTATATATATTGTTTTCCCAATTTCGGGTATATCGACTGATATACATATATATTGAAAGCTAATTGTGGTATGTATTAGTATCTCTTGATACCGTATATTTGACTTCACCAAGATAGCTGCTCCACCATAGCCGTCGTTGCGGTCACAGTGGATATTGTTAAAACCAATGAACCCATAGTACTTGCCTGGGCGGTACCATGTCTCGGATAATAAGGCAACAGTGTAGTTACCCTTATCTAGTAGGTATTCTAAGTTTGTTTTATTCGAGACTGCCGAACGGCAGTTCCATTGCAAAATATTTATGTGGCTTAGAGCTGAGAAAGTGACGACATATTTACATCTAGTGTTGATTTAACTAAATTTTCTAGTTCTTTCTTATTTACATTTATGTTTTTTGCTTAAAATCGTAACAATTTGCATAACTAATTGAAATATTGAATTTACTGTGCTCAAATCTGCAGATGGTGATTCCAATTGAGAATTTATATTTTTGGTATAATTGGGATTTTCTAATATTCCACCACAAGGCATTGGGTGTCTTGGGAAGGATATCATTTCTTTGTGCAATTTTAAAATTGGGTCAGGACTGTTTGGCCTTTGCCTTTTGTGAGCTCAAGGGTTGGAAAGGTTTGTGGTTGGATTTGTAGCATTAAAATTTGTTGTTGGAGTTAAATTGATGATATTGGATGGGGTTGGATCGATTGTAGGTTGACTGGAATTTAGGGGGGGGGGAAAGATTTGGGGCAGTGTATATTCATAGTTTGTGAATTTGTCACATTTGAGTTACTGTTTGTAACACTTGCATAAGTATTTCTACCTATCTGTTTGCTTGCATCATGGTAACCTATATTATTTGTCGACATAGACTCTTTAATTAACTTCTGCCTTTTAAATTCCGGGCACGCTTCTAAGTTACTTCTAAAATGGTCACCCGAACAATTGAAACATTTTGGTGTAAGCTCAGTATCTTTGCAATCTTTAGTGTTATGAGATTCTCTGCATTTGCCACACCTTGGCTTGCCCTTGCACTGGTTTCCAGTATGCCCGTATCTTAAGCAGTTAAAACAAAGCAGAACTTTTTGCTTATATGGTTCAACTTCCTTCAGTACCTTATTTATTGTAATATATTTCGGTAAAATTTGTGATTTAAAGTGAATGATACATGTTTTAGTTGGAACATATTGTGTACCTTGTTCATCAGTGCATTTCCTATTTAGTCTTTTAACTTGCACTACTTCAAACTTGCAATGCAAGTCAAACATTTTTATTTTATTTTTAATATAATCTTCCGAGAATTCCGTTGAAATATCCCTGACCACGCCCTGTCTAATAACCATAAATTTAGTTATGTATATTCCCAAATTGTTTTTA
Organism: Galeruca laticollis; assembly: GCA_963921935.1. Taxonomy (NCBI): domain Eukaryota; kingdom Metazoa; phylum Arthropoda; class Insecta; order Coleoptera; family Chrysomelidae; genus Galeruca; species Galeruca laticollis. The sequence continues at coordinate 160,617,190 of OY998175.1, read as the reverse complement.
ATAAAAATTTGATCATTTTTCCTGGATAATAGATAGTTAGCTGATTTGTAATCTTTAAACTTAATTCTTATTCCATTTCTGCCAATTGAGTGGATGCTAGAAATTTTATCATCAATTTCCGGGAAATTAGATAATATAATGTCTCCTATTCTTAGCGCAATTAACCTACCTTTGAATAAATTTGAATTGTTTTCTAAATAAACATGAAAAGGCCTAAATCATTTTGTTGATATAAATAATCTACCTTATGTTTTGCGACCTCTTTTTCAGAAGTATTAATTGAGGTAATTACTGTTTTACTTTTTTGAGTATTTGTTTGGATTATTTCAGAATGTTTATTTATGATACTTATCTGGTCTTTTTTCTCGTATCCTAAAAATTCGTCTACCGGGAAGTTTGTAGTTTCTGCATTTATTAATTCCATATCAATATCTTTCTTTTCTGGGGGCCTGCCCCCGCTAGTCTCACTCATAGATTATATTTTATTTTTCACTTAATCAGATAAATAAATTTCACAAATCACTTAATATATTTTGATTGTAAAAAGTTTTTGTTTAGACTATAGAGATAACACCGATTTTGCTAATTAGCTTTTAATTACAGTATGTCCGCTCTCTAGGAAGGTCCGAAACAAACTGTAATTTCAGTTAGTGATATAAATTTAGACAAAACTATAGCAAAAATGAATAATGTTTTAAGGAGTATGCATACCTATTTAAAAATGAATAAATTAAAGCTAAATGTGAATAAAAGCAAAGTTATGATAATTGCTACACCACATAAATACAAACAAATAAATATTGATCACATTAATGTCAACATAGATAATGAAAAAATTGAGATCATAAAAGAGTTTAAATATTTAGGATTTATGTTAGATAGTATCTTGTCATTTAATAGTCACTTTGAAAAAGCTATATTTTTTTTCAAGTGTCACAACACTTAAGCTTAAATTCAAGAATTACTGTATACAAAACCATCCTTCAACCTCATTTTGAATATTGTCCAACATTGCTATTATTCCTTGATTTAAATAAGATGTGTCAATTACAAACGTTACAAAATCGAGCAATGAGAGTTATTTTGAGTGTAGTAGAATCACTCCTGTATCACTGAAGCTCCAAACTTTGCAGTTGTTTACTGTTGAGACGGTTGAAATACTTGACTATGGTTTATATTTACAAAATGCTACACAATCTATTGCCGATATATTTTAGTAAATGTATCGTATTTGCTAATCAAATTCACACATATGTTACTAGAAACCAGAATAATTTATATGTAAATACTCAAAGTAGTACATATAATGTGAAAACTTTATTCTTTAAAGGATTTATTACTCACAATAATTTACCAAATGTCAAAAATTCAAAGTCTTTCTGAATTCAAAAGACATTTATCATTCTTGTATAAAGATGAATATGAAACATTTTAGTACATTTGGGTAGGTGCTGAATTGCGCTGTTTTGCAATGTGTTTTAATATTTTGAATCAGTTCTTTTCAGTACCTTCAACGTTATTATAAACTAATTATTATGTCACATTTATGTTACTGTATACTTAGTGTGCAAGTTGTATTTAACTACGATATTGTAATTCTTTTTTTAAATTTTAAATTTTTATATATATTAGGGTTTCCTAAAATAAAGATTCTTATTATCATTATATCTTATTATAAAAGTTGAATTAAAATCAAAATATTTCCTGAAGTTAATCGGTCTTCATAATGTGGGTCTAACACTACCAAAGCACAGTGTTGGAGCGTTACCATATATCAATTTACAACAGGTCCGTCTTTCTCTTTTTAGCCGTGTTTGGTCCATGTAACGTGCTTATACAATGACCTATAAAACGTGGATGGTTTTTACATGCTCACGTTTTATTATTTACAGATTATTATTGTTTATTTATTGGTTTGTGTTTGAAAATAATAAGAAATATTTTTTTTCAAAAAGGAAGGAAATGTATATGTGTAAATCTGTATCAAAACCATTTAATAAATGTAGTTTTCATATGAAAGCTGTTTATAAATTGTACAGTTTACATGAAAATATAATATTCTCCAAAATATTTCAAACACACTCACTATTTATACATTATTTATGCAAGTTTCCGAAAGATGAACTGACAAAAAATAAGTAGATTGAGTCATTAAATTTATCAAACAAAGAGAAAAACTTCATAAGTGCATACATTTGTAGTGATTATTTTGATGAAAAATCATTTTATAAGCAGGGTGAATTACATACAAGAAGTCAATTATTTTTAGATGCTATTCCACAACTGATCAATAGAGCGAACCAATCATCGAGTGTAGATAACGAGGGTAATTCTGAAGAAAGTAAAATGTTACAAGATACATATGTTGATCAAGGAATTTATATTGAGCAAAATGAGATCACTTTTATAAAGTCTTCTGATATTGAAGACAGTGATGTTTTAAAAGACATAAGTGGGAAAATGTAAAAGTTATCTAATTACAATTGTATACATATTATCTAAATATGTTTGAGATATTCATAAAATAATTTATCTACTTCCGTTACTAAAACCTCATTTTGAACACGGGTTTGACATGTACAAACTGACTCTTTAAACACTAGTGTTTAAAATGCAAAAAGTCACATCTCGTTTATCATTTGTTTTTTAAACGTCACATCAAGTGTATCTTTTGTATGTTAAATTTCATGATCCGTGAAACCCACCTTGTTGGTACAGTTAGAAGTAACAGAAAATTTAACTGCGGTGAGGTAGTACTAAGGAAGATACAGAAAAATTAAGTATTTGCCAGGCAAAGTAATACTGGCGTAGTCATGTTAAAATGGCAGGACAAAAGAGAAATGCTAATGCTTAGCACGAGACACACTGAAAAAACTAAGTACAGGTATATGCCAAGGACATCGAAAAACCTATGATTCTCGACTACAACAAGTGCAAATCTTTTATCGATCTTTCTGATCAGAGAAAAGCTTACTCACATTGCTTACGAAGAGGGACCAAATGATACAGGAAACTACCCTTTGAACTTCTTTTTGGTTCTGCAATGGTTTATTGCATATATGCAATATCATACTCAAAGATATAACAAAGTATAAAATCACTATCACGGATTTCAAACATTCAATAACTTTGAAGTTGCTGGGCACTGAATTAGTGCCAAACGCGAGTCGTGATGAAGTACAAAATCACCAGCTCCAGGAAGCAAAAACAAAAAATAGATGTGTAGTGTGTTATTCTGCTGTAAAAATGACACTCAGTAGAAAAGAAGCTCAAAACAAAACGCCACGATCCAAATATCAGTGCAATATATGCGCCAAAAGTTATTGTGTAACTTGTTTTTTGAGCAACATAAAGGGATCAAGATTCTCTAAATTTTTATTTATTGTGGCATTATATTTTATTTAGAATCTTAGTTGTTTGCTTTTTTTATATTTTGTAGTTTACAACTCTGTGAATAAATGTTTATTTTTCGGTTGAGGACGTAGTTTTTACCAAATTCTTTTATATAGGTTTTGCATCAGAATATGTAATTTATAGTATGATAGCTATATTTCAATCATTTTTCAAACCATTTACAGTCAGCAAATTGTGTTATACTTTATTGGCTATACATTTGCCTCAATAGTAGATTTATAGCCTCCATGTGGCATTGTTTGAAAACCATACCATCTACAGTAGGAACTTGTGAGGCATTACTTAAATGCCTCGCCGTCCGAGTGAGCAAAGCTCGTGTGGCATCCGTGTGATGCCTCCCGGGGTGGAACATGTTAATATAATTATAACCATGACAATGCTCAGTAGATATACTACTGACATTGACATATCTGTACTTGCAAATATTTGCAGCAACAAATTAATTTGTACATTCTGGCAGCTGTTTTTACAATTATTCTTCAATCCTCAATCAAAATATGTCAGTGCTTGGAATATTCTCAGCATTAAATTCGGAATGTTTATTTTGAATTCCCACCAATTCTAAAAATTTATAATTTTTTACTTAATTCTATTATTTTCTGCTTTAACTGTTAGCAACTAATTAGCAACGAATTCAGGTTAATTCCTACCTATTTTAGATGTGATTTTGCTGTGTTGACAAGGCTAGCTTAATGGACCTAACATTTTTAAATAATGCACCATTCATTGTTACAATGTAACTCACTTTAGATTAAGCACATTTCATTCGTAAATAATTGAAATATAAATTAATTATTGATAAAGTAAGTCCTACCTCCAGTTATTCCGCTAGGACTAGGAACGCTAGGTTTACTGTTTTCTCCACTTGCACTTGGAACTGGAGCAGGTCTACTTGGTTGTAGAGGAGAAGGAATTGGAGTTGGATCAGCAGCAGGTTGTGGTACAGACTGTTGCAAACCAGGAATCGGTGCAAAACCTAAAAGAACAAATTAATAAACATAATTTCAGTAATATAAAACATTTACCCGGAGGAGTTGGTAATTCTTCGTAAGCAAAAGTTTTTCCCGCCTTATTAGCTTTGATGGCTTGCTCAAACTGTTTTATAATTCTCCCATATCTTCGAGCTTTACTTGAATTATTTTCTTCTTTTGCTTTCGCTTCTTGCTCTTGATAGACTGCTAACCTTTGTTGTAAAGCTTCAAGAACAGTAGTTGCTGTTACAAGACTGGGTGTAGGTTCTGCAACAGCAGCAGCAGCAGGCGCATTATCATCAATTGAATTTGGTCTAAACGTGAAAATTTCAATAATTTTCTAAATGGTAAAAAATGAAGAAAACAAATAGTATTCAATACTACACAATAGTATACCTGTTTTGTTGAACTTCATTTTCTTGAACTGGTGGTTCTGCAACATTAGATTCATCTGGTGGGCCTGGCATATTTGATAAATCTATAGGCTGGCCGTTCTTAAGAGCTGCAATCACAGCATCAAACTGTTTAGCTCGTTTTAAAAACAAAACTGCTTTTTGGGCATCTCCTGAATGTTTAGCATTCAGTGCAGCCACTTTGTATTCCTTTTGTCGATCTAAAAGGGCATTTAATGTGCTAGGATCATAACTAGGAGTTTCAGTTGGAGATTCTCGTTCAACTGGTTCTGAAGGGGAAGGTATTTCTGAGGGTGGCGTAGATGGTTTTGGATGACTTGGGGTTAAAGTGGGAGGATGAATATCTGGGGGAACACTTTCATCATTTAAATCTACTGGGTTTCCTAGTTTTACTTGTTTAATAAGGTCTTTTAACGTTTTTATAGCTCTACTATATCTTTTTGCTTTCATTGCTTCCCCTGATTCTTTAGCTTTGGTTTCACAAATTTCATAATTATTCAACCGCCCTGTAAGGATGTCAACAGTTTCAGTACTATTGGCAGTTGGTTCTACTTGAGATGGAGAGGAGTCTTCTACAGGTTCTTCTTCAGCTCCACCTAAAAAAAATAACTTCTGAAATAGATTCTTTTCTAATTTAAGTTAAAACTTACAACAAAATTAAATTGATATATGGATTTCAATAATGTATTTGAATTTATTCGGGTATTCTGAAAATGAAAAACATACCACTAATTTCATTCAATTCGCTAAGCAGATCTGGATCATTTTCGTCCACAGATTCATCATCATCATCAACTTCATCGTTTAATGAATCGGAAATCAGTGAATCCAATTCTTTTTGGGGAATTATTTTTCTGGGAGGCCTTTTTGGTTGTTTTGCTGCTCCACTTCCGGCTAAAGCGGCCAGTTCGGCTTCCAAGTCTTCATCATCATCTTCATCTTCAATGTTTACGCCAGTATCAAAATCAGCAGGTATATCAAACAGTCCATACTATACAAATAAAAAAATATATTGCTACATGGTTGTAGTACTATTAACTAATGTAAGTAGACAGTGTCACACAAATAATTTGAAGGCTATTTTAATAAATAAATATTTGTGAAATTTTTCAATAAGAAAATTGAATGAGGTAATTTATAAAAATAAAAACATTAAAGTAATCACTTACTTGTGATAAAGACTTCCCAGCATGGTTTTTTTTAGAATTTTCTGTTTTTCTAGGCATTATAAATATTATTTATTAAGTATTTGTATTAACGGACTTTCTTAATCATTTAGTTCAACCTTGTTTCCTTCTCTTTACATCTCCTGTTGAATCATCTTCAACTGCATCAAACTGTCATTGTCGTCTTGTCCATAGAGAAAGTAGTATATTATTTGTCTATAGTCTTTTCGTTTGTAGGTTTGTTCTACTGATGGGGAATTCGAATACTAAGAATCGGAAAGTATTCGATTCTTAACAGTACTCGGTGTATTCGATTCTTTTATCCAAGTATTCGAATACCGGCTGTTCTCGGATCTCGGCATGGCTGATTGCATAAACTCGAAAATAACAGTCAGCATTGTCAGCAGATTCCGATTGAGGACTCGGATTGATTGCTCGGCTCGGTTGAATTGAGAACTCATATCGCATGCCCATGCATTTAGTTGTAAGGTAGGTTCGTGGGATTCATAAATTCGTGAACAAATGTTAGGCGAAACCGTTAATCTCCAAAAAAATTGGAAATGATTATATTTTTAAATAGTTTCAGTAAATAGGCCTATATTTTTTAAACAATTTATTTTTAATTTATTAGAATCTTTATTATTTTTACATTTATCGAAACATGTACCCTATCCTATTAAATATTTTATATTTTCTTTAAAAACATTTTAAGAGAAACCCTGAACTTTTATTTCAAATTAAAATACACGAACAATTTTGTTTGTTTTGATTTTTTCAAAATATTTATATTACATTCAAGTGTTCTTGTCTAACGAAGAAACCAAAATCTTAAGCTGCTACCTTAGAGAAAACAGATATTAACAAATAACCACATAAGAACAGTGAAAAGTTCGCACATGCACCGGTATCCGTTGATGCGTTGGTGTATCGGTATTCGTGTTCGTTCGTATTCGTCCTCATCCATATACAATCTTTGTTCTCGAGAACTCAGTACTCGGATAAGTATTCGATTCCTAAAATGATTCGAATACCATGTATCCGATTCTTAAAAGTATTCGATTCTGCCCATCACTAGTTTGTTCCAACAACAGTCAGATTTTGTACGGGATCGTCAGAATTCAGAATCATACGCATATCCAGTTTGAGCGTTCCAACAAGCAGCGGATTGAATAACCGATTGTAAAGTCCAATGTTTCAACAAGCATTTGAACTGATTTCGGACTGCTTTTGGACCGTCAGAAAAGTTTGTGGATTTCTTTCGAATTCGGAATTCGCGCTTGCGTAGAGCGAATTGTTATGTAGGTTTTGTTTAAAATTTTAATGGGGTTCGTTTATGTTAACCTAGTCATTGTGATTTTTGCTATTATCATATTAATATTTTTGTCTTGTTCTGTAGTTTTAAGTGGTAAAGTGGCTTTAACTGAAATATATGTATGATTTTTGATGATTTTTTGTATCATTATTCATTGAATGGAATATCTGTTGGGACGATTTTTTGTCCGATACGTCCATTCAATCAGAAATCCAATCCAAGAGAAGACTTTGATCCGGAATGATTCATTAATTTATAGAATCCGCACATGCTCATTTCAAAATCCTAAATTAGTCTCGGATTGATCCAGAATTTCTTGTTGGAACAAAACATGTATAAATAGAGGATGTCAATTGTTATTTATTCACGGACTTAGGCACAGACTTAGGAGTCCGTGATACTGATTTTATTAAATTATTTATTATTATTTAAAGTTATTTCATTTGTTTTATTTCCATAGTATTAACAAAGCCTTGGATGATCCTAATAAAAAAACATATATTTGGTATTTTTCAGAAAGTACAGATGTATCGTAACAAAATAATAAATCAGACAAATAACACTACCTTATATCTCGTTTTATTAACAAGAATTAGTAATATAATTTTCAAATAACATATTATTTTCACTGAAATATAAGAATATTTTGAGATAGCAGTTTTTTCAAAACACGCACCTGTCTATAAGTGATAAGGACGGCTCACTATTTAGTTGGTACGCTAGCATCAATATAGAGTGTAGTGTGTAAGTCGTATTGGTAAAAACAAACAAAATATTAATACCTTTCAGAGTCTAGCTCCGCAACATTACTTAAAGGGGATATGTCATTTCATTTCTGCACTATATGTTTTGCGCGTACTATAATAACCATTCGCTCGCTTAGACAGGCTATATATAGTTGGTCTGGTGGAACTTTTCCCATGCATCATCAATATCTGATAACATAACCGACGAATGTCAAATTATTTTGTTCTGTTCTTCACTATTAATAGAAAGAGATACGACTTAAAAATGATGTCGGTTATGTTATCAGATATTAATGACGCATGGGAAAATATTCACCGGACTAACTGTATCAAAGAATGCATTAACTGTTACGTCATTGTTTGATGTCAAATTACGTCACGGCTAAAACCACCAGTTACCCTGTCGGGAGCAAAGAGCAAAGTTATAGCGGTTGACAGATGTAATATTTAACATTTGTTTATGGCATATTCATTAAAACTGAAGTTCTAAAGTTTCTAAAACGGAAAACCATAATGATCACTGAGAAACAAATCAAAACAGCGAAAATTTAACTAAACAGATCCGCTAGACCGTACAGAAAGTAGTCCTACACTTTTGCATAGAGACCTTAGACTATGGAGGGTAGAAGTAAGGAGGACCGTCTTGTATAGGGGACAAGTTGAAAAAGTGTCCAACTGTAAGCAGCAAATTACAGTTCAATAACCGACCACAATAACGCTAGCGTAGCGAGTGGAAAGGACATGAAATTAGCAGTTGTAAACGGAGTGAAGTGCGCTGAGCTGAAAAATTTAATGTCTCTGATGACTAGTGTAGTTGAGCATATTGCAGTTTATAAAATGTCAACTAAACCAAAAACCTAAAATTACCCCTAAAACTTATGCAAAAAAACAAATAGAAATTGCAAAAGAAAAATCAGCACGGAATTTCTTGGAAAATGTAGAAATACATCAAAATTATGAATATCTTCATAAGGATGCTGGTAAGTTATTTGATAACTTGTCTTATATAAAATGCATAGAACTGTTTTTGTTGCTTCAATATCCATACACATATTTTCTTTTAGAGGAATCTACAGAAATTATAGAATTTGTAGTGGAAAATGAAATAGAAGAACCACAGCCAGAAGTAGTAGCCCTAAAATGTTAAAAACACCCATTCTTGGTGGTAAGTTTTATTCTCACCTACAAAAAGACATAATGTAGTAGAGTTATTGTGACATTTTGATACTAAAAATCAAGTTTCTTATCTAACATAGATATTTGTTTTTTTGCCTGATGAGCACTAGATGTTACTTTGACGTTTATAAAATTATAACTTTAAACCATTTGCTATTATATCCTTTCAGAATCATTCACAGAGTCAGGGGTAGAAAACAGAGATAACTACTGCAAAGGCAAAATCCAAAACTCGAAGACATATTCTGGGTAAGTTACTATTATTAGTCTTAAAAGATGTTGAACTTGTTTTGGTAGCTTTGTATATGTTCAGTTAGTTTTGTGATTTCCCATTAATTTATAATTATAAAAATAAACACAAAAGTGTACTATAAGCATTATTTTTTGGCAAAGTGAAAAAAGCATAAACATTTTTAAATATTATTTCCATTTAATGCTATTGGAAAAATAATTCATATACCTAATTATAATCAGAGCTGCAACTATTTGAAATAAAAGGATTTTAAATACTTCTGACTATTTGAAGCTCTTTAAACTCGTGTAATCCTTCATAATGATGTGCATATGCAGTGCACTTATTTAATTTAATTCCCTTTTCATAACGAAATAAATTAGTTTACATACAGTACTTTTCATATTTCAGAGCCCATTAGAAAACGTGCAAAAAGAACCTCTTATATTAGAAGAAATGGTTTGGAGTATTTGCAAGAAAAAAATGATAAAGAACTAGCTATACAAGAAAAACTGCTAAAAATTGAAGAGAGAAAGGTAGCTGTGGCAGAAAGAAAAATAGAATTAGGAGAAAAACGATTTTTGTTTGAATCAGAACATTACAAAAAAGTATTTGACAGTCAGCAACAAATTATTAATGGTCTCTTAAATACAAAGAATATTTCTTGTGCTTGTAATAAATACTAAAATTAATTAATATTACTAATATCATTTATTTTCTAACAGATTATAAACTCCCTATAGAATATACCTAAGTAAGCAGCAAAATTTAGAAAAAATATACACAAAAAATAACTACTGTACATAATACATAAACAAAAGAATAAACATATGTCTATATATAGTATGCATTGCTTTATTTCTAAAACAAAATACAATATAATACAACAATATTTCCAAAAATGGTAATCTTATTTCAACTTTAAGTGAAGAACTTCAATAGGCGAGTGGTCGATTGCCCCATTGGTGTACTGTCACTATTACATTAATCGTGGACATCATAATGCCCGTTTCTTTGGCGTTTTCGCTCTCTGTGTAAATAAATACTACTTTTATGCAATCCTACATACCTATTACAACAGTAACCCTAGCCAATATAGTTTTCTAAAACAGGATTAATACTGAAGTATTGACTTGTTTCACTTAGATACAAACAAGAGTGGCAATTTGTTAATATCACTGCAGTCTTATAAAGAGTTTCTGTCATTCATACGTATTTTTTGGTTTCTTTTAAAGTCTACAAATGCAAATATGCTAAGAACTTTTTGAAACCCCATTCGACAGCAACCCGAAGTGGTTTCATACTAACATTGAATGCAGCTTGGTGATCTAATAAATTTGCTGGATGACCAGGATATGGTGATAAGAGCAACGGTCTTATCCCATATGCTTGATCACCAAATAAAACATAACTCTGATCGGGAAAAACTGTATTTTCTTCTAACTGCTCATATAAGTTAGTTTCTCGGAAAATGCCTGCATCATGTCTACTTCCTATAAAGGCACCCTTTAAATTTATTATTATTCCATCTGGACATATTACAGATTGATACTTTACGCAGTGAGTTCTCTTATGACCAGAATATTCTTGTTGTTCAACAATTGATCGACAAATTGGTCTGATTGTTCCATCTATAAACCCCCAACAATTGGGGAGTGCTCCACCCATGTTTTGTATTGACTGAAAATATTTTATTAACATCCATAATTGTTTCAACATTCCTATAAAGAAACCTACTTGTGAATAAAGCTCGTATCTGTTTCTATCAAGCCACTGATGTGTGTTTAGGTCTTCCAACAGATGACCATGATTATCTATAATAAAACTAGTAATTGCTTTGATAATTTGTGACAATGACTATTGCGAGTAATTAAAAAAATACTGCAAATCGCTTAAACGGCCTGGGTAGCTGAGTCTCTAAGAGAATACATAAGGCAAGTAAACCTACAACAAACAGATTCAATATGCATATATATATATATATATATATATATATATATATATATATATATATATATATATATACTCTCGTGGATATTTTGTTTAACCACTAACGATCAACATTATTTGCAGTTTCAGTTATGATATTTTCTGGAATCCTTAACACATTTTTTAGTCTTATAAGATCAATCCTTGAAAATCGAAAATTCCTTTTAAATTCCTCATCGTTCATATTACCGATATTAAACTGATATCGTTCATCTACCTCATATTCCACACCAATAATATTATGCAATAGCTCAATTCATGGTTATTTGCACCACCTAAAATTGCAATTTCTATTTGTTCCTCCATATCACATTGAAATAAAGTACCTACAAATTTCTAAAATGAACTCGCAGCTAATAAATTTAACCAATTCTGGTGTCTACAGATTTTAGTAATCACAAATAACCTTAACCTTATACTTATGCAGAGATAACCTGTTACATTCCGAACCGAAAAAGAAGAAAATATCTTAGTGTTAAATCAGTTATATAATTTATTACATATCTTTAGTTTTAACCTTTATTACAGGCTCCTTTAATAAAAGAGACGTTTATATCTGTTTTACAATAACTCTCTTATTTATTACGTATATGTTTATTTCTCTATGGGGGAAGTGTCGTGTCCATAAAATTTTTAAAGGTCGCTACCTGAGCGCTCATGGATCGGTGTCTCGGAGATGTCGTCAAACTTGGTTTGTTTATACGAGCGCCATTACGACTAAAGAGTAAACATTTAGTTCTTTCGTTTTGATGTGTTTTTCAAGACTTCTAGTGACAAAATAAACTTTTATGTTAATTAATTTAATGTTTTTGGATTATCATGGTTCGTCGGTGCCGGTGCCAAGTTTGTCAGAAAAACAGCCGAAATGACCAAGGCCATGTACCCACAGTACCATCCCCACTTTTTGTAACTCATTCATTATTGTTGGCCGCAAAAATAAACGTGTTTGTGAATGGGTAACCCTTTCTATTGTATATTATTACTCTAAGGTTGAGACAACTGGAAGCGGATACGTCATACCACTGTTTACAGCACGTATATGGTTTACAGCTACAGCTGATTGGTCCATTCATGATGATATCTTTTTGTTTTGACTTTAACCTTTCAATCTGTCATAGTTATTTGAGGTTACCTACGTGGAACATCTCCACAACTAAAATTTTAGCCAGTAGTTTTCAAAGAAAATGTCTTCAAAAAGACGAAATAAAAAAGATATAATTGCGAGGGTTAATTTCCCTCTTTACACTGTGCAAATGTTAACATCAAGGCATGTAATTGTCGGAGGAGGTGGAGGTACTTCAAAAACTGGTGTTCAAAATGGTTTTGTAAGTGAAACATAAGTTAATCGCTTAATTGTTATCGTGTACCGTTTTCAGGAAATATTTGAAATCTTTCATGATGGTAGTCGTTTTGCTGCCAAAGAAATTACTAGGCATGAAACGGGAGGCAATGTTGTTATGAATTGTTCAGTATACAGTAACAAAAAGTATTCTTTATTAGCCGCAGGTCAAGAAAATCATTGTCAGTTATATAAAGTTAACTCAAAGTTAATTGAAGAAGTCATAAACATTGACAATGATAGTCATATTAGTAGACAAAGAAATGCTAAAGTAAAAGAAGTTACGAACAATAATAAAAATGTAAAAAAAGAATTGTATTTTGAAGTTAAACCATTGGACAGTGTTCAAACTGATTTTAATGGTACTGAACCATTATCTAGGGTAGTCAAAATTAACCATGATGGTACATTATTAGCAACTGGTAAGTAAAATACCGGAGTAAAAATAAAACTGATATGTAACGAAACAATATTTTAGGAGGCACTGATTGTGATGTAAGAATATGGAAATTCCCCAATATGCAGCCATTATTCACTCTTAAGGCACATACGAAAGAAATAGATGATATAGATTTCAGTAGGTATGATAACTATATAATTACTATTGCCAAAGATGGATTAGCAGTCTTATGGGATTGCCTTACAGGAATGGAAAGGACAAAACTAACATGGAAAAAACCCGAAGGATCAAAATATTTATATAAACGCTGCAGGTATGCTTCCAAATTTATAAGTATACACTAAATTTAGTGATTGTATGTTTGTGTTTGAGATAATCCTCTATAAAGGTTTTATTTGTCCATATAATATAGTTTCTATTGGTTCTTGACCCATGCGTCATTAACACGTTTATGGACAGTAAGTTGAAAGTGGTATCAAGTGCTGTGACACGACTATAGTCGGTTTATAAAGCATTGGGATTTGTGACAAAATGACAATAGACGCCGGCTCCCAGGCACAGTAACCATATTAATTGAGTTGCACTGTCACTTTACATACTCAGAAATATTTGTTACTGTCACAAATCTTGAAATAACCCTTTGTTGAAGAGATAAATTAGAATATATACTAAAACCAAAAAGTTTTGATAGTGTAATGACCTCGTAATGTACACATCAAGATGAAAGCATTGTTGTCGTATTTACTTCTAAAATTTCTTTATCTTTGTGATTAATTCGGAAATACTTTAAAAAACCCTAGAACTAATAATTTTAACATGTATTCTTGAATTTTTCAAAGTTCAGTTATGTATGTAATACTATGATTTATGAGTCACATAAAAAATGTTATTTTTATGAAATAAACTTTATACTTTTATTTCTCATGTTTAAGAACTTTCTTCAAATAGTGGCAACGTCTGCCTGAACTGCGACTCGCCTGTCTCTCTTTTGCTCATTCCTTAAACAAGAAACGACGAATGGATGAGTAACAAAGTTCGAAAAGTGTTAACCAAAACGGATCATACTGATTGAACAAGGTCACACCAGTGACGGAATAATAATGTAAACAGAAACTAAATTAGGATAGAAATAAATGTATTAGGAACTTTCAAATATTTTATTTGTTGGAGTTTGATTGTATTATCTAAAATCTATTAAATATTGTTAAGTAAATATCTAAAGTAATCAAAAATTTCTGATTAGATACAGACCTTGAAACATTAAATTAGAAAGTTTAAAACTAATATTTACTATAAAAACATGGACATTACAAATAAAAATTAAACAAACAATAGAAAAATATGAATACATGAGCTCATCTCCTATTGTTCTAAATGACGACTTAATTTCAGATTTCATCTTAACAATAAAGTGTATTCTGATTTTTAGGTATTTTTTGCATATGGCTTAATCAAACTTTCAAATAAATCCATTGTTATAGCTTTGTTCAAAACTGTGTTAGTTAATAATTCGAAGTACTTTTTCCTATGCAGATTATGTTCAAGAATTCTTAAAACACTCAGAAATTTTACAAATGGGTATATCATTTGAAAGATATGTTAATCCTTCTTTACTTTCATGGGCAATCAAAGATAACATTAGTTGTACAAAAGAAGAAGTCAAAATGAAAACGGGTTTGGACAACAGACTGGCAGAAAAAAGAGGAGAGTCAAACCATGTTAATCTTCTAGATTAAGTTAAAGTTAAAAATTACGATGATTATTTAAATTATTTTCATATGTCCGAAAAATTATTCAATCAGCTCCTCGAAATGGTTACACCATTTATTAGATACAGTCATGAGACTCTCAATTTCTCCAAAGGAAAGATTAGCAGTTACTTTGCGATTATTGGCAACTGGAAAAAGCTTCCAGGACTAACTGTTCAATAAACTCTCTTAACGCACATGTTTATCTGTAATTATTGAGCTTTCTTTAACGTTTATGTCATCCATATTACAAAAACAATGATACAACTTCAAGGATAAAACTTTACTGAGGAATGAAGTAAACTGTTGTCGACAAAGTTAGTATAACTGACAATACTATCCCCACTTTTAAGTATTGATGGAATTACTGATCATTCTTCAGTATATTACTTCATTACTTCAATATTCTGATTAGACATTCAATAATACTGCCAGTATTTTAAATAATGGCAGTATTACTGATCGTCTAAACCCCGCTTAAGGAAAATTAACGAGTTTCGGAAGCAAGGAAGAAAGATTTATACGGATGAAACATGGGGCAACCAGTGAAAAAAGTATGGCAAGATAGAAATGTGAAAAATGCACAGCAAGCAGCTATTGAAGGCTGGTCAACCAGTCTAAATATGCCCTATGGAAAAAACCGTCGTTTGATAATTACACATACAGGAAGTGATAGCGGATTTGTGTTAAATTGTGAATTAATATTTGAGTCCCTAGGAAACGGGAGTCTACCATGAAGAGATGAACTCGGAAGTGTACGAGAAGTGGTTTGGACGCATCATTGAAAATTTGGAACCAGGATCTGTCGTTATTATGGACAATGCTCATTACCACAGTCGACACTGCGAAAAAACGCCATAACAGGCATGGAGAAAAGCTCATATGCAAGAATGGTTACGGGATAAAAGCCTATAAATATAAGAAACTTGCTGTAGATTAATTAGAATTGAGCCATTGAATTACTGTATTAAGGTTACCCACGTATCATTGTGAGTTAAATCCAATTGAATTAATTTGGGCACAAGTTAAAGGGGATGTGGCAGGGTAAAATCGAACTTTGCCGATGTGGAATGCCTTCTTAAGAAATCATTGGAACGAGTGAGAGCAGAAAACTGGAGCGAGTATATTGCTCATGTTCAAAATTAAAATGTGGGATGTAGATTATATGGCGGATAAAGTTATCGATGATATTATTATCAATGTCGGAAATAGTGATATTGATGATGAAAAATCGGGAAATGACAAAGGGTACATTCTAATATTGTTTTTCGTAGTTACGAGCTTTATTTTTGTACCTATGATTTCCATTATTTAAAGAATTCGTTTTGGAAGGAATTTCTTTATTATATAAATGTTTCCCATGTCCAAAAAATAGTTCAGGAAAATGTAACAATGCTATTTTTGACCCTTCAAAAAAAACGTGCACGCCACTGTGCAAGACCTATGTCGGTAAAGGCGGAGGTCATTGCACTTTCAAAACTTTATGATTCGACTATAGGTAGGTTATGTACCTAGCTTGTTTGGCTTGTTCAATATCTTGTCAGATACTTATGGCACCGTTGCCAGAATTTACATTATTCCTAAAGTACAGTAGATTGCCAAATCTCAAAATAAAAACATGCTGAGCTGAAAAATGGATTACGATCGATTATTTTTTCATCTATTGGTACGAGTATTAGACTGGTAAAACTGATAAATTATATGTTGCTGACAATGGTCTGTTCATTTATATGATTGTGTTGCTCAATAGTGAAGGACTAACAACAAATTCTGCAATTGTATGAGGATTTTTCTTCAGGGGAAGAACTCCATGATCCATATAGCGACACAGATGGTCAATATGGATCAGATGTAGACCATGATCCTGCCAATGAAACATCAGACTCTGACGACTCGAAAGATATGGCCCAGCAAACGTCAAGGCCGCCTACACCAGAAGATGTGATAGAACCAGAAAATGACGACTTTGAACATGAGACATCGGCTGTGGAAACGGAGGATGAATGGGAATATACTGTATCAGGTATTCCTGATTTTTCCTTTGATCAAACTTCAGTGGGTCTGAAAATAGCACTGAAACAAAATACTTCGCCAATTGATATGTTTCACAATTTTTTTATATATAGGCACTTGACAAGACATAGCAGGCGACAAACATTCTGCAGGACAAACAGAAGAAATAATGCAATTCCTAGGTCTTAGCCTACTGAATGGGAAAATAAAGTCGTGGAGTTTGCGAAAAATGTTTACCCATTCGGACTCGTTATATTTTCACCTATATATGCCTCGGAGAATATTTGAGCAGCTATTGCGCTGTTCTAGCCTTCTATTACCCCATTCGACTGAAAAGTGCTGTGTAAAACCGGCTGTGATCTGACTAATCAGGAATCTACAGAATTTCCAATTTAAATTCAAATCACTTCTAGCTTAAAAACGGTATGACAGTGTCTAGTGTCAATGAGTCATTATTTGTCGGCTGTGGTTGCGAAAACATTCAAAAATTGAATTACTGCTGAATCATGCTGACTATTTACACAACCACAGAGAAAGTACAGATCGTTAAGTGGTACTTTGGGGGTAATTCTGTAAAAGATACTATAAATCTATTTATAGATCTATATCTATGGAAGTGAATGATTTTAATTCATTATGAAAATTTAAAAAAGAATTTAAATTATCTAATAAACTGCAGTCATCTGCTTCACAATTTGTGTTGTAGCTCTTGACTATAATTGTCACAAAAAATAAGCTCTTTTTACAGACAATACTGTACTTTAAAAAGCTTGGGTATTATTGTTATGTTGAACTACTTTTGGTGATGTATGTAAGGGTTGAAAAGGTAAAGCAAATTTAAGTCTTTTGCGTAATGTACTTGTAAATGCATTATCAACAAAATGATCTTCACACAGGGTCCGGTGCATTTCGCGACCCTCCGAATTTTGCAACGATTTTTTTTATTAGAAACCCCTATTGTTATAGAACATTTTAAGAGAAAAAAGTTCTTGGATCATGCACTTTTGAAAGAGAAAATCGCAATTAAAAGTACTAAAAATCCGCCATTTTTCAAAAAAATTTGACAATTATGTCTAGATATCAGATGGTCACAAATTTTAGAAGGAGGAGTGTTGCCAGTTCTCATTTCCGTGACTTGTGTCTGCTTGGAAATACTTTATACAAGATTTATACTATCTTCATGATTTAAATGTATGTATTGAAAATGTACTTCTTTGGACGTATTATGTATTTTCCACTGATACTAACTTAGTACGCATATTTTATGTAGTTAGGGTAAATATAAAAAATTATGTATATATTTGTGATTTTTAGTTAAAAGTTAACGTTAAATGTTCCGATAAGTATAAATATTCTTCTTATAACGAACGTATTGTTGATAATTAAAGGAGAAGTATTTTTAAAATAATCGCGAGATCGCAGTTCTAGTGGATTGTTTTATTCAATTTAAGTCTTATTTTATATATTGCTATTATTTTACATTTGACTAATGTTCACTTGAACAAATGGAAAAATATAGTTTCCATCAAACGATCGAAAAACCTAGCTAGCTTGGGCGATAGACAAGGCGAGAAAAGAAGAAGCGATTCACCATAACACTTAACCTAATATTTTAAATATTTAAAAACAACGAAGTAATATGATCAGTGTTCTAATTTAATGTCCTTTTTGTTTTCTCCGCGTTAAATTGAGTGCAAATGTAAATGTGATGAATTTTCTCAAGTTTTGAGCCTTCTTCGCGCTAGCTTTGTGCAATTTTTCCGCTAAGTTTGAAACGTTCACTTAGCAGTTAACATTTTTAATAGAGTTTTAAATAAATAATTCAGCGAAGAATGTTAAATTTATTGGTGGAATAGACCACACGTCCTTCCTTGCCAATGTTTTAAACAACTATTTAAATGTTGGTGGAATTAACTGTATAGATATCTCACAGAAAAAAATCCTGAATAGAAATTCGGAATGCGGCACTATACGAGAGATTGTAATAGAGAATGGTAGTCGCAGAAATCCTGATAAAAGTTTTAAATATTCTGTATATTTATTAAAAAACTTGTTCTAAGAACAAATTCGCAGGGATTACTGCGATACCGCCAGGAATAATTTAATTATATCGGTAAATTTAACTAAAATCACCCGACGGAAGAACTAATATGAAGATTTGTCGGCAATTTGTATTGACTCACAAGAAATGGTGTTTCCATAAGAGCCAATTCATTATCTAGGTACTCAACTATGTATTATACTGGGAATTATTTAACCTAGGAAGATTTTATGGAGAATCGACTTCGACTTTCTACTT
This sequence comes from Galeruca laticollis, assembly GCA_963921935.1. Classification (NCBI taxonomy): domain Eukaryota; kingdom Metazoa; phylum Arthropoda; class Insecta; order Coleoptera; family Chrysomelidae; genus Galeruca; species Galeruca laticollis. The sequence goes on along the minus strand of OY998175.1, from coordinate 160,597,972 downwards.
CAAGATAAGTAAAATTATATTGTATGGCTTCACCATTCATATTTGTACAGCTCGTTTTAGTTTTAATTTATACTTTCTTTTTCTTCACACATACACACTTTTACTAACCAATTATTGTCAAACTATGTAACACGTTTAAATATTTTTTCATTCATTATATTCATACATATTAGTAGTCTGTTGTTTTATTTATTATACAGGAAGACCTGAGAAATAGCCTTCAGCACATTTTTTTTTCATAAGTATTGTCTAAAAACTAGCAGAGCACAGCAGGTAAGAGTTGACTGATTAAGGAGGTTGATTTTTTTCTAATTTTGTTTAGGAACAAAATTAGTGGCGCCCTTACTATTGATGTAACTTTACTGTTTTTTAGTTTTTCTCTCTCTCTCTTTCTCTTTCTTTTTCACATTTTTTTCCTCTAATTAACTTCTTTCAGATAACAGAGCCCTGGGAACTGGCTCCGTTATCTCCAATCTCTTTGTCAGTTTGGAAAGAACCTACTCTCTTTTAATTCTTTCAATTATTTAAATAATTTTTACCCTGAGAGTAAGAGGTGTTTGTTTCATTGGCGCTCCAACGTGTATTAACTTTTACATGTTGTTATCTGCTATTTCTTTTTGGTAAAAAATTTTTATAATTGAAATTATTTTTTCCTGCTATTAGGGGGGAAATATCTTTGATATTATGTTCACTGTTTAACTTTTAATTATATTTTATGCTTTCTGCTTTTATAAAACAGGTCCTGTGTAATAAATATATACATCTTTTTCGTTGTTTGAAATATTATATGATATATGTTATATTATATTTATAACTGGTGTGAAGCTTAACGATTCATATATTACTCAGTTTTTATATCAATTCATTTGTTACCTTTCAGTGACCTTCAAATTGTAAATTAATTTTGTTGAGAATTTGTTTGAAATTTTTTTCTATCATTAGAGTATAAACTTTTAACTTAACTTTAATTACCAAGAGAACTTTAATGAATTTAATTACAAAAATGTCTTTGCCTTATAAATTGAAGGTCGAATATTTATTATCTCATGAGCTGGAACACCAATTGGCATATAGAAATGTTGAAGTATTACCGACAGTAGCGGAGCGTAGAAAATTGTTGAGGGGTATTTTAGCTCAAGAAGCATCCGGTCGCAGTTCTATTTTATATGAGAATAGTCAATTGAATTTTGATAGTGAAGTAAACGGTATAGAGTTAACTTTATCTGATTTGAGCAGACAAATTTCAGAATTTGTAGGATCAGATAGGGACAATGAATATCTCAGATTAACATGTAGATTAGCTCATGCAAATAATCGGGTGTCTCGTTTGTCATGTAATAATGATGAGGAAGAATTAAAGAAAAAACAGTTTGCTACTCAGATTTTGTTGTTAGAGGGTGAACTTGATGGTAGATTACCGGGCACTATTCAGGCTCAATCAACTCCTGTAGGTCAGAACCAAAGCTTTACTTTCTCTAAGCCAGTACCTATCTATAAATGGGGAATACATTTCTCGGGAATTGCAGAAAATGAATCTTTGGCAGGATTTTTAGAACGTGTAGAGTGTTTAAAGATTTCTCGAGGTGTAACAGATAACGAATTATTTTCTAGCGCTGCAGATCTCTTCACTGATCAGGCATTTTATTGGTATTTAAATAATAGAAGTCAATTTCAAAATTGGTCAGAGTTAGTTTCTAAATTAACGTTAGATTTTCTCCCATATAATTATCAGGAAGATTTATTGGATGAAATTAAAAATAGAAAACAAAATACTAATGAAAAAGTTACGTTATACATAAATTCTATGTGTAGTCTGTTTAATCGCTTAGAAATAAAACAGGATGAATCATCAAAAATTAGAATCATTAAGAGAAATTTGCTTTCTAATTATGTACAACCGCTAGCTTTATTAGATATTAACAGTATCGAAGAGTTAACCGATAAATGTAAAAAGTTGGAAGAATCTTTTACCTACTCACAGAATTCTCAGAATTCAAGTATTAGTTCGAGCAAACCTAAAATATATCTAGAACCACAGTTAAATAATACTTTTACCTCATCTTATCGGTCTAGGAATCATAATAATTCTAGACATCTATCTACAGTATCTACAGTAAATTCACATAAAGTTTGCTGGAATTGTGGTGAACAGAATCATTTTTATCCGCAATGTAAATACGCTTTAAAAGTATTCTGTTATGGATGTGGAAATCCTGGATTTATAAAATCTAAATGTCCAAATTGTTCAAAAAACGAACCAAGCGGTCAGGTCAATGCTTTGGTGACACCTACCATTCCTCAAAATCCTTCAGGATCCACACATCCAAAGCAAAAAAATTCAAAAAAACAAACGAAGTCAAGAACAGTTTCCGAAATAACACCTTCAACCAGCAACCAATAAGTGAAATTTATTCCTTATCTAATCTATCTAAAAATTCTAATAAAAATAACTTATCTTATTTCAATAAAAATGATTGGTTAGCTTGGTTAAATATAGTAAGATCGTTTTACAAGCCAAGCAAGGTAGTAAATAAATTTCAGAATTCTATAAATACTCAATTATCTAGTAATTACTTTTTAGACTTGTTATATCGAAAAGATAATGATAACAGGCCTTATGTGGATATTATTATTTTTGGGAAGACATTTTCTTGTTTGATTGATACAGGAAGTTATCTGAGTGTTTTGGGTTCTCTAGGTCTTGAGTTTCTTAAGAATTTATTTATACCTATTTCTATTACCGAACAGTTTCAAGCTTCGACTGCTGATGGTACATACCATGATGTTGGTGGTTTTGTAGAAACTTATGTCACAGTGGATAAGTTATCTCGGATTTTAAAATTATATCTTTTACCTTCAGTTACTCAAACAGTTATCTTAGGAATGGATTTTTTAAAGACATTCAATATTAAAATAGATTTTTCTAAATTTACTATGACTTTAAATGCCTTATCTTTAAATGTCATCAATACTGTTAAGGACGTCACAACTTTAACAAATGATGAAAAAATTAAACTTGATGTTATCGAAAAATTTAAAAGCATTAGCCCCAAGGATAAAATTGGTAGGACACATATCTTAGAGCATTTTATCGACACAGGAAATTCTCCTCCATTTAAAATAAAACAGTATCCATTACCTCAAGCTATGGAAGTTCATGTGAATAATGAGATAGATACATTATTAAAATTAGGGGTTATTGAACCAAGTACATCTCCTTATTGTTCTCCTATCTGTTTAACTCATAAACCTGATGGTAGTATAAGGTTACTTCTTGATGCTAGATTTTTAAACAAGCAAACTAAAGCAGATTCGTATATGATTCCAAATATCGAGGTAATTCTTAGTCAACTAAGGGATACGCGATATATTTCTAGTATCGATTTAAAACATGCTTTCTATCAAATACCTTTAGAAAAGTCGTCTCGTCCAAAAACAGCTTTCGCAATACGTTCTAGAGGACTATTTCAATTTACAAGTACACCATTTAGTTTAATTTCAAGTCCAGCTACCATGTCACGATTAATGGATATGGTAATAGGTCCATCTTTAGAACCATATTGTTTTTATTATCTTGATGATATAATTGTTTGTACATCACAGTTTGATAAACATGTTGAAATTTTGTCTAAAGTTTATGAGAAATTAAAAGAGGCTAATTTAACGGTAAATATTGATAAATGTCATTTTTGTCGTCCTTCTCTTCGCTATTTAGGTTATACCTTGGATGAAAACGGGTTAAGTATTGACGGTGAAAAAACTAAAGCTATTACTAACTATCCTGTACCGAGGACAACTACAGAGGTGCGTAGATTTTTAGGTGTTGTTTCATATTATCGTCGTTTTTTAAATAATTTTTCTACTTTATCTGCTCCCATTTCTGATCTTTTATCTAATAGAAAAAAAAAATCAACCAATAAGTTGGGACACCGGAAGCTCAAAAAGCTTTCGATGATATAAAAACTGTCTTAACTACCGCTCCTGTACTTTGTAGTCCTGATTTTGACAAATCATTTTATCTAATGTGTGATGCAAGTGATGTAGGTATTGGAAGTGTGCTTTTTCAGTTAGAAGATGGGTTGGAACATCCAGTAGCTTATTATAGTAAAAAATTGAATAAATGTCAAAAGAAATACACAACTACTGAAAAAGAGGCCCTTGCAGTCCTATTATCTATTGATCATTTTCGTTATTATCTTCTGGGACGACATTTTACTGTCATCACCGATCACTCTTCTCTTGTTTGGTTAAATAACATGAAGAAACCATCACCACGATTAGCTAGGTGGATTCTACAACTTTCACAATACAATTTTTCGATAGTCCATCGTAGAGCAACGGGTACCGTACCTGCAGATTTTCTATCCAGGGTGCCGGAAATAAATGTATTAGATTTATCTTTACTAAAACCTGATAATTGGTATAAAATTATGATAAATAAGGTTCAATCCGATCCGGATAGTTATCCTAATTTCAAGGTGGAAAATAATATCCTATATAAGCATGTTTTTAACAAGTATGCCAATATTTGCAATTTAACTGACTGGAAAATTGTAGTTCCAACGGAAAACAGACTTGAATTGTTATCTAAATTTCATGATGATTCTACTGCAGCTCATTTCGGTGTTTTTAAAACATTAGAAAGAATTTCAGAGTTATATTATTGGCCCAGAATGAGACAGAGTGTACAAAAATATGTGAGGCGTTGTAAAGTTTGTGCTGCCTGTAAGCCCACAAATTTGCCACAAGCTGGTCTCATGGGTAAATATCGTAACATAGGGTTTCCTTTCCAGTTAATTTCCTGTGATTTAATAGGTCCATATCCTAGATCTCGCCAGGGAAATACGTGTGCATTGGTCATTGTTGATTTCTTCTCTAAATTTGTTTTAATTCAACCTTTAAAACAAGCTGCCTCTTCTGCGATTGTGAAATTCATTGAAAATAATGTTTTTCTAATTTTTGGAGTTCCTCAAATAATAGCTGTAGACAATGGTAAACAGTTCACTAGTCAGTTGTTTAAAAATTTGATGTCTAAGTACAATGTCCAAAGTATTTGGTACACTGCAAATTACACTCCTCAAGCCAATCATACTGAGCGTGTGAATAAATCTATTGTTACTGCAATACGTTCATATTGTTTTTCTGATCATAGAACTTGGGATGTAGAATTACAGAAAATAGCTCAGGCAATTCGTTTGTCTAAACATGAAGTCACAGAATTTCCACCATCTTTTCTTGTGTTTGCTAGAAACGTACCTGTATCAGGGTCATTCTTTGGGAATATTGCAGAAAATGCAAATAATCAGCCTGCAATTGCTGATAAAATACACCGTTTACAGGATACTCAAGAAATGCCAAAAATTTTCGAAGATGTTAGAAAAAAATTACACAAGGCTTACATAAAATCGAGTAACCGTTATAATCTTCGTAAACGCGATATTAAATTTCATGTAGGTGATCATGTTTGGAAAAAGAGTTATCAGAAATCTGATAAAGCTCAATTTATTTCTGCAAAATTTATGCCTAAATGTATACACTGTACTGTTAACCGTGTTATATCTCCCTTGATTTATGAACTTAAAGATAGTAATGGCAAAAATATAGGACGATGGCATATTAAAGATCTAAAAGAATATAACTTATCTACTGATGAATCAGTTGACTTTACCGATGATGAAAATAATCCTGACTCAGTATCTTCGGATAGTGAATGAACATTTGTTAGATGAACACATTTTTACCTTATCTTCAAAAAAAAAAGGGAAAGTAATTTTACCGTAGATTTTTCTGTGTTGTGCCGAGAGTTAAAAATAATCTCTTGGCTAAATTAATTTGTTGGTAACCTAGGTTTATCTTGTAGATTATATTTCTTAAATTAGAAAGTATTAAGAGTTTAATATTATTCGTGTTTACAGAATTAGAGTTATGTGATGTTGGAACGGTAATTAGTATCACTAAAATTTGAATGTTCCATATTATATTTCTAATTTGTAGACTTATCTTTTCAGTCGAAATGTGTAGTTACACATACTGAAAAATATTATCTTATCTTACCGTTTTCAGTTGAATTGTGTCAAATGACACAAACTGAAATAAATTATCTTACCTAGGGTTTTTGTGTGTTAGAGAGAATGACACACAGAGATTTATCTTTACCTTATTTTATCTCGTGTCGAAAATTTATCTTTACCTTATCTTATCTTGTGTCGCAGCAGACATAAATCGTGCGTCTTCTGTACATTTAAATATTGTCCCACCAGACATCTATTGTATAGTATCCTAGCTTGCTATAATAGTTATAGCAAATTTGACTCTTACCTCTTTTGGCACAGCAACACAGAAATGATCTATCTATGTTACTTAATAGTTGGTTTAATTTTATCTTAAAATTTGTATCTTTATCTTTTCTAGTTATATTCCAAATGAATCCAGTTCATTGTAAGGAATTTAATTTTCAGTGTTCTTAAACGCTTATCTCTATCTAACAAATAGTTAATTTCACTATTCAAAAATATCTATAATTATCTTGATATATCCTACCGTAGAAATTAAAATTTCTATCTGTCAAGAAAACATATTTTCTTTATCTTATAGTAAGGGAATTTGAGAGGATAGAACAAATAAGTTTGGAGTTTATTGCCTCACCTTTAGAATATGACATATGGTTGTTAAATATGTTAGTGCTGGAATAATCGTCCATTCCTTTGTGACAGTATTTTTTTTTTTTTATTCATAATTAACGTGCTCGGCTACTGTGGCCACTTGCACAGGTGCGATTACAAGATTAACAATACAATTTGTATAAGGTTCATTCATTCGATATATATATATATACACAATTACACTATTGTTCTATAGTCTATGGAAAAGTTGCACATCTTTGAGAAACTGGAGAAGGTAGGTAATTTGTACCGAGTTATTTGTATTTGTATTTCCTCTAATTTACTTTCTCTCTGTTTGCTATTTAGGATTCTTATGAATTCTTATTATTATCTACATAGAAACATCAAAATATCTTTTTGATATTTCTTTACCTGACGATGACTCATATACACTAGATTATAATATTAATCTAGGCATTAAAAACACAATATCTTTACTTTAATGATCCACAATATCGAAAAATAGATACGAATAAGTTTGGAGTTGGTTACCTCACCATTAGATAATGACATGTTGTTGTTAAATATGTTAGTGCAGGAATCATCGTCCATTCCCTTGTGACAGTATTTGTATTTTCTTTAAAGTTTACTTCTTCCCTCTTGTGAATATTGCGAAGTGTTTTTGATGTTCCTTTACCTGATTGTGACGTCTATATTCTCAATGAGAATAGTAATTTTTTTATTTTTTTTCTTTCCTTTCATTAGTTATAGGATACGGCAATTAGTTATGAGTTTTATCGACCTATTTATCTGAGCCATATTATGTTATTCTTTTCTCTTCCTATTATCATTTTATTTTAACTTTTATTTTTGATTTAAAGAATTTATCTGGGGTAGTATTCTTGTGAGGTTATTCTCACCAGTGTTGCTTGCAGTTCGGTCTACGGATAACGAGGGGCAACCCTGAAATATCACTCCTGGGCAAATGTCTTTTCCTATATTCCTTACCTTCAGAACAAATATGCACTCAGTGAATAAGGTTCGTGACAAATACCTAACTTGTCTTCCATATGGGTGGTTAATGTTGGACCATCTTAATAAATTTCCAACTTTTAATCTTTTTCTATATCTTTTTATGTTTCTTCCCGACTTTGTCTTTTTGGTATCATTTAATAACCCTTCAGGTTATTATTTTAGCGTTAATGATATGCTAGAATATCATTGAGTGTGCAGTACTCTGAACTGGACGTTGTGTAGTGTCTTCGTTCGAGCTACATTGCGGTGTGGAGTGTTTGACGTTGTTATGGTGCAATGTGGAAGCAGTTGAATCGGAATACGAGGCTCTCTTTGCTGTTAAGGTTGCGCAATTTCGGTCTTGTGTGATCACTTACAACTTGACACACCTTCTGTTTCTAGATTGAGCCATGGGGATTCTCAGCATCTGACCTGACGGTGGATGTCGGATGCAGACAGTGCAGAACATGTATGAGGGTGTGTTTTTTTTTTATCTTTCATTTCTTTTTGTCTAAAATTTTCTTTTGTTATGCTGTATTTTAAGGGTTTGAGTAAGTTCAGTTACTAAACGGGTAGACTGTTCCTTTGTATCGGTACTTAAGTCCCTGAAAATGCATATCTGGGTTTTTGTTTTTCCTAATGTAAATTTTTTCGTATTCGATTTAGGTTTCTATGTTGATAAGTAAGAGCAGTTACTAATTGGGTAGACTGTTCCTTTGAATAAGTACTTAATAACACAGAAGCTTAAAGTTTATGTTAGTCTCAATATGGGGATGAACTTTATTGGGGGTGTATAAATATGTACAAAATATGTATGTATATATATATATATATATATATATATATATATATATATATATATATATATATATATATATTAATATTGACTTCATCAATGTTTTTTTTAAAAATAGTAAGGATTTTCCTTTTTACTCATACGTGATTCTCATATTTTAAAGTTTCTATTTTAAATTTTCTTCCCTCGTTTTTTTTTCTCAATAGTTTAATTATATAACAAAATTTTTTTTGAAAATTTTTTTTCTTGGCTGTTAGGGGTATGGAACGTTCACTTAGCAGTTAACATTTCTAATAGAGTTTTAAATAAATAATTCAGCGAAGAATGTTAAATTTATTGGTGGAATAGACCACACGTCCTTCCTTGCCAATGTTTTAAACAACTATTTAAATGTTGGTGGAATTAACTGTATAGATATCTCACAGAAAAAAATCCTGAATAGAAATTCGGAATGCGGCACTATACGAGAGATTGTAATAGAGAATGGTAGTCGCAGAAATCCTGATAAAAGTTTTAAATATTCTGTATATTTATTAAAAAACTTGTTCTAAGAACAAATTCGCAGGGATTACTGCGATACCGCCAGGAATAATTTAATTATATCGGTAAATTTAACTAAAATCACCCGACGGAAGAACTAAGATGAAGATTTGTCGGCAATTTGTATTGACTCACAAGAAATGGTGTTTCCATAAGAACCAATTCATGATCTAGATACTCAACTATGTATTATACTGAGAATTATTTAACCTAGGAAGATTTTATGGAGAATCAACTTCGACTTTCTACTTCAAGATAAGTAAAATTATATTGTATGGCTTCACCATTCATATTTGTACAGCTCGTTTTAGTTTTAATTTATACTTTCTTTTTCTTCACACATACACACTTTTACTAACCAATTATTGTCAAACTATGTAACACGTTTAAATATTTTTTCATTCATTATATTCATACATATTAGTAGTCTGTTATTTTATTTATTATACAGGAAGATCTGAGAAATAGCCTTCAGCACATTTTTTTTCATAAGTATTGTCTAAAAACTAGCAGAGTACAGCAGGTAAGAGTTGACTGATTAAGGAGGTTGATTTTTTTCTAATTTTGTTTAGGAACAAAATTAGTGGCGCCCTTACTATTGATGTAACTTTACTGTTTTTTAGTTTTTCTCTCTCTGTCTTTCTCTTTCTTTTTCACATTTTTTTTCTCTAATTAACTTCTTTCAGATAACAGAGCCCTGGGAACTGGCTCCGTTATCTCCAATCTCTTTGTCAGTTTGGAAAGAACCTACTCTCTTTTAATTCTTTCAATTATTTAAATAATTTTTACCCTGAGAGTAAGAGGTGTTTGTTTCAAGTTCTGGTATACTATTATATCTGAGATTACCTATATACTATTCTGGAACATTTGCCGTCCATAGCAAACTTGTATGGCACATAATGACATCCCAAATACGAGTTCAAAGATTCAAAGTTTAAAGATAATCTTAAGTACATACAAATGTTTATTTTAAATATGTCTTTAAGACGTACATTATCATTTTAATTAGATCCATTATAGGATGTAGCAAACTTCGTGTGGAATACAAATTATTTGATATTTTTTCGAGAAGGGGTAGGGAATATACCAAGATTATATTTCGTTCCACTCCTCGAACCAATTATAATCCGACCAACAGTCACAAATATTTGTAGTAAAACTTTAATGGAATTTTTTATTGCCGAATCAGCATAATTTACAATAATTTACCTAATTCAATTCAATATCGGTTCCTGACCAACTGACAGATCAAAATGTAACTAGAATATCATTAAATATGAAACAAGAAATATAAAAAAAATTACTCACTTAACTTAAGTATATAGACCAAATAGAACTTAACAATGTAGTGAACTAGAGAGGATAACGCGCCGAAGTTTGATTAACTACCTATTTTTTTGTTGGGGGGGAAATCTTCTATAGACCTTGGAAATGAGTACCAAGTTGCTGGATTGCACCAATCATGTTTTCATCCTCAACCCTTAATGGGACAAGGAAACGTCATTCTAAAGAGCCATGGTCGATCGCCTACCTGCTAAAACCTACCACCAATCTGTCCGAACTCTGTATCTGATATGTTTTTAAAAATGTGATTTCGGTCAACCCAACCTAACCCAATCTATATATGAATATTTAAACTAACCTAATCTAACCTAACTAAATCTCAACTATAAACTACACAGGTTAACACGCCGAAATTTGTTCGATAATATTATTGAATCTCGCACTAGGAGTGGGACTAAACACTTGCCACCACATAAACTGATCCACTTATTCCGATAAAAATCTTGAGGACATCACCCCGGACGCTTCACATATTGTTTAATGGACGACCAGTGGCCTTCAATATGGTTCGTGCACACTCCCGTTACCGGATCCACAAAGTTTCTGGAATGGTTAACTTCCTTATGTATCTAAGGGGATGCACCTCCCAGATTTTTGAGGCCACTATATCCCCTCCAGCAGTCAGTCCATATTTCAGTACCTGGCAATACGTGACGAGAAATTATTGATTCCAGAGTAGTGGCTGTTCGGTTGGGAACAAATACTACATAGACACGTTTATCCGTGACATCATAGCACCCACTGCTCTGGAATCATCCGCCCCCTATTATATTTTCATTTGGTCAGCAAGGATTCATCGATTTGCAAGATGTGACCGTCCCCACTTAAAAATGTAAACAATTAAAGTAACCCTACATGGAATCGATACCGGTCAACTTTCGTTTAACTGAAATCAGTTATGCGCGAATTGCACAATCTGTTGAATTTTTCCATTTGCGCGCATTTTCACAATATGTCCATAGCTGTTCACTCAATTTTTTCATTTGCAAATTGTGTATGTATTCCAGATAGTATACCTATTTGAGCACGTATCATTACATAATAATGTGGATAATCATTTGAATGATTGAAGATTGGATTTCCGTTTGAGATACTAAAGCAGATTGATAACGCGAGCGAAGGGAGCGCGCTGGTTCGCGCGCGCGGATTGCGAAACGTCGAAACGGTGCGCTCGCTTCGCTCGCGATATCAATCTGCTTTAGTGTATCAAACGGAAATCCAATTCACAATAATTCAATTGATTATCCACATTATTATGAAATAATACGTGCTCAATTAGGTATACTATTAGGAATACATACACAATATGCAAATGAAAAAAATGAAAGAACAGCTATGGACATATCGTCAAAAATGCGCGCCGGTTCGACGTTTCGCAATTCGCGCGTGCTCGCGATATCAATCTGCTTTGGTATCTCGAACGGAAATCCAATCTTCAATCATTCAAATGATTATCCACATTATTATGTAATGATACGTGCTCAAATAGGTATACTATCTGGAATACATACACAATTTGCAAATGAAAAAATTGAGTGAACAGCTATGGACATATTGTGAAAATGCGCGCAAATGGAAAAATTCAACAGATTGTGCAATTCGCGCATAACTGATTTCAGTTAAACGAAAGTTGACCGGTATCGATTTCATGTAGGGTTACTTTAATTGTTTACATTTTTTAAGTGGGGACGGTCACATCTTGCAAATCGATGAATCCTTGCTGACCAAATGAAAATATAATAGGAGGCGCATGATTCCAGAGCAGTGGGTGCTATGATGTCACGGATAAACGTGTCTATGTAGTATTTGTTCCCAACCGAACAGCCACTACTCTGGAATCAATAATTTCTCGTCACGTATTGCCGGGTACTGAAATATGGACTGACTGCTGGAGGGGATATAGTGGCCTCAAAAATCTGGGAGGTGCATCCCCTTAGATACATAAGGAAGTTAACCATTCCAGAAACTTTGTGGATCCGGTAACGGGAGTGTGCACGAACCATATTGAAGGCCACTGGTCGTCCATTAAACAATATTTGAGGCGTCCGGGGTGATGTCCTCAAAATTTTTATCGGAATAAGTGGATCAGTTTATGTGGTGGCAAGTGTTTAGTCCCACTCCTAGTGCGAGATTCAATAATATTATCGAACAAATTTCGGCGTGTTATCCTGTGTAGTTTATAGTTGAGATTTAGTTAGGTTAGATTAGGTTAGTTTAAATATTCATATATAGATTGGGTTAGGTTGGGTTGACCGAAATCACATTTTTAAAAACATATCAGATACAGAGTTCGGACAGATTGGTGGTAGGTTTTAGCAGGTAGGCGATCGACCATGGCTCTTTAGAATGACGTTTCCTTGTCCCATTAAGGGTTGAGGATGAAAACATGGTTGGTGGAATCCAGCAACTTGGTACTCATTTCCAAGGTCTATAGAAGATTTCCCCCACAACAAAAAAATAGGTAGTTAATCAAACTTCGGCGAGTTATCCTCTCTAGTTCACTACATTGTTAAGCTCTATTTGGTCTATATACTTAAGTTAAGTGAGTAATTTTTTTTATATTTCTTGTTTCATATTTAATGATATTCTAGTTACATTTTGATCTGTCAGTTGGTCAGGAACCGATATTGAATTGAATTAGGTAAATTATTGTAAATTATGCTGATTCGGCAATAAAAAATTCCATTAAAGTTTTACTACAAATATTTGTGACTGTTGGTCGGATTATAATTGGTTCGAGGAGTGGAACGAAATATAATCTTGGTATATTCCCTACCCCTTCTCGAAAAAATATCAAATAATTTGTATTCCACACGAAGTTTGCTACATCCTATAATGGATCTAATTAAAATGATAATGTACGTCTTAAAGACATATTTAAAATAAACATTTGTATGTACTTAAGATTACCTTTAAACTTTGAATCTTTGAACTCGTATTTGGGATGTCATTATGTGCCATACAAGTTTGCTATGGACGGCAAATGTTCCAGAATAGTATATAGGTAATCTCAGATATAATAGTATACCAGAACTTAGCGGAAAAATTGCACAAAGCTAGCGCGAAGAAGGCTCAAACTTGCGAAAATTCATCACATTTACATTTGCACTCAATTTAACGCGGAGAAAACAAAAAGGACATTAAATTAGAACACTGATCATATTACTTCGTTGTTTTTAAAGATTTAAAATATTAGGTTATGTGTTATGGTGAATCGCTTCTTCTTTTCTCGCCTTGTCTATCGCCCAAGCTAGCTAGGTTTTTCGATCGTTTGATGGAAACTATATTTTTCCATTTAAGTGAACATTAGTCAAATGTAAAATAATAATATATAAAATATGACTAAAATTGAATAAAACAATCCACTAGAACTGCGATCTCGCGATTATTTTAAAAATACTTCTCCTTTAATTATCAACAATACGTTCGTTATAAGAAAAATATTTATACTTATCGGGACATTTAACGTTAACTTTTAACTAAAAATCAATTCAATTTGTAAAATATTTTCTAAAAAAGTTTTTTCCCAAAATTTCAAGACGTTTATGTCACTACATCTACAGAAAGATATGTGATATGACACAACATTTATAGACTTCGTCATATTTTTTTACAAAAAAATAAAAGAACCAATTTATTGCATAACCCACTATCGCTGAATGAAATTAGATACTTTCTGTAGCTTACTTTCCAAAATACAGTCAGTGTCACATCACATCCTTTAAAATTAGATGTCCGTCAACGTGTTAATATTTAATAACATAATCGTCATAATTATTAAGTCTTTCTATTAATAGTGAAAAACGGAACAAAATAATCTAAGATAAAATGTATGAATATTATCGAGAACGCATGGGTAAAGAACCAACGGTCCAACAGTATTTTTCAACTTAATTTTGTGTCATATTATAATATTTTGTAGATTTGGAACTATTGAAGGACATGATAAAAAATGTGCCTTATATACAATAGTAAATCCTATGGGTTTAGCCAAAAAACAAAAATCATACCTACAACAGTGGATACCAGAAGAGAATCTTTTAAAAAATGTTGTAGAATTTGATGAAAGTTTAGCTGCTTTAGCAGTTAGAGACGACGGCAGATTTGTAGCTGTTGGTACCATGTTTAGTGGTTCTGTCTCAATTCATGTAGCATTTAGTTTACAGGTATATTTAGAATCATTTTTAAAGCATTATTTAGTTACATACTTCATATTTCCATTTACTATTTAAATTAAGAAGAACTGAGTTGTAGAGTTTTGGTTCCACACTTGCTACAAATCTTTGGATAGCATCCCTGTTAACAAAACTCGTTCTATAATAATTTCCTTGGCATGTGTTATGTTCATCTGACGCTGTTAGTTTTAGGCTGGGGTGTCTATAATAAAAGATACATAATGTGTGAAAATAGATTAATCTAGCATTTAGAATGTCACAGTTATACAGAAGTGAGCATAACAATTCTTTTATTTTATGTGTTTAAGTACTTCGGTATTAGTTATTTCTACCCATGATATGCGCAACATGCTTCGGTACAAATACATATCAAAAGCGTCGATTTTCCTTTCCATGGTTGGATCAAGCATCCAACTCTCACGGCCGTACAGTAAAATGGAGAATATATAGCACATTATCATTCACAGATGAAGTTCCAAGCCAAGATCTCACCTTATAAAGAATTGTTTCAAATTTGTAAAGGCACTTAAATAATACAAATCTTTATAAAATTGAATAGATGAGGCTTTTACTTGATGAAGATCCATACTGAACGATGAAAATAAAACACTTTAATTGGTTTAAAACTTCATTTATTTTAACTAATATTCAATTTAAACTGGTTGACGCGTTTCACTAACACAGTAGCTTTCTCAAAACGAATGAAGGTATAATTTGAAATTGTTTTAATATATACAGTGCATAAATACAGAATTCTATTATACTAATGTTAAAAAAGGTATTGAAAGAAATTACCTGGAAATTCATTCACTGCAAACATTCCTAAGCTATCGTCTGGGTAAAAACGTTTAATAAAGGAGAGTGATTGATATATATTTGGTCGTTAAGAAGGTTACCTGAATATTTATTTTTGTTTATCTCAAGAGCCTCTAATAAATTTAAACTAAAGGATTTACCGACTACATGTAAAATTTCAAAATTTGGGTCGAAAATGTGTTGGTTTTCTAAGAAATGATTTGAATAGTTAGAATCTAATTTTTTCTTGTCATAACTACGTTTGTGTTCCGAAATTCTAGTTTTAAAATTTCTAAAAGTTCTACCGATATAAATTTTATCACAGTTGTCATTACCACATTTTAATTTATAAAATCCCGATTTGTTTCATTTTGAAGATTTAGATTTGTTATTTTTAATGAGATTGGATAAATTGTAATCAGTTTTAAAGGAAATATTCATGTCTAAAGTTTCTAAAAATGATTTAATTTTTAAGGATGTTCCAAAGTATGTTAAGCTTTTAAATTATTTTTATCAGAAGGGAATACTGTCTGTTTTTGTATGTTTTTATTTATGATATTGTCAATTAAATTTGGATCGTAATTATTATTAACTGCTATTTTTTATGATATTTAATTCTTTGTTATAATTATTAGTATTTAATGGGACTGTTAAGAGTCTGTGTATCATACTATTGAAAGCTGCTAGTTTATGACTGAATGGGTGGACCGAACTATTATGAATTGTAATATATGTATGTGATAGTATATGAAATATATAAAAACCATGTTTATTATTTATATTTGAAATTGTAAGGTCTAAAAAGTTTATAGACTTATTTTGTTCAAGCTCTACGGTAAATTTTATGTTATTGTGAATTGAGTTTATGTAAGTAATGAAGCTGTCTAATTGTCTATTTGTACCAGTGAAGCTAGCTAAAATGTCGTCCACATATCGGTGCCAGTATATAAATTTTTTACTAAGGGGGTGTTTATGAATTATTTTTTCTATATTATCCATGACTGAATTTCTGTTAGTAGGGGGCTGAGGGGGTTGCCCATAATCAAACCATCTTTACTGCTACTTTTAATAAAGTAATGATATCAGAGTGAATTATAGGATTAACATTATTGTATGTGACCAAGTTATCAACAAGAGTAATAGATTCGTCAATATTTCAAATACAATTTTTTCAGATAAAGAAGTTCAATGATTACAAAAAGGTTTTAAACATAATATTCTACTCACATGTTCATTTGATAACTTCAACCAACTAGGTATAGAAACAGAAATTAACTTGTATAATTTTCCAAATAATTCTAATCTAAAACATAAAGCTTCAGAAATGATTAAAAAAGAATTTGTCGAGTTTAACAAACCCAACTTTGAATTATCAGTCGCTAAATCAATTCAACAAAAATCAAAGTCAAATAGTCTTATTTTCACAAAAGCAGATAAAGGAAATACGGTAATAGCATTACCTAAAGAAGATTATATATTAAAAACCAACAAATTTATTCAGGCAAGCAATTTTGAGACCCTTAAAATAGACCCAACTAATAAATTTCAGAAAGAAATTTATTCAGGCAAGCAATTTTGAGACCCTTAAAATAGACCCAACTAATAAATTTCAGAAAGAAATAAAATTATCAGTAGATAACGATAAAGAAAAATATAAATTATTTTTACCCAATCCACAACATCCTGAACTTTATTCATTAATTAAACTCCATAAAGAGGGGTACCCAATCAGACCAGTTGTTTCTTATTTCACAGCACCTTCATTCAAAATTTCAAAGATTCTCATAGATGTCATTTCTAAATATTGTTCATTCAAACATCGATTTTCATTTAAAAACTCAACGGAATTAATTAATAATGTTCAAGATATAATACTACCCCATAATTCAAAATTCATATCGTTGGATGTAACAAATCTATTCCCTAGTATACCTCCTAAAGAAATTGTAACTCTTGTTGATAACTTGCTCACATACAATAATGTTAATCCTATGATTCACTCTGATATTATTACTTTATTAAAAATGTGTTTGAATCGAAATTATTTTCATTTTAATGGAGAGGTTTATAGCAGTAAATATGGTTTGATTATGGGTAACCCCCTGAGCCCCGTACTAGCAGAAATTTTCATGGATAATATAGAAAAAATAATTCATATACGAGGGTTGCCTTTTATGTTTCGGGATTTGTCAACCCTAGTCTTGCAATCTGGCAACTGACAGCTCTTAACTTAAAATATTCATCTCGGCCCAAAAATGGAATTAAATCGTGAACATTTTCGTGCGATTATTTCTTACAACTTTCGACGTGGAATAACTCAGCAACAGTGCATGGATGAACTTAATTCAATTTTTGGTGATGAAGCTCCATCAAGGACCAGTGTTTATCGATGGTATGGTGAATTCAATCGTGGTCGTAGTTCACTCCAAGACGAATTTCGTGAACGTCGTCCAAAATCAGTTGTTCCGAAACACAACCTTAGGCATTAGTGGGACCAGCATACATTCAATATTGCGCTGTCAACAAAATTTGTTCGCGTTGGATCCCACACAATTTGTCAATCGCTCAAAAAAAGGCTGGTGTCGATGGGTCGAAAGAAATGCTCAAAAAATACGATCGCGGTGCTTCGAAACACGTCTATGACATTGTGACAGGTGATGAATCGTGGATTTACGCGTATGAGCCCGAAAATAAACAACAGTCAACTGTATGGGTGTTTCAAGATGAGCCAAATCCAACAAAAGTTGTTCGCGCACGAAGCACTTCCAAGCAAATGGTCGCCTGTTTTTTTCGGAAAAACTGGACATGTCGCAATCGTACCACTAGAACACCGCAGAACAGTCAAGTCTGAGTGGTACACAACCATTCGTTTGCCAGTTGTCTTCCAAGAAATCAGGAAAACCAACCGCCGAAGACGGATCACTCTTCACCACGATAATGCGAGCTCTCACACATCGGCTCAAACAACTACATTTTTGAGCACCCAAAACATCGATTTGATGAGTCATCCAACGTATAGTTCTGACTTTGCACCGAATGACTTCTTTTTATTCCCGTACGTAAAAAACAAACTGAGAGGTCAACGTTTTTCGGCACCTCAAGAAGCGGTTGCTGCTTTCAGAATGCATGTTTTGGAGATACCAAAAGTGTATAGATCTTCATGGGGAATATTTTGAAAAACAATAAAGTGATTTTCGATGATTAATATTTGTTTTTGTTCTCTAATCCCGAAATATAAAAGGCAACCCTCGTACACCCCCTTAGTAAAAAAGTTATGTACTGGCACTGATATGTGGACGACATTTTAGCTAGCTTCATCGGTACAAATAGACAATTAGACAGCCTCATTACTTACATAAACTCAATTCACAATAATATCAAATTTACTGTAGAGCTGGAACAAAATAAGTCTATAAACTTTTTAGACCTTACAATTTCAAATATAAATAATAAACATAATTTTTTGTATATTTCATAAACTATCACATACAGATATTACAATTCATAATAGTTCGGTCCACCCATTCAGTCATAAACTAGCAGCTTTCAATAGTATGATACACAGACTCTTAACAGTCCCATTAAATACTAATAATTATAACAAAGAATTAAATATCATAAAACAAATAGCAGTTAAAAATAATTACGATCCAAATTTAATTGACAATATCATAAATAAAAAGATACAAAAACAGACTTTAGAACAAGTATTCCCTTCTGATAAAAATAATAATAAACAATTTAAAAGCTTAACATACTTTGGAACACCATCCTTAGAAACTAAATCATTTTTAGAAACTTTAGAGACGAATATTTGCTTTAAAACTGATTACAATTTATCCAAACTCATTAAAAATAACAAATCTAAATCTTCAAAACTAAACAAATCGGGAGTTTATAAATTAAAATGTTGTAATGACAACTGTGATAAAATTTACATCGGTAGAACTTTTAGAAATTTTAAAACTATAATTTCGGAACACAATCGTAGCTATGACAACAAAAAATTAGATTCTAACTATTCAAATCATTTATTAGAAAACCAACACATTTTCGACCCAAATTTCGAAATTTTACATGTAGTCGGTGAATCCTTTAGTTTAAATTTATTAGAGGCTCTTGAGATAAACAAAAATAAATATTCAGGTAACCTTCTTAACGACCAAATAGATATCAATCACTCTCCTTTCTTAAACCTTTTTACCTAGATGATAGCTTAGGAATGTTTGTAGTGAATGAATTTCCAGGTAATTTCTTCAATAGTTTTTTTAACATTAGTATAATAGAATTCTGTATTTATGCACTGCATATATTAAAACATTTTTAAATTAGACCTTCATTCGTTTTGAGAAAGCTACTGTGTTAGTGAAACGCGTCAACCAGTTTAAATTGAATATTAGTTCAAATAACTGAAGTTTTAAACAAATTAAGATGTTTTACAAATCGTTATTTATAGAAACTTGAGTATTTCATGTTTAATGACCATTATTAACCACTGGTGCTCAGAGCTTATGCCAATCTAATTTTATTAGCTTGCTTGCTTCAGATCGTTGGCGATTTCACTTACGCCAGTCAGGCACTCTATCCCAACCTCCTGCTGTTCTACCTGTACACATCAGCGCACGACTTTAAAGCTAAGTAAAACGCTCTTTGTGCGTGGTCTTACGTAGAGTAAAATTTGCGAGTATACTGGGAATCCAGGTAATCGGGTCGTTCGCCTTCGACAAATTTTGGCATTTTTATGAGTGATTTACAGCAGGGCTGTCCAACTGCAAGTGTCCCAAATGCCGCCTTAAAAAAATATGCGGTTTGGAGGGCCGCATTATAAAATACTTCGTATGCAACTTTATCAGTGAGGTATGGTATACAAAGAAAAAACGCGTTTGTATTATTATTTTAATTTATTCAAAAAATATCAAATTACAAAACAATGTGGGAAGTTTGAGGACATTGGTTTTCACTAACTAATTAATGCATCAATATTAACGTTAATATTTGTTGTTGATAAACAAGGTACGAGGATATATTGAAAAATTATTAGCCTACTATAGAACCAAACAAAGTTTCAATGTCAAAATATTTTATTACTCAACATATTCTCCTCTTAATTGGATACATTTATTACAGCGAACCTGCAAAGTCTCTAGACCTTTCAAAAAAAATGTTTCTTCTTGCTCTGCAAACCAGACCTCCACAGCTTTTATTACCTCCTCGTTGGAAGAAAATTTACGACCTTTTAAACTTTTTTTCAGTTGAGGAAAGATGATAGTCGGGCGGAGCCAAATCTGGTGAATAAGGAGGTTTTTCTAGTAATTTAAACCCTAAATCACGAATTTTTTGCATAGCAACATGAGATTTGTGCGCAGGGGCGCTGTCCTGCAAAAACAAAACACCTTTGGATAGCTTTCCGCGTCTTTTCTCTTTAATTTTTTCCCGTAGAATGGTCAGTAAAGGCGCATAGTAATCTCCAGTTATTGTTCTACCCTTATCCAAAAAATCAATCATGATTACTCCATGGCAATCCCAAAAAACTGAAGCAAGAACTTTTCCAGCAGATTTTTGGACGCGAAACTTCTTAGGTCTTGGACAACCAGAGTGTCGCCATTCCATCTATTGTTGATTTGTTTCTGGATAGTAGAAATGTACCCAAGTCTCATCCATAGTAACAATTCGGTTTAAGAAGTCTACATCGTTTTCAAATCGAGCACAGATCGAACGCGATGCTTCTACCCTTGCACACTTTTGGTCAACATTCAAACATTTGGGGATCCATTTTGCAGCAATTTTTCTCATCTCCAAATTGACGTGAACTATATGATGAATGCGTTCGTATGAAATATTCAGTGCTTCAGATATCCGTTTTAGCCCAATTCGACGGTCTGATAAAATCATGTCATGAACTTCATCGATATTTTCGGGGACTGACACAGAAACTGCCCTTCCCGATCGGTCATCATCTTCAATGGAAAATTTACCTCTTTTGAAGCTTGCAGTCCAATTTTCCACGGTCGCATACGAAAGACATTGATCACTAAGGGTATTAAGCATATCTTCGTAAATCTGCTTACCTCTTAACCCTTTTAAATATAGGTACCTAGGCTAACTAGATATCAATACATCCTCGTAAGTGACTTATCAGAGAGAGAACATCTATATCTTGATTTTATAAATTTCATGTTGGAAAAGCTGCTTTCGCAGAGATACGTGCTTCCCAGCAATGAGCCCAGTGTAAGTCCTAAGTTTCGCAAGTTGGGGTATCGTTTTTCTTGCAGCAACTTGAAAAAGTCCAATCCAGTTTCAGTTCTTCATGGTAAAATGGATCTGATTGCAAATCACACAAGTCTAGTGGAAGGTCTGTTCTGCTTACATTCTTAACTGAAATTGTAAGGGGCTGAGTAAAAACTGACATTAAAATTTTTTTGAAGGCTTAAATCGAATTTCGAATTCTTCTGCAATTGTGTCAATGTATTTTATGTGAGGTAAATTTGAAACTTCCTCCAAATTCTTCATTTCTTCAAAATGCTCTTTGCAACATGGAAAAAATGAAAAATAATATTTTTCTAATGAAGATTTGAAAAGCTTAATTTTACTTCTAAATCCATTTATGTTGTAACGAAGTTACTTTTTCTTTGTTCCGGTATTATTTGATTTATTTAGTTTATTTATATTTAAAACCTGTAACCTGTTACTTCCTCCTTATTCAATTACTTTAATTTCAAATATTGTAAGGTAATGAATTGAATTTTACCTGACAAAACAATTTAATTACAAGTTCCTTTATTTATAATATTTGGGCCGTCCGGTATATATACAGTTTCATTTCATTTGATTAAAACATTTAGACCGTCCGGTATACCTATAGAAATTTTGGTTCAAAGTAATTAAATGTTGTAAGTTTTTTTACGAGACTTCTTTTTGAAGCAATTAGTGAAAATATAAATACCGAGACCGCAGTTTGAAAAGGGCTTTTTCGCTTTTGCTTTTCCACTCCCGTTTAGATAGTGAAGTGTCCGTAGTAATATAGTAAAACTTGTTAAGTGCTTAAAAAGGTAAAGTTTTATTTTCCTCCGTATGTATGTTTCCGAAATAAAACTAATTTTAGTGTAAAATTATAATTGATAGTTGAATTCAATATATTCCGTATAAAAGAATAAATTTGTTAGGACTCCCATAGTTATACGATATTCAGTGGTTTTATTATATATTTTAATTTTGTATAGTTTTCAATAAAGATTTAAATGTAAACTATACGCTATTTCCTGTTGTTAGTTATTTTAAAATTATATTTGACTTAATTCGTCCGAAGATATTTTCAGTTTTTTATTCAGCATCAAGTTTTTTGTGTAAGCTTTCTTTATTCAAAATTTTTTTGATTGATTTTTTATTTCGTTAATAGAGTTTTGCGTTTGGTTCCGGAGAATTATATTTGATTACTGGGTGATTCGAAAGTATTGCTCAGGAATTAAATAAATTCTGGTAGAAAATTCAACGCCTCGCCGACTTTCTCGGGTCTTGTTGAACTTTCTTTCTGTTTCTGTAGTTCCGATTTGGTTAATAGGATTTTCATTTGGTTTCTGGGAGCTATATTTGATTACTGGGTGATTCGAAAGCATTGCTCAGGAATTAAATAAGTTCTGGTAGAAATTTCAACACTTCGCCGACCTTCTCGGTTCCTGTTGAACTTTCTTTCTGTGTCTGTAGTTCCGATTTGGTTAATAGGGTTTTCATTCGGTTTCCGGGAACTATATTCGATTACTGGGTGATCCGAAAGTATTTTCAGGAATTAAATAAGTTCTGGTAGAAATTCCAACACTTCGCCGACCTTCTCGGGTCCTGTTGAACTTTCTTTCTGTTTCCGTAGTTCCGATTTGGTTAATAGGGTTTTCATTTGGTTTCCGGGAATTGTATTTGATTACTGGGTGATTCGAAAGTATTGCTCTGGAATTAAATAAATTCTGGCAGAAATTTCAACACCTCGGCGACCTTCTCGGGTTCTGTTAAAATTTCTTTCTTTTTCTGACGTCCAGGTTTAGTTAATAGGGTTTTCCTTTTGTTTTCGGGAATTATATTTGATTACTGGGTGATTCGAAAGTATTGCTGTGGAATTAAATAAATTTTGGTAGAAATTTCAACACCTCGCCGACCTTCTCGGGTTTTGTTAAAATTTCTTTCTGTTCCTGCCGTCCAGATTTAGTTAATAGGATGTTCATTTGGTTTCTGAGAATTATATTTAATTACTGGGTGATTCGAAAGTATTGCTCAGGAATTAAGTAAATTCTGGTAGAGATTTCAGCTCCTCGCCGACCTTCACGGCTTTTGTTGAAATATCCTTCTTCCTCCGTTGTTTTGAGCTGGTATAGGGGTTTTCTTTCCAAATTTCGTCAAACCGCCGATTAGTTCCGTATGCACTATTTTGGGTAATACTGCATACGATAACCCCGATTATAAAACCACTGAGTCCGTATAAGGTTATATATTTTCTGATTTGAATTGTACATGAACCGTTTTATATGTTTTTCGCTTATATTTTGCCTAGTGTATATTATTTGTTTGGATACCCGTCCGCTTGTTAAATTTCTGTAGTACTTTTGGTAAAAGGTTTTATTTATTTTGTTAGCTGAGTACTTATTATGTTATAGAATATACACCTTTATTGAATTATTTTAGTTTCATTCACAACTTACTAAGAGTTCGTTATTACCGTTGATTTCAATTTATGTAAGCTTGACAGCAGTAATTATCATATTGGTAGTTTATTTTAAGGTAATTCTGTGCTAACAGTCGAGCCATAAAGCTCTATCAAAATAGGTATATCGCTACAAAGTCTCTACAGTAAGTTACAGTCCGACCCCTGGAATTTTCCGTACCTCCTCTATCCGAAACCCTCGAAAGGTTTGGAGTCGAGGGGCCGTGGAGTTAACCACGTTAAAAATCTGGCGCCCGAGACAAAAACTTGAATCCGCAGTTTTGGGGTGTCAATTATGACGTGTCCAGATACTTAGTCGTCGACCTAAGTATAGGGGGAAGAGATAAGCTCGTCACAATGTGTCCAAATAAGTTGGCAATATTCTGCTGTTTTCCTTGTAGCTTCAAATTCAGTTCGTTAAGGTGACATGTCAGGTCTGTTAAAAATTGTGCATCTACCATTTCATTTTCAAGTTCCGTAGTGTTAGACCTAACTACATCTTTAACAAAAATAGGTATCTCCTTGCGTAAAGCAAAGAATCGTTGCAAACAGTTTCCGGCGCTTAACCAACGAATATTGGTGTGAAGTAACAAGTCCCCCAACTACAAGTCGTTTTGAATAGTTTGGATAAAAATTACAAGATTACTAATGTCGGACAGATCAGTGCTTTCATCGAGGCATAGCGAAAAATATTTACATTTTTCAACCGTGTCATGTCGTTTTTTGGATACATATTGATTAATATTCTCCACCCGTCTTGCAATTGTTTGATGCGACACTGAGACTGTTTCGAATTTTTCGACAATTTTTGATTCATTGAATGGTTTTGCCATTTTGATTGCACAATTTTTAATACGCACTCCTTCACTAAAAGGTTTTTTCATTTTGACAATTTCCAGCTCTACTTCATAAGAAGCGGCAATACTGTACTTGGTATCAGATTTTAAAAAAATGTTTGTTGTTTTAGTTTTTTATTATAATCTGTAATGATAGCCTGTAGCTCCTTGACTACCCTGTATATTGCTGAAACGGTTTCTCGTGTAACATATTATAATGTCGTTTCATATTATATTATTTGGGAACTGATAGTACTTGCATACAAACAATGCACTGAAGTTTATTATTGTTGTTCGTGATTAAATAGTCTGATTCCCAACGGTTATTATAAACTCGATGTTCTTTCGTTATTTTTCTTTTCGGCGAAGACTTATTTCACCGAGTATTTCACTTAAGGTTTTAGAATTGGTGCGTACTGCACACTAGAACAATTATTAACTAACTCTACCCGTCCCGCTTGACTCAATCTTATATACGTGCGCGCGGCTTCTCGAATATTCGAGGGTGATCGAGTAAGATCGGTCTGATTTCCAGTAACATCGCTGTGACCTTATATCTGTCGCCAGTGGCGTCACACGTTATTTAATTTGTATTTTATCGTTAATGTAAGAATTGTGCATATTTCGAATTTGAGAGCAATTTATACATTTAGAGATCCGCTCCGCGGGCCGCAAAAAATAACGTCGCGGGCCTGATGTTAGACCGCCCTGATTTAGAGGATTTGGGAGGATACTGGGATTTATTTTATTTTTAACGGTAGTTTTTAAAAACATTTTTGACAATACTCATTTTTTATTTTATAATATACTTAACAAAAGTCTAGATATAAATTATTGCAAAAATCAAGTTTTTTTACCAAAGATCGCATACATTTATTAAGATGTGAGACCTTATTTGATGTAATATTAAAAAAATCGCAATCTCGAATTACTTTTGATGAAACTACAGCCAAATAATTCGATATAGTGAGAGCTTTTGACACCCCAACAGATAACAGCAGCACTATTATAGCGGTACGCACAGATTCTCTCCCATCCATACACTCAATGACAAACATTCATTCTTTACAATCAATAGTTCAACAAATTCACAATACCTGCCATCATCTCTGTTTCAATGGGATTTCAGTTAACATCATCTGGATACCATCACATGTGGGAATAACCGGAAATGAAACTGCAGACCAAGCTGCAAAACTAGCGTGTTCTTTCAACTTAGCAACAGAAAACGTTTTACCTCTTCCAAGACATGAAATACATTGTCAAGCAACTCATACTTCAAAATTGGCAGAATCACTGGAACCAAGTGGATACTAAACTTCATTCACTACAACGCACCTTTCCCCACCTAAATTCCCTCCAATGACCAGGAAAAACAAAATTATAATACACAGACTGCGAATAGGGCATTCCCGTTTCACCTGCAGATACTTTATGGTCTCAGAAGATCCTCCTAAAAGAGAATTCTGTACCGACACTCGACTCACAATATATGTATCGTTCTGTTAAAGTGCCACCAATACCCGATAGCTCGAAGGCGTCATAATATTTATGGAACACTTGGAAACATC
The DNA here is from genome assembly GCA_963921935.1 of Galeruca laticollis. Lineage (NCBI taxonomy): Eukaryota > Metazoa > Arthropoda > Insecta > Coleoptera > Chrysomelidae > Galeruca > Galeruca laticollis. Next base: position 160,571,613 of record OY998175.1, on the reverse strand, counting down.
ATTAGTTCAACCAATAGATTCAGTGAAGTGATTAACGTTCTCAAAGACTGCCGCCTTCTTAATTTGATATAAAACTCACCTTCAATATTGTAACACTGTTTTTGATTTATACGATATAACTTTTTTATATTAATTGTTGCCATTCCAGTTCAGTAGAAAGACATTTTTCTTGCTTGATAAGAATTAAAACCGATTGTCGAAATTCTATACCAAATGACCGTTGAATGTTCGCACTAATTTCGTTAGAAAAAGAATTATTTAGTTCTTTGCAGAATACTGACGATTTTGTAGATTCAATAATGAATACATTTGTTTTATTAAAAGATCGGCGAATAAATTTAATTTACAAGACTAACTAAAAAATTCTAATATTTAAATTGGAGTGTCATATAGGATGTCGTCTTACCTCATTCACCATCATGAACCGCTACTGTTATTGGCTCACAATGTATCAGGATAGATGAATGATGAAAAAAGACGAAAGACTGTCAAATATAGGTTTATTAATAAAAAAAAATGAGAGATGAAATTGCTGAACATAAGAAGCAAAAATATCATAAATTATAATGAAGGTTAATAGATGTTTAAATGAAATAATTGTTAATGTCTAAATTGTGTATGTAATAATTTGATTTATTGTCTACTTTCTCATTTTTATCAAATTTATCTTGGTTAGAATGAAGATATCTACAACAGAAATAGTAGTTTAATGATTTTTTTCTGTTTTGTAGAAAATATCAACAGTAGTTGGAGCACATTCCATGTTCGTTACAGGTCTTGAATTTGTATCGGCACAGAATACAAACCATTCCATTAGTAGTGTAGTCGAAGCCGCAGTCTTATCAATTTCTGTAGATAACCAGTTGTGCATACACACAGTGCCATACAGAAGTACGTATTTCATAATTTTTTTAATATACATCATAATTTGTATAAAACTAATATTGATACATCTTATTTGTTTTCAGAAACCATACCATTGTGGATTGGAATAGTACTACTCATTTTTACATTATTCTTGACATTTTTATTTTGTGCATATTTAGGGTTGTGATGTTACATTATTTAATAAGTATAATTTATATATTATATATGTATATAAAAAAAATAGGATGACTTTTTTAAATACATAGTTCAATTATTTTTTTGGTATGTTATGTTGAAAGAAGATACAATGTAATTGAGACACATTAGTTTGTCTATCGAGACTAGTAGATAAAAAGGATGTAATTTATCCCACAGGGGTCAATATTGAGAGTGCTCAAATTTTGAATATATACCTATTTTATAATTCAAATGATAAAAATGAACAAGAAACGAATTTAAACGCAAGGAAAATTGAAAGGCGGGCAGTCGGGGTACTTTTTATACAGTTGTCCAGGAACACAAATTAACTGATTTATTGAATATATTGTACTAAGTATGATATACTTTTTTTGGAAAATAAATTACGATTTATTCCCTGCAATTTTAGATTACTTGTCATTCAGTGGCCAGAAAATTTATAATGAAATTTCCTTGGAGGCCATCCTACTAGAATCTTATTTAAAAATGTATCTAGTGTTATCCAAATTTGTCCGACACATGCTGTAAAAACCAATATGTCACTCGTTGAAAAAATCCGAGTCAGTCATATATTTTTGATATAGCAGGCAATGTGTTAACGTAACAAAATAATGGGGTTGATTTACTTACTTAGTTTGTTTTCTTCTTTTTAGTGCATTTAAATAAAAGCTTTTTTTTAAATTGACCTTTTATAACACGACAGCTCCAACCAACATACAAACCTCTATAGTGGCCGTTAGGATGTTAGATTGCCCCGGAGAACAATCTGTGCTCGCCGACGACCAGCTTCGAGTCGAAGAAGGGGTGTATTCCTAAAATAATAATAAAATGTTCACAAAAGGGCGCCAGAGAAGTTTTGGCAAGCAACCAAAACTTCTTCTAGTTAATCCACAACTCCACAGAGGGTTAACCACTGTCTCCAGATTTGAAAAGGTTAACAGGTGAATTTTAAAATGAAACCAGCAAATACCCCATGATTGAACTTTAATGGATTGCACCTTGAGTCACTTTTCAACAGAAAAATATTTAATAATTTATAGTTTAGCAAACAACCCGATCTTTAACTGAAGGCTAAAGATTCAGGATATGAATGAAGCTGAAGGCCAGAAATTTATATTAAAATTGACAAAAGAACGATCTGAATGAATTACAAAAAAATATATTAAAAAAAAACAATGTGGTTATATAGATCAAGAAATGAGGCTGGAGGCCATAAATTCCAATGCACTCTATCAAAAACGCGTTTAATAATAATGAGTAACAAAAATGAAAAATTTTATTCCGGCTTAAATTTTTCCTTATAAGAGTATGCAGTTCTAAGGTCACTACAATTGTTTTTAAATGACATTTGAAATCAATTTACTTTTCAGCATAAATTAAAATGGACAAATGGATTCAAAATGTCATTTGAAGTAAAAGCACCATATTCCGCCGTAGTTTAGGATTTTTTGAGTTTGAGTTCAAATATTAGAAAAACCGACTTTGTTACATCCAGCTTGGCATTTTTTAAATGTAAGATGATATGCTGTGATATATAGGAAAATATATTTTTAAAATGATATAACGTGCTTCCTTGGCAAAACAAATATTTTTAAAAAAATGCCACAATCTCCTTATTCCGACGTACATTTTTAACTAAGACCCTAATTCCGACCTGAGAGGTTCCTAATTTCGGCGTAAACTTTTATATTGTTTTTTTTTAAATGTGGTTGTAATTAACACAGAAAAACATTGAATTCGAGAAAAATATGCAGAACGATATATTTATTTGAAGTAAATCAAAAACTAATCCGCTTATAAGAACAAAAAAATAAAAATTTCTAACAACTTTTACATATAGGTTTTTAAGAATTTACTTACATCAAATATAAAATTTATATTAAGCATATCACTAAAACAAATATTGGACGTTTAGTCTATACTTTCTATCTCAGGAACAGAATAAAATCCCCTCCTATTTACAAGGCGAGGAGCACTTATACGAGAAACAATTTCATCTTTTTCATACCATATGACATCCTCGGCAGCTGGCCATCTCCAATGTATCCCAATCCGTTCCATTGCCTTAATAAAAAATTTGGATTTATTTTTATCAATAACTTGTCCTGGAAAATATTAATTTTCATATGTAAAAATTATGTAATCATCTTGTTGATAACCGCTCTCTTTTTTGTATTTACTCTTTACTGGTTCGGCTTTTGCTTTGTTCATCATATTTTCTAATTTTTTTCTCTCCTCTTTTCTTTTTCTTCCGCTACATTCTCCTGTTCATACATTTTTGCTTCTTCTGCTAGTTTTTCTTGGGTTATTTGTTCTGGGTCTACCTCTTTTGTTTTTTTCCAATTGATTTCTTAGGGATTGTTTTAATTTTCGCTTTATTTTTCTGGGCAAGTCTATCTTTTCTCTTTTCCTATTTTGACATTTTCCGGCTTCTGGTCGCCTTTGATACTCTACAAATTCATCAGCTATGGCTACAATCGGTGTTATCTTTTTTATTACTCGTTTTTTTTCATTCTCTTTCGGCTTTTTGGGAAAATAAAATGCATTTTTGAAAGGCGTAGGAAACTTGGGCGGTGTTCTAAAATATGACAAAGATGACTGACTACTACATGGTTCCGGAGATACCTCAGATAATGGTGGGTTGACAAAATCGGATTTTTCGGAAAGTATTTGATTGGGCGGTGTAAGAAAATTGTTATTTACAGAAATATTTTCTTTATCATGGACTGTAGTGTCATGAGCATCAGATTGTACTGATGAACTGGAAGTTGATTCATTTGGAAGCTTGATTGGCTCAAGGTATTCTATTTTTAAAATTTAATTTTTTTGCGGTATTGTTGTCAATTGAGTTACTATGACATGGTTTTGGAGAGGAGGTTAATTTTGCTGTTGAATGAGCTTCCAAGATTGTTTCAATACTTTCGTCTGTTGATTTTTTATGGTTGTTGATTGTATTATCAGTTCGTTATGTATTCGTTATTTTCAGCGACCAGTTCTAAAAACCTATCTCTTCCAATGCTAAATATACTAAAATCTTCATCATCATTTATGTTGTTAATTAATGTGGAGTCCCCTAACTGATGTAACGAGGTCTGTTCATCATCAGACAGCAGTTCTTCAAGGTTTTGCACAAGATGTTGTGCAGTTTCATTTGATAGCTTATTCGATAGTAGCTGGTCATCCACTTCCTCTTTGGGGTTAAGTGATTTCCAGAATTCAAAAAGTTTGGTTTAAGATGGATTTCCTGACCAACCTGCATTACTAGATTGTTTGATAAACTGGCGTAGCGTTTCAGGAGATAGTTTCTTTTCTAAAATCTGGTACAGTGATTTCGGAACAGGCCTGTGAAGAAATAACGTGTGGGGCTTGAGTTCTCTTTGTTTGGAGTTTCTCGAATTAAATTTTTTGTACGTTAAAAGGATATAATTCAGTACATTCAAATGCGCTTTGAATTGTTTGAGGATTTAAAGTCTTATCAAAACATTCTTTTACTAGCAAGGAAAAAGATGTTCATTGAATTTTATTAAATTCGTGTTTATTTCTTAAATCATGGACTATTGTTCGCCACTTAGCCTTAACGGGACGAAACACTGCTACATCTAATGGCTGCATTATGTGGGTGGCATTCGGAACCAACGCTACCAATACAATTCCATTTGCTTTGCAGAACTCACTTGATACTAATGAAATATGGCTGGTGTGGCCATCAAGGAAAAGTGCGACGGACAGTGTGATGTTGTTTTTCGTTAACCAGTTAAAGAAAACGTTGGTTACATATTTAAAAAAAGCTTCGGCATTCATCTAATCACTCTTGGTATATCCACAACCCCAACCGGTTGGCATAGATTGAGGGATATTTTTTGGCATCCGGGACTTTATGGAAAAACCACCATCGGCGAAGCAACTTAACCGTTCGCAGAAACGTTGGTTTAAACTGTGAGGCATCTGCTTATCATCATTTAAGACTCTGAACCTTTTTTCACTAGCACTTGTTTTTCCGAAGGTGTCAAAAAAATGCGGTCTCATCACAGTTATAGATTCTGCTGGGGTCTTCTAAAACTCCCGTTATTTCATTTTTTACAAAATATTCATGCATTTTCACATACCAATTCCTAATGGCCTTCTCAGTTACTCCAGCTCGGCTTGAAGTAAGGTTTTGTGCTATTCGGCAAGACACATCTTGGTTTCGTTTTAAAAATCCTTGGTACCAATGTTTTCCTGGTCTCCCATCCTTAAAAGGATTAGGTCGATTTAGGTTTTTAATCAATGTGGATACCACGTCAAATGGTTGAGCTCTAGACACTGGAAACCCAGCATCTCCCAGAAAATGGATCCAATCAACTACTAGCTTCTCTTCTTCAGCTGTTAGGATAGGTGGTTTTCCACTTTTCTTGAAAATATCATTTTGCTTTTTCTTGCCCTTTAATGTTGTCTGTGGTATGCCGTAAATTTTGGAGGCTTTATAAACAGACGTACCTAGTTTTATTTCTTCAAGAGCTTGTTTAACTGCGGCTTCTGAATACTTGTTTTTTCGTTTATTTTTAGCTTTAATTATTACTGTAGGTGCCATTTTGCTGGAAATTAAAAAAAGGTCTACTTAGGTCAGTATCAAAATATCGTAACACATAGGTGCATGAGTCAATTAAGACGCAATTACCTCCTGGACTATAAAAAGCGGATCCTTATGCCGACGTACTTTTTTTAAGATTCTCCGAGATTGGTATAAATATTTTGAAACAAAATGAATTGAAATAAAATCTTGAACATACTTTTTACTTAAATTGAAAGTTTCCACTTTATAAGAATATTTTTGGTTTAATTGAAAAATTAAAGATTGCTGTGGGTATAGCTATAATTTAAAATAAACTATTTTTGGGACACACTCTCTAAACATAAAAACTTAGTTTTCTAATGAGAAATCTATAAGACATATTTTGCTCCTAGCTTTGGATACAAAAATGGGCCCTTATTCCGACGTATTTTTTTAAACATATTTGTATAAGTTTGTGTCAAAATAATAAACCAAAAGCATTAAAAATCTATTTTTCAATCCTTTTGTTCAACATAAAAGAAAAGTGCAACCAGTTTGGGTAAGCAAAACTTGATTTTTAATTACTGGTTCAAAATGCCTCTGACTCCTAGACTGACCTAGGCGCTGTTGTACAATCTAATAAATTCTGTAACGGATAAAGTTGAACGCGTTTATATATTCGTTGTCAGTTCAAATAAATTAACTGACAAAGTTTGCCTTAAGAAATAGGACGGGATTAGAGCTCGATTCAGCATACGTCAGAATATGGTGCTTTTACCTTCCGTACTGAAATTTTTTTATAAACTAAAATATTCCGAAAGTCGGAATATCTGATTCAAAATCGGTATGTTGACCTATAATGTCATTAGTAACCAGTTTCTCAACTAACTTTTTTCCAAAAAATCAATAATAAGTGTACTTTACTCATTCATATTTTTTGACATACCTCGTATACAACCAAATAAAAATAATATTTGATAGTTGTAATCTGGGTGTTAGGTCATGCAGAAAATTTTTATGAAATGACTTTTCCCTAAAAAGGGATAATTAAAAAGTTGTCCATTTGTATCCGTATAAGGTACGTACCGTTGGTATACCTATATGACCCTAGATATAATATCGTATGTCACACCAAAAGTTACAAATTTTACTATATTTATCAGCAGTGGCATAGCGACAAATTTTGAGCCCCTCTGCGAAAATTAAGTTTTTTTCCAAAAAATCAATAATAAGTGTACTTTACTCATTCATATTTTTTGACATACCTCGTATACAACCAAATAAAAATAATATTTGATAGTTGTAATCTGGGTGTTAGGTCATGCAGAAAATTTTTATGAAATGACTTTTCCCTAAAAAGGGATAATTAAAAAGTTGTCCATTTGTATACAACTTTTTGGGACACACCGTATAAGGTACGTACCGTTGGTATACCTATATGACCCTAGATATAATATCGTATGTCACACCAAAAGTTACAAATTTTACTATATTTATCAGCAGTGGCATAGCGACAAATTTTGAGCCCCTCTGCGAAAATTAAGTTAGTCCCCTCTCGCCTATACTAAAAATATAATATAAAAAGTTTATATTACCAAACAAAATTAAGTAACTGTTTATTATCTAAACTACTAACCTAACATGGAATTTAAGTTAAACACCTATAAAAACACTCTAGAAAATACAATACACGATATGTGAAGAAAGTTACAATAAACAACTATTGAACAAGAACAAAATAAAAAATAAACGGTTTTAACGATTAAAACTAACTTTTCCGCATCTGTGGCTGTGAACAATATTCTATAATGAAATTGTCACCTGTATACACTTTGGGGGATATATTGTGCTAACAAACCGAAATTTCTCCAAAAATGACCAAAAATGTAGTATATCTGGATTTATAGGACCCGCTGTACTCGCTCTCGTCAGCTGAAAATCAAAAGGTTATATCTGTAAGGCACCTTGAGCAATATTCAATCATAAAATTGGTCACTTGTTTACACTCTGGAGGCTGTATCGTGCTAAAAAACTGAAAATTCTCCAAAAATTACAAAAATTTGATAAATTGAATAGATGAGGCTTTTACTTGATGAAGATCCATACTGAACGATGAAATAAAACAATATAGTTTGTTTAAATCTTCATATATTTGAACTAATGTTCAATTTAAACTTGTTGACGCGTTTCACTAACACAGTAGCTTTGTCAAAACGAATGAAGGTAAAATATAAAAATGTCTTAATATATACAGTGCTAAATCTATTTACTAAGGTTAACAATGGTATTAAAAGATATTACCTGGAAATTCATTCACTACAAACATTCCTAAGCTATCTTCTAGGTAAAGAGGTTCAATAAAGGAGACTGATTGATATCTATTTGGTCGTTAAGGAGATTACCTGAATATTTATTTTTGTTAATCTCTAGGGCTTCTAATAAATTTAAACTAAAGGATTTACCGACTACATGGAGAATTTCAAAATTTGGGTCGAAAATGTGTTGGTTTTCTAATAAATGATTTGAATAGTTAGAATCTAATTTTTTGTTGTCATAGCTACGTTTGTGTTCCGAAATTCTAGTTTTAAAATTTCTAAAAGTTCTACCGATATAAATTTTATCACAATTGTCATTACCACATTTTAATTTATAAACTCCTGATTTGTTTAATTTTGAAGATTTAGATTTATTATTTTTAATGAATTTGGATAAATTGTGATCAGTTTTAAAGGAAATATTCATGTCTAAAGTTTCTAAAAATGATTTAATTTTTAAGGATGGTGTTCCAAAGTATGTTAAGCTTTTAAATTGTCTATTATTTTTACAAAGCTACTGTGTTAGTGAAACGCGTCAACAAGTTTAAATTGAACATTAGTTCAAATATATGAAGATTTAAACAAACTATATTGTTTTATTTCATCGTTAAAAATTTGATACTTCAAGTACCATACCACCCGTTGTACTGACTTTAGTGAGCTGAACATTGATAAGGTTCATCTTTGAGACGCTCTGAATAATATCCAATCATAAAATTGATCACTTGTATATACTCCGGAGGCTGTATCATGAGAACAAACTGAAATTTCTCCAAAAATGTCGTACATAAAGTACTATAGCTACTGTTGTGTTGGCTTTGGTGAGCTGAAAATCAATAGGGTTCATCTGTGAGATGTTCTGAATAATATTCAATCATAAAATTGGTGACTTGTTGAACTCCGTAGGCTGTATCGTGCTAACAAACTGAAATTTCTCAAAAAATGACAAATATTTCGTACTTAAAGTACCATAGCACCCGTTGTACTGGCTCTGGTGACCTGAAAATCAATAGAGTTCATCTGTGACATGTCCTTCATAATATTCAATCATAAAATTGGTGATTTGTTGCACTCCGGAGGCTGTATCGTGCTAACAAGACGTGTAACGAAAAGTGGCCGACGACAACGACGACGATATACACACAGGATTTTCTTTCTAAAAACCATTTTTTCGTGTTGTTGTTTATGGAAATCGTAAAAATAACTCAACAAATTTTTTCAAAATCCCAACTTTTTTGGGGTAAACCAATACTTTTCTCGCATATTAGATAGGATGGGCGGAAAAGTAATATTCATTAAAACTAAAAAAATCTTTAGGTAGCTAAGGTAGCGATAATAAATAAACGGTTTTAAGGATTAAAACTAACTTTTCCGCATGTGTGGCCCTGAACAATATTCTATCATAAAATTGTTACTTGTATACACTTCGGGGGATGTATCGTGCTAACAAACCGAAATTTCTCCAAAAATAACCAAAAATTCAGTATATCTAGATTTATAGGACCCCCTGTACTCGCTCTAGTCAACTGAAAATCAATAGAGTACATCTGTGAGGCACCTTGAACAATATTCCATCATAAAATTGATCAATCGTATACTCTCTGGAGGCTGTATCGTGGTAACAAACTGAGAATTCTCCAAAAATGACGAAAATTTGGTACTTCAAGTACCCGTTGTACTGGCTTTACTGAGTTGAATATCAATAGGGTCCATCTTTGAGACGCTCTGAATAATATCCAATCATAAAATTGGTCACTTGTATGTACTCCGGAGGCTTTATCATGCTAACAAACTGAAACTTCTCCAAAAATTACAAAAATATCGTACTTAAAGTACTGTAGCACCTGTTGTATTGGCTCCGGTGAGATGAAAATCAATAGGGTTCATCAGTGAGATGCCCTGAATAATATTCAATCATAAAATTGGTGACTTGTTGAACTCCGGAGGCTGTATTGTGCTAACAAACTGAAATTTCGTACTTCAAGTACCATAGCACTCGTGGTACTGGCTCTGGTGAACTGAAAATCAATAGGGATCATCTGTGACATGTCCTTAACAATATTCAATCATAAAATTGCTGACTTATTGCACTCCGAAGACTGTATCGCGCTAACAAGACATGTAAGGAAAAGTGGCCGACGACAACGACATACACACAGGATTTTTTTTCTAAAAACCGTTTTTTCGTGTTGTTGTTGATGGAAAACGTAAAAATAACTCAAATTTTTTTTTCAAAATTCCAACTTTTTTTGGGGTAAACCAATACTTTTCTAGCATATAGAAAGGTTGGGCGGAAAAGTAATATGTACTGTGAGATAAAAGCAAAAATATTTTAAATTGAGTGACAAAAACTTTTTAATTTGGAAAGGATCTTTCAACTGTAGCGATACTTACTGGAAGAATTAAAAATAATAATAAGGCTGTTGTTATCCCTGGAAAAAATTTGATGTTAAAGTGTTATTTTCCACAATTAAAAAGACAGCAGTCTTCAATATTTTGAAGGGAAGCAATTTTTTTCTTTAACGGCATACACAACGCGACTATCTCTTAAGGAAAAGTCGTAGACAGATCGCTGCAATGTCTGCAGACATAAATAATTATTTTTCAGACAAAGTTATCAAAACTTGGGGACATATAGGAAACTAAATTTATTCACAAATAACTACATTCCCTTAAAAAGATTACCTATTTCGTTAATTACAATATCAAATATTTTGTAACATATATTTATCCTAAAATAGTTTTCTCGACTAGAAAATACATAGTTTGTATTAGACTCATCATAGTGTTTTTTTGGTTTTAATTGTCATTTGTCTTCAAATTCCGGGTATATATTCCATGATCTTGATATACCAACTGGTTCATTCTTTAAATTTATATAATTATTTCTATATTTTTCAAGGTTTTTGACAGACAAATTTAGACATTCGGATGGCTTTAGTAAGTCTAATTCTAGAACACAATTCGGAGAATATCATAAGTTGTTTAAAGCTGGATTTATAAACACTGTTGGTCGAAAATGAAACATAAGTGCTATTCAACACTTCGATCTTGATTCCGATTTAGTTTATAATCGAAATCGGATTGATGTTTGTTGAACGACCAAAAAAAAATTGTCATTTTTAGTGACATAACCTCATCATTATTTTAGTTCATTTCACGTGTATTTCAGACGTTTCACAAGTTCATTTATTACGGCGCTTACAAATTGAGTGCCGTTGTCGCTGATGACGCGTCGTGGCACACCGAAACGGATGAAGACCTCGTCAATTAGACAACGAGCACAGTTTACGGCTGTGGCTTGTTTTAAAGGATAGATTTCCACCCACCGGCTAGTGGTGTCTTCGACAATGAAAATCCACTTGTAACCGTCGGTTGTTTCAGGAAGGGGTTCAAATAAGTCAATAGAGAGAGTTTCAAAGCGTTGAGCTTGAACTGGGGTTTGGAGTAGTCCGGCTGGTTTTAGATTAGTAGCCTTGTAACGCTGGCAGTCAATGCATTTTGCGACGTAATCTGTCACTGTTTTCCGCATACCAGTCCAGTAATAGCGATTAGCTATTCTGTAGTAGGTCTTATCTGCACCGTAGTGTCCGGCTAAGGCAGAGTTATGGTATTCTGCTAAGATATTAGCTACTTGCGTTTTAGGTACTACTTGTTGGGCTTCCTCGCCATCCGAATCTGGATGATATTTGAGTAGGACTCCTCTGATCATCAGGTATCCGCGCTCGGACCAGCGTTTGTAATCCACATTGTCCTGGTCGGGGTTTTCGAATGAATCTATGATTTTCTTAAGATCAGGGTCATCTAACTGTTCCTGTCTTGTTTCGTTGAGGGGTACTCCTGGTAGGTCTACACGTACATATTGAACTTCTAGGTTACTGAGCGGCGGTCTCGACAACATATCGGCGACGACATTTAGTTTGCCAGGAGTATATTCAATTCTGAGATCATATGCCTGGAGGGATAGGGCCCATCGGGCCAAACGTCCTGAGGGTGATTTTAGGGAAAGTAAATACTTTAAGGGTTGGTGATCACTCTGAACTATTATAGGTGATCCTTCAATGTAGCCATGAAATTTTTCCAGTGCCCATACGACCGCTAAAGCCTCAAGTTCGGTTGTACAGTAATTTTGTTCTGCCGGGGTAAGTAAACGACTCGCGTACTCGATGGGTCTTTCCTCGGGGTACTCCCCCTGCAGTAAACAAGCTCCGAGCGCATAGGAGCTAGAGTCAGTGCGAAGTAAAAAAGGTAAGTTAGGATCAACTTGTCTAAGAACAGGACTTGAGCTTAAAAGAAATTTGAGTTGTTCAAACGCATGAGTTTGGGCTGGTCCCCATATTCAACTAGCGTTCTTTTTGAGGAGGCCGGATAGCGGTTTGCTGATTTCGGCGAACCTTTCAATGAAGCGCCTGAACCATGAACAGGTTTGAAGGAAAGATGTCAATTGCTTTACATTTTCCGGAGGTGGTCTATCTAGAATAGAAGACACTTTGTCCGGGTCGGGCTTAATCCCTTGTGGAGTGATGATATGACCGAGTCACAGCAGAAAGCACACTTGGAGCGATTTAGATGAAGCTTGAATACTTTGAGACGACAGAAAACCTTTTCAATGTCTTGTAAGTGAGTTTGAAATGAAGGAGAGATAATGATTAGATCGTCCAAGTAGGCTAAAAGATAGACGTCTTGTAGGCCCGCACGGAATCTGTCAATGAGGCGCTGAAACGTCGCGAGACTATTTCTCATTCCGAACGGCATGCGCGTATATCTGAATGTACCGAATGGGCATATAAACGCTGTTTTATCTCTGTCTTTAGGGTGCACTGCAACTTGATGATAACCGGACTTCAGATCCAGTGTAGACATATACCTCGTTTCTTTTGTAGCGTAGAGAAGGTCGTCCATTCTGGGTAGAGGGTATCTATCAGCTCGCGTGATAGCGTTAAGCTTTCGGTAGTCGACCGTTAACCTAATACTGCCATCTTTCTTGGGAACAAGAACCATTGAAGCTGCATAGGGTGACTCACATTCCTCTATGGTACCGTCTGCAAGGAGTCTGTCTATTTCTTCTTTCATCTGCAGTTTTTTAACTTCGGGCACACGATATGGAGCAACTGAGATGGGGCTATAATCTGTTAAAACAATTGTGTGTTGAGCAAAAGGAGTTGGCTCTTTATTAGCGCAAAATACAACACGGTTTTCTTCGAGGAGTTTGTTAAGATCAAGTTTTTCAGCAGGAGAGAGACTAACACCTTCGTCTTCTCTTAACTCAATTCGTGCCAAGTAAATAGAATTGAAACTAGATGTATCTTGTAAGGCTGGGTCTGGAGAAAAAGGATAACGAACATCGGGTAAATCCCCATAATACCAACAATCGTGAGGGATGTCTAGCATTATATTAGCTGCCTTGAGGAAATCCGAACCGAGTAAAGTTTGGCTTTGGGCATGTTCAGGGACGGCAATTAGCGTGAGTGCATGTTCGCGGTTTCCTACGACAATTTTTACATGGAAACATAGAGCATTGACAGTGCTTGATTTGCCATCTGCCAACATCATTACCATAGACCTTGTGGTGTAGGGGATGTCCTCTTTCAACAAGATATTTCGTAGCTGTGCTCCAGCAATGCCAGTTTGGGCACCAGAATCAAGAAAAGATAATCCACAATGACCTTCAATGTTAACCTGGGCGAGTGGATGCATAGGTGGATTTATATTGGATTGACATTCCTCCTGATATAGAGAAGTGCATAAAAACTCATTAACACTACTAACATGAGCACTGGATGTACTCCCCTGAGCAATTTCAACCTTCTTGGAACAGTTGGGACAATTAGATTTAATATAACCTGGGGATTTGCAGCCATAGCAAAAAATTACAGAATTTCCGGTTGAGTTGGCCACGCTGCAATCTCTTTGAGAGGTATTACTAGTGCTATTGCTACTGAGTGATGCATATTTACGACATTCACCTTCAGTATGACCATAGTTTTTACAAAAAACACATTGAACTCTACTTTTACGATTGTTAAGATTATTGTTTACATTTGAACCATTTGGTTCGCATTTAATGTTAACTGCTTTTTGACTGGTACGACAATCGCTTTGATGTGAACTCTCATGGATAGATTGTTCAATAATTCGAGAATTCACAATAAGATCTTTAAATGTATCGACTTTATTTCGTGGCAGCTTCTCTCTAATGCGTGGGTTTAGTAAACCATATCTATCTGTATATATTCCGAAATTTCAGAGTCTCCTGATAGACGTGACAACAGCGCGCGAGCTTTGCTAATAAAGATATCAGTTTTTTCATTGCCCTGTTCACGCGAAAATAGTTCTCTATAAATCTGATACGCGGGTTTAGGATAACCGTATGCTTGCCTTAAGGACTCCAAAGCTTCGTCGAAAGTTGTGATCGATGCTTTGATTCCCTGCCACCAAGTAGCTTTAGCATCATGAAGTAGCATGCTCAGGCCTTTTACTGCATGTTCATCTGATATATTAAGACATTCTTTATATACTGTGATTGCATCAATGAATGCTTCGATATCTTCATTCGCATTTCCGCAAAATCTGTGTTTGCATGCTGAGTAATTAGAATTTGTACTTACAGTTGTTCCACTTGGTTGACTTTGAGGTATACCTACTGTTTGTACCCATATAGTACGGCAATGTGTAATTTCACACAGTAATCATGATATTTATCAGATTTTTTGTTGAGAACTCGGGTGAGAGGTTTGTTTACCATATTTTAAAGTTTTTATTCTTGAAAACACAGTTATCAAGCATTCTAATATTGAGTAAAGCGTTTTAGTAAATTTTAACATCGAACGAAGGCTTTTGTCTGTCGCAAACACTAACAGAGCTATTGGTATGTAGCAGGGTAGTATGAGACAACTTTATGTTGCAAATGCATTCGGTTTTTCGCAAAGTGTGATTAGTAGGCTTAATCGTAGATTTCGGGAAGACGAAGATCTATTACCAGAAGTCAAGACTGCTTCATTACTATCATGGCACGAAGAAATGAAACCAGGTCATCCACGGCGATCGGACTGGAAGACGAATATCTATTACCAGAAGTCAAGACTGCTTCATTACTATCACGGCACGAAGAAATGAAACCAGACCAACCTCGGCGATAGTTGCTGATTTACAAAGAGCTAATGGGGTTTCGATTACGTACAGAACGGTAATTAATCGTCTACATAGTGTGGACACGAAGACAATGGCGCTCTATACCACTCAACGTTGAACACTGCTGAAATCGCTTGGCTTGGTATCGTGTCAGGGTAGGATGGAATGCTGAATGGAACAATGTAATGTTCACTCACAGACGAGTCAAGAATATGCCTTCATAGCGATTCATGACGAATGAGTTTGGTGAGAACCTAGAGGATGAGTTTAACCGGGCCGAGTTCAAGAATTTTATCCTTATGGAGGTGGCGGTATCATGATTTGGGTTGGGATTTTTTTTGGGTGGTAGCACGGAGCTGTATTTATGTAATGGCACTCTGGATGGTCTGATATATCATAAATGGCATTGTTGAGAACTACAGAGATAATTTAGAACCCAATTTCATGTTTTTGGATGACAATGCGCAACCACATAGAGCCAGAATTGTGCTTGACCAAATCGAACCAAATGAAATTCATCATTTAATATTACCAGCCAGATCACCAGATCTCAATCCCATCGAACACGTTTAGGATTATCGCATAGTTGCTATTCGTTCCTACGATCCCCCACAGCAAACCTTTGATGAGTTACAAACCATTTTGCCTGATATTTGGGATCACTACACGTCATTGATTACTATATAAGAAATGTGCCTAGACATATAGCGGCAATTATAAACAATCGCGGTCACCATGTGGAATATTAGTATATTTCACATTGAACTTAAAAACACTGGCCGACACGATTTTTATAACACAGTTCAAACAATTATTTTTATAATGCTAATACCTTCCAAGTAATAGAAAAAATATTCATAAAGCCCTAATACATATACCACTTTTCAATATGTTTTTTAGATCCTTTTTTGTTCGCAAGTAGTAAATTTTATGCGGGGTTATTAAATTGGTCTGTATTTATAAGTAGAAAGATTTCATAGAATGGGCGATTTATTCTCTTCTTTAGTTTACATTTGAGTTTTAAAGTGAATGGTTTTGTGTAGTTAAGAGGCCTGAGTACATGTCGACGTCACGAGGAACTGTCAAACATAAGCTGGGATATCCCCAGATCACTTGATTTGATGGTGAAGTGCTGTCAACGCAGCATTGATTAGACCTTCCTTCGCTGGATAAAATTCAGCCCGGCAATACGGAACTTTTAAAACGGTCTATAAAATTGTATGATTTCTCCGATTGATATTGTACAATACGTCCCCGGATTTATATTTTTGAGTTTACAAAAGAATGTTAAAGGAATAAATTTTCCTGATTGATTTCAAATTACCAAATCTGTAAATAGAATTTCAATACCACGTATCTATGTTAAAAAAAATTCCTCTCATTTTCTCATCGCATTACATCTATTATTTTTTGTTGCAGAATGCTGTGACTTGAAAATTTCAAACACTAATTTATTCGGTGGAAGATAATTCAACTGAATATGAGCGAATTCCATATTCGAAGAGTTTTGAAGGAGCGTAAATATGATATGATAAAAAGCATTTTCATTTTTGCGTGTGGGTGGGAGATAAAATAATAGAGAACCGAAATTTTCACAATATACATATTTTCCAATATGGCGGTTGTATTCAGGACTCTTAAGAAAAAAATTTCAACGCCAAAAATGGCAAGTCATACGCACCACAGTTGCAAAATTTCTCCTGACAAGTTTTGCTATATTTGTGGAGAATATATGGTGAAGTCACAAGCCAGACCATTCTCGGAAAATGTGAAAAAGGCTTATTTCATGAATTTTGGCGTTGTAATCGGAGATCAAGACAAACAGTGGGCTCCACATGTGTACTGTGTCCGCTGTAGCGTGTCATTGGTTCAGTAGATGAAAGGGAAGTGGAGAATTACGCCTTTTGCAGTTCCAAGGATATGGCGAGAACCCACCAATCATTTTAATGATTGCTATTTTTGTATGACAAAGACTGAAGGTCCAAGAAAGAAAAGCGTAAGATCGAATATCCAAATTTGCAATCTGCCAAGACCTGTTCCTCACAATGTAGACTTACCAGTACCGACGGTGCCTTTGGACTGGCAAGATATTGTTTTGGGAAATCCTAAAAGTATGTGTGTGTGCTGGTCGTGTTTAAGGTGCTCTGCTATAAGACCCGTTTATTGCAGAAATAGTGATATTTGCGTCTTGAAAATTGGCAACTGAGTTATATACATACTAACACACCTATCTGTGTATTTACATAAGCGATATAGCCATTAGTTTTTCTATAAACGCCATTAAACTTATTCCTGCGGCGGTCATATTCAATTAAGTTAATGACAAAACTACTTTTTACTCCATACATTAACGATAACAATAACGATAAATTTAGAGATGGGCGACCCCCAAGAAATAAGTAATTCTGCTTTGCTTGCGAAGCTAATGAATATTATTTCAGCTGAAAATCAAAAGCTATCTAAGCAAATAAAAGAAATAAATGATGAAAATAAACGCATGTTCGCATCGATACTTTCTAAAGTAGACGATAATTCAAAACAACATAAAAAATTAGAAGTTACACAGGATGTTATGGTCTCTAGGTGTATTCAGTTAGAGAGGACATTGAGACGAAATAACTTATTCATTTACGGCCTTTTGATACCTGATACTGGAGATCTAATACAACACACCATTGCAAGTTTGAATGAACTACTCGACGTCACACTTTCCCCGGGCGATTTAAATAACATAGTACTAATAAAAACTAACAATTCTGAAACAACTATTAAAATTGAGCTAATATCCTTAAAAAAACGAGATTTTATAGAATTGTGTAAAGCTGAAAGGAAAAAATATATTCATTTCTTCTGATCTCTGCAAAGAAGATAAAGTGGATCAAAAAATTCTCTTGAAATACGTTAAAGAAGCAAGAGCACTAAACCATCAAGCCGTTATTAGGGGTAAAAACCTTATGAACAACGGGGTCCAGTATAACCTGAAGCAATTAGCAGAAATCAATAAACGAAAGATCCCATCAAATCAATCTCTAAATGCTGCTAACCCGAGAAGTGAGTCTTCAGAAGCCTCGCCAATTGAACAAGTTCAAGGCAACATTAAGATCACCAGATTAAACTCTGCATCCAGTTCAAAAGCTGATAAATCTGACAAAGGTAGAAGGATTATCAAGAAGTAACCGCTTCAGCCGTTACTTTCAGTGAATCTCACCTTTAACACATTAATAGACTTTATTTTGTATCAACAGTTTATATTTGATAAATCTTACGTTATATTTTCTTTTTCATAGTACTTATAGTAAACAAAATGAATAAAGCGGTATCAATTTGCCATATCAACACTAGATCTGTTCTATCGAATATTTTTGAGTTTAAGAACAGTGTTTGGAATGTATTATTACAGTTTCAGAAACATGGCTTAAATCCGATATTGATAATGATGTGATTAGATTACCTGGATATAATCTCTTCCGACGTGATAGACGCGGAAAACGGGGCGGGGGAGTAGCTATCCACATTAAAGCTATTTTCAATAGTCGTCAAAATATTCGAAATCTACCAAAAACCCAGTCGGAACAACTATGGATTTCTTTTGATAATAAACACACCAAATATGCTGTTTGTGCTTTATACCAACCGGACGATTTCTCATTTCAGCAGCTTGCAAATGAACTCGATGAGGTATTGAACGTAATAACTCCTAATTTTAGTTTCATATTATGTGCGGGTGACTTTAATATAGACTTTCTTGAGCCAGATAATATGCCTTGCAAATTTTTTCATACAATTTTTGACTTACATGCCCTCACTCAAATAGTCGACAAACCCACACGTGGTCCAAAACTACTAGATTTAATAATTTGTTCCGAAAACTTAAGGTGAATAATATAAATGTAACAGACTGTTCACTGGTTTCTGACCACTCGATTTCCTCGTGCAATATCGCACTTACGATTACCAAATTTGAACCGTTTTCCTATACTTATCGTGACTTTAAAAATTTCAACTTTTTTACCCAGTATTTGAGAGCCGCTAACTTCAACGAGATATATCACCTTGACGATAGCAATCAAAAAATTAATTATTTAAATAACACCATACTAACTTCATTCGATATGCATGCCCATATACGAGTAGTGAAAATTACTAGGAAAAAAGCCCCATGGCTTACATCAACTTTAAAGCAAATGATTTCATTAAGAGATAAAGCATTAGAAAGATTTAATAAATATAAATGCACTAATCATTACAAAACATTACGGAACCAAGTAAATTAGGCCATAAAACGCGAGAAAAAGGCTTATTTCGAATTTAGATTGAGAACTTGTGAAAAGGGTTAAAAGATTTGGATCTGGTTCAAAATAAAAGAGCCTCTCCAGTAATTCCCATTCATTTACGCAAACCTGATGATATAAATGATTAATTCATTTATGGGATAGGAGCTCTTAACTCTCCTGACCCCCACATAATGTACAACTACTCATCAACAAGGCTAAACGAGAACTATTCATTTACTTTTTGGGAAGTAGGAGAACTTGAAATCTATGAAAAATTGCTCTCGATAAAATCTACAGCAACCGGGCCGGATGGAATTAATATAACTATGCTTCTATATTGCTGTCCCTACATACTGCCCTATGTTACCCACATAATAAACTACTGTTTGCATCATTATGTCTTCCCTTCCATCTGGAAGCAATCTAATGTTATACCTTTATCCAAAAAGGATACTCCAAATGACTTTAACGACCTCAGACCTATAAATATTCTTTGTACACTTTCTAAAGTTCTAGAAAAAATTATGGACAAACAACTACGATTATTTATGTCTGACAGCAACATCCTACCTGAACACCAGTCAGGGTTTTGTCCAAACTATAGCTGTACCACCGCACTACTCAAAGTCTTAGATGATATTTATTCTTACGTAGACTGCAATAAACTTTGTATTTTGGTACTGTTAGATTATTCAAAAGCTTTTGATAAAATTAACCATGATATGCTCTTATCGATTTGCTCATATATTGGTTTCAACAACTCATCAGTGAAATTCTTGAAATCTTACTTAAAAGATAGATCCCAGAAGATTGTACTGGGACCTTTATCGTCCAAAATAGGCCATCTAGCACTGGGTTGTACCCCAAGGTTCTATTCTAGGTCCCTTGTTTTATTGTCTGTGCACTTCACAATTTCAGAGGAATCTCAAATATATGAATTCACATTTCTATGCTGATGACATACAGTTGTATGTTGACTTTAAAGAATCAGAAGCTGATACAATCTCGTCTAAAATTAATGAAGATCTGCAAATTGTATAGGACACTTATAAAAAATACTGCTTATCTATTAACGCAACCAAAACGAAAGTCATGCTGTTCGGCCGCAAGTCAACAAAAAATAAAGTTACAAACAAAATCAATTTGTCAATATGGAACGAAGAACTAACATTTTCTAACTGTGAAAAAAATTTAGGCATTTACTTAGATGATTCCTTAACTTTTTTTCATTTCACATTTCATCGATAGTTAGAAAAGCATTTTCAAACTTAAAACTCGTGTATTCAATCCGACAACTGCTCAATCATTACTCCAAATCAATTATGTGTGAAAGTCTAGTATTATCTCCATTAAACTATGGTGATATTATATATGGCCCGGCGTTATCACAATTCGATAGAAATAGGCTCCAGCGAATTCAAAACTCGTGTTCGGCTAATTTGCAGTATAAGACGACGCAACCCAGTGTCCCTCCACCTACAGAAACTGGGGTGGATAAACCAGAAAAATAAAAGATTGCTACATGCTGCTGTAATGTATCATAAGATTATGCTAACGAAAATGCCAACCTACCTTTATGAGAAAATTAAGAAAAGATCTGAAGCACACAATATCAATGTTCGTTTTAATAAACTATCACTATTCCTCCTCACAGAACTTCGTTTTTCCGACCAAGCTTTTCATATCAGATTGCAAAAATCTATGTTTTGCCTAGAAACGTAAAAACTCTACCCGTTTCTAAATTCAAACAAGTTAGAAAGATTATATCCAGTGGCTTATTCGAACACCTAAAATTTTAATTTGAGTTACTTATTGGATTATTAACTAGATACCTATACATTGTTAATATTAGTATCACACGCCTGGCATAATGTACACTTATTTTTTTTAAGATTCGTGGAAGAGCGCACTTAATCGCTATTTTCTCCTGAATCTAGTGGTTAAGCGCGAACGTCGCCTTTTGCTCGCTGATAGTACTTTACTTTTATGTATGTGTATTAGTGTTTATATGTGTGTATATGTATATATTTATTTTCCTTTCTTTTTCCAGTTATTCTGTACTATTATGAGCAATAGAGTCATTATTATTATTATTAAATAATGGAGATAATAAGGTTCTTCAGGAAGCTCCGAGAACAGTACCGACCCCACATTCACGCCTGGTTCAAGTTCCGGCGAGCCACATTTGATTGTTCAAAAAGAGTTAAATGATTTAGTACGTGATTTGGGGGTGTCAAAGCAAAAGTCAGAACTTCTTGGTTCCCGTCTTATGGAGTGGATCTTCCTTGCCAAAGAAATGATAATTACAACTGTTAGAAAAAGAAATGCCGCGTTTTCCACATTTTACAATATGTAAAATTCGTTATGTGCCTGTACTGATGGCGATGGTTTAATACAGGAACTCGATATCAAACACTCTCCTTGTGAATGGCGCTTGTTCATAGACTCATCGAAATATAGTTTAAAAGCTGTGTTATTACATAATGGAAATTTAAAACCATCCATACCAGTTGCCCATTTAGTGACACTGAAAGAAACCTACGAAAATATGCGCCTTCTTTTAGATAAAATAAACTACAACTGTGCAGATATGTAGTGATTTATTAAAAGTTATCGCAATTTTTGTGGGACTTCTGGGAGGGTTTACGAAATATTGCTGTTTTTTTGTTTGTGGGACAGTCGTGCAATGAATGAATACTATTTGAGGCAAAGTTGGCCGGAAAGGTCCGAATTTCAACCGGGATCTCAAAATGTTAAGTATGTGCCTCTTGTAGACCCAAAAAATGTCCCTTTGCCTCCGCTTCACATTAAACTTGGACCAATGAAAAACTTTGTGAAGGCTATGAATATATATGGGGTGAAGGATTTAAATACCCAAGACAAGTCTTTCCCCAGTTAAGTGACACCAAGTTAAAGGAGGACATTTTTATTGGGCCACAAATTAGAAAGTTGCTGGACGAAATTAATTTTATAGAAAAGCTAACCACACATGAACTTAGAGCTTGGAACCCAGTGGTGTCGTGAGGGGATTTTTGGGCAACAATATGAATGCAAACTACGAACAGCTAGTTATAGAACTTTTAGATTCCTATTAATCGCTTGGCTGCCGAATGTTATTAAAAATTTATTTTCTCCCTTTCCATTTATCATTTTTTCTTGAGAATTTGGGAGCTGTCAGCGACGAGCAGGGTGAAAGGTTCCACCATGATATCAGAACAATGGAAATTCGGTACCAAGTGCGATGGGATTCAGCCATGATGGGTGATTACTGCTGGTTTTTGTAAAGGGAAGATATGCCCCCATAAAATAAAATGTGTTACAAATAAATATGTTTGATTTGATATATGTTATTTTAATATCAATTATATATAGTCGATACACAACGTTAAAAACCCTGAAGTAATTTTTTAAATAAATATTAAACGTAACTGTTCTGTATGTGGTTTTTTAATGTAACAAAAAAACCTTATGTGTTACAGCTTTTTCTGGCCATTTTTATATTTAGATAGGTTCATTCTACCATAGTATTATTAAACTACTATTAAGTTTTATGTTGTAGCAAAAGAATACTTTTTTGTCTACCAGTGTAATTTTTGTTTCGTCTTTGTTACGAATTCATTTTGAAGTAGATAACTCCAAATAATGAATTTTTTTTTGAAAAATAAATTTCTTTCAAACTTTTCTACAATATCTCTAACTTTTTCCATATATAAAGAAGATATAGGAATATCGCGTAATATGTAAACATATGTAATTCACGCAAAAAGAAAAAGGGCTACTGAAACAGAATCTCTTTGTTGTTTGACACTCTGTTTCAGTAGCCCTTTTTCTTTTTGCGTGAATTACCCATGAATCTCTTTGTTGTTATACATATAAAATGATAAATTTTTCAAATAATTACGGTGGTTAATAGTGGTTGAATTCCCTCGACGTCACGATTTCTCAAAATCTATACCAGCTCAGGTTCATCCAAAAAAATATCCACGGCTTCAAGGACAAAAGAAAATAACAACAAACTAAAAAACCCCAAAATTTTCGAGATCTTAGACTGAAATTGTTTGACGACTCGGAAATTCACAAATCCGTTTCATGGCATCAATAGTTGGCTGCTTCATGAGACAACCCATCAACCGACGTATCGAATATCTATGCCTACCAAGAGCAGAAATACCACGACGTGGACAGCGTAAGCGTTGCAACAAAATTACCTCTGGCAGGTATATGCAGACACCTCCTCCAATGGACAGTTTGAATAGGACTGGTGTACGAATTTGAATTAACAATCAAATTTTTCCTATAATCTTTACTTTAACTTCTCCCTGTACAACATAATTCATATATCCTGCACAGATCATACACAGAAATATCATTCTTCCCAAATATTCAATATTTCTTTGAACAGGCAAAAATCCATTTTAACGTTAATTTCACATAAGAAACACAGATAATTATTGTCTTACAATTTTTTTCCACTTAATATTTCAAAGCTACCAACATCAGTTTAAACCTTATCGCTTCACAAAAACTATTGTCTAAACTCCTTTATCTGTAACGAACAAATTTTTTTCTTGCAAGAAAAACCAACCCAAGCGTGTATCTTTCACTCGCTGTACCTGACCGTTAAATTTCAAACAAACTCTCTTCTCCCATTGGCCAAATCCTCACAGGATTCTCCTTTTTCCCACCCTCTTTGGCCTACCTATAAATAGGAATAATACCCTACTTTTACTCACTTCTTCAGTCAACCTTCATACATAATGGTACTCTCATTATAAATTAATACCGGTATATAATTTTACCTTTCATTAACCATCATTCAGTTAGTTATATCAGATCATGTGATAAATAGATAAAGTGAAACATGTATAAAAATCAGTGAACTTCTTAATTGTTCAAGCAATTGAACAAAATGTAATTTCCGTCAATAACTAACAAGTGAAAGTGACATAATAGTTAAATTTATTAAACCATCTTAAACATACATAAATAATTCAGTGAAAAATAAGGTCCTTCGAGTTTAGAATAAAGACTTCCCGTAATATTATTATCTCAAATACAAAAAAGAGATAATAAAACAACTGGCTTCGTGACTTCTTCGACAACCCAGAACTGTCACCTCCCATAGCGGAAATCGTTCGTGACAGCGTAACTAACAGATATTTCTAGCGGCCTGGCGATTTTTCGCGTGGATTGAATTTTTACCGTTACACTTTATTTATTTGAAATTTTATCATATCACTCAAGAATACTCAATGTTTTAAAAGAGTATAAATAGTCAGAACAACTCTGAAAAACAGTCTTAACAGTGGATAAACCGCTAAGCAGATAACAATTTCATAAAATCATAAAAAAATACTGCAAAATCCCGCTAAATACGTATAATTCAATTGCCAAAAAATGATTTCAATTCTCGTCTGATATTATGTGTGAAGCTTGTACAATTTGAACTGACAAGTCAGCATACTGTTAGTGTAAGTATTTTCAGAATAATTTTGAATTATTCTTCTGTAGATTCTCCTAGAGAGCACATAGAAAATTTCTACATACGATTCACCCTCCGAATTGTTCATTTCAAATAAAATAAGTTTTTTAATAACTTAATTAAGTATTCTGATTATTTAGTAAGGCCATTTCCCAAGATAGGATATAAGTACATTTGTTAACTCTGGAAATTAAGCTAAAATATTTGAATAAATTTTTATTGGTATACATACTTCATATATCTAAAAATTCTTACAAACAATCATTTATAGTAATTCCAAAAGTTGGCAAAAATAATAATTTTTTTGTTTATTCAATTAAAGTATAGGAGAATGTATAAAAAGCTGTTTAAATATTTAAAAAACTTACACTACACATAATTTGGAGTAAAAAACAATTTAAAAATAAAAAAATGAGATAATCTGATAATTTTCCAACCGATTATTAAAAAAAAAATCCACCGACAATTTCACTCTGAACTCAGCAATCTTTTTACCCTGTTCTCCACAATTTTACAGAATATAATGATGTAACTTGAGTTTTAGGAACTACAATTATTGATTGTACCAGTGAATTCCTTTTTAGTATTTTCGGTTTGGTATTTCTCGTCAAATCCAACATCTAATACAAGGCTGAGTAAAATACCCAACATAATATTAGATTAGTACCTATAGTAATTTTAGAATTCTCTAATATCAGTTTGGTAATTAACATTTATATTAAAAAAATTCAACTTTCACAGACCCAACATAACACTCAGATCACTAACAGGCACATTTTTAGGTGCCGAAGCCTGTCTTACACTCATCTCCCAAGTGTCCAGCAATTGGGAAACGGAAAAATATTTCGGCAACTTCTTTATCCTTGCCTGAAGTGCAGTTTGTACCGCAGACAAAAAGGCAGTAGCATTATATTCGTGTTGTGCCATATGACAAGTGGGTGATGTTTTAGGATAGTCTTCAGGTACTACTAAAGATACTGGGGGAACGCATGGTAGATGTTTGTCATCTAGCCAACATATTAATTGGATGGATTTAGAACCAGGTTGTTGATTAGGATCTAAGGAAACTTTGAATCTTTGATCCAAGCGAGCTATTTCTCCTTGTAAGACGTCTGGTATATCACTAGTAGGTTCTTCTGTTTTTACTTTTTTCAATGCAGGGATAAGTCTGAAATATAGTCAATATTAATAAACAAGAGAAAAATTATGTTCAAGATAAATTTACTTGATTTCTGGTCCAAAGAGAGCATCCATTGTAGGACCAAAAGTTCGGTGCAAAGTGTGATTAATAACGGGACTTTGCAAATTATTACTAACTGCATCTAGCAGAGGATGGAAGACATGTGGTTCTTTAAATGGCAGCTGTGCACTGGTAGGTGGGACGCTTCCGTCTCCCCTACGACAACCGATTTTTTCTAAGACGATTTCGCATTTTATAAGAGTATCGAGTGGTGTTCTTTGATGTGGATTGGTTAATATCTCCAGAAGTTTCTTCATTTTAGTCATTTTCTCGACATCTAAAAGAACAAATATATGGTTTATGGATTGGGTAATACTTCAGGTTAAATTAACTAATGTCAACTGTCATGATATATAAACCACACAGTAAGAAAATTTGAAAGGACTTACCGTCATTTCCTAACTTGGCAATCATCTTCCTAAGAGGATCAATATATTTACTTAACTGCCTAACTTTTTCTCTATAAGCTTGTTCATCTGTCATGCTTCCTCCAGCCATTGGACTTTGACTCGGTTGACCGGGAGTATTCAATGAACTACCAGGACTCGGTGCCATACCTACAGACCTAGGTGGTCCCACACTTCCTACCATATTCATTTGAGATCCAGGTGAAGATGCTAAAGCTGGAGAAGCTACAGGCGGTTGATTAACTAGTCCGGGAGATTGGACAGAAGGGGAAGGACTTTGACTGAACATTTGATTTGGAGTCGGCTGGCGAGGAAAGTTGGGATTGATTTGGTTTATGATCATTTGTTGGGATTTTTGTTGGGGTAATTGATTCATGTTACCTAAAAATAAATTTATGCAACATAAATGTGTAGGAATATACGAAAACTCTTTTATAATACATAAAATTTGTTTTGTCTAAATGAATGTTAGATTAAATAGTTTCAAAAGAAAGGAGCGCATCTTAGAATTAATTATAGATTTTATAGAACTAAAAAATTCCTTCCCAGAACATTTCTGATCTTCAAACCGTTCTCTATGAGATATCATGCGAAACCTTTCTCCAAGTCTCAGCTATGCACTATAAGAATCGTTAGTAGTTTTCAAACTTATTCTGATTTCATTTGCAAACAAAACTTTCACCGATTGAAGTCGAAAAAAAATGTAAACTGTGATATTTTTCAACATTTTATTTCAGTAGATAAATGTATTAATATCTCCCGTACTTACCCATCATTTGATTTTGTATTTGATTTGCCATACTGCTAGACATTTGCATCTGTCCTTGTAACTGTCCTGACATCTGTCCAGGCATTTGATTACTCATTTGATTTTGAACAGCACTCTGCATAGGTCCACCTAAATGGCCAGCCATTTGATTCATCGTATTATTCTGCATTTGTTGTAGCCGTATTTGGTTAGCCATTTGGTTACTCATCTGAGCGTTAGCCATTTGTCCGCTATTAGGTGGCATGTTCATATTCTGTCTGTCCTGTAATTCCATAAATGCATTTTCTCCAAAAAATTTCACATTTCTACAATCTTATATAAATTAACTATATCCAAATAAGCAATGTTTTTGGAATATCCCTTCGAGTGTCAAAGTTTCTGTGTATCTTTAAATCCTCGTCATATGACAGTTATTTAAGCAAATGGGGTCATGTTACAGCTCATTTGAAAGCTGAATTTAAAAATGTATTTAATAAGCATAAAATTAGTATTTACATTAAAGAAGTACAATAATAAACTGATTATTTTTTATTTAGCTACGAAAACATGCTTTTTTAGTTTTCTAACACTATATTTTGATTTGCTTTCGTATTACAACAAATTAAGACATCAGTGACTGATTCAAACCTTCAATAGTGACAATTAATATAAAATTAAGTGTTTTTGACAGACCAATCACGTTCTGGACAGACCAAACACGTTCTGGACAATTAATTGATATTTGCATTAAATCATTAGGAGCTAATCCAGCGGTTCTCAACCTGGAAGCGTGGAAGAATTCTAGGGGAGGCGGCAACAAATTAAAAAAAAATAAGTTTGTAGTTTTTGAAACAGTTGTGTTTTCATGCATATTCACAACAAAAAATTGAATTTGATGCTGGACACAAACAAACAATCATTGAAATTTTTTTATAGCTAATATTTCAATAAAATGTAAGTGAGTGTCCGGGCAGGCGTGACAAACTAGTTGACTCAGCATAGCAGGGCCTTTGTTTATTTGTAGCGCGGCGAGGCGTAGTGTGCATGTCTGCCACTGTCCACTACAAGCGCCACCTGTCACTCAATATCCAGTCGCACATTTGCCTTCGCCTGTGAATGTAGTTTTATTGTAACTATTATAGCGATTGTCTTGTTGATTGTCATCGCCATAACATTGACAAATATTGTGTTTTAGTGGTTAGTTGTTATTAAAATGGCACAGCCAAAGAAAAGACTCTACAATGATGACTATATTAAATACGGGTTTACATTTATTGAGAAAAGCGGTAGTCATTTACATCAGTGCGAAATTTGTCATGTAGTTCTGAGTAATGATGCAATGCGACCTGGACGTTTGAAACGCCATTTGACTACAAATCATGCTGCCCTGAAAGACAAACCTAGTGAATTTTTCGTTTCTAGGAAAAGTTGCCTTATGAGAATGAAACTTGATTCCAGTGGAAGTTTTCAAATGGAAAATGAAGAGGCCTTTGAGGCCTTGTTAATAGCTAAAGCCAAGAAACCCCACACAATCGGTGAGTCACTCATAAAACCTTGTTTGCTTACTGCTTGCAGTACTGTGCTCGGTGAAGACAGCTACAATAAAGTTACCAAAATTTCTTTATCAACCGATAAACGTAGAATTGATGACATTGCTATTGATGTGAAAAATCACTGGTGCAAAAGCTAAAGAACTCCCCATTCTTTGCATTGCAGTGTGATGAAATAACAGACATTTCAAAACAAGTGCAGTTGTTGTTTTACTGTAGATATGTAGATGAAAAGAATTTCCTTGAAGAAATACTGTTTTCACAAAATCTCGAAACAACTACAGCAGTTGACATATTTTCTGCTCTTCAAACATTTTTAGAAGCTAATAACCTTCCCTGGGAGAGAGTTATTGGAATATGTACTGATGGAGCTCAAGCAATGACAGGTTGCTAATCAGGATTTATTGAATTAGCTAAGAAAAAGAACCCTTAAATATTTGTATCCAGTTTGTATCATCCACAGACAAGCTTTGGCTTGTCAAACTCTCCCTAAATCAGTTAGTTAACACTGCTTTGAACTTAGCAGTTAAAGTAGTGAATCACATCAAATCCAGTGCTTTGAACACCAGACTTTTTAGAGTGTTGTGTAAAGAACTGAACAGTGATCAAGAAACACTTCTCTTTCACACCTAAGTTCGTTGGTTGTCCAAAGGTAATATGCTTGCAAGATTGTTCAACTTGAAATCAGAAGTTGAAATCTTTTTGATGAGTTCAAGTGAACAACTGTACAAGAAATTTACAGATGACAAATTTATCTTTTACCTGGCATATTTGTCAGACCTTTTCGAAACAACAAATCTTCTGAACCTAAAGCTACAAGGTCAGAAAAATACTTTGAAGAACTAAGATTTAGTCAAGAGTTTAGCTGAGAAGGTAGCGTAAACCTAATATCTCTCGTTTGAGTGGACCGAATTGGATGAAATTTTGATTACGTATAGTTCAAGTTATATGGAATAAGGGAAAATTATTGAAGAGGCTCATAATAGTTCTCCAAGGCCCCAAAATTCAAGGAAAACAGGCCCCATTTGCAATTTTAGCTACAAATTGGATGCCATTTTTATTATTCATGATATATTTTGGAAAAAAAATATATTACTTATACATTTTAGCCTACTGAACTTGAATCCAACGAATAAAGTTATCAGCAAAATTCCTTCTTTCAGGAAAATTCACTTAAACATAGAACAAAGAAGAAGAACAAATGAATACCTAAACTCATTTTTAAGATTGTACTAAATAAGTAATAATTTTATATAAAACATAAAAATTTAACAAAAAAAGTAATGCGCACCACATTTTTCAGGCGACAAAGCAAGTTATTTGCTGTGCTACATACTTACTTTTGTTTTTTGCCTTAGGAATGTTTAATACCAAACAATTTATGAAATTTATAATGCTTTCTATCAAAATAAAACAGTCAGTAATTATATACGCGTCTTTTTACCAAAAAATGCACTATGTTCTATGTTTAAGTGAGTTTTCCTGAAAGAACGAATTTCGCTGATAACTTTATTCGTTGGATTCAAGTTCAGTAGGCTAAAATGTATAAGTAACATAGTTTTTTCCAAAATATATCATGAATAATAAAAATGGCATCGAATTTGTAGCTAAAATTGCAAATGGGGCCTGTTTTCCTTGAATTTTGGGGCATTGGAAAAATATTTTGGGACTCTTCAATAATTTTTCCTTATTCCATATAACTTGAACTATACGTAAACAAAACTTCATCCAATTCGGTCCACTCAAACGTGATATTGGGTTTACGAACAAGAAAATTATTTTTTTTACACCGTGCGCCGCCTGCAGAATTCGGAGTCGAATTTTTCTTCCTTTTCAAAATTAAACAACCTTCTCGATGATACCCAAAGTCTTCCAAAGGACCTAGTAAATGAAATGAAAGACCTAATATCTGAGCATTTGTTATCTCTGAAGAACAAAATCGGAGCCTATTTCCCAGATATAAGCTCAGAAAACTGGGAATTCAAGTTAACAAGAGACCCCTTTCAAATCAACGTTGATATACTTCCTTAACACATTCAAGAACAAACAATTGACTTGCAATGTGATTCCAAAGCTAAAGTGGATGTCCCAAACATGGACCTCGAAGATTTCTGGCTACAATATCTTCCTGTTTACACAGAAGTAGCAATGGAGGCAGCCAAGTTGCTTGTACAATTTTCATCAACTTATGTATGCGAGTCAGGATTTTCAGCCCTGGCTAATATAAAATCTAAATATCGAGACAGACTAGACGTGGAAAGTGACCTGCGGTGTTCTTTGTCAAAATTGCAACAAAACATACAAAAAATAGTTAATGAGAAACAGTGCCAGCCATCACACTAGTACTACAAAAGTAACAAACATTTTTCTGGTTACATTTTTGATATCTTGTTGTTTTTTTTCGATGATTTGGGTAATTAAAATTTGTATTTGAACAAATAATGATTTTATATTCCTTACCAGAGTATGTCAAGGTAAAGTTCAAAGTAATTTTACTCAAACATTATGTAAGTAAATTTATCATATATAAGTCTAAATTAACTTAATACATAAAGGGAGGTATGACCTCACACCAAAGTCTGAAGGGGGGCTCAGAGCCTGAAAGATTGAGAGCCCTGCTCTAATCAATGATAAGTATGTGAGGATTTTTAAGCTGACGTGAATGAATTCAACTACCTGGTTGTGACGTTGACAAATATGAACACAGATGGAAAGAAATTGAAGAATAATGAAAGAGCGTAGAGATGCTGGCAGACTAAATCATTTCTTAGGATCCAAACAAATATCCTGAGCTGCAAAAATTAATATTTATAGAACCATAATTAGACCTATGGTGGTGTACTGATGCCAGATGTGAATACTTACAAAAAAAGAAGAAAGGAAACTGGAGGTGTTCTAAAGAAATATACTCAGAAAAATTTGTGAAGGAATAAAGTCTGAGGATAAAAATGAACAATGGGGAAGAAGATTCAATAAGTATGAGCAAGACATTTATGGATATCCAATCAAAGGGCAATTCATGGTTGGGTCATGTGGAAAGCAGAACTGAAACCTTTGGAAGAATATAGTGAAAGTGGTGGAGGATATGTAAAAAAGAAAAAACCATGGGCCTTAAAGCCCTATAGTCCTCTAGTATATATATTGTGGTGTAATTTGGTTATTATTTATAAATGTTTCGTCTACATTTTAAAAACCGAGAAAAACATTTGAGTTGAACAGACAAAATGGAGCTCTGTAAATAAACTAAACATAACAGATAACACTCATGTTCCATATAACTATAGAGTGTAGTAGTGCCAAATTACCAACAAAAACAACTTTTCGATAATACCTTTAAGTGGGCTTTTTAAATTATAGATTACTGGTGCAAGTAATTAAGAAAATGTAATCATAACTTGCTGTGGTGGCGAAAACATACAAAAATTAAATTACTGCTGAAACATGCCAACTTATTTACACAACTGCAGAGAAAGTACAGATCATTAAGTGGTACTTTGGGGGTAACTCTGTAAAAGACACTATAGATCTGTTTATAGTGGTTTTAGCAAGTAGACCTATAACTATATACTTTCAATTATTCATAAATTTGAGATTTTGGGTGTGTGAAAGCATATTGCAAAAAATATTGTCCCACAAATCCACCATGTTCAAGATTAATAACTGAGGAAAGGGACACTAGAACAGAATTGTACAATAGATTTGGCTATTTTTTGGTCCAAAATGGAGGTTTGTTCGAACATTTAATAAAATAATTTCTTAAAAAGAATATCTACTTTTGTTTGTCTTTTATTGTAAATAGTGTATAACCCATTCGAAAATGTATTGTTTTTGAGTTGAAAACGTATTTTTTGTTTTTTATTTTTTTTCGCGACCACAACGGCAACAAAGATTTGAATTACCTGTCGTCCAACAGATTAAATCTAATTAATGATTCCGTTTAATTTGTTCAAATTTATAATATGAAATTAGTGTGAATATTTCTTATTAAATGCTGCAAACACATCCTCTCGGCTGCTGGTACGATACTGAAGTGTTAACCTGTCTCAGTCATGAGTCTCAGTGTAGTGAAGTCGAGTGTATCCCCTATTCGAGATATTCCAGGAAAAATTGTAAGGATCTATCAATATTTAGCAAAGCCAAGCCTTACGCTCTCATTAAAAACAATATCTAAGATATATTCTTTCCAATACTGTATACAAAGACTATACAGAAATCTGTTATAGAGGATTTATTTGTTATGATTTTATATATTCAAATTTTGCAGTTTGTTTCGAAATTTATTAGGTACCACCAGACCCTCAAATGTTTTAATAACTGCATTCACTATAAATTATCTTGAATTTGTATACTTGTTTTTATAATAAAAATACCACTTTTAATAAAACATTTTGTATACTATAATTTTTTTATGAAAGTTACAATGTAACAAGTTTTTTCTGTTTTTACATATTTGCTATTAGGTCAAAAGATGAAAAGATCTAACTATTTAATTTCATCTTAGTTTTTCCAATGTTTCAGATATTTTTTCCAAAATATTACACTTCTTATTTTTTATTTGTATCAATCTATCTAGCTTTTTTAATTTCTCTTGTTGATAATTCTTCATAATTTCCAATTTTTCCTCATAATACTTCTTCTTAATTTTGTTTTCCTCGCTAGTTATACTCTTGATTCGTGCTACATCAATGGCAATTTCTGTATCTTTTGGTTTACTCTTTTGATCAAATGTGATAATTTCGTTACTCTTCCTTTCTATCAGATTTTCTGTTTCCAATTCTTCCACTATAATAGCCAAAGCATCGCCGTTCTTCTCGTCGTTTATCATTTCATCAATTTCGTATTCATCTAATTCATTTATACAATGAATTTTGAATGAGCAGGAATTTTTTTGCTGTTCAACATGTTTAACGGTGTTGTTATTTTTGATCGTACTATTATTATTGCTGGTCGAAATATTTACTGACGATCCATTTACTTTTCTTTTTGATCGACTGTCTTGCCAAGTCTTAAAAAAAATAAAGATGGTTTTAAATAAAGGAAACAGCTTGCAACTTGTAGTGATTGAGTAAATAATCCACATCAACTATAGAAGAACAAATAGGATGAGCTGGAAATAATTAGATTAAGATCACTGACATCTCTGCCATCGTCCATAAATTCCAATTTATGGACGATGTCTTTGCTATCTCGAGCTAAATACATATTTTTGGTTTGATGTTGAAAATGTTCAATGTGCAAGAATGAATGAACATTCTGTTTTAATTTGATGATTAGAATGTAAATATGACAGTTGTTCCAACAAATAAATTAAGTGGTATTAAATCGGAAATTTTTAGAAGATAATTCAAATAAACATAAACAAAATATTTTACAAATGTCTACAGTAAATGTATGTATTAAATGAAAATTTCAAACAATGGATAGAAAGTACATAATACTCTTGATAAAATAATAAACCAGTAAAATGTTATTACAAATAATCCAGTTATAGTTTATAATAGCAAGAGTCAACTGGTTTCCAAATAAAGCAAAATATATTGTTTTGTTTATATGTAAGTACCTACCTGCATAGGCATGTTTCCAGGCATACCCATCATCATTTGCTGATTAGGGCCCCTATTTAATGTTTGCAAGAGATTCGTTGCAGGAGCCTGTTGAGGGCCACCCATCTGTGAAGTCTGCTGTCCCATGGCCATCATAGAATTTCTAGTACCCTGACTAGCCAAGTTCTGGAGAGCATTGATTGGGTCTGGCATACCCGGCCCACCTTGTCCTTGTCCTGGCACCGACATACCACCTCCTTGTTTGGGTTCTATTAAAAATAAAATATTTTGTAGAAGGTGGATCCAGGGGCGGCTTTACATAAAGACCAAATAGGTCCGGGCATAGGGCATGTTGGGGGCCCTGGCATTAGAAACAATTTCGAAAAAAAGCAATAACATAATTATAAGCTTCTATTAAAAGCAAATTACAACAATAGTGTTACACATACAAGACTTCACTTTCTGATATTCAAAAGGTTTGATTTATTTTCCTACATTTACCGGTGTCCCTATCGATACTCAGGCCTATGGAACTCATATACAGTGTTAGGAAAATTCTGAGGGCACATATGTTTTATCGTCAATGTGTTAGAAAGAGACAAAATACATATAAATTCAGTGTATTATTCTTTTTCGCTAACAGGATATCATAAAGTGGAAAACATCTGGTAGGCACGGCCCTCGAGAGACGTGTCCATAACGTCAATGTGTTACAATTTGTTTCTACATACGAACAGAAACAGTGTTGCCAACTTACATTATATATTAATATTAATTGTAAACTGCATTGTTCTAACGAGATCAAGTTATAAGAAGCTTTTAATTATGATTATTCAAGAGGTTGTAACAGATCAAGATAATTAATCCCATCTATTTGTTGAAAATTTTATTGTAATGCTGGAAATTGTTCTAGTTTTCAATTTGAAAACGGTTAAAACCTCTACTTTTGTTCAGATTTGGCAACGTGAAATTTGTCTCTGAACATCTGGGGTTTGAATCAGAGAATGTATTAGTAAAAAATTTTTAGTATTATTTACGTTTGTTTGCAAATGAGAAACGAATTCTCTGTGTAAACACACACAGTACAAATTAAAAAACGCTATGGTAATAAACTTAAATAACATCAAATTCTAATGAAAGTACCTACTATTTTTAATTAAAAGTAATATTCTGATAGGTAATAAATTAAAAAATAAAACTTCTTAATTCTACAAATGTTCGAATAATCCTCCGTTTTAAGCTAAACAGTAACCGAGCCGGTTATAAAATTCTTGACGAACATGTATGAGTATTTGAGGTGTTATTTCCATACAATGCATACTCATTTTATAATATTTACAAAAGATCGTTAATCATTCGCAAACAAACGTTTAGTGAAGTACCCAGATGTACAGTTAAACCTCCTCAAGAGGCGCACGCGCGATTCGTATTCGTCTGGTATAATAATCTACGCTAACTTTTGATTGTCTATCTCACTATTGTCTTTCTCTAACACACTGGTAATGCCACGTGATCGTTACATTTTTCCGTTGGCTATGAGAGGATTATCGTTTTACGTTGAAATTTAATAAAGAATAGTTTCTGTTATGAATAAAAATGAAAATTATATGGGCACTCTTTCAACGTGTACATTGAAAATGGAGAGAGGAGATAAATAAAAATAGAAGAATTACGGTTGTAGACGAAATCGTTTTATCAGGAACGTAGAAATTAGGTACAGGCGGTTTATTATTGAGATATTTGTTAACACATTAGTTATAAAAGAGTTTTAAGCCTACAAATATAATGTAGTTTTTAGGTGTAGTTATGGTTAACTTTATCAATAATAACGATTACATTGAACAAGAAAAGAAGGGATTTTAAGCCATCTAAAAATAACGTATTCTGACACACATCAAATATGATTACAGTTGACAAATTGGAAATATAACCCCATGTTATTGATACAATAAAAGCATTAATATTTCATAAATTTAACTATGGAAGAAATTTTAGAAAATGTTATTGTTAGAATGG
Source organism: Galeruca laticollis (assembly GCA_963921935.1). NCBI lineage: Eukaryota > Metazoa > Arthropoda > Insecta > Coleoptera > Chrysomelidae > Galeruca > Galeruca laticollis. The sequence goes on along the minus strand of OY998175.1, from coordinate 160,535,311 downwards.
ATCCTAACGGATTGGATAATAATAATTAAGGTTAGGTTTTATGTTTGGTATAATAAATTCTTGATGTTGTCAGATTTTCTCAGAGGAAAAATGTAACAGCTTTGTTGATCAAAAAAAATATTGTTTTATAAACTATTGTCTTCTAAAAATCTTCCCATAAAAATATTGTAGTTTCCTTTATATTGGAGAAATTAAGTAGGTTTTAACAATTATTGCGGGTACCAAAATATATCAATTTTGACAACGTTGTAATTGGAAAAATAAAATAACTAATACATTCTCTGATTCAAACCCCAAATGTTCAGAGACAAACTTCACGTTGCCAAATCTAAAAAAAGTAAAGGTTTTAACCGCTTTCTAATTGAAAACTAGAACAATTTCCAGCATTACAATAAAATGTTCAATAAATAGATGGGATTAATTATCTTGTTCTGTTACAACCTCTTGAACTATCATAATTAAAAGCTACTTATAACTTGTTCTCATGTTAGAATAATGTATTTTACAATTAATATACATATACAATGAAAGTTGGCAACACTGTTTCTGTTCGTATGTAGAAACAAATTGTAACACATTGACATTATGGATACGTCTCTTGAGGGCGGTACCTACCAGACGTTTTCCACTTTATGATATCCTGTTAGCGAAAAAGAATAATACAGCTTGTCCAGCTCTGACATACCCCAGAGCAAATTTAAGTGTCCCTGTGCGTTCCCCAAACGAATTAAAAAAATATATAAAAAACAAATAAAAAAATATATATGTATAAACAGAAGAAACAAATAAAAAAAAAGAGAAATAAAATAAAATAAAGAATAAATAAAAAAAAAGAACAAAAAATAAATGAGGAGAAAAAAACGATTAAACTAGTTATAGATATTAGGTATTAAATATAATGTGAAGGCAGAGTGATGACAATCAATCAATTTTTGCAATACAAATTAAATCTGGCGAATGGAACCTCTTCCGAAGCCATTGTAACCACACACACACACACACACACACAACTTGTTCTCATGTTAGAACAATGCATTTTACAATTAATATACATATACAATGAAAGTTGGCAACACTGTTTCTGTTCGTATGTAGAAACAAATTGTAACACATTGACATTATGGACACGTCTCTCGAGGGCGGTACCTACCAGACGTTTTCCACTTTATGATATCCTGTTAGCGAAAAAGAATAATACACTGAATTTATATGAATTTTGTCTCTTTCTAACATATTGACGATAAAATATATGTGCCCTCAGAATTTTCCTAGCATTGTATAGTATTTTTCCCAGAGAAGAGACTTGATTCAAGAAAAAAAAGAGGCTAGGAATATATGGCAAAGGACACCAATAGCAGAAAATAAAAAGTTAAATAGGCTTACACAACAACTAAAAAGAGGAATCACAAAAAGTAAAAAATGAGTCAGTCAACAAATACCTGAGTGCGAGATGATGATCAATACACTGATCACTCCCTTTGGAAGGTGGCTAAAAGGATGAATAAGCCAATTCTAAATATATGTACCTCCTATACGAAAAGAAAACGGTACATGGGCAAGAAATCCTAAACAGAAAGTGGACTCTTCCGCTGGCTATTTAGAAAATATCTTTCAACCAAATCCTGAAGAAATTCAAGTAGACGATGAACAGGAACCCAGAATCTGAGAACATATTATTGGTTACTACACCTTGTTTTTAAACTAGGAGGACTGATTTGAATTTAAGTTGGCAATTCTGTAGATTCCTGACTGGTCAAATCGCAGCCGGTTTTACACAGCACTTTTGACATATATTATGATTGACAATTGTATAAATTGTAAACAAATAGTGTCCATATTGTTCTTTCTTGCATTCTTGTTATTGTTTTATTAAAATATAAAAACAGTTCTTATCAGGACTAATTTGAAAATGGACTTAGATAATATTCCAAGTACTAGCAGACGACATTCGCCCTCCAAAAAAGGAGCTCTGTAATTTTAGGGTATTTATCGTCTACAGAGAAGCAAAACAATGTGAATTTGTATAAACAAATCTCAGATGATGAACCAGAGAGAAAGGTGAATGCCATTGTGTTTAAAATCGTAAAAACGGAAATAAAACATCGTGAATTTGTATAAACAAATCTCAGATGATGAATCAGAGGGAAAGGTGAATGCCATTGTGTTTAAAATTGTAAAAACGTTGGGTAAGTTATCGAAAATAGCACTTTTGTGTGAAATTAACATATACAAATTTTATTTTTTAGGACCTGCTAGATTCAAATTAAAGAATATAGAAACACAAGAATAACTGTCTCTTCTAACCATCGTGGAGGTCGTCCAGGAACCTTCGACGATACAACATAAAATATAATTCGACACATGTTCATAGCTTCTTTTTTAAAAATGAAATACCAACTTTGAATAAAATTTTAACTGAAATAAGAAAATGCCCAGATTTACCACAAATTTCTCGTTCATCATTACATAAAGTTATGAACGAAATGAATTTTAAGTAAGCCAAAAATTATACTAATTTTTATAAGAATTGAAAGCTCCTTTATTTATTTTATGGTATGTAATAAGAAAATACATTTTTTTAGATACTCGAAAATAAATAGAAAGAGCATTTTAATAGAACACAATGATATTGTAAGATGGAGAAGAAATTATCTAAGATCCATCAAACAGTATAGGCAAGAACAGAGACCCATTTATTACCTTGACCAAACCTGGCTAAATGAAGGTCATACAAATTCTAAAATAAGGATAGATACATCTATTCGAGATAAAAGAGATGCTTTTCTTAAAGGATTGTCTACAGGTTTGAAAAAACTATCTGGAAAAGGCTAACGTTTAAAATCCTTCATGCGGGATCTGAGAATGGATTTGTCAAAGATACATTGATAATATTTAAAAGTAAAAAAAACTGGAGATTATCATGAGGACATTGGTATTTGAAAACTGGTTTTCTGAATTTCTAAAAAACTTGCCAGGTGGTGCTGTAATTGTAATGGACAATGCATGTTACCACAGCCGTAGGGTAGGAAAGATTCCAACAACATATTCATTAAAAAAATAGATGCTAAAATGGTTACAATCTAAGAATAAACAATTTGATATGAATATGGTTCGATCTGAACTTATAAAACAGCATAAAGATAAGTTCAATTCATATGTTACCGATGAAATCGCACAACAAAATAATTAAATTGTACTTAGGCTGCCACCATATCATTGTGAAATGAACCCTATAGAATTGATTTGGGCTCAAGTAAAAAATGAAGTGGCAGCCAAAAATACTACTTTTACACTAAAAGATGTAAAGGATCTTCTAATGCAAGCCTTGGAAAATGTGACAAACATTCACTGGCAAAATTGTGTTACACATGTCATAAAAGAAGAAGATGAAATGTTCAAGTTAGATAGGATTGTGGATGATCTTATAGAACCGATAATCTTTTCTTTCTCTGGTGATGACAGCGAGGCAGATTCTGAGTGAATAATTATTTATAACTTTATATAAATTTATTTAGTGTTTCTTGAGTTAACAAATAATAGACAATAGGTTTGTTCCAACCGAAGTAAATACCGTTTTAGTACCATACAATCTCAGTAAAGCAGTAAATTTGATGTAAATTACACAGACTTATTATATTCACTAATCAGCAGGTCAACTGGGTTTGTATCGTAATTGTACGGTTTTTGTGTTAGTTGGAACATACCTAATGTAATTAATAGTTCTGATATACGAGGGCGGTTTGACGGAAGAGTGACTTTTCAGAGGTTGGCAACACTTTTGCTATGGTGATTATATTGTTAGTTTCTGCCATGTTTCTGATGTCATTTGTCAAAATTATACATACATCTGACAGAAGATAAGTTTTAATACTCATTTAAAGAAAACTGTTTTTGTAGTTGGGTACATATAGAGAACAAATAATTTCCAGTGTTAATTAAACATTATTTTTTACGTGGAAAACAAATAAAGAAACCGAGGAAAAGTTATGGAAATATTATTCTGGAATTGTTCCGTCCCATGGAATGATTTGTAAGTGGTTCTCTTCTATTAAAAGTGGTCATATGAACACGGATGATGCTGAACGTCCAGGACCGTCATTTACTGTAACTACTACAGAAATGGTTAATAAAATCCGTGCCCTTGTACTTAGCTATCGTCGAATAAAAGTACGTGAGATAGCTAATGAAATAGATATTTCAACCGAACGGGTATGCAACATTTTGCATTAAAGGTTACATATGAAAAAGGTATCTGGAAGGTGGGTGCCGTGATTGCTTAATGCTGATCAAAAGCTATCTTGCATAAAAAATTCAAACATAAGCCAAGTGAATTTTTACGTCGATATGTCACAGTAGATGAAACTTGGGTACATCATTATACCCCAGAAACAAAAATACAGTCGAAACTATGGACTTAATCCGAGGAACGTGCTCCCAAGAAAACAAACACCGATTTTTCGGCCAATAAGATCATGGCCACAGTGTTTTAGGATTCCAAAGGTGTAATTTTTATTGATTATTTTGAAAAAGGGAAAACGATAACTGGCTAATATTATGATGATTTGCTGACACGTTTTGATGCCGACCGCATTTGTTGAAGAAAAGAGTTTTGTTCCAACACGACAATGCTCCTGCCCATTCTGTCGCTATTGTTACAGAAAAATTAGACGAACTGCATTACGATTTATTGTCTCACCCGCTGTATTCACCTGATCTGGCTCTCTCCGGTTACTTTCTGTTTCTGAATAACTGGTTTGTTGTCTCCCTCCGCTTCGCGTCGGGAGACAACGTAACTTCGAGCTAAAATCTAATACTTTTTTCCCTTGTATAATAAATAACTATTTTTACAGTAAAGTAACTTTTTCATTGAAAAGTCACTCTTCCGTCAAACTGCCCTCATTCTGTAAAATGTTTATTTGTTACAAATTATGCAAATAGTTCAATGATTAAACCATTTTTATACCACATCTAATTTCTAAGTACTGAAATTACTGTTTTCGGAATGAGGATTAACTGTAACAGGTTGTCTATTGAAAAATAGGCCTTTCTCATACCATTTGGAAATTTCCTGTTCTTTATAGGTACCTAATCTTGCTATGAAATATTCCAAATACAAAATCTTTGGAAGAAGTGATGATAAATACATTATTCTGCTATCACATACAGATATTTTTGATGATTTATTTCTAGAACAAGAAAATATTTGTTGATCAAATAAGTTCTTGTACTTGCAATGGAACATTTTATATTTCATACTTAACAAATTTTTTATTCAACTGATCTTCATTTCTCATATCGTCGTTAAAACACGAAAAATGTGTAACTCTCAATTTAATAAAAAAAAAAGATTTTGATGCCATCTCTTAGCGGTTTTCAACATCTACATGCTCAGAAATTTGTGTAGTTCCATCGAACAGTTAAATATTTTTCCCGCGCAAAATAGAATAATGTGTATCTCCGTGCTTGAAATTATTTAAAAGAAATATGTGTATCTCCCTTACACTAGCACGGCGTCAGTGCGTAACATCACATCAGTGGATAACATAAAAAGTAGTGGTAAAATAACGCTGCTTTGCTGTGAAAACAAAGGTAAATTGATTGTTTGATAGAACGCAGCTTAAGTTAGTAGTGGGAATTATTACTGTTTTTCCAAAATTCCATACTGAATTGGAAGTTGGAGATACACAAATTTCAGCATTTTGTGTTTTTGAGCTGAGCTATGAGCATTCAGTGAGAAATGTGTATCTCCATAAAATATTATTCATGATAATGAAGATTTAGGGACAAACGTGGCAATTCTGTATTATCTGTTAAAATTCAAAGGCCTTTAAAATAAATCAGCAAATCATAGAACAACATGTAAGTATTATTAAATTTTACGGAATTGTCACCATAATCTGTAGAAATCATGACAATTGAATGACAATTAAAAATTTATTTATTTTTTTGTATACACAATATGTTTAGATTATTGTAGGTTCTGCCTTACTGTACTTTGTTAAGCTAATGGATATCGTTGAATTAGATATTCTAAATGAAATGGAATTTGAAGAAGCCGAAGCTTTGAATAATATAAACCACAGATATGACTTACAATTACAACTGTATACTTAGTATTGTTCAGACTCAGTTTCTAGAAAGTCCGTACTCAAAATTTTACATATTAATATTCGTAGTGCACGAAAAAACTTTGAATCTTTCTTAACTTTTCTTGAAACTTTTCAACTGAAAGACTTGGATATAATAATTTTTGGTGAAACAACAAATATCATTAATACAAATAATTATACAATCCCAGGTATCCAGACATTTTCTAATAACAGTAAGAATAATCAGAATGATGGAATACTTGTTTTTATTAGAGATCATATAACTTCAATATAAAGAATATCATTCTGCCACAAAGTAATGTCACCATTACTAACATAACCTTTAAAGTATACAATGTGGATTATTCAGTTTTGACATGTTATAAGGCTCCCTCTATTAACGATAAATTATTTCTGTCGGATCTGGAATCCTTTCTATTTAATTTGAATAAGAAAAATATAGATATTTTTTTGGGTGACACAAATTTTAATATACTCAATCCAACTAAACCCACTACAAATAGCTATATATCTATGATGTCATTTTTTGGTTTTGAATCTTACATTAACTCATATACCAAAGTGACTCCAGAAAGCAGAACTTGTATTGATCACATGTTTATAAGAAAAAAACATAAAAATGAATAAGCTTGTTTATGATTCATTCGTTATAGATACTGATGTCACTGATCATTTCCCAATATATTTAAATATTAGTTATGCTCAAAACATTATCACTTCAAAGAAAAGCATAGAAGAGAAAACGGTTAGGACGCTTGACGAAATTAAATTCGAAAGCAAATTAAGTACAATAAAATGGAATAATGTGATTTCTGAACCCGATCCAGATCTGGCTTATCAAAAATTTATAGATACTTTTGCAAACACATATAAAGAATGTCACAATACAAAAACATTATCTATTCCAGTACATAAATAACTTAAGCCGTGGATCACTAATGGCATCATTCAATCGGTAAAACATAGAGACAAATTGAAAAAGTTAGTAGTTAATAATAAAAATGATAATGATTTACTTCGGAAATACAGAAATTATAGAAACAATCTTAACAAGATTATGCAAATTACAAAACATGACTATTATAAAAAACTAATCAATGGCAATTCTAATGATATGAAAAAAATCTATAAATAATATCTGATGCAACAAATGAAAATAAAAATAAAACTAATAATGATGTCAAAATAACAAGTCATTCAATAATGATAAGGAAATGGCTAATTTTTGCAACAACTACTTTATTAACATAGGACTGAATATGGCCGAAAAAATAAAACAACTGACTTCAGGCATCATTATGAATTATCCAAATCTAATAAATTCCATGGCTTTAAAGCCTGTCACTAACACAGAAATTATTATGCATATTAATAGATTAAAGAATAATACTGTTCCAGGTATAGATGGTATTCCATCACGGATAATAAAGAAATATCACAAATACCTGTTAGACCCTTTAGTTCCTATTATAAATAACATTTTTTTAACCGGTAAGGTCTCAATGTCTTTCAAAATATCTACAGTTACACCTATTTTCAAAAAGGTTGCAAAACTGATATTGCCAATTATCGACCCATAAGTGTTATTTCTAACTTTGCAAAATTTTTTGAAAAAGGTATAAAAAGTCGATTATTTGATTATCTAACCTTCAATAATATATTAAATAACAATCAGTTTGGTTTCATGAAAGGGGTCAGTACAGCTGATGCTATGTATGAACTAATCAATAATGTAAAAAATGGACTTGACCATAATGAAAAAGTGATTGCAGTTTTTTTGGACCTTGCAAGGGCGTTCGACACAGTACCTCATCGGCAGCTCATTGATGTCCTTAAGCACTATGGTATCAGAGGTGTTGTGCTGGATGTTTTTGAAAATTACCTGGGGCAAAGAAATCAAATGGTGAAAATCAGAAAAGAGGATAGTGACCCTTTGAACATTAAAATTGGAATACCACAGGGTACAGTCCTTGGTTCGTTACTTTTTATTATATATATTAACTCCCTACTGAAATTGGAAATAAGTAGCGTCTCCATTTCGTATGCAGATGATACAGTCTTACTGTTTAAAGCAAGGAACTGGCAAACTGTTTCAAAAAGGTCAAATATTGGCTTGAGTGTGGCAAATTAACTTTAAACACTGATAAAACATTCTACTTAGCATTTTCAGTGAATGATGCAAACAGACCAAATTTTAATTGTATCAAAATGAATGACTTTGATATTATTTGGGAAACTAACACCATAAAATACCTGGGCATTAAAATTGACAAAAATTTGAAGTGGACCGAACATATTCAAGATTTAACGAATAAAATTAGGCGTTTGATACATAAATTTTATATAATTCGCAGAATTTTACCTCAAAAACTGCTTCTGCAAGTTTATAAGTCTTTAGTGGAGTCACTCTTGAGATATGGTAACATTGTTTGGGGAGGGCTATATAACAATGCACTAAAACAATTAAATGTCATACAGAATTATATTCTGCATATAATCTTCTTTAAAGATAGGCTCTATTCAACCAGTCTATTATATAATGAAAATATCCTGAATGTTTGATGTTTATATTACGTAAGTAACTGTATATTTTATTTTAAATTAAAAACAAAAAATTTCTTAAATCATCAATACCAAACAAGACATAATACAAGTGATACGATCTTCGTACCATTTAGAAGATATGATGCTAACCAAAGGTTTGCTACCGTTTTGGCACCAAAAATTTTCAATTCTTTACCAAACACAATAAAAACAATAACCAAATATAAGACATTTGTCAGTCTGTGTCAGAAATACATATATGAAAATAGAGAGTACCTAGATGGACTGTTGTAGTATATGGTAGTGAATGATCTTTTTTCTTTTTTTTTTCAATTCGGATATTATTTATTGTAAGGCAATTTAATGGTTATATTTCATTTGAAATGTACTTATTTCAACTGCACATACAAGTGTTAAGTCACTTAGGTGCATTATACACAACTGGTGTTATAGTGTGAATTGCACAGCTTTGTACTTTTTATACCATTTATAAGTATTATTACTATTATTATTGGAAATTAAGTATATTGTATTTTCTATAGCACAATAAATAAATAAATAACAAAAAATAAAAAATTTTAGATTTTAAAAATGACTTCTCGTGGAAAGAGGATGGTTGAAATGGCCACCAATGAGAAAACTACGAAGGTTTTATTTAGTTGTGTATGCAGATGCATACCAAAAAGTGTTGAAGAATATTTTGTCGGAGATGGCAGCCTACTTCAACTACAGAATGTTGACAATATCAAAAAAACACAGAATCAGTCGATAAAACTGAAACAGAAGGTCTCACTGCAGAGTATCAAGTTGAAAACTGTCATCGCTCTGATGTCTTTGTCGAAATTAATAATAACTCAGGCAACATTGACCTTCCAGGAGAAAGTGGTACCTATCACATAGAAGAGATCAATGGAGAATTAATTGTAGAACCAACTGAATATGACAATGAAGAAGATTGGATTGAAAATGAAACTGAACAGGACACTGATGAGTACATACCTGAAGCTGTGACGACAAAAGTGGATCTGAAGGAGATAATCCGGTTAACACGGATGAAACAATAGAAGGAGCTGAAAAATTATGCAGGAAGAAAAGAAAACGGATACATGTAAAATATGATCAAACCTATAGCAAAAACAAAAAAAACCGACAATTTGGACTGGCTTACAGTGGTAGAAGGAAGATAGACAATAGATGGAATTATGCAGTGGCAAAACCAAAAAAAATGCTCAAGGGTCCATGTGCATGTAAACTTGGAAATTCCGGTACTGCTGTACAGTGTAGGAAGCTCTCTGAAGAAGATAGAACAGGAATCTTCAATAAGTTCTGGTAAATGACATGGCCTGAAAAAAGACAGTATGATACAGGTCTTGTTAGGATGCAAAAAGTTAAAAGAAGACGAGGAATCAACGAGAAAAGTGGGCGAAATTATTCATTCAAATACCACCTCAAATGTAATATGGCTGAATACCGAGTTTGTAAAAAAATTTTCATTGCCACACTGGGTGTATCTGAGAATGTGATCCTACTTTGGGTAAAAACAGATGAAGCAACGACTACTGAGAACAATGCTGGTGATGGACAATATCTTGAAAATGGCATAGAAAGGTGCAAGCGAAGAAAACAGGATGATAGAATTAACAATCTAAAAAGGTTTTTGAACTCCTTAGTGAAGATGGAGTCGCACTATTGCAGCGCTTCGTCGACGAAATTATATTTGGAACCACTCTAGCAAAGTAAAAGAGAGCTGCATCGTTTTTACAAGGATTCATGGTGCACGGAACAACAAGTTGAACCTGCTACTCTTACAACATTTTATTCAGTTTTTGAAAAAAAAAGAAGCCAGGAACGAAAAAGAACATGACAAAATGTCAGACAATAACGATTTAGTCCTAACAAAGGACTTGCAGTCAGTGTTACTGGCACCCAGTTCGAAAGTTTCCCTGATGTATTATAAAACAAAATTGGCCGTCCACAATTTCACCATTTATAACGTGAAAACAAACCAAATGATGGGTATTGCAATCTGTGGAGTGAACTGGATGGGTCCGTGGGCGCTAATGAATTTGCTTCCATTATCGTTTCATTCATTGAGGAAAATTTAATTGCAAACATTTCTTCGAATTCGGGAAATATTATTTTCTGGAGCGATGGCTGTGGAGCGCAGAATCGCAACAACGTGTTATCAAACGCTTTGCTATCTACCGCTGTGAAGAATAACATTACTATCATACAGAAATATTTATATAAAGGGCATACGCAAATGGAGGCAGATAGTATGCATTCTGCCATTGAACGACGGTTGAGAAACCGTGACATAAACGTTCCTGCCGATTATATCCAGTATTGCAAAATAGCACGTTCTAAGCCTCGACCCTATAATGTACAATTTCTCACTTACGGGTTTTTCAAAGATTTCTCCTCTATTAAATATTATAATTCTATACGACCCGGACGTAGAACTGGGGATCCTGTTGTAAATTATTTAAAGCAACTAAAGTACAGACCAGATGGAATTATTGAGTACAAAGTAAGACATAGTGGAGATTGGAAGGAAATGGTGGTCCAGAAAAATAAAGTTCAACAAGCTTATAATTTTGCTGAACTTCCTAGTCTGTACATGGAGAGAAGAAAAATAAAGAAAGAGAAATTTGAGCACCTTCAACAGTTGAAAAATAGCTTGGAACTCAACTACCATGATTTTTATAACAACATCGCTTACCAATAGAACTATTTACTATTTACCCATCTTAATTATGTTTCTTTGCATAAATATTTCTTTTTTTTAATAATAATTTTCAATAATAAAGCAAACTGTTTAACTCCAACTTTTTGTACAATTGAACCTAGAAAAATGTGCAAGTCCCTTAAAATATTTCAAACTTGTGTAAATGTTGCTTTCTATCATTATTGTTAGTTTCTGCAATTAATGTAGTAATAATTAGTTTTGAAAAATAGTAAGGGAGTACGGGTAATAAAAAAAAGTTTTTTGTCTCTCCTGTAATGGAGTTACACATTTTTCGGGTTTTAACGACGATATAGCTCAATTTTCAAAAAACAAACATCCTCTGCTCTCTGAATAATGCTATTTTCGTCTATTGTGGTTCTTTCATTCTGAATTATTTACCTGTGATCAGAAACGACTCAGATCTTATTATTGTTTTAAAATTTGTGTCATCAATAAATACAAAACTTTTCAAAACTAACTTCATCTGCCACCAAATTTGACAACTGTTATTAACCTTTTCACAAAAGTAGTCGCCGACCTTGAAATTCTTTATATATTTAATTTTACAATTCGTTGTTTTTTTTTCGTTTTCAATAATATGCATTCTCTCTTTTACCGTGTGTCTATTAGGTTAATTATTATTTAGTTTGTGGTTCATTATTTCCAGACTGTATAATTTTAGTATGACTAGTATTTTATGTCATCTCTTTCAATCTAGTAACTTTTTTAGTGATTTCTAGTGGTGTGATTCAGGTTTCTTAAAATGATCCTCCTAGTTTAAAAACAGGGTATACAAAAGAAGTTAATAAATTAATCAATAATAACATCAATACAAAAAAGCTCTCGGCTGTCACTTGAATAGTGGTGAGATGTTAAAAAAATTGCCCAGGAAAGCTATAGTACAGCTTACTACCCTCATTAATGCATCTTTTAGGCTCAGATATGTTCCCATCCTATGGAAAACAGCGGAAGTAATAATCATACCTAAAGTAGGAAAATCCAGTCATGAATTAACATTGTACAGGCCAACCTCCTTACTACCCGTAATCTCAAAGGCGTTAGAGAAATTGCTGTTAAGAGGAATGAACCATATAATTGCACAAAAAAACATTATCTCACTACACCAATTTGGATTTAGTGATAAACATTCTACCATACATCACATCCATTGGATAATGACTAAAATAGAGAAATCATTAGAAGACAACTGGTTGAAATTTTTCAGTCATACCTAGAACAGAGAACTTTCAGAGTTAAAATGGAAATGAGTACTCCGAGCTGAAATCAATAAACGCAGACGTCCCACAAGACAGTGTTCTTGGGAGAGTACTGTACCTCTTGTACATAATATGTATTATCAGACATTCCAGAGCGAGAAAACATAATATTAGCCACATTTGCTGATAACACAGGAGTTTTAACAGTAGGGGCAACTATAGAAGAAACAACGCCAATCTACAGAATGCAGTTAATAACATAGAACACTGGTCTAAAAAATAGTGAATAAAATTCAATGAAGATAAATCAGTCCATATTAACTTTACCAACAAAAGAATAAATTACCTTCCAATCTCAATAACAATATTGTTCCTAATAAAAAAACGGCAAGTACTTGGGATTAAATCTGAACATCAAACTTAAATGGAAAGAACATGTTAAAAAGAATACTGAACAGTTAAAGATTAAGTATAAAAATATTATGTATTGGTTGATATATAAGCACTAACAGCTTTTTATTTAGAAGAAATTATTGATGTATAAACAAGCCTAAAAACGTTCCAAAACTGAATATTAAGGAATATGCAGGAGTTCTTTGATATGTTCGGAACGACGATTTATGTTGATACCTCGAATCTATCCAAGATGAAATTAATAAACATCCGGACATGAAGAGAGGCTCCATAAACATCTGAACCCTGAAGCTTCTAGACAACCATCCTGAGATACGAAGGCTCAAAAGAACTAAACTATTTGAGATTGTGTAAGTATTTGTTAGTGCAAAGCAGAGTCAGTGCTGTGCCGTGTAGACATAACAAAGAGTGAGCAGATCCCAACAAAAACTAAGATGGACCACAGGTGACATCTAGATTACAACTGTTAGGAATTTAGGTTAAAACAAAAAGTTGATTAATCTTTTAGATTAGGACATACCCATTGTTAAATATAAATTACTATTTTCGGATATTAGAAAGGTTTTATTTGTTTTGTAATGATAAAAATTAAGTTACGGCAGCGCTGACGTGGTACCCCACCAGAACAGCAAAGTCCCCCACGCCAAGATGCGCACGAAGAATCGACAGCAGAAGGGAAGGAGACTTCCACCACCACCGCTAAGATGTATATAAAAATGCAAGCCGACAGACAAGACGACAACTTGGTTCACGGACTCCAGCTCCTACAAGTTCAGCCGCCTCCAGTGCGAAGCGTAGGTCGAAGGTACTGACTTTAACCTTATACGCTTTACACAATTCACTGCCGAGTGTTGTACTAAGTCGAAGTATTGATTCGACTTTTATACATCATTCACTTAAACGGCCGTTGGTCTCTGGTATTGACGGAAACGATAACGATTGTTCAAACTGTTAGAAGAATTTCGATGTGGTATTGACGCATCGAAAACTCTGCAGTATCTCCGTAGGGTTTGCAACGTTGAGCCGGGTATTGACCGACTGTAAACAATCGCTCTAAGTGTTAGTATAATTCTGGTGTGGTATTGACGCGCCAGAATAACTACATCCCTATAGAACCGAGAGAGCCGTTAAGTTGGGGATTGACTAACTATAAACGATACTCTCACATCTTGAGACTATAACCGAAAGAGTATTAATCTATCGGTTGTTCTCAACTTTGGCTGTCTGAACATTTCATAGGGCATAGAGAATCCCGTACACCACAGTTGAAGTTTCGCATCGTTACACCTACCTACTTTCAGATCGTCAGTACACATCGATTGACAGAGGAGTGCGGACCGTCTGAGCGTGATTTTCAATATAATTACGTACCAAAGTAATATATATATATATATATATATATATATATATATATATATATATATAGAATATTGTATTTTAGTTTAATTTTATCTTTGTAAATAATATCTTTAGAAATAAATCAGTTAATTTAATCGAACTCTGTCTCCTTTGGGCTTACCTGGGCAATACACATTAGTTTTTCTACATTTACCAGGGTCCCCCATGGATACTCAGGCCTATGGACCTCATAACTTGTAAAGACGGACCTGGATGGTTCTTATTAGTGAAAATAGTGAATGAATAAAAAAAATACAAAATCTGTACAATGTGATCAAAACCAGTCGCAACATCTCAATTTTTATATACAAAAAATCCAAGTAAGAAAAACTGCTAATGACACCAATTATACCTAATTCTTACAAGAAGAAGGAAACAGATGAATTCAACAAGAAGCAAATATTAAAAAACACTGTTTGTACTTGAATAAAATAATAATTGAATGAATGGAACAACGAGTACTGAGTGTGCAGTTTATTATAAAATCCAGTCAAGCTTACAGCCACTATGCCATTATCAAAGCTGTCATCAGAAACAGTTACTAAAGTTGTCTAAAATATAAAATTGTGCACTTGTTCAGTGGATAAAATTATTAATACCATACAAATACTTGTAATGAATTAAAACGTCAGTTAAAAATTAACCCTGAAATAACGGCTTACAATTATATTGCTACCTGTTTCAAGTTAAACATTGAATTAAAAATTATCAACTAAATGATATCCTGTCTAAACTGATTGTCGTTTTTAATTCAATGCCAAACTTGAAACATGTAGCAATATAATTGTGCACCCTTAATTTTTAACTGAAGTTTTAATTCATTACAAGTATTTGTATGGTTTTAATAATTTTATCCACTGATGCAGAACAAGTGCACAATTTTGTTTTTAGACACCTTTAGTAACTTTTTTGATGACAGCTTTGATAATGGCCTAGTGGCTGAAAGCACTTAGCTAGATTTTATAATAAACTGTACACTGAGTACTCATCATTTCATTCATTCAATTCCTATCTACCCCATATTCAGATAACTCTAATAAAATAATAGTTTGTTACATATTAATGATGCACATAACTTGCAATCAAATTTTAATTAACGCTGAGATATCAATTGTAAAAGTTACTCTTAAATTAATTTATAACTCGAGGAGTTCATCTCCTACAAAATGAATTATACATTTCACAGAATTCTAATTATATATGTAATATTAACATTTATCTAAAAATTGAAGGAGTCAATTATACTGATCAGACATCCAAATATACTTAAACAATTTCAAAAATACCTATTACTGTCACTTTTTCAATTATATGGGTATAAAAACTTCCAACAGAACACATGTATAAACTTTTTTATGTTGTTTTTACTATTTAAAATTACATTTATTATTTGTGTAGGTATACTTGTAAGATCAATATATTTTTGGAAGGCCAATGAAGACATTTTGTTGTTTCTTATTTGTAGAATTGTAAATTACTTACTCATTTCTCTGACATGTAAAATTAATCTAGCAACGAAACCTAAGTATTCCTCCTTATTTTTAGCTTTTTGAAAGACATGATTTTCCATTTCTATGCTATTTCTAGACGTGTTCATACCAGATTGCCTGATAGCTTCGTCACTATAAAATTAGAAATATGTAGTTTCATTATAGTTTTACTCATTTTAAATGAGATATTAGAATTCAAAATATGTTTTTGATAGACACTAACAGCACGCTGAAATTTTACCAATTGTAATACTTACATTTTAGCAACAACACTTTGCCGAAATGTGGAAGTTCTCCAAGAATTTTCGTCAGTCATTTTTATTTAAGAAAAATCACACAAAAAATTAATTTTATAATTCTAAATATGATATCCCCACAAAAACACCCCAAAAATGAAAACTAGAAAATGGAAAAACTATGTCTTTTTCATTATCAGTTTACAGTTCAAAGTATTGTTTCTGTTTAGAAAAATATTTTGACATATGCAAATGCCAACACTACACGGATACTCGCATTTTACCAAAGTCCTCTTGTCGTGTAGATATGACTATTTCTATCCTTATTTAAAGCTGCAAGCATAAAGAAATAAACATATTTATTTGTCTATGGCTACAAGCTAAAATGGTATAGATGACTCTTCTGCATAGGATGTAGATCTAACAAAAACTATCTTATAGGTCGCCATTGATATGACGTCACGTGAAAAGAGAGCTAAATTCAAATTAAAAATTTAGCACCAAATTGAATGAAATATATGTACATATAGAAGTTGTTTGGAAACAAATTTAATTAATATGTTCCAAATATGAACCATCATAAAATTCTTAAACCACCCCTGCATCACGTGCTCCAACGGTTTTTACCCGCCAAGGAATACGGGGCATATCTAACGAACCGTAACTCACCGGTACCCTCTCATTGGTCATAACCACAGGGTGACGTCAATTGCGTTTCGTTAAGTATGCCCCGGGTTCTTTGCCGGCGATTTTCCAGCATAAAACAATAGAGAGATGGGTCGGCAGTGGAATTTCAGATGCTGATCTGTGAGCATCGACAACATTAAAAGGTGGTTCCCTAGGCAGTCACCGACAAAGGGACACCTTATCATTTTACAGTTATTATGGGTAGTTATTAACTACATACTTGTACACAATTGTCTCAACTTCTGGTGTAACTATATACAATTGTATTTACATAAATAAACAATTTAATCGCAAAACTCCACTTGCAGTTTACTTCCATTCACGAACCAGATCACTATCGATATACAAAGAAAGTCCTATCGAAGACCCATAGAATTGAGAGATTTAATACAATTCTACAGAAGTTTTAACTGTTTCGGTCATAAATTGAGATGATATGCGAATTTCTTTAAAGTTCAGATTGATGTTTTAAATACATATACTTCTGTGAATTTATGTTATGTTTATTGATTATTGAGTTTACTGTAGCCAAGTGAAAAAAACTTTAAAAATGTATACACTGTTTCAGTTTCCTTAAAAATAGTACACAATTATTTATTTGTTTCGTATGCAATGAGTAAGAATAAACACTTAAATTACCTACCACATTCAATAAAAAGTAAAATCCATATAAGACGTAAATAAAAATTTTCAAGGGAAATAATTTATAAAGTATTGGAAATTTGGCTACAGACTGTTAATAAATAGGTATCCAAATATAGATCAAAAGATTTCCCATCTCTCAGGAGGGTGCTTCATCCCCTTTAGCTCAAGAAACCACCCATTAATGTTACCCCGTCCTAGTTATTTTCAGTTTTTTCGAAAACTCTCACTCTGTGACGAGAAAAATAAATAGGACCTAAATTATTCATTATACGTATAACAGTCTACATAATTTATGTCTTTTACAATTTTTCGCTATATCGAGCCATAATCTCACAAATATAGATAGAATAAATGAAATTGACTGTCTCGACCCTTACTTCGTGGAATATGCTCATATTAGTGTTTTTAAATGAAACTCAAGGTCTCTAGTTAATTCCACAATATAATAAAAGTTATTGAAAATTCTAAAAAATTGACAATTGTTTCGATAAATCAATATCATCGTCAGAATGACAGAAGTTACATTTCATTTTATGCCTACCTGATGTTTAGTAGTTATATTTGGCTAGACCAAGAAGTAACCTAACTTGTGATTGGCTTAATATATGTTTACAGAAAGTAATGTTAGTACAAAATTGTTAAATGTAAAAACAAAAATACCACTATTAAAGAAGTCAGGTATATATAAACTCAAATGTCCAGAATGTAATGCTGTCTATTTGGGTCAGACCCTTAGGAATTTTGAAATACGATACAGTGAGCACTTACGAGCGTACAGATTAAAACAACCAGATAAATCCCACTACGCAAAACATCTACTTGACACCAATCATTCATTGACACCTAACACAAAACTAGAAGTACTGCATATTTGTGAAAAGAAACAAGAACTGGATTTCCTTGAAGAACTGGAAATTAGAAGATATTTAAGAAACCCACAATATGAAGTTGTCAATGAACAGTTAAATCTAGGGAATTCTCCACTAATAAACTGTCTTCTTAAGTGATAATTGTAAAGATCAGCAGATATAGTTTTCCTGGTTTTCTATATCATTGCACAGTTATACTGATCTTAATTGGAAAAATGATATCCAGGATATCACCATAGGGCTAATAATATCTAAGCTTCAATATTTGTAATATCACATCTTCTTATTTTTTCTATAAACATATATTAAGCCAATCACAAGTTAGGTTACTTCTTGGTCTAGCCAAATATAACTACTAAACATCAGGTAGGCATAAAATGAAATGTAACTTCTGTCATTCTGACGATGATATTGATTTATCGAAACAATTGTCAATTTTTTAGAATTTTCAATAACTTGTATTATATTGTGGAATTAACTAGAGACCTTGAGTTTCATTTAAAAACACTAGATAGAATAAAGTTATGCAAAAACAACTAAATCAGTACTTAAATATATTGAAATACTAAAAACACTAATATGAGTAGATTCCAAGAAGTAAGGGTCGATACAGTTAATTTTATATTGAAGTACTTTGATTATAGGAGAAAGTTATATTCTTCACAAAGTGTTTTCCTCTGGAGGCCGAATCCACTTTATTTTTATTCAATAATTATTGTATTATCATCCTCTACTACTGAATTAAGACATCCTTTTGTCCATGACAATTGGAGCACATTGTCGAAAACTTTAATATCCAACTTTCGCACAACCTCATCATCGTTTTCTACAACCCTTTTTACTACTGCAAGATATCAATTGAAGAATAAAAGTATGAACTGTTATCTCAATATTGTAGGGATTGGTACCAAAATGTGCCCCATTTTTTTCTAACCCCATTCATTAGGCTTTCAAATTTCTCCACGCCAGGAGTGAATTTGTTGAAAAACGCGAAATGTTGTTCTAAAGTAGCAGATATCGATGATAGTCTTGAGGACTATAGATTGTCCATCAAATTTATTGAATGAAGTGAATGTAAATTGGTTTAACGATGATACAGTACGAGGTACCGTGTATAAAGCTAGTGTTATTTTTTTCTCTAGTTCGCACAATGTCCGATTTCATTGAAGATGGATTGTTACATATATTCAAAGTTTACAGTTTTCCTTTGCCAAAAAATGCCCATGTGGTATATATCCACTGAATGCGTGAACAAACCGTATATTATTTTTGCAATTATGAAGTTCTTCCCAGTTTTGAGTAAGTAAAGGGGCTAGGCGGATTCGGGACCATTCCTTATGTAAAATAACATGCGAAATTGCCAAGATGCCAAGGTCCGCTGTGGTAATTTTTGGGTCAATTCGATCTGTGCATGCGTCAATCATGAGGCAGCCGTCAGCCATCTTGTACGCATGTCATCCACCTTGTGCCATGTATGCTGGTGACATCACCCCTACTCAGTCAGTTGATAGCGTCATGTGTATTAAGGAAAACTAGAGGACCCGTGCTGCTTCGCAGCATTAGGATAGACTATGTATGAGAGGGTGTAATTATTACATAATAGTTATTTGTATGCTAGTTTGTTGGACGAGTCTGACAATTGCGAGACGAGCGAAGCGAGGCGAGCAACAGACGAGTTCAACAAAGTAGTATTTCAGCCGCGGCATACACAACATTTTTTAGACGACGCATAAGATCCAAAACAGGTGGCGTGCATTCGAATAATTCTTCATCGCTGATGTTTTCTTTTTCATCATCATTCATTGTTATTAATTAATTTAGACAAAACTTCGGATGAACCAAATAATTTCAGAAAATTAAAAATTTAAGGTTATATGCAAAATCATCGAAGTGAAATTGTCAAAATTGAAGTGGCTAGAGTCACATTTAAGGAAGTTAAAGTTGTCTACTCTAGAGCGTCCCGAAAGTGTTTTGCAGTACAGAACTGTCACTTTCACTACATGGAACACTCAAAACGCAACTTTCGATATGTAAAAAATTATTTTACAGTACTTCCTTCCAGACAATATTAGCTGTGCGTGGGCCGCAGTATTTGGAAAAAATTTGAAAGTAAAGTTGATTGTGCACACATAACTTTCCTCAAACTCAACGAATTTAAGCAGTTAATAGCTCAAAAAAAAGAGCTTGATCCACTGAGTGTTCTGAGAGTGAAACGATCAAGATCTGTTCATTAGAAGAGGAGCTATGAGAATTCGAATTGCTTGAGTGAATGTGTCCCATAAGAAATGTTCAGGGAAGAATAGGGATCGAGACCGAACTATAGAGGCAGCACTTCTGTCGAAAGTAGAGCGCCCTGGTGTTAAATAATAAAAACATTGTTATGTAAACAGTATAATAAACAACCTACAAAATGCAAAAAATGAATAGATCTTTTTATTTTCTTTGCCAGGAAAAATTGTTGGTATGTAAGATGGGTGTGGCGGATTGTCTGATTTTTGATTATTGACAAAATGAGCACTGCAAATTCTAGTATTTTTCTTCGGTTCCCAATCCTTCCGATGTTGAAATGTAATTAAAAAACTTGAAGTGATTCGTTTTGAACAAATGTTTCCTTTCTTCCCCTTAATAGTATTTAATTATTTCAGCTTATTATATAATATTAAAGCCAGCAAGCACATAACTAGTTTTTTATTTTATATAATCCATGAAATCGTACAGAAAACAACATTTCATTCTCTCGATAATAATCTTTTATTTATGTAAAAAACATTTAGAACTTTTCTAATAGCTACTTATTATACACAAAATAATAGTTATTAAAATGTTTTAATTAGAACATTTTAATTACATATGGGTTTTTACTGCATTTATTCATTTTTGACGTTTTAAGGTTATCCACGCAGTGTTCAATGGACTTTCGGGGAAACTATAAAATTTCAACTGCGTAGTATTTTTATACAGCATATTTGAACAGCCATGAATACAGAAAGATACTTTTGATGACGACATCACAAACATTTAATATCAGTTTTAAAAAATGAACATTTAAAAACGCTGATTATACAAAACTACTAATACTACTAATAGTATTTACATCAATTTGTTTGTCTTTTTCACGGCAGATGACATAAACGTCATCTTTCTCGGTCCCTATCGCGTTTGAGTATAACTTGAGTAAGGTGGGACTTGAGTAAATTTCTATGATTGATGACATTTGTGTCTAAATATCTTTCATTCAAGTCAAATGAAGGAAATCGGCCGGATAGAACGGCCAGACGGACTGACTTCAATTTTCATAAATTTTTTTAATATATATATATATACATATATATATATATATATATATATATATATATATATACATATATATAAGATGTCAAAATAAAAAACAATTGAATAAACAAATATGTTATTACACAGTAATATATAAAATTGAAAAGTATAATAAATCAAAATAAACTAATTTAACAATAATTTTTATTCTCATAAAGGTATAGTACGTAAATTTTAAGGTATATTGTAAAGAATATTCAAATGGTTGGAACTTTATCGACATCCATTTAAGCATTAATCGAATAGTGCCCCCATGGTAAGGTTTCATCAGGAATAATAAATCGTTTATCCTCCTCATGACTCAACTCTACTTTATCCATCCTTGAATAGACTAGATGTTTCTCGGCACGAATTCGATTTTGGGAAACTGTTTTCTGCATGAAGGTATCAAAGCATTCTTCATAGTCTTCAAATGTGATTACGGTCTTCACAACTGACCATTTTACCCCTTTAGCTCTCTTAGTTATTCCAACTTTTCGAATAAGGCAGTCTATTTCTTCTTTGTCATAACCATCATTTGCAAGACATTTCCGTTTTTCCTCAAGACCATCTTCAGAGGTTACTTAACCGCGTTGCATACAATTTAGATCGTAACTCAATATAATCGGTCATTATCATACCATTGTTCTCATCCTTCATCATCCCAAGAACCTTCTTATTAACTTGAGGAATTCCGTAAACGTTATATAGATGATAGTCTGAGGTGTCGAAATATTGATTACAATCCGTTTCCATTACTTCATAGGGATCTTGATCTCGAATCTCATGTATAAGACTATCGGTTAGCCATGATGTACTTATAGTGAAAATCATAGATAGTGGTTTTAGCTAGATCTAAAATTGCCATTCTTACATATATTGCAGCTTCCTTAATTCGATGGCAATTCGGTTTTCGCTAAAAATCGTACTATTTTGAAACCCCGGCTTAGGTACAATTCGCACCATATCAGCCACTCCTATGAGAAATTAGCTTTACATCAACGCGCTTGCGCACGTTCTCCATGCTCTTGCCGATAACAGCATTGTTCATGAGTTTGAACAAATTCTTTACGAAATCATTCTTCGCAGCCTTACGTAATTCGGTGTTTAAGTCAATGTAATAATTTAACCAAGGACACTGCTTAAATTTTAACACTCGATGTATTGTTGTTAATACAAGCCCATTCTGTCACGTTTGCTTCAATACTCGGTAATGTATAATATATTTTGCTTTATTAGTCAGGGTACCCATCAACTTAGTATCATCATTCGATCGTGTAGCAGGCATTACGATTGATGTGTTCGGGGCAAAATGGTATATCCTTATGCAAATCATGTAAATAATGAGGATACAACTGGAACTGCTCAAAAGCGTCAGCAAGAAGAAGAACGTCCGTCTTCATATACAACTCTACATATTCACCTAAGGTTTGACATTGAAACGTATTGTAATGTTTTTGTTATTTATTTGAACAATAAACGGGTGGGATAAATTTCAAACACTCGGTATGGCTACTTACTAATTTATTTAAACACTAACTCACTAATCACTAACACTTAATTTATATATACAGTATATTCACTTAGACTAAGTTATATAAACAGTTCACTAATTCATATTCACTAATTTATTTGTTTATCTCACGATGTCAAATTATCAACTAAACTCACTCTTCCTGATCAGTCCCCTTATATACTAGTGCCTTTTGTACCAGAGAATTCCGGAATGCGGCTTATACACACAAATCATTTTTCTGGCATTTTCTAGATACCTCTGGTCACAAAAACCAGTTCTAGATAAGATAGTCTCAATCGTAAATAGTTTTTTATAACTGCGTATCCGCCATAATTTTAACTATTATACCTGGCTTAGACAGGGTCGGTTTTAGGGACTATACCAGTGTGCTGTTTCGTAACATTACCCCCTCCTTAAATGGAAGTTCCTCCTGGAACTTTTGTGTAGCCGAGACTGGATGTTTGAATCGGCAACTGGCCCCATTTCTACACTTTCCGATCTTATGGAAATAGCAGGGCACCGTGTTCATCGGATACTGATAACGGGGGTTGTAGCTGCAAATTAATATCTGGACACCGGTATCTTGAAAGATAATCTCTACCATGTTCCTGATGATTCGCCAATCCAACTGGTTACTGGCTATCTTAGGCATAGCCAGTTTCTTCACGTTGGATTCCAACACATGGTCTCGAAGGTTTCGAAGTGCTTCCCAAACATCGCGGTAGGTAGATCGATCTTGGAATTCATTTTTAGTTACCACGTAGAAGACGTACCGCGAATTATGTTTCAGTTTCAGTGTCTTGCCAGGGGCTGGAATCTGGTCTTCAAGTTTTTCTAATTGCCCGAACTTCTTTCGAAACACCGTAGCCAACCCTCGTGCGTTCTTGATACGGGCGGGGATGTTGTATGCCAGTGAATAATCTTCCGGGAGAGTGAACAAATCTTGTTGTTGTTCCGAAGTGACTCCATATCTAGCTTTCCCGGTACCTCCATACGCGCCCATAAATTCATCGAAGGTGGGGTCAGAGACATCTCCAATAAGGTTTACTCCTTCCTCTATGTCATGGTCTCCTTCGAATGGCGCTAGTCGGTTTCGGTGAACTACTTTTGGTTTTCCGTTGGGATCTTGCTTAGGCGATATAAAACATCATTGATCCTTTTCTTGATTAAGTATGGACCTTCCCAGGATTTTGGTAATTTTGGAGAAAATTCTTTTCTCCTCGCCGGGTTGTGTAACCATAATTTGTCCCCTTCTTTAAAACCGCCTTCTGTGGCCTGCGTATCGTACCGACTTTGTTCGAACTAATTCATGAATATCGTCCAGCCTTCTTCTCAATTGGATCACGTAGTCTTCGCCTGCTATATCTTCTCCAGGCCGACAGCCAAATTCCAGGTCACAAGGAAGCCTCATTTCACGTCCAAACAGGATTTTCGCAGGTGTTTCACCCGTGGACTCATTGACGGCAGATTGATAAGCCAATGCGAATAGGGAGAGATACTGGTCCCAATCTCTCTGATGGCTGGATACTACTTTGGACAGGTATTTTCCAATAGTCCTGTTCATTCTCGCGACCATTCCATCTGACTGTGGATGTAATGCTGTTGTTCTGGTCTTCTTCATTCCCAGCTTCTCGCAAATCTCCTGGAATAGATGGCTTTCAAAATTTCTTCCCTGGTCACTGTGGACTTCCATGGGCACTCCATATCGGCTGATGAATTCTTTCACCAATACATCCGCGACAGTTGTGGCCTCTTGGTTCGGGATAGCGTAAATTTCCACCCACTTTGTGAAATAATCCATTACAACCAGTATGTACTTGCTACCATTTTCTGTCGTCGGAAATGGTCCAGCGATATCTAAAGCAATCCTTTCGAAATGGCTTCCAACATTGTACTGTTTCATGGGTGCCTTTCTCTTGCGATGTGGTCCATTACTCGTAGCACAAGTCGTACATTTCTTACACCAGTCCTTCACATCGTCGGAGCTGTTCATCCAATAAAACCTTTCACGAACTCGCTGAAGGGTTTGCTTCACTCCCAGATGACCTCCCGATGGGCTGTCGTGTAACTTCTTCAGTACCTCAGCTACTCTTGTTCTCGGGATAACTAGCTGTCTCCTCATCTCAGAACCATCATCGTTTTCAAGGACTCTTTTCAACAGCCCTCCTTCCAGGACAAGGGAGTCCCACTGAGTCCAATACGCCTTGAGTTTCGCTGAAAATCTTGACACTTCTTGACAGGTAGGTCGCTGATTTTCTTTCTCCCATTGCCGGATCCTCTTCAGGTGAGGATCATTCTCCTGATCTTCTCTGATCCTGGTGGGTGACCATTCTTCGTTGACTACAGTAGTTCTTGAAACTGCAGCTTCCCTAGATTCCACCTTGTTGCAGTGGGAGCAGTCTGTTGGGCACGGCCGTCTGGACAGGGAGTCGGCATTTCGGTGACTCACACCAGCTCCATATTCGATGTGGAAATCGTATTCTTGAAGTCGTTCAATCCATCTAGCGATCTGGCCCTCGGGATTCTTGAACTGCATCAACCACTTGAGTGCTGCATGATCAGCCCGGATTAAAAACTTCCTACCATAGAGATACTGGTAAAAGTGTTCCACGGACTTCACTACCGCCAAAAGTTCTCTTCTTGTGACGCAGTCGTTACGTTCTGGTTTGGAGAGGACTTTACTAAAAAATCCCAGTACTCTTTCTTGCCCTCCTTGGATCTGTGAGAGCACTCCACCAATTCCTACGTTGCTTGCGTCAGTGTCAAGAATGAAGTCTCCCTCTGGTAATGGATATCCTAATATCGGCGCCGAGGTTAAATGCCTCTTCAAGGTTTCAAAATCCGTTTGACAGTTTTCGTCCCAATTGGAAAGCTCTTGCTTCTTCTGTGAGTCGCGTTAGAGGCTTCTCAATATCTCCAAACTTCCTGATAAATCTTCTATAATACGTGCAAAGTCCAAGGAAACTCCTAATTTGATGTTTGTCGGTTGGTTGCGGCCATTGCTGAATGGAAGCAATTTTCTCTGGATCCACCGCCACTCCTTCATTGCTCACTATATGACCTAGATAGTTGACTCGGTTTTGGAATAGCTGACATTTCTTCGGATTTAACATGAGGTGGGTAGCTTGGAGTCGTTTGAATACGTCTTCCAAATTCTTCAGATGCTCGTCAAATGTCCTCCCCAGTACTACGATGTCGTCCAAATAGACCAGGCATGTCTTCCAAGACAACCCTCTCAAGACATTTTCCATAAGTCTTTCAAATGTCGTAGGCGCATTACAGAGCCCGAATGGCATGACGTTGATTTGCCATAATCCAGATCAGGTGGTAAAAGCAGTTTTCTCTTTTTCTTCTGAGTCCATTTCCACTTGCCAATAACCAGACTTCAGGTCCAAGGTGGAAAACAGTTTGCTGCCGGCCAAAGTGTCTAGCGTATCGTCAATTCGAGGCAGAGGATAGCTGTCTTTCTTCGTCACGTTGTTAAGCTGACGATAATCCACGCAGAATCTCGTAGTTCCATCCTTTTTCTTCACGAGCACTACTGGAGACACCCATGGACTAGTAGATGGTTCTATTACTTTTTCTTCTGCCATCTCTCGAATTATTCTTTCAGCTTCCTCTCTCTTCGCTCGTGGAAGTCTTCGAGCTGATTGTCTAATTGGCTTAGCATTACAAGTATCAATTTTGTGTTTGTCGGCTGATGTTCTGCCAGTCTTTCCTGCTTTTGGTACGAATATGTCTCGATACTGCAAGAGAAATTCTCTCATTCTCTTTTTTTCCAGCTCGATCCAAAGATTGACCAGCTACTGATAACATTTGTTCGAATCTGGCATTAGAATTGTCAGTGGTCGTTGTTTGACGAACTATAGACGTCACTGGTACGCAGGATCCAATCTTGGTTTCCTTCTTGATGGTAATTGGGTAATCGTTCACGTTTATTACACGTACTGGGATCTCTTTCGCCGACGTGACCAATCCTTTTCCAATTAGTACTCCTTTGCCAACCTCCTCGTCGTGGTTCCTTGGTTCCATCATAACCGGTGTACCTTCCTCCATGATTCCCTGTAGCCGTGCTACTATCATGGTTTCGTTTCGTGCAGGTAGAACGGTATCTTCCTGTACAGCTGCCCACACCGCGCTGCCTTCATATGTATGCAGGAATACCTCCTCGGAACCCACTTTAATGGTTCTGTTTCTAAAGTCTAATTGGAAACCATGTACATTCATTACGTCCATTCCCAGAATCACGTCTTCTTCAATGTCAGCAACGATTACCGTATGCGTGAACTTCTCTGCGCCAATTCCCAATTGAATTTGTGTCTCACCGTGAACGTTGGCACTTTCACCTGTAGCGGTCCGCAGTCGCAGTCTCGTTGGTAAAATCTTCTTCTTAGAGTTTATTATTTCTGGTCGTATAATATTTCTAGTTGCTCCAGTGTCTACAAGCAGAGTATATCTTTTGCCATTCACTTCTCCATCTACATAAACACTGTCGTTGCGACATCTGAGAGAAGCTATCAGTATCAGAGGGTGTTTGGAACGATCATGAGTCGGTGCTGCCCCCTCGTGCCGACCCGTTCTAGTTTTCCTGTGACTGGGGGTTCTTGGTTTGCAGGAGTCTTGGGGTGCTTACACGAACTACGTACATGCCCTAGCTCGCCACAATCCAGCATCTGATTTTTCTTGGTTTCTTGTCCATCATACCTTTTATGAAACTGACGAACTGGTCAAATCTGTCTTCGTCACCTTCTTCTTGGATGGTCCTAATTTTGTTATATCCTGAAGCCTTCGTTGCTGCTTCATATTCGACAGCAGCTGTCAATGCGTCGACTAATGTTTTCGGATGGGCTAAACGAAGTGTCCTCTGCATATCGGGGTCACGTAAGCCATCAATAAAGGCCTGGATGCCCAGACATTCCATCATGTTCTCTGGTGCTGACGGATAAGCAAACCGAACTAGTCGGGCAATGTCCACTTCATATTCTTGAAGGGATTCATCACGTTTCTGCCTTCGGTTCTTCAGCTGGGATTGGTGCAAATGTTCTAGATGTTCGTGACCATATCACATGTCCAACCTCTTCTTAAGCTGCTCGAAGTCATCCGTTTCTTCAAGTGGTATCGTCTGAAGTACGTCTAAGGCATCTCCCCGAAGCGCGATGGTTAGGTTCACTGCTTTCTCCTTATTGGACCAATTAGTCACTCTAGCGGCTGCTTCAAACTGTTTCACATAATTGGTCCACGACATTTTTTCATCGAACGTTGGTGCCTTGACTCGGGCAAAACTGCCAATATCATCTGTCTTGGGTTGTGTTTCTGGCTTGCAGATCTCGATCTTCTTTTCTTCTGCTGAAGTGTCTTGTGTTCTTAAATCGGCAATCTTCGTCTCTAACTCCTTGATTTTCTCATCCATCTGATTTTCCATCGTTGTCATCTTATTCTCCATGTCTGATTTTATTTTCTCGTTCATCGTTGTCATCTTATCCTCAATATCCGATTTTACAGACGTGATTTTATTCTCGACTTCAGCAGCAATGTCATTTTTCAATGATAAGATACCTGCAGAAATATCGGTCTTCATAGCAGAAAAATCGTTCTTAATAGCCGAAATATCATTTTTCACATTCGTAGAAATTTGCCATGCAAAAATCTTCTCGTCCATGTTAGCCGAAATATCATTCTTCATAGTAGAAATATCGTTCTTCATATCAGAAATCTTCTCGTCCATGGCAGAAAAATCGTTCTTTATTACAGAAAAATCATTCCTCATATAAGAAATTGACGAGTTTAAGGTGGAAGCCTCGTCTTTGAATAAGAATGTTTCTGGATCAAAGCCGTCATTTTCCAGTGCCACTTTAAGTCTTTCTACTAATTCACTTTTCTTACCGGACGTTTCCAACTCACGATCTTCCAATTCCGCTTGTAATTCCGCCACTTTCAGGTCCCTTAACCTCTTGGCCATTTTTCGTAGATATTTATTTATATTACCCCACTTCTGACACCAATGTAATGTTTTTGTTATTTATTTGAACAATAAACGGGTGGGATAAATTTCAAACACTCGGTATGGCTACTTACTAATTTATTTAAACACGAACTCACTAATCACTAACACTTTATTTATATATACAGTATATTCACTTCGACTAAGTTATATAAACAGTTCACTAATTCATTTGTTTATCTCACGATGTCAAATTATCAACTAAACTCACTCTTCCTGATCAGTCCCCTTATATACTAGTGCCTTTTGTACCAGAGAATTCCGGGCTGCGGCTTATACACACAAATAATTTTTCTGGCCTTTTCTAGATAACTCTGGTCACAAAAACCAGTTCTAGATAAAATAGTCTCAACCGTAAACAGTTTTTTATAACTGCGTATCCGCCATAATTTTAACTATTATACCTGGCTTAGACAGGGTCGGTTTTAGGGACTATACCAGTGTGCTGTTTCGTAACAGTATTCCAGACGCGTTGTGCTTGACTATAAAGTCTACGTGAACAGGATTTACCTTCGAGATTATTATAGAAGGATTCCATAGGAGGTAAACTTGTTTCTTCAAAGCGTTCGAAAGAATTGAAATATTGATAAGGTATCACCCCCTCCTTAATTAACATTGTAAATTGTACCTCGGGAACACTAGAAAACTGAGATCTCGAATAAGCAAATTCTGTTAAATACGAGGCGAGTTTATCGAGATATGATGCCATGAATCGGAAACTATCGATAAATCTGAACTGGATTCGTGCGTATTCAACATGTTTTGTAAAATAAATATATTTTTGTTTTGTAATAGAAAGCAAATCAATAGAGCCAGTCATGCGGGTAACAATGTCTTCGATGTTGAAATTTGCATCATAACCAGATACGTTATAGAACACTACATTAACAGTTGGCGAATCCTGATAGTAAATATTGTACCCTCATGGCCTGCACCTCTATAATTATTGCTTTCGGGAATGAGATGATCATGTTCTCGGACATTTAACATCTACTACCAGTTGTGTTTGTACCTTCACAGTGAACGTATCGATAGTTCAAGCGATCAGGTATTAACAGTGCCTAACAAAAACTTTGACTTCTTTCTAAAGATAAGTAACTAGTTTTATTTTTGTTTAAGTATAAAATCGAATTTAATATTTAATTGAATTCACCAACTTATGGATTTAAATTCGGGCGGCGAATCGCCGCCCCTATTAATTGATAAAGGGTCTTCGATAAAAGATTTTCAAAATATTAATTTCGAGAATAAATATCAGCCTTCGGATGTTGGTCCTTATTTAGTTTATATAGAACATAAAGAAAAAAATGTAGGTCGTTTATTTCCCATTAAAATCGGTCACTTTTTAAGAAACATTACAGAATTCAGGCAAAATATATCAGATATAAAACCAGTAGGGGTAAACAGGGTAAAGGTAATTTTTAAAAATTTCAATATTGCTAACTTGTTGGTAAATCATGAAGTTTTATTAAAAAATAATTACATAGCTTATATTCCACTATTCTTCACGCATAAAAAAGGTATAGTACGTATGGTAGATACTTATTTTAATGCCGAATACCTAAAAGACGCAATTGAATCTGGAATTAAAGTAGTTGATGTTAAGCGATTAAAGCGTAAAATTGTAGACAGTGAAACCAAAGAAACAAAAGAAGTAGATAGACAAATGATCGTGGTTACTTTCTTAGGAAATACGATTCCCCAATCTGTTAAAATAAATATGGTAAACTTTCAGGTAGAACCATACATATATCCGGTGGTTCAGTGCTATAATTGTTTACGTTTCGGACATACTAAACATCAATGTAAAGGTAAACAGAAATGCCAAAACTGCTCTGAAGAAAATTGTAACTCAGTTTCCTGTGAAGAAAATAGAACACATTGTGTACATTGCGACAGTAATGAACATAAATCCACATCCAAAAAATGCCCTGTTTACAATACACAATTGAGTATTAAAAAAGTAATGGCCTCTATGAATGCATCTTTCAAAGAAGCCGAAACTATTGTGAAAAATCCTGCTTACGGAAAAATCACAACTAATAATCGATTTTCATTATTATCAAATCCACAAAATTTCCCTGAGCTAACACATACAGCTTCAACTTCTTCTTACAGCTCAATCTTGAGTAAATCTAAGCCCTCCGTACATTTACCTAAACTTAATACGAGTACATCTGCGTCAAAAAAACGCAGAAAGTCCTCACCTCCAACTTCTCCTCCAGTAAATCATGAGAACAAAAAAACTAACAAACATTCTTCCATACTCCCAAATCCTTATAGGGAAGAGTTCAAATTTTATAAAGAGCAACTAGCATTTCAGGTAGAAAACATTATTAAAGATATAATTCTCAAAAAAAGTAACATTAATGAGATCAATGTTAAACAAGCAATTAACAATATCCTGGATAAATATGAATTAAAAGAAAAAAGTAGTATTAATAGACAAAATGACGAAGACTCAGATACTTTCTAATAAGCACATCAGAAATAATATCACAATTGTACAGTGGAACTGTAGATCTATTATTGCAAATCAAGCGAGTCTTGTAAAATATATTAAAGACACACATGTGGACATTTTAGTTATATCAGAGCACTGGCTAAAACCAAACAATAAATTTCGTATAAAAGGATATAATCTAGTAAGTAAATGTAGAAAAGATGGTTATGGCGGGGTATGCATTTTTGTGATTCAGGGTCTTAACTATAAAGAGGTTTTGCTAAATACTGGAATCAAGGACTTAGAAGTATGCGCCGTATCGCTTGACTCTTTGAATTTGACTATAGCATCAATATATAGACCTCCAAACGTAATGGTAAGTCGAGTCAACTGGATTAATTTTTTCAAACAATTTGATTTATCTGCTACAATTTTTTGCGGTGATTTTAATGCACATCACGATATGTGGGGACCAACTCCTGATGATCGACACGGAAAAATACTGGTAGAAGCTATGGATGACCTAGAACTTATAGCTCTCAACGACGGTTCCCCTACGAGAATTAACCCAAGTGGCAATCACTCAGCAGTCGATTTATCTCTCACCTCCAACACTCTCGCTGCAAAGTCTTCCTGGACTATCTTAGATGACACATTGGGATCTGATCATTACCCTTTAATAATTGAGATTCAGATTAATTCTACAAACCTTGCATTAAATCCTTCCTCGAAATGGAATGATTCCCACGCAGATTGGAATACATTTCAAAACGTTTTGCAAACCGAAATGGTAAAAAATGATTTTGATGAAAATTCAACTGGCCCGGATAAAGTGAAGAGACTTTTTGAAATGATTTCAAGCGCGGCGTGTCAATCCATGCCGGTCAAGAAGCCTTTTATAGCGATTACCCCTAGGCCTATATGGTGGGACGAGGAATGTACAATGATATTTAAAAAACGAAAAGAAGCTCTAAAAAAATATAGAACTCTAGCAAGTTTTGAAAACTTTTTGAACTACCAAAATGCTGCCGCTAAAGCTAAACGTATATTTAAAGTTAAACAACGGAACAGCTGGATGACATTTTTAAACAAACTTAATAAAAATACCCCACTAACTGATATATGGAGATATATTAGATCTATGAACGGCAACTGCAATCAAAATCGTAAAAAGCCTATTCCTAAAGAGCTAATTGAAAAAATTTTAAACAAACTAGCACCTCCTTCTGCACCCAATCTCTTAAGTTGCAGATCTTTTGGTTTCCAACCCACGGATTATACATTAAAAGCATTTACAATAGATGAACTAGAATTTGCTACAAAAGATAGTCGTAATACAGCCCCAGGGCTAGATGGTTTTACCTATAAAATTATTCAAAAGCTACCCTTATCTGTGAAGATTTTCTTTCTTCAAATTTTTAACGATTGGTGGGTGAAACAAGAATATAGCGACGATTTAAAAAATATTATAATTTGTCTCTTTTTAAAACCAAATAAAGATGCAGAGTCTCCTTCATCATATCGACCTATTTCCCTATTATCTTGTATAACAAAAACGTTTGAAAGACTAATCAAATTTCGACTTGAGTATTTTCTTGAAAGTAATTCTATTCTTCCTAGGACGCAGTTCGGTTTCCGAAGGGGACTGGGCACAGTGGATGCTGTAGGTGCATTAGTTGCAGATATTCAAATATGTTTTTCGAACAATCAGTACACATTATGTTTATTTATCGATTTGACAGGTGCATATGATGTAGTAGATTTAAATATTTTATTTGAAAAAATGGTAGATGCTGGTATTGGGAAAAAGGTTTGTGCTAATGTAATTAATTTATTCACAAATAGAAACATTTTTATCCGCGACCATAATAACGTGTTACATGGTCCACGCACAGTCTTCAACGGTTTACCACAGGGATCCATATTAAGTCCCTTGCTTTTTAACATCTATACTGCAGAGCTGCATAGGTTAGGCGGTGAAACAATTAACCGAATTCTATACGCTGATGATTTATGTTTTTATGTTACTCGTAATTCATATGGAGAATGTGTTAAGGACTTACAAGCATTCCTTCAAGTACTCAAACCATGGCTGGTAAATATGGGCTTTAGTGTTTCTTCGGAGAAGTCTGCTCTGGTATGTTTCACTCGCCATCGAGTGGAAACGTCCAGGGCTCTCTCTCTAGATGAGTTCACATTCCCATTTGTCGACGAATACAAATATCTGGGTATTGTCCTGGACAAAAAATTATTATGGACTAGCCATATCAAGTACACTAAACAAAAATGTGAAAAAGGTATGAATCTTCTCAGAGTAGTTTCCAAACAAAAATGGGGAGCTGACTCAAACATCTCCTTCATTTTTTATAAGTCTTATATCCGTTCAATATTGGATTACGGGTGTACATTTTATGGTTCCTCATCAAAAACCAATTTAATAGCTGTTGACCGAATTCAATACAAATCATTAAAAATATGCCTAGGAGTTATGATGTCATCACCTAATCAAGCTGTCTTAGCAGAAATGCAAGAGCCCCCGTTGCATATTAGAAGGCAATACCTAGCCGAAAAGCTTCTTATTAAATACCGAACATTTAACACGTACATGGTTCAAAAGATTTCAGCAATAAACACTAACAATCTGACTATGCCATACTGGAGAATAAAAACCAGTCCTCCTTTAGCTGAGGCTTTTCTTAATACCAACAGCAAAGAAAATCATATCTTAAAGCAAGATACTTTCCCTATTTTTCAATGCAATTATGAATCTTTAGTGACTGCTCCTAACATCATATACCCCTCTTTTTACGAATTTTCTAGTATCAACCAAGTAATTTTGAAAACTGAACTTAACAATATAGGCGACAATGTTACCACAATATACACGGATGGATCGAAATGTGATGAAGGAACTGGGGCAGCATTTCTTGTTTCAAATACTAACTACGTGGAAAGATTTAGAATTCCCAATTATTGTTCTGTTTTTTCTGCAGAAGCCTTCGCCATATCAAAAGCGTTAACTTGGTGTGCTTTAAATCCGATTCAAAGAGCTGTTATTATGTGTGATTCC
This sequence comes from Galeruca laticollis, assembly GCA_963921935.1. Classification (NCBI taxonomy): domain Eukaryota; kingdom Metazoa; phylum Arthropoda; class Insecta; order Coleoptera; family Chrysomelidae; genus Galeruca; species Galeruca laticollis. The sequence goes on along the minus strand of OY998175.1, from coordinate 160,500,631 downwards.
AAGTCAGTATTACAGGCTATAGAAAGTTCTCCATTCAAGTGTTACAGACAAAATATAATTTTAGAAATTAAAAAATTAACAAGCGAATTAAAAACCCTGAACAAAAGTATAGTATTCATGTGGGTAAAAGGGCACTGCGGTTTAAAAGGAAATGAGTACGTGGACTTGGAAGCCAAGAGAGCCTGCAAAATGACTTCTTATACCAATCTTTATGTCTTCTCAGACCTTTTAAATTATTATAAGAAACATATTAGAACTAATTGGGAGCGGTCTTACGCCGACTTCGCTAAAACATCTAATAGCCAATATTTCCTTTTGCATCCTACTTTACCAACTAAGATCCCTCATATTTTTAATTTTGATTATAGAAAACAATATACCTCCATCATATCACGTTTAAGAATAAATCACGGTCGTTTCCCAGCTCATCTTTTTAAAATAGGTATTGTCAATTCTCCAGCTTGCTCCTGTAACAAGGCATCAGTAGGAGATCTGAACCATATTTTCTTTGAATGCACTGAAAATGAAAAGGCAACTACTGAACTTTACAATTTTCTTATCAATTTCAACGTTCCTCTTCCCACAAATATAACCGCTCTTTTGTCAAATACTGAGAAGTCTGTACTTGATTCCATAGTGGATTTCATAAATAATTCTAAATTGTCTATTTAGATATATGCTTAGATTTATGCCCAGTAATCAGCAATTTTATATCCTTACTCCTTTACAGTCCTTTTAATTTTTCAACCTTTACTCACTTTTAACTTTCTGTGGCTAATAGACTATGTCTGAGGCCATTCTCCCCCCACACACACACACACATGTTCTCGGACTTTCTTCTCAATAGAGGAAAATGGTTTTTCACAAATATGATATTCGGTAGCAGAGCTTGAAACTGTGAATTCCATAAGGACAAAGGAACACCATACTGATATCTTGACCAAGCAGATTCACTTCCTAACCCAAATAACTTTTATAAAATGAAAGCTTGTCATCGTATGAACACTTGAAGTAATACCCAACGGCTGCAGGGATATGCTGTTGTGGTTTCTTCAATCCCCAGTCTGCTTCAAAACACTCTCGAGATCTGCATATGCTATAAAAGATGCCTTTACCTTATTCTTAAAGTTTTTGAATTTAAGAATGTTTTCCCCCAGTTCTGGAAGCTTAACGGCACAATAATTAATTTTCATACAATCATCGACGTGAGAATGCAACTTTTCCGCTGTAGTAAATGGCGGTAAACATCTTTCACATCAAAAGCCCATTCGACTCTTGCAACATTTAAGATGAACATCTATTTTGTCATGTGATCTGAAATAGCTTAAGCAACCATCACATTTTTATTTATATATTTATTTTTTACTATTTTGTTTGCTTCACTGCCTAGAAAGAAGTCTTGATAGATTCTTTATCCAAACAATGTGATATTTCGTTGGCGCTTCATCATATCTATATTGTACCATCAACAAATTTACATGTTTATCCATCTTATTTTTTGTAAGGTGAGTTGGTAGAGTAATAAAGGTATTTTTATCTTTTTGTTGACTATAAACATTTACGGATATACCATTTTGCTTCTCAAAATTGGGAATCTGTTTCAGAGTCATGGGAAACTGAATGCCTTTTAGTGAGGGTACGATGAAATTCTATCAGCATGGATTCTGGCAGGATACAATGCCGACATAACTGCCCAAGCAAAGCAAGAATCATCTTTATTATTGACGTTAATACAAACCTGCTTCTTTGTTATTTCTGCCGGTAAATCAATATATGAGGATCCCAGTTGCGGACTATATTTAGTTTGATGGTAACGCCTAAATTCACCACCTTCTTCAATGACCAACCACTATCACATTCTTGAAACCCGGCAAATGCGGATATTTGCCTAGAGTATATAAAAAGGAAAATATGGCTTGGCGAGAGGAAATCAGCTATCCTGCAAACCAAACCCACCCCCACAAAATATATTCCTGCACCAATACCTAAAAACAACCCTTGGCAAAAAAAGCCAACGATGCAGATTTCCCCAGCCTCGTCTCCAAACATACCCCTCGTACAACCCCTCAAATCTCCACTTCTCAACCCGCATCAAGCAATCCTATACAAGACCGCCAGCAAGTGCAAGCAACGACATCTATCTACAATAACTTTGTTGCTAATATAGACAACTATGACATCTAGACAGGTAGGTGGAAAACTTGGCTTTCCGAAACGATACAATCTCAAAATAGTTTTTTGTAATGTACAAGGTGTATTAAATAAAATCCACCTAATCTGTCACTTTCTTGACATTCATAAACCAGACATTCAATGAACTCGTTAATAACAGAATATAAAAATAACGATTGGTCAAAGTACTTGAGTAATTTCAAACCAGAGGACAATTCTCTTTGGAGAATTACCAGACGGTTTCGAGAGCCTAACCGGGACATAACAAAAATAGTCGATACCGTACAAACAATAACAAACATGACGGAGATCGCAGAAAAATTCGGGGAGTACTTCCAAAACAATCTCATAAACAACACGCCCCATACACAACATCAACATAATATAACACACACAGTTCAACAACACTTACACTCAATAAACACACTAAACACAAATGACCTAGCAACATGCACATACATTTACAACACAATACAAAAATTATAAAACAAAACAGCCCCCGGTTTAGATGGAATTCTCAACATATTATTAAAGAGCCATTGTTCAGTTAACATACATAAAGAACTTTATTATCAAAACTGGACATTATCCCGATATGCTCAAGATTTCCAACATCATACCCATCGTCAAAGCTAACAAACAACCAAGTTGTCTGGATAGCTATAGTCCAATTTCCCTTCTAAACAACATAGCAAAGGTGAATAATACTAACAAGGTTACAATCATTTGAAAATAAAAATCACTTTATCCCTCCCGAGCAATACGAATTCAGAAGCGGACATAGTACTGTGGCTCAAATTATTCGCGCGTAATAAATTATATTCGGGAAGGGTTTCAGGATAAAAAGAAATCTATTATGGTCACAATAGATGTCCAAAAGGCTTTTGACTCCATAGGGCTCGAGGGGCTAATCTACAAACTAATTAAACTAAAAGTTTCAGATTGTTTAACAAAAATAATGAAGTCATATTTAACAAACAAATTTTTTTTGCAAAAATCTATGATCACTTAGCAGGTCTATATAAAATCCAAGCTGGAGTACCACAAGGTTCTGTTCTATCACCTTTGTTATACTCCCTATTTGTCCATGATCTCCCAACATCCCCAAAATTACGAACTGCGATGTACGCTGACGATACTTGTTTTATAGCAACAGCAAAGAATCCAGAACAAGCACTTGACACTGTACAAACACATATAAATACCAAAATCACACCTTATTTCAATGAACACAAACTAGCTATCAACACTTCCAAAACAGAGTATTTATTACTCAGGAGAATAGCTAGAAACGCCGACACGTTGCAATCTCAGCTTTGCGTAAATGGGAACAATCTTGTCCCAAACACTATCCTAAAGTATTTAGGGTACACAATGCAAGGCAATGCCACTGCAAACGCGCATATTTCGCAATAAATACAAAAGTTAAGATTGCAATGAGTCGACTTTATCTACTCATATGTAAACACAGGAATCTTACAAGTCAAAACAAAATTCTAATATATAAACAAATCATAAGACCCATACTCACATACCCTGCACCGATATACTACACGGGCACCAAACATAACTTCAACTCTCTGCAGGTGATACAAAACACGTGTCTCAGAATGGCAATAAATCATAATACGGTATACCCCAAACTACCTAAAACCTCTTGGTTACATGACAAGGCGAATGTACCCACTATCAAAGACTTTATCAACAAAATCTCCGATAATTTTTATAACTATTGTCTGCCACAAGACCTTCGGACCAAACTCAAAGCCGCGAATTGCGCAGAAGGCATCCGAGATAGTGGGTGTAGGCTTCTGCATGGATCGTTAATCATATAACCTGGCTGTTGATTTCCCAACCACACGATTCTCATAGGGAGTAAAAACCCCGTAGTAATCACACTGCGCTGTTTTTGCTCCACGTAGTTCCTAAATTATATAACACCTGAATAACGTCTGCCAAAAGTTGCCTTCTCGAAATCTACTACCCCGTATATTAGGGACAAAGTTATACAACCAGAGACAACATGTGGATAATGCTAGAAGCAAGGAGCCGCGAGGACATACCGGAAAGATAATAGGATTGGAAAATAGCCAGCCCATCGGCCCTCTATATATATTTTATTGTATGTAACATGTCGCTGAGACATGTTTCTATTTTTATTAATTATTTTGGAGCGTTACTTATTCGTCGGCTACTCCCACCTCTAAGTTGTAGGTATGCGAAGTTGATTGTGGGGAATAAATAACCACGACGCGATTAACATCTCTCGCGAGGTTTTTCCGGCATGATTGATGCTCTCATCCATCTATGACTCTGAGTTGCTGTTGCTCTCCAAATACTTCTTCCTTATTTATTTTTGGTTGTTTTAGTTTTTTCTTTTGAGGTTAGTGTACCTGCGATCTTAACCACCCTATATCAAATTTAGTGATTATTTTTTTGTAGACGAGGAATATAGTTATTCTATTGTCAATACGGTGAGATGTTAGCATTTCATATTTCATTAGAGGCTACCTCTCTAATTTTTTCTTGGATATTTTGCTAAAGCGTTTAGCATTTCATATTCTAAGTGGAGGTTACTCCTCTAATTTAGTTTTGGGCGTTTAGCGTCTCATATTTTGGTAGATGCTACCCCTCTAATTTAATCTTTTGGTTATTCTTGAATCTCAATACCGTACCAATAACTGCTATCGTTTAATTTTTGATAATTTTTTTGTTAATAGGAAGGAACTCCTATTATAATTGCTTACTGCATTTTGTTAAATTTTTTTGAGCATAATTGCATTTAAATTGCAATTATTATTATTATTGATAATAGGCATAAGCACCTATTATATTTTGACTTTTGTTAAGTTTTCAAAATGAATTGAAGTCTTGAATTAGAAAGCAACAATTCTTGGTCATTCATTGAATATGTTCCCTTCTTTTTCTTATTTTTCTTCTTTATGTTCTTATCTTCTTTTCATTTCTTGTATGTTTTCTTGAATTGGTAAGCACTACTACATCTTCTTTTATCTGGTCACCACATTCCTGTTGTTTTGGCTACTTTTCTTTGCAGGCTGTTCAGGTTTACAAAAAAAAAGTTATTCTTCGAATTCCTTTTTTCTCCTAGGAGAGGGGGTGTAACATGTCGCTGAGACATGTTTCTATTTTCATTAATTATTTTGGAGCGTTACTTATTCGTCGGCTACTCCCACATCTAATTCCAAATCCTTTTATTTCAAATATTAAGAACACGTCGGCGATCGTTTTTACCATCGTAAAATATCTATTTAAACGACGGTTCAAGTCGAATCGGGACTTATTCATTCTTCGCTGAGAATCAATTTCAGCATTCAGTTTCTAAATAATTTTGTTTGTGATATTAATTCTTCTGGCTGGCGAGTTCTCTATATCTTTTCAAATTGTAATTGTGTGCTTACAAATCATTCTATTTCGATTTTTCGATTTAGTTAAAATATTTTGTTTTTTTAATAAACAATATTTTTGTTATGGCGTTTCCAGTTTTTTCTTTAAAAATCTGGTGGCGTCAAAATTTATTTTATGAAGCGAATTTATAACAGATTCTTGATGGTTATTTCTCACTGATTTAAATTTGCTTCTTCTGATTTTTTTTGGGAACAGAACGGATAAGAATGAACAGATTTCTGTGGTTTTATTTTGAAAATAAAATTCAATTTTTATATGTATTTGAGCATAAGCTGCTAACCTGTTCATTTTATTCCTCCTTTTCAATTTTCTACTGTTTCTCCTGTTTTTTTTTATTTCTTTCCCCACAGATCTGCAGCCTTTACGGACACTACGGACCTTACGGCCCTACGGACAGTTCAGTCTACCGCACCATCCAGCTCTACCGGACCATATAGCTCCAGAGTCCAGACACCGACGGCTCAAGAACCCGTGAATACTGTTGCGAGCTGTACGTCCCGAGTCTTTCCCAAGATAAGTCCCTAACTTATTTTTGGTAGATATAAAATATTGAGTTGGACATTTTTATTGTAATGACTGATTGTTGTTCGTATTGTATTGAGAATGTACGGCTAAAGTAAATTTATTTGTGTGTCATATAAATCCATTTGTCCCGAAATTTTGTTTGTTGATTCACCTTATCCCAATTGAGGTAATAAAAAATAGTGTAACTGAGGCCGAATTCACCACCTGAGGAGAGTCCCAAGGCCGGGTGATCTCAGATTAGTGACATGTATATATAATTATTTTTTAATCCATTGTAAATTGGGAGTCATCAACTGTAATAAAGACCTTTTTAATCTAATCCTCAGGTGAGACCCTGTTTTTCAGGGAATATCCAGCGGAAATAGTGTAGGAGCTAGAAATATATACCGGGGATAAATTTATTTGTAGAATCGAAACTTATGAATAATGCGGCGGACGCAAGGAGCCATATACACTTCAGATGTGCACACACAAATCCAAGGATCGCCAGACCATCGGCTTACATTTATATTGTACATAAATAATTCTTGGATATGTTGTAATTTCGGAACAAAAAACTATTGTAAATAAATACCTTTTAAATGTTAAAATCTCCTCAGATATCGAAAACATACCAATTCTACATAATAATCAAAACATTTTGTTATATTTATATATCACACCTTTTTCTAAGTCGATGCCATCAAAGATTCTCGTTACTAATATAACATACTTTATTAGCGAATAGCGATAAGGTTTCATACAAGTTCATACTCGAACAGACGCATGCTTTCAAATAATCTTAAAATGAATTAAATTTACATACCCTATTATTAGATGTACTATTTCCAGAGTAGGGATCACATATAACCCACAGATAGATGAGACACCGATTGTGGCGCCATCTATAGAGCCTGTCGACTAAACAATTGAATGATGTTGAAAAGATTTCTGTAATTTTAGATTTTGGCGGTATAATCAAATTTACTGTATTCTAATTATTTTATTTCAAAATAACCATTTATAGTCCATCATTTGACATTTCATTCAATTTAACTCAATAATGATTAGATGTTGAATTAAATCAAATGAAATATCAATTGATGGACCACAAATGGTTAAATTGGAAAGAATAAAACAATAATCATATAAACAGTTAATTTATTTTGGTATAAAAATACACAACAAATAATTTCTTTCACAAAGTACTTTTCTTAAAAAACAGAATGACAATAAATAAACTATAGTATCATTAGATTTTTAAATGATGTTAAATCAAGATAAAAAAAGAAAATTATTTATAATAAGTTTATATTAATTTATTTATTTATTATTATACTCCTATCACCACACAGAACTGGACAAACTACTGGAGTATAACTGCTACTTACTTAATCAAAAAAAGTGTTAGCAATGAGTAGTTAACTACTATTTTTGGCAAATTTCTGTGAAAGAAAACATTTGAGAATAATTACTGTGAATGTTATAACAAAGGTAATAAAAATACTTTTAAAGGAAAAGTTGTGAATTACTGCTCAGCTTTGTAAATATAAGGTACCAAGTAATCACATATAAGAGTGCTAAACAGCACTTGTGACTGTACAAAATTTAAAATAATATATCTAACATTTCATTTTCACTTAAAACACATCTTTATTTCTTTACTGGAAGTATTAAATAGGTTTATATCACAAGCTTAAACGTAGTATATTGCATATTTGTATATTTCTACATTTAGAAGCATTCTGTTCTTATGAAACCATCGCATAAGGCAGTTTAAGTTACTCTGCAGCTCCTGGCAGTCTATGATTGTTAAAATGATTCTTAAAAATCCCTCCGTCTCGTGGAAGTCCTTTCTCGTTTCTGGTTGAGCTTCTACAAGTAAACACACAAAATAATAACAATAAATAAGTAAACCCACAAATATGTTATATCTACAAAAGAAAACAAAACGCGCTTACTATTGAAATAATAAGTTTACACATGTTTTTGTACTAAGCCAAAAAAAATATCAAAAAATGTTTGAATGTTTAAATTTTTTTGGTTTTTTTGAATTCCTTTTTTTGAGTTTTCGATTTGATTGACCTTGATCTTGATTGATTTGATCTTGATTTTTTTTGGTTTTTATCTATTTTTTGATTTATTGTTTTTTTTATTATTATTGGATATTTTGGATTTTTTTTTGGTTACCGCTATACCAAATACTTAGACGTAATGCCTCAACAAAAGTTAATACTCACTTTCATTTCCCATAAATTGTCATACCATGGGCTATATATAAAAATCGGCAAGCGGTCAATAAATTCCATCCTATAGCTGGTGGAGGGAATAGCTATAACATAAAATAAAACGCAGAGTATTATTTTTTCAATGGGTAACTTTTAAAATGGAATTGTCTGAGTATGGTGTACACTCTAGATATAAATTGAGTGAATGAATAGACGAGTACTGAGTGTGTCATTTTATGAAAATTCCAGCTTTGCTCTTTCCAGCCATTAGGCCATTCTCAAAGCTGTCGTCAAGAGAAAATCATACAATAGGTGTCAAAAAACATCAAACCCTGTAACTGCTACATACAATGAAATAAAATGTTTGATGTTACATCATTATTTAAGTAACATTTGTTAAAATTGCCCTATAAAGAGGGTATATCATTTAGTTGATAATTTCAAATTAGACGTTTCGTTATGTGAATTACAATTGTACTTTATAGGGTAATTTTAACAAATTTTACTCAAATAATGATGTAACATCAAACATTTTATTTCATTGTATGTAGCAGTAACAGTGTTTGATGTTTTTGGACACCTGTTGTATGTTTTTTCCTGACGACAGCTTTGAGCGCTTAGTTGGAATTTTAATAAAATTACACACTCAGTACTCGTCTTTTCATTCACTCAATTTACATTTTAAAATGTCCAAAATTATAGCATGCTATATTGTATACAATAAAACTTACCATCAACTTTTGCTAATTTCCTCTCATATGGGAAGGCAAATCAAACTGTCTTAATAACCTCCCTTCGTCTTTCTCAAATCTATAGAACGGAACATATCCTCCATCGTTTCTTCGTCGACAAATTTAATTATCCATTACCATTGGGTTCCAGCCATATTAATTTTATCTTCCTGGGTTGGAGGAACAAAACTGTATAAAGAAATATTTACTTTAGTTTAGCTAATGTAAAAAACAACCATGATATCTAAAGTTGTCGATTAAATTAGTAAAAATTCTGTATTTTATAAAAATAAAAAAAAACGGTTGTTGATTGAGAAAGAAAAAATGCTCAAATTTTTTTAATAAAACTTACACCACGTACACCACTTATTAGACTCCTTCAGAATACACTTTAACATTGTCTTTTCAATTAATAACAATAAAGCAACGAAACAACAGATAAATATTACACTATAGCACACCAAAATATCGAAACCTTATAATAACCTCAACACTTTTACTTTAACTAAGAAACGATAACAGTATAACAGAACCTGTGGGGACGAGCAATATGACATCGCGCATACGCAGTAATAAAAATCAATAAAATTTGATTACTAACGACGTTACAGTTTTCGTGAATTTTTTGGAATTATCTACCGATTTTAGTTACTCGACAGGCTCTATAGATGGGACGGTCTGCAGTGTCCCTAGCCTGGTAGGGATGTCTAATTGTGATTGGGAGATGGTTGCGGACCTTATTTTTGTTCTTTCTGCAAAAAGGATACTTATATATTATTAGTTTTACAGTACCATATTAAAATTGTCGAAAGGAGAAGAAAACATGATTATGAATTTTGGATGTAACATAAACGTATTTGTAAAAATAATTTAAGCTTTTATTTTTCATTGATAATTAAATATTCGATATCTTATTTGGTATATATGTAGTATTTTTATAAATCGTTTATTAAGTAACTATCACAGAAATATTTTACGCTATTATTAATAAGAACTGAGAGCTTAAGGACATATCTTCTTAAATTTCCAATCTTTCCCATTAATAAAGTTACATCAAATCAAAAGAAAGAGTTTTTTACATTTTTTAGCAAGCCAATTATCTTAAAGCATAAATTTAATTAGTCCTTAATATTTACAACTTTTCGCGCTGGTTTCCTAGCAATAAATAAATTAAAAAAAAATTCCGTAAATCAACAGATATCACATAAGAAAACAATATTTTTTAAAACAATTTATTAATAAAATCACTCGTTTAAACTACAAATCATAAAGATTTTCGAATCAACTCTAAAGCTGTATGTTTTCATGTCGGAAGTTATGTAACAGTAATAGATGACGTATGAAATTGTATATCAGTTATAAAGTGATGAGTCAGTATTTGTGCACCTTCTTTGTTACCGTTTTTTATTTTAGTATTCATTCTATGTTCAGACATTTAGTTAACAACTTTAAATTGTGAAGTATAGTTAATAAAATATATTTTTTTTAAAATAATTTTGAGTAAAAGGTTATTTAACTGGCGCAGTCAGTAGGATTTGACGCAGAATATCGAAAAGCCACGGCATAGTGTCCGATTTTCGAAAGTTTTGTGAGCTTCAACTCTTTGGTGTCAAGAGCCTACATTATCAACTGAACTGGAATCAGGAATTGGGTGAGTACCAAGTATTCCTTTTTACAATTCCTTTATTTACTTACATTTCCTTTCATTTTTTATATAGTAGTTATTAGATAAATAAATATTATAAGCGCAATAAAAAAATAAATACAAGTGAATTGATGATAATAAGTGTAGCATTTTAGTTTCATGAGTACTGTTATTGACATAGGAAGCTTAATTACAGATTTTAATAGACTAGTCAATTTCAGTGAAATGGCAAACAATAATACAGATATAAATATTTCAATGCTAAAAATGCAAATCGATACGATTCCATAACGCGATGGAGACAAAAGTACTTTAACGAAATTTATTAATAGTTGCGATTTCGTAGTAAATAATTACGCAGTCCTACAAGATATCGGACTTCGAAATTATATTATAAGAGCAATACATGCTAAATTAGTTGATAAAACAAATTTGTTGGTTGGTTCCAGAACTGAATTAGATACATGGGTTGCCGTAAGAACAGCCTTACAGCAATGTTTTTGGGATGGAAGATCGTTAGAATGCTTAGAACAAGATTTATTAATGGCTCATATATATAAAAATGAACAGCCAATAGATTTCCCTCGTAGATTACAAGTGTTTAGAAGCCATTTGATTAACAGAATCAATAATTTTCCCGAGGCAGAAATACCTGCACAAACAAAAGAAATATGTAGAAGGAAATACGATTAAATGACTTTGAGAACATTATTGAGAAACTTAACAGGTAGTTTACAAACTATTATAAGATTAAAAAGTCCGCATAATATTGAGGAAGCTTACATATTTAATTGAAGAAGAAAACTTCTCATATTCTTTACATAACTTTAGACAATTCGAACCAAGACCAAATAACTATAATAGAAATAGACCACAAACCAATAACCAAAATGTTTACAATAATATTCCACGGAATAAAATCCACCTACAATTTAAAAAAATCAGTTTCAATCGCAAGCTAGTGGAGTATATCCACAGAGAAATTTTATGACAAACAATCAAATACCGACAAGATTTCAAAATAACCCTAATGCAAATACCCAAATCAGACAAAATCAAAACTTTCAAACCAATTTAAATTCGAATACCTTTCCCAGCCAACCAATTCAAATGCAACCTCGTCAAGTTATGAAACATTATCCGACAAATCGTCAGGTTTTTGGGTCACCCAAAAACGTATTTGCACCGACTGGTCAAACTCCCACCATAAAACCAGAACCAATGTCTTTAAATCCCAGAAATACTTTCAAACGTAGACAAAACAACCAACAAAATGATATTGCTTAAGAACTTTATCAAACAGATAATCATAGTTTTGAAAGTTCAGATGAAATTTCTATGAATCAAAACCAATATGAAACCGATAATTATTTAGTAGACCCTCCAGTAGATACGCCTATGGAATTGATTGAAAATCCATCTGTGTCATTCAATAACACTGAAAATAAAAATGAAATATTTTCAAATTCTTGTACAGTGAATTTAACATATATTGTCATAGAAAATCCGCCTCTGAAATTATTGATATATTCAGGTAGTAAATCGAGTATGTTAAGCCTATCGATTGTGGAAAAATATTTTCCCGAATGTATGTACGAAGATCCAACTTTAATTATTACAGCAGTAGGAAAGAAACGAGCTGCTTATAAAGCCAAAATTCCTGCATTTGCTGAATTTAGTTCCAATTTGAAATTTATCGTATATCAGTTTCATAATGATTTCGATGGTTTATTAGGTTTAAACGAATTACGCAATATAAAATTTTCTGTAGATTTTAACACAAATTTACAGAGAAATAATTTTATAAAGATTCCATTACTATATGAGTTAGATAGAAGTGAATTCAATATTTCTGTTGACGCTAAGGAAATATCAGCCTTGCAAGGTCCTGTAAATATTATGAACGCTGAAGTAACCGTGCCTGAAATGAATATAGACAATCTTTATTTTCCTAAAACTTTACCTATCTCTCGTGGCGGTTTTACAAAAACAGAAATAATAAACAACACTGATAAAAGAATTAACATTGTGGTAAAACAACCTATTCAAGTTATTCCGCATACCGAGTGGCACAAAAATAATAAAAATAATTTGGATATCTTCCATATGGAAGACATTATGCAAAATTTTGATAATACTGAATTAGATGAATATATTGAAAATTTAATTATAACAGATCACTTGAATTCAGAAGAAAAACTTGCAGTTTATGATTTATGCAATTTTCTATAGAGAAAATGAGAAACTGAGTTTCACAAATCAAGTAAAACACAACATTAAAACCACTATATGTGTTTAAAGAGGAAGTTCAACGACAAATATCAAAAATGTTAGATGATGGTATCATCAAACACAGTCCTAGTCTATGGATAGTTCCGAAGAAAAAATATTCAAGCGGAAAGAAGGAATTCAGAATTGTTGTGGATTACCGGAAGGTTAACGAAAAAACTATAGAAAACCGATACCCAATTCCAAATATGACAGAAATTTTAGACAAATTAGGACGGTGTGACTATTTTACTACACTAGACTTGGCATCCGGGTTCCACCAAATAGAGATGGACCCTGAATCAATCCCGAAAACAGCATTTACCGTAGAGAATAGCCATTATGAGTATACGCGAATGCCTTTTGGCTTGAAGAACGCTCCAGCGACCTTCCAAAGGGTCATGGACAACGTATTAGAAAACCTTCAGGATAAAATATGTCTAGTATATATGGATGATGTAATTATTTTCAGTTCCTTTCTAGGACAACATATTAAAAATTTAATTTCAACAGTTTTTTAAAGACTTGGAGAGACAAAATTAAAAATATAACTAGACAAAAGTTATTTTCTTTGTAAAGAAGTAGAATTTTTGGGTCATGTTGTGACTTCCTATGACATAAAACCCAATCCTAAGAAAATCCTAGCAGTTAAAGAATTTTCTTTGCCCAGAAATACAAAGGAAATTAAATCATTCTTGGGACTTATAGGTTATTATAGATTTATCAAGGATTTCGATCAGTTAACGAAGACGCTTACTAAGTCTTTGAAAAAGGGCACTAAATTAGAGCATTCACCAGAATTTATAAATTCTTTCAATACCTGTTGAACTATTTTGACAAACGCACCTATTTTACAATACCCCGATTTTGCGAAACCTTTTAATGGTACTACTGATGCTTCTAGTTATGCAATTGGGGCTATACTTAGCCAAAGCAAAATTGGTAATGACTTACCAATTACATATGCATCTCGGACGTTAAACAATGCTGAAATAAACTATAGCACCATAGAAAAAGAGTTACTAGCAATAGTCTTTGCTTTAAAAATATATAGGTGTTATCTTTTCGGACACAAAATAAATATAATTACAGATCGTAAACTTTTAAAATACCTCTTTAATATGAAAGAACCGAACGCAAAGTATGTACGGTGGCGACTATTAATTTCCGATTTTGATTATGAAATTCACTATAAACCGGCAATTCAAAATAAGAATGCCGTTGCTCTTAGCAGAGTAGAATTATACAAAACATCAGAAAATGAACAAAATAATCAATCCGACGAAAATAATTCTTTGATTGGAGAACCAGGCGATATAAATCAAGTAACAGATAATTTATTAGAAAACCTTATCGAACCAGTTGATGATCAAACTTCATATATAGATATTATTAATGAATTAGATGACTTACTAAATTCAATAAATTCAACACAAATAGGAGATGATCCATACACTCAAAACCAAAATAATGAACCTACACCTAAACAAACTGAAAGCATTGATAGTATATTCATACCTACAGCAATCGAAAATCCTATTTTAGAAATACCGATTACCGAAAATGTAAAAAATTCTTATAAACGGCAAAAAATAATAATACAGGGTAAATCAAGATATTTTCATACAGCAAACAGTAAAATATTCACAAATAAATCACGTATAACAGCTTACTTAACTGATGATTAAAATAAAAATCAAAAACAAATTATAGATCTTTTTAGAAATGATATCGACCCCAAGAAATTTTATTGCATTCGTATAAAAAATTCTAACATAGACTTAGTTTCACTATTAATAACTACATAGCAACAACATTTTAAAAATAACTCTTATAAATTAGTATTATCACATAAATCAGTAAGGGACATCGAAAAGAAAGAAGAACGAGAAACTTGTATTAAATACCATCATGAAACAAAAACGTGTCATAGAGGCATTAACGAAACCCAAGCCGAGCTGAAAAACATATATTATTGGCCTGACATGATTTCAGATATCACTAGATATATAAATATTTGTGAAATTTGTAACAAAGCTACATATGACAGACATCCACCACAAATAAAATTTTCTCTAACAGCCCCACCTAGAACGCCGTTTGAAACTATTCATATGGATGTATTTCAATATACTAAATTTTTGACAATCCTTGATTCAGTTTCAAAATATGGGCAAGCCTATAATATAGAAACTAGTCTAAACTCAAAATCAATAATAGTTATTCACTTTTATAACTCACTTTGGAGTACCATACTCTCTTATATATAGTGGTACCGCATTCAAAAGTGATTTAGTAAAAGAATTTTGCAAACTACATAAAATTAGAATCCATTTTACCACACCACAAAATTCAAACAGCAATAGTCCAGTAGAAAGATTCCATTCCTCTATTTTAGAAAATTGTAGAGCACTGAAATTAGAGCATCCCAATGCGCACGTGAAAGATTTGATGAAATTAGCAATAATTGGCTATAATTCTTCTATACATTCTGTTACAAAATGTCGACCCATTGATATCATTTTAGGAAACACAAAACCTCTAGATCCATTCGATCTCACAGATGAGCACATAATTAACGATTATCTGAATGATCAAAAAACCAATTTAAAAACCCTTTATAAAACTATTTATGACAATACAGTCAAAAATAAACAAAAAACGATTGAAAAACGTAACCTAACGCGAGAAGATCCTGAAGATTATATAGAAGGACAAGAGATATATATTAAAGATAGAGAAGGAACTAGAAATAAATCCAAGCCTAGATTCATAACCAGAACAGTAAAAAGAGATAATGGAAAGAAAATAGTAACCACAAAGAATAGGACAATTCACAAATCAAAAGTGAAAAAACCATGCACTAATATTAAACTTTCTTTGCAGCAAGTCAATGTTACTGACAACAGCATCCACAGCATCCCTAATCCTCATCCTAGCAGTTCCAACTTTAATCAAGAATAATGATGTCGACATACAAGAATTAAACGCCCCTATATTACCTTTAGAAATAGGAAAAACTAGAGTAATAGAAACGAAACACACATTTCTGCAATC
Organism: Galeruca laticollis; assembly: GCA_963921935.1. NCBI lineage: Eukaryota > Metazoa > Arthropoda > Insecta > Coleoptera > Chrysomelidae > Galeruca > Galeruca laticollis. The sequence goes on along the minus strand of OY998175.1, from coordinate 160,484,600 downwards.
TAGAGGTCTTATTAAATCAATCACCATATCAGGAAAACAACTCACGCACAATTTATTAGAGCATGCAAATTATCTTTTGAATGTGATTAGAACAAAACTTGGTAATTTGGTTATTAGAGATGTCAATCAAAATATTCGAAATAAAAGAGGAATGATTGATGGCGTAGGCACTACTGAAAATGTCTTTTTGGTACTTTGGACCACGAAGATGGAATCAAATACGATTCGCTAATAAATCAATTAATTGAAAACCAAAATTCGATTAAACACTAGTTAAAATTACAAGCCTCCCTAAACGTTAATCTGATAGGTCACTATAACATGACATCTATAATTATTCTAAAACATTACAGATGAAATGTTCTTATTTTTAAGATTGCCTAATGCTCTAAATCAAATAATTGAATTGCCAAAATTTAATAAATTTCGTTGATAATCTTGAGAACTCAATTATATTTCCTAATTTGGGTAATTTACACACTTCAGTTATACCTTTAAATGAATGAAATAATTTGATATATATATATATATATATATATATATATATATATATATATTGTTTCAACAATTTATGGAAATAAAAAGGTCGTTAAGTTTAAGAATCCTTACAACTATTATCAGTTATCGGGGATACAAGTAAGAATCGAAGATTCTAAATTAATATTTGCTATTTATATACCAATAATTTTAGATTTAGATTTTCTAATATATCATATTATATTACCTTATAAAAACTCCCTAATTTTCCCAAAAAACTCCATTCCTTATACTTGGTAATGAAATTCATCAACAAGAAGCGTAATTTTGCCCATGCATCGAAGGTATATTATTCTGCCAGCGTCATGAAGATCTTGTTAACGACACATGCACCATAGCCCTAATCCGAGCTGAACCGTCCTCGTGTGAAACTAGTCAAGCAGTTCTGCATCACCATATAATAGAACAAATTAATAGCAAATTTCTACTGCTATTACCTGCCGAAAATCCAATAAAAATCAGAATAAACTGTTAAAAAAAAAGAATAGCAATGATCAAGCAAAACTCAATTTTGAAAATACGAAGAGAGTGTAGTATAGCCGTAGAAGATTCTCTGTACAAAAATACGGAAGAAAGCTTAAATGGGAACCCATTAATATTGCCAAAATTAGAATGGAGTCTATCGCTTCAAAGAACAAATATAGTTGGTCCGTCATTAATATCTGATAACATAACCGACATATGTCAAATTATTTTGTTCTGTTCTTCACTATTAATAGAAAATGTTGTCGGTTATGTTATCAGATATTAATGACGCATGTGAAAAGATTCACCGGACCAACTGTATATATCAAGATAAACCGTTGAAGTTACATTCGATAAATCTCGAAGCCATAAATACTCTTCGAGAACAAGCAAAATTTACTAAATTAGTACAAAATAAAGGAGTCCATCCCTTATTCTGGAATATACCCAGCTTATCAGTAATTATTATAATGTCAATTATCCTCTGCACATGGTATAGAAGAAGACCACCCAAGGAAACGAAACAACCCTCGGAAGACCGCAATGAACCCGAAAACAACCCTTCGTCCGTAATGTTTTCGCCTATGGGGGGAGGAGTTATGTAACTGTAATAGATATATGAAATTGAGAAATTGTATATCAGTTATAAAGTGATATAAGTCAGTATTTGTGAACCTTCTTTGTTACCGTTTATTATTTTTGTATTCATTCCATGTTCAGACATTTAGTTAACAACTTTAAATTGTAAAGTATAGTTAATAGAATATATTTTAAAAAAATAACTGAGTAAAAAGTTATTTAACTAGGATTAGATAAGTTACTATTTTTATTAATAAAAATGACTGTATAATGCCTTATCTTTTTTATAACTCACAAATATTTCTTATTCATAACTAACTTCGTAAATGCATTAGATGAATTATTATTAAATATTCTAAACAGGTGCATACTTTAACGAAATCTAAAAATGAACTAAATTTTCATACCTTTTTACTAGTTACACTACCAGAACAAAAAGCTGTCCACATGGAAATACCAAACTTTTTAAAAACTTATAGTCGGAGAGCCAGTGACACCAGTTTCATGAAGTGTTTGATGCACCTTGAAATTTTTATGTTCCATTTCTATGGGATTGAGAAGTAAATTTACCTGTGTTTGCCTGACCCATCCCGGGACACCAGGTACTGCGCATAATGAAAAGGTGTAAAAAAATTAAATCCAAAAAAAGTGTTTGATTCAGAAGCAAACAAGCAGAAATTAAAAGTTTGGACTATTTTAAAAATAAAATTAATAAAGGCAGACTTTTTCAAGGGGGTTTATATTAAATAAATCCACCCTAAAGTTGATTTTCTTTAAATACAATTTGAAGTGTTTTATTCACGCTGCCATTTTAATAGCGTCTTAATTAAATATAAAGAAAATTAATTGCAAAAAGGCAGACACTTTTTCCGGGGTTTAATCACTGGAAAATGTGAAATTTTTTTTTTAATTATAATAGAAAGAGATAGACTCCGCGCGACTGTTCATCTGAGTGAGAGCGCCGATCACTGTCGCTGCGACGGTCCTTCAGTACGCTCTCATTGGCTGTTGGTCACGTGTTCTTGTACAGCTGTACATTTAAAATTAAAAGTTTGGAGTAGGATTAATAAATACATGTTTATGTGATTACAAACGTTAAAAATTTAATTTTTAAAGATAAAATAAAGTACATTGACATCGAAAAAAAGACACAAAGGTCAAAGTATTTATTACAATTTTAGTATTTGAAAAATATTATATAGTATTTTTAATTTTCATCTTCATCTGAACTATCTTCTGATTCTTCTTCTGTAGAATCATCACATGAAAACATGTCTTCATCGTAAGAAGTCCGTTTATCAGCTAAAAGAAAACCAAACATGATTAACGACATGACTAGATGTATGAGAAAAGAAAACAATGAGTAAATACAAACCTTCGTTGTTAGAATTTTTTTCGGTGGATGAGCCGGTTTTAATAGCATCCAAAACAGTTTGTGGCAAACAATCACCCTCGAACCATTTAAATTCATAACTTCCATCTTTTAAAGACCAACCTTGTCTTCCAGGCAACAAGAATGTAGGAGTACATAGATAAGCGTTTCGCCAAATACTGGTAATGTATTGAGTCCTTAAAAGGTGTTGGTGTAATTCAGCTTTACACGGTGGTAAATTTGACGCGTCATATTTAAGCAACGTTTTCTGGAAAGGTTCATTTGTATCCTTCGATTTATAAGTAGAGCAAAACTTTTCGAAACGTACTTTATTAATATCAGAAATGTCCTTGTATCCGTATAATTCACATACGAATTTTTCAAGTGTCGCAAACGTATCGTATTGCATTCCAGGAACTTCGGAATTTGCAAGGTCCGTTAGCGCTTTTTGATAGTCAGGATTGTTTTTAATTAATTGAAAAGGTCTTTTTTGCCCTTCTTAAAAAAATAAGGATTATAATCACACCCCGTGATAGCGTGAAATCCGGGTAGACTTGGACATAAAGTTGGCCCTAATTCGATGTGAAGTTGAGTCAGATTTAAAATTCGTCGCTTGTTAGCAGCTCCATACTCCATATAGATGTTTAAGTTATTGCCTTTTAGGTTATCCATATTGCCTAGCATGATAATTAGAACATCAGTATCACATGATTTAATGAGAACGTTGATAGTTGATTCTGTTTCTAGTTGACAAGCATGGTAAACTAATTTGGTGTCGGCTTCTTCGTGATTTTCACAGTATAAATTGTCATCTATTGTTTGAATATTATTGTTCTCCAGTCTGTATGAATAACAAAAATCATAATTTAAATTTATTATTGTTTGGCCAATGAAAGGCACCATTTCAGGTTGACGCCAATGTTCGATTAAAAAGGTTACCAAAGCCTGTTTGAATTTTATATTTTTTAATTCCTTATTAAAATCGGTTTGTCGAACTTGCATTGGTCCACTTATATTGAAGTCAATGTTATTTACTTCATTTCTTAAGTTACGTTCATAATCTTTTATTGACGGAGACATGTATTGATCAAAAACGATATCAACTCGAGGAGCTTTTGTAGCTGTTAAACATGACATGATTTTTTTAGATATGTTACCAAACGTTGCTGGAACATCACGTAATGTATGTATAAGAGAAAACCCATCAACTAATACAACATCGAAAATGTTTGGTATGTTTCCTGGTTGGTGATCCTATTCAAAAACTGCAACAATAGCTGATTTCTCTGTTTTACAAATGGTACCATCGAAATGGCATAAAGACATTGGTATTGGTATAATAGGATAACACAAAAATTTTTCGATATCAACGACATGGTCTATCGATAGTCCCAGCATTCTTCCAAATAAATCTCGCTGCATGCTGACTTCTTGAACTTTTCCACCGCTTTTAATATTTTTCTTAGCTACTTCCGAAGAAAAATTCAGTATTTTTAATCGCGGTATTGGTTTCTCAAATCTTTCTTCAGATTCTGTACATTCTTCGATAAATTTTGACCGTAATTCATCACCCTTCACGTCAACATTCAGTAAGAACTGTTCTACTTCAAGTGATGCAGCTTTTCCGGTGGAAATATTAAAGAGTTGGTTGCCATCAAGACTAGAATCGAATGGATTCACGAACTTGGAGAATCCATCGATGAATTTTTTGAGTTGTTTAGCGTCTTTTTGTATATGATTATTTTCTAAATCAGCTGTAACATCTTGACGTTTCCGTAAACCGGTTGTCTCATAGGTGTATGAAATGATAGTTGCTCTCATCTGATGACTTAAACTCCAGCGCTGTCGAGCTGAAATAGAGTTAGTAAAATTTATTATCCCAACTAATCGTTTAGCAGCATCCGCGTTAATCGTTTGTTCGAGTGTGAGATCGACTGGTTGCCTCGAGAATGACTTTTCAGTGCGTTGTATACCAAAGTATCCTTTTTTAATTCTTCCATTATTTCGGGATTGATTGTATCAACATTCACTAAGTTATTATGATATTTCACTAACCATCGAGCGTAATTTTGTTGGTTGAAAGCAAAAAATAGGTTTGTAATATGCGGCATTACATATTTATACAACGAGAAGTCTCCTGTCCTGATACTGCGACTTAGCGTCAAATAGTTGTTGACAAAAAGAATGTACATCATGTAATACTGCGCTGTTTTTCCGAAGTCCCCATTTACACAAGCTTCTCGATATTTCATGTAAGATTCGATAAGGTTTGATATTTCATGGTTGCCTATTAAATCTGAAAATGCTAGTTTACCATCACCAAAATGCATCAGCTCAGAGCGCAAATCGTCTCCAATGACTTTGTTTTCTTTGTTTAAAAAAGAACGAAAATTCATAATTTCTAAGCCTAGTGCCATAAGAGGATGTAGTCTTTTGCATCTGTTGAAATGCTTACCATCCAAAAATGAATTGACCGATCCAGATGCTAATAATTCTGTGTCTACAGCGACATTCATCAATCCGCAACCTGCAATAAATTTGCCAACAGCTTTAAAATAGGCAAACATTATGTTAAAAGCACCTAAGTGAATGAATAGGTTATCAAACTTAGGCTTTTCCGTAGCTTGTATTTGCATCGCCATTTTTGCGATCGCTAAATCGTAAGTGACGCTAATACATTTTTCACCTATCTCTTCTGCTATTTTTTTACTTTCTTTCATAGTCTGAACAACTACGTCTTTTCCTGTAGGTGAATCGTTGACGGGAGATAAATAACATATTTTTTGTTGTGCAGTGTTGAAGTCTTCAATGATTTTGAAATTGAATCCAACCCACATAGGTGTTTTCGGAATCTCCAGTGCATGTGAAAGCATCCATAATACGTCAAACGTTTGAGCTAACTCCAACGTAGTTGGAATTGATGAAGATTCTTCACCCATATTTAAAGTTAAAGTCTCAGACATTTTAATTTTTTTACTATATGGCTCAATAGTTGGAGTTATAACGTCCAACGATCTTCTTCTTTTTCTACCACCTTTCGCCCAAATCCAACTTTGCTCAGATTCCCCAGAAGCTTCATCTATGTCTAATGACAGTTCTTCATCAAATACTGCTGCATCTTCTTCCAAAATACGATCTACATTTTGATAAATGATACCAACAGTATCATGGAGAGTATCTTTACCAGACGAAGTATCCACAAATCTATCAAAGTTATCGAAAGCAAGACCAGTATGCAATCCTTTCGTTCTTATGATACCTTCAGGACATCTAGTCGAGCGTGCGCAAGAAGCAGAGGTCATTTCTGTTTCTATTTCTTCAGCCACATGATAAGAACAACAATGACCATACCTGTTAATAATCTCAACAACTTTACGGCTGCTCGTTAAACTTTTTAAACTCAAGCCTAAAGTTAAATGCTTCTTTGTCTTAACTCTTCCATTTGTTACGTTGAATATCGCGTCTTCAGCTAATGAATCACTAATTCTATTAGTTCGAATGTGTTTTCTTCGTCTACTCCGAGAACCACCTAGCAACGTCAAGTAAAAGTCTTTCAATATAATAGGAATTAAACACTCTCCTCTTAAAACATCAGATGTACGTAGATTATCTGGCAATGGGGTTTTTTTAATATCAAGTATTTTTCGGCGTTAAATATTTGCGGCATTCTGAACAATATCTTTTTCTTCTATTAACGAATATAAATTTTCATCAATTTGACGACCCTTGGGCCCTACAATTTTTTTGTGATGCATTAGAGTAATCTGCAATAAGTCCCCGTATTTTTTTATCAACTTTTCCTGGAAATAACTTTGTCCTATGTCTTCGTTAAATTCCTCCCCATTGTCAGCAGCTAATATTTTTATAGTGTCTTTATAGTATTTACATAGAAAAGTAAAAAAATAACACTTTCCTAATTGAACTATATTTTCATCAACGAAACAGCAAACAGCATGAAAAGCTTTTTCGCGATAATTAATTTTTTTATGGTACTCAGTTTTCGGTTTGTTGTCATAAATACGCAAAGAATTCATATATTCAACTCTACAAATACGGTGAGCTTTCACATCTTCGGAGTTTTGTAAGTGTTTATAAACTACTGTATCTTCTAAATACTCTCTGTATGGTTCAAGATTTTTCACCATTGCTTTTTTTTTAATCGAGTATAATGGCACGTACTTGCCTTTTACTTTCCGGCGAGCTTTAGTGCAAAAAATACAAACATCAGAATTGATTGATGATGCGTCAAGATCAGCAGCTGTAGGTTCAGGATTGGGGCCCAAATTTTCTTGTACTGAGGATTCAATACTTTCATCGAATATGTCACCGCCACTCCCTTGAAGATGAGGTTCAATTTGAACAGTTTCACCAGTTTCCACAACTTGTTCAATAACAGGATTATCTAAAAATGACGCACTGTCGTTTAATTCAGAAACTGCCGGGACAATTTCAATATTATCTGCAATTTGAAAACTTGTTGGAGGATTATCTGGAGGTGAAATATTGTTTTCGAATCCTGGATCCACCGGGATAGTTTCCACGTTGTCGACCTCTACATCACTTCTTGGAGGAATATCTATGAAAAAAATTTTAATTAAATATTATTTCAATTTTTCTTTGTAATACAAGTCTATAAATACATTTAAGTACTGGAAATAATTTATGAGAAATACCTGAAGTAGGAGGAGATTCCAGGTAACTCGTTGACAAATCCACCTTATATTTTTTTTTCAGGGTTGTAAAATTCGAGTAGCATTGCCTATGAAATCCTTTATCAGAAGATAATTCCAATGGTAAAATCACATCACAGTATTTTGAATTAAATTTTTTACGGATTTCTGATGCAATTCGACATTTATTTAATGTTTTCTCAGTAAATGAATTAACTTTTTCAGTATTTGTCTGCTGACAGATTACACACAATACACGTTCCATTTTTTTCACTACATTTAACTTACGAATGAACTACGAATTAAATAAAACAAATTAAATATTTTGTAACTAATAATGTTTGTGATACACACAGACAATTTCAAGAAAACTTTATTACATCTGCTCACAACAACAAAGGTTAACTGAAAATATAGTACGGTGTCTACGGAGAACTACCGCTAGTACAGCTGTAAAAGAACACGTGAGCAACAGCCAATTAGAGCGTACCGGAGGACCGTCGCAGCGACAGTGATCGGCGCTCTCACTCAGATGAACAGTCACATTTTCCAGTGATTAAACCCCGGAAAAAGTGTCTGCCTTTTTGCAATTAATTTTCTTTATATTTAATTAAGACGCTATTAAAATGGCAGCGTGAATAAAACACTTCAAATTGTATTTAAAGAAAATCAACTTTAGGGTGGATTTATTTAATATAAACCCCCTTGAAAAAGTCTGCCTTTATTAATTTTATTTTTAAAATAGTCCAAACTTTTAATTTCTGCTTGTTTGCTTCTGAATCAAACACTTTTTTTGGATTTAATTTTTTTACACCTTTTCATTATGCGCAGTACCTGGTGTCCCGGGATGGGTCAGGCAAACACAGGTAAATCTACTTCTCAATCCCATAGAAATGGAACATAAAAATTTCAAGGTGCATCAAACACATAGATATATAATACACTTGTATTATATATCTATGATCAAACACTTCATGAAACTGGTGCCACTGGCTCTTGGACTATTATTGTTTTTGAAAAAACCCTCACCGAATCTCTTAAATTAATAATTAATGCTACTTAATTTTCGTGACGCGTCCGACTTGCCAAAGATACTTATATAAAATGTATATTGGATTACTTTATAGGAGAAAATATTTTTCTATTATCAGAATTCAACCGCAATAACTAAATACAATACAAAATTTAATCGCAGAAGACAATGAATTGGGGATGCTTATCACTAAACAAAAATTACTGCAAAATATGATAAATTAGGTTTTGGAAAACACATTCTTATAATTTTCAAGACTTATTTTTAACGAAGTGTTTACGAGAGTAATCGTCAATGTTGCGGTACTTCTCAGCTAAGTATTCTGTCTATATTGAATTATCATCTCTCTTGTAACCAAATCGTTCCGAAAAATCACCACTTGCTGGAATAGAGTTTGTAGTCGAGCTAAATCGTAGGCTGCGAGTACAACATTTACAGTAAGGTAAAGATCATAAACTTCTTCATTATATGTTTCAATCTTTATTTTTTTATTAACTGGAATCAATATCATCTTCCCTCAGTAAAAATAATTCAACTAAATGGGTAAAAAAGTAGTAGAATTGCTCAAATAGCTTAAAATGCACATTTTTGCATACTTTCTTATGGAAAAACAGACACAAATTTCCTCAATAGCGGGTTTTTATTATTAAAAAGGTACTTTATTGAAATATTTTGATTCACAAAATTACAGATAACAAAAAGAATACAATAAGTGTATTTGCCGGTGTTCTGGCATTCTTCCTGTTATCGGCGTACGTCGTATGTAGTTTTGAGGGTCCTTGCGGTAAGCAGCATTATCCAAATAATTTCGCTGATACAACTAATTTTGTCACCGGCATATAGTTATGATTGCGAGATTCTTTCCGTTGAGTTTTCTCTGAAAAGCAGCTGAAAAACAGGGTCACAATAATTGATGGGAGTTTTAGTTTTGGAGATGCAACATGTCAGACGTTGATTTTAATTAGATTTATATTTGGAAAAAATTGGGGTAGTTCAGTTTGATTTTGTGCCCAACTGAATGTACCCCTGATTGCTCAATCGCGTTTTTTTAAAAATATTCTCTATTTACATAATATGGTTCCCTTTTACAACATTCAGAAAAATACAATAAATGTGAGCCGATGTCCTGGCGAGTTTTCGTCCTGTTGTGTGCGTCTGATGGTATATTCATGGCTCCTTGCGAGTAGCATTATCCATATGTTTTCACTATTTACAACAACTTTGTCCCTTAGAATGTTTGTGACTCCTAGAATATTTCGGCTGAGTTTTCCCTGGAAAGTAAGTATAAAGCAGGGTCTCAAAAATAATATGGGGAGTAGTTTTTGAGAAGGCAACATGACGTTGATTATATTTGAGTTTATTTATTTGTTTGTTTCGATTGATTTACACATTGTGTGATGATATAGGTTTAGAGTTAATCAACCTTGTTATGTATTTAACGAGGCATGCAGAAGCCTACACCCGCTATCTCGGATGTCATCTTCGCGATTTGCGTCTATGAGATTCTTACGAAGATCTTTTGGCAGACAATAATTGTAAAAGTTTGATGAAATTTTTGTTATGAAGTCTTTAATAGTTGGTGTATCGGCTTTGTCATGTAACTAAGTATTTCTGGGTAATTTTGGATAACAATTGTGTTCAATCGCCATCCGTAGACACTTGTTTTGAACCATCTGTAGGGAGTGGAAATTGTGTTTAGTTCCGTTGTAGTAAACTGAGGCTGCGTAGCTGAGTATCGGTCTGGTTATGTATTTATATGCAAGTATTTTGTTATGGTTTGTTAAGTTAATATGTGTACAAATGAGTGGATATAGTTTGCTCATTGCAATCTTGACTTTGCGTACCTGTTGCATAATATGTGCGTTGGCATTGTATTCGCTTGTATAGTATGCCCCAAGTATTTTATGGTATTACTAGGCTTGAGATGTCCATCTACAAAAAGCTGAGATTGCAGTGATGTGTTTTTTAGCTATTCCCCTGAGTAATAAATACTCTGTTTTGGATGCGTTGATAACTAATTTGCGTTCGTGTAAATATGGTATGATTTTTGTGTTTATGTGTGTTTGTACTGTTTCTAGTGCGTGGTCTGGATTCTGTGCAGTGGTTATAAACAAGTATAGTCTGCATACATTACGGTTAATAGGTGTGAGGATGTTGGGAGATAGTGGATGAATAGCGAGTATAGCAAAGGTGATAACACCGAGCCTTGAGGTACTCCCGTTTCAATTCAGTATGGTCCAGCAGTGCGGTTATCAACTTTAGAAAAGAATTTTCTATTTGTTAGATAAGAATGTAATGTATTGTTTTTCTTATTTATTTAAAAACAGTTTATCCTGATGGGTGGGATCATAGATATATAATACACAGTAGATGAAGCATTTCATTCATAAATTGATATTTGTTTTGACCTGAACATTTAGAAAGAAACAACATATTTTGTAAGTGGGTTAGATAAAGAGAGACTCTAATGTTGGAACTCGCATGGCAACGCTGCACAAAAGCCTAGAGAAGGAGATATAAGCGCGCTTCAAACACAATCAGTGGCGTATCCCAATAAATTAAATACGTATAGGTTATTAATTCGTGAGTAAAAAACAAGTAGCAGTAATATAGATAATACTGCAAAATTAATTATATATACAGAGGAAATAAAAACAAACAAAAACATTCATTTAAATTAAATTTAAACTATACCTTAAAATTTTGTTCAACATGTAATATTGTAACTTTGTAATATTTTAACTTGAAATTTCAATGTTCAAAAAAAATTATACCATTTAGAGCACCTTTCAGTGTTGATAAAACATATTTACTTAACTTATTGGACTTAGGTACCTTTGGCCTCAATAATATGAAAATCTACGATTTTAAGGGTAGAAAAATACTCTTTATTTTCAGTTTATAAAAAATATAAAATTTTATTACTTGTTCATAAGAACAAACAAAATAATAATTTGATACCTTTCAGTGATAAGGAACTTTTGGATTTAATAAAACAAAACAACTTGGAATTATTCTAAGGGTAAAATAAATACTAGTTTTTCAGTTTTAACAAAAAATATATTTACATTATTCATTTCTAAATAAAATTACCTTTGTATTAATACTCCTTGATCGGTTTTTTCTCAGTAAATCAACTTTTTTGGTGGTTTCATGATGGATTCTAATGGTAAAATAACTTTTGAGAATTAATTTTATTAATTCCATAGCATGACTGTCTAAAATATCACCATCATAAAGATGTTCACCAAAAAAATCGAGTACATTTGATGGTAAAACGCTAATGGTTTTAGAAATCAATAAATTTAACAAACCCGTAATATTTTTATTAAATATGTCATGAGTTTTATGAAAAAATCTGAAATATTTTTCTCCAGCCTTACATATATTAATTACCATATCACTTGGATTTTTAAGTCTATCATAAGTCTTTCTTACTTGCAGTTTTGAACAAGTTGTATCCTGTTCCAACATATTGACACACTTAGAACAAGTAATACACTTTTTTAATGATTTAACCACAAAACCAGCAATATATGATACAATATCTTGGACATATAAAGTTAAGTCCCAAGATGGCGACATAAAAAAATTCGATTCTGCTATCTCCATATTTACTTTGACTAAAAAATCTTTATAGTCTTCAGATTCTTCTAAATTTTCCCCATCATCTGATCTACTGAGTAAATTACCTGAGCCGCATGTGAGGATTGAAATTTTCTGCAAGTCTACAGTGTTACCTGTTTTTGGCGCCGATATCTCACTGTGGACTAACAGCCTTTTAAAGGCAGCCTCAAATTGTCTGGCTGTCTGGTTGTTATTATAGCCCCCCTTGCTACGAATAGCTCCAAAAAATAATTCAAGGTGATCCTGGGATAACTTATATGTCAATAAATATTTTAGTTGTTTTTCTTGTTCAACATAGAAGTTGAACATGTTTTTTAGACTCTCAATACATATAAGAAATCCGAGGAAACCAGTCTTTCTTGCAGATTTGACAATTGGAGTCTTATTTAAGGTAAGCCCAAGTATATAATTTTTTACAATTTCCATATATTCAAAAAATGGTTTTGACGTTATTTTAGACAGAGGTTTTTTATAAAAATATTTTGTAAATCTACTTTTTGAATTAAATATGTCAAATATGTTATTAAATACTAAAATAAAATTGGATGTAGGTTCGGAATTTGCAAATTCGGGACACTGTAGGTCCTCGCGAAGAAAATCAATGGCATCACTAACACTTTTACTAAGAGTTTGCGTTGCCAGGCGTACCTTCATCTTTTCACGTTCCCATTGTAAATGCCTTAGCTTGATTTTAGTAGCAGAAGTTAGTCCTTCTGTGCTTTGTTTCTCAAATAAACTTTCAATAAAAGACCATTTTATGAGGTGCTCTTTTTGGTCTCTTATTTCATGCTTGTTTGTTTGAGCCCCAAAGCAATTTCGTACCAGCTTCAACATATGGCATGGATCTAGAAAAATAAAAACTTCCTTGCCAGTAATTGGATGTATGAAATTAGTTTTCAAATTATTTGGATCACCAAAATTTGCTCCTAGATTTTCATCCATCCTTAAGTTGACTGGTGCACCATCAAATGTTAACGATGTCACAGTTACTCCACTTTCGTGTATAAACTCCAGGCACTTTCTTACAAGTCCAGCTTTTTCAGTGGAAGCTAACCCGTCCAATAAAAAATAGCCGACTGGTATATTCCAAGATCCATTTAAACAGACTAGCATGAAAACCAAGGCTTCTCTTGCTTCCGGTAATGAGTCTGTATTCTGTCCCAAGTAATGAGTCTGTATTCTGTCCCAAGATCAACATATCCTGTAAACTTTTGTCCAGTCCATTCAATTTGTCTTCGTATAGACATCTCATCTAATACCAAGTTACAGTATAGGGGGTTGGCTGATTCTTGTTTAAGGGTGAGAGCATCAAGAGCCTCTTTACTAAACCCTGGACTACCATCAATAGATCTATACCATTTACTAATTGTCTCCAAATGTGGTAATGTACGATTAAAGGTTTTACGGACAAAGTTGTATGCATTGGGGGAATAAAATGCTAAAGTTAAAGCAAAGCATCTCAAACTTGGATTGAATTTTTGCTTTGAAGGCCCCTTCAATAGTCTTTCAAAGATGTCAGCTGAAGTTCCCGACAATGAAGCCTAAAAAATTTCGTTTATTTTTTTCAAATTTTGAAACATCAATTAAATAATTACCGTTATAGTAGACTCAGACTTTTCTGTAATAAGGGATTTTTGCTTAAGGTAACTCATTAGAGTTTTTAAAGAAACAATACGACTTTTCAGCCTTCGTATAGATTTCTGCAGACACTGAATTTTGGTGCTTTGGCGTTTAATTTTTACTTTAACTAGCGAAATATTCCTACGTCGCTTTTCTGGAGTGGAAAAATCGCTAGCATCCAAATCTCCGACGTAACGCCTTTTCCTGTAATAAAATGATATCTGTTTATTTTCTATTATAATTTCAAATATGTCAATCTGACGATGATATAAACATATCAAAACAATTGCCAATAACTTAGAGTTTTCATAATTTTTCAATATATAGTGGAATTAATTAGGAAAGGTTAGTTTTACTCATAACAGTAACAATTCTCTTTGCTTTAGCTTTAAAAACTTTTATGATACCTTTTTGCCCGAAATTTGGATTCTGGTTTACGCCAAGATGCAGTATCACTTTTAATTCCATGTTCGGCCTCAGAAGCAGTCAATGTCTCAGAGGATGAGTACCTTAAAAATATGTTAAAGAAAAAGAAATTTAATTAATTTATATATATATATATATATATATATATATATATATATATATACAAACTTACAATAATCCTGATGGACCAGCAATTGAAGTCAATTCTAATTCTAATGCAGGTGCCTCATTTTTTGGTGCTTCAGCAACTGTTTCATTGTGCTCTTTATCTTCATGTTGAGTTTGATAGTTAATTAAAGGCTCTATGCATCTGAAAAAAATAATTGTCATAATATGTTAAAATATGTTAACCACTATCTTGTTGTCCTGAATAAAATCTAATTTTTTTCAAGTATTTTGCAAAAATTTCTTTAAATCATTAATTACCTATCATCCGTAAATAAGCTCTTTCTTACTGTAGCTCCTGCAGATGCAACATCTTGTTTCTTTGTAGGACTGTCAAAAATGTCTTCTGAATCTGAGCTGTAACATATAATGTATATGTATCTAAGCAGCACTTTTAAGGGTGAGCTAACTAAAAGTAGAACAAGGCAATATGCATTAAATATACTTATTCATACATTTTTACCTAAATGAGCTTGATGGAAACAAAGAATGTTGAAGTTTTGGCATTGCTCCAGGCTTAAGGTATCTTACACCATTTACTTTAATAAGGATATCTGCAGCATCGAAATGATCTGAACAAAGTACTGTTCTTTTTTTAAAACCTTCAGTTTCTTCAAGTCCAATAAGTGACAGCCAAATATTTCTTGCTTGCAATTCGGTGGGGAAGCTAAGAGAAAATAAAAATTTAAGAATACTTACAGTAATTTTTTTCAACTTTAGAGAAATATTAATAGATTTTATAAATCTAAAATATAGATTAACGTGAAATAAATGCGAATAGGTCAATAATGGTTTTAAGGATTAAAAAGACAGATTCTTTTACACAAACCAAGCTTTAGTAATATTTTATTAGTTGGTCAGGGCTAAAAATTATAAGATCGCAGAATTTGCAGATATTAATAACTGTTTTTTGAAATAATTTTAAATAAATACCCAGTTGGATAGTGAGTTCAATATGTTGCTGACATCATGATGGTTTCAAATAATAGTAAATTGGTGGAATATAAGTATTTTTTATATAGTATTTTATAATTTTTCAAGCTGACAAAGTAATAAAACGTTACAAAAGCTTTGTTTTGTAATAAAACTATTGTTATTTTCGCATTTATTTATCCACCACCAAAAAGCTGCTGTAAATCTACGCCTCTGATACAAGCAAAAGTTTCTCATATACTATAACCATACTTACTTATGACAAGACACTTCGGCACCCACATTATCGAGTTTTTTACACAAAATACACTTTTGTATCATTATTAATAGTTTTAATGAACAAAATAGTCACAAATTACATAAAAATACTTTAAAATAAACACAAAAACACTTAGAACAACAACAGAACCGCTCTGGCAACGTCACAACTACAAAATTGACGGACTTTACTATAAATCGTTTATGAATGAAAAGCGAACACTTAAAAATTTATTTTCCTTGCGACGTTGTCGTACTAAACAAGAATGTTATATTTTATTACATTAACTATATTTAAAAAACTAGTTTACATTTACAGTTTTTTAGGTTCAGAAATATATGCATTGGCTTAAACAGTATGTATCCATGTGTAATATGCCGAACCAATAAATAAGAACATGTAGTAATTTTACCTATCAAAATAATTTCACTAAATCGATCAGTGCTATGGATAAGTACAATCTGGCAATTACGCCCATCACGTCAAATCACAAGGGATGTCGGTTCTTATTTCTTAAGTTTACGAAATAGCTACGCATTACGTCTTTTTTTAATGATTGACCGCCTTTCAATGTAAATAATTGTATCTATACTTGTATTATATATCTATGGGTGGGATACATTCATACACACGGTAGGTTCACTTACTTAATTTATTTATTCACTAAACTATTCACTAATTCACAATATATGCACTTAAACTAATTTATACAAACACTTCACTACTATTTACGTGTTGACTTGTTTATTTCACGAAATCACTTTATAAACTGACCTCTCCCGCTGGTCGGTCCTTTATATATAAATGTCCTTTATTTCTAGATAATTCTAGTTTTCTCGAATGCCGGAACAATCCTTGAAAGATCTTCGGAGAACATGTCTATAAAAAACGGTCACAAAAAATCCCAATAGACCTTTTCAGAATTCGGTGCGCTCGCCATTTTTTTAACACCGTTAACATAAAGTTACAGGACCATACTTAGTATCTACTTCGGTGTGCGAGTTCATAATATTACCCCCTCCTTAAATGGAAGTTCCTCCTGGAACTTTTGTGTAGCCGAGACTGGATGTTTGAATCGGCAGCTGGCCCCATTTCTACACTTTCCGATTTTATGGAAATAACAGGGCACCGTCTTCATTCGTTACTGATAACGGGGGTTGTAGCTGCAAATTAATATCTGGACACCGTTTTCTTGGAAGATCACCTCTACCATGTTTCTAATGACTCGCCTATCCAACTGGTTACTTACAGTGAATAATCTTCTGGGAGAGTGAACAAATCTTGTCGTTGTTCTGAAGTAACTCCATATCTTGCTTTCCCGGTACCTCCATATGCGCCCATAAATTCATCGAAGGTAGGGTCAGACACATCTCGAATATGGTTTACTCCTTCCTCTAGGTCATGGTCTCCTTCGAATGGCACTAGACGATTTTGTTGAACTACTTTTGGTTTTCCGTTGGGATCTTGCTTATGCGATATATATAACATCATTGATCCTTTTCTTGATTAAGTACGGGCCTTCCCAGGACTTTTGTAATTTTGGAGAAAATCCTTTTCTCCTCGTCGGGTTGTGTAACCATACTGTAACGTTTTTCTTATTTATTTAAACAGTAAACGGGTGGGATAAATTTTAAACACACGGTATGGCTACTTACTAATTTATTTAAACACTAAACTAATCACTAATACTTAATTTATATATACTCAACTAATCACTTAAATTTAAATTATATACACACAACCTTAATTATTAATTTATATCAGCTTTTTACTGTTCGCTATTTCGGTGTATTCTTGTTTATTTCTCTCACTTTATCAACTAACTAACTCTTCCTGGTCGGTCCCTTTATATCGTCACCTTAGTACTACAAGTAGGTAACTTGAAATTTTTCGATTTTGAGTTATCCAGTTTAAAATCATCTACTTGAGATGCTCTACTGTATGCTATAACTAGGTAACTCTCTACTGGCTCTTTTGTGACGCAGTTGGTGAATGCATCAAGTAGGTATGTGTCTCAGTAGGTTGTCGCTTATTGCTACAACTATATAACTTGACTTGTCTAGTTGTGCATGTAAAAATTTCTAAATAAAAGGAGTTATCTATTTGTTCCACTCATTTATTGTCAAGGCTTGAACTTAACAATACGTAGTGTTTATGAGTGGTAATAATTATGGGTTCAAGAGGAAAAAAATTCTTCGAAATGTGGAATTTCAAGCAGGTATATATCGAAAACAATTATGCATTACTTTAACATAGACATAATCTACGTAAATTTTGAGGTTATGATTGCAAATTTGATTTACTCTTTCTGTAATCGTCGTTTCATGAAAGAGGGATTGCGAATTGAGTTCTTTATCCTTGAATAGACGTGATGAATAAGCAAATAAAAATTTATTGCAGATTTTAATCATGTCCTGAGGAACCGCCCTCGTGAAAATAACCCAGTGCCTTCTACATCAAATGCGGCTGTTGGCATTGACAATTCTGATGTAGAATCAGAAGCGGAACCTTTCTCTCTAGATGTGTCTGAATATCAGCCGTGTCGGACGAAGTCGAAAATGAAATTACTATTAAATATTTAGAGCGATTAAACGAAGAACATGAATTAGAAGGCATGGAGGAGACCCCTACACAAGCGGAAAATCCTAGAAAGCGATTAAGACGTCCAGAAAAGTGGAGAAGAAATGTTGCAAAAAAGGCAGCAGTGTGGAGAAAACTACGTTTCGTCTCGAGGAAACCATGTACCTGGTGTTGTCATGAGAGATCCATGTGGAGACAATTGCAGACAGCGGTGTAATCAGAAATTTTCATTAGAAGAAAGACTCGAAATTTTTCGAAGGTATTATAAATTAGAGACTTATGAAAGAAAACGCGCATTTATTCATTGCAACACAGATAAAATTGTAAAGAAAAGCACCACAACAACTGATTCAAAAAGACATTTTACTGTGGTTTTTTATTTACCACGAAACAACGAAAGAATCAAAGTTTGTTAGACCATGTTTTTGAATACAATTGGAATTCGCAAAGGTGTAGTAGAAATCGCTATGACAAAGAGAACGGCAGAAAATACAAGTGAAAAAGACAAAAGAGGCCAGCATGTGAAAAAAAAACTACTTCAGATGAACTCTTGAACGGGGTGAGAAACCACATTGAAGGCTTCGCGGTTGTTGATTCTCATTATTGCCGCTCGGGAACTAAAAGAAAATATTTAGATCCATCTCTCAACATCACAATAATGTATTCTATGTACAAGTCGATATGCGCCGAAAATAACGAAGAAACCGCTAAGATAGCTACGTATACTTAGAAAGATTTTCACAGAGGAGTACAATCTAGGTTTCCACCGCCCAAAGAAGGACCAATGTCGCATATGCATGGTGTACAATACTGCTGGGAATGACAACAATGAAGGTAAAGACAATTATGACACCCATCTTTCAGCAAAAGACAGGGCTCGAGCTGAAAAAAGTAAGGACAAACAGCAAGCCGAAAACTCAGACGGGACCTTTGTGAGCTCTAATTTTGATCTTCAGCAAGTTCTGTTGGCTCCAACCGATCCAACCAACAATGCTCTATTCTATAAGCAACGGTTTAAATATTTTAATTTTACTGTATACAACGTTACCAAAACGAGGGGACTGTTTCATGTGGACCGAGATACAAGGAAAGAGAGGCAGTTGTGAGATTGCTAGCTGTCTATATCAATATTTTAAATCTCTTCTTCCATCGGTGAAACACATTTCCTGTTTTAGTGACAGATGTGGTGGACAGAACTTGAACAAGTTTGTGCTATGTGCTATGTGTTTGACCGCAGTTCAGGAACTACCTAACGTAGAAACCATTGATCTAAAATTTCTAGTTGTGGGCCATAGTGAAATTCAATGTGATTCAATGCATTCGGCCATAACTACTGAACAAAAAGGAGTCGGAAGAGTGAACTGGCCTACCGATTGGACAACCATTGCCCGCAGTGCCAGACGAAAGGGTGACAGCCGTACATTGTACATGAGATTACCCATAAAGACATACCAAATTGGAAATATCACCTTGAGCAGCACATGGTTATGAGAAAAGAGGATGAAAATCGTAAACCAGTCGGCTGGCACAAGATAAGCTGGTTGAATTTTACGTAAACCAGACCATTCATCATCCGCTTCAAAGAAAATTACGATGAAGAGTTTAGAACTCTTGACTGCAAGAAAAGGACGAGGAATAGTAATACAACACTGCCACATAGAATGAAACCGTTATACATCTCCGTTATACCGATTCCAAAAGAAAAATATGTTAATTTGAATTCCTTCAGCGCTGGGACAAGAATACCGACCGTTTTACCAAAATTTGCAGTACCAAGGACAACAGGAGTCTCAGGAAGTAGTGGCATGGATTCTGAAAATGAATAGTGTATTCATTGTTTGTTATATAAATTTTGATGACAATAAAAGCGCTTTAAAGTGGCTTCTGGTACTATTTCTTTCCAAATGCGAATGTGGTTAACTCCGTTTAATCCGATTTTCATGTTGATGTAACAAATAGATATCTCGTTTATTTCGAAAGATTTACTTTATGGCAACTTTTTTATAAATACGTCTCAAAATATACATCACTTGTGATAAAGTTAGCAAGACACACTAAAACTTGAATAAGTAGTTTGTTGGCTATAAAACTTTAATTTTTTATGCAAATTTTCAAAGCAGTTTATTCCAAAACACAGGTTTTTAAGTTACCTAGATGTGACGATATATTAGTCCCTTTTTCACTAGATAATTCTAGATTGCGGCTTACACAAAAGCAATTGGCTTTTAACTTTCATACCTGGCTTAGACAGAGTCGGATTTAAGGACTACACCAGTGTGCGGTTTCATAACAATACTTTGTCCCCTTCTTTAAAACCGCCTCCTTTGGCCGGCGTGTCGTACCGACTTTTCATTCTGTCGCTGGCAACTTGAAGATTTGTTCGAACTAATTCATGAATATCGTCCAGCCTTCTACTCAATTGTATCACGTAGTCTTCTCCTGCTAGATCTTTCCCAGGATGACAGCCAAATTCCAGGTCACAAGGAAGAGTCATTTCACGTCCAAAACATAATTTCCCAGATGTTTCACCCGTGGACTCATTCACGGCAGATCGATAAGCCAATGCAAATAGGGAAAGATACTGATCCCAATCTCTCTGATAGCTGGAAACTACTTTGGACAGGTATTTTCCAATGGTCCTATTCATTCTCTTTGTAATTTTGAAGAAAATCCTTTTCTCCTCGTCGGGTTGTTTAACCATACTTTGTCCCCTTCTTTAAAACCGCCTACTATGGCCGGCGTGACTTTCCATTCTGTCGCTGGCAACTTGAACATTTGTTCGGACTAATTCATGAATATCGTCCAGCCTTCTTCTCAATTGGATCACGTAGTCTCCTCCTGTTAGAGCTTCTACAGGCCGACAGCCTAATTCCAGGTCCCAATCTCTCTGATGGCTGGAAACTACTTTGGACAGTTACTTTCCAATAGTACTGTTCATTCTCTTGATCATTCCATCTGCCTGCGGATGTAATGCTGTTGCCCTGGTCTTCTTCATTCCCAGCTTGTCGCAAATCTCCTGGAATAGATGGCTTCCGAAATTTCTTCCCTGGTCGCTGTGGACTTCCAAGGGCACTCCATATCGGCTGATAAATTATTTCACCAATACATCCGCGAGAGTTGTGGCCTCTTAGTTCGGGATAGCGTAAATTTCCACTCACTTTGTGAGATATTCCATTACAACCAGTACGCATTTGCCACCATTTTCTGTCGTCGGAAATGGTCCAGTGATATCTAAAGCAATCCTTTCGAAAGGGCTTCCAACATTATACTGTTTCATAAGTGCCTTTCTCTTGCGATGTGGTCCATTACTCGTTGCACAAGTCGAACATTTCTTACACCAGTCCTTCACATCGTCGGAGCTGTTCATCCAATAAAACCTTTCACGGACTCGCTGAAGGGTTTTCTTCACTCCCAGATGACCTCCCGATGGACCGTCGTGTAACTTCTTTAGTACTTCAGCTACTCTTGTTCTCGGGATAACTGGCTGTCTCCTCATTTCGGAAACATCATAGTTTTCAAGGACTCTTTTGAACAGCCCTTCTTCCAGGACAAGGGAGTCCCACTGAGCCCAATACGCCTTGAGTGTCGGTGAAAATCTTGACACTTCTTGCCATGTAGGTCGCCGAATTTCTTCCTTCCATTGTCTTCCTTGTTGCAATGGGCAATCTGTTGGACACGGCCGTCTGGACAGGGAGTCGGCATTCCGGTGACTCACACCAGCTCCATGTTCGATGTTGAAATCGTACTGTTGAAGTCGTTCAATCCATCTAGCGATGTGGCACTCGGGATTCTTGAACTGCATCAACCACTTGAGTGCTGCATGATCAGTCCGGATTAAGAACTTCCCACTATAGAGATACTGGTAAAAGTGTTCCACGGACATCACTACCGCCAAAAGTTCTCTTCTTGTGACGCAGTAGTTTCGTTCTGGTTTGGAGAGGACTTTACTGATATATCCCAGCACTATTTCGTGCCCTCATTGGATCTGTGAGAACACTCCTCCAATTCCTACGTTGCTTGCGTCAGTGTCAATAATAAAGTCTCCCTCTGGTAATGGGTATCCTAATATCGGCGCCGTGGTTAAATGCCTCTTCAAGGTTTCAAAAGCCGTTTGAGAGTCTTCGTCCCATTTGAAAGCTCTTGCTTCTTCTGTAAGTCGAGTTAGAGGCTTGACAATATCTCTAAACTTCCTGATAAATCTTTTATAATATGTGCAAAGTCCAAGGAAACTCCTAATTTGATGTTTGTTGGTTGGTCGCGGCCATTGCTGAATGGAAGCAATTTTCTCTGGATCCACCGCCACTCCTCTATTGCTCACTATATGACCTAGATAGTTGACTCGGTTTTGGAATAGCTGACATTTCATCGGGTTTAACATGAGCTGGACAGCTTGGAGTCGTTTGAATACGTCTTCCAAATTCTTCAGGTGTTCGTCAAATGTCTTCCCCAGTACTACGATGTCGTCCAAATAGAACAGGCATGTCTTCTAAACCAACCCTCTCCAGACATTTTCAATGAGTCTTTCAAATGTCGCTGGCGCATTACAGAGCCCGAATGGCATGACGTTGAATTGCCATAATCCAGATCCGGTGGTAAAAGCAGTCTTCTCTTTGTCTTCTGGGCCCATTTCCACTTGCCAATAACCAGACTTCAGGTCCAAGGTGGAAAACAGTTTGCTGTCGGCCAAACTTTCTAGCGTATCGTCAATTCGAGACAGAGGATAGCTGTCTTTCTTCGTCACGTTGTTTAGCTGGCGATAGTCCACGTAGAATCTCGTAGTTCCATCCTTTTTCTTGACGAGCATCACTGGAGACACCCATTGACTAGTAGATGGTTCCATAACTCTTTCTTGTGCCATATCTCGAATTATTCTTTCAGCTTCCTCTCTCTTCGCTCGTGGTAGTCGTCGAGCTGATTGCCTAATTGGCTTGGCATTACCAGTATCGATTTTGTGTTTGACGGCTGATGTCCTACCAGTCTTTCCTCCTTTTGGTACGAATAGGTCTTGATACTGCAAAATAAATTCTCTCATTCTGTTTTTTTCAGCTCAATTTAAGGATTGATCAGCTACTGATAACATATGTTCGAATCTGGCATTAGAATTGTCAGTGGTCGTTGTTTGACGAACTATAGACGTCACTGGTACGCAGGATCCAATCCTGGTTTCCTTCCTGATGCTAACTGGCTAATCATTCACGTTCATCACACGTACTGGGATCTCTTTCGCCGACGAAACCAATCCTTTTCCAATTAGTACTCCTTTGCCAACCTCTTCGTCGTGGCTCCTTGGCTCCATCATAACCGGTGTACCTTCCTCCATGATTTCCTGTAGTCGTGTTACTATCATGGTTTCGCTTCGTACAGGTAGAACGGTATCTTCCTGTATAGCTGCCAACACCGCGCTGCCTTCATATGGATGAAAGAATACCTCCTCAGAACCCACTTTAATGGTTCTGTTTCTAAAGTCCAACGAAACCTAGTAGATTCATTACGTCTATTCCCAGAATCATGTCTTCTTCAATGTCAGCAACGATTACCGTATGCGTGAACTTTTCTGCACCAATTTCCAATTGGATTTGTGTCTCACCGTGAACGTTGGCACTCTCACCTGTGGCGGTCCGCAATCGCACTCTCGTTGGTAAAAGCTTCTTCTTGGAGTTTATTATTTCTGGTCGTATCATGGTTCTAGTTGCTCCAGTGTCTACCAGCAGAGTATATCTATTGGCATTTACTTCGCCATCTACATATACACTGTCGTTGCGACATCTGAGCGAAGCTATCAGTATGAGAGGGTCTTTGGAACGATCATGGGTCGGTGCTGCCCCCTCGTAGCCGACCCGTTCTATTTTTCCTCTGACTGGGGCTCTTTGTTTGCAGGAGCCCTGGGGCGATTACACGAACTACGTACATGCCCTAGCTCGCCACAACTCCAGCATCTGAACTTTCTCGGCTTCTTGTCCATCATACTTTTTATTAAACTGACGAACTGGTCAAATTCTTCTTCATCACCTTCTTCTTGGATGGTCCTAATTTTGTTATATCCCGAAGCCTTAGTTGCTGCTTCACATTCAAGAGCAGCTGTCAATGCGTCGACTAATGTTTTGGGATGGGCTAAACCAATGGTTCCCAACGGGGCCGATACCGCCCCCCTGTGAGCGCTGCAGCCTTTTAGGGGGGCGGTAGCGGATTCAGAAGCAAATAATAAGCAGTCAAGAGGAATGGTGAAATAAAAATGATTTAATAAGGGTTAATAAGCAGTTTTAAATTAGCATTAATAATAATACTAATAATTATAATAATTTCTTTTAGTTCAGAATAGAAGTATATGACTTGTCCTCGCACGTTGATAAGCGAACGCGCGATGTTCATACAAAATAACATGTTTCGACATGTTCGCACACAGACAAGTTGAATCATGCACGAAATGAAACGTATAAAAGCAGCAGCTCTACGAATTTTTTGTTAGTTAGTTGTATGTGCTTGGCCGCGATATATAGTCGTGAATCATAAGCTCTGCCGTAGTAAATAATCGTCAGTGGTGTGTCATTTTATAAACATTACTATCTATAAATTTATTGAGAATTTAATTTTTGTATGAAAATGGATGAATCTACTTCTAAATTAAAAAAGAAATGCCGGCAATACAGTATTGAATATTTAAAATGTGGATTTGCGGAATCTTCTACAAACAAATCATTACCTATGTGTTTAATTTACCGAAAAGTTTTTTCAAATGAAGCTATGAAACCTTCTAGGCTACAAGAGCATTTACATAAAATACATCCTGATAAGAAGAACAAAGATATATTCTATTTTCAAGAACTCGAAAAACAATATTTAATACAGTCAACTATATCAAACCTTTTTGCATCGTCTTCTAAACGAGACGATGATGGGCTACGAGCCTCATATGGCGTTTCATTGTTAATCGCAAAGTCAGGAAAACCACACACCATTGGCGAGGAATTAATTTGGCCGGCAGTCGAAAAGATATTAAAAACTGTTCTCCATCATAAGACACCATTTTATATCATTAAAAAAATTCCTCTCAGTAATAATTCAGTGCAAAGAAGAATAGATGAAATGGCAAATGACGTTGAAATATCATTATGCGATTACCTAAAGACTTGTAAATTTTCCATTCAACTCGATGAATCAACTCTACCAAGTAACGAAGCTCTACTCTTATCATACGTACGATTTATAAAAGAAAAAAAATTCAACAAGAGTTATTATTTGCTAAGAATTTGGAATCTGATACAAAGGGACATTCTATATTTAATATCATGCAATAATTTTTTCAAGAGAAAGAAATTCCTATTAGCAATATTTTGTCTGCTGCTACTGATGGTGCTCCAGCAATGACCGGGCGTCATAAGGGTTTTATAGCACATTTGAGAAAAGCAGTGCCAAATGTACTCGCTGTACATTGTATTATTCACCGTCAGCATTTGGTTGCAAAAAAATTAAATGAACGTCTGCATGCGTCCCTCAATAACGTTATTAAAGCAATCAATATCATTAGAAGCCATTCATTGAATGACCGTTTGTTTCATAAGCTTTGCAATGAAAATGATGAAGAATACAATCGCTTGCTGCTGCACACAGAAGTACGTTGGCTCTCTAAAGGGGTTTGTCTGAATCGTTTTTTCAATCTTTGTGTTGGTATTTCTTGAAGAAAACGAACAATTGCGCGAAAACCTGATTACGTCAAAAAATGACATCGCTTATTTGACGGACCTGTTTAAAGTATTTAATCAAGTTAATCTACAATTGCAAGGTGATGATTTAAATTTAATTAAAACTAAAAACGTCATAGATGCTTTTGCAGGAAAACTTCTTATATTCAAAAGAAATCTTGGTAGATGTGAGTACAACTATTTTCCCACATTATCAACAGTGTCTGCAAAACCGGAAGATTTACTTACTTACTGCCACCACTTGGAAGTTCTTCATGTTAATTTTACAGAGCGTTTCCAAGATATTTTAAACATGGAAATACCAAGTTGGGTTATAGATCCTTTCGCAAATACAGATACTGAAGGCTAATCAAATTTGGAAGAGGAGCTATTAGAACTCACAACTAACAACTAACGAAGAACTGAAAGTAAAATTCAAACGTGGATATCAAGAGTTCTGGCTTCAAAAACCAATACCAGTTCTCTATCCTGGATTGTGGACAATATAGTACAGAAGTTGGTAATTGCATTTCCTTCGTCCTATATGGCTGAGCGTCCATTCAGTGCAGTAACTGATTTGCTGTCAAAGAGGAGGAACAAACTACACATCACTGAACGTGGCGATCTGCGATTGATGTTAACGAAATTGGAACCTGATATTAACAAACTGGTAACACTCCACCAGCCTCAACCGTCTCATTGATTTTTTCTTAATTATTAATTTTTTATTGTGATTGTATTTCTTATTGATTCTGTGTTTATATTTAAAAGTTTAATAAACAATTTTTTGCACATTTGGTAATCGTTTAATAAATTTCTACTTCATCATTCCTCTAAAATAAAATTTAGACATTAACTGAAATTAAAGCTAAATACAGATCAATTGGGACGGTACAGATAATATTCAAATAAAATTAACTACTTTGGACTAACCAGCGACTGGGGGGGGGGGGTTCGTTAAAATTTTTGTTCTCTCCTATAGGGGGCGGTGGTCCAGAAAATATTGGGAACCACTGGGCTAAACGAAGCGTCCTCTGTATATCGGAATCACGTAAGCCATCAATAAAAGCTTGGATGCCCAGACATTCCATCTTATTCTCTGGTGCTGATGGATAAGCAAATCGAACTAGTCGGGCAATATCCACTTCATACTCTTGAAGGGATTCATCACGTTTCTGTCTTCAGTTCTTCAGCTGGGATTGGTACAGATGTTCTAGATGTTCGTGGCCATATCGCATGTCCAACCTCTTCTTCAGCTGTTCGAAGTCATCCGTTTCTTCCAGAGCTATCGTCTGAAGTACATCTACGGCATCTCCCCGAAGCGCGATGGTTAAGTTTATTGCCTTCTCCCTTATCGGACCAATTATTCACTCTAGCGGCTGCTTCAAATTGTTTCACATAATTGGTCCACGATGTCTTTCCGTCGAACGTTGGAGCCTTGACTCGGGCAAAACTGCTAATATCTTCTGTCTTGGGTTTTGTTTCTGGTTTGCAGATCTCGATCATCTTTTGTACTGCTGGCGTGTCTTGTGTTATTAAATCTTACTCTCCAACTCCTTGATTTTTTCGTCCATCGTTGTCATTTTATTCTCCATTTTCTCGTCAATCGTTGTGATTTTATCCTCAATATCCGATTTAAGAGATGACATTTTATGTTCCACGTAAGCGGCAATGTCATTTTTCATTAATAAGATATCGGCAGAAAGTTTGTCCATGTTAGCAGAAATATCGTTCTTCACATTAGTTAAAATCTTCTCTTCCATAGCAGAAATATCGTTCTTCATTGTTAAAATCTTCTCGTCCATATTAGCAGAAATCTTCTCTTCCATGGCAGAAATTGACGAGATTAAGGTGGAAGCCTCGTCATTTTCCAGTGCCACTTTAAGTCTTTCTACTAATCCACTTTTCTTACTGGACGTTTCAAAACTCACGATCTTCCAATTCTGCCTTTAACTCACTTGGCCATTTTGATGTAGCTATTTATTTATATTACCCCACACCTGACACCAATGTAATGTTTTTCTTATTTATTTAAAAACATTTTATCCTGATGGGTGGGATACATTCATACACACGGTAGGTTCACTTACTTAATTTATTTATTCACTAAACTATTCACAATATATGCACTTAAACTAATTTAAATAAACACTTCACTACTATTTCCTTGTTGACTTTTTTATTTCACGAGATCACTTATTTCTAGATTATTCTAGTTTGCGGCTTAGACAAAAACAAACGCCTTTCGGGATATTTCTCGAATGCCGGCTCAATCCTTAAAAGATCTTCGGGGAACATGTCTATAATAAAAACGGTCACAAAAAATTCCAATAGACCTTCTCAGAATGCGGCGCGCTCGCAATTTTTTTAACACCGTTAACATAAGGTTACAGGACCTTACTTAGTATCTGCTTTGGTGTGCGAGTTCGTAACAATAATATTTTAATTAGATAATCAGGAATTTCAAATTTGATAAGTTTGTGCACTAAGCCCTCGAGCCATACGTAGTCGAAAGCCTTCTGTTTATCTATAGTTACCATAACGGCTTTGTTTTTGTTTTGAAAACCCTCCCTTATATAATTTACTACTCTAATTATCTGAGCTACAGTGCTATGACTGCTTCTGAATTCGTATTGCTCGGAGGGAGTAATGTCTTGTTTTTCAATAAAATATTTTAATCTGAAAAGATTGTAACGTTTCTATTTTTCCTATATTTCGCCCTACGAAATCGAATAATTTTTTCGGACTGTGTAGAAGATTGTTTCAAATTAACAATAAACATAAAATTTGGAAACAATACATCTTTGAATGCCGAAAAAGGTTTATTACGGCTCAATCTGGATTTTCAATTGAACAAAGTGACGATTGGATGTACAAAAGTTTTAATATCACCCCTTAAGAAAGGTGCGATGTGTACACAATAGTTTTAGTATCGCCTTCGGAAAAGAAATGTGCATTTTATGAAATTCTGGGTAGATAGCGTAATTTGTGCATTTACGGCCCGATTATTTTTATATGGCTGTTATATGGCTTTTTAGAACTAATTTCACAGTTATTTTTCGGAAAGAATTTCAAAAAGAAGGCTGTCGATCCCCAAAAATCTCGTCACGAGAGTCAGTCAGCGACCGATTCTTAACCGGAGTAGTTGAAAAATTCTTGGAGTGTCAGCGTGAATAATCGTATCGTTAGTTAGTGCCGCTATCGAGATTGAGTCTACGAAGAATACTTGAGCGAAGCGTGGTGATTTTCTTAGTTATTAAGATTGTTATCGTATCGTATCCTACCAAAGTATCGATATTTCCTGTGCTCAGTCGTCGAATTAAAATTACCGGAGTATATGTTTATTGTGTTCATTACTGACATCAAAATTACCGAAGAATTCCGAGTGTCTGTGATTTGTTCCATCACGCGGTGAGGGTAGATTACTTATTACAGGTACCTACTATCCTAAATTTTCAAATCGACCTAATCGAGAAATCACGCCTCTGGCGTTGATGCAAGTATCTTCACCTGAGTAGTATTGTGGTGATTGGCTGGAGACTATTGGATTCAGGTATCGTAAATGATTATTTAGTATCTCTCCTACCTGGAATAATCGCACCCTTTATTAGTCGATGGTGAAAAGACTAATTTAGTGTCACATTATTTCTTTAGCGAAAGAGCCATACGGTATCAGAACTATTTTATTACGATAACGAGTTTATTTATTACTAATATTGCCATTATTTTAGAGAACCTTTGTTTATGTTTTATAGAATAATAGTTAGGAAATTCGGCGTGCACGTAAAATCTAGATTAAATTATTTTCCCGATCACTTATATTGACGTAACTTTCACAAAGCCTATGTGTTTTTTGTTTTCAAGTAATTCAGTAATATAATATCCTACATTTTCTTTTTTGAATAAACGGAAAATAATTTCGTTAATAAACTAATTTTTTAGTTCTCAAACTCTGTGACATTTATCGTTTGTGTATTTATATGATTTTGATTTGTATATTTGTTGTTTCTTGGAGACTATTTATTCCTCGAACAATTACCGTGTAGTGTTGAGTGATATTTTGTTTTATTGTTTTATGTATATATTAGTTTTTGAACGTTTCTAAGATTTTGTATCTTATTGTTGCTGCCTGTTGTTGGTACGTATACATGTACCCATATTGTAAATTTTTTTGATGTTCTGTTCACTGACGCTGGTCAAACCTGTTGATAAACTGGTTAACATAATAAACCGCGTTTTAGTGAGTACTTCCCTAACCTCCACAGACACACTACCAAAAATACCTCACTTTTTATAATTTCTCTCGCT
Organism: Galeruca laticollis; assembly: GCA_963921935.1. Classification (NCBI taxonomy): domain Eukaryota; kingdom Metazoa; phylum Arthropoda; class Insecta; order Coleoptera; family Chrysomelidae; genus Galeruca; species Galeruca laticollis. The sequence goes on along the minus strand of OY998175.1, from coordinate 160,454,347 downwards.
TATCGCAGTTTTTGAAATTTTTCCTGTGAATTAAAATTTCTGGCGCCCTTTAATTACCTTTCCGGTTGATTCACGTTCCTAAAATAAACCCACGACTCTTAGCTCTCCAACCAAAATAAGAGTGCCGTTCGCATACGTCGTAATTGTTTATCGCCTAGTATCGTTCCAAATAATAATACGTTATTTTGGTCCCATCCAAGGAAACTTGGAGAAATTGGTACCGAACAATTAAGACGGTAACAAGATTATTTTGCCAATCACATTTGCTATATTGTTTAGAAGATATATTGGTCTATAGCTATCTACATAACACGGTTGTTTGCTTGTTTTGATAATGGGGATGACATTAATTGTACAATGGTTTTCTTTAGGTATGTTTTTAAGTAAAATGTTGTGTATTGTGTCTGATGCGGGGGCTGTTTTGTTTTTGAGCTCTTGTGTTGTATATTTTAGTGCATGTTATTAAATGTTTTGTGTTTGAGGTGTTAAGTTAATTTATGTATTGATGAACTGTGTGTGTAATGTCTTGATGATATTGTGTGTGTCGCCAACTGCCCTTGCTAGTTCGTCTAAGTTAACCAGAGAATGAAGTTCTTGAAACATGTCATTTATTTCTGTATTTGGGGGGTGAGTTTTTGAAGGAATACTGGGAAAGTCGGAATTATTATTGTTTTGCGTCCAGGGATTGTTTTTTGTTAGGGGTGCGAGGTTGAAGTTTTGAGGTGTGGGTTTGGTTTTTTGATTTAGGGATCTTTTTTCTTCTAGCCATATTTTTCGTTTGACAAATTCCGGGTCTCCTTTGCAGTTGGCACATCTTGCCGTTGTCCTTTCCTTAGTGCGTTCTGGTGTAAGGTGGGATCCGGCACACTTGAGGCATCTGGAGATCCTGTCGAAGTTGCGTGTCCCCATAATTGGCAGATATGACACTATATTATGGGTTTATTCTGTCTTCTGAACTCCCAGAGCACTCTTGTGTATTCGATGACTCGCACATTTTTATTTAAGTAGTCGATAGTCACTTTGCAATCGGTGACTACTAAGTAAAGGGGAAGCCCTTTCGTTGTCATTCTGAATATCTCTTTAACTTGAATTTTATGTATTTTCTCCATATCTTCCTTAATATCGATTATTTGGAGACCCTCGGCCAGACCACGCAGTACGAAGGCGTGAGATTTTTCCTCACGCCTTGCATATGTGTGGAACTGTACTTTCTCTTCTTTCAATACTTTTTTCAATTAAGTTATCTACATCTTTTGTAATTACAATGGATGAATTATTTGTATATTTGATTTCGAATGGTTTTCTTATCTAATCTTTTAATTTGTTGACCATATCTCGATGATGAGAACATTGCCGTCGATAGCTACGGAAGGGCAGTTTGTGGGCGTTTTTTTGCTGCTGCGGGGCGGCTTTGGTTCTTTTTGGGTCTTGTTGTGTCGTGGCTTCATTGGTGGAAACATCCGATGCATTGAATTTCCGAAAATGGATTTTTTTCCGTTTTTTTGTGTTGTTGACGTTGTTTTTTTTGTATCGTCGTCTGATGTACAAATCAAATTTACAAATTAAATTTATTATACAATAATTAAGTACAATAATACAAAAAGCGAAAAAATATACATATACCAAAAATCTCCAGACCTGGCATCATAACCTAGGCAAGATTTGCCTGTTTTCTAATGTGCCAACTCTGGAAACTCTATCCATCTGTACATTTGTTACTAATTACAGGTTGGCACAATAAAAAAGTATATACATCCTGGCGACATCCGGGAAAGAGTCGACAGAGAAACATAATTATACCTTCAGTGTAGTATAAGTTATGATTTTTTTTTCCTGAGCAATGGTCATTATATCGAAGGAAAGCTTCAGTTGTTTACTCCTTCACTACAAAGTCTGTTTATGCTACAAAGTTGTTTTATTTTATGATATTATCTCTAGAAATGAATTTTTGTGTATCATTATGTAGTTTTTGATTTCTTCTTTGAAATTTCTATCTTTAGGTATTAGTTTGAGAGTCAATGGAATTAAGTTATAAATTTTTGGACCAAAGAAAAACAAAGATCGTTGTGTTACTGACTTTTTAAAAGTTTGTACTGAAATATCCAGATTAATTGTGGATCTAGTTCCTCGGGTATCTTTAATTTTTAAATAATGTAGGGTTTGTGTAGATTTTCATGATACAGCTATAAACATAAAGTAGTTTTATATTGAAAACTTTTGTTTCATTATATAACTTTTCAGCGGAATAAAGCTTACTTTTATTGAAAATAATTTTTAAAATTGTATTCTGAGTAGTTTGTGGTATATTAAGAGTAGTATTGAATGTTCCACCCCATGCAATAATGCAGTATCTTAGAACTGCTTCAACTATATAGTGAATTATAGCACATAAGTATGTTTCTTCTTGGTAGAATATCGCGCAGATTATAAAATGTATGCATCAACGTACGTAATCTTTTACTTACATTTGTTATGTGTTCTGACCAGCGAATGTGTTGGTCTATAATGACACCTAAATACTTTATAGTACCAACTTTTTCTATTATGGGACACTTACATTTATTGATGCAATCTGATTTATGAAATTTAACATCTAATTTATATGGTTGATCAACTACATTTGGACTGAAAGCAATACATTTCGTTTTTTTGACGTTCTAGGTCAGTTTATTATAATTTAACAACATATTTATTTTTCTTAAATTAACTTCTGTTATTTGTTTAACTTCGTCCCAGTGTTTCCCAGTAAATAATATTGCTGTGTCATCAGCATAACAAACTAAATGACCTTTGAAGCTGCTGATTTTTGTAATATTATTCATATATATTACAAACAGCAGCGGTCCTAGAACCGTTCCCTGAGGTACACCACATTTTACGAGACATTCAGAACTTATATCAACACCTACCCTTACCCGCTGTATTCGGTTTCCTAAGTAATCTGATATGAGATTTAGTGCAGTTCCACGTATTCCATAATTACATAATTTGAGCAATAAGATTTCATGAGATACAGTGTCGAAAGCCTTGTCCAGGTCAAGGAAAACAGCAATGTATTTTAACGACTCATCCATTGCCCCGACAGTCTTTCCCAGGAAATCCATCACGGCATTTTCAGTGCTAGAATTTTTTATGAAACTATATTGCCTCTTTGTGATAACGTTGTTTGCATTAAATAAATCAAGTAATCTTTCTTTTAATGCCGTTTCGAAAAAATTTGCAAAGTTATTTGTTAATGATATAGGTCTGTAGTTATTTATTTCACTGTAATTCCCCGATTTGAAAACTATAGTAATGATAGATTCTTTCTGTTCTAAATAACCCTTTTTACTTGGGCTAATTAGATGGAATGCAGGTTTTATTGGTATCAGGTGTAATCGAAGGACCAATACGGTTGTTTTTCACTGATGTAATGATGAACCGTATAATGAAATTAAACACTTATGTCACTTTGGGGTTTATATTTTCATGAATTTATAATTTGATTTATCGTTGCGTAAACACTATGATAATTTGTTAAACGAATAAAGATTAAGTACACATTTTTGTTCCCGGTATCAAAAAGCCGGGTAGTTTTACGAAGTGAAGTACCTTGTTTTACCACGTTACATAATGAAAGAGAGAACGAAGGATGAAGTATGAGTGACTGCTGGGAAGTGAGTAAAAATGGGGTTGTTTTCGTATTTATACGAGGGTGACGTAGGTGCGAGGAGAAAGCAAAATATTAGGGTCTAGCCAATGGGATAAGAGCATTTTAAAACGTAACGTTCGAACAACAAGTGAATTGGCAGTTAGGGAGATGTTTTTTTTGTGGACCGAAAAGGTTTCGTAGATACAGATAACAGAGTTTGGAAGAGAGTTTTTATGAAGCGATAATTATCTTAAGATGTCGGGTACTTTGATATATTCAGTGGAATTTCAGAAACGATTTTTATCTGTATTTCTTATGTGTTAGTAAATTTAAAATGACTTTTTTGTTGAGGTAAAGAAATATTAAATGTGGAGAAGAAGGATATATTTAGTTATATGTTTTGAGCATAATATTCGAATTGTAGTATACAGGGGAAGTTGAAATAAAATCACGGGAGATTTTGGTAATTAAAAACAAATTCGAACACTTACCATTGCTGAGGAATTTTGCCACTTTGAAAACAGAGATTAATAATGTGTGACAAAGGTTCAGCAACACTCTGATGAATTGCTTTAATAGTTTTTGATTGTAATTGATCAGGGCCAGGCGCAGAGTTATTTTTTAAATTGGATATGAGTATAATTACTTCATTTTTATTTTTCCGCCAACCTATCTAATATGCGAGAAAAGTATTGGTTTACCCACCAAAAATTTGGAAATTTGAAATTTTTTTTTGAGTTATTTTTACGTTATCCATCAACAACAACACGAAAAAACGGTTTTTAGAAAAAAAAATCCTGTGTGTATGTCGTCGTCGTTGTCGTCGGCCACTTTTCCTAGCAAGTCTTGTTAGCACGATACAGCCTCCGGAGTGCAATAAGTCACCAATTTTATGATGGAATATTGTTAAGGACATTTCACAGATGAACCTTATTGATTTTCAGCTCACCAGAGCCAGTACAACGGGTGCTATGGTACTTAAAGTACGACATTTTGTCGTTTTTCGAGAAATTTCAGTTTGTTAGCACGATACAGCATCCGGAGTTCAACAAGTCACCAATTTTATGATTGAATATTATTCAGAGCATCTTACTGATGAACCCTATTGATTTTCAGCTCACCAGAGCCAATACAACCGGTGCTACAGTACTTTAAGTACGATATTTTTGTCGTTTTTGGAGAAGTTTCAGTTTGTTAGCACGATACAGCCTCCGGATATATACAAGTGATGAATTTTATGATTGGATATTATTCAGAGCGTCTTAAAGATGAACCCTATTGATATTGAGCTCACTACAGCCAGTACAACGGGTGCTGTGGTACTTGAAGTACCAAATTTTTGTCATTTTTGGAGAATTTTCAGTTTGTTAGCACGATACAGCCTCCAGAGAGTATACGATTGATCAACTTTATGAATAAGTATTGTTCAAGGTGTCTCACAGATGTACCCTTTTGATTTTCAGTTGACTAGAGCGAGTACAGCGGGTCCTATAAAACTAGATATACTAAATTTCTGGTTATTTTTGGAGAAATTTCGGTTTGTTAGCACGATACATCCCCCGAAGTGTATACAAGTAACAATTTTTTGATAGAATATTGTTCAGGGCCACAGATGCGGGAAAGTTAGTTTTAATCTTTAAAACCGTTTATTTGTAACTGGTTTTATGAAAATATTTGAGTCTACTTTATCTTTTTTCATAAAACTGTCCGGTAGGGTAGCATTAGAGATTTTATTTCCCATTTCAACTCCAATGCTTGAAAAGAAGTTGTTAAACAAAGTAGCCTTTTCTTTATTTTTATTAGTAAGAACATCATTATTATTTTTAACAGGTATTTGATCTATGTTTCTACATTTTTTTATACGACCTGATATATCATATATGACCTTCCAAACTTTTTTTGTATCAGTACCTGCTTCATTTATTTTATTTTGATAATATTCCTTTTTAGTTTTTTTATCAAATCGTTAATTTTATTTCTGTACACTTTATACTCTATATCGCGTTCCTGGGTGAAATGCTTTAATAAATTCTTTTTTAGTAAATCTCTACGTTTAATAGAGGATATTAGACCTTGAGTAATCCAAGGTTAAATTTTTTTTATTTTATTTTTTTGCGATTCTACAACAGTAGAAGCTTGTAGGTAGTTATTTAGTTTATTTAGAAATATGTCATATGCCACTTGAAACTCTATAATATTATTATTAAATAAATTTCCCCATCTTTCATTACACAATTCCTTTTGAAGTTTTTTAATGTTCAGCTTATTTAAAGTTACTATATATTCAGAAGTAATTTTTTTTCCTAGAAATGTTATGAAAATGGCAGGTGTGTAGTGATCTGTCATATCAGAATGAAAAACAATATGTGTCAGACAAAGATTCATAATTGTTATGAGTTGATATGGGCTCTTGATTTATCACCGTCTGGTTTAGTATTTTATTGAAAGTCGCACATTTTTTCGGGAATTCGAAGTCGAGAGGGTTGGCTTCTCTGATGTCCATGGGTTCGGTTATTATATTGTTTAGGTCTTAAGTCGTTATTGTGTTCTTCGGGTACAATGGCCTAGCGTTGATTTGTTGGGATTTTTTGTTCACGATTTCGTATTGGGAAGTGAATTTATCTTTTTTCAAATTTTCTTCATCCTCTTTTTGTGTGGGCGAATGAGAGGTTCGCCGGTTTATGTACCATGGCTTGGATTGTTGTCGTTTGAGCGTTGCTAGTTGAGGATTTTTGGGTGTCATTCTCATCATCAGTAGTATTGCGACTACTTCTAGGCCCCGTAATGTCTTTCTCCATATAGGGCTGGTTTTCTATATTAATGTTGGTGCGAACTGGGGTAGAAGTGATATTTGTGTCGTTTCCACGAAGGTTTTCTGATGTATACACTTTTTATTTTCGTTTTCTAGAAACTTTTTTTAAAATATCTCATCAAAGCACTTTTTAGATATGTTTATTGCTGGTGAAATGTTGGGATTATCTATGTTAACTTGGTTTAACGAATCGTCGTCGATGTAGACTAATTTTAAATCATTTTTATTTTTGAGCTGTAAAGTTTTATTTTTAATACGATTAATTTCGTCACTATATTTGGTTGAATTTGTGTCATTTGCAGTGTTGGCTGATGTCCATTGTTCACCGCTTAGATCGGCTTTCGCGTCACTTTTTACTTTTCCGCCCAACCTATCTAATATGCGAGAAAAGTATTGGTTTACCCCAAAAAAAGTTGGAATTTAGAAATTTTTTTTGAGTTATTTTTACGTTTTGCATCATCAACAACACGAAAAAAAGGTTTTTAGAAAAAAAATCCTGTGTGTATGTCGTCGTCGTCGGCCACTTTTCCTTACATGTCTTGTTAGCACGATACAGCCTCCGGAGTGCAATAAGTTACCAATTTCATGATATAATATTGTTAAGGACATGTCACAGATGAATCCTATTTGATTTTCAGCTAACCAGAGTCAGTACAACGGGTGCTATGGTACTTGAAGCACTCATTCTACTGGCTCTGGTGAGCTGAAAATCAAAAGGGTTCATCTGTGAGATATCCTGAACAATATTCAGTCATAAAATTGGTGACTTGTTGCACTTCGGGGGCTGTATCGAGTTATACAGATAGGATTCCAAAATTCCAACTTTTTTTGGATAAACCAATACTTTTCTCGCATATTAGATAGGTTGGATGGAAAAGTAATAATACCAATAATGTATTATATAAAAACAAAAAAAAATATTTACCCTTCAGGTGATCACACATATGTGTATCTGTCATGGAAAAAAGAAAATGAACCAACTATTTTTTTGTATAATGAAGGAAAAATGTTTCAGTTCCAATCTCCTCAACACATATGATTAATCTTTGCAAACAAGGTAGAAGCAAACTTGTACATGTTGATTGTATGTTTGATTTTGTACTGTATATATCGATATCCCCACAATATATACTATTTTTTGTCATTACAGATCTTTCGCTTTAAATTTTTTATTAGTTGTTATAGTTGCTTTGTAAGTTTTTTAAACGTTTGCTATTTTAAATTTAAATTCCTCACTGTACCTTACTTTCCTCTTTCTATTAAATGTAAAGCATTGTATTACAAGTAAATATTTCTTTGTAGAATAAATTTGGAAACTCTTTGTTTATATTATTTGTTTCTAGATAAAATTGAATATATTTACACATGTAGTTGAAAAAAGAGCCTACATGTCAAATAAAATTTGAAAGCAACCAATAGGAACTCTGAAACTGATACAAATATGATTAGATTGAGGCAAAGTTGTGACATGACGTTCTGTGTTTTCAGACTAAATGGTCTATTTTAAATCATCTAAATTAGCAACTTTTCCGCAGTTTAATTTTCTTAGCATGAAACAAACAAAAATTTATAATCATGAAATAGTTTTCGTAATTATAATATTCATATACCAAGTTTGTTTTGTCCTGATTGCACGCCTCTGAGGATTAAATTGTTTATTTGTTCATTCAAATACAATAGAGCGATCCTTTCAATACAATAGGCGACCCAACCGAATACAGAGTTACGGGGTGTGTCTACCTGAAATTCGTAACAAATGAGAAATTTTAGTACAAAATTAGATAAACTTCGGAGATATTTTATTATACACCCTGTTTCGGTTTTGCATACCTAATGAGCTTTTATTACTCCATGCCTTTTAAAAACGGACTATAGTAACTAGTATTGTGTAGGTTTTTAGGTTTATATACCTGTGAGGAGAAAACCGTTTATTTTTATTTTAATTGTTATTGTCTTTTTCACAGTGGAAAATTCTGAATGTCTACCGGCTTTTAGGCTTATTTCAGAATGAAATAGGGCTATTGTAGAGAGTAGCATGACGCGACATCGGAAAAATTTCAATGCAGTTTTTCGTTTTGGTGTTCCCTGATGCCAAAATCACCCCCGTGGACGAGTTCGTTAATGAGCCAAATCGGCCCAGTAAAAACAAAATGGCGGTCTGTCAAAGTTGAAAAAAAATCGTATTTCCTTTGTTTTTCATTCGATGCAAAAAAGGTACTTAGCTTTTTCATAGACCTTAATACGTTCTACAATTTTTGTATCTAACATTTTTCTCTAAATCGTACATTAAAACATTTATTTAAGAAAATTCACAAATTTGCCAGAATTTTTTTTTATTTTTTTGTTTTTGATTTGATGCCAAAATGTTACTTTGGTTTTTTGTACATCTCAAAACACTCTATTACTTTTGTATCTAATTTTTTATTTTGGGTTTTATGCAAAAATGTTACTGAAATAAGCCTGTCCAATTGCCATAGGGATTTTTTTTATTAATTTTGTGTTTAGACCTCAGATTAACAAATAAAATAGATATGTTTGTTTTGAACTTTTCTTGCCCCAAACACTGAATCGGATTCTAAGCCCACTTGCGAACACTTCCTCTGCTTTGCCATATTTACAAAATCTTTTTAGTTGCAGGAAAAATGAAATTAGAAGTTTAATTGAAAATGTGTTAAAAAGTTATGGAAATAAAAAAAGTCATACTAATTAATGCATTTGAGTCGCTATTTTTAAAATTAATTAATAATACTTGAATTTTATTTAATAAAGGCATATTCTTATATAAATTTTAGACAAGTATTTGTTGTATTCTTAGATACCTTTATGGTTATAACTAAAAGTGGCAACATGGCTGAAAATTTCATTACCTGTTTAATGTGTAAATGGTAATCTACTCGTATTTAAGTAGTTTTGTCCTTGTTTAATTATCATACAAAGAGAGATGTAAATACCGTCAGACTGTGATAGACGATCATTTCGAATACGTCGTAGTATTGTAGTAAATAATGTCAAACGTGGTTTGTTTATACGAGTGCCATTACGACTAGAGAGTAAACATTTAGTTCTTTTGTTTTAATGTGTTTTTTCAAAACTTTTAGTGACAAAATAAACTTTTAAGTTAATTAATTCAATGTTTTTGGATTATCATGGTTCGTCGGTGCCAAGTTTGTTAGAAAAACAGCCGAAGTTACCAAGGCCATATAGCTACAATACCATCCCCACTTTTTGTAATTCATTCATTATTTCACTACTGGTGTTTAGAATTGTTGGCGCAAAAATAAACATGTTTATGAATGAATGGCCGTCTCTATGTTTTTTATTACCTTTGTTTCTGGAGGATTTAGGAGATGTTTTATCGACACTATTCATTTTCGGACGCGTACGTTATCATTCTTAGTTAGGTTATCACTTGTGAATATTTCGAGCTTTATTGCATTGAGAGTATGAATTTTTGCTTTAAGTCTACGAGTATATTCTGTCTCATACGGGATGGTTCCGGTTGTGGGAGGAGACGGTATGGTTAGGAATTCAATGAGAACTGTCTCTATTGAATTATGTTACTAAACACTGTAATTTTTAAAGATATTTGTAAATTATAAATAACACTATTATTCACAATGACAATCCAATAATCTCGCTATCAAGCTTGAATATTAGCATTCATATGCCAATCTTTGAGTGACATAGTTAAAGTTTTGCCTGTTGGAATTGTGAATTATATATTTTTAAATTATCATTAAATTTTGAAGAGTTTGTCAAGGGAATCATTGAGCAGTCTCATTGATTTCACCCTACCTTCTCCTCCAATAACGGGGACAATCCTGTTTACAACCGAGTATACACGCAGACTTAGGGAAAAGATCCATAATCTAAATGTAAAAAGACCCGAAATCTTCACATGTGACAATATATCTTCTAAGAATATAGTGAGTGTGAAGAAATCAATAGTGTCGGTTAAAACCTCGCCGAAATCACCAAAATTTAAAGGTACGTCCACTCATAAAATTATTAAGAAACATAAGAAACAGTCAAAATCTTCTAGACAAAATAAAAAAAACCATAACATCAAAAAAAGGGACAGGGAAACTCGACAGCTTATTCTAGACGATGAACCACGTCGTCCTGCAGTTAGTGTAGGGCCTATCGATTCAATATACAGTAAAGAATTAAATCGTATTAAAAATAAAACGGAAGAATTAAAAATCAAAAATTAAAATTCCCTAAAATTAGTATATTTAAACGAGGACTCCGCATCTTCAGATGATATATATGTAACGAATTCGACAAATCAAATAACGCTAATAAAACAGAACCAACTAATATTTCTAAAGAAATAATTGCATCGATTTATTTTAACCCTCTAAACAAGTATATAACACTTCATATAACAAACACAGTGAACACAAAACCGTACAGCAAGCTGATAAAATACTAAAAAAGTGTATTGAATCGATGGAAAAGTGTATAGAACAAAACAAGAAAAATTGTCTAGAACCACAACCACAACCACAACAAGTGTCTAGAATACGACAAAAATAAAAAAGTGTACAGAAAACGAAAATTCTTCTCGAAACAAACCCCAAGCACTCAGACCTACACTCTCCATACCCATTTGTAGGGGTAAAAAAAATAACAACACATCTACCCCGAATCATTCAAAAATTAATAATATCAATTCATTCAGAATGAAAGAAGATACGATAGGCCCCCAATTGAGCAGAAACACATCAGACGAAGATTAAGAAATCTTTAATCCTCCCCAAACGGTGGTAGCTCAATTCCACAAGCCGTCCACCCCCTCCAGGATACAGGAAGTAGAAAATAGAGATAACACAACAGCAAACTCATACTATGAGAAATTCACAAACAAAAACAATAAAATTATAGCGAGAACATTAAAAATGACAAGGGTAATAAGCAAGCAGCAATTCATTTATTGACCATATCACGATACTTCTTGACAATAGAATTAAAATAGTCGGCGCTTATACCAGTCCATTTAGTGCATTAAAAGAATCTGACTTTAAAAGCATAATGAAAACTCACAACAAGGTTTTGTTAGTTGGAGATTTCAATTGTAAACACCCCCTATGGGATAACTACGCAAAACACCCGAATAAGAACGGATGAAGTAATCTCCAAAGATTCTGCGATAATTCGGACTGTAACATATTCGCAACAGATGACCTAACCCACTTTCTCTTCACAAACCACGCATCCAGTACACAGCTATTGGCCGAAACAAAAATAAGATCTCTAAAATCAAAACCCTTACCGACTTAAACTCCGATAACGATCCTGTCCTAATTAACCTAAAACTACCCCACCAAGTACACAACCCTTCCACCAATATATAGGTACGACTACAGCTCCACAAACAGCACCGGTTAATCCGCTGGGCGCACGGGGCGCCCGGGCCCCAGAGGGGCCCATATCTTATCCTAATAAGAGATAAAAAAATTAAGTCCGCTAAATAATTTTTCTATTTTTCCGAAAATAATTTCATACGTTATACATACACGTCCGGCCCTGTACGCTTATGCTCTAGCGCGGTGGTGGGGAAACTTTTTTTAAGACGGGGCATTTGTAATAACTAGACACTCGTAGAGGGCTAAAGAATAATGCTTAATCGTTCAAAAATTTATGTGTTATATAAACATATACATATTGTTACGAACTCGCACTCCGAAGCAGATACTAAGTACGGTCCTGTAACCTTATGTTAACGGAGTTAAAAAAATGGCGAGCGCGCCGAATTCTGAGAAGGTCTATTGGGATTTATTGTGACAGTTTTTATAGACATGTTCTCGGAAGGTCTTTTAAGGGTTGAGCCGGCAATCGAGAAATATCGCGAAAGGCGCCAGGATCAGAGAAGATCAGGAGAATGATCCTCATCTGAAGATGATCCGGCAATGGAAGAAAGAAAATCGGCGACCTACCTGGCAAGAAGTTTCAAAATTTTCACCGAAACTCAAGGCGTATTGGGCTCAGTGGGACTCTCTTGTCCTGGAAGAAGGGATGTTGGAAAGAGTCTTTGAAAACGATGATAGTTCCGAGATGAGGGGACAGCTAGTTATCCCGAGAACAAGAGTAGCTGAGGTACTAGAGAAGCTACACGACAGTCCATCGGGAGGTCATCTAGGAGTGAAGAAAACCCTTCAGCGAGTCCGTGAAAGGTTTTATTGGATGAACAGCTCCGACGATGTGAAGGACTGGTCTAAGAAATGTACGACTTGTGCTACGAGTAATGGACCACATCGCAAGAGAAAGGCACCCATGAAACAGTACAATGTTGGAAGCCCTTTCAAAAGGATTGCTTTAGATATCGCTGGACCATTTCCGACGACAGAAAACGGTAGCAAATACATACTGGTTGTAATGGATTATTTCACAAAGTTGGTGGAAATTTACGCTATCCCGAATCAAGAGGCAACAACTGTAGCAGATGTATTTGTGAAAGAATTTATCAGCCGATATGGAGTGCCCTTGGAAGTCCACAACGACCAGGGAAGAAATTTCGAAAGTCATCTATTCCAGGAGATTTGCGAGAAGCTGGGAATGAAGAAGACCAGAACAACAGCATTACATCCACAGTCAGATGAAATGGTCGAGAGAATGAACAGGACTATTGGAAAATACCTGTTTAAAGTAGTATCCAGCCATCAGAGAGATTGGGACCAGTATCTTTCCCTATTCGCATTGGCTTATCGATCTGCCGTCAATGAGTCCACGGGTGAAACACCGGCGAAAATCCTGTTTGGACGTGAAATGAGGCTTCCTTGTGACCTGGAATTTGGCTGTCGGCCTGGAGAAGTTCTAGCAGGTGAAGACAACGTGATCAAATTGAGAAGAAGGCTGGACGATATTCATGAATTAGTTCGAACAAATCTTCAAGTTGCCAGCGATAGAATGAAAAGTCGGTACGACACGCAGGCCACAGAAAGCGGTTTTAAAGAAGGGGACAAAGTATGGTTACACAACCCGACGAGGAGAAAAGGATTTTCTCCAAAATTACCAAAGTCCTGGGAAGGTCCATACTCAATCAAGTAAAGGATAATAAATACCAAAATAAGAAACATGGGGAGAATCATCCTGTATAACAAATTACTTTTTACATTGTAGCATTTAAACTATAGAAAGTGGTCGTTCACATTGATACAATGAAAAAAACACTTATCTAAGCGTCTGTCTGGCTGCAAGAAATTAAAAAAATAATATTTTAACCGGAAATAATAATTGCGTCAAAATAACGAAATTTTGCGGAATCAAATCAAAATTCAATTGTTAATCGAGGTAAAAAACCTATTACACAATTACGTCGAACGATAAGTTCCACCAATCAAAAACTAACAGGTACAAAGAAAATAAGAGATTGCTGACCAAGGAAAAATGCCGAAACTTCGAAAAGGTAACAATTGAGGGGCAGTGGGTAAAAACTCGCGGTCGGGAACGGTCCAGTTTTTTTGGGGTTCGCGGATAGCGGTTTTTTTAGGAGTCCTGAGTTATAGTAATTTATAATTAAAGTAGTGTTTTAGCAATCCGGAATAATTTTTTTTTGAAAGGGGGAAATAAGATTACAAGGGAGCGTCTACTGTACGCACTCTAAAAGGGTTTCTTTTTGTTCGAAACGCGAATCGTGTCCGTCGGCGTTTTGTGAACACCCAGTCCGGGAATTGGTAAGTCTGATTTCAAATTATACTAACAGTGTATTATGATTTTTTTTTGTAGTTTGGTCAGATTATAAACATTGCCAGCCCGCTTTCTATGATATTATGTTTATATAATTCAATTTGTGTATGGTAGTTCATATCGCACACGAATATTTAATGGTGATATCTCACCGTAGGAATTAGGAATAGGGAGCACATTTGAGGTTGAATATTAAATTGTTAATATCATTGTTCATATTTAGGGTACGCGAAAATATTCAGGTTCTGGCGATTATTTTTAAAAATAACAAATTTCTTTTATTCTGCGAGTCATTCGCGTTGACTTAAAAGGGGTATCTCAAGTTTTCTCTCGATCCTATCACTGGTTTTATTCAATTGCAGTCACGGGACTCTATATACGAGTATTCCTGACGCTTTGTAAATTTGGTGTAATTATTTCTATTTTTCTTATATTTTTTTATTAAACTCGTTTAAGAAATCATTGTCGGGTAATTTATTTTCTCAACCAGGAGAGCAGGAATACCTAACATATACACATGAGAGCTACACCTAAGACTTTTCCTCAACACACCCCTCAAACTGACGTAACCCCATAACACAAGACCTCTCATTACCAACGACAACTGGTAGCAGCGGAGGCCGAAGCCAGCTCTTTCGGAAATTTCTTAGAGGGGTCGTCGACTCCTGTTTCCCACGGAATCGTGGGTGGTGACAGCCAGCTACGCTGCCTTCTCGGTCCATTAGGGACATTTTTGGACAGCAGAGTTTTTTTGGTTATTACAAGTGGTGATAGAATTTTCTTTATTTATTTAGGATCATAGTGGAATCTATTGATTATTACAGTGGTGACAGCGGTTTTCGGATTTTTTTAGGTTCGTCAGTTTTGAGCATTAAATCTTTCTTGAAGCGGTTTATGCATTTTTTTTTCAGAGTCTTTGGGTCCGTCCATCATAATTTTTCTGTAGTGAAGGGTTACGTCATTACCACATTCCTCATTTCCCGTCGGTAAATTAATATCGTAAAACGACACTACACACAGCTGTTTGTTGTTGGATTATCGAAATGATATTTTAATACATAATTATTTTGAAACACCGCTTTAAATATATATATATATATATATATATATATATATATATATATATATATATATATATATGTTATATTCACAAATTCACGTTAAACTTTTTAAAAACAATTTTTATTGAGTTACACAGTTTTATGTTATATAAAAAAGAAGTAATAGGTTGAAATTATAATTGTAACTAACTATTTTACATAAAGTCAAAGAATTTATAGAATTTGTTAAATCAACGTCAGCGTTTATTTTCATGGAGAATTCGATGTAGCGTCGCTCCCATGAAAGTGCAGAAATCATGATTTTTCTGTAACATAATATTTGTGTTACTTAATGTGTTTATTTTATAAAAACGCAACGTAGCATCGTTCTCATGAAAATACGGAAATCGTAATCTGATGTTTGACATTGCGTAACATTACTTAAACATAAGCGTTTTTTCGTATATAACAACTCCCCCCTTAATTAAAATTGTTGTTTAATAAACAACAATTTTGAGAATAAAAACCAAAATACATAAAATATAAAATAGACAATACAATATATACAGAGATTTCAAGATTAAAAGGAAAATACACAAAATACAAAAAATAAAAATATAAAGGTATACATTAAACCATGAAATTGTCAATTTTCGATTTCCACTTCCTCAGAGGCTTCGGTGTCAAGTTTGGGTCTTCTTTTTGGCAGAATGTTATGAATTTTGATAAAAACATCATTTGGTTGGTCCGGAACAGGCTTTCCTGGCGATTTGTTGAATTTAATATTTCTACACTTATAACAGGTGTAGAGGACGATCAAGGCAACGATGAGTGAGATCGTAGTATATGTGAACCACGAAATATTTTTCTCAACAAACGGTTTGTTTATGAGTTCATCCAAACTTTTTGAGTATTGGTCCAGTTTGTGTTTTGTCACTTGCAGATCATTCAAGTTAATGTTATTAAGATCTAGTGGTTCTATTTTGGGTACTTCTACTTTGTTTGGAATGTCTAGGCAACAGTTGTAATCAACCATTACGGGATGAAGTACATGAGGAATGTTTATAGTTTTTCTGGTACTAGCTTGTATTTTAGTAATGCCAACAAAAGCGGAGCATCCTGAGTATAGCTGTAAAATAGAATTTTCATTTACGGTTAATGTTTTCGTTTTTGTGTCTGGAAGACTTATGGTCACGTGTACCGGTTCGGCAATCGACACTAGCCACACGTTTTCTTCGAGTTTTTGCACATTATAACCTTGTCCGTTGACTACCGCACTTTTACAATTCGCAGGAAATGTCTTATATTGTCTTAACAAACGGGCTTCACATATCGCGTTATCGTCTATAGGGTACGCGTAAACATCGCGACACAACTTTTGATGCGTAGATAACTGTTTACAATTTTGTAAATCGTGGATTGGAATGTAGGATAAAGAATCATCATCTCGCGCTAAATATTTTTGTGAAAATGATAAAATGTGGTGAAATCCAGTTCTATTATCATAAATTGGTATTGGGTATAGGTGGAATAAAGTAAATACTTGTGGTTCAATCAAAGGTATTTTAAGAACGAAAACAAGATCTGAATTTGTTTGATATGCTTCGAGATCGATTATTTCCAAATACTGTGAAATTTCAGAATATTTTATTGGTAGCGGTAAACCTTTTCTTACTGTATTTTCTGATATTTTCTTAAGAGCAGTGATCAAATTTTCTGGTTCAATAATAGAAGTATGAATTATTTGAAGCTGTGCAAAAGTGATAGAGTTTAGAATATCATTAATAGTATTTTCAAGATACGAATAACTCTCCATTAGTTGTTCGCAAATTTCAAAGAAATTTAATTTGGTTTCGATAAGCGCAATTTCGTTTGTTGATTGTCGAATGGTGGTTTCAATTTTTTCTATATCTGAGTTAAATATTTTCTCATTTAATTTTAATTGTCCTATAGTACTGTTGAGATTTGTTATGACTGAGCTTGTGATTGACATTTGATTTTTTAATAAGTTTTCTATCTGGTTTTGATCAGTTTTTAATTTATTAATGCAGTCCATATAATATTCACCGTCAGACGCATCGAGATTTCCGGTTATTGATTTAAATATGGTGCCAATACCATTAATTAACCCTCGTTTTTGTCTTTTAACATCGAAAGATATCTCACTAAATTTATCGCCAATAGATTTTGTAATTTGTTGCAATAATGCCAAATGTGATTTTACTTCGGATCGGAAGGACTTCATACTGGAGTAGTTTGAAGTAAAGGTATTTTGAATTGTGTCAATAATTCTATTATTTCTTTCAAAAGTTTGTTTAAAAGCTGATATATTTTTATGCACTAATAAAGTCCATTCGTCGTTCGAAACCATTATTTTGGTTTCGTCGTGGTAGTAGATTCCAACTGTATTGTTTATGGGTTCGATTTTATATTGACATGTTGCTGTTCCGATCAGCAGCAGAAACCTGAAAATAAGTTAATTTTCAACATAGGGTTTCATAAGATCGAAATTTATTTTTGATTTGTTATTTGTTTCTAAATTTAATGCTGTTGCGGAATTTCTGTGTATCTCTAGTATTTCAAAAGGGCCATTAAACTTATTTTCTAACTTGTTTTTTATTTGAGTTTCTTTTACGTAAACTTTGTCACCTACTTCATAATTTGGTTTGTTTTCGGAGACATGTTTGTCAAATCGGTCTTTAGCTTTTTCTTTTTGCTTTATGGTTTTTTCTCTCGCTATTTTATAATAATAGGATATGCGGTTATTTAGATCTCTAATATATTTAGTAATTAATTCTTGTTCATTGTATAATTTTTCGGGAGGTCTACTGGACGTGTGTCCAAATACAAGTTCGTATGGTGTGAATCCGTGTGTTTTGTTTATGGAGTTATTATAAGCGATAATAGCAAATGGTAAAATACTGAAGGGGTGTTCATTGGGGTGGTCTGCTAAATGTAATCGAATCATTTCTAACAGAGTAGCATGTAATCTTTCTAGAGATCCGTTACTTTGCGGATGACCGACACTTGAATATGTTAACTTAATATCGAACATATTACAAAGGTCTTTCATTAACGCATTATTGAATTCGCGACCGGCATCGCAATGAATGCGAAGTGGTGCACCAAAATGCTGAAAATAAGCTAATAATGAAGTGACAACGGATTTGGCACTTTTATCTTCAAGCGGATATGCTTGAGAAAATTTTGTTAGTTCGTCTCTTATTGTAAGAGCGTAATTCTTTTGAGGTACCTCTAAAATATCAATATTAATACGTTCAAAAGGTGTTTTAGGCGTTTCAGTTATAACGAGGGGACTGTCCAAATTTTTGCGACATATTTTTGTCTCTTGGCATGCCCGGCATGACTTAATATAATTTTCGACATCTCGATTGAGGCCGGCCCAATTATATTTTTGTCGTATTCGCCTAATAGTTTCATTAATTCCGCGGTGAAGGTGGCTTTTGCCATTATGGAATTGATCTAAGATGATAGGTATTTGATTTTGTTCTGGCTCTTTAGTAATATTTTGACAAATAGTGAATTTTACGTCAACTTCCGAAAGTAGAAATGATAGTGTTTCTAGTATTGGTAGGTCAGGATTATTTTCGATAAAATATTTTTCTGAAGGTTTAAATAAATCTCGATTTCTGTAAATTGCAGCAAATAAGTATTCACTAATACTGTCTGGATCCCATGGTATAGCAATAATAAGGTATTTTCTATTTTTGACAGTTTTACTGCTAAGTACATTAATTTTTGCATAAGAAAAGTCGGGGTTTTCCTCAAATATATCCTCAATTATTTTTTCATGAAAATCTTGTAAATTGTTTTGTTGAAAAAAGGTTAAAATGTTTTTATTTTGTTTGTCTAGTAGATGATTATTGGAATATTCTATTTTAGAATAGTCAATCAGTGATTTTGTTTTATAAAGTTCCTCAAAAGACAAAAATTCTTCTGCAGCGGCATCCCAGTCAATTTCAGGTTTATTTTCAGTTTGTTGGGATGGCCCTGCATCTTCAAGAGCGGGATAAATTGGGTAAGGTAAATATTTAAAATTTCCTAATTTTGAGCGAAATGAATCAAAGTCATTTATGTGGTTAATTTTTATTCGAGAAAGGGCATCGGCATTTTTATTGGATTTGCCAGATTTGAATTCAATTTGATAGTCGTATTCCTCTAATTTGAGGCGCCATCGTGCTAGACGACTACCGGGGTCTTTTATAGAGAATAACCAAGTAAGTGGACGGTGGTCAGTTATAAGGGTAAATTTTCGGCCATATAAATAGGGTCTAAAGTGTTTAACTGCCCACACAATTGCCAAAAGTTCTCTCTCTATCGTAGAGTATTTGGTTTCTGCTTTGCACAATGTCCTGGACGCATAGGCTATCGGTAAATCCTTACCTATTGGGCCTTGTGACAAAACTGCACCGATTGCAAATGCGCTTGCATCGGTAGTTAAAAGAAATCGTTCTTCAAAGTTTGGGTATATCAATATCGGAGTAGAAGTAAGAGCATTTTTTAATTCTTGGAATGACTTTAGACATTCGGAGTCAAAATTAAATGGGACATCCTTTTGTAAAAGTTTTGTCATTGGTTTGGAAATTTTAGCGAAGTTCGGTATAAATCTTCTGTAGTAACCAGCGAGTCCCAAAAAGGATTTTATTTCCTTTTGGTTCGTAGGTTGAGGGAATTTTTGGACGCATTCAATTTTTGCCGGAAACGGCTTAACGCCATCTTCCGTGATTAAATGTCCAAGGTAGGCGACTTCTTTTCTCAAGAATTCGCACTTGTTTGGCTGAAGTTTTAAGTTAGCTTTTTGAAGTCTCTTGAATACTTCTGTTAAGCGGGTAATATGTTCTTGAATTGTCGGTGAATAGACGATGATGTCGTCCATATAGACAAGACATCGCTCGTTTTGAATTCCAGCAAGGACATTGTCCATGACCCTCTGGAATGTTGAAGGTGCATTTTTTAGACCGTACGGCATTCTGAGGAATTCGAAATGTCCGTTTTCAACTGTGAAGGCGGTCTTTGGTATATCTTCAGGCATTATTTCAATTTGATGAAAGCCTGATGCAAGATCTAGTGTCGTGAAATATTGACACTTACCAAGCTGGTCCAATAAATCTCCAATGTTTGGTAACGGGTATTTGTCGTCTACAGTAACCTCATTCAGTTTTCTGTAGTCTACGACAACACGCCATTTTTGTTTACCTGATGCGTCGAGCTTCTTGGGCACAATCCACATGGGCGATGGCCATGGAGAATTGCTGGGTTGTATAATGTTTTGTGAAAGCATTTTATTGATCTGATCTTTCACCTCTTGTTTATGAATTTGGGGATAGCGATATGATTTTACATAAGTGGGCTTAGAGTTTTGCGTATCTATGTAATGTTTTATTTCGTTGGTGAAAGTAAGTATGTCTCCTTCTAAATAAAAAATGTCAGAAAAATCATGACAAAGTTGGGAAATTAAGTCTCGTTCTTCTTCATTAAGATGATCAAGTCTTAGTTGATTTTTTAATTCCGATGTTCTATCGGTGCACATTTCTTGGGTAGTTAGTTGAATATTATTTACAGTATTTATTTCATATGGTTCTAAGTTAAGTTTTGAAAATGTTACAGTTTTAGGTATACAATTAACATTTAATACTGAAACAAAAAATTCTCCTTTTTCATTTATTTTAACTAATGCGTTTGGTAGTTTAACTTTCTCTACTTCTTGACCTACCAGTATAGCATCAGTATTAACTAAATCGCATTTTAGTTTAAATATTTGTTCAGTCCTAGGTTCAATGGAAATTGTATTTTTGTAAATTTGTGGAAATTGGTTTTCGATTGAAATATTGGTAGTTTCATTATCTGTTACTTTAAATAATGGTACAATTTTGAAATCAGTAATAAGTTGTTTATTTTTTAGATCAACTATACAATTATAATGTTCTAAAAAATCCATGCCTAATAATCCATCAAAATCAATATCTAAATTACAAATGAATACTCTGTGTGGATCGTTAGGTTTAAATGGAATAAGGGTTGATTCGTTAACTCTTATTTTTTGGTTCGTTATACCTTGAATAATTACATTTTCAGGGGATCGATTTCTATAATTTTCGCAAGTTTTGGGTTTGAAAATTGATAATCCAGCACCTGTATCAATTAGAATTTTATAAGTGTTTGTTCTGTCTTTAATATAGTATAAGTTTTTAGAATTTACCGGTAAGGTATTTTTTACATGAACATCTGTTCGAGGCAGTCCGATTCTGGACTGTTCAAACTCATGGTTTGAATTTGTGAACTGAGGTCTGGGATCGACAAATTTGAAGTTTGGTCGTTTAGCGGATCTGGGGGTTTCGTTTGTAAAGGGCCTTGACGAAAATCCTGATAATAATCATGATTTGGATTTAGGAGGTTATCAGAATCAAAATTATAAACATTTTCATTATTATAATTAAAGTTGTCTTGTTCGATATGGCTATAATCGAAAGTTTCGTCTTCATTCGTATTGCAAACTGGTACACCATTATCAGAGTTAGGATCACTATCAGCAGTATAATAGTTTTCCTCTATTTCACTATTAACAGTATAATAGTCAGGAGCACTGGGGTTAATTTCTTGGTAATATTCTTGATAATCAAGTGAATTATCGGAGTATTGTTCTTGATTTTCATAATAATTTTGACTATCATCTGTATAATAGTCATAACTGTTATGAGAGTGTTTGTTAAAATCACGATTTCGATTGAAATGTTCTTTGTTGATTAAAATTTGTGTTGGGTCGATTTCCCGGTGGTCCTTGAGGTCTAAAACTTGGATTTGGTCTAATTACAGATGGGCGATTTTGATTTTGTTGGTTATTTTGAAATTGTGGCCTTTGTTGAAAATTTTGGCCTGTTTGGTTATGTGAATTAGGAGTTTGATTTGGTCTAAAGGAACCCTGAGCTAAATTTTGAGATTGTCTTTGACGTGTGAGACACTCATTTATAGTATGTCCTATTCTATGACAAAAATTACATTGTTTTGGTGAATTTTGGCTAAATCTACGAGTAGGTATATTATTTGTATTACGATTAGTCTGAGGTTTGTGGTTTTCATAGTAAGTTAATTGAAGTTCTCTTCTGATTCGTGAAATAGCTGATAAAACACTTATTGGATTACTAGCTCTAACAATTTGACCGATTTTTGGATCTAGACCGGTTAATAAAGTATTTAAAGTTAATGATTCTATAAGACGTGTTTGTGCTACTTTTTGATCTATTGTTAAATGCTGTTGTTTACTTATAGCTGAATACATTTTTGCTTCCAGAGTTTGTAATCTCGAAACAAAAGTTAAAGGCGATTCGTTTGGTAGTTGTTTCATTCTTTGAAGATCTTGAATCAATGAATTTAAGTCGCGAGTATCTCCAAAGTGAGTATTTAATAAAGTTTTAATTTCTTCCCAATTTGAAGGGTCGCGTGAATTAACTAATTCAGCGGCTCTTCCTTTAAGTTTGTTTTTAATATGAAGAGTTAAAAGAACTTTTTGGTCGTTGCCGGCCATTCTGTAAGCTGTTTTACAAGCATTTATAAAAGTATTTAAGAAAATTTGATTACCGTCATATTCCGGAATTATTGAAAATATTTCGGATAATGTGTAAGTTTCTAGATTTGACGCTTGATCGGTTTGAGCAACTGGAGTATTAGCATTGGCATTAGCGTTTGTTGCACTACGTGTTTCAGGCATTTTGCGTTATATTAAAATGATTGTACTCAAAATAAAAGTAAATTATGACAATAGAACTTGGTAAAAATAAAAAATAAATTGCAAAATATTAAATAAAAATAAAACGAGATGATTCTTACGTAAATATTTTCATTCCTTCCTTTGCAGCTGAAATCCTTATCCGTGAGCTTTGCTACACCTGGTTAGCAGTTTGCGTGTTCCTGGTGCCGGAGAGACCGTCTGCTTCTTGAAGATCTGGAGCTGGTACTTGAAAATTCCTTAAAGGTTTAGGAACCACCACACTTAGTTAGGCAATCCTTGTTCTAAATGTGTTTAGGAATCCTACTGACTGCGCCACTGTTATATTCACAAATTCACGTTAAACTTTTTAAAAACAATTTTTATTGAGTAACACAGTTTTATGTTATATAAAAAAGAAGTAATAGGTTGAAATTATAATTGTAACTAACTATTTTACATAAAGTCAAAGAATTTATAGAATTTGTTAAATCAACGTCAGCGTTTATTTTCATGGAGAATTCGATGTAGCGTCGCTCCCATGAAAGTGCAGAAATCATGATTTTTCTGTAACATAATATTTGTGTTACTTAATGTGTTTATTTTATAAAAACGCAACGTAGCATCGTTCTCATGAAAATACGGAAATCGTAATCTGATGTTTGACATTGCGTAACATTACTTAAACATAAGCGTTTTTTCGTATATAACATATATATATATATATATATATATATATATATATATATATTATACTGGTTTAAAACGAGCACCTTGAATCTATTTATTTGAATGCATTGACGTTGTGACGGAACTAATAAGGCTGCTGATATTCGGATTTACGTTTAGAATAAAATTTATACTGTCCGTAATATTATTTGGCTTATCGATATATATCAGACCAACTTCAATCATAATGTTGGATGGAGAAATTGATTTGATACCATTTAATTACTTAATTTTGTATCCGAATGATAGTGTCTTTTCATTTTTGGGTAATGTGTAGTTCAGCCATTACAAACTTAATAGAATCATAAAAAATTACTTGCTTTCAATTTTTAACAATTTTTATTTAAAATGATTATCAACGTGAAGTACTGAGAAATATACAAATACTTGGTAAATGTACAAGATGACCTTACTAGTGTTTTAATGTGACATTAAGTTGATAATTCTATAATATGTAATGTCAAAAGTTTAGGAACTGTCACATAGGAGAGAATTGTTTAGTTATATATCACAGTGACATAGATGTCAAAAAAGTCTATGGGAATGAATAATGCAACAAATCGAAAGAGGAGCAGAAATCACAGAACTTTATATTTATTGTGTCAGGAAATATATGAATTTTGTTGTTGAGTAAATAAAGCTATTATTTAGGAATTAGAAAATAGGAATAGAGGATAGTTTATGTAAAAGAATAATAATAATTTGGTAGAAAGAACATTTTAAAAGGACACAAACACAATTTAAAAAAAATTAACACTTAAGAATTAGAATCAGCACACATATGATTAGGGCATAGCAACAAAAAACAATGGGAGTTTTGTTGATGAAGAAAATGAAGGAGGTATGACATATTGGAGAAATGATAAGAAATTTTAGATAAAAAACTATCAAAATTGTATAAGAGTCCTAAATGAACAGTAGAAGCGGCAAATAAAAATATATAAGAAGGAATACTATAAAGAAACTACATATAAAAATATATAAAATAACAATTATTGGAGTCCCGGCAGATCTGTATGGTGTGGTTTTGAAAGACAGCACTTCAAGAAGGAGTATTAGTGGGGTGTGAGGACCAGGTTAGTTTTTTTTTGTCTTTGTTGATACCAACATTTATGTTAAAGATATAAAACAGATCTGATAAAAGTAATTACAAAAACATTAGTACTTACGCATTTCTATTTAACGTTTATAATTCATCACTTTGTTTTTTTGTTCCAATTTAGTACTTGCGCATTTCTATTTAACGTTTATAAATTTCGACTTCTCAACTTTTATATTAGCATAAGACATTTCATCACTTTGTTCCTTTGTTCAAATTTATAATACATATTTTCTGACCAATACAAACTAATTCATATTAAATATTATTGAAATCATTATTTTCTTAAATATCATTTCAACGGATACGAATTGACATCTGTTATTACTGTGAGATCTGGAATCGACTATTCTAATGAGAAATTTTAACCATAGGCGCACCAAATAATATAAAAAAAAATATTAAAAATAGTTTGAATGAATAAAAGATAAAATATTGGAGATAAAGTGTAAAAATAACTGGAACCCAAAAAGTAGATAGAGTATCTCATTCTCTCCGCATAAATAAATACATAAAATTTTCCTTTTAATGAGCTAGCCACACTAAAATTTAATAAATCAAAATAGTAATACAATAATATTAAAAATTCCTCTTGTAGACACAAGTATTAGAATATATATATATATATATATATATATATTGCAAGGAAAACGAAGAACAAGTACATATAAGTATCTGACAAATTTAGAAATTGTTTAGAATTTAGAGTATAAATAACAATTTATATTGAAAGTGAAAATAGGAAATAAAGAGTCTAGTTAGTTCAAATCTATTCACATTTATCAAGTTACAAAACATAGTTAGGTGTCATTTACCTACTACCTTCTGTAAAATGCTATTAATATAAATAATATTAGTACTTTGAAAAAAATATAACGACACAATTTTGATGTCTATTGTAAAAAAATAAACACAACAAAGACGTAGTAATTGTCAAACAAAACCGAGCATTTAATAGTACAGAACCGGCTTCATATATTCTAATTAAGCAAATATACAAAGTTATATAAATTATGTTCTGTATAAATTCAAAATAATTTAAACAAAGTGAAATACAACTCTGGAGGTACATATCCTCAAAAACCGTAACATAGGCGAAACCTAACCAAACCAACTCACAACCCCCTTCCCCATATTTTTGATTTTTTTTTCAGAAGATTCGTCAAAAGGTAATATAGTTTAGTGCTGTGTGCTTTTTAAAGTAAATATACCTACAAAAAAATGCCTACTAACACTAATATATGTGCTAATCAACAAATTTCAGAAGCAGCCGTAAAAATTGCAGGGGAAACTGCAACGGCTTCAGGACCACTGGTAGTGCAACTGCCCCCCCCCCCAACCATTAGGGGTAATTGCGGCAACATTACCTGATTTTAACGGCAAGGATGCTGTTAGATATTTTGAAAAATTGGAGCAACGCTCCAGGCTAGATAACTGGCCACAGGATAATACATTGAACATTTTAAAATTTAAATTAACAGGCGCTGCCTATCAATACTTTAAATCTGATACAACATTAGATAACTTAGATTACTTTGAACTTAAAGATAAATTAATACGTAAAATTACTCCGAAATGTTTACCGGGCAATAATTTATTGAGGCTTAGTAGTTGTTACCAACGACACGACGAATCGGTAGCTGATTTCACTACGCGGTTGCGGCTTCTAGCGGCGAAGGCTCTGGAATATGACCTAGTTGGAGCGTCACAGGACGAAATTCCAGAATTGAAAAAAGGAAACAAGGATCTAGTATTAAATCAATTTAAAATGGGGCTTAGGAAGGACCTGATGAAAGAGACAGGTTTATTATTGTTAAAGGAACCACATCTCGACCTGGAGAAAGCAGAAGAAATAGTGGCTCTACAGAAAATGACCCAAATGATGCTAAGAGGAAAAACAAATTCTGACACAGTAGCGTACATGGGACGAGAAAAATGGTGCAACATATGTAGGACAGATAACCACGAGAAAAGAAATTGCAGAAACGGAAGACAGCACAACCCACAAAGGAAATGTTACACCTGTGGCAAAACAAACCATTGGACAAACGAGTGCAGAGGAAAACAGCCCACTCAAATAAGGAAATGTCAACACTGCGGAAAAGTGAACCACCTGACAATCGAGTGCCGTGCAAACGAATAAAATGGAAGAGGGCAGCAGGAAAATGCTTGTTTTCGATGTATAAAACAAGGGCACTGGGCTAAAGAATGCAACACGTCGAGGGGATACAATAACCAGTATCAAAACAGACGTCCACCCAATAGTAATGACAATTATCAAAGGAAAAACACGGGCGCAAATCCCAGTGGCAGGAAAAACGGCTGGTGGAAAACCAGACAAAACACCAACAACAACAATGCAGGAAACAACGCGCCTCAGGAACATTTTTTAGATTGAATAAGGCCGCAGGAAGGTCCCATCCAGCGAGCCTCAAAAGAGAAACAACAAGGGGAATAAAAAACGGAATTTCACATTTTTACAGGACAAAGCAAATACCATATATGGTGTCCCTAAAAATTAATGGTGTGCTGAGAACATGCTTGATAGATACAGGAGGCTCCTATTCACTTATAAGACAGTCACTAGTGGAGCCAACGGAAATGTATAGTGAAGACATTCAATCATTATGC
Organism: Galeruca laticollis; assembly: GCA_963921935.1. Classification (NCBI taxonomy): domain Eukaryota; kingdom Metazoa; phylum Arthropoda; class Insecta; order Coleoptera; family Chrysomelidae; genus Galeruca; species Galeruca laticollis. The sequence continues at coordinate 160,426,993 of OY998175.1, read as the reverse complement.
TTAAGAGGAATCACGGGACATGAAATACGACTACATGGAACAACAAAATCAAACATAGATACAGAAACAGGAGGAGTCGGAACGTCATTCGAACTAATAGTCTGTGACGACAAAATGCTTAAAGACGTAGAACTATTACTTAGGAGAGATTTCTTAGCTCAACAAGAAGCGGAAATATCTTACAAAAGAGAACCGTCGCTACTACTATGGGGACAAAAGATACTAATGAGGTCAACCAAGGAAGTAATGGAAATTATGCCAGTCCAAGATGATAAAGTAATCAAAAATGAAGACTGGGAACAATGGTTGGATACAGTAGGGAGGTTCATGAAGCAAAAACAGAAGAAACAGTCAGCACAGCCAAGACAACAAAGAATCAACACAGAAGAAGAAAGAAAACCTGTGACATCAGGAAAAGAATGGGAAAACTGGTTATCAACAGTCAAAAATTTCATGCGACCGCAGGAAACATCAGAAGATATGAAGGAAAACAAGAAGGGAGGCCAAATCACCAAAAGCAAAAAAAAAGAGATATAAAAAAATACAAAACAGACTTTATCAAGCCAATTGGCAGGAAATGAACAAAAAGAACAACTATCCACGAAAATAACAAAAAGAGAGGTTAATGACAACCAAAACAATACGGAAGAAAAAGAAACATCACGCACAGAGACGGATATAATTTTAGATAAGGCACTACTCATACCACCTAGAACTGAGGTGTGCACACTGGCAAAATTGGTAAAGGAGATCCAAAGCATAAACATTGTATGTGAAGCCACAAGTAAGGGCAACAGCTTTATACGCATAGCAAATACGTTAGTACCAAACAAGGAAATGATTCCGGTGAGAATAATAAATGCATCGTTTAATGAAGTACAACTAAGGAAGGGAGAGAAAATAGTTAAAGCATACAAATGCGAGGAAGAGCAAGAGCCAAAAATTAAACCACAAGTGATTGCAAAATTTGATGTATCAAATAATAGATGGATAGAGGAAGGCTTTGATATGTCACATTTGTCACAAGAAGCGAAAGAGAAGCTAACAAGCCTTCTAAGGAAATATCATCACTTATTTCAAGACGAGGATGAAATTCTGACAAGCACAACCAAAGTAAAGCATGCAATCGCACTAGAAACAGGAGCCCAGCCAATTTGCAAAGCTCCCTATAGAATCCCATATCAACAACGGGAAACATTGAAGACCGAAATTAACAGGTTACTAGACGGAGGAATAATCCGGCCATCATCAAGCCCATGGTCGGCCCCCGTAGTCCTAGTAGTAAAAAAGAAAGCGGATGGAACAGAGAAAGTAAGAATGTGCATTGATTACCGAGGCCTAAACGCGGTAACAAAGAAGGAATACTATCCGTTGCCTAACATATCGGACCTACTACAAGGCTATGAAGCAGGAACAAAGACACTTTTCTCAGTAATAGATGTAGCAGAAGCATATCATCAAATTGACATGGAAGAAGAAGACATCCCTCTTACAGGCTTTAGCACTTTCCATGGTCATTATGAGTACACAAAAATGCCATTTGGCCTAGTCAACGCACCAGCGACTTTTCAAAGATTTATGAATACAACGCTAGCAGGATTAACCGGAACCAGTTGCATGGTATACCTAGACGATATTGTTATCTTTACTATACAGGAGAGCTAGAATATATAGAAAGAATAGAAGACATTCTGGAGAGACTTCAACTAGCAAATATAAAACTGAAACCAAAAAAGTGCAGCTTCTTACTACAAAAAGTAAAATATTTGGGACACGTAATAACACACGAAGGAATTTCACCCGATCCAGAAACAATTGAGGCTATACAAAAGTATCCCCTACCGAAGACAGTTAAGGGGGTAAGAGGATTCTTAGGATTGGTTAACTGGTACAGAAAATTTATTCCAAACATCACAGATATAGCGGCACCACTAGTGAACTTAACGAAAAATGACGTAGATTTTAAAATAACCGATGACGTACTTAAATCAATGGACGAATTAAAACAAATATTAACTACAGATAAGTTATTAATATTTCCAGACTTCACGAAACCATTCATTCTATCAGCAGACGCATCAGGAATAGGCGTCGGAGCAATCCTAAGTCAAATAAGAGAGGAACATGAAAAGCCCATAGCTTACGCAAGTAGAACGTTAAATAGAGCAGAGTTAAATTATTCAACTACTGAAAAATAATTATTAGCCATAATATACGGTGTCAAAACATTTAGATGCTATCTATATGGTAAGCGATTTACTATAATAACAGATGAAAGACAATTAAAATGGGTATTATCTCTTAAAGACCCCAGCTCGAGATTAACGAGGTGGGCACTAACACTGTCAGAATATGATTTTGAAGTAGTTCACCGGCCAGGTCGTAAACACGGAAACGTAGACGCACTTAGCAGAATGCATGACACAACAAACAATTTCATAAACACAGACTACAAACAATATAAAGAACACATTTACAATAACGGGAGCACCGTAGCAACGAAAGACCTTATAGTGGAAAAAAACTCTCTAACTACACCCCAACAACAGGCACTAGCACTGTTTATACCAAGAAAAGGTCATCCAAATGACGCGTTACTGCGCGAGATGGCAGAAATAATGGGAAGGCCGAAAATCGACCTATACCAACAAATACCAAGTATACTAGAATGGAATACACCGGGGAAAACAATATATTACATAATAGAAAAATCTACAATAGAAGATTAATCCTTCTACGAAAATGTGTGGGAGTGCATCAAGCAGCTCAAAGAAGGCTGTGAGGCAAACAAACAGCCAGCAGTAGCATTAGTAAAATCAAGTGGTCAACTCATGGGACTACAATGGGAAGAAGTGGCAAAAATGAGTACATTCATATTTTTTAACTCTAACACACAAATAGAAATAATTGACGAAAAGCACATGGGCAGTGACATCGCACAAATAATGGAAGACAGTGCAGAATGGGAACCCATATGGGATAGAGCCATACTATTAAAAGAACAAAGAAAAGACAATTTTTGTAACAAAATCATACAACAAATAAATGCAAAGGATGAGGATACCACGGCTTCATATTACTTAGACAAAGAGAACATACTATACCGGAGTGACAACAAGGGTTCTGACAAACTGATACTTCCTAAATCACTACAGATAAAGGCACTAGAGGATTTCCATGACACACCCTTATATTGTCATCAAGGACAACAAAAAACTATGACGGCCATAGAAAAAAGATTTCACTGGCCAACACTAAAGGCGGACGTTATAAAGTATTGCCAAGAATGCGATTCATGCAACAGACGTAAAACGTCTCTGCATTTCAAAAAAGCACCACTACAGAAATTCACCCCCGTAAGCAAACCATGAGGAATTGATGAAAGAAGTATGCGAAATTTTGAATATAAAAAAGATTCACACTGCAAGCTACGTACCTACATCTAATGGGCAAATTGAGAGAATGCACAGAGTTATTAAAGATATGCTTTCCCACTACATTTCGCACAACCAAAAGGATTGGGATCAATGGATACCATATGTCCTTATGGCATATAGGGGCAACAATAACACATCAACCGGATACAGTCCGTATTTCCTATTACACGGTCGCGAACAATCGCTAACAATAGACAAATTTATCGAGCCGAAAAGGAAACTGTACGATATGGATGAAAACTACGCAGCCGAGCTAGAAGCCAGACTGGCACAGGTGTACGAAAAAGTACAAAATAATATAGATAGAGCAAAAAACGACAGAATAAAACGATTTAACAAATCGACAGAATATAGAGAATTCAACACAGGAGACTTAGTATACCTCAAAGACTTAAGTAATACGGTTGGAGTATCAAAGAAATTACAAAAAAAGTGGATAGGACCATATATAGTTAAAGAAAAGGTGGGACCAGTAACCTACCTCATAAAATCGTCTAAGGGAAAAAAGGAATAAGTTGTACATATTAATAGGCTAAAAAGATATTATGGAGATGAAGAGACAGAAAATAGGGGCCTCGAAATAGAAGAAGAAATGCCAAAAGAAAACGCAACGAATATAGAGGACACAGAAATTGATGAAACGGGAGTGACCCCTGCCAGAGTGGCAGCACTACCCCTATGGGGTAACGCGGCGAATGCCAAACCCGTACAATCCATCACAAAAAGAAAGAGAATAAAAAGCACAACACTAAATGTACCTCTTCGGAGATTAAGCAGAATACGTCAACGTCACCATAATCAACCAGATTTCGTGTGCAGCGCTACGTATGCTTTTCCGAATAGTGGCGATAACCGCATAATCAAAGGAAAATATAAAGGAGGATAGTATAACAAACTATCTCACTGTTTCCAATGTGTATACTTATACATGAAAACAAGCAATATACAGAAACTTGATTATGCAAAATTCTAATATAGGAGCAACGTGTCAATGAGTTGACAACACTAAAAACTAATTACAGGACAAGTTATACTAAACAGTACAGTTCCTGTATAAAAGATTAGTTACTATAGAGGGAATATCCCTTTTCCTCAAAGTAGAGGACAGTAAATGAGGTTAACGTGCAAAAACATGTATTATAAGGAATCAATAAGGTATAATAAATAATTATGGTGTTAATGCAAAAATAGAAGGCAGAAACGAAAAGAAGAATATACAAGAAAAATGAGTTGTATAGGTAAAGTACAAACATAAAAGAGAATAATTAGAAAGGGAATAACCGCGTGAGAAACAAGAGGGATTTGGCAATATGTGTATATATAAATATATCCATCAAGTCGAAGTACGCAAAGCAAATATGAAGGAATAGATTAATAAAATTTACACATGTATGACGATAAATGAATTATTTTATAGCTATTTACAGTAAATGATGCACTAATCAATTTTTAATTGTATGTATCCTGCATACCAACTGACGGTAGAGTTCAAGGTCGCAAAAGCAGGTGATATGAGATCAAATTTGCTGTGCTTCAATTTCAAAACAAGGGGATAACGCTTATGCGAAGTCAAGTTAGGCAGGGCCGGACTTGAGAAATGTATACGAATCAGAATGTAGAGAACGACACAGTTAAGTTCTTTTACAGTTAACTCTTAATGAAAATGTTTTAATAAATGAGTTATGTCCACGAAAACGTGGTGGGAAATAGATAGGAATATAAATAACAAAAAAAATGGATCTGGAAATCCAAGTCAATTTTCGCAATATAAGCAGGAATATACATGGTTATTGTAGGGAAACTAATTGATTAGAAATATGTAAAGTAGAATTGATAAAGAAATATTGTAACCCAGCCTTATCGCACAGAAACTGTAATCAAAATAAACAAACCGTAGTAAGTCAACGCTCTACGTACTAGCGTAAGGGGAACTGCCAAAGTATGGTACAAATGTCAGGCTAAAGCACCTGCGTGACGCCCCATGGCATCCGAGCTGAAGTAGTGGTAGCAGCGATGACAACAGGTTCATTGTCTTGAAAATATGTTTTGGTTTTCGGTACGAATGTGAGTTGCAAAGCGGAAAAAAATAGGGTTGCGCGTCAGTTGTTTCTCAAAAGTTTCAATTTCGCAACAAATTCCGCTTTTAGAGGAAATTCAAATAATGCGGTATAAATAACTATAAGGGAAAAGAGAAAGAAAATTTGTTGGACATTACACTCCTACATATAGTACGGGGGACTAACTAACAAATGAAATAAATTAGAAATGATACAGGGATACACAAAAGGATACCGTAACATTAAATCTTTGCGCAAAGTGTTTGTTATTTTTTTTCAAATAATTTACTACCAGGTTATAGGAATCCATTAATAATTTCAATTTTTATTTAGTCATTCAATGACATAAGAATCAGGAGTTTATTTTATTTAGGGAAGTCCATATAGGACGGCACGAATAATTCATGTAAGGGCTTATTATTATTATTAATTAGTCATGCATGACATATGAACATAAGGATTTAAATTTAAATAATAGTACTACTTATTCAACTAAAATGAAGGTTACAGGAAGCCATGATTTAAGTGTAAATAATAGTAGGATTTATTCAACCAAAATAAAGGCTACATGAAGCATTGGTTGATATTAACGTACTTAGTAATAATTAGTTAATTATCAAAAAAAAAGGACAACCACATTAGGTTGATTTTATAATTACTATAAAGGATATAGGAAACCTGAAATAGATAAGACTTATAATAGCAAATATTAAGAAACATATAATGTGATTATAAGCCCCGTACAATAGTATACAGGTACGTTATAAGACACATGTACACTGAGAATATCGTTGTTAATTTTTAATCATTGTTCATTGTTAATTTTAGTCATTGTTCTTGTTTAATTTTGTAATTGCGTTCAACCAAAATAAAGGCTATAGGAAGCATTGGTTGATATTAACGTACTTAGTAATAATTATTTAATTATCAAAAAAAAGGACAACTATATCAGATTGCTTTTATAATTACTATAAAGGAGATATGAAACGTAAAATAGGTAAAAGCAAATATTAATAAATATGTATTGTGATTATGTCTCGTACTGTAGTATACATGCACATTATAAGACGCATGTACACTAATAATATTATTGTTCTTTGCTAATTTTAGTCATTGTTCTTTGTTAAATTCAGTCATTGCTCTTTGTTAATTTTGTAATTCCGTATGTAAAACAGTATTTTCGTACGTAGCGAAATGGGACTTACAAATTGAACAGAAGAAAACAAACCCAGAGACAGGCAGACAATGTTCACCCAACGGCATACCATGACTACCCTAACACTAATCTTCGCCATACTACAGGGAACACATGGTTTAATAGCCTACGATTGTGCGGACGCGAAAACTAACGCAACGGTTATATCGCTAAGAGACATTCAACCGCGCGCCTCCGGAAACGTCGGATGCAAGTGAAACCGTGTCAGTCCAAGTGATTCAACGAAACGAGTTTAGAACGCAAAAGGTATGGAGCTGAAGCGTCGAAGTTTCAAGATTGATATTTCACTATAGTATGCACAACCACACATCCAGAGTCAGTAATGGACTAGGCACAAGTCCATAGAAAAAGTAGGAGCAGAAGGCCTATACACACAACAAGAAATTCAGGGAGCACACAGACTACTTACCTTTGGCACAGAACGGAAAGCAGTCGAAAACATACTTATAAGGCGGACAGCAGGGTTACCAGCAGCGGACCAAGGCTACAGCGTCACCAGTATGTTCAATAAAAATGAACTAAAAGAACTCGCGCACACAACCATAAATCATATATGGGGATTGGTTTGCAGAATTAGGAACAGTCGTAAGTGGTCTCATAGGATTCTACTTCGTATATAAGATTCTGCATTACCTATGCGGAGTAATAATAAACAGTTTACGAATATATCAAACCCTAGGCTGCGGCATAGCTATATTCGCAGGCATATGGTCAAGCCTAACGGCATGGGTATTACACAAAAATGACAGAAAGAAGAAGTCCAAAGAAGAAATTGAGCTTACCCAGCAAGACGAGGAAAACGCTCAAGAAGTCAATGCACAATCATCCAGCAACGTTCACTGGACTGACTCACGCGGCAGTATAAACATTCCGTAATAAGTGCGCGGAACAGAGTTTTTTTAAAACCAAAAAAAACATTACTATGAACATAATGTATTAGTAACCAAAAACAATGTAAAACCAAGTGCAAATAAAGCGCGCGGAATAAACAGTTTCTTTTAAATAAAAACATTACTAAAAGTATAATATATTAGTTAACCAAGAACAATTTAAAACCAAGTGCAAACAAAGTGCGCGGCAGTCAATACGCAAACGTGGAATCAACAATAGCCGAGAAGTCGGCAATACAGGAAGCAAAAAGGCACATAACGAGGGAGTACTTCGCAACAAGCAAATAGCCAAAATTGTGGTCCTTAGACCACCTCCAATTAATCCGATAGAAGCTTATCAAATTACAAATCGTCTTCGCCCCATTCCACGGGCACAGTTTTGAAACCAAAACGGTTTCTCTCCCCATAATTCCGCCAAACTAATAAAGTAGCAGTACCAGGGAAGGATATCTAATCCTTCACTGAACGAATTCATGTTCAAATACAAAAACTATCCATCTTCTTCTGGATACATAAACGAGTACAAACCAGAGAGGAAATTAGTATTGTCCCATACCTAACAGAGGAAAAAAGCAACATTGTGCTACTAGGGAGTCATAGGTATTGCAACGATGAACACAAACATCCAAGCAGTCAACAATCAGTGTCTCCGTGCGGCATACAACGCGTAGTGCTCAAGGTGAAATCGCGGTAACATGTAACGCAGTGACACAATGTTGTACTTAGATAAGTTTAGCGTAGGGGATGCACGTAAAAGGTGTTGGACAGGTAAGTCCAACACTTTTTCAAAATGTATTCCACCCGTTTATTGTTTAAATAAATAACAAAAATATTACAATATATTATTACAAACACTTATTATTTTAATAGTAAAAAAGCAAAAGGTAAGAAAATTATAAGCACAAAATATAATATGAATTTAGTGTAGTTCTTGATGTGAAGTATTATCACTTCATTTTCTGGTGTCAATACTGGTTGATGGTGCATGAGAAAAATGAAATTGAGACTGTTTCATCAAAATTTCATCATAGTCCAGTTCCATTTGCGAAGCAGAAATTCTTAAAACTGATGAAAGGTGCTCATCTGTAATTCTGTTTCTTAAAGGTTTTCCTAAGCTTCATTGTTGAAAAGATTTGTTCGCATATATAAGATGAGCCGAACATTGTCATTATCTTCATTGCATGAGTAATTAGATTTGGGAAATTATCTGGACTTAAATTTTTATAAAATTCTAGTAATGGTACTGTATGAAAAGTTTGTTTCAGGAGAGTATTACATTTCAGTTCTATTAACTCAAGTTGGAATTTTGCATCAACTTCTTTGTAATTAACATCGAATGGGGTCGCAAAAATACTAAACTCTGGTTCCATTTTTCTAAAGTCCTGAAACCTCTTTTCAAATTCTGAAGATAGTTTTCTCAAATTAATTTCGTATTTTTTAATCTTATTGTTTGATATAGTGAATTTTAAAGATTGTATTCTTGGAAAATGAGAAAAATCAGATTTAGAGATCTGTTTAGCAAATAATAATAGCTGTAATTTGAAACTTTTCAGGTATTGCCAAATATCGTGGAGAAACTGATTTTTCCCTTGCAATTTGAGATTAAGTTTATTCATGTGGACGAGGAGGTCTGTGAAAAAAGCGAAATCAGAAAGCCACGTTTCGTTTTCTAAGACGTCAAATTGATTATAAATGTCTTTATCAAGAAGAAAATTCACAATATCGTCTTTTAAATCCCAAATTCTAATAAATACTTTTCCAGCACTTAACCAACGAACTTTTGAATAATACAGGATATCGGAATGCTCAGCATGTACGGACTCCAGAAACTGTTGAAACTGGCGATGTAATAATCCTCTGGAACGAATCATATTTACTAGTTTTACAACAATATTAAAGTATATGGTCAATATCTAAAGCCGATTTACAGAGAGCATCCTGATGTATAAGGCAATGCAAAAAAACAACATCATTTTCCGGATACTTAGAATTAAATTTCCCAACAAATCCTTGATTGATTCCAACCATATTAGAAGCACCATCTGTAGTTACATTACATAACTTATCAATAGGTATACGAAATTTATCGATGCAATTTTCAAATTCACAAATTATATCGGCACCAGTCGTTGTTCCTTTTATTGACTGTAGCCCTGCAAGTTCTTCTGTAATTTCAAAGTGGGCGTTGATTCCTCTTACAAATATGAGTAACTGCGCAGTATCGCTAATATCTGTACTCTCATCCATGGTAATTGAATAAAAAATAATTTTTTGAGTTTTTGTAGTCAGTTGCGAAATTAGATTTTTATCAATATTTTCAATCCTCTGGGTGATTGTTCTTCTTGAGAGAGACAGTGACTGAAAATCATTTTTCTTTTCGGGGCACATAATATCGCACACATCTATCATGCATTGCTTTATAAATTCACCATCTGAAAATTCTTTATTAGATTTAGCAATATTATAAGCCAACACATAACTGGCTTTCGTAGCGCATCTTTGAGAATGATTAGCTCTCCGAAATAATTGTTGTTAACTTGATACATTTTTTATTAAATCATTCGATTTAATTTTTTTCATCTCTTCACTTAACGATGAGAAAGAGTGGTTTTCATGTTTGCTCTTGAAATGGCGTTGAATGTTATATTCTTTTAAAACTGCAACAGTTGAATTGCAAAGTAAGCACACAGGTTTTTCTTTAAATAAAGTAAAGAAATATTTACACGTCCATTCTTCTTTAAAAACTCGACATTATGAATCCACTTTTCTTTTTTTAACGTCCATTTTAGACGTTACCTACTACGGAGAACAACACACAGAAACGCAATTGACGAAAGCTTACTGCTAACTAATGCTCTTGCGCGGGTGTTTGTTGAGGCAGTGGGAGTTTCGGGAATTACACAAACAATTACTCGAGTCACAGCGGGTCGTTGCAGATGACTGACTAAGACGCTAACTAACTGATCTTCGGGCGGCCTCGCTTGTATTTATACCTACCTGCAAGGATTGTTCGGGAATTGGATTTTTCCGGTTCTTTCGAGAAAACAGAACAATGAATCGAAAATTCGAGAGTGTCTGGAAGTTTCGAGCGAAGATAAGTCATCTGTTTAGGTCGGATGGATTTGTCCAGAATACTATTGTGTTTTGAATATCGCCGCAGGTAGTTTTTATACAGGTCGTCACATTACGAAGTAAGAACGCGTTCAAACATTCTCACGACGGCACTCTTGAACGGGCCGGATTAAACCTTTCCGCGGGCCGTAGTTTCCCCATCACTGCTCTAGCGTCACGTATAGGTACGTGAGACCCCCGCCAGTCTTCGCTCTTTGTCTGCGTTTCCTGCCCGTGTTTTGTGCCCGCACTAGCGTCCACAGATAGATGAGACACTGATTGTGGCGCCATCTAAAGAGCCTGTCGACTAAACAATTGAGTGATTTTGAAAAGATTTCTGTAATTTTAGGTTTTGGCGGTATATTCAAATTTACTGTATTTTAATTATTTTATTTCAAAATAACCATTTATAGTACATCATTTGACATTTCATTCAATTCAACTCAACATGTTGAGTTAAATTAAATGAAATATCAAACGATGGACCATAAATGGTTAATTAAATTGGAAAAAATAAAACAGTAATCATATAAACAGTTTATTTATTTTGGTATAAAAATACACAACAATTAATTTCTTTCACAGAGTACTTTTCTTATAAAACAGAATGACAATAAATAAACTATAATGTAATTATTATTATTAATTAGATTTTTAAATGATGTTAAATCAAGATAAAAGTAGAAAATTATTTATGATAAGTTTATATTAATTTATTTATTATTACACTCGTATAAACACACAGAGCTGGACAAACTGCTGGAGTATAACTGCTACTTACTTAATCAAAAAAAGTGTTAGCAATGAGTTGTTAACTACTATTTCTGGCAACTTTCTGTGAAAGAAAACATTTGAGTATCATGACTCTGAATGTTGAACAAAAGTAATTAAAATATTTTTAAAGGAAAAGTTGTTAAATACTGCCCAGCTCTGTAAATACAAGGTGCCAAGTAATTACATACATATCTAACATTTCATTTCCACTTAAAACACATCTTTATTTCTTTATTGGAAGTATTAAATAAGTTTATATCACAAGCTTAAACCTAGTATATTGCATATTTGTATATTTCTACATTTAAAAGCATTCCGTTCTTATGAAACCATCGCATAAGGCAGTTTAAGTTCCTCTGCAGCTCCTGGCAGTCTATGATTGTTAAAATGTTTCTTAAGGGCTCTTAAAAATTCCACCGTCTCGTGGAAGTCCTTTCTCGTTTCTGGTTGAGGTTCTACAAGTAAACACACAAAATAACAACAATAAATAAGTAAACACACAAATATCTTTGAAAATTTATGTGTACAAAAAAAAATACGCTTACTATTGAAATAAAAGTTTACACATGTTTTTGTAATGAGCCAAAAAAATTTCAAAAAATGTTTGAATCTTTAAATTTTTTTGGTTTTTTTGAACTCCTTTTTTTGGAGCTTTCGATTTTTTTTAGCAATTCTTGATTCTTTTTGGTTATTAACTATTTTTTGATTTATTGATTTTTTGTCTTTATTGGATATTTTGGTTACCGCTAGACCAAATACTTAGACGCAATGCCTCAACAAATATACTCACTTTCATTTCCCATAAATTGTCATACCATGGGCTATATATTAAAATGGGCCAGGGGTCAATACCTTCCATCCCATAGCTAGTGGAGGGAATAGCTATAACATAAAATAAAGCCCAGATTATTATTTCTTCAATGGGTACATTTTAAAATGGAATTGTCTGAGTATGGTGTACGCACTAGATATTGAGTGTATGAAAAGACGAGTACTGAGTGTGTCATTTTATTAAAATTCCAGCTAAGCGCTTTCAGCCATTAGGTCATTCTCATAGCTGTCGACAAGAGAAAAACATACAACAGATACAATGTACATACAATGAAATAAAATGTTTGATGTTACATAATTATTTAAGTAAAATTTGTTAAAATTACCCTATAAAGAGGGTGTACACATATCATTTAGTTGATAATTTCAAATTAGACGTTTCGTTATGTGAATTACAATTGTACACGCTCTTTATAGAGTAATTTTAACAAATTCTACTTAAATAATGATGTAACATCTAACATTTTATTTCATTGTATGTAGCAGTTACAGAGTTTGATGTTTTTTGACACCTTCTGTATGTTTTTTTCTTGACGATAGCTTTCAGAATGGCCTAATGGCTGGAATTTTAATAAAGTTACATACTCAGTACTCTATTTTCATTCACTCAATTTACATTTTAAAATGTCCAAAATTATAGCATGCTATATCGAATACAATAAAACTTACCATCAATTTTTGTTAATTTCCACTCTTATGGGAACGCAAATCAAACTGTCTTATAACCTCTCTTGATGGACAAGAAGCCGAGAAAAATCAGATGATGGAATTGTGGCGAGCTAGGGCATGTATGTAGTTCGTGTAAGCGCCCCAGGACTCCTGCCAACCAAGAACCCCAGACACAGGAAAAATAGAACGGGTCGGCTACGATGGGGCAGCACCGACCCATTATCGTTCCAAAAACCCCCTCATACTGATAGCTTCTCTCAGATGTCGCAACGACAGTGTATATGTGGATGGCGAAGTAAATGGCAAGAAATATGCTCTGCTGGTTGACACTGGAGCAACTAAAACCATTATACGACCAGAGATAATAAACCCCTAAAAGAAGCTTCTACCAACGAGACTACGACTGCGGACTGTCACAGGCGACAGTGCCAACGTTCACGGGGAAACACAAATCCAATTGGGAATTGGCGCAGAAAAGTTCACGCATACGGTAATCGTAGCTGACATTGAAGAAGACGTGATTCTGGGAATGGACGTAATGAATGTACATGGTTTCCAATTAGACTTTAGAAACAGAACTATTAAAGTGGGTTCCGAGGAGGTATTCCTTCATCCACATGAAGGCAGCGCGGTGTTGGCAGCTGTACAGGAAGATACCGTTCTACCTGCACGAAGCGAAACCATGATAGTAGCACGGCTACAGGGAATCATGGAGGAAGGTACACCGGTTATGATGGAGCCAAGGAACCAGGACTAAGATTCGAGGTTGGCAAAGGAGTACTAATTGGAAAAGGATTGGTTACGTCGGCGAAGGAGATCCCTGTACAATTGATAAACGTGAACGATTACCCAATTACCATCAAGAAGGAAACCAAGATTGGATCCTGCGTACCAGTGACGTCTATAGTTCGTCAAACAACGACCACTGACAATTCTAATACCAGATTCGAACAAATGTTATCAGTAGCTGGTCAATCTTTGGATCGAGCTGAAAAAAAGAGAATGAGAGAATTTCTCTTGCAGTATCGAGACTTATTCGTACCAAAAGGAGGAAAGACTGGCAGAACATCAGCCGTCAAACACAAAACCGATACTGGTAATGCTAAGCCAATTAGGCAATCAGCTCGAAGACTTCCACGAGCGAAGAGAGAGGAAGCTGAAAGAATAATTCGAGAGATGGCAGAAGAAAAAGTAATAGAACCATCTACTAGTCCATGGATGTCTCCAGTAGTGCTCGTCAAGAAAAAGGATGGAACTACGAGATTCTGCGTGGATTATCGCCAGCTTAACAACGTGACGAAGAAAGACAGTTATCCCCTACCTCTCATACTGATAGCTTCTCTCAGATGTCGCAACGACAGTGTGTATGTGGATGGCGAAGTAAATGGCAAGAAATATGCTCTGCTGGTTGGCACTGGAGCCACTAGGACCATTATACGACCAGAAATAATAAACTCCAAGAAGAAGCTTTTACCAACGAGACTGCGACTGCGGACCGCCACAGGTGAGAGCGCCAACGTTCACGGTGAGACACAAATCCAATTGGGAATTGGCGCAGAAAACTTCACGCATACGGTAATCGTAGCTGACATTGAAGAAGACGTGATTCTGGGAATGGACGTAATGAATGTACATGGTTTCCAACTAGACTTTAGAAACAGAACCATTAAAGTGGGTTCCGAGGAGGTGTTCCTGCATCCATATGAAGGCAACGCGGTGTTGGCAGCTGTACAGGAAGATACCGTTCTACCTGCACGAAGCGAAACCATGATAGTAGCACGGCTACAGGGAATCATGGAGGAAGGTACACCGGTTATGATGGAGCCAAGGAACCACGACGAAGAAGTTGGCAAAGGAGTACTAATTGGAAAAGGATTGGTCACGTCGGCGAAAGAGATCCCAGTACGTGTGATAAACGTGAACGATTACCCAATTACAATCAAAAAGGAAACCAAGATTGGATCCTGCGTACCAGTGACGTCTATAGTTCATCAAACAACGACCACTGACAATTCTAATGCCAGATTCGAACAAATGTTATCAATAGCTGGTCAATCTTTGGATCGATCTGGAAAAAAGAGAATGAGAGAATTTCTCTTGCAGTATCGAGACTTATTTGTACCAAAAGGAGGAAAGACTGGCAGAACATCAGCCGTCAAACATAAAATCGATACTGGTAATGCTAGGCCAATTAGACAATCAGCTCAAAGACTTCCACGAGCGAAGAGAGAGGAAGCTGAAAGAATAATTCGAGAGATGGCAGAAGAAAAAGTAATAGAACCATCTACTAGTCCATGGGTGTCTCCAGTAGTGTTCGTCAAGAAAAAGGATGGAACTACGAGATTCTGCGTGGATTATCGCCAGCTTAACAACGTGACGAAAAAAGACAGCTATCCTCTGCCTCGAATTGGCGATACGCTGGACTCCTTGGCCGGCAGCAAACTGTTTCCCACCTTGGACCTGAAGTCTGGTTATTGGCAAGTGGAAATGGACCCAGAAGACAAAGAGAAGACTGCTTTTACCACCGGATCTGGATTATGGCCATTCAACGTCATGCCATTCGGGCTCTGTAATGCGCCTGCGACATTTGAAAGGCTCATGGAAAATGTCTTGAGAGGGTTGCCTTGGAAGACATGCCTGGTCTATTTGGACGACATCGTAGTACTGGGGAAGACATTTGACGAGCATCTGAAGAATTTGGAAGACGTATTCAAACGACTCCAAGCTGCCCAGCTCATGTTAAACCCGAAGAAATGTCAGCTATTCCAAAACCGAGTCAACTATCTAGGTCATATAGTGAGCAATGAAGGAGTGGCGGTGGATCCAGAGAAAATTGCTTCCATTCAGCAATGGCCACAACCAATCGACAAACATCAAATTAGGAGTTTCCTTGGACTTTGCACGTATTATAGAAGATTTATCAGGAAGTTTGGAGATATTGCCAAGCCTCTAACGCGACTCACAGAAGAAGCAAGAGCTTTCCAATGGGACGAAGACTGTCAAACGGCTTTTGAAACCTTGAAGAGGCATTTAACCTCGGCGCCGATATTAGGATATCCATTACCAGAGGGAGACTTTATTCTTGACACTGACGCAAGCAACGTAGGAATTGGTGGAGTGCTCTCACAGATCCAAGGAGGGCGAGAAAGAGTACTGGGTTATTTTAGTAAAGTCCTCTCCAAACGAGAACTAAACTACTGCGTCACAAGAAGAGAACTTTTGGCGGTAGTGAAGTCCGTGGAACACTTTTACTAGTATCTCTATGGTAGGAAGTTCTTAATCCGTACTGATCATGCAGCACTCAAGTGGTTGATGCAGATCAAGAATCTCGAGGGCCAGAAAGCTAGATATGGAGTTACTTCAGAACAACGACAAGATTTGTTCACTCTCCCGGAAGATTATTCACTGGCATACAACATCCCCGCTCGTCTCAAGAACGCACGAGGGTTGGCATCCGTCTTACGAAAGAAGTTCGGGCAATTAGAAAAACTTGAAGACCAGATTCCAGCATCTGGCAAGACAGTGAAACTGAAACATAATTCGCGGTACGTGTTCTACGTGGTAATTAAAAATGAATTTCAAGATCGATCTACCTACCGCGACGTGTGGGAAGCACTTCGAAACCTACGAGACCATGTGTTAGAACCCAGCGTGAAGAAACTGGCTATGCCTAAGATAGCGAGTAACCAGTTGGATTGGCGAATCATCAGGAACAGGATTATCTTTCAAAATACCGGTGTCCAGATATTAATTTGCAGCTACAACCCCCGTTATCAGTATCCGACGAAGACGGTGCCCTGCTATTACCATAAGATCGGAAAGTGTAGAAATGGGGCCAGTTGCCGATTCAAACATCCAGTCTCGGCTACACAAAAGTTCAAGGAGGAACTGCCATTTAAGGAGGGGGTAATGTTACGAAACAGCACAGGGATTACTTAGAATTGTTTACGATTGTGACTATCTTATCTAGACATAGTTTTTGTGACCAGTCTTATCAAGAAAATGCCAGAAAGCCAATTGTTTTTGTAATCTAGAATTATCTAGTAAAAAAGGCACTAATATATAAGGGACCGACCCGGGAGAGTCAGTTTAGTTGATAATTTGACATTGTGAGATAAACAAGTAAATAAGTGAATACAAATTAGTAAACTGTTTATATAAATTAGTTTAAGTGAATAGTGTTTAAATAAATTCGTAAGTAGCCATACCGTGTGTTTAAAGTTTATCCCACCCGTGAACTGTTTAAATAAATTAGAAAAATATTACAATATTTAATTATTACCAGAGAAATAATTCCAGAATTGCGAGGTTTTTTATAAATCATATATACTAGTCTATAAATAAAAATTTTATTCACGATAAAAAATTACAAAAAGTAAATATTAAATATATGTCTGTACTTAATTACTTATTAAACCGAGATAGTCATCCATAAGTGTACCAATAGCAAACTGAAACAGAAAAAAACAATACGAATTAAATTACTGCCTTATACCTTTGCAACAATGTGTTCTCAGAAATAAATTATGCCAAATATTAGATTTTAGAGGCAGAATGGGCAATGCACAGCCTATATCAGAATTTTTCGTAGTGTATAATAATGTTCCACCACTTCATATGATGTGAAATGTGGGCGCTAGGGACAAATCAAGACTTCAAGATAGCGAAATCCTGTATCTGTGAGCAATGCTAGGTGCAACTAAGAAAAACCATATATTTAAAGAGACATACTGAACACTAGACCTAGAAAGCATAGAACAATAGCAATTAATGTGGTTCAGACATATAGTTGGAATAGGTGATAATAGAAAAGACATAACAATCTAGAAAATGGAAATAGACAATAAAAGAAAAAGATTCTAAAAAAGTGGAAATGGAGTCATCGCCACATAAAGAGATGAGCTGAAATCAAGCAGAGGTGCTTGTAAAAAAAACGGAGACACCATAAGGTACAAGAGTATCTATCATGTAATACAGTATTAATTGCAGAACCTAAAAATTGAAAAAAAGCTTCATCCTACCCTACCTGTTACATATAGTGAATTTTCGCAAAACTCTGTGAAATTGTTCTAAAATTTTATAATAATCCAATGGGTGACTTTATATTATTATCTAAGAAGTAATATCAGTGCGATTTTAACAGTCAATTAGTATAGACGTGTTTAAAACAGCTCTGTTATCAACAAATCGTTTTTGTTAAGAATTCCAATTCTATTGAACCGGTCAATCCACCTAGTAAATCAGTTAATCAAACTTATAGTTCAGTGAAAAATGTCTAGTGCAGATCCCCCTGACAAAGGGGGAACTTCAGATTTGTGCAATAATAATGATAACTCAAGGAATGTGCGTTACAATTCAACATACCAAACAGCATTTCGTGAAAGCAAAAACTTAGGAAAGGATAAAGAAACACGCTTGTCTGGTCAGACAGCGACAGGTATTTCAGTACAAGTAGCAAAAAAGTTCAAACTTGATAAACCTAATTTATATTCAATTGATAAAATTTATGTATTTATCGAAAAAATTAATAATGAAAATTTAGGAAATTTACATCCCATGTCAGTTGGACACTTATTACATAAAAAACTAAAAGTTTAAAACATTACCAAAATACAAAAGGTAGGTAGAAATAGAGTAAGAGTAGAGGTTAAAACTACTAAAGACGCTAATATGTTAATAGAAAACGAAAACTTGAAAGAGGAACAATTAAAAGCATTCATACCCAATAATTTAATAGAAAGGAAAGGGGTAATCAAAGAAGTAGATACCACATTCAGTGACGAGTATTTGTTGGAAAATATTGAGTCTCCAAACGCAGTCACCAGTATTCGTAGATTTAAACGAAAAATTGATATTGATGGGGAAGCAGTATATATACCAAGGCAAACAGTTTTAGTGTCATTCGAGGGTAACGTGTTACCCCCATTTGTTGTAATTAATTGCGTTGTATGTCCTGTAGAAAAATACATTCAAAAGGTAGTACAGTGTTACAACTGCTTGAGGTATGGCCATGTGGCCAAGCAGTGTAAAAGCACTAACACACTATGCATAAATTGTAGCAAGAAAAAGGAAGAAAATCATTCATGCAAAGATCCTGAAGACACATTTTGTTTTTATTGTAAATCAAACGATCATAAAACGATACATAAAAAATGCCCCGTATTTGAAAAACAGAAGCAAATAAATCAATTCATGTCAGATAATAATGTAACCTATATAGAAGCAAAAAACTGGTCTGATAATTCATATATTAGTAAAATTAGCAATAATAGGTTCAATGTACTTGATAATACGTCGGAAAGCTTTCCATTACTTCCTAAGACAACAATCCACCAATACAAAACAAATAGGGAAAGTAATACATTTAAAAAAAAATACACCATCAGAACCCTCAACATCACACAGTAAACACACAATCACACAAACCAAAAAACGTAGGATACAATCACCCAACAATGAAATCACACAAGCACCCATGTTTCCCAGATCCTTTGGTCCTAGTAAACCAGTATTTCAATTTAAAAATAATAGTACAAATGAAAATATGGAGATAGAATCCATGCAGTCAAATGAAGAAAATGAAACAACATTTATTCAAACGTTCTTCCAAGTTTTCAAAAACATCCTGGAAGACATTAGCTCATTTGAAGAATTAAAAAAATGACATTCAATTTGTAACAGATAGGTTATATAAAATGAATCATAATCTGCCAAAAAATAACAATGCTAAATAAAATTAAAATATTACAATGGAACGCGCGCTCGGCGATTGCAAATAAATATAGTTTGATGAAATGTCTGTCAGAACACGATATTGATATTTGCGTTATACCTGAAACGTGGTTTAAAAAAAACAACATCATCAATTTTCCAGGTTATAATCTAATTAGAACTGATAGGGATGACGGATATAGAGGTACAGCAATACTAATAAAGGTAAAAATAAATTTTAAAAAAGTAGATATTAACATTAAAGTAAATACTGACATCAACATATGTGCTGCCGAAATTAATTTTAATAAATATTTACAGTTTAAAATATGATCTGTGTATTGCCCCCCAAAAATTAGCATCAATAACAGCGACTGGAAAGGCATATTTAAGATCATATCTAAAGAGAACGGCATAATATGTGGAGATTTTAACGCACACAACAGAACATGGGGTTCGTACAAAAATGATCAGAGGGGTATACAACTTCTAGACGTCTTAGAAAATCATGACTTAATATTGGCAAACGATGGAACACCTACTAGATTAAACCGCAACGGGGAAAATTCCGCAGTGGACCTGACACTTAGTACACCCTATCTCATAAACAACATAGATTGGAACGTAATAAAGGACACACTGGGTTCAGATCACTTTCCAATACTTATTAACATCAATGTGCCTAAAAATAAGTGTCTACAAACAAAGGAATTAATATGTCCTTCCAATAAATGGAATATAAATAGAGCAGACTGGTCAATATTCAAAAACGAAGCAGAACTGTATTTCTCACAAACACCACCTATTTTTAATGACATTAATGCAAAATATGAATATCTAATACAAGGAATAAACACAGCTGCCCAAGTATCCATACCAACAAACAAACCATTCAAGATAAAGTCAAGAACACTACCACCTTGGTGGGACAGAGAATGTGGCATAGCTGTAACAGATAGAAAAAATGCGGTAATTGCCTACAAAATTAACAGCAGGTTGGAAAACTTCATTACAGTGCAAAAAATAGCAGCAAGCACAAAAAAATTTTTGAAAGAAAAGGCAAGATCCTCATGGAGAGCATACTGCACCAATCTGAATAAAAACACATCAATGTCAGACATTTGGAAACAGGCCAAGAAAATGAAAAGAACTTTCATACAGAAAGAGAACATTCATTTCTCCAGTGAGGATTGGAAAGAAAAGCTACTAGAGAGAATAGCACCGCCATCTACCTTCTACCAAAATAATTTAGAAAATGAGCAGGAACATGAGGAAACAATACCACAAATATTCGAAAATCTGATAAATATCCAAGAACTAGAAAACACAATAAATCAAAGAAAAAACATCGCACCAGGCTTAGACAATATCAGATATCCGATGTTATGCAACCTACCAAATAATGCCAAATCTTTTTTATTGGAAAAACCTAATTGCAGTTCCAATATTAAAACATCAAAAAGATCCAAATGACCCTGACTCCTACAGAGTCATATCATTATTAGCATGCCTATTGAAAACATTCGAAAGGATATTAAAAAACAGAATAGAATGGTGGTTAGAAGAACACAAAATATTACCAATTCATCAGTACGGATTCAGGAAAGGATATGGCACAATGGATGCGGTGAGCCAACTTGTCACTGATATACAAATTAATTTTGGAGAAAATGGGTATACTGCAGCTACATTCCTGGATGTAAAAGGCGCATACGACTCTGTAGAAATTCCAATACTGAACGGAATGCTGAAACAAATCGGTATGCTTACCAAAATACGAAATATTCTGTGCGATATTATGACAGACAGAAAAATATTTATAAGACAAAGACACATTATTAGGACCAAGACATACATCTAGAGGTTTACCACAGGGCTCCGTTTTAGCACCACTGTTATTCAACATATATACCATCAAAATGCATCAAGCATGCAGGAATTACACACTTATACAATATGCTGATGACTTTGTAATATATGTCAAGGACAAAAAATATGAAAATTGTATAAATACTCTAAACAAGGCCACCTCAAACATCATAAAAGCTATTGAAGATGTAGGGTTCGATCTATCAACGTCTAAATCAAATGTCACCATATTTTCAAGGCACCGTATCCCAGAAACTCAGAACATCCAGTTGGAGGACCACATGATACCATATAAAAAAGAAATTAAGTACTTAGGAGTAACATTAGATAATAAATTAAATTGGAAACCATATATCGAGGCAATCAAAATAAAATGTAATAAAGCCATTAATTTCCTCAAAATGATCACCAAAACATGGTGGGGCGCAAGTACTGAAATATGCCTGTTATTCTATAAAGCATATATAAGGTCCATTTTAGACTATGGTTCCGTCCTATACGGATCTGCATCAAAACAATCACTGAAACAGCTAGAAGTAATACAGAATAAAGCGTTAAGAATATGCTTAGGAGCGATGTCAACAACACCTGTGGAACCACTAAGGGTGGAAGCACTCGAACCACCTAAGGAATTGAGAAGAACATTTCTCACTGAAAAAATGGTACTTAAGAATAAAGCAAAACATTCTACACTGATGGCCAAAATATGTGAGTTAAATACATTGGACCTGACGAATAAATATTGGGAAAAAAGAACTCGCCACCGATATGCACCGCATTTCGTAACACCAATGAAGAAGAAATTTTAACGTATGAAAGTTGCAATTACTTTGAGAACATAGAACACTCTGCAAAAATAATAATTCCTGCGTACTCAGAAATATCAGAATTAAACAAAGAAAAAATTATCAGACTTACAAAAAAGACATCAACAGTACAATAACAATATATACAGATGCATCAAAGACAACAAAAGGTACAGGCACAGCGTTCTATGTGCAAGAAACGAAAAAAGGAAAAACCTTTAAGCTAAGCAACGATTATTCTATATTTTCAGCAGAAGCTGCAGGCATAATGAAGGCGCTAGAACACACAATCCACCAAAAAAAAAGAAAAATGTATCTATCCTAACGGATTCGCTGTCTGTTATCCAATGTTTGAATAATAATGCAGTAGATACCATCACTCACCCGCACATTAAGAAAATTCAATCCCTACTACACCAACTTACTAAAGAGAGTGACGTTCAAATAATATGGGTAAAAGCACATTATGGAATTTACGGCAACGAAAAAGCTGATCAGTTAGCCAAAACAAGTGCTGAAAAAGATGAATGTCAACCGAACAAAGTGGCACTACAAGATTGCTTAAATTAATACAAAAGAAAATTTCAAGCAGCATTGAAAGATAAATGGGACCACTATGTAAAAACAAAGCCTACTAGATACACACTACTGCATAGGGAAATACCAAAACAGTGGTATAAAGGAATCAATTATTCACGTAGGGAAATTAGCAGTATAATTCGAATGAAATTTGGACACGCGTCTTACCCAGAGCACTTGAGCAAAATAGGCATAATCGAATCAAACTTATGCACAGCCTGCAATGTCATAGGAGACCTGGATCATATATTTTTTGAATGCTCGGAATATCGTAATGCCACGAAAGAACTTTATAATAACATAATACATGAAAAAAGATTCCCTCCCATCAACATGTTACACTTACTGGCGCTGAATAACATCAAAATATTAGACTGTCTAGTAAAATTTGTAAGGATGACTAACATATCGATATAGTTAAGTTATATAGAGCTTGTGACCTTTGTTACCCTAACCCAAATGTTTATACCTTCCATCCGTGGTCTACCTTTGTATGTGTTCAAATAAAGCCCTGAACGACCCCTGGGCGAGAAAACTTGTAACCCTGTGCCAATCCTTTGATCGAAAAGCGGTATTAACTTGAATCGCAGACGACGATAATTTGGCTCGCTTAAGTAATAAGATACATATCCACAACACGAAAATCAATAACAAATTCAGTATCGATTCTGATTGGCACTTAATTGAAATTGGATTTAAATATAAACTTCAAATACATCACTATATATACTGTATATAACCTAACACAAAGTATTTGGCTGCATGGATACCTCCAAACGCCATGAAACAAAAAAAACAAAAAAAAGGAATATTTCATATTGTAACTCTGTTCTTCAAGTCTTTAATAAACCACTTGATGGATTAAGCAAATTAGATAATAATAATAGAAAAACGTGAAAAATACATTACAAGACAACGAGCTGACCATTCAGTATTGAAAACCCAGGAGAGCATACTGAAAATGATTTGTGAAAACGGGTTAGTAAGTATTCATAATTTATTCAAATGTTATTAAATATTCAACTTCCTTAAAAGGTAAATATTTGATGTGCTACAGAAAAAGGACTGTATTTTGGAGGAGTCATTAAATTAACCCTTCAACGGCGAGAATGATTTTTTTTTGATAAAACTTATAAAAAGTCAATATATTTATCAAAAATGGTTTATTATTAAAGAATTTACAATTTTTTGTTATAAAAAAATAAAAGTTTTTTCAAAAACCAATGTTACATATAAGTAACGCTAGCCGTTTATGACATACAAAAAATACGAGGGCAACATTACTAGTTTTTGTGAAAAATTATGTTACATTGTAAACATAATCCCACATCACATTTACTGCACATGGTGCGGGTACTAGTAATGCATCCTTCTCCAGCACAACGACGTCTTTTATTATTTGGAATATTGGTTAGCAAGTGGTCCAGTCGATCATATCTTAGATTGTCCGAAACCCTGTTGAGTGTGACACTTGATTTGGCAGTCCTTTGCTTCCCAGTTCCTTTTGGTGCAACAGCGAATTTTGCGAGATATGATTGAGCAATTTCTCTTCGAAATTCTAATTGCGTAAGAGGTGACAAATGCTTGCATCTTTTGGAAATGCACCACGCATTTGTTATGGCAGCATCCAGAAGCCAAGTGAAAATGGCCCACCACCACTTTTTCCGTCTGATAGAAATTCTATATCTCGATATTTGCTGATCCATCAAGTCTGTGCCACCCATGCAGCGATTGTACTCGGAAATTAGTCGGGGCTGCGGTACATGAACAATTTTCTTTTCAGCCTTAGAGTAACGTTTTACAGGAATGGTTGGATTAATACCATGAATTGTAGACGCCACCGTCACCACGTTATTGTCCATCCATTTAACTAAAATTATTCCATCCTCTTTATCAATATTTGAAACCACATCTCCCCGTTTCTTGGTTTTAGCAATCTGACTCTTCTGCAACAATTGACAACTTTTTGGTATCCTATTTTCTCTCATCGTTCCAGTGCCGTAGTAACCCTTTTGTTTTAGGTTGAAAAGTAAATTAAAATTAGTGAAAAGATTGTCAAAGTAAAATTTAAAAGGTAGCGTCCTCATGTCTTCAGGAAACTCATCTATCATGTACATGAATGGAGCAGCACACTTTCCAAAATGGTCTTCATAAACAGTGTTTGCTTTTGGATTTTTTCCCTGGTACATATCGAAGTTTACCAAGTAACCGGAGGCAGAATTGAGGCACCACATTTTGTAACCGAATCTTATCGGCTTGCCTCGTATAAATTGTTTGCACAAATGCTTTCCAAAATATTTAATCATGGATTCGTCGTAGTCCAATTCTTGTTCTGGAATCCAATTTTTGATAAATTTAGATTTTAGCAAATCCATTAGCGGCCGTAACTTCCACATTTTGTCCTGAAGGTTAGGCTGCAAGTTATCAGCACAGTGCAAATTTCTTATGATTTGGCGAAATCTGTCCCTTCTCATAGACTCACAGACCATGGAGTTTTTCATGTCCAATTTAGAATCCCAGTAGAAATCTCGCCCTGGCAACTCATTATAGCCTGTAACAATCAAAATTCCGATTGCACATTTCATTTCCTCTTTGGATATATTTGGATTTGGTTGGTTACAGAAAAGAGCATATTTATTGGACTCATCGACAAGCAATTCAATTACTTCGTCATCTAAAAATTCCTCAAATATTTCCAAATAACTTTTGTTTTAATATTTGCTATAATCTGGTTTAGAAAATGATCTTGTTCTTTCCACAAAGTCCCCCTGGATCCATGTTACCTTTTCCAGTCCTGGGCGCAAAATAACATCGTTTTGATTAGTACCATTATTTGGACGCTCTAACATTTCTTCCGGTTCGTCTTCATCAACAGCAACTTTGCTTCGAAGCACTAACTCAGCTTTTGGTAATAATTGCCGCCCACTAAGATTATCCAGTAATCCGCCACCATCCTCCTCGCCGGAATCTTCGTCCGTCAGTATGTTTGCATCAGGAGGCTCAATATATATTTCATGCACATCAATATCATCATCGTATGCTATTTGAATTGCTTCTTCCAAAGTAAATCCACGTATAAAAAGAAAACATCGATTTAAAAATTTACAATATTTTGTATACCATAGCCAGCTAGCGTTACCAAAAGGTAACACCCATTTTTACAGCCTTATGTAAAAAAATTGACGTTAGATTTTATAAAAAATATAACATGGCATGCAAGACTGACTATTTTACTAGTATAATTTATTAATAAATTAAATCATAACCTAAAATCAAAAGGTAGACACTCTACTCTAGTCGCAAGTCCATTTTTCACCGCCTTAAAAAATAAGGTTAAGTTTAGCACCTAATTTCTATAATTTGGTTGCACCAACTGGTAAACTCTCTTCACCATGTTGTTTCGTCGGCTTTCAACGACAAACTAACCAATATTCACGTCATTCACAATAACAATGATGCGGTGTTGTCACGTTTTGTATTACTTCTTTAGCGTTACGTATAAGTAACGCTAGCCGTTTAAGGGTTAACAAATATATATGGATTCGCTAGATGTTTAAATTCAAAAATACACAACCTTCCTTTGAAGCAAAGACGTAAATTTTCAGCACTTAATTTTGCTAGGATGTTGTAAAGTAGGGCCTAATAATTTTTTCTCTCTGGTCACCTTATTAAATAGAAAGTTTACCACACAAATTTGAGCTACAATATTATTTTAGTCATATATTGAATCACACAATGGCCAGAAATCCATATAATTTGGTATATGTTTCAAGAATTGTTGGAGATTGCATTGTTCATTTCAACTAAATATTTTCTGTAGATGTAAGTTTAGAACTTACTTCAAAAGTTCTCTACATGTTTATTCATTTTAGATACCTTCATCTTTCTTTTCATTTAATAAGATATCTACATGCTGTTTGCCAATAATTATGAATATATACAATTTTCTTATTGCTTTGGCAACACTCCTTTGGTCGTCTGTATTGTTCCCTTGTTTTGTTTAGACATGAACACCATTTGTTTTAGAATGTGTTTCAAGTTTTACCGCAAGTTTGTGAAATTGTTAACTTTTTCTATGATCGTGCAAAAAGTGACTATTTTTTAAACTATGTACTGTGCCAAAAGCCAAAACTTTAACTTTTTCGCACTATTTCAAAATGTAAATTACTTTGAATTGTCAATGAATTGGATTACATTGAGGAGTAAATATCTAAAAAATCAGTAATAGCTGCCCAAATTCTAGAAGGTAAACCAAGTAACAGAAGAGGAAGTTTTGTAATCCGAAAAAGAGCTGTTTTAAGTAAAGAACATGATGAGACATCCACAAGCAAAAATAAAACCAAAACTCAAAAAATCAGTGAAAATGAAGTTTGTCTGTCACTAAAAATCGCTAATTGCCATATAAAAATTGAAATAATTTCAAAAAGTAAAGTTATTAGTAATTTTTGTTGTACTTATTGTAAAATAGTCTAATAAAATTTGATTTAAAAAACATATTTATTTCAATTGTAGAAAACATTTTGTGTGTAACATGTGCAAAAAGCATATTTGTTACACAAGTTACACAAATAACTATTGACAAATGTCATACTTTTAATTGTTTTGTTGCTTGAACTACATAGTAGAAACCTCTAAAACACTGTTTGCAAGAAGATTACCCTTCATATTATATTATAAGTTATAATTTTACCATATCAATATTAGAATCCCAAAAAGCTAATTTCCATATGACCAACATGAGATTATTTACAAAAAAAAGTTTTAACCAGTATTTGACAATGGTGTCAATAATCGGAATTATTTTTTGTAGGCTACTTGATATGGCTCCTAAAAAGAGGTATACTTAAGAGAAAATGAATTATGCTCTAGAGTTGGTTCAACGTGGATCTTCTGTTGCCACAGCAACCAAACAAACTGATGATCCACGCATGACACTGCTCTATAAGTCATCAGGAAGTTCTCCAAGAGAATGTGCCATGGGTCCTCCCACCAGTCTTTTGCCTGAAGAACAACAAATGTTGGTAGTCTGGATATAAAAGTAGTCTAACTTTGTTAATGTATACGACATTCAATGTATTTTGTATTTGATAAAAGAGTGTTTTATGTAGTTTTTCAAAATATGCTGTGAACTAGACTTGTTTTCTTATTTTTGACATTTTAATATTGTTAATAAATTATTATTTGCATTAGTATAACCAAGAATTAAATTACTTATAATCATCCACTCATCTAACAAAATTCACTACTGAGTACTCACGGCAGCTTATGGAAAGTGTTGAAGAAATAGTTTAAAAAAGGCCACAACTGCATCATATTGAAAATGAAAGGCCTGGAGATAAATGGATTTCAAGGCATTTAATGAGACATCTAGAGTTATCAACTAGGAAAGTTGACATTTTCCAGAGAAAATATTACCGAAGATAGGATATGAAGCTGGTTTCCTGAAATCCAAAGATATTTAATTGAAAAGAAATACATGGACATATTTAATGAACCATAAAGAATATTCAGCTAAAATGAAAGTGCTTTTTATCCAAGTCCTGAGGGAGAAAAAATTATAGAATTGACTCAAAAAATGTTTACAACATTTCTGGAGAGAAAAAGAAACCCCCTCAGTTTCTGTAACTGTAAATGCTTTTGGGATACTATACCGCCAATGCTTGTAAAAATGTGCAAAAAATAGAATGGGATTACATTTTAGTGTCATTTCTGAGCAGAGTTGTTTCAATAAAATAATGAAGTTGAAGTTGTGAATATGGTGTGTTGTAACAGAGAAAAGACAACATTCAAGTTAAAAGATGATGTATCAGTTATCAAGGCTCCAAAACCAACAAGGGGGTCGGAGCTGGTATCTACGGAGAAGACAGAGGGTGAAAGTATCTATAAGCCTCGCACAGCACGCCCCGGTGTTTCAGGTGGAAATCCCTGCAATAATGCACTGTGTCATGCTGATAAAACAAAAATAAGTTAAGAGTATTAACATTGTTATTTACTTGGACAGCCAAACGGCCCTAAAAGCTATCAGCTCCCTGAAGATCAGTTCCAAACTGGTCGGGGACTGTATACACCGCCTAGCGGAAATGAGTTTGTCTACCATAGTCTGGGTACCAATCCATGAAGGCCACCTAGAAAATGAGGGAGCTGATGACTTAGCCAAAGTAGGCTCAGCTACAGAGATGATAGTCCCAGAACCATTCTGTGGAATCTCAGCAGGCCTTTTTAAATCGGCTATCAAGAACTGTATAGACAGAAAGTTTCAAAGCTGCAAACACAAGGACAGCGACAGGCAATGCAGTTCATTAAACAATGCTCGCCCAAGTTCACATCAGACCTACTAACCCATAGCCGCAAGGTTGTAAGGATAACGGTAAGTCAACTGACGGGGCACTGTTGACTTAACAAGCACCTCGAAAGAATGAGCTTGGCAGAAGATAACCTGTGCAGGTTCTGCCGTGCATGTGTGGTGCCAGTTCAAAGCCCTATGCAAGCATGGGTTTGCAAGGTTGGGAGAGGAAAAGCCCAAACCAGCAAACTATATGGAGTGGCCAGTATCACGGCTGTGGAGTCTAATCAAAAGGATGGGCCTAGACAGCACCCTCTAAGATAGATATGAAAAATCACAATCCGACAGGGTTGCAGTGGTGGAGGACGTGTTGGCACCATCTCCATTCAAACAAATCTACAATCAGTTATCAAAGTATCACAAATAATCAAGAAAATGTAATTTCTAAATATGGAGATAGTTGAAGAAAGAATGAAGTATTAATTTTCAGTCCTTACATGTATCTCAATATCCAATTTAAGTAATTTTTCTGTTTAGAGTTCAAGATTTAAATTTTTTTGTTAAAGAAGTGCTTAATGCAATAGTTTTCTTTCAACAAAATAGTTTCTTCATTACTGTCCGTCACTGTGATGTCAATGATTAGAAAATTGGTGCCAGTAACTAATGCTAACGACCAAACATTATGATATTTGTAGTTCACAATTATATTGTAGTAGATATTACTTTAAGTTACTATAATTATTAAACAACAAAAAACTTCAACTGAAAAAATATATGATTTTCTTAAATCAAAATTTCTTCCTTACTATGTCAATAATTGGAAAATTATCTTAACATTTTGTGATAATATTCAAAACTTTTTTCGACAAATTTTAACGTTTGTATTACCATGAAAAATGCAAAGGTCAAATTGAACAAAAAAACTTACTATTCCCGAAGCATCAACTCGAGTACCAACTATTTTCAACCTTATTTCCCCTTCGGCATGTATTACTATATCTTCATCTTTTGTTTTATAACACTGTGGGTTAACATTAGGACAAAACTCCATTTCTGCAGGTATGGAATGGTGGGAAATAAAACATGATAAAGGACCTATTTCAGCAAACATACCAACTTTGTTTACTTGTCTAACAACAGCATCTAAGACTTCACCTTTGAATGGTCGAAAAACTATAGCTTTGTATTTAACTGGATATACTACAAAACCTTGACCAGGTAAAATTAAACCAGCGCCGATACTATCTATTGTTGTTACTGCTATAACAAAGCCATATCTATAAATAAATTGAATTATAAAGTAACATATAATAAGGAAACGTTTATGAATGATTTAACTTACTTTCCAGTACAAGTTCCTTCTACTTCGGTATACAGTTTCGTTTTTACTTTTTCTAGTAGTTGTGGACCGAAATATTGTGGATGTAGTAATATCTCGTGTTCCAGTGATATCTAAAAACATAAATTAAAAGGGATCTAATCTTTTTTTAAATAAATTATTATACTCACGTGATAGAACATAATTTTATATGTATGATTTTAGTTACAAAAATGAATAAAATTTAAAGTTTTAACCATATAAAGCTAACCACAAAATATTAAGAATGTTATGGCATTTGACTACTGACAGTGACAGTACCGACTTCTTCACTCAAGGCTCAAGCGGGGTTTAGACGATCAATATTAGTAGACACCAACGAGGTTAAATAGCAACCTCATTGGTAGACACTTTAGGAAGGGATAAAAGCTCAACCATGCATCGAGCCACTGCGCAAATGCTAAATCTGAGGTAACGATTTCAAATAATAGGTGCGTTCTTTTTGACTGAGATCTCTGATCACTTCAGTTAAGGTGATCTGAGATAAAGTGATGTGAGTAAGCACCAAAAAGAACGACATCTCAATTGAAGCGCGCGATCTGTTGATAGATTTAAACTATACGACAGATTCGTATCAGCATCTAATAATGTTAATTTATGTATCCATAATTTGTAACAAAAGAAAAATAGATTATGTGTGTTTATTATTTATATGTCAATGGTTAAAACCTTAGATAACCTTGGTTAAAACTACATATAAACCAAGCAAATCAAATATTTCTTCATCCCCTCCACTTTATTTCCGACTCAATTCCAACTGATACCCCCTTACAACACATTCAGCATCGGTGATGGGGGAGGAAAAATCTCAGCTCACTTAAAGTGAGTAAAACAAAAAGAACGCTCACATTACTGATGTGAGCTGAGATTAACTGAGACCTCAGTCAAAAAGAACGCACCTAATATAATAGTTTAGAGGTGTGATTTTACGAAAGTTGGTAATAAGATAATTTAAAATTGAATATTTCATTTAATTGTAGTCCGATTGTGTAGGTAGATCATAAACGTTTATTGTCAAATAATAAACAGATATCATTGATGTTTTTTTATTTGTATTGGAATATTTGAATACATAAAATTTTCTACCAGGAAACAGTTTACAACACTCACTAATCAAGTACTACTTGACCGATTGCAATAGTATACCTACGATGTTTGGAAGTTTTCTCGATGTTTTTTGGAATTCGTCAGTAGACATATTGCACGCAATACTTGTTTAAATTCATCAACCAGCAAGTAAATTCTATAAAAGACAAAGTATTTTGTTGCAGATGTTTTGAAAACTATTTAAAAAATTACTTACCTTCATTCGTTGAAAATTTCACAAACTCATGTTCTAAAACAAACTTGTGCTTTTTTTTTAAATGTTGTCTTAAGTTTTTTATATTAATAAACGACACATTACATCCTTCCAAGCATTTGTGATAATAGGTATTTATTA
Organism: Galeruca laticollis; assembly: GCA_963921935.1. Lineage (NCBI taxonomy): Eukaryota > Metazoa > Arthropoda > Insecta > Coleoptera > Chrysomelidae > Galeruca > Galeruca laticollis. The sequence goes on along the minus strand of OY998175.1, from coordinate 160,394,941 downwards.
AATTCAAAAAGCATGATATTATAGGTTCTTCCTCATGTTCTTGTCTCATATGCGCATTTAATGTTCTTTGGTAACTATACACTTTTTCACATAATAAGCACATTACAGCCATCTTTAAACATTTCAATAATTTATAATTTTAAAAATGATGGAACTCTTAAAATGTCAATAACGTAACCGCACATTACACTTATACAAGATATAAAAGTTTCACACGTTTGCTCACTAGGTTGATGCATGGTTGAGTTTTTATCTCTTGTTGCTTTGGTTGGTAGGGACTTTGGTTAACCAAATAGTAGGTCCTACGTCCCCGGTATGACGTAAAGTACCAATTACAGGCGAAATCGTTTGGTTTTCAATTGGTATAGCTGATTGATGAAATTTACATTTACGTTTTGTATTGCGATCGGAAAAGTTGTTTATTGAGTTTTACTATATTCAGTGCTATTCTGCTTGCATATTGCTGAAAACATTGTTGTATAAACAATATTGTTATGGTTATAACATACAGCAATATGGTCAATAAATTGAGTATTCAGTTTCTGCGTTTATAGCAAGAATGGTTCATGGTTGTGTCAATAGCAATGTTATTGCCAGTAGCGTGAATTTAACTACTGGCAACACTGTATTTCGGCATTCCATAAGAAAATAGAAGATTTTTATTTTAACCTATAAATTCGAGAAATTGTTTTTTAGTTTGCTTAACCAGAATTTCAAAAAAAATGTCGCGTAGTCGTAAAACAAATAAAGCACAAATGGAGTTTTTAATTAACTATTTAGAAAAAAAAATATTAATTACTGGGAAATGTCATCCTTTAAATGTAGGAGAAGTCGATTATAAATGGGAAGAACTAACCAATATGTTGAATATGATGGAAAACGGTGCAAGAAAAAATAAGAAACAGTGGAAAACTGTAAGTATCAATTCCTAACTAATATTTTATATTCGAGTATAATTCAAATCAGTCATCTTATCAAACTTTTCCTTTCATATTTCAGTTTTTATATGAATGGAAATCCAAAACAAAAAGTCGTAACAATACTAAATCAATCCAGCAAACAGGAGGTGGTGGATACACATGTGTGGAATTGAATGAGCTGGAAAATCGACTCATGTCAGTTTTTGGGTGGGTGCATGTTATAGGATATCCTGGCACTCCACAGGAGGTTGATCCAGATGATGCTGAACCCATCGTAGAACAAGTAGACCTTGCTGAATCACCACTTCCTCATGACATTTCATTTGCAGATGAAGAGCAAACTGAAATAATAGATATAGTTGTGGAAGATTATCCAGCCAGTCAAGTAGAAGAGTTGAATGAGACAAAAAAAACAGGTATAGTTGTTATCATAAATTTTGTAAGATATTTACTGTTTTTTTTTAGGTGTAAATAGAAAGGTTCTTAGAACATATAAGAAAAAAAGATTAATTCCTAGTAATGCTGCCAAATTAGATAGTGCAGCTGAAAAATACAGCCAGAGTACAGAGCAAATGGCTCTGGCTATTAAAGAAATGGCACAAGTCGTTTCTCATTTGGCCGAAGCATTTTCACAAATCTCCAATGCATTAGCACTTCACAGTGTACCTAAAGCTGATTGATAGACTGATTTTTTGTTAGTATGTATATATATATATTATATATATATATATATATATATATATATATATATATATATATATATATATATATATATATATATATATATTATTATAGAGTGAAACACCCTGTATATCAAACAATAAAGAATTAAGATTGTGCATTGTAATCTAGAAGAATTTTTTTAAGTCAAAGATTTTTTTTTAACATTTGAATGGAGACAATCTGTACGATCCACTATTCGATAGAGAAGGCATACAGAAAGGACAGACTGTATAATGTAGGGATAATTGCGAATAGGTGTGATAAACAATTTATGTGAAATAAATTAACCAAACTTTTATTAAAAAGATCAAGTATCAGAATTTGTTCATGATAAGAAACTAATAATGCTTTATTCTGTAAAGTCAAGCTAATCTCATAATATTTGTTGATTAAAACATCAAAGTAAGTTAGTGTAGCTGTTTAGACATAACAGAGCAGAAAAGTATATAATAATGTGAATTTCAGAGAACATGACTCATAAAAAAAAACGAATTTTCATTTTGCATATATATTTAAAGGTAACAGCTGTCATCTATTAAAACATTAAGAATATTCATTTGACATACATACTTAGAGGTTAGGAAATGTCATTTTAACAATACTAGGAAATATTATTGAATGAAAATAATATAGGAAGTCTAAGCAATTAAAAACCTTAGAATACAATATCCTGATATAATGGATGAACATTTCACTGGTTGAAATGAAGAATTTGAGTGATAAAATAAATAGTCAAATTTGATTGGTAAATAAACATTTAAAAAAGATCATATCGGCGACAATTATGTTGCTAACGAAAAAAAAATCGGAATGTAGAAAGGTTGTTGATTATGGGGGCTATTGACTAGAGGTTTTTTTTGGGAAGAAAAACTTGTAAGCAGCAAAACTCTTTGGTAAAGAAAATCATTTGAAATTATTTGAAAGATAAAAATTTGACTATAGAATTCAAGAACAAATACATTATACTTACAAGATATACATCAGTGTAAGTAGTTAAGTTTATATTAATAATTAAAAAAGGAATTGTCGAATGTTGTACAGTACTAACCATGATTTTTATTTTATAATATGGTGTCTTGTGGAAGTAAAATAGCCACAATAGTTTTTGGAAAACACTGAATAATGGAATTTATATAAACTGCTTGGACTTTGAATGAAATACAGCATCGATTCCTGTTCTGGTAGAAACGGAATGCCAGCATGGAGTTTTTCCAGGAGGAGAATCTGAAACAAATAAAAGAAACGGATCATTGAGGTGAACAAACAAAACAGTGAAGTGAATAAGGTAGTACAAGTTAATTTATAAATATATTAAAAAGTCAAGCGTACTTACCAATTTATGCAAAGAACTAAAATTTTGTGACGCATAGACGCTTTTAGGAGTGTATTTCGCCATTTTCTAAAAATCATATGTCTATGAAGTTATATAATTGTATTTCACTCTTATAATAATATCTCACCAGAGTGCGTGTATGTTGTATGAAAGAGTCATCCTTTTAGATAGTTGAATTTCTTCAAGAACACTTGTAAAAGTGTAATGTATTTATTTTCATTAAATTAAATATCGTTTTTTCCTTTGAAGAACGTTTTTAAACTATTTTTGAGTTATTCAGTTATTCATTTCATCTGGTGACTTGCGCACCATCTACTTACCATAGGCAGAAGCTCTGAATGACATCTATTGAATTATGCAGATTTGTTTTAAGCAGGACAGGACCGTATTTAGTTTGGAATCATTGAACAAGTAACATATTCTGATTAACAAATTTATTTTTGAAATATAAAGCATTTATTAAGTTTGGCGCTAATATATATAGAATTCTAAAATCATTTTATCCTAAATACTTGAACTCTACCCTGAGATGAGAAGTTTTCATGTTAGTAATATAAACTGTTTATCATATATATAAAATCATCAATATACCGGGCAAACAATAAACTTAAAGTAAATTTAAACTAAAATAAAATAAGTATAACATTCTTATTACACCATAGCCAATTCATATTAATATGTCACCGCAACGTGGGGCTATAGTCAATCTATTATAAAGTGACGCACCAAACAAAGGCGAATAATTTAAAAAGGATTGAAAATTTTTTTTTTACTGTATTAAAAGAAGAATTAAAAACAAAAATGGAAAGAAGAATGACTTTGAGAGACGGGAAACAAGTAGGAGGAGAAAGTGGCTCTGAACAAGAAAGGGAAGAGAGAAATCATGGAAGAGGAGATTTCCAAGTACAATATTTGGAGCAAGGAAGAGAACGTTCAGACGAAGATATTCCAGAACAAGATCAGGAAGAAGAGGATGCAACATTGCAAGAAGAAATAGAACAAAAGTCTAGACAAGAGTCTAAAAAACAAACAGAAGAGGATAAACAAGAACCTAAAGAAAAAAAAGAGCAAATGGACGTAATGAGTATGTTCCAAATGATGATGAAAAGAATGGATCATAATATGAATAGTATCGAAAAAAATATGCGGGGAGATATGAACAGAATAGAAGGTAATTTGAATGGGAAAATGGATCAGAATAAAGAAGAAATAAAACAAGAAATGAACACAAAGATGGACCAAAATAGAGAAGAAATAAAACAAACTAAGGATTTAATCATAAAATTAATGGAAGAAAAATTGGGACATTTTGAGAAGATATTGGAAAAATCAAACACATACATGGAAAATAAAATAGAATCCGCTAAACAAGAAATAAGAGGAGAGGAGATTAAAGAAATAACGGAAATAGACAATTCACAGATTAACAGAATTAACAAAATGGAGGAGAAAGAAAAGGATTTCAAAGAAGAGATTCAAATGGATGTAAAGATACAAAATGAAAATATAAATGATGATACTATAGAACAAAAATTAAGTAATAAAATGGAATTTGATGAAGTAAAAATACAAAGACAAATAAATGAGAAAATGATAGATAGCAATTTACAGAATCTAGGAAGTGAGGAAGTCATGAAAATTTATGAAAAAGAGATTTATTGGAAAATAACAGACCCAAATGTTAATACATTAAAAAGAATAGTGACATATGGTAAGACAAATAATAATAATAATAGGGGGATACAATTTAATTGGAAGTTAGAGGAAATGAATAAGATATTACAAGAAACCAAGGAAGAAATAGAACAAACCATAGGACAGAATATAGAAACAATAATTTATGCAGAAAATTTCGAAATGAGATTAAAACTTGGCATAAATATAAAGATAATTGATCCAAGAAATTTTAATAGGATAATTAAAAATGAAATGATAGGAAGTGAGAGTATTATGGGAAATGAAATAATAAAAAGAAGAAACAATAATATGAAGAAATTGGAAACGCAAATTTTGATGAATCTATTGAGAGAAATTGATGAGATAGGGGATAACAAAATAAAAAAAGACACAGTGGAAAATTTAAAGAAACTTAGGAAGCAGATAGAAGAGAATCAAACAATAAGAGAAGAGGATAAAACGAAATTTAGGAAAAGAAAATTAAATTGAATAATAAGGCTGTATTATTGGACCGGAATCTAAAAGACGAATAAGGAATTGTAAAAGGTTAAGAAAGGGATACAAAAACAACATGTAAATAAAAAGTTTATAATTAACAAATAATGTTAGACAAAAAACATATGTAAATATAATTTTGTATATAGATAGAAATTAGGATATGTAAAGATATAATTATGAAAAACAGAAATAATTACATTAACAGATATAATAACAATGGAGATTATAACAATAACAATAATTATAATAACAACCCAGGAAATAACAATAACTATAATAAGAACGATAGCAACCAAAACAACTATAACAGAAACTGTAAATATAATAACAATTACTGAGAACAATATTCAAAGGAGAGAAGAGAGAGTGATAACATATGAACATCCAATAGGGAATATATTAAATTTGGGGAAGATTTGGAATTGAAAGGAATAATGGGATTGATAAAAATTAAAGGAAAATTAAATGGGAAATTTGTTAAAATATTAATAGATACAGGTTCGGAAGCGTCCATAATAAAAACAAAACTAATTGAAGAAAATATTGAAAATTATGAAAATAAGCTAGTTAAAATACCGAAAACTACATTAATAGGAGCAAACGGAAAGAAATCGTGTGAAGTTAGCAGATCTATAATACAAAGTATTGAATTAAAGGATGGGAAAGAAGTTGAGATGCAATTATTGTTAGTAGATAATCTAGAATCAGACATAGTTATAGGAATAGATGAATTAACGAAATATAAAGCAAGAATTGATTTTGAAAAGATGGAGATTGAATTAAATGGTAATAAAATTGAATTTGAAGAAGAAAATATAGAAGAATTGGAAATTGAAGAGGATAATAAGAAGTTATGGAATATAGAAAGGATTGGAAATATGGAAGTATTGGCAATTGGAGAGGATAATAGGAAGTTATGGAATATAAAAAGGAGTGGAAATATGGAAGAATTGGAATTTGAAGAGGATCATAGGAAGTTATGGAATATGGAGAGGGATGAAATAATGGAAGAATTGGAATTAGTATGTGGAAATAAGGAATATGCTGAGAAAGTGAAGAATTTAATAATTAAGTATAAAGGATTAGTTAAAAAAGAGATGAGAATGGCAAATAACTATGTACATAAGATAGAAGTTAAGGGAATAGAAAATTTCAGAATAAGAACATATCCCATACCTTATAAATATAGGAAAGAAGTTGATTCAGAGATACAAAATATGCTAAAGGATGGTATTATAGAGAGATGTAACACAAGATATGTAAACCCTATTGTGGTTGTAAAGAAAGCAAATGGTGATTTAAGATTATGCCTAGATGCAAGAAATATTAATCAATACACTGTACCACAATACGAGGCTCCGATGAATGTGGAAGCAATTTTTGGGCGCATTACGAACACAAAAATATTTTCTAAAGTTGATTTAAAACACAGTTTTTGGCTGATTCCTTTGGATGAAGATAGTAGAGATTACACAGGCTTCTCTATTGATGGTGTGTTGTACAGATTTTGTGTAGCTCCATATGGTATACAAAGTGCTTGCTCGGCCTTGGTTAGAGCATTACACCAAATACTAAATAAATTTGAAGACTTTGCACTTCATTACATCGATGATATATTGATCTTCTCAAATGATGAAGAAGTAAAGAAAAAGCAAAATAGTAAATGTTTAAGGTAAAATTTGCGTTCATAAAATTTTTCAGAACATCAAAATTTGATAAACGCAAAATTTAGGGGATGTTATTATAGAGTGAAACACCCTGTATATCAAACAATAAAGAATTAAGATTGTGCATTGTAATCTAGAAGAATTTTTTTAAGTCAAAGATTTTTTTTAACATTTGAATGGAGACAATCTGTACGATCCACTATTCGATAGAGAAGGCATACAGAAAGGACAGACTGTATAATGTAGGGATAATTGCGAATAGGTGTGATAAACAATTTATGTGAAATAAATTAACCAAACTTTTATTAAAAAGATCAAGTATCAGAATTTGTTCATGATAAGAAACTAATAATGCTTTATTCTGTAAAGTCAAGCTAATCTCATAATATTTGTTGATTAAAACATTAAAGTAAGTTAGTGTAGCTGTTTAGACATAACAGAGCAGAAAAGTATATAATAATGTGAATTTCAGAGAACATGACTCATAAAAAAAAACGAATTTTCATTTTGCATATATATTTAAAGGTAACAGCTGTCATCTATTAAAACATTAAGAATATTCATTTGACATACATACTTAGAGGTTAGGAAATGTCATTTTAACAATACTAGGAAATATTATTGAATGAAAATAATATAGGAAGTCTAAGCAATTAAAAACCTTAGAATACAATATCCTGATATAATGGATGAACATTTCACTGGTTGAAATGAAGAATTTGAGTGATAAAATAAATAGTCAAATTTGATTGGTAAATAAACATTTAAAAAAGATCATATCGGCGACAATTATGTTGCTAACGAAAAAAAAATCGGAATGTAGAAAGGTTGTTGATTATGGGGGCTATTGACTAGAGGTTTTTTTTTGGGAAGAAAAACTTGTAAGCAGCAAAACTCTTTGGTAAAGAAAATCATTTGAAATTATTTGGAAGATAAAAATTTGACTATAGAATTCAAGAACAAATACATTATACTTACAAGATATACATCAGTGTAAGTAGTTAAGTTTATATTAATAATTAAAAAAGGCATTGTCGAATGTTGTACAGTGCTATTCTGTTCGCAAATAGCAATATTGTTATAGAAAATATATTGCTATCATAGCAATATTCCAAAAAGTGGTATTCTGATCATCATGTTAAGCAACATATGACCTGTCAATTTTAAAGATATCTTGTTATTTACCTTGTTATCTCAGCAACCTCATTTTTGTACTTGTTAAATGCAAAACAAGCTTTTTAAAAATGGCAATAAATCCATTGTTTTTCCATTATTATTTTTTTCAGGAATTTGAGAATATTGAAAATAGGTGAATTGTGAATGAATATTATTTTGATAAGTTTATTTATATATAAATCATTTGTAGAGAAACTATTAAATTGCAATTTCGCCAAATTAGGGATAACAGCAATCCCTTTGAATTACCAAATGAAAAATTTATAAAATTATTTCGATTAAATAAGTTAGCAACCTTCAATTTAATAGAAGAATTGATGGAATTTGTTGATGAACTTACCAGAAGAGATAGTATCCCTTTTCCCTTACAGGTAAGTTTAAAAAATTTTGTTCTCAAAATCTCAATTAACTTTTCCAAACTTCAACTGAATATTATTTATACTGTTTATTTATCCCTTCCTGATACTTTTAGCTTGTCATAAGTTTTTATAGCGTTACGTTGACGTAAAGAAGTTGTCAAGGAACCCTTTTTAGCAGATAAACGTATCGTTTCGTTCTGTTTTTAATTGTATCACCTCAAAACTTCTTTAGGTTGTCACTGGTTTGTATTTTTAAAGCTAAAAATGAACTTTGTGGTTATATTCAAACCAAACCAATATCAAAGAAGACCTGCAAAATAGCACAGAGTAATGATTTTGGTCGGAATACGGATACGGAGTAGGGGACCTAACAATCTGTTCAATGCCACTGACCTATAGGGATCGAGACGGAACTATAGAGGCAGCTCTTATGCCGAAAGTAGAGCGCCCTGGTATTAAATAAGAAAAACATTGTGATGTAAACAGTATAATAAACAACCTACAAAATGCAAAAAATGAATAGATCTTTTTATTTTCTTTGCCAGGAAAAATTGTTGGTATGTAAGATGGGTGTAGGGGATTATCTGATTTTTGATTATTGACAAAATGAGCACTCCAAATTCTAGTATTTTTATTTGGTTCCCAATAAAAAACTTGAAGTGATTCGTTTTGTACAAATGTTTACTTTCTTCCTCTTAATAGTATTTAATTATTTGAACTTCTTATATAATATTAAAGTCAGCAAATACATAACAAGTTTTTTATTCTATATAATCAATGAAATCGTACAGAAAACAACATTTTATTCTCTCGATAATAATCTTTTATTTATGTAAAAAGAAAGCTTAGAACTTTTCTAATAGCTGCCAATTGTAGTATCATACTGATTATACACAAAATAATAGTTACCAAAATGTTTTAATTAGAACATTTTAATTACATATGGGTTTTACTGCATTTATTCATTTTTGACGTTTCAAGGTTATCCACGCAGTATTCAATGAATTTTCGGAGAAACTATAAAATTACAACTGCGTAGTATTTTTAAATACGGCATATGTTAACAGCCATGAATACAGAAAGATACTTTTGATGAAGACATCACAAACATTTAATATCAGTTTAAAAAAATGTACATTTAAAAACTCTCATTATACAAAACAAATAGTGTTTACATCAGATTGTGTTTTTTCACGGCAGATGGCATAAACGTCATCTTTCTCGGTCCCTATAGGTCAGTGGTAGCGACACGATTATATGGAATAAGCATGTTTGGCAATTGTGTTAACACTTTTGCTGTATAAAATAAGAAGTCGTGTTAATCTTCTAGATAAAATTAAAGTTAAAAATGCCGATGGTTACTTAAATTATTTTCGTATGTCCGAAAAATTATTCAATCAGCTACTCGAAATGGTTAGACTATTTACAAAGAATACACCAACACCGTGTATTCTTTGCTATTTATTAGAAAGTCTGATACAATAATGAGCCGCTCAATTTCTCCAAAGGGAAGATTATCAGTTACTTTGCGATTCTTGGCAATTGGAAGAAGCTTCCAGGATTAATTGTTCAATAAACTCTCTTAAAGCACATTTTTCCGTCGACCATGTTACCAAGACAATGATAGAACTTCAAGGATAAAACATTACTGAAAAATGAAGTAAACTTTAGTCGACACGGTCAGTATTACTGACAAATTGACAATACTATACCCACTTTTAAGTATTGATGAAATTACCCTCAGATTAACAAATAAAATAGATATGTTTGTTTTGATTTTTTCTTGCCCCAAACATCGAGTAACATTCTAAGCTCACTTGCGGACACTTCCACTGCGTTGCCATATTTACAAAGTCTCTTTAGTTGCAGGACTAATGAAATTAGAAGTTTAATTGAAAATGTGTTTAAAAGTTATACAAATAAAAAAAAGTCATACTAATTTATGCATTTGAGTCGCCGATTTAAAATTAATTAACAATACTTGAATTTTATTTAATATAGCTATATTCTTATATAAATTTTAAACAAGTATTTGTTGTATCATTAGATACCTTTATGGTTATAACTAAAAATGGCAACATTACTCAAAATAGTATGTAGTAAATAATGTCAAACGTGGTTTGTTTATACGAGTGCCATTACAACTGGGTGATTTGTGATTACAACTGGGTGATTTGTGATTACAACTAGAGAGTAAACATTTAGTTCTTTGGTTTTGATGTGTTTCTCAAGACTTTTATTGACAAAATAAACTTTTAATTTAATTATTTTAATGTTTTTGGATTATCATGGTTCGTCGGTGCCAAGTTTGTCAGAAAAACAGCCTAAATTACCAAAGCCATGTAGCGTAGCTACAATACTATCCCCACTTTTTGTAGTTCATTCATTATTTCACTATACTGGCGTTTAGAATTGTTGGCCGTAAAAATAAACGTGTTTATGAATGAATTGCTCTCTCTATGTTTATTATTACTCTAAGAATTACCGATCATTCTTCAGTATCGTATTTCATTACTTCAATATTCTGTTTAGACATTGAATAATACTGACATTATTTTAAATTATTACAGTATTATTGATCGTCTAACCCCGCTTATCACTTGTCTTTAGAGGTGAGAATAGTATATTGTGCAACAAGTGGGGAAAGTTCAACTTTCCTCACTCGTGTGCAAACACACGAGTTAGAAAAGTACGTTTCCTACATGTTGCACACTATACTTTTTCTACAACTGCACAAATTTAAAGAACAAGTAAGTAAATAGTTGTGTAGAAAAAGTCTAGGCATCGAGGATCCCCTGCTGAAAGCGGCTAGGCATTGAGTATCCCCTATTGGATTCTCCATATAAATGTATGTAGTATGGGCAAAGTGCCGTGAGAAATAATAATTTCCTACGATCAGTACCCAAAGTAGACTTTTGCACACTCAAATCTAACCGCAAAGTTGATGTTTTCCGTGATCTGTCATAATTTGACATTATTTCCGCTCTAGATCGTACTTTTTCGCTCGCCTGTTTTCATTTACAACAAACTAAAGAACGGTAGTAAATAATAAGTATATTAAAACAAAATGTAAGGCAGTCCGAATATTTTAGTTGAAATATTAATACTTGAAGATATTTCGAACGAAATTAAATCTTATTTTATAAAATATACCTAGTAAAAATATAACAGTCAGAAGGTAGACAATACATTATACACTTAGATGCAACAGTGATTTAATGAAACGTCATTATTTCATTTTTAGTTTATCAAAAAGTTGTCTGATTATAAATAGCTATTTGAAAAATGGATAGTGACAGTGAATTTTCAAGCACACCTCCAAATATAGCAGATTTTGCTAAAATGATTACTCTTAATCTTCTGCCAAGTAAATCCAGAGGTAAATACGAAAAACAATACAATATTTTCATGAATTGGTGCCGCTCAAAGAAAATTAAAAATATTCGGAGAATCTATTGCTGACTTATTTTGGCGAAAAATCAAAAACCCTAAAATCGTCAACCTTGTGGTCACAATATTCGATGCTTCGAAGCACTTTGCAAGTAAAAACATATTAACATCAGTAAATACACTAAACTGATTGCATTTTTGAAGTTAGAAGCAGTGGGTTACAAAGCAAAGAAGTCACAAACATTCTCAAAGGAATAAGTGGAGAGCTTTATTAGATTTGCACCTGACGATGAACATTTGCTGAGAAAGGTACAAACGTTTTACTATTTATTTTATTCTGATACAGAATTTCTCAGAATATTGTTTTCAGGTGATCTTAATCATGGGTATCGCTGGTAGGGATGAATTAATCAAAATTGAATTAAAGGATATATATGATAGAGAATCCTTTCTAGTGGTCTGAATCGCCGATTCGAAAACGAATCAAAGTCGTACATTCGCAATAATTAATAGTGACGAAGAAAATGCGATCGACTATATATTCTATTATAGAAAATACTTTTTCTACGCCCATGTCTGTGAACGTCAAAAATCGCGCTGTCAACATTCCTTGTAAATGACATTTAACAATAAACATACACGTGCGTGTATTGTTGTGGGTTAAAATCATACACGAGTATTAGATGGACTACTGGTATATTTAAGTAATTAAATATTTACAATAACTTCGTAATTATATACCGACCCGGCTTCCAGGCTCAAACTGTCACTTGCAAACCGGTGCAGTGTAGTACATGACAATATAATGATGCTGACATAACATCCTTTATCAAATGATTCGTTAACTAATATGTAATGTAAAAACTTATTTTTAATAAATGATGTAATCATTTAGGTAAGAAGGTTTCTTAATGTTTCTCACTGGCCGTGAAGGAGTATTACTGCACTTGGGAATCCCTTCCTCATTGGCACTATTATAACTATCACCCTTTATCTCCTCCTCACTTATTTTGGAATTTTTATAGTCATCAGATGCAATTTTTTCATCTAAGTTACACTCGGACTTATTACTAGAGGTGCTAGATTCGGTTGACAAGGTTGGAGTGACTGAGGTGATAGGAATGGGGCTGTTATCGGGAGTGCAAAATTGAAGCTGAGAGTATTTGGCTGGTATTAAATTCTTTGCTGTTTTCACGGCCGCTTCCACTGCTCCGTTCGATTGAGAGAAGTAGGGGCTACTGGTGATGTGTTTGAAGTCAAATTCTTCCGCAAATAATTTAAATTCACGTTGAAATTGTGGCCCGTTATCAGATCTCACAATTTCCGGTATTTTTAGTCTTGAAAACATAAAAACTTTTAGTATTAGCGAGATATATTTAGGATTTAAAGAGTGATGCCCCTAAATGTAGGCAGCACATTATGCAATTTCTTTAAAAATATGACACGTTTTCTTAAGTAGCATGCTATGAAAATAAATGTCATGTCATTTGTATTGTCAATTTCTTGAACAAAATATAATACGTTTATAAATAACCGTTCATCACCACGAAATAATAAGGCACAATCGATTTACAATAGTTGTTCAGTTCTTATTAACAACTATTATAATAACGTTTAGATGGTGCGATGTTTTTTTATTTAATGGAAGAAAATGAATGGGTGTAGAAAAAGTATAGTACGTTACACGAGTTGTAAGCCCATTACGCACTCATGAGAGTGATGCACTTGCCGCTGCGCGGTTTCGTGCATAAACTTTTTCATGTCGTGCGTAATGGGTTACTTACAACTCTTGTTAGATACGTAATATACTATTAATTTAAGACAGCAATGTCAAATTAAAAGTAATAACATTATTCAGCGCTTATTTTTACGATACTCCAAAGGTAAATGCTTCAATCAGGTGATTGGTATGAATATTGTGGGCAAAGTACCAAGCGAGATAGCCAGTTTCTTAAAATTGCCCGATAAACATTGATTTACTGGTCATTGTTTTCGACGAACGTCGGCGACATTATTAGTAAATGGTGGAGGCGACTTAATTCGGCTTAAAAAACATGGTGGGTGGAAAAGCAGTAATGTCGCTGAAGGATAAATCGCCAAATCCATTAGCAATAAAATAGATACCTTCCAAAAAATTTCTGGGAACGCAGCAGTACCAACTAGCGAAGTACTTTCGATTCCTTCTATATCTGATATTGCAGAAAAAGATTCAGAAGATATTACGCTACCTCCGACTTCTTCAGGTCCTGGGATAATATATTAAAAATTGCCAAAACTGTACATTCAACTTTGATATTGTAAGCAATAGATAAAAATAATAAGTAATTGTTACATGTTTTCAACATCGCATTCGAATAAAGTGTATTTTTCATGTTTTTTTGTAATTATTTGTCTAAAAATAATGTGATCGTAAAAAAAATCTTGTGTGCAATTCAAGCAGAAAGTGTGTTGCCGCTCGAGGCAGAGATCTGCCCGCGCGACGCGTAGCGGAGCGCGGGCAATCTGCCGCTAGAGCGACACGTTCCGGCCCTTTCAGAATCACTGCGACTTTTCGGAGCGATTGGATTCGAGCACTTTCGTGTTGTCATGTCACGAGATACTGGTAGTTTTGCTGCGAGGTACCGTTGACTCAACGTTATACAATTTTTCGGGGACCGTTCGCGGCAGTTTTCAGATACAAGGTTTGAAGCGAACTGTCGCGAAACGTTACGGTCCCCGAAAAATTGTATAACGTTGAGTCTTGAGTCAACGGTACCTCGCAGCAAAACGACTACTGTGTTGCATGGTATAATAATCTGGGGTCGCATCTGAACTGGAACTACGAACGGGAACTTTTTTGAATACGCGGTATTAGTGGTGACGTCATAACCTTATAGGTTATGTCAAATGTCAATTTTGTGTCCAAGTCCAGGAACTCCAAGCAAACATAATTAGCCATTTAGATACAATCGGTGTGATTTTGGACAAGATATTATTCCCTTATATTTTGAATATAACTGCCGATTAACGCATTTAGATATACACTAAGACTTTTACTAAGAGATATATTCGATTCCAGTCAACATTAGGTATGTATAACAATATAATTTGAATAAAAGGTTTATCTAACCTAAACATGTTATTAGGCAATCCAAACCACGTGACTTTTTAGCTGTCAATATGGCGGCGACGGTCAAACATTGGATTCAGTACGTTCATTTATGATTATAAAGCTGCAGAGTTTTATTGTCATGAAACGGTTTACTTAGTATTTTGTGGGGCTTTAAGGTGTTTTGTAGTGAATTATATCAACGATTTCCATGTAAACTGATGAGTTGCTGTTCCACGGTGTAAGATGCAGACCCCGCAGTCAGCATAAATATTATATATATATATATAAAATTACTTGTTGTAAATAAAGTTAGTCAGTTACTAGATTTCATATTGTTTGTCGTAGTTCGTAGAACTATCATTTTGTAAAATAAACGTTTTTAAAAAGAGTATTTCGAGTTAGTAATTTGAAAGTGGCGCAGTCAGTAGGATATTCAGAATTAATACGTATCGAACGCGTTAATTTTCGTTTTAACGATTGACTGAGTATCGGAATCTACGGACTTAGTTGTTTTGTGCAAGTGGAAGTTTAGAGTGGCTCCTAGAACGTCAAGAAACCCAGTGTATCACACACCGAAACGATCCCAAGCACGAAGAAGTCCATCAACGGGAATTGGAACGACAATAGTCCAATTTTGGAGAGATATTCATCTGAGGAAGACAAAAATTGCCGAACCGGAGTATATCTCTATAGGAATGCTTCAAATATTTCTTCTATTATTACTGTAAGTACAATAAATTTTTATGTCTGAAGTTGACCAATTATCAAACATTCTTCAAAGTTTAAAATTAGATCCTTCCACTGACACTAATTTTAAATCAAAGTTCAATTAATAATAATTTAATCATGGCCGAATTTAGACCAGAATATCTAAAATGTGTGCCAGATTTCGATGGCAATCCAAATGATTTGAACAGATATCTAAGTGTCTGTAAATCAATAATTGATTCATTTTACAGAATAGACACACCAAATTGTTTCCAAAATGTGTATTTATTGAATTGTCTAATATCTAAGTTAACTGGTAATGCTAAATTAGTCGTAAATATACAAAATGTATCTACTTGGAACGAGTTAAGAGATGTTTTAACGAGCAATTTCGCAGATCAGAGAGACGAAACTTGTCTAAATAGGGATTTAGTAATGATGAGACAACAATCAAATGAAAAACCCCAGCAATTCTATGATAGAGTTTTAAACATTCTCAATCTTTTGTGTAGTTATGTACACGTTCATGAAATCGAAAATGACTCAAAAATTTTAAAAAGAAGTTTATATAATAATGTAGCTTTAATAACACTTTTATCAGGACTTAAAGAACTGTTAGGTACAACTATTAGATGCATGAAACCAAATAATTTAGCCGAAGCTTTACAATATGTTTTAAAAGAAGACAATGTACATTATTTCCAAAATTTTACTCATAAAACAAATATAAAGCAACCGCAATACTCTGGTAAGCCTTTTGTACAACGACAGAATTTTAACAGTAATCCAACTCAATTTAATACTCATACACCTAATAATTTCTTTAGAGCACAGAGATCATTTCCATCTCAACCTATACCTGTTCGCCCTATAACTCCAAGACAACCCCAACGTTTTCCTACGAATTCTCAAGTCTTCAAACCTCAACAGAACCATAATGCATTCAAAGCAAATCAAAATTTAAATTTACCAAAACCCACACCCATGAGTATTTCCACAAGAAATACAGTAAACAATCACCCAATGAGTTCACATATCAGAAACTCATACCCAGGTCCTTCAAATTAAAATCATTTCCGAAATTTTCGACCACAAAATAATTTTATAGCCGAGGAATTATTTAATGCTGATATTCAGGACGAGGAAACCGAACAATATTATTATCCTGATAACTCATATTCTGAAAACGAACAATATCAATTTGAAGAACAAAACAATAATGATTATTTCGATTCCTCAAATCAAGATTCTACAAATTTTCACGACACGCCTCAGAATCTAGAGGAAACATAACACCCGAATCAATTCCATTAAATTCAAGTAATAATAGTGAATTGCCTTATATAATATTCCCCGTGTATAATATCAAACTTTTAATAGATTCTGGATCATCAAAATCCTTCATAGATCCCGAAATAGCATTTGAATATTTTTCAGATAACCTAACTCATGACCCATTTACTGTGAAATCAGTTTTTCAAGAATCTTCCCATAAATATAGCACTCTAATCCCCTCTTCAAAAATTTTCAATTTATCTGATAATTTAAATCTCAAATTCTATGTATTCAAATTCCATAGTGTATTCCAAGGACTTATTGGCCTAGATAACTTGAAGTTATTGAAAGCCAACATAAACTTTTCTAGTGCATGGTTAATGACCCCTCATAGTAAAATTAAATTAAATTTTCATAAAACTCAGAAAGACATAAACTCTATTACTATCGAACCTAGAACTGAGAAGGTTATCAAAATAAAAATAAGTATAAAGAATGGTGAAATCATCATTCCACACCAAAAATTTCACGGTTGTGAAATACCAGAGTCGCTATCAATTGCAAATGGAGAAGCCATTACTACAATTCTAAATATCGCCACTTCCTGTAGAAAAATTTGATAGCAATGCTTTTAAAAAATTCGAATTGAATAACCTAGAAGACACTTCTACACAAACTTTAGATTTAAATAATATTAGAACAGATCACTTGAACGACGAAGAAAAATCCAAAATACTTAAACTTTGTTCCGAATATTCTGACATATTTTATAACAACAACACAGCACGTACTTTTACGAACAAAATTAAACATGAAATACGAACCACCGACGAGATTCCTGTTTACGCTAAAACCTATCGATATCCTTTTGTGTACAAAAAAGAAGTAGATAAACAAATTCAGAAATTTCTTGAACATAAAATTATCCGACCAAGCTCAAGTGCCTGGAATGCGCCAATTTGGTGATACCCAAGAAACAAGACGCTTCTGGGAAAGCCAAATTTCGTGTAGTCATAGACTATAGACGTCTTAACGAAAAAACTATTTGATGACAAGTACCCACTTCCTAATATAATGGACTTATTAGACAAATTAGGTAGATGCCAATATAACTTTACAACCTTGGATCTAGCTTCAGGTTTTCACCAGCTAGAGATGGCTAAAAAAGATATAGAGAAAACAGCTTTCAGCACCGAATCCGGACACTGGGAGTTCCTCCGGATGCCATTCGGTTTGAAAAATGCCCCAGCTACCTTCCAGCGGGCAATGGACAATATACTACGAGGCATACAAAATGAAAAATGCCTTGTATACCTTGACGATATAATCGTTTTTTCCACTTCATTACAGGAGCATATAGAGAGACTAAAATGTGTATTTGATCGACTTAGAGAATCTAATTTCAAGATTCAATTAGATAAATCGGAATTCCTGAGAAAAGAAGTAGCTTATCTCGGACATGTAGTCACCCCTTCTGGAGTGAAATGCAACCCAGATAAAATTAAAGCCATCAAAGACTACCCTATACCCAAAACTACTAAACAAATCAAAGGATTTTTGGGACTGATGGGATATTATAGACGTTTTATAAAAAACTTCGCCCACTTGACGAAACCACTGACAAAATGCCTAAAAAAGGGCGCGACAATCGAACAGAATGACGAATTCTTATCATGCTTCGAAACATGCAAAAATATTCTGACCAATGACCCAATTCTCCAGTATCCCGACTTCACGAAACCTTTCAACTTGATCACAGACGCCAGTAATGTAGCACTCGGTGCAGTGCTTTCCCAAGGTCCTATCGGAAAAGATCCTCCAATCGCTTACGCATCTCGAACCCTTAACGATTCTGAACGCAATTATGATACCACAGAAAAAGAACTTTTGGCCATTGTATGGGCCACCAAATATTTCCAACCTTATTTATATGGCAAAAAATATACCATTGTTTGTGACCACAAACCACTTCAATGGCTTTTTTCTCTAAAAGACCCAAATTCTAAACTCATTA
This sequence comes from Galeruca laticollis, assembly GCA_963921935.1. Taxonomy (NCBI): domain Eukaryota; kingdom Metazoa; phylum Arthropoda; class Insecta; order Coleoptera; family Chrysomelidae; genus Galeruca; species Galeruca laticollis. The sequence goes on along the minus strand of OY998175.1, from coordinate 160,376,110 downwards.
GATGGCGAATTAAATTAGATGAATTTGATTATAAAATTGTATATAAACGTGGAAGCCTTAATACTAATGCGGATGCATTATCTAGAATAGAAATAAATACTAAAGAAACGAACGAAATTCTTAATGATGAAAATTTTTGGAAAAATGTTGACGATGTTTTGAGTCGCGATATAAATTTTAGCGATGAACCAATTCCGTCTCAATCACAACGAAGTATTAATACACCTTCGCCATTTACAGTTGAAAATCAACTAAAAATTCCAACAACAGAAGTAACTCAAGACGATAACCCTGACCTAGACACGATATCCTTGATAGTAAATCCCGATGCTGAACTAGACAATGAAAATTTGTCGACAACAAACTCAAGTAACAACAATCCTGACTCTGCTTTACAGCAGATAACACCTGACCGTCAAAATGAACCCAACGACGATAGAATCAACGTAAACGAAAACGAGTCTCTTATTACGATTCATTCTAATGCTGAAGAAAATCCGGTAATAGGTATCCCTATCGCAAAATGCGCAGTTAACGTCGGACAAAATCAAATTATAATTAGTTCCGTTTTACATTCTCCAGCGAAACCTAAAGTTAGAATATTATTTGAGAATAAAAAACAAATAACTGTGCAAATATCAAAAAATAACCTAGAACAAGTCATTATCAATTTTATTAAAGCATTTATTTCACCAAATATTCAATATCACGTTTATTTCGAAACCCCGAATTGTACGAACCATTTTCGACAATATTACAAAAATATTTCAGATCAAATTCAATCCAATTAAAACGTTGTACCACAAAATTAATAGATGTAACAGATCAAGAAGAGATCAAAACTATCATACAAAGCTATCACGAAGGAAAATCAAATCACCGAGGAATAGATGAAACGTATTTCAGATTAAAAGAAAAATATTATTGGCCTAACCTAAAAGAATCCGTACAAACATTTATAAACGAATGTCAAATTTGCCATCAAAGTAAATATGAACGAAATCCAGTACATATGCAATTATTATAAATATCACCCCAACCGCCTCGAATCCATTCGAAATTATTCATTTAGATTCTTTCACGATCGAACAAACAAAATTTTTAACTATTATTGATAGCTTTTCTAAATACGCTCAAGCATATCACATAAATTCTGCCTCTGGTACAGAAGTGGTAGACAATCTTATCAAATTCTTCTCTCATCACGGCATACCGAAACAAATCATAGTTGACAATGGCACAGAATTCAAAAATTTCGTATTAACAGAACTACTGAGCCTTCATAAAATTAAAGTTCATTTTACCTCTCCCAATCATCCTCAATCCAACGGACAAATAGAAAGACTCCATTCAACTCTAATAGAACGTATACGACTCCTAAATACTAAAGGTTTCTCAAAAACCCCAGTTAAAATGAAAATGTTATATGCTATACTTGCTTACAATCATTCGATTCACTCCAGTACAAAAATGAAACCGATAGATATAGTCAACGGACATATTAATAATAATGATGTTTATGACATTGACATAAATAAAATACTCTTAAATTATTACATCAACAATCACAAAGAAAAAACACAATTATTGTACTCAAAAATTAATTCCGACTTAATTAATCGAAAAGAAAAAATTACTTCTAAACTAAATACAAACCGAGACAAACCGGAAATATTTAAACCTAATCAAAGAGTATATGTAAGAAAACACATACGACAAAAACACGCTAATAAGTACACTTTACCAATCAAATTAAAAACCGTCAACCTTGCAAATAAAACAGCTTCAACTGAAAATAGAGATAAGGTACATATGGACAACTTGAAACGTCCCCGGAAAAAACGTGAAAAATAGAAAATTATGTACGATACTTTTACACAACTTTCACACGTAATATTAAGACAATCATTTTGAATGTAGAATTTTGCTTTATTTCAGATTTTCTGGAGCTATGGAACTCCAAGATAAAATAACAATTAGAAATCTAGTTAACAATCCCGGGTTGCTACCCTTTAAGTTAGGAACCGTAAAAATTGAAATGTACAGTTATGGACTTATACACTATTATGATTTGAACCCAATTATTTTAGAAATAAATAAATTACAAATTCAAGCCACAAAAATTAGGGCCTTTGCTGTTCAAAACATACTGTAATGTTTTTGTTATTTATTTAAACAATAAACGGGTGGGATAAATTTCAAACACTCGGTATGGCTACTTACTAATTTATTTAAACACTAACTCACTAATCACTAACACTTAATTTATATATACAGTATATTCACTTAGACTAATTTATATAAACAGTTCACTAATTTATTTGTTTATCTCACGATGTCAAATTATCAACTAAACTAAACTCTTCCTGATCAGTCCCCTTATATACTAGTGCCTTTTGTACTAGACAATTCCGGGCTGCGGCTTATACACATAAATAATTTTTCTGGCCTTTTCTAGATAACTCTGGTCATAAAAGCCAGTTCTAGATAAGATAGTCTCAATCGTTCCAAAGACCCTCTCATACTGATAGCTTCTCTCAGATGTCGCAACGACAGTGTGTATGTGGATGGCGAAGTAAATGGCAAGAAATATGCTCTGCTGGTTGACACTGGAGCAACTAGGACCATTATACGACCAGAAATAATAAACTCCAAGAAGAAGCTTTTACCAACGAGACTGCGACTGCGGACCGCCACAGGTGAGATCGCCAACGTTCACGGTGAGACACAAATCCAATTGGGAATTGGCGCTGAAAACTTCACGCATACGGTAATCGTAGCTGACATTGAAGAAGACGTGATTCTGGGAATGGACGTAATGAATGTACATGGTTTCTAACTAGACTTTAGAAACAGAACCATTAAAGTGGGTTCCGAGGAGGTGTTCCTGCATCCATATGAAGGCAACGCGGTGTTGGCAGCTGTACAGGAAGATACCGTTCTACCTGCACGAAGCGAAACCATGATAGTAGCACGGCTACAGGGAATCATGGAGGAAGGTACACCGGTTATGATGGAACCAAGGAACCACGACGAAGAAGTTGGCAAAGGAGTACTAATTGGAAAAGGATTGGTCACGTCGGCGAAAGAGATCCCAGTACGTGTGATAAACGTGAACGATTACCCAATTACAATCAAAAAGGAAACCAAGATTGGATCCTGCGTACCAGTGACGTCTATAGTTCATCAAACAACGACCACTGACAATTCTAATGCCAGATTCGAACAAATGTTATCAGTAGCTGGTCAATCTTTGGATCGATCTGGAAAAAAGAGAATGAGAGAATTTCTCTTGCAGTATCGAGACTTATTTGTACCAAAAGGAGGAAAGACTGGCAGAACATCAGCCGTCAAACACAAAATCGATACTGGTAATGCTAGGCCAATTAGACAATCAGCTCAAAGACTTCCACGAGCGAAGAGAGAGGAAGCTGAAAGAATAATTCGATAGATGGCAGAAGAAAAAGTAATAGAACCATCTACTAGTCCATGGGTGTCTCCAGTAGTGCTCGTCAAGAAAAAGGATGGAACTACGAGATTCTGCGTGGATTATCGCCAGCTTAACAACGTGACGAAAAAAGACAGCTATCCTCTGCCTCGAATTGACGATACGCTAGACTCCTTGGCCGGCAGCAAACTGTTTCCCACCTTGGACCTGAAGTCTGGTTATCGGCAAGTGGAAATGGACCCAGAAGACAAAGAGAATACTGCTTTTACTACCGGATCTGGATTATGGCAATTCAACGTCATGCCATTCGGGCTCTGTAATGCGCCTGCGACATTTGAAAGGCTCATGGAAAAGGTCTTGAGAGGGTTGTCTTGGAAGACATGCCTGGTCTATTTGGACGACATCGTAGTACTGGGGAAGACATTTGACGAGCATCTGAAGAATTTGGAAGACGTATTCAAACGACTCCAAGCTGCCCAGCTCATGTTAAACCCGAAGAAATGTCAGCTATTCCAAAACCGAGTCAACTATCTAGGTCATATAGTGAGCAATGAAGGAGTGGCGGTGGATCCAGAGAAAATTGCTTCCATTCAGCAATGGCCACAACCAACCGACAAACATCAAATTAGGAGTTTCCTTGGACTTTGCACGTATTATAGAAGATTTATCAGGAAGTTTGGAGATATTGCCAAGCCTCTAACGCGACTCACAGAAGAAGCAAGAGCTTTCCAATGGGACGAAGACTGTCAAACGGCTTTTGAAACCTTGAAGAGGCATTTAACCTCGGCGCCGATATTAGGATATCCATTACCAGAGGGAGACTTTATTCTTGACACTGACGCGAGCAACGTAGGAATTGGTGGAGTGCTCTCACAGATCCAAGGAGGGCTAGAAAGAGTACTGGGATATTTTAGTAAAGTCCTCTCCAAACCAGAACGAAACTACTGCATCACAAGAAGAGAACTTTTGGCGGTAGTGAAGTCCGTGGAACACTTTTACCAGTATCTCTATGGTAGGAAGTTTTTAATCCGGACTGATCACGCAGCACTCAAGTGGTTGATGCAGTTCAAGAATCCCGAGGGCCAGATCGCTAGGTGGATTGAACGACTTCAAGAATACGATTTCAACATCGAACATCGAGCTGGTGTGAGTCACCGAAATGCCGACTCCCTGTCCAGACGGCCGTGCCCAACAGACTGCTCCCACTGCAATAAGGTGGAATCTAGGGAAGCTGCAGCTTCAAGAACTACTGTAGTCAACGAGGAATGGTCACCCACCAGGATCAGAGAAGATCAGGAGAATGATCCGGCAATGGAAGAAAGAAAACCGGTGACCTACCTGGCAAGAAGTGTCAAGATTTTCACCGAAACTCAAGGCGTATTGGGCTCAGTGGGACTCCCTTGTCCTGGAAGAAGGGCTGTGGAAAAGAGTCCTTGAAAACGATGATGGTTCCGAGATGAGGAGACAGCTAGTTATCCCGAGAACAAGAGTAGCTGAGGTACTGAAGAAGTTACACGACAGTCCATCAGGAGGTCATCTGGGAGTGAAGAAAACCCTTCAGCGATTTCGTGAAAGGTTTTATTGGATGAACAGCTCCGACAATGTGAAGGACTGGTGTAAGAAATGTACGAATTGTGGTACGAGTTATGGACCACATCGCAAGAGACAGGCACCTATCAAACAGTACAATGTTGGACGCCCTTTCGAAAGGATTGCTTTAGATATCGCTGGGCCATTTACAACGACAGAAAATGGTGCCGAATACATACTGGTTGTAATGGATTATTTCACCAAGTGGGTGGAAATTTACGCTATCCCGAACCAAAAGGCCACAGCTGTCGCGGATGTATTGGTGAAAGAATTCATCAGCCGATATGGAGTGCCCATGGAAGTCCACAGTGACCAGGGAAGAAATTTCGAAAGCCATCTATTCCAGGAGATTTGTGACAAGCTGGGAATGAAGAAGACCAGAACTACAGCTGTACATCCACAGTCAGATGGAATGATCGAGAGAATGAACAGGACTATTGGAAAATACCTGTCCAAAGTAGTATCCAGCCATCAGAGAGATTGGGACCGGTATCTTTCCCTATTCGCATTGGCTTATCGATCTGCTGTCAATGAGTCCACGGGTGAAACACCGGCGAAAGTCCTGTTTGGACGTGAAATGAGGCTTCCTTGTGACCTGGAATTTGGCTGCCGACCTGGAGAAGATCTAGCAGGCGAAGACTACGCAATCCAATTGAGAAGAAGGCTGGATGATATTCATGAATTAGTTCGAACAAATCTTCAAGTTGCCAGCGACATAATGAAAAGTCGGTACGACACGCAGGCCACAGAAGGTGGTTTTAAAGAAGGGGACAAAGTATGGTTACACAACCCGACGAGGAGAAAAGGATTTTCTCCAAAATTACAAAAATCCTGGGAAGGTCCATACTTAATCAAGAAAAGGATCAATGATGTTTTATATCGCATAAGCAAAATCCCCAACGGAAAACCAAAAGTAGTTCACCGAAACCGACTAGCGCCATTCGAAGGAGACCATGACATAGAGGAAGGAGTAAACCTTATTCGAGATGTGTCTGACCCCACCTTCGATAAATTTATGGGCGCGTATGGAGGTACCGGGAAAGCTAGATTTGGAGTCACTTCGGAACAACAACAAGATTTGTTCACTCTCCCGGAAGATTATTCACTGGCATACATCCCCGCCCGTATCAAGAACGCGCGAGGGTTGGCAACAGTCTTTCGAAAGAAGTTCGGGCAATTAGAAAAACTTGAAGACCAGATTCCAGCCCCTGGCAAGACACTGAAACTGAAACATAATTCGCGGTACGTCTTCTACGTGGTAACTAAAAATGAATTCCAAGATCGATCTACCTACCGCGATGTGTGGGAAGCACTTCGAAACCTCCGAGACCATGTGTTGGAATCCAACGCGAAGAAACTGGCTATGCCTAAGATAGCGAGTTACCAGTTGGATTGGCGAATCATCAGGAACATGGTAGAGATTATCTTTCAAGATACCGGTGTCCAGATATTAATTTGCAGCTACAACCCCCATTATCAGTATCCGATGAAGACGGTGCCCTGCTATTTCCATAAGATCGGAAAGTGTAGAAATGGGGCCAGTTGCCGATTCAAACATCCAGTCTCGGCTACACAAAAGTTCCAGGAGGAACTTCCATTTAAGGAGGGGGAAATGCTACGAAACAGCACACTGGTATAGTCCCTAAAACCGACCCTGTCTAAGCCAGGTATAATAGTTAAAATTATGGCGGATACGCAGTTATAAAAAACTGTTTACGATTGAGACCATCTTATCTAGAACTGGTTTTTGTGACCAGAGTTATCTAGAAAAGGCCAGAAAAATTATTCGTGACTGTGTAAGCCGCAGCCCAGAATTTACTAGTAAAAACGGCTTTAATATATAAGGGACTGATCAGGAAGAGTGAGTTTAGTTGATAATTTGACATCGTGAAATAGACAAATAAATAAGTGGACATAAATTAATTAAGTGTTTATATAAATTAGTTTGAGTGAATATACTGTTGATATAAATTAATAATTAAGTGATTAGTTAAGTATATATAAATTAAGTGTTAGTGATTAGTTTAGTGTTTTAAATAAATTAGTAAGTAGCCATACCGAGTGTTTAAAATTTATCCCACTCGTTTATTGTTTAAATAAATAACAAAAACATAACAATAATTTAATCAACAGACAAGCAAATTACGAATATTATGCACATATTAAGATGGCTATTAGCTTAATCATAAATCTGTATGAATTGATTAATTCGGTTCTAAACGATATTGAAAATTCAATTACATTTGCTAAACTTCAAGTGATGCATCCAAGCATAATTAAAACTTCCGATTTATTTAAACAATTAAAGAATTTGGAGAAAATATTTACAAAAAACGAATTGCCCTTAGAAATTGAGTTCGATAAAATTTTACTCTATGAAATATTAATTAAAATTGATTGCTACTCATATAATAATAAAATTACATATATTTTAAAAATTCCTATAACATATCCCAAAGTTTTTGATTACTACCATTTATTTTCGGCTCCAATACTAGAAGGGAGTCAGTTTAAGGTGATAATACCTCAGAATAAATTTTTAATTACGAATGGTGTCAACTTCGCTTATTCAAGCAAACCCTGCAAAGAGATTCTCCCTCAGCAGTAAGTCTGCCCGAGAATAGACCTGCAGGAAATTCAAGAAGAAAGGCTTTGTGAAATAAACTTACTTGAAATGAAACGCACTTTCACCTGCGAGAAAACCAAATTTCAATTGTCGAAGCCATTTCTGAAACAACTAAACAATTTCCACTGGTTGTACATCATTCCATTCCAGGATACAGCAAATTTCAAATGTCCAAATCAGGAGGAAACCAAGTATCTTACAGCGGGTACTTATCTCTTAGAAATTCCTTTGAGATGCCAAGTAGTAGCTCATCACACAGTCATAAATAACCAACAACTCTATAGTAGCTTCAGCCAGCCGATACTACTATTAAATCTAGACAACAGTACCTTTCGCCCAACCACATCAAACCTCGACTTTCATTTGGAGGAAGCAGAACTAGACGATCTTCAACCACTAAAAAGTAAATTTGTAGAAAATCAACCTCAATTAACATTCGGACAAGTCTCAAAAACCCCCAGCTTATGGACCTTATTAATTTATTTATTGTTAATTTTTATTTCTGTATTCTGTATATATAAAAAATGGGCATCGAAGTACTGCACAGCTGCAAAGAAACCATCCCAGGTGGCCACTCAACCGTTCAACTTCCTCGCTAGCTGCGTAAGTTGAATTTACGAGGGGAGGAATTATATCAACGATTTCCATGTAAACTGATGAGTTGCTGTTCCACGGTGTAAGATGCAGACCCCGCAGTCAGCATAAATATTATATATGTTATTCGCAATAGTCGAAATCGGCCGCTGTCCGAATGTTTTGCCCACAACGCGTTTTGAGCACTGCAGTTTACCCACGAAGCGATTAAGGAAGATTTCTATCGAGCAGTGAGCAAAACGAATTACCCAGAACGCGTTGTGGGTAAACTACGTTACTCAGGAAGCGAAATTATATTTCGGGCGGCTTTGTTTCGCATTGTGGATCTTCCCGTTTACCCACATTGCGTTCTGGGCATAGAGCTTTACCCAGAACGCGTTGTAGATAAAATAACAAATAATTAAACAAAAATATGTATTTTAGCGGAACATTAAAATATATAACATGATTATGTTAATAAATATAAAAAACACATTAAAATAAAAAAAACAGAAAAAATAATATGGAAATATAAAAACCAGAAATAAAAAAGCAAAAAAATATGTTACTTATTTTTACAAGACGTGCTTTGATGGCATTTTGAATTGCATTTAATATTTGATTTTAGGCACTTACATGCTTTTGTGTGGCACCCTTTACAACAATTACACCGAACTAAACCTTGCTTAGACCCAGAAGATAATTTAGCTTCTTCTCGCACGTTGACAGAAGAATCTGATGGCACTTCAAATAGTGATAAAAATACTGAAGGTGATAATTGAAACTCATTTCGGCTTTATAATCGTTTCAGTTTTCCATTTTTAGTACCGAGAATATAAAAACCTTGGTCAGTCTTGTTTATAATGATTGCTAATACATTCCTAGGAGCTAGACGTCCCCGATCTACCTCTGGTATATTTACTAAAACATTGTCACCTATATTGGCAGGCGGGAATTTGTGTTGTGATTTGGCAAGCATTTTATCAGCCTGTTTTTCTAGCCCCCGTTTGCAACCTTTTCTCTCCGTATCAGCTGCTCTTTTATTGCTACATAATTTACACATTGGTAAATCCAAATTAGCTGCACATTCGATATGAAGTGACTCATTGCATTCAATACATACATTTTGGATACAAGGGACATACATAATATCACAAATAAAACATTTGGTCATAATGTCAGTATCAGTTTCTAATTCCGACTCAGTTATTGTCACATTAGGTTCCTCATTTATGGTATTTGTTTCCAAATACTCTTTTATTAATTTTAAATGTTCTTCTAGTTGTTCTTCCGTCTTAATTGTATTAATGACAGAGGTATCTAATTATGTATCCAATAGCCCATTTTTTTGTGGACTTCCAAACATAGCCTCATAAGGTATCCGCTTTATACCCGTATGGAAACTGCGATTTTTTGTGCTTTGAATAATGCGAAGACCTTTTGCCCAGTTCTGGCATTGATTGTCTGACATCCAGGCTACAAGACTATCACGAACATCTTGATTTGCTCGTTCAACGGAACCCTGACTTTGGGAGTGTCGAGGTTTGCCATGGACCAATTTGAGAGCGGACCAACTAGCTGCTAATTTTTCAATTACCTAAAAAGTTGACACTTAGATGAAGGAAAGCCCTTGTGTGAAGCCATTACACTTACTTGATAACAAAATTCTCTTCCGTTGTCACTATGTAATATGTTCGGAGCACCAAACAAACAGAAGATATCAAGAACAACTTCTGCTACTTCATCCGCCGATTTTGTTTTAAGTGGTCGCAATATAACATATTTCGTTAGATGATCTTGATAATTCAGAATAAATTTATATTCTCCATCAGGTTCACTCCGCATATCGATGAGATCAACCTATAAAAGTATACTTCTATAAAACAGAGTAAAAAATATTACAAAAAAATATTACCTGGCATCGAGAATTCATTTCACTCATAATTAAAGGTTTAACAACTAATCTTTTACTATTTGCTTTCTTTTTCAATGCACATGATTGACACAGGCTTAAACATATCAAAATTACTTCTCTAGTTATATTACAGTATTTATTTTTCAATTAATTTTCCATGGCCTTCTCTTTTTTATGTCCTATTTGTAGATGTGCTGTGTGTATTATATCATACATCTCACTTGCTGTACAGTAAAAAATTAAACCTGATTGGATTCTTGATTTTTCTTTACTGACTAGTTTATCCTTTTCTTCAACTGTCAATAAATCATATCGTTTCAATCTACGATAATCTTTTGATGATAATTCTTGACCATCCCGTTTCTTTTGTCGAGCAATTTTGGTTTCTTGAACTATTTCTAAGTAACGTTCATCCGATAATACAAACGACCTGTTTTTCTTTTCCAACATTAGGATCCGCAATCTTTTTTCAAATTCAGCTTTCATCTTGATTAAAACAATTGCCGGTACACAAAACACACAACAAGTAAAAACCTAACAAATATTTACGCACGTGTTTCGCTATACAAGAACGTGCTTGTTATGGATTAATATTCGTTCGTCAAGAATGTCAAGATACTGACAATGCTTTTTGGGTAAAACATAAAAGCCCGAACGCGACGTGGGTAAACGAAAAGATCCACAATGCGAAACAAAACCGCCCGAAATATAATTTCGCTTCCTGAGTAACGTAGTTTACCCACAACGCGTTCTGGGTAATTCGTTTTGCTCACTGCTCGATAGAAATCTTCTTAATCGCTTCGTGGGTAAACTGCAATACACAAAACGCGTTGTGGGCAAAACATTCGGACAGCGGCCGATTTCGGCTATTGCGAATAACATATATATAAAATTACTTGTTGTAAATAAAGTTAGTCAGTTACTAGATTTCATGTTGTTTGTCGTAGTTCGTAGAACTATCATTTTGTAAAATAAACGTTTTTAAAAAGAGTATTTCGAGTTAGTAATTTGAAAGTAGTGTTTGAGAAGGACAATATTCCTATATTAAGATGAAAAGTGCTTATTTTAAATCGTTATTAGTGTAAAATCCAGATGTAGGAGAAACATAAATAGTTTACCTGTGGTTTAGCTAATAGATATATTATGTGTAACCTTCTGCTATTAAATCAGTGTTGTATTTTATTTTTTGTAAATAAATGTAGAACTAAGTTAGCCTTTCATTAATTGTAAGGAATTATATATGTATTTATAAATGATTGTTTTTTGTCGATGCTGTCTTGTGAAATTGTTTCTATGATCTTATAAACTGTTTATATAAGGGTTTTATTTTTTTATTGTCTCTAATGTGTGTGACATTTAGTGCATTAAAAAACAATTATTTTACACTACAAAATATAAATTTTATTTCATTTTGACATGTGTACATTACAATACATATTTCTAATATTAACATGAGTAAAATCAATGAACTTCAGCCTCATTGTTCAAAGATTTTAATCTTATTGACAAAGCTATGTAAAAATATATTACTATAATAACACTTAGTACGTAAACGTTATACGTATTATGAAGAGACAAGTATTATTACTAATTTAAGTACAAATCAAAATAAAACATTCATTAAATGTTGAGAAATAATAAAAGTTGCAAAGTAATATTTACTAAATGTTTTAGCTTCAAAACTAAAACATAAATACTTAAGCATCATAGACACCACCGTCTCCATAAATTCAATTTGATCATCCTGGAACTGTTGAGGCATTTCATCAATATCCATGACCCGTTGACAAAGTAATTAATTATAACAATTTTCAGCAACTATCAATACATAACTTAACATTGCTCTTACTAAAAATTAACATTCTTTTTATCAAAATAAAGTGTGCAAAACATGCTCATCGAGTATCTTTTCTTGACCAGGACGATCAGTTACACATATCCCAATCAATTGTCATTTAGCTCTTGAGACAATTTACGTAAAAAAGGACTACTGTTCGAATTTGTTTTTTACTTACCAAATTCTCCCGTGATTTTATTTCAATTTCCCCTGTATACTACAATTCGAATATTATACTCAAAACATATAACTAAATATATCCTTCTTCTTAAAATTTAATATTTCTTTACATCACCAAAAAAGCCATTTAAAGTTACTAACACCCAAGAAAAACAGATAAATATCGTCTTCTGAAATTCCGCTGAATATATCAAAGTACCCGACATCTTATCTCTTCATAAAAACGCTCTTCCAAACTCTGTTATCTGTATCTAAGAAACATTTCAAACCCACAAAAAAACTATCTCCCTAACTGCCAATTCACTTGTTGTTCGAACGTTACGCTTTAAAATGCTTTTATCCCATTGGCTAGATTCTAATATTTTGCTCATTCCTCGCACCTACGTCATCCTACGTATAAATACGAAACCAACCTCATTCTTACTCACTTCCCAGCAGTCACTCATACTTCATCCTTCGTTCCCTTTTTTATCAAGGTATTTCACTTCGTAAAATCACCCGGCGTTTTGATACCGGAAACAAACATGTGTACTTAATATTTATTCGTTTAACAAGTTATCATAGTATGTGCAAAATACTCTCAGTTATCGCGTTTACATAAGGGAAGTGTTAATTGTTTACGCAAAGATAAATAAAATTATACATTCATGACAATATAAAACCTAAAGTGATATAAGTGTTTAATTTCATTATACGGTTCATCATTACATCAGTGAAAAACAACCGTATTGGTCCTTCGATTACACCTGATACCAAATAACCTGCATTCCATCTAATTAACCCAAAGTAAAAAGGGTTATTAGAACATGGTCATTCGAGCCAGGATTGAATGAGCGAAGAGAAGGTAGTCCAGATTGCAACAGCTATCAAATATAGAGGCCAGCAGACCTGCCTGGGTAAAATATCCGAGAGTTGGAGCTGAAATCTAGTTGCCGATACAGGACAGAAACAAACGAACGAGAAGGTATTTATGTATGAGAAAGTTTTCGTATATCAGCTTATTAAAGAAATGTAACATACAGTGGGAGACGAAAGTCTGCACTCAAACACTTTAAAATAATTAACATTGCCTTGGAGCTAATAAAAGTCTTTGATATTTTTTATGCAACATAAACATTTATATTATACAGTGTGACTTAAATAGCTTCACCTTAACATTGATTTGGATTTATAATAAGTCTTTGATATTTTTTAGGCAACATAACCACTTATATTATACAGGGTGATTTAAATAATTGTACATTAACATTGATTTGGAACTATAATAACATTATTTGATATTTTTTATGTATTAATAATAAAACCGTTACACTAATGGACAAAGTGAATTGATATTTTGTATATAACATGCATTCAATGTACAGTGTCATTTTAACTTGCAACGAGCCGTAGAAAACTAAACATGAGGCACGGCTGGTAGCATATATATATATATATATATATATATATATATATATATATATATATATATATATATATATATATATATGTATATATATATATATAAAAATATATATATATATATTACGCTAATACGAAATAAACATTGTCCAAACATAGCCGTTGATTTACATTTCATGTTAAATGTAATAATACACGGCAGATTGTTACTGCCCATTTTAACCGTTTGACAGACTGTAATAACATCTCAAAATGTACTGCCCAACAATTAAGAGCATTCACGTCCGAAGCTAGATCTATCGTAAGGTCATTGTTAAATCTAAATATCAATAAGGAACAGTTATTTGATGCACTAATCGTTCACATATTAAAAACAAAATTAGATTATAATACAAAAGATCTCTTGAAGAAAAAGAGACTGATCAAAATTTAATTGCTAGTGATACCTTTTTTGATTTCTTGGAAAAAAATGTACAGTCTTCGAAAACTTGTTGACCCAAGATCCCAAACCCGATACATTCCATCATCGTAACCAGTCTTCTAATGTGACCACACCAACGAACAGAGTAGCATTAATTGCAAACCAATATTCGTATCCCGAACAAAACCCACATCATAACAATGGTCAACGCAACCAACCTTCGTCTAGCGCATACCCTACTTCCAATTATCCATCTTCAACATGCTCATTTTGCAAGGAAACAGGCCATAAAATTCATGGATGTTCACAATTCGGACGGCTTTCTATCCCTGATCGAAATAAATACATTAAAGCAAACAAATTGTGCTTCAGGTGTTTAGGTTCTAAACACACAATATCCAATTGCATTTCGGTACAATCTTGTTCCATATGCCAAAAAGGACATCATACTTTACTTCCATTCCCTCACACCCACAAACAAAACACATCATTGAGACCTTCGGACATAAACCCTAATCATTCACAACCAATGCAACAATCTCCAGAATATTATCGTCAAGAAACATAGTGTTCTGGACAACTCATTCACAATACCTAACGAATAACCCCTCTCTTACTCATTACATACATTCTTCCGGTGTGACCAAACCACTTTTAATACAAACTTACCCTCAAAATAAAACTTACCGTCACACACATTCTTAAATCACAAAACACTTATAAAATCAGAACTTACTCTCACATTAAAACATTCTTGCTCATAATTCATTATCAAACCAACACTTACACTTGAATAAACAATTCACCTTCTTACTCAACGCTCTTTAGTGCAGAATATCACTCACTCACTACTTAAACTCTTTCTCGTCAAGAACGTAAAACTTTATGAACAACTTAGACACTTTGACATGAAACATACTTTAATGTGAATACCTGGACAAAGGTATTATTGACAAAAATTCCTTTAATGTGAATACCTGGATAAAGGTATTATTGAAAAAAAATACTTTCATGTGAATACCTGGACAAAGGTATTATTCTTATGTGAATACCTGGACAAAGGTATTATTCTTTAATGTGAATACCTGGACAAAGGTATTATTCTTATGTGAATACCTGGACAAAGGTATTATTCTTTTATGTGAATACCTGGACAAAGGTATTATTCTTTTATGTGAATACCTGGACAAAGGTATTATTCTTTAATGTGAATACCTGGATAAAGGTATTAAAAAGATACTTGGACACATGGATTAAACAGATACTTGGACAACATAAACATGTGGGTGACGTTTAGAAGAAAACGTCACTCCCCTTACTCATTTATCACTTAAAAAATTACATTGACGACACTTTGAATTTAAAACAACTTGACAAAAACATTATACATATCTTACCCTCATTTTCTTGACGAGAACAGCAATAACTCTCATTAACGTTGAATAAAACTTTTTAAAAAAACTCATTCTTGCCCGCTAAAGAGCCGACCCCCCTTAAGACAAATGTCTATAATCATAAAACATTTATAAAAACAATCTCAAAAGAGTTAGACAAAACTCTCATCATACTTATACACTCGTGGTTACTACCTTACATTTATCTTCGATACCTTACACATTCACACATGAATTATTACTTGCTTTCTCATACAATTGCACCTTAATCAAACTTATACTCATTCTCATATTGGCACTCAAAGCTCACATTCATAATACTTTTACATTTATTCGTACATACTCGTACTTACATTTGCATTTACATTCATTTGCACTCACTCTTACTCACTCGTTGTTGCACGCACTCGCACTTGCTCTAGTCTCATGAGCACACTCTCTTACTCGCATATACATTCTTAATATACAATGCACTCAATGTATTCCCATTTTACTTACACTCTCATTTGAATTCATAACCTCATTCCAATTCTACTCGCACTTGTAGTAGCACTCACTTACACTTGTAATTATAATTCAAACTTGTGAAATATTAAACTTGAACTCACTCTTATACCCATACTCTTGCTTACACTTGAACACTTAGTGATACCCTCTCTTGCGTTGTACATGCATTACAGCCTCAATCTCTCATGCCATACCAAAACACTGGGATGTCCGAGGTTCCTGGACCGTTACTCGTAAAACAAACTGGTACCACACTTGTCGAACAAGAATCGACTTACACATTCTCTTTCTTTTCTCTCATTATCTCATTAAACACTGGGAAGTCCGAGGTTCCTGGACCGTTACTCGTAAAACAAACTGGTACCACACTTGTCGAACAAGAATCGACTTACACACTCTCTTTCTTTTCTCTCATTATCTCATTAAACACTGGGAAGTCCGAGGTTCCTGGACCGTTACTCGTAAAACAAACTGGTACCACACTTGTCGAAATAGAATCGACTTAAACATTCTCTTTCGTTTCTCTCATTATCTCATTAAACACTGGGAAGTCCGAGGTTCCTGGACCGTTACTCGTAAAACAAACTGGTACCACACTTGTCGAATTAGAATCGACTTAAACATTCTCGTTCTTTTACTTCATTTACATATATTTTAATGTGAATACTTGGATAAAGGTATTATTATCTTATCGTTTACAAGTCTAGTCCATTTCTAGAGTATATTGCTTACAATCTTATCGTTTACAACTCTAGTCCATTTCTAGAGTATATTGCTTACATTCTTATCGTTTACAACTTTAGTCCATTCCTAGAGTATATTGCTTACATTTTTATCGTATACAACTCTAGTCCATTTCTAGAGTATATTGCTTACCTTCTTATCGTTTACACCTCTAGTCTATTTCTAGAGTACATTGCATACATTCGTGCCCTTACAAAACAAGAACTAGCATACATCTAGGACTCTTGTTCATTCTTACATTCATGACGTTAGAGTCCTTACAACACTCTAACCTCAAACCTTGTTCATTCTCACATTCATGACGTTAGAGTCCTTACAACTCTCTAACCTCAACTCTTATTCATTCGTTACATTCATGACGTTAGAGTCCTTACAACACTCTAACCTCAACTCTTATTCATTCGTTACATTCATGACGTTAGAGTCCTTACAACACTCTAACCTCAACTCTTATTCACTCGTTACATTCATGACGTTAGAGTCCTTACAACACTCTAACCTCACCTCTTGTTCATTCGTTACATACATGACGTTAGAGTCCTTACAACACTCTAACCTCAACCCTTGTTCATTTTTACATTCATGACGTTAGAGTCCTTACAACTCTCTAACCTCAATTCTTATTCATTCGTTACATTCATGACGTTAGAGTCCTTACAACACTCTAACCTCAACTCTTATTCATTCGCTACATACATGACGTTAGAGTCCTTACAACACTCTAACCTCAACTCTTATTCATTAATTACATTCATGACGTTAGAGTCCTTACAACACTCTAACCTCAACTCTTATTCAGTCGTAACATTCATGACGTTATAGTCCTTACAACACTCTAACATCAACCCTTGTTCATTCGTTAAATAATGACGTTAGATTCCTCACAACTCTAACATCAACCCTAACCATTCGTTTACACTCATGACGTCAGAGTCCTTACAACACTCTGACACCAACATTAGGCTACTTTACAACCCCTATACATCTATTTACATAATTACTCTCACAATTATTCACTTTCATTCACAATCCTACATCAAAACTTTACACACACTCACGCTACCTAACTTTTCACTAACATCAGCATTCGATGTCTGAGAGCAGCCATCTCTCACATCTCTTCCATTCTTCCCGCGCCCCCAATATGTTCGAGAATTTGTTTTTTACTTACCAAATTCTCCCGTGATTTTATTTCAATTTTCCCTGTATACTACAATTCGAATATTATACTCAAAACATATAACTAAATATATCCTTCTTCTTAAAATTTAATATTTCTTTACATCACCAAAAAAGCCATTTAAAGTTACTAACACCCAAGAAAAACAGATAAATATCGTCTTCTGAAATTCCGCTGAATATATCAGAGTACCCGACATCTTATCTCTTCATAAAAACGCCCTTCCAAACTCTGTTATCTGTATCTAAGAAACATTTCAAACCCACAAAAAAACTATCTCCCTAACTGCCAATTCACTTGTTGTTCGAACGTTACGTTTTAAAATGCTTTTATCCCATTGGCTAGATTCTAATATTTTGCTCATTCCTCGCACCTACGTATAAATACGAAACCAACCTCATTCTTACTCACTTCCCAGCAGTCACTCATACTTCATCCTTCGTTCCCTTTTTCATCAAGGTACTTCACTTCGTAAAATCACCCGGCGTTTTGATACCGGAAACAAACATGTGTACTTAATATTTATTCGTTTAACAAGTATGTGCAAAATACTCTCAGTTATCGCGTTTACATAAGGGAAGTCTTAATTGCGTACGCAAAGTTAAATAAAATTATACATTCATGACAATATAAAACCTAAAGTGATATAAGTGTTTAATTTCATTATACGGTTCATCATTACATCAGTGAAAAACAACCGTATTGGTCCTTCGATTACACCTGATACCAAATAACCTGCATTCCACCTAATTAACCCAAAGTAAAAAGGGTTATTAGAACAACTACTATTAATTATTTTTTACCTTAGTGTCAGTCAGTTTTGTCCTTTTATCTCTGCGATTCTTTCGGTCAACATCTGCAGCCCTTTTTTTACTTTCTGAGACATATGCCCCATATGCTGAGATGGTACCCAGTCAGGGTGTTCTTTATCTTCGAGGACAGCAAGTTTGCCTAAAATGAGTTAATACCTATTTGAGTACAAACTACGTAAACTAGGAGCTAGTAGAGATGATATATTTGATAAGAAGCCTACCAGTTATAAAGTGTCTACAGCAAACTTTCTGGTGTTTCAATATAGATCCATGCCACAGATATCCATGCATCCCTGCGAAGTTTGGTCAAAACGTTTTTCTTCGTTAGAAACCTGTGTTTTGTCTCTGCGGGAACAAAACGAAACTTCATCACGATTAGAACGGCTTCCACAACCAACTACAATACATATCGAAGACAAACACTACACTATTTAAAAACTACAGTTTACAGCCAATAAACAGAAAGACAATCAATATAAAGTGGGTTAAACTTTGTTATTTATTTGACCGTCACCGCCATATTGAATTTATTTTGACAGGTCGTTGGATTGCCTAATTATATACTTATGATAATGATATAACATTTCATTTTGTGTGTTTATATAATTTTTGTAGAACAATTGAACCAGATCCCGGAGCTTTTTGTGTAGCTGTCATTTTATAGATGGAAAAAAGGTAATGAGCCAACCATTTTTTTGAACAATGAAGAAAAATGTTCCAATCTCCACATAAAAACACCAACTTCATATAAAGCAGCTCACAACACACATGATAAATCTTTGCAATCAAGGTAGAAGCAAACTTTTACATGTTGATTGTATGTTTGATGTTGTACTGTATATATCGAGCTCCTATAATATATACATATTATTTGTCATTACAGATCTTTCGCTTTAAATTTTTTATAAGTTGTTATATTTGCTTTGTATGGTTTTTTTTAAACATTTGCTATTTTAAATTGAAATTCCTCACTGTACCTTACTTTCCTCATTCTATTATATGTAAACCATTGTATTACAAGTAAATATTTCTCTGTGTAATAGAGAAATTTGGAAACGTTTTTGTTTATATTATTTGTTTTTAGAAAAAATTGAGCTCTGACTTTTCAGACTAAATGGCCTGTTTTCAATCATGTAAATTTACAACTCCTCAATTTAATTTTCTTAGCACGAAATAAACTAAAATTTGTAATTAAAACTTTTTATTCTGTTAATATAAATGGTACAAATTTTGAAAGGTAGAATGTTTTTAAAATTTGTAAATTTTTCTTCTATTCTTGATTTCTAGTAATTCCCACAATTATGACACTTGGTATCCATAGGGAAGACTGGGGGAATGGCGGCCCTCTAAGCAAAAACTTCTATAACTCAGTCCTGTTTTGTTAAAAAAAGGTGGCAGGTCCAAATGAAACACAAGACGATTAGGAACCAAAGACATGTTAAGTAAAATTGTAACAAAATATTTTTACATGAATAAGAAAGTTCAAACCACCATAGGGTTGGCCGGCATTATCCTGAAGTTTGGAGGTAATGGCAGCCGGGGCCGTCGTTACCCGAAATTGGTAGGAATCATTGGCAGAAATCACAAACAAGTCCGTCCGTACAAGCTTTGTGAGTCAATTCACACACATCTTAACCATAGCTCCCGATTATTACCAAACTATCCGCAGATGATACAAATGTCCGAAGAAATTTCGGAATCTGATTTCTCTTCTTCCTCCTGACAGTCATGGTAGGCTACCGCAGTTTTATTTCTAAGGTTTGGTTTCTCTTTTACATGTCTCGGTGTCCCCAAATGTATCAAAAACTTGTTACTTCGCTCGCTTAGCCTTTGAATATTGCACACTCTCACGTTTCGTTCGCTTTTTTGTCTGCTTTATACTTTATTTTGCGTCCAAAATGTCTTTCATTGGGGTAGAGGTAAAACCTCTACCCCAATATCAGAGAGTGCTGCTTCTTCCCTTCTTTCTTATGTTTAACAGTATTAGTTCCAGAGCATCCTGGAATGGGTATTATTTCTCCAAATGAAATATTTTGTTCTGTTATCTCTGTGCCTACTGCTTTTTCATCTTCCCCTTTCTCCACTGTTTTATTTTCAGCTGTTCGTTCTCTTGAAATAATTGGTTCATTTGATTTTGTAGGGTCTAGATTTTCAGCGGGAGCAAAATCTATGTTCATCAAAAACATCTGGATTGACGGGGAATATCCCTGTTACTTCGAAACCTTTCGGGGCTTTTTCAATCGTTGCAGCTCTTCCAAACGCCTTGTTAAACAAATCTGCGACGATGTTAGGAGTGATTTTTTCTCCTGGTTGATTCCTCATGAATTTATCGCATTCTGAGTTATACGCCAGGTCCATAAAAAGTTACATCTAGTGGTTGAACTCGATGGGGCGTATGCGGCGGTATCGTGAGCATGATAATTCCTTGTTCCTTGCAGAAGTTAAAGGCACTCAGTGAGCAATGACTAGAGTGGTTATCTAGTAATACCAGAGCTGGATCTTCCTTCGACGGTTTAACGCAGACCTTGTAACCATTGAAGGAACAGGTCTTCGGTGATCCATCCGTTATCTGAGCAGCAATAAAGTGCTCCTGGGGGTCCATTTTTTAATTGCTCTGCCATTCGCTTTCTTGCATAAATAAACATGGGAGGCACTCCAGTTGCGCTAAATGCGCATATCACCGTGGTAGTTTTTACTCTTTCCCAACTAGTTAAATAACCTACTCCTTTTTGACCTCTTTTAGCGCACATTTTATTTGGTCGTTGCACCGTAGTGATGTCAGTTTCATCAGCGTTGAAAATTCGTCCCGCAGGAAATTTATATTTGTCCATTAAACTGCCAAGATTTACGAAGAAAATTTCCATTTCTGCTTTGTTGAATGCTGTCACACGATTCACGCTTGTTGATTCTGGTTTTCTTAATCTAATCTGAGGATTTCGAAGTAAAAATCCTTCTAGCCAATCTCGACCTGCCGTCTCCTTTTCATCCTTGAATGGATTTTTTATAATATTTAATCTGGCAAAGGCGCCTTGCTTGATCTGAGATGGCGAAATCCCATAAATTATTATTTGGTTTAGAAGTTCGTTCTCCTGTTCCGCAGTAAATAGTGGACGTCTTCCTAGTTAAGGCTTGGACACATTGCCGGTTCTACGTCGATCTTGAAGTGTCTCTCTAGAAATGCCAAAACTTCTTAAAACCTCCGGAACAGCACGCCCATTTTCTATTGTCAAAAGAGCTGCTTGGAGTGCATCAGAAGTCCATGATGATTTTGCTGTTTTGCGTTGATATCTCCGTGGCATCTGAAAAGATAAAACATATTATATTAAAAGGAGGTAATGCCGGCCACGCCGGTGGCCGTAATTACCCCCAACGTAATAAGTTTACAAATCCTTAAATATTTTCAAAACAGAGAAACATACGTAATTTTTCA
Organism: Galeruca laticollis; assembly: GCA_963921935.1. NCBI lineage: Eukaryota > Metazoa > Arthropoda > Insecta > Coleoptera > Chrysomelidae > Galeruca > Galeruca laticollis. The sequence continues at coordinate 160,354,052 of OY998175.1, read as the reverse complement.
ATAAATAGGATGAAAGCCAACATGATTTAGCATAATCGAGTACATTCTGGATATTTTCAAAACTTACCATTATTAAAATATACAAGCCGGAAAATCAGCGTCCCTTACTATAAGACGTAAATTTTTCGATGTTCGACTCTAGCAACGACACAGTGTACTCTTCCACTGTCTAAAGTAAAACTGATTGCACAATATGATCCAATACGTAGTCGGAATGCTAAGGCGCTGTAAAATTCTGATCGGGGTGGGAGACACCTGGCGGTCGCTATTACCCCCAGGGCCGGTATTCCCCCACTTTTCCCTATTATTAAATAGTACATGTCCTTTCATGCAATGTAATGCACCTTGTATCTAATGATAATAGTTATATTTTTCAATTATCATTATATTTTCATCAAGATGAATTATGTGATAGCGGTTTTAATTTTTTCTTCATTCGGATACTTGAAAGGACACTTCACTTCAATAAAGCATTTGTCACTAACAAACCTATATTATCATTATAAAAAGGTTTCAAGAGAATGTTGAAATATGACACTAGAATAATCAGTCGAAGAGGGGATGATCGCTAGGAAAGTACCGTCACAGATTAGGTATATCCAGTTATAATAATATCACAAGAGCATAGACAATATTCGATTATTCACAGAGTCACGAGACGTATTTGGCGAAACATCACGAGATCGCAGCTCGAGTGTTGTTTCGCGAAATACGTCAAGTGAAGAGGTAAATAATCGAAAAATATTGTCTATGCTCGAGTTGTTATTCGTTACGATTATATAACGAATAATATTCTAATTTTTTTAATTTATTAATATTGAAGGTACAATTATTATAATACATACTTGATGTATTGTTGTTTTCGGAATTTGTAGTGTTGGTACATGTTGGTGACGCTTGAGTTGGACGGATTAGGAATGTATCTAATTTTTTCATTTATTTTTCTATGGTGTTCTGCGGTAAGTTTCAAATATAGTTTCAGAGATTCAGATGATGAGTGGCCTGTTATTTTGGTAATTTTTTGCAAGTTTGCTCCTGAGTGTGACAAGATACTCACAGCAGAGGAGCGATTTGAATGATTCGTAATTTTCCTTTTTTCGTATCTATTCCGATACTTTCGGCTGCTGTACGTGTCCATTTACTCAATTGATTCAAACCAACAGGGAAATTTTTGAACCATTTCCCTGTTTTCTGCCAATCAATATTAGGTGTTAAAAAAAGACGATTGGTTGTGATATTTGGCGTTCTTTTGCTCAACAGTTTTTCCAAGAGACGTACTGGGCACTTATTCGCAAACTCTTTATTCGGAGCCAACCATTTAGAATCAGTGGTGCGTTGTTCTCCACCTTGTGATGTTTTTGAGAACATTGGATTGTATTTGATACGTCCCGTAGTTTGACCATAATTGTCGAAATCCTTTTTGAAATAGTCGGTTAAGCTAAAGGCTGCTTCATTACCACGCCATGCCAATTCCACAGCACAAATTTAATAATTTTTTTTTGCATACCATTTGGTGTATTTTCATCAAAACTTAATATAATTTTGGTTATATCTTTCTTGTTAAGAGCGGCTGAGCTCTCTTTTTTTCTGTCGGGAATTGCTTGTAATTTCTTTCTCTTGGCTGCACGAGCCTTTCTTGCGTTCTCGAAAATTACATGTTTAAATGGATTTATTTCTCTTTCGAACTCTTCATAAGACTTTTTCTGTAACAGTTTAGCAGAAATATTCCAAATGGTTTTCACTGTACTTTCTTTATATTCCTTTCCGTCTGCACGTTTCATATTGAATGCCCAATCGTTCATAATATCTGCTACTTTTTCATTCGAAATATCAGCAGAAAGTTTGTAATTTCGATGTTCACAAAACACCGTAAACTGCTTCCAAGCATAATTATGCGTTTTTGTAGTATTTTCTAGTGTTAAATTTTCAATTTCTTGATCAATTTCACCACTTGAAATGAAACCAAAGCGCTGCATTTTGAAGAATTAACTGACATTTCATTGATCTTGCCCGTTACTATGGAAATGATCACCAGGGGTATATTCACTTATCAATACGTCGCAACTAAGGGAAATTCAAGGATTGTATTGGTTCATTAGAACATGAGCTATATAATCAGTATTATTTATCTAATGTTTTCACATTAATCAAATAATCCAGTAAACACAACCTCAAACATAGCCTTTAAAATCAAAAATACGGATTGCAGGATAACTTACATTATCATTACTATTATTTTTTATATTAAGTGATACAATTACTTTTTAACAATTTATTCCTTTCAAAAACACTTATGACACGCTTAAATAATCAAAAATCTACACTCAAATGGAAATACTTTTAGCAACAAGTTTTGTTTGGATACAACCTAAAATCACAAAATACGGACGATCTCAAATTGTGACGTCACACCAATTCCGCGTATTAGATATGGTACTTTTAGACGGTCAGATCAGTTCAGTTTTAGTTGAACTGTCAGTTATCTGTATGTGTAATGAGTCAACACTTTATTGTTTTTTTTACAGAATGACTCGCCAGCTAGTACAGAATCTAATAACACCGAAGGTGAAGCAGCAGTGGCCGAAGATGGTACAAACCAAGGTAAGAAAGTTTATTAAACCGCGGTTATGTGCTTAGAAAAGTACTGTGATCGTTATTATGTTGCAGATGATGCGATAAGTACGAGCACAGTTAGATACGTCTATTAATCGGAAAAGAAGAGTCGACAGCAGCCTGAACGTCATGCATTTTGGTACCTAGAGTTACAAATTGTAGACTTCGTTTCACGAGAGAAGAAGCCTCCTGGGGGCCAATTCTTGAGTCTGTAGGAGTTTTTTCCTTTAGGAAGATGTTCCCATGCTTTCAGTTCCCATAGGAAAACGAAATTTCTCAGATACGTATTCTTGAACCAAGTGGAACTGTTTTTCCTACAGAATTGAAAGAGTACAGTGTTTCGTTGATAGTTTTATGAGATTAAACGTATAGACCAATGAAATATGAGTAATTCATGTTGGCAATAAACATTTGAAAGAACTCCGTTATCTGACATTAGTTGTCAATTTGAATTTCATTTGAATTTTGAGTAGAGAATTAAAAAATGGATAAAAGTATTTTGAAAAAAGGGCAAAGAGGTGGCAACATTAGCCAAGAGCAAAAAAAGTATTCATTGAGTTGATGGAGGCGGCTGAAGACCTCCGAAAAGGTAAATTTCATCCACTTTTCACCTACAAAGATTCTCAGCGTCAGTGGAAAGAAATAGAAGAGAAGCTGAATGCAATACCCGGGGCAAAGAAAGACTGGATTCACTGGCGAAGGGTAGGTGACAATGATAAAACGTTTTGTGATATTTCACTAATCTTGATTTTCGTTAGACTTGGCAAGATATGAAGAAAATCGTTAAGAAAAAAAATACTGATATAAAAAAGCATGTAAAGAGCACAGGCGGAGGGCCACCTACAAACACTGTGTTGACAAAAGATGAAGAGAATCTTTTAAAAAATTTAGATGCAACAGCAGTGGAAGGCGATGCAGAGGGTGAGGAATGCAAAGTCATTTTTGTATGTTCCTATAATATTTTCAATTTTTATCAAAAGCAGTACCATGTTTTTTTCAGCTCATATTATTATAGATAGGGGAAAATCAAAATTATACTGTGGAAACGAATGTGGAGATAACTGAAATAGTTGAAGCTGAAAATCATGAGGAAGCATATATTGCAGGAAATGAGGTCATGGATGTAGAAATGAATGAACGAAAAAATAAGCCTATGAAAAGGAAGAATAGAAAGCCCGTTGCAACACAACGCCTAGAATATTCTATGAAGGCAAATGAAAATTTGAGCAAAATAGCTGCTGAAAAAGTTGAGATTAAAAAAAAATATTATGAGAAAACAATTGAAATACTGAAGGAGAATGTGGTTATCGGAAAGAGAATTGCAACAGCATTAGGAAACATTTCACAGTCCTTACAAAACAAATAGGAATAGACAGACTTATTTTTTTAAATTTTGTTAGGTAATAATTGTTTTTCATGTTTATGTTGAGTTAATGTTTGGTATTTTGTGCCCCGAGTATACAATTTTTAAAGTTCTGTGATTTTTTAATTCCATTCCAGATAAATAATAACAAAAATTGCTAAAAATGAAAAATTTATTCGAATAATAACATTCAGGCAAAATAATTTCTAGTTATGTGCCTCTGTATATTTCTTGCCCTCATGAGCTCATAATTTTTTCTATCAAGACAATGTTCAACGAAGTGCAAAGGTTCAAATATTCCAAAATCTTCATCTCTCTCATCCTCATCTACATCCAGAATATTATTTTCGATGCAAATATTGTGCAACACCACACAGGAATTTATAATTTTCGAACACCTATTTGGTGTATAATGAAGTACTCTATGCTTCAATAGGCATCGGAATCTCATTTTCAATAACCCATTGCATCTTTCGATAGTGCATCTTGCCTTTTTGAAAGCCTTGTTGAATCGAAATTCAGGTGTATCTGGCAGAGGATCTGGAAGTGGTGTCAGTAACCACGGCCTTAGGGGGTATCCAGAATCACCTATGAGGAAGAAATCTGGATGATCATTACTCAGATTCACTACAGCCTCCTGCACTCGAGATCTGCTCCAGATATAACTGTCATGACTGCTTCCTGGGTATCTTGCATTTACATTAATTATTCTCATTTTGGCGTCACAAATTAATTGAACATTGTTCTTTCTATTAACATATATATGCTCAGGATACAATAAATCATTTTTTTGGAGGAGGGTAAGTTGCCACATGGGTACAGTCAATGCATCCTATAATGCCTGGAAAACCGAAGGAATCATAAAACTTTTGACGAATGTGTTGCAGTTCTTCAAGGGTTTGTGGAAATTTAACCCATCGATTGAAAATGTGATGTTCATTCAGAGCGTTTGTTACTTCTTTAATGCACCGACTAGCAGATGATTGACTAACACCAATATATAAGTTCAGTCCAACTGATGTCTGGTAACTTCCACATGCGAAAAAATGTAATGCGATGAGGACCTTTGTTTGTTTGTCCAAAGCTGAACTCCTTGAGGGCGGTTCCAAGAAAGGGTCCAACATTTCCAACAAATCTCTTGTAACTGGTTTGGATAACCGGAACACTTTTATGAATGCACTTTCAGATAAATACTGAAATGGATCTCTTGTAGGGGTGAACCTTCTCCCTGGCCTCCGAGCAAGTACTTCAGCCGCTTCCAGGTTTTGCAAAGCATCCAGCTGGGCTAATTCATGTAAACTCACCATAATCCCGGAAATCGAAACGAATTCGTAAAATTTAACGGAGTAAAATCTGTGACAGGACTAAAATGTAGTCCATGACATTATTCAGTGATATTCCTATGGGAAACCACTGATTCCTATAGTTTTAAGCATGGGAAGCGATTCCTATAGATTGTGTTGGAATATGTTCCAATACTATTTTCGAGAATACACCATCTCAAAATTCCGATGGAAAATGACGATTTTTCCTATAGGAACAAATTCCTACAGACTCGAGAATTGGGCCCCTGAAGTTACAGTCGTATGCGCGAACTTGTCAAAACCAATCGGCATAAATCTTCATTATACGCAATTGGACGTTACTAGCGACGTAGATAAACAAGACAGAGTTTGGTTTCTGCGATTGTCGATATTCCAACTTCAGGTGGCTTCTTCTATCGTGAAGCGGAATGTCTGCAATCTACAATTCAACATGATGGAATCATTTTTATTTGTATTTATTTTTAGTTAATTAAATTCATTTGTAAACCTAAAGTTATTGGCATATAAGACAATTGGTCTATTCTGATATTTATGGAATCGGCAAATGAAATTATGTGTTGCTCTGAAAAATCAAAGTTTTATTTAACATTTTACACTATTACCTATATTATTACAAATTACAACAAACATATTAATTTACCTGAAAAATCAAAGAAACGACATTCAAAGTTAATAATCAATTGGTCGATTTCCTCATAAAGATATGATATATATTCATTGAAATATAAACGTCGCTGAAATGTCACATTTAAAAATAGTATATTACATTACGAGTGCGGAAAGTGACACTTTTCACACGAGTGGGAAATATTGTAGCACGAGGCGTAAGCCTAGTGCGACAATCCCACGAGAGTGAAAAGTCACTTTCGCACAAGTAATGTACAATATTTTTCCTACGACCACCCATTTTATTAAACAATATGTAAATATCACGTGTATATTTTGAATTGCCTGACTAATCTTACGTTTTATTTGTGACAGTATATGTTTGAATATTGTTCCTATAAAAAGTGCACATGAATTTACAATTACTGTTATAGTGAAATCAAGAAATAACGATAATTGATGTTTATTTGAAAAATTGACAATAAGTAAGTACTTATTAGAAACAACTGGGGAACAAATTGAATTATTTGGAACCACAAAAATTAAAAGTGAATTGGTTACTGTTACAATAATAAATTAACAGTTTTTGGATTTCGTTGCAATCCCTTAATTACTTCAACTTTAAAAATAGCTAAATTGTATTTTAATTAAATGAAAATAAAGGAAATATTATAATTAGATTAATGTAAATCGACTTACGAGATATTAGTACATATCTCTGATAACGATAATTCAAATCTGAATGAGTTCAGTTGGAAGAGTATCTGGTATGATGACCGGAAGGTTGTGGTTTCGATTCTCGGCGTCAACAATTTTTTATCTTTTCTCTATTTTTTATAAATAATTAGTTTTTAGTTCAGTTTTTATGTAAATAATATCAATAACGAAGAGCAATTAATAATTACATCTGTAAATCTTACAGGATTCACGGGTTTGACGGCTTATTGATAGCCGTGCGGAATAGTATATTGTGCAACAAGTGGGAAAAGTACTTTTCCCACATGTTGCACACTATACTTTTTCTACAACTGCATAAATTTAAAGAATACAAGTAAATAGTTTTGTAGAAAAAGTCTAAGCATCGAGGATCACCCACCGAAAACGGCTGGGCATCGAGTATAAGTTTCTGAAATTGGCTGAGCATCGAGGATCCCCTACTGGATTCTCCATATAAATGTATGTAGTGTGGGCAAAGTGCCGTGAGAAATAATATTTCTCACAGTGTGAGCAATATATGGTTTTGAAATTAAGTAAGCTATGAGAAATATGCTACTTTTCATAGCAGTTGTAGAAAAAGTACTTTCCGCACGCGTGAGAATAAAGGTCACTTTCCATGGGAGTAGAGAGTGCGATATGTGTTAGTTTCCTATGTGGTCGTAGGAAAAAAACGTATCGTTGCTTTACATAAAGATTATTTTTGACAGCAATACGTCCAATAGCGTCATCTTTGGAGATATAAATATGGTATAAACAACATAAATTGCTTTACATTTCCCCCCTAGGCCAGAACATTTTCACTATATAGCCTTAAATTCATGTTTGAGATTACACATCTCCATTCTCTTCTTGTGTATGAATAGGAATGAGTTTCGTAATATGGAATAGATTTGACTCTGATTTCTTATGACCTGTATTAATCCTGTATATTGATTGTGATATTTTTTCTTCAATTTTAAATGGGCCAATTCTTAGCTCGTCTAATTTTTTTCTATTTAGTTTGTTGCCATTTTCAACATTCACCATATCACCTATATTAAAATTATAATTTGCTTTGTTTTTATCTAATATCATCTTGTTATACTCAAGTGACTTATATAAGTGATCTTTAAAATGCCATTTTTTGTCTTTTATCCAATCTCCTGCCTCTTTTTCTAGCTTTAGCTCATTTGGTACGAATGAAACATCTGATCCATGCAATAGGTATCTTGGTGCAAAGCCAGTGATTGTATGTTCAGTATCATTATATATTTTTACACAGTTATGAGCAATTATTGTCCATCCTGTTGTATTTGACTTCTCATTTAGTTTGCATCTAATTCTATTTACAAGCGTTTGGTGCAGTATTTCGTTAAGACCGTTTAAAAACGGCGAATTCACTGCAGTGAAAAGCAGTGTAATTGACTTTTCATTCAAAAATTCCTTAAATTCTTTTGAGTTAATTCCCGGATACTGGTCGGTAAGAAACTCAGATTAACAAATAAAAATAGATATGTTTGTTTTGATCTTTTCTTGCCCCAAACATCGAGTAACATTCTAAGCTCACTTGCGGACACTTCCACTGCGTTACCATATTTACAAAGTCTCTTTAGTTGCAGGAAATATGAAATTAGAAGTTTAATTGCAAAATGTTATGCAAATAAAAAAAAGTCATACTAATTTATGCATCTGAGTCGCTATTTTTAAAATTAATTAATAATACTTGAATTTTATTTAATAAAGGCATATTCTTATACAAATTTTGAAAAAGTATTTGTTGTATCCTTAGATACCTTTATGGTTATAACTAAAAGTGGCAACATTGCTCAAAATTTCAGTACCTGTTTAATGTGTCAATAGTAATCTATTTAGTAGTTTTGTCCTTGGTTAATTACCATATGAAGAGAGATGCAAATATCGTCAGACTGTGATCGACGATCATTTCGAATAGGTCGTAATATTGTAGTAAATAAATATTTTTGGATTATTATGGTTCGTCGGTGCCAAGTTTGTCAGAAAAACAGCCGAAATTACCAAGGCCATGTAGCGTAGCTACAATACCATCCCCACTTTTTGTAATTCATTCATTATTTCACCATAATGGCGTTTAGAATTGTTGGCCGCAAAAATAAACGTGTTTATGAATGAATTGCCCTCTCTATGTTTATTATTACTCTAAGGTAAGAACCATGCCAAGTTCATTAAAATATGGTATATTATTTATTAGATTTATAAAGCCTCTCGCATTCTGTGTCTTTGAAGTTACTATAAAAGCGTATCGAGTAAAATGGTCCACTACAAGATGTAAATATCTTTTTGTTGATCGAAAGCCTCCAAAACCTCCTATAGTGTCGATTGAGACAATTTCAAATGGCTTAGAAGCAGGGCCTAAGTGCTACAATAAACCATACTTACGTTGTCCTCTTGTCTTATTTTTTATACATATCTCACAATTTTCGAATAAATCGTTGATATTTTTTGTTAAATTCTTCGCTGTATAAAACTTTCCTACTTTCTTTTCCATTTGTTTTATACCTATATGGCACATATTTTCGTGAACTTGTTTTATAAATTTTATACTAAATTCTCCTGACGATACAATCTTTTCTTGTTTTTTTTTACCTTTTTACAATACACTTTGTGTTTGTGTATTAAATTGTCCTTGTACTATTGTATATTCCCATTTTTCTCTTGGTCTGTTAGTGTTTCATCCAATGTTATTAAGTTTATGATTTTTAATTGTTCATCCATATCTTTATTCGCTTCTAATACTGGTTTTCTACTTAAATAACCTGCCTCTAGATTTTCTCTTCCTGGAGGATATTTTATTTTAAAATCATATTGCGATAGATAGTATGCTAATTCCCCCAATTCTTCATCAGTTCTGGACTTAATATTTAAATTCTCTAACGGTTTGTGGTCTGACTTTACTGTGAAAGATTTACCTATTAGCCAGTATTGCCAGTACCTTATTGCTTCTTTAACGGCTAAGCATTCTAAGTATATAGTCTTTTTCTTTTTTTGGGTTTCGTTCAATTTTTTTCAGAAGTATGCTATAGGCTTTTCTTTTCCGTTTGGCTGTATTTGCTTCAATACCTTCTAATGAGGCATATGTATATATATTTATCGGCAATCAAAAAGATATATGCCATTAAGTGATGGTGTGATTTTGACAGTTTTGACAATTTGTGGTCATCAATTTGGACGCCAAAACCTGAACCCAAAAGGAAGCCTAGATAATTTGATGCTGAAAATAAGAAATATCAAATGATTGTATTTTGTTGTTGTACGCAAATTTTTACAAATGAACAACTTTTTACTTTAGTTCAACCGTTCCACCGTCTTGATGGATGGCGCTGTATACAACTTCAATGACAGATGACGACGGTCAAATCATAGAGAAATAATATTATTACTTTCTCTTTGGGTCAAATGTTGTTGTCATATGTTTTGTGTCCATAAAAATATCGCAAGTTTATAGTTTAGTGTGTATTGTATTTGTAAGTGATTATAATTAAATAATTTTCATGCTGAATAAGTAAATTTGTGCTTCGTAAATGCTGTTTATATTTACTCCACATGTGCTGCACCACAAGATTGTGTTTAGTGTAGCCTAGACATACAATAAACCGCTTTTAGCTGTTGCTAGTGATTCCACAAGTGCATTATATTTATTGATCCTCATATAAGGGCCTTTTGGTTCCTCCAAGGACATGTACACAGCCACAGATTGCATCTGCATACATACATCGGCCTTCCGAGTTAGTGAGAAAAACTACATTGGAAAATAGTATTAATTGCTTTTTAATAATTTAACAAAATAGACATTTCGTATTCTATTCAAGAAGTAACACAATATGTAATCTTTTGTTTTGGAAATGCAGGAATAAAAATGTTTTATATTTTTTATCTTCAATGTTTCCAGGTTATGTATTTTCCTCCAGTTTGTAATAAACGGACATGCCTGTTTTTCCATTGACTCTTCTCAATTATTCAAGTAAATTATAGCAACAGTGTTTTCTTTTATTGAAAACAAAATCAAATAATTTATGCAATCTGTTTGTTTAATTGTAGTGTTACAAATTTGAAGTACAGAGTAAGTAAGTACGTAGTTTTTATATTTACTATAATACAGAATGTCTGCTTTTCCACTGACCCCTCTTAATCATTCAAATGAATAGTAGCAAAGAAATGCCAATTAATTAGGTAACTACTAAAATGTTTACTATAGCAATAAACAGATATGTCCGCTTTTTCATTGACCCTTATTAATTATTCAAATAAATTAAAGGGAAAATTGGTGTATGTTTTTATTGAAAATAAACAAATAAAAAATATTTTATAAAAATATCAATAAAATTATTAATAGAAATTTAATGTATTCGTCTTCATATTTATTAATACATGGCAACTGAAGTTCATCTTCCATTTTTCTCCACCATTTCTCCTCATAACAAATAAAAATATCCATTTTTTACAATTCTATACTCACAAAGGGGTGGTGACACCCATCCACATATTGAAGTCTGGATCCATGTAGTTATAAAGACCGAAAAAATATTATTTAAATACTTTCTTTAATTAAGTAATATTTTTACTTACAAAATTATTTTTCTAACTTCCAATTCAACAAAAGTATACATTTTATCTTGGAATCCATATTACAAATTTGATATACATAAGTACTGAATACATTTTCTTTATTTTTATGCATATATGGCAACTGAACTGCATCTTCTATTTTCTTAATCCTCAGACAAAAAAAAACAAAAAGTTTATAAACTATCCCCTACAGTTACATCAGGCTTCGTTTTAGTTTTTACTTACTGAATATCTATAGTGAACCTACTATATGGAAAGTATTTGGACCTGTGCGGGCAGTTACATCAGGTTCCGTATTAGTGAAATTATCAGCTCTGAAAATGATGAGAAATTTGATTTTTGTAAATAAGTTTTGATAGTGTTTATACTTACCGAATGGTATCAGGAAACTATGTTTTATGAAATATTAATGGATCTGCGGGGCAGTACATCAGGCTTAATTTTAGTTACATAATGAGAACTGTAAATGTAATAAGAAAATTAGATGCTTCTTATAAGTAGGTTTGCCATTTTTTTAATTACAGTAAAGTTGTAGCGAAAACTGCTATATGAAAATTATTTGGACCTGTGCGGGCAGTTACATCAGGTTCTGTTTTAGTGAAATTATCAGTTCTGAAAATGAATAGAAATTTGATTTTTGTAAATAAATCTTGTTAGTGTTTTTACTTACGGAATAGTATCAGGAAACTCTGTTTTATTAAATATGAATGGACCTGCGGGGCAGTTACATCAGGCTTAGTTTTAGTTACATAATCAGAACTAGTCAATAGTCGAAATTACCTTGCAAATTATTTGATTATACAAGCATTTAAAAAAATCAAAGAAAATAAGAACCCAAATTATTATTGAAGGATGACTTAGCAATAGTGTTAGTTGTTGATATTAAAAAAAAATGTGAAACGACTAAAAAATTAATGTTGTCTACTTACTCTAAAAATGGCAAAAGCGCTTGTAAATAGAATAGTACTCGTCATATTCGCTCTAGTGAGGTGAAGATCAATAGGGTTCAACTGTGAGAAAAATATCCAATTATAAAATTGGCCACTTGTGTACACTCCGGACACCATATCGTGCTAACAACCCGGAATTTCTCCAAAAAATGTTGCACTTCAGGTACGATAGCCCCCGTGGTACTAGCTCTATTGAGCTGAAAATCAATAAGGATCATTTATAACATGCTCTGAATAATACCCAATCATAAAATTGGTCATTTGCATACACTCCGGAGGCTGTATCGTGCTAACAACCCGAAATCTCCAAAAATGTGGCACTTCAGGAACCATGGCACCCATTGTACTAGCTCTTGTGAGCTTAAAATCAATAAGATCCATCTATAAAAAGCTCTGAATAATATCCAATCATGAGATTGGTCATTTGTATACACTCCAGATGCTGTATCGTGCTAACAAACTGAAATTTCTCCAAAAATGTCATACTTCAAGTACCATAGCACCCGTTCTACTGGCTCCGGTGAGCTGAAAATCAAAAGGGTTCGTCTATGAGAAGTCCTGAACAATATTCAATCATAAAATTGGTGACTTGTTGCACTTCGGGGGCTGTATCAAGTTATACAGACAGGATTTTTTTTCTAAAAACCATTTTTTTGTGTTGTTGTTGCTGAAAAACGTAAAAACAACTCAAAAAAATCCAAAATTGCAACTTTTTTTTGGGTACCTAAACCAATATTTTTCTCGTATATTAGATGGGTTGGAGGAAAACTAATAATACCATGTAATAATGTATTATATAAAAACAAAAAAAAATATTTACCATTCAGGTGATTACACATATGTGTATCTGTCATTTTATAGATGGAAGAAAGAGAATGAACCAACTATTTTTTTGTACAATGAAAGAAAAATGTTTCAGTTCCAATCTCCACAACACATGATCTTTGCAAACAAGGTAGAAGCAAACTTGTACATGTTGATTGTATGTTTGCTTTTGTACTGTATATATCGATCTCTCTATAATATATACATTATTATTTGTCATTACAGATCTTTCGCGTTACATTTTTTATTAGTTGTTATAGTTGCTTTGTTTTTTTAAACGTTTGCTATTTTAAATTGAAATTCCTCACTGTACCTTACTCTCCTCTTTCTATTAAATGTAAAGCATTGTATTACAAGTGAATATTTCTTTGTATAATAAATTTGGAAATTTTTTGTTAATATTATTTGTTTCTAGATAAAATTGAATATATTTACACATGTAGTTGAAAAAAGAGCCTACATGTCAAATAAAATTTGAAAGCAACCAACAGAAACTGTGAAAATGATACAAATATGGTTAGATTGAGGCAAAGTTGTGACACGACGTTCTGTGTTTTCAGACTAAATGGCCTATTTTCAATGATGGAAATTTGCAACTTTTCCGCAATTTAATTTTCTTAGCATGAAACAAACAAAAATTTATAATTATGAAAACATTTTATTATGTTAATATAAATGGTACAAATTTTGAAAGTTAGAATGTTTTTAAAGTATGTATATTTTTCTTCCATTCTTGATTTCTAGCAATTCCCACAATGATGTCACTTGGTATCCATATTATTAAATAGCACATGTCCTTTCATGCAATATGTAATGTACCTTGTATCAGGTAATAATAGTTGGATTTTTCAATTATCACTATTATATTTTCATCAAAATGGACTATGTAATTATTGTCATTTGAGAGTGGTTTTAATTTTTCTTCATTCAGATACTTGAAAGGTCACTTCACTTCAATTCAGCATTTTTCGCTTTTCGCTAACATATATATATATATATATATATATATATATATATATATATATATATATATATATATATATATATTAATACACATCCTCTATTTGAAATCTAAAGAACAAGTAAAACATAAGGAAATTTATTTAATTTAGTTGTCATACTCTCGATACACACTGTACTCTACGTAAATTCCTAAATTTTGTAAGATTCTGTAGAAATATCAAACATGACATTTCATAATTTCGATGACATTTGAGTAGAATATATCTAATGATAGATAGAACATAATAAGATTTGGAGAAAATATTTGAAATTGTGAAATATAGAGGTCTCTGCTAGCAAGATTGCAAATGTAATAAAAGAATTTCAAAATCTCATTTGGTTATTGAAAATTATAGATTAGAATTTTTTTCAAAAACAAGAAAAATCGGTAACCAACAGAAAGGAGAATTATTTATTTTGTAAAAATTTAGTCAGTAGCTTTTTATCCTTTGAAGAGACAACATCAAAATAAGAGTTGTTCTCGAATGTTTTTGGTAGAGTGCATAAATTGCATATGATACAATCAGATAAATAACCTATATAATAAATTCAGTGCGTACATAATTCGGAAAAGAATTGTATCGTAAAAGTGTATGTGGTTCCAGTTTTTCTATCGTATATATTTAGAAAGTTGCAGTATTCTAAATACGTTAGAATAAGTACGAGATTTCCTGATCCATTGGGTGAGTCCTCTCCAGTTTTAAATTTATTTCTCGAGAAATATCAGGCCTTAAATTCAATATAGTTTAAAGATGCATCTATATATAAGAAAATTTGAAATATACCAAATTTATTGATACCTATCATTTACAACATCAAGTGAATAGACCATTTTGAGCAGAAGTTTCGGTATTTGACATTGATACACGTCAAGTGTAAATTATTATTTGAACGTTTGATAATAATTCATTAGGTTAAATTTTAGCATAGTTGTATTCTAATTTTAAGTTTTGTAGAGGTTACGACTGTTGTTCTCTTATCATAATTTCTGGGAATAACAATTTTGTTAATTTTGCGTATCTGATAGTAGCATATATAATTTTGATTCTAACTACTTGTATTATTCATTCAGTATCCAATTTCATTGAACTTATCATTTTTTACATTCATAAAATTTTCAATTTAATCAGTGACATTTGGTTGACATTTTTAGTGACAGTAAATTAGTAAATGTCATAAAATAATGAAATGGCCTGATATTATATTGAATTAACAGTTATTTGAGAGTTTGATAATAGTGAAACATTTAATTTGGAAATATCTTAAGAAAACAAATAAATTTGAAGAATTAATTTTGAACAATTATGATCTCACTCTGAGATAGGAGTAATAAGTTGATTGTAGATAAATTCATCTTTATATTAATATTTATTGGCGCCGGGCACATTTAATTTGACAATTACTGTCAAATTTGAAATTCAATACGTACTTAAGTGGTATGCACAATAATTGTCGCTGCGACAAGATAGTATAATTTATTTACATATCGTAGGGCAATTATATCTAAAGAATTGAAATATTCGTGGGAAATTATATTCAAAGGTTTGAAAATATAACAATTGTCACCTAACGCGGGGCAATTACAATTATAACATTGAATATATAACAATATATATATGTTATAGCAGAACGATCCCTACCAGGCTATACAGCTTTATCTACAGTACCACCTTCATGTAGATGCCCCGCACAACGTCTGAGACTCTGTTATAAATGGTAAGATGGCGCCACTCGAATCGCTTTACACCACACCGATAGTGATGTAACCTAGTCCTATACATAGTAGCATGGTGAAGGGTAGAAGCCAACACGGATTACGTATTATTATATACTTTAAATAGTTCATGTTATTTTCATTTAGTAATATTTTTGTTTGTTGTTAAATAAAATTATTACTACAATATATATTATCATTTAAACAGGGTTTCAAGAGAATGTTGAAATATGTTTTGATGATACTAGAATAAACAATCAGTATTATTTATCTCATATTTTCACATTAATCAAATAATCCGGTAATCATAACCTCAAACATAGCTTTTAAAATGAAAAATACGGATTGCAGGATAATTTACATTATCATAACTATAATTTTTGATATCGGATAGATATGATTACTTACGTTTTAACAATTTATTCCTTTCAAAAACACTTATGAAACGCTTAAATATTCAAAAATCTACACTCAGATGTCAGCAAGTTTTGTTTCAATACAACTAGTGTGGGTGATTTGTGGATACAACCTAAAAAACAGAGATAACGATTCTGTGCTCACAAAAAGTTGAAATATTTGAAAGCAAAACATACGAACATCTGGTGCGTTTCTTTCAAAGAGTGGAAAGACAGAGAGAGAAAATATGTTAAAATAAGTAAAAGCCGATTCAGTACTACTGTCGACATCTATCGTAAATATTTTGAACCAAATAATTACTTGATAAGTAACTAGTATTGTGTAGGTTTTTAGGTTTATATACCTGCGAGGAGGCCCCTCTTAACCAGTTCATTTATTTCATGTTTTTGTTGATTATTTAAATGACTCAAATCCGTGATAAATTCTTCTTCTTTTCATGTTCATTCAAATTTATAAAATTCAAGTTTGTATCTTGTTCTTTTCCATTATAATTGTTTTCAAGATGTAGTTCCTCATTTGCAAAATCTTCTGTTTTTTGTGTGATTTCTAAATTTTTATGTTGGATCAATGTAAATTCTTTTATCATATCTTGTCCTAATGCCGCACCTGGTAGGAATCCTCAGATCCTCACTGGCACTGAGGTATATTCCAAAAGGTTGGAGAGAAGTCAAAGTCGTGTTCATACCAAAACCAGGAAGAATGGACCATTCCATCCCAAAAGCATATCGACCCATTAGCCTCACATCGTTTTCATTGAAGACTTTGGAGAGGCTGTGCGAACGATACATAAGAGATGTGGTGATAACACGAAATCCACTGCATCCAAATCAACATGCATACACTCCAGGGAAATCCACCGATTCGGCTCTTCATCTCGTAGCGGGCCGCATCGAGAGATCGTTGGAAA
Source organism: Galeruca laticollis (assembly GCA_963921935.1). Lineage (NCBI taxonomy): Eukaryota > Metazoa > Arthropoda > Insecta > Coleoptera > Chrysomelidae > Galeruca > Galeruca laticollis. The sequence goes on along the minus strand of OY998175.1, from coordinate 160,337,032 downwards.
ATAAGGAGTCCACCCTGGGTGTATTCATAGACATAGAAGGAGCATTTGATAGTACCACTTTTCCTAAAATAACAAATACACAAATCAGTTTGGATGATGTAACCATCAGAGGCTTGGTTGTAAAAGGTTGTCCACATGGAGGGGTGCTCTCGCCACTACTGTGGAAGATGGTCTTAGACTCCTTGGTCAGCCACCTCAACGAAAGCAACTTCTACACAATAGCATACGCAGATGACCTAGTGATACTGCTAACAGGAAGATTCGAGGAGACACTCTGCTCTTTAATGCAAGAGGCACTCATTATCATAGAACAATGGTGCAGGGACCATTCGCTGTCAATAAATCCAAAAAAGACGGAGATGGTTCTTTTCACGAAAAAAAAGGAAGCTTGCAAAACATCAAGCCCCAAAGCTCCTAGATACCAAACTTAATTTCTCTTCAGAGGTGAAATATTTAGGGGTCACCTTTGACAGTAAGTTAACGTGGAACTCTCACTTAGAAAACAGAGTTGAAAAAGCATATATTTGTTATGAGCTGTGTCGTAGAACCATCGACCGCACCTGGGGAATGTCACCTAGAGTTGCTGCCTGGATATACACTGCCATCATCAGACCTATGCGCGATTGCCTGGGGAGCTAAAGCAAACCAGCTGACAGTCGTCCGTAAACTGGATCAAATCCAAAGAACAGCATGCCTCAACACTACATGAGGCATGAGAACCACACCAACAAGAGCTATGGAGGTAATCCTCGGTCTCACTCCCCTTGACATATACATCAAGGAGGTTGTTTTGATGACCATGACACGTCTACGCTCTACCGGTATACAACCTGATGTAGGATCCGGTAAACTGAGACGTAACTTGTGGCATGAGGCCCTCAGGGAGGTCCCACTGCTACAGGCCAATACGGACTCGATTCCACCGCGATATGCCTTCCACAGGCCCTACAAGGTAACCTTTAAAAACAACGAACATGACCTAACGGAAGAAGACGCAATCCGCATCTTCACAGATGGGTCTAAATCTAATGTGGGTTCAGGATGTGGAATTTTTTCCAGACCCCTGAATCTAAACATAAAATGGGCAATGGGCTGCAATGCAAGTATTGCTCAAACAGAGCTCACTGCTATCTGCATCGCTGCAAAAGAGATTACCAAAAGGAAAGCCACAGGTAATAACATATACATCCTTACAGACAGTAGACAAACACTACTAGCCCTGAACAGACCACGTATTACATCAGGCCTAGTACTAGAATGCCACATGGCCTTAATCGAAGCCTGTAACAACAACACGGTCACTTTAGGCTGTATTAAGGGCCATGATAAATCGAAAGGAAACCGTATTGCAGACTCGCTAGCCAGGAAGGCAGCCTCCCAAAAGCTTTTGGGACCTGGCACTTTCATTGGTCTATCGGCGTCAGCGACGGTCGACCTATTGAAGGAACACTCCCTTAATGAGTTTAAGGGTAAATGGGACGACGCAGAAGGCTGCAGGCTTGCCAAGGAACTGCTACGATATCCGGACAGCAAAGTAGCCAAAAAATACGTGACTATGAACAGGCGGAACCTACGAACAGCCACGGGTATTCTGACTGGTCACTGCCACCTACGAAAACACCTCCACAGACTGGGTCTCTCTGACACCCCACTTTGTAGAGGATGTGAGCAAGAAGATGAGACTGTCGAGCACATTCTTTGTGAATGTCAGCCACTCTCTCATTTTAGGTTTCATGTATTCGGCGAGCACAGGCTAACACACGCCAATATGAGGGAACTTAATTCAGGCGACTTTATCGCCTACTTCAGAGAAGTAGGCTGGTTGACAAGCTAGAACGAAGTTTTGAACCTCAGAAGGATGCACAATGGGCCAATTGTGGCCTAAGTGCTGTGGGGTCTACCCACCCTTCCAACCTTTACAGATACAGATAGTCCAATTAAGAAATTATATTTGAAGTCTTTACCTTCTACAATATAAACATCTTTTACCTTCTCTAAATGAAAAATCTTCATTTTTATTGTTGTCAAACCTTTTGTGTTTTTAACACCATTAATTGTTAATAATTTGTCATTTTTTCTTCTTCTTTTATTATTAGTAATTTAGAATTGATCAAAGAAATGTTAAAGCCCGAATCGAATGTACCAAATATATCAAATTTTCCTTCCAATGTTAGTTTGACTTTAATTAATGGTGGTATTATTCGTTTGTTTGTTCGTCACTTAACTTAACATCTAATACAGTATTATTTATATTCTTGTCAAAGCTTCTTTTGTTTTCATAATTATCAAGTTGTTTAAATCAATATCTTTCTTCAGAGTGGAAACGGCTACCATTATTTAGTATTTCACAAATTTTGCAAGGTTGTACTCGTATTTTATCAACTTTTTCTTTATTATCGATTGCGTTTATTATAATTATTTTTATTTATCGTATGCTCGTGTTTACCAATGTAATTGTAAAGGTTTGCAGTGGATGTTATTGATTGCCTATCCATCTTGTTCATTATATAATCTGGTAAACCCATTACAATAATATTTATCATTGTTTGTGTGCCAATTTCTTTATTTACATGTATTTAAAGATTATGGAAAAAATCATGTTTAGGGGAAGTGAGCATATCTTTTTCTCACTTGTCCAGGTGACGGGTGAGAAAAATACATACTTTGCTCACTTGTACTAGAAATAGGTATTAGTAAATCTTCATAAGCGATACTCCCTCTGACGACTGTTTGTATAACTAAATTAATATACATTGTTGTGTTTTGGATAAATTAAAGCAGTGTAAAACTGAGGTTGTGAATCAAATTATTTTCCCGTTTTACTCATTTTGAATATGAATAATTATTACTGTTGTGTTCCTCAGTGCTGGGCAAAAAAACCTGAACTGAGCTCTCACAGTTTTCCAGTTACAGGAAATTTGGAAGTTGTTGTGGAAACCGAAATTGGGGACAGATAACTTGTTGACAGAAGGAAAAAATGGATTAAGCAAGTGAAAATTGGAAAAAGTGTCTCTAATAATTACATGAAAGTTAGCAATTTTAGTTGTGATCAAATTTATTTTTGCACAATAACGATTTTTCATTTGGAATTCTGTACACCTTATACATTTAACGAGGAAGGCCAATAAGTTTTTCCATTTTCCACTGTTTCCTGCCTTCCATGCCCATAACGTTTTCAAAATCTTTATAAGCTGCTCTTACAAAATTGTCCTATGATTTAATGGGGGTTTGAATCAATAGCACTTGATTGTATGCATAATCCATAAAACTCAATTAAATCAGCATTTTTTACTCTCGTTTTCACACTTAAAATGAGATGTCCTACATTCAACACGTTTTCACCCTCTACTACGCATTTGGACCCAGACAACATTAGATATTCTATAAATATACGTGGAATATTAATTTTGGCATATTGGAATATTCTCTAAAAATGCCAAGAATATCTTTATGCTTTTTGGAATATTCCTAGAAAGTGAAAATGGGAATATCCTAAATATCTAGAGAATATTCCCAAATGAATATTCTTTTTCGTAATAATAATAAGAAGCTAGGATTATTCTGAGAATATTCAGAAAAACATTATCTAAGAATGTTCTTCAATGAATGTTTCCAGAATATTCAATATATACTATGAATATTCGTGGTAGATACATTTGGAATTTTGTAGAATTATTTCAAATTGTATATTCAGGGGATATTTTTGTATACTCAGTATATTGCAGGAATATCCTCAGAATGTTCGGTACCATACATTTAATGGGGAGAAGGGGAGGATTAGTACATAGGATGCATGTAAATGCACTTTTTTCAAATTTCTGTAAATCAATAAATTTTCATAGCCTGATGGGATTCTCTACTCGACCATTCACTGGATGGTGGCTTCTAAAGTGAATAAAGCGGCACAGGCACAAATTCGATTCAGAACATGAGGCCAATAACATTAGTGCTTAATTCTAGTTACACCTAAGAAAAAATATATTTCAACTACCTAAGCAAATTAAAATATAATTCAATATTAAATTGTCCAAATTTTTTATTAGACAAACATAAACTCTCTATAAACTTTTAAAATTTATAAATATTTAACTATAATATCGAGTTAAAGGCAAGTGAGATCAATTATCTACCTGTTGCTTCTAACTGTGAGTTCCGCCCACTAATTTGACAGGTGTAAATTCTTGCTATTAGAGTTTAAATTATCATAGAAATACGTTCATGACGTCAAATTTCATCCACAGCCAAGTTGAGTGGAAATTTTGTTGTACGCTCCTTATAAGGCCTATGCACTGCGATCTTTCAGCATTCGTTTTACCCAAATGGGTGAAACTGTCCGGATAATATTGTTACGAAACAGCACACTGGTATAGACCCTAAATCCGACTCTGTCTATGCCAGGTATGAAAATTAAAATTATGGCGGATACGCAGTGTTTTTATAACTGTTTGGGACTATCTTATCTAAACATTGTCTTTGTGACCAGACTTATCTAGAAAAGGCCAGAAAAATTATTTGTGTCTGTGTAAGCCGCAGCCCGGAATTTTCTAGTAAGAAAGGCATTAATATAAATAAAGACCGATCAGCGGAGGAGTTAGTTGATAAAGTGATCCCGAGAAATAAACAGATATACACCGAACAGTAAAGTGCTAATATAATCAAGTTTGTGTGCATATAAATTAGATTTAAGTGATTAGTTAAGTATATATAAATTAAGTGTTAGTGAGTTAGTGTTTAAATAAATTAGTAAGTAGCCATACAGAGTGTTTTAAATTTATCCCACCCGTAATAAAAACTTTTAATTAATAAGAAAAACATTACATTGGTGTCAGAAGTGGGATAATATAAATAAATATTTACGTAGAAATGGCCAAGAGATTAAGGGACCTGAAAATGGCGGAATTAAGAGCGGAATTGGAAGATCGTGAGTTGGAAACGTCCGGTAAGAAAAGTGAACTAGTAGAAAGACTTAAAGTGGCACTGGAAAATGACGGCTTGGATCCAGAAACAGATTTATTTAATGACGAGGCTTCCACCTTAATCTCGTCAATTTCTGCTAATATTTCTGCTAACATGGACGAGAAGATTTCTGCCATGGAAGAGAAGATTTCTGCTATGAAGCACGACATTTCTGCTAATATTTCTGAGAACATGGACAAGAAAATTTCTACTTTAAAGAACGATGTATCTGCTGATATCTTATTAACGAAAAACGACATTGCCGCTGACATTGAAAATGAAATTTCGTCACTAAAATCTGAAATCGAGGATAAGATGTCAACAATGGACGAGAAAATCGAGAATAAAATGTTATCGATGGACGAGAAAATCGAGAATAAAATGTCAACGATTGACGAGAAAATCGAGAATAAGATTACAACGATAGACGAGAAAATCAAGGAGTTAGAGGAAAAGATTGCCGATTCAAGAACGCGAGGCACGCCAGAGGAAGAAAAGAAGACCGAGCAAACGAAACTTTGCAAGCCAGAAATACTACCTAAGTTTGAAGACATTGGCAGTTTTACCCGAGTCAAGGCCCTAACGTTCGATGGAAAAATGTCGTGGACCAATTATGTGAAACAGTTTGAGGCAGCCGCTAGAGTGAATAATTGGTCCGATAAGGAGAAAGCAGTGAACTTAACCATCGCGCTTCGCGGAGATGCCTTAGATGTACTCCAGACGATACCTTTGGAAGAAACGGATGACCTCGAGCAGCTGAAGAAGAGGTTGGACATGCGATATGGTCATGAACATCTAGAACATTTGTACCAATCTCAGCTGAAGAACCGAAGGCAGAAACGTGATGAATCCCTTCAAGAATATGAAGTGGACATTGCCCGACTAGTTCGATTTGCTTATCCGTCAGCACCAGAGAACATGATGGAATGTCTGGACATTCAGGCCCTCATTGATGGCTTACGTGACCCCCATATGCAGACACTTCGTTTAGCCCATCCGAAAACATTAGTAGACGCATTGACAGCTGCTCTTGAATATGAAGCAGCAACGAAGGCTTCAGGATATAACAAAATTAGGACCATCCAAGAAGAAGGTGACGAAGACAGATTTGACCAGTTCGTTAGTTTCATAAAAGGTATGATGGATCAGAAACCGAGAAAAATCAGATTTTGGAATTGTGGCGAGCTAGGGCATGTACGTAGTTCGTGTAAGCGCCCCAAAGACTCCTGCAAACCAAGAACCCCAGTCACAGGAAAAATAGAATGGGTCGGCTACGAGGGGGCAGCACCGACCCATGATCGTTCCAAAGACCCTCTCATACTGATAGCTTCGCTCAGATGTCGCAACGACAGTGTATATGTCGATGGCGAAGTAAATGGAAAGAAATATGCTCTGCTGGTTGACACTGGAGCAACTAGAACCATTATACGACTAGAGATGATAAACCCCAAGAAGAAGCTTCTACCAACGATACTGCGACTGCGGACCGCCACAGGCGAGAGTGCCAACGTTCACGGGGAAACACAAATCCAATAGGGAATTGGAGCAGAGAAGTTCACGCATACGGTAATCGTAGCTGACATTGAAGAAGACGTGATTCTGGGAATAGACGTAATGAATGTACATGGTTTCCAATTAGACTTTAGAAACAGAACCATTAAAGTGGGCTCCGAGGAGGTATTCCTTCATCCACATGAAGGCAGCGCGGTGTTGGCAGCTGTACAGGAAAATACCGTACTACCTGCACGAAGCGAAACCATGATAGTAGCACGGCTACAGGGAATCATGGAGGAAGGTACACCGGTGATGATGGAGCCAAGGAACCACGACGAGAAGTTGGCAAAGGAGTACTAATTGGAAAAGGATTGGTTACGTCGGCGAAAGAGATCCCAGTACGTGTGATAAACGTGAATGATTACCCAGTCACCATCAAGAAGAAAACTAGGATTGGATCCTGCGTACCAGTGACGTCTATAGTTCGCCAAACAACGACCACTGATAATTCTAATGCCAGATTCGAACAGATGTTATCAGTAGCTGGTCAATATTTGGATCGAGCTGAAAGAAAGAGAATGAGAGAATTTCTCTTACAGTATCGAGACTTATTCGTACGAAAAGGAGGAAAGACTGGCAAAAGATCAGCCGTCAAACACAAAATCGATACTGGTAATGCTAAGCCAATTAGACAATCAGCTCGAAGACTTCCACGAGCGAAGAGAGAGGAAGCTGAAAGAATAATTCGAGAGATGGCAGAAGAAAAAGTGATAGAACCATCTACTAGTCCATGGGTGTCTCCAGTAGTGGTCGTCAAGAAAAAGGATAGAACTACGAGATTCTGCGTGGATTATCGCCAGCTTAACAACGTGACGAAGAAAGACAGCTATCCTCTGCCTCGAATTGACGATACGCTAGACACTTTGGCCGGCAGCAAACTGTTTTCCACCTTGGACCTGAAGTCTGGTTATTGGCAAGTGGAAATGGACCCAGAAGATAAAGAGAAGACGGCTTTTACCACCGGATCTGGATTATGGCAATTCAACGTCATGCCATTCGGACTCTGTAATGCGCCTGCGACATTTGAAAGACTTATGGAAGATGTCTTGAGAGGGTTGTCTTGGAAGACATGCCTGGTCTATTTGGACGACATCGTAGTACTGGGGAAGACATTTGACGAACATCTGAAGAATTTGGAAGACGTATTCAAACGACTCCAAGCTGCCCAGCTCATGTTAAACCCGAAGAAATGTCAGCTGTTCCAAAACCGAGTCAACTATCTAGGTCATATAGTGAGCAATGAAGGAGTGGCGGTGGATCCAGAGAAAATTGCTCCCATTCAGCAATGGCCGCCAAAACCGACAAACATCAAATTAGGAGTTTCCTTGGACTTTGCACGTATTATAGAAGATTTATCAGGAAGTTTGGAGATATTGCCAAGCCTCTAACGCGACTTACAGAAGAAGCAAGAGCTTTCCAATGGGACGAAGACTGTCAAACGGCTTTTGAAACTTTGAAGAGACATTTAACCTCGGCGCCGATATTAGGATATCCATTACCAGAGGGAGACTTTATTCTTGACACTGACGCAAGTAACGTAGAAATTGGTGGAGTGCTCTCACAGATCCAATGAGGGCAAGAAAGAGTGCTGGGATATTTCAATAAAGTCCTCTCCAAACCAGAACGAAACTACTGCGTCACAAGAAGAGAACTTTTGGCAGTAGTGAAGTCAGTGGAACACTTTTACCAGTATCTCTATGGTAGGAAGTTTTTAATCCGGACTGATCATGCAGCACAAAAGTGGTTGATGCAGTTCAAGAATCCCGAGGGCCACATCACTAATGGATTGAACGACTTCAAGAATATGATTTCAACATTGAACATCGAGCCGGTGTGAGTCACCGAAATGCCGACTCCCTGTCCAGACGGCCGTGCCCAACAGACTGCTCCCACTGCAACAAGGTAGAATCTAGGGAAGCTGCAGTTTCAAGAACTACTGTAGTCAACGAGGAATGGTCACCCACCAGGATCAGAGAAGATCAGGAGAATGATCCTCACCTGAAGATGATCCGGCAATGGAAGAAAGAAAATCGGCGACCTACCTGGCAAGGAGTGTCAAGATTTTCACCGAAACTCAAGGCGTATTGGGCTCAGTGGAACTCTCTTGTCCTGGAAGAAAGGCTGTTGAAAAGAGTCCTTGAAAACGATGATGGTTCTGAGATGTGGAGACAGCTAGTTATCCCGAGAACAAGGGTAGCTGAGGTACTGAAGAAGTTACACGACAGTCCATCGGGAGGTCATCTGGGAGTGAAGAAAACCCTTCAGCGAGTCCGTGAAAGGTTTTATTGGATGAACAGCTCCGACGATGTGAAGGACTGGTGTAAGAAATGTACGACTTGTGCTACGAGTAATGGACCACATCGCAAGAGAAATTCACCCATGAAACGGTACAATGTTGGAAGCCCTTTCGAAAGGATTGCTTTAGATATCGCTGGACCATTTCCGAAGACAGAAAATGGTAGCAAGTACATACTGGTTGTAATGGATTATTTCACAAAGTGGGTGGAAATTTACGCTATCCCGAACCAAGAGGCCACAACTGTCGCGGATGTATTGGTGAAAGAATTCATCAGCCGATATGGAGTGCCCATGGAAGTCCACAGTGACCATGGAAGAAATTTCGAAAGCCATCTATTCCAGGAGATTTGCGACAAGCTGGGAATGAAGAAGACCAGGACAACAGCTTTACATCCACAGTCAGATGGAATGGTCGAGAGAATGAACAGGACTATTGGAAAATACCTGGCCAAAGTAGTTTCCAGCCATCAGAGAGATTGGGACCAGTATCTCTCCCTATTCGCATTGGCTTATCGATCTGCCGTCAATGAGTCCACGGGTGAAACACCTGCGAAAATCCTGTTTGGACGTGAAATGAGGCTTCCTTGTGACCTGGGAATTGGCTGTCGGCCTGGAGAAGATCTAGCAGGCGAAGACTACGTGATCCAATTGAGAAGAAGGCTGGACGGTATTCGTGAATTAGTTCGAACCAATCTTCAAGTTGCCAGCGACAGAATGAAAAGTCGGTACGACACGCAGGCCACAGAAGGCGGTTTGAAAGAAGGGGATAAAGTATGGTTACACAACCCGACGAGGAGAAAAGGATTTTCTCCAAAATTACAAAAATCCTGGGAAGGTCCATACTTAATCAAGAAAAGGATCAATGATGTTATATATCGCATTAGCAAGATCCCCAACGGAAAACCAAAAGTAGTTCACCAAAACCGACTAGCCCCATTTGAAGGAGACCATGATCTAGAGGAAAGAGTAAGCCTCATTCAAGATGTGTCTGACCCTACCTTCGATGAATTTATGGGCACGTATGGAGTTACCGGGAAAGCCAGATATGGAGTCACTTCGGAACAACAACAAGACCTGTTCACTCTCCCGGAAGATTCCAGCCACTGGCAAGACACTGAAACTGAAACATAATTCGCGGTACGTCTTCTACGTGGTAACTAAAGATGAATTTAAAGATCGATCTACCTACCGCGATGTGTGGGAAGCACTTCGTAACCTCCGAGACCATGTGTTACAATCCAGCGTGAAGAAACTGGCTATGCCTAAGATAGCGAGTAACCAGTTGGATTGGCGAGTTATCAGGAACATGGTAGAGGTTATCTTTAGAGATACCGGTGTCCAGAAATTAATTTGCAGCTACAACCCCCGTTATCAGTATCCGATGAAGACGGTGCCCTGCTATTTCCATAAGATCGGAAAGTGTAGAAATGGGGCCAATTGCCGATTCAAACATCCAGTCTCGGCTACACAAAAGTTCCAGGAGGAACTTCCATTTAAGGAGGGGGTAATGTTACGAAACGGCACACTGGTATAGACCCTAAATCCGACTCTGTCTAAGCCAGGTATGAAAATTAAACTTATGGCGGATACGCAGTGTTTTTATAACTGTTTGGGACTATATTATCTAAACATTGTTTTTGTGACCAGACTTATCTAGAAAAGGCCAGAAAAATTATTTGTGTCTGTGTAAGCCGCAGCCCGGAATTTTCTAGTAAGAAAGGCATTAATATAAGTAAGGACCGATCAGCGGAGGAGTTAGTTGATAAAGTGATCCCGAGAAATAAACAGAAATACACCGAACAGTAAAGTGCTAATAGAATCAAGTTTGTGTGCATATAAATTAGATTTAAGTGATTAGTTAAGTCTATATAAATTAAGTGTTAGTGAGTTAGTGTTTAAATAAATTAGTAAGTAGCCATACCGAGTGTTTGAAATTTATCCCACCCGTAATAAAAACGTTTAAATAATAAGAAAAACATTACAATATACATAACTGATGTGTAACTGAAAAATGTCGTTTATGTTGATATATTTTTCAATCAGTCAGATATATCAATTTTACCCGACAGTTTTAATTGTTTGGGTAAGATGGCATTAAAAGCTGGCAGTGTGTTTCATCGTTTTTAAGCCAAAACGACAGCGCTTCACAAAATATATAAAGCAGGAATCTACTTGTTGAACATCATTTTCGTAAAATAAAATATTTATAGATACTTACATTCTTTTGTGAGGAATGAAAAAATAAAGAAAAAACAAAATTGACCAAATACTTGTTTCTATCAAAAAATATAGTGTTAATCTTTTAAAATTTATGAATATTTATAGGGCCCACACACTGCGAGCTTTTAGCATTCGTTTTACACAAATGGATAAAACCGTTTGGTTAAGGCTATATAACTGAGGTATAACTGAAAAACATCCTTATTGTTAACGTTTTTCAATCAGATATATAAATTTTATCCGTTCAGATAAGGCGGTGTTAAAAGCTAGCAGCGTGTGGATTCATAAACTTGCGTTATAACGTAACAGTTACTAGAATGTATTGCGACGGCCTGAGATGAACGTGCCGGTTGCTGTAATGGTGTGGTATCTGCAATTATAAAAGTAATTGTAGTAATCATCAATCAGGAATTTTACAAATATAAGTATTAAAAATATCATATTTGCTTAAATTTGTCACTATGCAGAATACATTACATTGACACTGGTATTCTGTACTGTCGCTTAAATACAAAGCATATGGTGATTAATTATTGTATGCTCTTCACATGTAAGTTTTTACCAGCCTCAACTTCTTAAGATAATTTACTTGTTTAAATGAATGTTGACTTAGTTTTATCAGCAGATATAAATGTTTTAATTTTTTTGTTTCCATTATCTTAACACCAGGATATTCCCTTACACAAATTCCAAGAAGGTATTAATCCTGTCAGAAAGTATTAATTAATTATGCTGCCAGGTGACAAAAAATAAATATCTATAACAACTGATTATAATCTCTACTTAAATTTAATATTTACCAAACTGAACAACTATTTTTTTTGGTGGATCATTCAATAAAATGTGACCTTTGCGTTTTAACCATGGAGATAGAGTAGGCACAGCTAGCTGAAACAAATGCTTGGAATATCTTCATTTGGAAACAAATTTTTCCTGAAAGTGAAGTTCACACAACCTATAATTCTTTTGTAAAGCATCTGTAGTATTTCCACACATATCTGCACAGTTACAATCTTCCAACCATAAGTGTGCCCTAAAAAGTAAATAAATATAGGTATATTTTTATATTTTCACATGTCTATAAAATAAATCAACTAGAAAACTACAAATTTATATTGAATATTATGTATTATTATTCAACATATTTTTTGCTGAACAGGTCTCGTCATCAGAAAAGCTATTGTAGAACATATTATTATTTCATGTTATTAAAGGCAGAGGGACATATCAATGTTAATAACCAAAAACATAGAATTACACAACTTACAATGCATAGGTACATGTAAAGTAAAATATTAGAAAAGTAATATATATGTCAATCCACTGCAGTTCATAGGTTGATATTAGATAACACGGAAGAGAAACGAACCTATTGATACTTGACTTTGAGCATGCCAGGCTTAAGCCCATCACAGACACATGATATAAGAAATTAACCAATAAACGTGTGTATAGAGGACGCCAGTTGCATTTTGATTGACTGGCGGCTTTTTGTTGACGCGATTGGGTACCTGTCTTGATTTGGCTTTACGCTGAATGTTATAATTATTATTTATATCTTTGTTCTCATTTTATCACACGACGATATGACGAATAACATTATATCCATACCGTATCAACCATTTATGTAGTATTCATATCGGGCATACTTTTATATCATTTTCTTATCTTATAATCTTTATCTGAACTTCAATGAGTGTTCAAGATTGTAAAATCTTGAAATTTATTCGTTTATGATACCTTTAGAATATATGAGATATTTGTATGTGTCCTTTTTTTATTGTATATATTTAAGGCGTAAATTCATTTTAGTTAATAGCTTTAGAAATATGTTGCAGAATTGATAAGATCTTTCTATTGTAGTAAATTCAAAGGATATTTTAATTTTATTTTCAAAATACTTTGTAAATATCACGTTTTCCAACAATGATTGTAAATTGTTTTGTATGGGCATATGCATACCACCTTTTTTGAAAGTCGACATCTTGATGCATTGTCCTATAGTTAAGAAGTTAGGAAAAGGTAACGTTTCACCCTATTATATATTGTATTGTAAAAACCCTAAATTTAGTGTCAATTCTGCATGAATTTTATGGTCGAGGTTCGGAAGACATGAAAGACATTTTTGAATTACCTTTCTGAGTAAATAGGTTACAATTGATATTGTAGTATTCCATAGAAATTTAACTTACTATTGGCGGCACCATAGCTGGTTCTTGTCTGGGAACCCGACAAGTCAAGTGATGCTGGCCAATAGGAAATATTTATTTTCGGTTGGTCAACCCAATCCACGTGTAAACACGCCCCTCGCAGATTTCTACTTAACACGTCTCACAACGTGAAGAAATCAGTTTTTTCATACTCAACGAATCGAGCGCAACGCTCAACAGTTTTTTCACACTCATCGATTCGAGCGCAATGCTCAGCAACGAAGTTAGTGTTCAACTCATCGAAACGAGCGCAAGGCTCAACAACAAAGTTAGTTTTTCACTCGTCAGTTCTACACTTCTAGACGCGAGTTTTACATTCATCGACGCGAGTTTTACACACTCATCGAATCGAGCTCAACGCTCAATAACAAAGTCAGTTTAAAATTCATCAAATCGAAACATAAAGTGTCTTCCGATCTGAAACCACAGAAATTCAGCGTTCACAACTCAACTTTGTAACATTTTGTAAATTTGTACATAATAAATTATTAATTTCGACATTAATTTTGTCAAATTAAGATTATTTATTTAGTTGAATGTCCACGCCAGTTGACGAAGTTCAACTAGAAATATAATCAAAAACAATGAGTTTAATACATGGTTAATAGTTTATTATTTGATATATTATATTTATTATATGTATGTTATTTTAACTATGTACGCCTGTGTAGGGTTAAATAACAAGATAAAGGGAATCGCTTTGTTCTCTACAATTATTAAAAACCAACTCCAAAACCATATATTGCCCACACTGTGAGAAATATTATTTCTCACGGCACTGTGCCCACACTACATACATTTATATGGAGAATCCAGTTGGGGATACTCAATGCCCAACCGATTTCAGCAGGGTATACTCGATGCCCAGCCGTCTTCGGTGGGTAGTCCTCGATGCTTAGACTTTTTCTACAATACTATTTACTTGTATTCTTTAAATTTGTGCAGTTGTAGAAAAAGAATAGTGTGCAACATGTGGGAAAAGTACTTTTTCTACAACTGCTATGTAAAGTAGCATATTTCTCATAGCTAACTTAATTTCAAAACCATATATTGCTCACACTGTGATAAATATTATTTCTCACGGCACTTTGCCCACACTACATACTTTATATGGAGAATCCAGTAGGGGATCCTCGATGCCCAGCCAATTTCAGAAACTTATACTCGATGCCCAGCCGTTTTCGGTGGGTGGTCCTCGATGCTTAGACTTTTTCTACAAAACTATTTACTTGTATTCTTTAAATTTGTGCAGTTGTAGAAAAAGTAGTGTGCAACATGTGGGAAAAGTACTTTTCTCACTCATGTGTTTGCGGCACTCTCCTTTGGCCCGTGCCACAAACTTCCACACTCGTGAAAAAAGTTGAATTTTCCCCACTTGTTTCACAATATACTATTTTAAAATTACCTATCCAGTATCGCAGCAGATTATATTTGGAGTACCTACATTAAAATTGAATAGTAGTTTTGCATTACTTTAGATCTAGTTATTAATTATTTTGGTACTTGTACTCATTTTTGTAACATTGTTTCAGAAGCAATAAATAGTTTATTACTACCTATGAGACTTTTAAGTGGTCACTTCATTAAACTTTAGTAGGCATCTTATTGATTTCCTGCAAAGACATTGTTATTACAACCTTTTTTAATTCTTATTATGGCATTTTTGGTAATAAAAACAATGTATTTAAATGTCAACTATTTATTAACAAAGATTTTATCAGCTATTGGTCATTACAAAATATGTTAACAGGTAGTATTAGAATTAAAAGTATAAAAAATGAAAATATATTCACAACATTCATATTTACACACAAAAATAACCTAATACAACAAAAAATAAATATTGTAAATCACAGACGATCAAGTGAATTTTAATTTTTCACCATATAATGCATTAAATTTAAAAAAAGGTAACACAGGAATGTTTAACACAAAATGTAATATTAGCTTATTAAGATGTTAAAAACATAACCACAAATTCGTGGGAAAAAACAAAATTAGAATATCAACACTTAATATCAAAAGAGATCAAAAATAATTCAGACAATGGAATAATACTTAGAATTTAATAAAAAATTAACTCAATTTCGAAGCTGGTTGAATGGGCCTTAAAACAGGCATTACATTTACTTTAGCAGTATTCAGTCTATCTTTAGCATGCCTTTTAACATGTTTAGCCAAATGATCAGATCGCATGAACTTCCTTTGGCAATAAGAACATTTGAATTTTTTCTCGCCGGTGTGGGTTCTCTTGTGCCTCGATAATTCATCAGATCGAGAGAATCTCCTTTCGCAGTCTTCCCATTGACAAACAAATGGTTTCTCCCCCGTATGTATACGATTGTGTGCTTTGAGATGCGACGATTTAAAGTAATTTTTCCCGCACCCTTCGTACTGGCATTCGTACACCCTTCTACGGACAGGAGCTACAGGAGAAGGAGCGTGCGCGATGAAGACTATCTGTGTTGGCAGAACTGTTCCGTCAGTCGATATAAATATTGTGTTTGAAGGATTGGAGGTTAGAATCTTCGGTGCTAATACAGGTAGTGGTAGTTTTTGAATAGGGACTGGTTTTAGTTCTTCCTTCGAAACATCTTTTTCATTTATTTCTACCTGTTCTTTGTTCTTTCGCATTTTGAATTTGAGGCTTTTTACGATGTTTTCTTCTTCGCGCATTCGGGGTATTGGTAGTGACGTACAAATCCCATTTTTATCCGCCCTTGTAATAACGGAGACTGTTCTGTTTGACGGAAGATCAGTCGATTGAGGAGGGGGGCAATAAACTGGAATGGGATTAATAGCTGGTTTATATTCAGGAAAAGAAATTGTTTTTCCTGGTAAAGGAGGTGTCTTAGATGGAGATTTAGGAGGGGTAATAGATGGAGGGGGGTACTGTAAGCTGAAATTCGTTACGCGGTATCTCTTCTTTAGTGGCACGTCTAGCTCTTCATTTTCGGAATCTGAAGGTTGAGGTGTAAGGAGACCGGACGTCTGTAAGGTTCTTTTTTGCCCCAAGAAGTTTTTCAGTTGAACTATCGTTGATTGTTGTGAATGTTCATCATCGGAAATCTGTAACAAATAAAAAATTATGTAATTTGATACTTTTAGACAAAGTGAGGCAAGAAAAGTCAAGTAAACAAATATAGGACATACATCATAAAAAGTGATGACGGTGGCGATGAATGACAAATTCATTTTCAAATTGATACCAACGTTACCGCTTCAATACTAAAATCATCCGTTCGTTTTGTATCATCTCGAACAGATCGGAACAACAGTTTGTTCGTATTATTTAGTCCATTATGTAAGTCAATGTATTGTTAAATATTACCATTTCTATATTATTTTTGATTTAATATGAAAATTTTTGTATTTGTGGAAAAAGAGTTTAATTTTTAAGAAAATAAGACAATTTGCATTGTAGGTTTGTTTTTGACACATAGCTTTGGCATCCAAAATAAATAGTGGAAGAGCTCAAGGCCATACCAAACAATCGGATATCAGAAGTTCTTCAAGGATTGGCACAATAGGCTGGTGCGCTGGTGTGAAAACGAATTTTAAATGCTAAAAATAAGAAAAAGAGAACAGGCAAGGACCAACAAAATATTGTTGAGTTTTCAAGAAAAAAGAATATTCAAACACGAAAACATTCAAAATGTGAATGCAGTTTAGGGGTTCATGACGGTTTTTTACGCTTTATGGCGAAGTGTTCAATACAAAAGATGTAGATAATAAAATAATATGAAAGTTTTGTATTCAACATTTTTTGACATAACCTCAAATTAACCGTCAAAATGGTGAAAAACAGATGATTCAGTTTTTCGCAATTTTAGGTGTTTTAACGATCAATAAACCACATTTAAACGATTAAAATGATCACTTAATAGACCTTCGAAAAACAAAAAGACAATTGTTCGTAGAAGATAAGGGTTTTTTTTCGAAAAATAGTCGTCTTCTGAATTGCGAAAGAATTATACTTATTCGACACCAAAAATAGATACTTTCACTAAATTTCATGTAAATTAAATCATTTATAAGTGACAAAAAATTAAATATTGAAAAATCGGTTTTTTTGTAATTTTGAGGTTATGTCGAAAAGTGTTGAAAACAAGAGTTTTAGATTTTTTTTATTATCTACAACTTTTGTATTGAACATTTTCCGCTAGGAGGTCTCATTTAGCCTCAAATAACAAAAAACAGTTTTCCACCCCTAAACTTCATCTCCATTTTACCACTTCGAGTGTTTTCTTGTATAAATATATTTTTTTCCTTTAAGTTGGAACCTCAACAACATTTTCCGCCCGGTCCTAGCCTGTTAGTTTTTTTCATTTTCATAAAAATTATAGCCCCCAGCCTACAAGTGCATTCTATTTCTTTGAAAGAGTCAAAGTAGATATTGAAAAAATATTTTTTTCTACGCCCTATCTTTAAAGTACCTTGTATTTCATCGGTTTGCAGCGCTTAAAGTGGTTGTTTATGGTTAGAGTGAAAAAAGTAAAAAAGCGTTAAAAAAAGTGCCGTAACGTTAACTTTATTTCACGCTTCCCATAAGCTAACGCAATGAATCTTGGCTGGGCATCGATGATGGACTTTCACGAAACTTGAAATACGTATAATTGTAATTTACCGAAGGAGCTTGATTAAAATATCCCAAATTTCTATTTGAATTTTATTTTTTTGTATAGGCCTGTAAAAATAATGTATGCAACATGTGCATAAAGTGTCTATTTTTCACTCATGGAATTGCCAACTTTTTCCATTCGTGAAAAAAAGTACCACTTTATGCACTTGTTGCATAAATTACTATTCCAGAAAAATAAAATGACATCTTATTTCAATTTGTAACTTTTTGTTGCACCCCATGCATTTTAATCGACTTCCTTTTCAACAAACCTCGTAGACTTACTTATCAATTTTTTTTACTTTGCCCCAAAGGTTTTACAACAATGTTCTAATGTCTTTGCTTTGCCCCAAATACGTAACTATTTAAAGAAGTTTAAATAGGTAGGTATGCCAGGTTATTTTTTACTTTCTTTATCTTTACATTTTCAAGTCCATATGAGTCAATTTGATTTGGTATTCTAATGGAATTTTTTTGCGAGTCTACATTGAATGGCAATGTTATTAAGTATTCCTAAAAAATTTGCATATAAACGTGGACTTTGGTCACTTATTACGAGTAGGTATCCTATGAAAGTTAAAAAAGGCCACCAAACAAGTTTTTTTTAATAGAAATTATGTAGATTACATGTACAAATTAAATTTAATAATATAGGTATTAAACGTGCTGTAACTTTTCAAAATACTAATATAATAATAATAAAGGGCCAAGGACATTTTTTGAGGAAAATTCCCAAACTATAATAAACTAGACAATGTTTTTCCATTGAAAATTCGCCATTTTGTTGAAGAAAATCACATTTTAATTTCTTTTGGGTACATTGGAGCACAAAGGTGTATGCTTTTATAAAAATTACACACATTTTTTCTTTATAAGTACCTTCAAAAATTTCCTCAATACTTAACGCATTTATATTTTTATTATTGCAAAAATTTCTCTTCATCTTATGAACCATTAATTAATTTGTATATGTTAAAAGTTGGAAAATTATATGTTTTGAAACATATTATAAATTTAAGAGAAAGCATATTCCACAGAAATTGGTAAACATGAATAAATTTTCCATATTTATATAAAATATCAAATAAAATAACGTTTATCAATAAAGGCAAATAGCGAATAAAACGTATCTTTTACAATTTTTTTATGTCGAAAATGTAATTGAAAACAAAGAAATGTATTTTCAAAAAAATACTTACGTTCTTTAGGGATGGTGTAGATGGAGGAGAAATTATATTTTCTGCCATTTTCTCTTCAATGACCATTCTTAGACATTAAATCACTATTAAAATACACAAAACTAATATAAGTTCGTTTGCAGCGTTAAAAATCTAGAGCGATATTACTATTTTGAATTGAAGCTTTCTTGATATTGTTCTGGCATGGGATTGTCTGGGTGTGTAGCGCGCTGCATCCGTGAAACGGCCAATGGTGCGTGGGGGCTCGTGTCAACCGACCAATCGTAGACCAGCTGATCATCCAAACACTGCATGATCTCTTGCATGGTGTTCACGTGCACAAGTACTGACAGAACCGGCGGTTGACCGTGATTACGACGTCATCCAAGCGTGCTAGTTCAGTGTAACGTCACAGACAAGCCCGCATCGCAGGCGTGCTAAATCGGTTACTGCATCATGTTGATTACAATAACAAAATAGTAGATAGCGCTTTTCAATAAATCATGCAAGTAGTGAACTTAAAATAAAGATATAGAAATAACAAGGAAATGAATTTCATAAAAAATATTTTTATAACTATTAAAAATATTTGCCTTTAAGATCTAGGTATTTACTTGATTACTTCTTGATACTTTCACAAGATAGTCGAAACTGTGAATTGATCTATAGGGTAAACATACCAGTTATTGGACAGAATGAAATTTTTTTTAAATTCCAGTCGTTTTCAAAAAGTTAGTTATTGGACAAACAATTCAACTATTGGACACAACATTTTCAGTTATTGGGCAGTGGCAAAGTAATTATTAAAAGCAAATAAAAGATTGAAATAAGTGTTCAAAATAGTACATACCTATATTAGAACAAAAGTTCATAAGGCATCATTTTATCGCAAGCGTTCAAAAGCTTAGAAAACGAGCCGAAGGCGAGTTTTCTTTTTCTAAACGACAAGTGCGCTGGAAGGACTTATGAAAAAGTTATTTATAGGTAGGTACTAGTTTTCTACTTTGCGTATTTTGTGTCCAAAAATTATCAAATTTAAAAAAGATGCTAATTAAAACGATTTAGAAAATTTTGTTTTTATCGATGTAGCGGTTGATAATACTGACATTAGCGTCAACTTGAAACATTTTAAAATCGAATAATTGTGTCAATTTGCAATAAGTTTGTGTTTTTTACTTTGTTTAATCGTCTACCTGCGTGAAACATAATGGTAAATTATGGAAGGTGTACCCCACCAGAACTATTTGTTGTAGTATTTATTTTTAAATGGTGCAGTATGTTATGATGATTAAAGCGTTCCTTGGATTAAAGTTGGGTTATGTTATTTGTGTGCTTGATTTTTAGACGACGAACGTTGACGTTTCGGTGTTACCAACCTTGATGAATAAAATATATAGTTTCGAAAAACGTTCACTTTGAACCTCAACGGGGTTTAATAAAGTAATCATTAGAATCGCATAGTAGAAAAACTTCTAGGCCTAAAAAAACCGTCTTTCTTGTGCATGACTCTTTGTCTCTGGCATGACCAAAGAATTTCACATTTGGCAACAAAATAGAAACATTAATCGAATGTCAATTACGAAGTTTTCATCTTTTTCAACTCATGTGTAAATTTTTTTATGATTAGCTTAATAAATAAAAAAAGTTATTGACCTTCAAAGTTTGAGGAATACCGCTCATGTTGGCTACGGATCGATTACGTCCCAATACACGACTCTGTCCACAGCGAGGTGGGCGGCCTGAACGCGCCCATGTATTTCAGTGTTATTGTCACCTAACCACGTGTACCTTCTTCGTAGTTTCTGTTTAAGCCATGAGGAACTCAATGTTTTTAATATTTCGCGCAATTCGGAGTTATATCTTGGACTTTCCCGAGAAATCTATTTTCTTATAGATCTTTTAGGCGAAAGTGTTCAGCAGCCCCAATTGAAAATTCTGATCAAGCAGAAAAATTAGACTTAATGATTTCTTTGCAGCTGTAGTGTCCATAATTCACGTCGAAAGAGCTATTGGAAGAATCAGAAATTTCAAGATGTTGGCATCTCACGCTGGCGTGGATGTCTACCTCTTTTTGATTATATTGTCATAATAGCTTACGGACTTGTAAAGTCCCTTAATAAAACAATAAGGTGACTTCGAGACCCAAAATGTGTTTTTTATTAATAGAACATTCAGTCGGACAACAGTTTATTAAAAATATTTTTTTCCAAAAATTCAAAATTTTTTGTATCTAAATGTAAACAATATGTTTCATCACAATCTAATTTGTATACGTCTATTTTCTTAGTTGATTCAAAATCCTCATGAGCTAAGTAAAATATTCCTTTCTTCTTTTCAGCAAAAAACATTTGTAGTTATTATTATGCTTTATTTATCATAGATAATGTTAACAATAAACAATAAAAAAACAATAAAAACAACGAAGTACATACTTAATAAGCCAGATGATCAAAAAACAGCTAGACAAAAAGAAAAAAAACGAAAAATAAATCTGCAAGCTACAAGATACAAGCATAAAAATATCCAGGATGTAAGCACAAAACATAAATAGAAATAGAAATGTACAATTAGTTATATCAATAAAATAGTATAAGCAAATAAACAAACAAACTGTACCAAAATTAAACAGAAACATGTATAAAGCAACCATGAAATGAAGTAATATATAATATGAATAAAATATAAAATAAAACATGCACAAAATAAAATATAAAATGAAGGTTAAAAATATGAAATATTACAAAAAATGTATATTATATACATGCCAATAAATAAATGTGAATATGAACCACTAGATTTCAGTGGGATTACTTTTAATGTATATGATCAATAATTTTTTAAACATTTTTACGCTTTCACTAACTTTTATGTACTGCGGTAGATCATTAAATTGTACAACACCTTTGTGGAATAAATTCTTCATCGAACTTCCTTTAATGGTTGTCTTCACATAAAAATTAATTGAATTTGCTGATCTTGTGTTTTTATCATGTATTTGCGAGATTGGAACTAGCTTACCATGTAAATATTGCGGTAAGAGATTATTGATAATTTTGAAGATGAAAATCATTGTTTGTACATACAGAAACTTCTCAACTTTTAACCAATTTAAACAGTTAGTCATCAATTCCACACTAGTATACCTATTGCATCCCAGAATTACTCTCATCGCCTTGTTTTGAATAATTTGCAATCGTTCATAACTAGCTCTAGAACAACCTGTATAAATTAGTGAACAACAGTAATAAAAATGTGGTAGAACTAATGTATTGTAAACCATAAGCTTAGTATGCATTGACAGAAATGGTGAAATTCTTCTCAAAAAACCAATTTTTTTCCCAATCTTTCTACATATGTAATCTATGTGACTATTAAATTTTAGTTCATGATCCATCATAAAACCTAAATATTTTATTTCATGTACACTCTCTAGGTCCTGATCATTTATCTTAACACTCAAATCAAGGTTGAAAAATTTAGCTCGCAAAACAGGACCACCAATGAACATAAATTTAGATTTGGATTCATTTACTTTTAGTTTATTGATCTTGAATATGTCAGAAATTTTTTTGAATTCAGAATTGACTGTTTGAACTACTCCAACAAAATTATCCCCGTAATAGTAAATGAGGGTGTCATCCGCAAAAAGATGGATTTTACATTTCTCTAGTACATTTCCCAAGTCATTTATATATAATATGAAAAGTAGGGGCCCAAGAACACTACCTTGCGGAACACCAATATTGTTTAATTCCGGATCCGATGTTGAATTGTTAAATGTGGTTATTTGATATCTGTTCCTCAAATAATGCTGAATCCAGGAATAAACTACCCCACTGAAGCCATATTTCCTCAATTTCAACAATAATATATCACGATCTATTGTTTCAAAAGCTCTTCTGAGATCAATAAAAACTGAACAAATTCCTACTCCCGGCCTATCTAGAATATTTTTCATGTCAGATATAACCAGTTGGAGTGCCGTCTCACAAGAATGCGAATTACGAAAACCAGATTGATAATTGTGTAATATCTTATTTACAGAAATGAATTTACTTACTTGATCATACACTACTAGTTCTAGTAATTTCTCACAAAAAGGCAGCATATTGATTGGCCTTAACTGATCAGCTTTGTTTGTATTTAATACTTTGGGAATAGGAACTATAGTTGAAGTTTTAAATCTTTGAGGAACTATGCCCTTTTCCAAACTCAAATTTATCATATTAAGCAAAGGATAGCCTATCACGTGAAACAAATTCTTAATAACATCAAGACCTAATTCATCAGTACTGTTTTTCTTTTTTTGGGATTTTATTATTTCAAGTAGCTGTACAATGTTAATTAAATCGAAATATTCCATTTTTGAACCATTTAAAGGGACGGTTTGCAAAACAACATCGGTACCGGAATCAGGAACTATTATGTTACCCACAATATCGCAAATACTATTTATATAATATTGATTTAAAACATTGGCCAAGTTGTCAGTGTGAACGATTCCATTACAGTCTATACTGTCAATCCTAGTCCTACTAGCTTTCGTCTACCGCATTAGTCAATGAAAATCTTTTATACGCTATGTTTTTATCTTTAATAGCATTATAACAATCAGTATTAAACCATGCATTACCCTTATTTTCAATATTAACGGTTCTACTAGGAGCTACCGAGTCCATTGCCGATAATATATTATTTGAGAAAATATCAGCCACAACATCAACATCAACCAATGAATAACCCCAATCCTTTTCAATTAACATGTTTACCATTTCATCATACTTGATATCCGAACGAATTCGCTTAGTGTCATTTAAATTAGATGCAGTTGAACAATGCGTTTCAATTTGTATTATAGAATAGTCAGATATTACATAGTCTTTTTCCACATAGGTCGATATTGAGTAGTCATTGCTTATAACCAAGTCTATTATAGATTTAGAATTCCTGAATACCCTGGTATATTCGGTAATCAACTGCCTCATCCCATTGTTTTCAATATATTCTTGAAGTTTACGTTTATTATAATTATTATTTTCATAATGAATATTAAAATCACCTGTAATTATTACCGAGCAACTACTATGCTTATCGTTATAATCATCAAACCATTTAAAGAAATTTTCAAAGAAAATATTGAGATTACCATTTGGTGATCTATAAACACCTGTTATACCATAAGAAATATTATTTATTTTTATATCTAGAGATAGAAGCCAAAAATTCATATCCTCAACAACTGTTTTAATATTAGAGATTCGATAACCCGTTCTTACAAAGATTAGCACTCCCCCTGTATGCCGACTGCTTGAGTCACATCTTAAGATTTCATACCCGTTAATACATAATTCAGACATTTTAAAATCTTCAGTTATACATGTTTCTGTTAGGCAGAGAATTAGTGGTTCATATTCATTCACATACGCAATTATTTCATCACGATGTTTATAGAAACTTTGAGCGTTGGTACATGACAATAAGAGCTTATTATTTACAACTTTGCTGACATGTTTGGAACTATTCGTGCTTGATATTAATTGCTATTGATAATTGATTTTACCTCTATTAATTTCAATTTGCTTTCTATAACTTGTACATTCTTCATCAAATACATTATGTTCAAAATTAATATCTTTTAACTTTAACACATTCACGGCGTACTTACAGTTAGTGCATTCCTGTTTTACAGCCTTACAATTTTCTTTCTTATGATTTTGACTACACAGAGGACACACTACACTTGACTTACACTGATCAGCACGGTGTCCGTATTTCCAACAATTGAAACACCTAAGGACACTCACAAATTCAAAATATTTATAACTCGACCATCCTATATATATCCTGTCTTTATTCTTAGTTAAGTAATTGAAATGTTCACCAGACATTTCAATTAAAACATTACACCGCCTCTCATTCATCTTCGCAGCATACACACGGAGGCATCGAATTTCATCCCTCATTGTATCTGGGAAATTCTGGTTCACTATCTGAGATATCAGACTCTGATGGTCAGTTGTATCCTCTTTCAAGACATTAACTATTTTTATACGTGGTTTGAATAAGTTACCAATTTTAACGTCATAACCATTACCTAATTCTCGTTCCGCTGTTGATTTCAATTTTTGTAGTGAATCCTTGTTATCACAATGTATCACTAAACCATTAGTTGTTTGTTTTATTTTCGATACAGCTACCGAAATATCTGCAGGGTTAACTTTTTTCAGTAACTCGTTTTTAATATTTCTACTATCTTCTTTTCCATTTTTTGATTTGATAACAAGGGGTTCTACTACTTTTTTTTTGTTTCGAACAACTTCGGACCACACAGGTTTCGTTTCCACATTTTTGTTTTCAAATAATTCGATTAGTTTATCGGCCTTCTCAAGAATTTCGTTTGCTTTGTTTATATCGATTGTGCTGACTTTTTTTAGTTTGTCATTAACAACCGATAAGCAATTATCACAAAACCATTTTAAATTAGGTGTATCTTGTAAAAACTTTGATAACTGGTCTTTCACTCTGATACACTATAAATGAAAATATTTCTCACATAAATCGCATTGGATATTTTTTGTATTTACTATAAAGTTGTCAGAGCACTGAGCACACACGTGTGTACCCGACGGCATCGTACTTACTACTGAAGTTGAATTTGCATCATATATTTTTTAGTTAGAATACCATTGCAGACGTAGTTTTTGAAATTTTCATTTTTCAAGGGGCATTTTATCTCTATTATGTAGTCATCTGCTATTCCATAAGGTGATGCACCAATAACTGGAAATTTTTTATCAGTCCACTCATGTGAATATCAATATTTTCTTTTTGTTGCAGAGCTTGGCGCACTTGTTCTAAAGATTTACCTAAAATAAAACATCTGATCAGCTTCGCAGTAACTGAATGCATCGATTATTTATCAATGAAAAAAGCGCATTGATATATTCACAACAAAATTAACACATATTATATCTTACCGAAACCGGCATTGGTAATAAAATACGAAGTATTATGCTCGTATTAGGAAAAGAATCCACTAAGATGTTAACCCGTTGCCTACCATATGAATCACCGGTGATACATCATTTGTGGTTGCCCTTTTACATTTAGGTATATAATAAAGGTTTCTCTACCGTACCAAGCGCTTTAATAAGTCCTAAGTCGTTACGGAGCGCAACAGATGTCGCCATGATACTTAAAATGTAAAACGCAAACTTATTTTGATTGCTTTGAGTGTGATCACCGGTGATTCACACAGTTAGATAATGGATAAAAAAACTGAAGAAAAACTTTTGCAATAGAACGACGATTTGCACAGTGATAATGGTATAAAATATAAGACAGAAAACATGTAAAATTTTATTTATATTTTCTAGGTTTGAACGTTGATGCAGGGGTCTCAGAGTCTGAAAGTTCGCACTCAGAAATTGAACAGGAAGAACCGTTCCCACCGGCTGAGTCTGAGCTAAGCGGTTCGGAATCAGACACAAATGAGAGTGACGATCAAGTACCGCCGGTGTCTTTGCTATCTCATGTGGGCCAATCTCAGCAAATCAACCAGTGGATGGACGTAGATGGATCATCTTTACTACAATTTTCGCTTGTCAGTGCATGTAAAATTAATATTGCCAATAATATGGAACCCGCAGAATTATATAGACTCATCGTAGACGACACCATACTCGATATGATAGTACAAGAAACAAATGGAAATGCTAAGAGATACAAACCCCAATGGAAAGACGTTTCTATTAATGAGTTGGAAGTGTTTTTTCCATATTGCTTTATATGGGACTTGTTCCTTATCCTAAAATTTCCGATTATTGGTCAAAGAAATTTTTATATAGGCACTGTTTTGTACGCCACGTCATGGCAAGAAATAGATTTCAGTGCGTCTTAAGATTTATTCACTTCACTGATAACGAAAAGGCAGACAAACAGGATCGTCTAAACAAAATAAGACCGCTTGTAATAGCACTTATTAAAAAATTTAAAGACGTAAAAGTTCCACTGGATGTGGTGTCTATTGACGAGACAATGATGCCGTTCAGAGGGCAACTGCTTTTCTTACAATATATTCCCGGTAAAGCCTCAAAATATGGTGTAAAAATTTTCAAACTTCGTGATGAATTCGGATATACGTACGAAACTCAGGTAAAAGTAACACAAACACAGCATGAAGACACAGCAATAATGTGGTACTCAACTTGCTCAAAGATGATCAGGGACGCACATTAGTCGCAGATATTTTTTATAATAATATGGAATTGACTAATATTTTATTACAAAGAAAAACTCACAATGTGGGAACTCTGTCAAAAAATGTAAAAGGTATTCCAAAAGATGACAAAAAAATGAAAAAAGGGGAGATAAAGGGAAAAGAATGTAAAGGCGTTATAGTAGGTCACTGGAAAGACAAAAGAAGCGCAAGGTTCATAACGACAAGGCATACGCTAGGAATGACAGAAGCAAGGAAGAAAAATCATAAAGAGGAGCTGGTATATAAGCGGGAGGCTATTATATTTTATAACAAATATAAAATCGGTATAGATATCTCTGATCAAATGTATTCTTACTTTTCCGTTTTAAGACGTACCATAAGATGATACCACAAAGTGGCTTTCGAATATTTATTTGGAACTGCAGTAGTCAATGCACTGCTACTATACCAAATATCAACCAATAGAAAACTTTAGATTGCCGACTTCAGGGAGCAGCTGGTAATGGCGTTGCTAAAAAAAGTAATAGACAACAAGAAGGGAAATTAGAAAATTAAACATAAATTGGAGGAAGCTGAAGAAAGAACAGTGAATAATCAAAAGGAAAGCGCTGTGCCTCCTGCTACGAAAAGCAGTACAACCTATTAAAAAATTCCCGGTTGGCGGCAAAGAAGACAAAATTAATATCAACGTTTTGTAGGGAATGTCCCAATTCCCTTCACTCTGTTTGAAATGCTTCCAAAAAAAAACTCTAAATGCTTATTTTCATAGTTTTTAAAGTTGTTATGTTCATTATGTTCTTATGCCCAAAACAAAATAAAAATTATAAAGTACTTAGAATATGCAGTTTTATGAGTCACCCGTGATAACCACTTAGTTTATAAGATATTTGGTTCATTACTATACCAGTAGTGTAGCGATTTTCTCTTATATTTGTCCCATTTAATTTTTGGGGCAATTTGAAATAATGTTGTTTGATATCACCGGTGATACACATGGTCTATGAATGAACCTTTGTTGTGAATCACCCGTGATACGTATGGTAACTCAGACCAGATTTTTCAAATCTGGCCTTGGTAGCCAACGTGTTAATTCTTATACAATTTAAAGTTTCTTCTGGAGACATAATAACTTTTTCATCA
This sequence comes from Galeruca laticollis, assembly GCA_963921935.1. Classification (NCBI taxonomy): domain Eukaryota; kingdom Metazoa; phylum Arthropoda; class Insecta; order Coleoptera; family Chrysomelidae; genus Galeruca; species Galeruca laticollis. Next base: position 160,308,634 of record OY998175.1, on the reverse strand, counting down.
AAATTTTGTAAATATTGCTATTCTTTAACAAGTTCCACGGCAGTTATGTCTCGTTCATTGTGAGTTTTGTCATTTAATAAATTTTCAACTTTTTGACATAATTCTAATTGTTCGTTGTCAGAATAATTTTTAAATTTATGAATAAAAACGCGAAATTATTAGAGTAAGAAGAAAGTAATTGGAATCTCTCATCCACTGATGTTATGATTACATCTAGAGCATTAAAAAAACAATCAACTTTGAACTTTAAAGTTTCGTCGTTAATCGATTCATCGTCACATTCATAATCAAAATGTATTTTTTTTTAAATTTCGCGGTTTAAGACCTCTTTGTTTATTGAATCTAAGCTGGATGCTATTTCTATAGCATCAATCAATAGATCATTAAAACCTCTATCGGAGCGGTAAGCTTTCAAAAAATTATTCAAATTTTTCACGTTTTTTTCAAGGTGTCCTTCGCTTATTTCAAACCGAGCATCATAAACCTCCCCAAGTTGATACCTTAAAGGAGTTATTACATCTATTCTACTACTGAATTGCCCAGCGTTTAGTAGGAGCCGCAAAAAAATACAAACAGTTCTTGAACTAAAGAAAAAAAATTGATGCTCAAAGTATTCAATTTTGCGGCATCACTGACGACTACATTTAGGCTATGATTGCAACAAGCAATTTTTTTTTGTAGGCCATTATGCCTAACCCGACACATCATCTATAGGACAAAATAATAAAAAATGTTCTTATATGCTAATTCCCGTGCTCGTTAAATTAACAAATCTTTTACAAATTTGTTTTTGGTGACTAGAGTCAGGTGTGCAGTTTAATAATATGGCATAATATTTTGCCTTTTTAGCTAGTTCTAAAATTTTGGATTTCCATGAAAAGCTAAATTTTTCTCACCTAAAAACTGAATCACGTAGAAAATTCTTTCTATAACAACTTGCCAGTATTTACTTTCTCTGTTATTACATTTTAAATTTCAGAATCCATTATTTCATTTTTGTTAAAACGGTTAGAAACTTCTAGCAATTTTAGAACAATTTCGATGTGTAACTTGCTCTTTTCACGAATGTTTAAATGTTCATTTAAATGCTGCCAGTCATTGTAACCAGATTCATCACTAAGGCGAATAGATTTCAAATCGCTGTCATTAAAATTTTTACAACAGAAGCAGTAAAGTGAATTTTTTGTTTCGGAATACAACAACCAAAAACGCTCAGTTTTTCCTTTGTTCGGTAAAATTCTAAACAAGTAACTATTGGAAAATTTACGCCTCAACTCCGAACTATCTCTCGGATAAATTTCCTTTTTGATTTGATAATGAGGAGGGCCACGTTCGACTAATTCTTGAATATTATTAGGGCGTAATTTATTTGGCCATAGTGCTGCATCTTTCGAAAATTGACTCATATTTTCCGTTCAGGTAATTTTTGAAGTTGTTGATTTCTCATTATCAGCGGAACTTGAAGATGTTCATGGATTGCTTTCTAGATCAATTTCTTGTCTGCTACTGATAATTCTTTCAAGTACAGGCTCAGAATATTGATGGGATTCAGCTGTATTATGTTGTTATTAATATTTGGCAAAGGAGACTCGAGTTTTCAAAAAGAATGCGTAATTTTGATATGGTTTTCCAGTTATTCCTCTCTTTTTCTTTTATTCAGCAAATTTTGGTATCCAGATAATTTCTTCGTTTTTCTGATCTCCTGTATACTGTAAGGAAATTAATACGTAAGTAAAAAAATTGACAAATTATTCATGAAAAATGGAAATGTTTCGACGTCTCAAACTCAAACTCGAAAGTATTTTCTCAACATTATTTATCTCAAAATTTATAAATTTTTATAAATAGTACATTGCTTAAAATTCCAATCAGTTCTATATCTCGATGGAATAGTTGTGAGCTTTAAAGGGGCCTTTCCAGGTAGATCCTACGACGCAAGATTATTTAGGGAATCCGATTTGTACGCAGAGTTAGAGCAAGTAGCAGTATTTCCAAATGATCAGAAATTTGTTCTTTTATGACGACCAAGCATTTTCCTACTCGACAGAATGGACTACCAGAATATCAACAGCAATTTAATAATTCAATGAAGATCATTAGGACTAGTGTTGAGTGGGGTTTTCTAAAAATAATAGACAATTTGCTTTTTTGGACTTTATAAAATCCGAAGCTACTACTACAGGATTAGGAATGTATGTACATAGTAGCTGTCATTTTGATAAACTGTCATACAACTTTATAGGGTAGCCAAACCAGCCATTATTTTAATTTGAGACCACCCTCACTTGAAGAATATTTGGGAAATTAAAATTTTAAATAGGGAGAAATTATAAACCAAAGTACACAGCCAGAGACTGATAATTATTTAAAGGTTTCCAAAGAACATTCAGGTTTGTTTTCTAGCGTTTTTGTATTTTATTTATCATAATTTTATATACATTTATATATTCTTTAGACATTAGACAAATGTATACTAAAGAACGTACAACCTGTACAATTATAAAAAAAGCATATTTGCTTAATTTACTCATTACAGACTGAATAAGTTGTTGTTGCGATGCAATTGTTACTAATATACTAATATATTTCCCTTTCACCCATTTCCAATCGTATTCTCTCTTTTTCAGTGTTTAACTTTTCTTTTCTCTCGGCTGCTTTCAACTCAAATCTCTTTACTTACAAATTAATTCCCCTTTCTTCTAATGCAACTTTTCTTTCACCTAAATCCAGTTCTCTTAGCCTAATTTACTTTGTCTTTGTCCTCCTTTTGTTGGAGGCATCCAAGGCATTTTTTCTTAATAAATTTTCCTTATTGTTTCTTCGCTTTACTGGTCCTAAAACAAAGTACTAATTAGTTCAATTCATACAATCTTTTTAGAAATACTTTTTACCGAAAATTCTTTTTTTGGATTCATGGCTTTTACTATTACTACTATTAGATACTTTGGGTGTTGCTTTTAGAAATCCATTGTTTTCTTCTCGGTGTTCTTTGAATAATTCATTGTCTTTTAAATGTGAAGTTGCCTCTGAATTAGTTTATGGTGTTGTAACGTTGTCATTACTTAAATCATCCACTAAAATAATGAACACCTTTATTATAATAAAAGAGCACTACCTAAATAATTATATTTAATAAGGGACCATCCATAAAGTACGTCACACGAATTTTAGGACTTTTGAACCCCTCCTCCCGTCCTTGTCACAGGTTGTCACATTTTTATAACCCCCCCCCCCTCCTGATGTGACGTCACACATTTTTTAAATTTATGTATGTATTTAAAAATAATCGAGAGAAAACAGCTATTTTCATTTTTTACTTATTTTTATTAAATAATAATCTAATAAAATCAACATAAAGTCCAACATTTTATAAAACCGAAAAAACAAACGACTAGTTAGAAAATAATAAACGATTAATTATATTAATTAAAGATAAAAAACTTAATTATCGAGTGTCCATGCACTTTGGATCCACTTTTTTATATCAGCTATTACTGGTAAATCAGGCACTTCATTTTCGTTCTGAATTTGAACGTCAGGAACATCCTTAGTGTCGACATCATTCTCTAGAACTTAAATGACGTTGCATGAGAGATTATCGCATAGCGAGAATGCTAAATTATTAATAAATATAGATCAAGTTCGTAAATTTTTAAAATGTTTAATTCACATCCAAACTTTGCGTTTTAGTATTTTAAATTTTAACATGTGACGTCACAAAAGAATTGACCCCCCCCCCATGCCCCTTGTCACATGATGTCACACTTCGGTGATACCCTCCCTCCCCATTAACGTGTGACGTACTTTATGGATGGCCCCTAATAATGTATAATAATAATTTTTTTAAATGTTAACTTACAATCACTATAATTTTGAGTTGCAGCCTCTTTTTCTATGACTACAACTTCAATATTTTTCTGATTATCATTGTTAGCAATATTATCATTGCCTAATAATAATTTTAGTGACTACTGGTCCCGTGATTTTTTACCAATTCAGCAATTTGTTTTTCTTTGCTCATCGGCCTCTTTCTCTTGAAAGGTTCAAGAGGTTCTGCATGTTAGCAGAGATCGCTAACTTCTTGTAATAGCTGATCCCTCTCTGAATAAAAAAGTTTGTAAACACAGAATCTTTCTGTAGCCAAATTTCTAATAATAAATGGAAATAATCCTTAAGAGTTCTTATAGAAAATAATTTTCCTGTGATCTCTGCCACACTTTTGTGGATATTTCTCCATTTCTATGTATTTTCTAAGATATTTTCATTCATAAATTACCGCAGAAGGGCTAGATCATCGTCCGAATTAAACCGTAACCTTTTCGGTCTATACTGTTATGAAGACTCCCTTTTTCGCCAAGCAATATCTCTCTAATATTTCTATGGCACTGACATACGTTATAAATATAGGTACATTCCTAAAGACTAAGGTATGGGTAAAACTAAATTCATATCTACCTACTTTGAAAGATTAGCTCCTCGGATCTCGGCCCCACTGTATGATTAATTATTCGCAAACAAATCCATTATCATTCTAATATCAACTTTTGGTACGTTTGTTCAATCGCCACGAACGAAACCTTCTTCATTTCCGCAGATATTGCCAATATAAACCTCACTAAGAAACCTTGACATTGAACACATTACATAAATTCCACGCTGGCGGCCAAGTCATGTATTGTGACATTACAGACAGATTCAGTGGTGCGTGGATCTCCTACAAATTTGTTAAGAAACTCCATCAATTTGATGTTTTTTGGAGATATGAAGATGATTTTTTTTGTTTAGCAAATAATAGAAATATTTTCAAAAAATGTTAAATTTACCCCATATTTGTGACATAGAAAACTTCTTAATTGTGTCAATATTGAAAGTAATAGTACAATGACGCCATCTGAGCAAAACTTAACAAACCACTGAATACACATAATTCTTGTTTTCAGTTGAAATAATTGGGATGCCCAATAGCTCGCAAGTGTCCATCAACTGGTATGTTTACCTTACTAAAATTATTTATTTTGTTAAAATTTTGTGAAAACGACTTGGAGAAGACTTCAATATCGGTTTATGGTACTTTAATTTTTGTTGGGAACTCTCCTCTATTTGAAATGTATTTTTTCCGAAGATATAGATATTTAAGGTGCCTTTAGACCATAGGATTTTTCATTTGATAAAACATCATTGTCGAACATGGACCTTTCTAAATATTACCGTTTACATTTGTCTGATTATCAATTCGACTTGGAAAACGTTAACTGTAATCCATGTCAATATAAATAGAAAATGTAAGGTTATTATTTTGTTTTCACAAGTTTTAAGTTGTTCGGAAGAACAGATTTTGTGAGTGTGTAGATAATTAAAATGCCTTTGAGAAACACAGAAATTGCTGCAATTGAAACTTTAAATCTTTTGTTATTATTACAACTGCAAAATCTTGCCACGTATCTACTAACAATAAAAATGTACGTGATAGTGTCAACAAGAAAACTAAGTGAAAGTGAACACATAAACACGAACACAAATGAAAATTCCTATGGTCTAAAGGCATTCGTTATATCCAATGTATTTAATTAAATTTTAGGAAAATTATGGATATTGAGCAAGTTTTTGAAATATTTTCTATGAAATATGTAACAAAATATTTGTTACATAAATTTTTATATTCTCTGTATTTTTAAAGATTCGATAACTTTTTTTTTAAACAGCGGTACCTTAAACGAATTTATTATTGACCACACGATTAAGTGATAAACGTGCTTTCCTCAAAATGAGTAATTCTTCACTGACGGTGTTGCCTACATCCTACGTAAACAGTTTATAGGTATTTGTGGATGATTATGTTGCCAGCTTATGAGGGATTTACGCGGATCTACGCTCATACAGAAAAACACCGTTATCACTATCACTCATTCTGTAGCTGATACTTGGATACTATTTTTGTACGGTCGATGTTTTGAAAGCTGTTTATTTTGTTTATTATCTAAGGCAAGGGAATCCAGTATGAAATAATTATAAATCGGACTGTGGCCAGGTACAAAGTTCAAGATTAAATGCAGGACTTTTTTAAATAATATATTCAAAAGGTGGACAGGGTCAGATGGTGTTATTGGCGTAGTGTGACAATGATGCGTATTAATTTTAATAGAAAATATAAAGTAAAATTAAATCACAAGATGGGCAGAAGTTATACTGATTTTTTAATTGCACTTCATATAGTATATAGATTGATTTTTTGGTTAAAATTACAAAATATCGTCGGCGATTCTGCAATCTGACTTTGACAAAATTTGTCGAGAAAGCAATAAAACTGTACAGATTAATGAAAAAACAAAAATCGAATCTTGGATTGGCCCATAAAATTAAAAGAATATGTAGCGAAGAGTGTATTATTAATTTTCAGTTGCAGATACTTGGTTTTGTATTTTCAACTTATTCAGATACATGATGGTTTTGCTCACAGGTGATATGTATTGTTCTTAGGTATTCTAATGTGCCTAATCACCTAAATCAATCTAATTACTGTTTCCTATATTATTATAATCATATATGTAACTGTATCTAATTTACCACAGACAAAAGTTCTCTTAAATACTTAAAATATTATTAAATACCTAAGTCAACTGACAAGGTTTGTTTCTAAAAAGTAATTTATTTGATAAACGGAGAATTTAACACCACGATCCTTATTCTCACGCTTCTATTATGAACCATAAACATAAACAAACTGTAAGGGATAAAATACGATGTTTAATCTTGAATCACATAAGGTACATGTCCCAGTATTCGTCACGCTAAGACAATGTTTGCAATATGAAACTTAGTTTAACATTCATTATATTAATTTATTCGTGTTAAAACATTTCTAATGATAAGTGAGGTAATTATGTGTTTTAGACAAATGCACTTTATTTTAACTTTAAATGTTATTTTATTCAAATTCAGAATTAACGTTTCCATGTACCATTATTCGTCATGCAGAAAAGGGGCTGTCCCAGTTATCGTCATTTAACGTCCTAGTATTCGTCACATAGTTTAATGCAAGAAGACTCAAATACTTAAATTATTATTATTTTTAGTTTTTTATTTAGGGAAGTTAGGTACATCACAAATTTGACAAATACATTTTTTAGCCTTTTTTGAAGCGGACGCACACCTCTCATGCATCCATTGCAAATATTTTTGAGACTTAATCATATCCTCTTCACGGTCTTCTTCACAAATATTACACAACTAACTTTCTTTCTTGTGTTTTCTCAGTTTCACATATTCCATTCTTCTGCTTTTGTGATTTTGGTTTATGTTCTTTATTCTCTTTAACAATATTTTCCCCTGCATTTTTTTTATTTTCATTGCCTTCAAGTCGTTTTCTTTTCCTTTCTTGAATTTCTTGTTCTTTTTCCAATTTATTTTTGTCTTTTTAAAATATTCTTGCCAATCTTTAGACGTTGCTACTGAAGGTATTTTTTCGTTTAGTTTTTTAGTCACCTTTGGTCTATCTGGCCAAAACAAATTGTTTTTGAAAGGAGACGGTATGTCCGCCAAGATATCTTTGCCTCTATTAATTTCTGCTACTTGTGCTGTGGCTGTTCAAGGAATATTCACTGGAATATTCATCTCTGTTGTTTGTGCCGCAGATGGCGAAACTTGGTGTACTTCAATAACTATTTCCGTTGTAGGTAAACTGGGTTCATCTGTTCCAGTAATCGATATATTGTCTGACAAATTATCTGAAAATCATATGTAACTATATAATATTGATTGTTACTTGAATTAAACATTTCATGAATACATATTACCTATCTAATTGGGTAACATTATTTGGAGCCTGCTGAATGTTAATACAATTTTCTGATAGTTCACTTGAAGTTTCGCAAGAAACTGGGCATAACATTTGCTGAGTACTTGGAAACATGTTGGTTCATCTGGTTTTGAGTTTATTGGAACACTTAGATCACCTGCAAATAACGAATACCAAATTCAGGATACTTGAGTACTCGCAATATCTGATATTATGCTACTCACCTTTTTTGGGAGATTCTGCTTCATTGAATTCTGATGAGTTTAATTCAGGAGACAGATCTAGAAGCAAAAACATTGATTAGTTAACGAGTATATAAGTAAACTTGACTTTAGCAGTACCGTATCTATATTAGTGACTTTCTGCAGTGTACCTTCTTCTCCCACAACAAAGTCAATTGTTTCATTTTCAGGCAATAGGTCTATTAAAATATCGTCAAATATTTCGTTATCTAGAGAACTCGTAAGGGCTTCTTGGTTTTCCAATGCAGTCTTTGTACCTTCTCCACTGATACTTGTGTTAATTTGATGCCAAATTTTAAATAATTCTGTGAATTCCACCTCATGTAACCATGTCGGCCCAGACTCTTTGAATAATTTAAGCTTATCCTGCGGGATAAGACAATCAATATACTTTAAATGATTCTTTATATCCTCTACATTCTTTGATGATTTTGATATTGAGGCGTTATCTTCCCTGTTTTTTATCTTGAAGTAGTCTAAAGCATCTGGATCTAGAGGAACTAATCCACAAGTCCTGAATCCATTCTTCAACATTTCGGGTTTGAGTGTATTTTTTAGTACTTTGTGGAAAAGTACAGAAAAATTATCTCGTTTTAAACGCACTCCTGCGTTTTCTATTCTCCATTTATAAACTTCTTTTTTTCCAAGAAGACTTTAATGGATGGAACACTGCTACATCCATTGGCTGTAGAAAGTGTGTAGAGTTTGGATAGAGCGCAACAATTTCTATTCCTAAATCTTTGCAAAACTCACTTAATGGTAATATCAAGTGAGAGGAGTGTCCATCTAGATAAAGAATTACTGGTAGTTTAATATTTTTTTCTACTAACCAAGGATAGAAAACGTTAGTTACGTATTCAAAAAATGTCTCTCCAGTCATCCAACCGTTGTCAGATCTACCAATAGCCCAAGATTATGGCATGGAAGCGGCCAATGATTTAGGCACCCTTTTTAAATTGACTACAACCATAGGAGCCAATTCCCCTTCTGCGTTTCCCATGACGAGTGTTGTGATATTTTCTTTTTCTTCTGAATTGGTTACACTATGAACCATTTTTTGTCCTTTTCTAACCAGAACACGATTGTTGCCAGGACTTAAGAAAAATGCGGTTTCGTCACAATTGAATACTTGAAATGGATCATTGCATACATCTAACATATTATTCTGCTTAAAGTACTCGGTGATCTCTTCAAACCACCGATGTATATTCGTTTCTGAAACAAACGCCCGACTTTTGGTTAAGTTTTGAGACACTCTTGTAGCTATCTCAGGATGCCTTATTTGAAAAGCCTCCAGCCAGTGTCGCCCTGGTCGATCGTTAGCAAAAGGGTTAGGTTTCTTTTGAGATTTAAGTAATATTTGGACACTATCAAGAAGATTGTTACCGGAAAACCCCTGCTACCTAAGTGACAAATCCATCTAACTAAATTTTGTTCTTTAATTTCGGACAGTATGCATCGGAGTTTTTCCTTTACATTTATCCGAGAGTGTCATTCGGGGAACTTTAAAAGTTTTGGCTGCTGGGGAAATTGGCGAACCTTTTTTAACTGCTTCGATCGTTTTTTTCATATCTTCGTCATCATCATTGAAACGACTATCTATAATGAAGATACCCAGTTATCGTCACTTATTGACCCAGTATTCGTCTCTACATTTTATACCACCGTAAATATTATCCCCAGCCTATATTGATATGACGAATACTGGTACGCAGATTTTTTAACAAAAGTTTAATGCCTTTGTTTCTCTATAGTTATGAAAGCAACTTCAAAAAAAGAAAAAAATGGAATTCTATTAAAATGATCGATGACTGTTTTCCTGTACCAGTATTCGTCACCACAAAAATTAATTTCTAGCGGACTCCTAACGTTAAAATTTTTGCCAGTTACTTAGTTTATATGTATCTAATTCATCAAAAAGTTATTCCTTGTCAATAACACCCTCTACGTGCATGCTATAGAAAGTTTACAATAACAACGTACCTTAACATTTACATTAACAAGTTTAACAACCCCAGATTCAATCAATACACCAGCACTTTCAACACACCGCCCGCATTACAAATGTCACTCGATTGAAAATAATTTTTACCAGTTATTCCGTCAGATGTCGCTACATATTATTAAAATTATTTTATAATGGAACTTTGCTATTGGATGCTTAATTTTGAAACCAGAGCCAGAGGAAGTTGGGTCTGCAAAATGTGAGGACCCACAATTGTGCTCAAATTCTTTTACTTGAGACACCGAACAAATGAAAAACCCATGTTGCCGGCAGATGTGATGGTTCCTTGCCTTTCTCTTTTCTTCGTTTTTCCGCACTTCTCACTCTGCGCGTCGATGGTTATACCGTTCATAATAGTCAGTATCAGCAAAAATAATTTAGCATTAGAGTAGTCTCAGGACCGATGTTCAGTAGTTACTGGAGATTTGATTTTCATTACTAAAAATGAAGAATAGATGATTCTTTATCCGTTGAAAAACAGCATTCACGAGGCTCTTTATTAACATCTCGGAATACAAACAGACTCTACAAGTGACATTATATTAAGTACCAAGTGTCAAAAAGGTTACTTTAGTCACGAGTTTTACTAGGCACGAGTGGAGCGAAGCGGAACGAGTTCCTTGTGAAACGAGTGCTAAAGACGTTTTTAACACGAGGTGCTTACTATACTTTTTCTTCGCCCGCGGGAAGGAAAACATTATATTATATTTGAATTATATTCATTACATGACGGACGATGACTGACAGCTGACTGATAAATCAAATGACGCAGAATAACAAAATTATCAAGGAGCATGAAATTTAACATACAAAAGATACACTTGATTTGACGTTTAAAAAACAAAAGATAAACGAGATGTGACTTTTCGCATTTTAAACACTAGTGTTTAAAAGAGTCGTTTTGTGCATGTCAAACCCGTGTTCAAAGTGTGGTTTTAGTAGCGGAAGTAGAAAAATTATCATAAGGAATGAACGCAATCCAGTATCAATGAAGGCGAAAAAGATATTCAAAATATCGTAAAGTATTTGAATGCCAACAACGAGAACTGCCCGCTTTGAAATATTTACTCCGGTGAACTTGCTGATGAATGTATTTCGTAATGTTTGCTAAATATATATGATAGAGTTTCTTTCTCAAATTCAATGTTTTTGCTACCAACAAATACATTTGAGGTGAAGTCCATTATAAATGAATTGAAAAACAAAAAAGCAACTGGTATAGACGAAATTAGTGCTGAGTGTCTAAAGGCAATACAATCATATATCCTTGATCCGCTGCAACACATAATAAACATGTGTATGAAGGTGGGAATATGGCCTAAAGCGTTCAAAAAATCTGTAATCACACCTATTTATAAAAATGGAGACAAATCCCTTCCTATTAACTATCGACCAATATCACTAGTACCACATATATCAAAAATTTTTGAAAGAATATTGAAAATAAGATTGGATTCATACATAACCAAATATGGATTGATATCGTCCCACCAGTTTGGATTTAAACAAAACAGTTCCGCACACAATGCTTTATTAAATTTAACAACCAAAATGTTTGATGCTCTAAATAGGAATAAAACGTGCCTATGTATTTTTTTAGATTTAGCGAAGGCATTCGATACTGTCAGCCACAGTAGTCTATTAAAAACGCTGGAGAACTACGGGATACGGGATACTTGTTTGAAGCTATTCAGGAGTTATCTCTCACATCGACAACAGGTCGTCAAAATCAATGGATTTATTAGTGAAGAACGCGATATAACATACGGAGTACCACAGGGTACTATATTAGGCCCCGTGTTATTCAATCTCTACATTAATGATCTATTTTATTTAAATAGCGCTGGTCATATAATTGGTTACGCGGATGATACTGCAATTGTTTATGAGGACAGTAATTGGTATGATTTAAAGCTAAAAGTTGAATCTGACCTAAAGCTAATTAAGTCGTGGTTTGATAGTAAACTATTAACCATAAATTTTGAAAAAACTTTTTACTTGCCTATTCTTAGCTCCAACTCATCTAATAACCGATTTTATCCACTGAAAATATCACAGTTTGATCAGGATTTATTTATTGAACCAACAAACAAAATAAAATATTTGGGGGTTATATTGGATACAAATTTAAAACGGGATTGTCATATTAAATATATAATAAAAAAATTACAGTTTATTTTGCATAAATTTAGGCACTTGAAAAAGTATATTTCTAGCCAGCATCTCCGCGATTTATATTTTGGATTGGTAGAAAGCCATCTTCGATATGGAATTCAGGTTTGGGGAAGTGCGTTGGAAACTCACCTGCGGCCGTTAAATATAATCCAGAGGAGATTTCTAAAAATCATAATGTCTAAACCGAACCTTTATTCTTCAGATCTTTTGTATACTGAAAGCAGAATATTGGATCTGAAACAACTATACTTTTTATGCGTTTCAGTGGAATACCATAGATCAAAGAATACATACAACTTACCAATCCATAAGTACAATACTCGGAATAGACATTTCCATACAGTCCCTAGGATGATAAAAACGAGTTGTCAGAAAACATATTCTTTCTATTCCGTTAAGATTTACAACCGTATTCCAGATTATATTAAAAGCATCCAAAATATTCGATTATTTAAAAAGAAACTAAAACACTTCATTTTAGAGCAGAAAAGAAAATTCTGCGATATAAAAATCGTAACGTGAGAAGTATCTACACCTACACATGGTTACATTGGCTGAAGGTTGGAGTTTTCGGTGTTCAATAACTTAAATAGTTTAATATACTACAGGTTTTTTTCTGTAGTTGTACAGGTTCATTTTCTTTATTCCTTTAATTCTTCATATTATATTTTTTTTTAAATTCATATTTTGTTGAGATATTCTGATTGTGCTATGTATTATTTGTGATAATACTACTATCATTATTGTTGCTAAGTTTACTATTGTTGTAAGTGTAACTAATTTTGTCGCTGTACTTAATTTAGATACCACTTAGAAGCTGTTTTTTACAGCTTCTGTGGGGCATTGTATTTATTACCGATTTTTGATCTACATTTGTTATACTTTGTAATTTATAGTGAATAAACATATATTATATTATTATTATTATTATTATATTAGAAAATGCAGAAACTGTGTGCTCCGTAACATGATTTGCGACCTGGTAACCACGAAAAATCCATTTTGACAACTGCCATATTAAGAGTTGACAAGTAAAATATTTGCTGCTGAATTTCAACAAATTTGTACTTAATTTAACCCACGAGAAAAGCATTAACAATAAACAATAACACTATGTTAAGTACGTACGAAAATTAGCGATTTGTACTGAAAAATAAAAAGTTATACCATACTATTAAAAAAATTAAATTTGAGAATTTTAAAATTACTTCTGTAAAATAAAATAAAAGTACTTCTAATAAAAAGTTTCAAGATATAACCTCTTTCAAAAAACATTTATGTTGGCTAATCAACTTGGATTTGACATAAAAAGTTTACCATCATTCAAAATTTTAAATTACTGCAAGTACCTTTTTGACGTAGAAGCATTTTACAGTAAATCATCAAAATTGGAATCCTTCCTAGAACTAGCACAAAGGCGCGAAGGACGTTTCAAAATTGCACAAAAATTCATATTTTGATGGTATGAAACTTACTTAACGAATCCAGTTAAAAAATTTCACCACCTTTGGCCATTTTGCTGAGACATTCTTCCAACGAATCCATGATTTTTTCTTGCAGCCAAATGTACAACGAATATACAAATATCGTATTTCACAGATATGTTGACGTTTCGATAAAATATTTGGAGTCAACTTTACGCAGTAAGGGTCAAATGATTAAAATTTTATAATTTCCAAGGATCAAACAAAAATTACTAGGTAGGTAATTGTAATAGTTTCTTTTCAAGCAATGAAAATAAGTTATAGCTCGTTCGATTTCACTGTAATTCTGCTTCTAGAGTTATATATTTGTGGAGGGTTTGATGATGATACAACAAAAATATTCAAATTACAAGGTTCTTTATTTTTTGAAGTACATAACTTGAACTCGAACTATTTAGAAGCTGTTTGAAGAATGTTTTGTCATATATTTCACGCAGTAAAAATTCAATCTGCCCGTATCATAATCCTTAGCGCTGATACAGATGTTTTCATCCTGGAAATTTATTTCTGGAATAAGCTAGCATATCTAGGTTATTTAGATCTATGGTTAGACGGGTCCTATAAAAACAATAGTTATTTATTATACAAGGGAAAAAAAAGTATTAGATTTTAGCTCGAGGTTATGTTGTCTCCCGACGCGAAGCCGAGGGAGACAAAAAACCGAGAGCTAAAATCTAATATTTTTCCCGTGTATAATACACTATTTTTTTCTGTGACAGGAAAAACGACGATTTAATAGTGAAAAATCATATTATTACAATATATTAAAGTCAGAATGTTATCGATATGAAATTTGAATTTTTAAGCTAGTAAGCTGTTGTAGTTATAGCGACAATTAGACCTGCGTTGCTAAGGAAAACTTCAAAGTAATCAAATATATGTCAATTTAATTCTGTGATTTGATTCAAAAATTGCGAACTCAGTGATTGTTTAGTAGTTATTTTGGAAAATATAAAGTTAAAAAATGTCTGATTCCGAGTTTTCTCTGACTCCACCGGAGTTGATAGAAGCAGCGCAAGTAGCGTCACGAAAATTATTGCCAGCTGACTCGCGGAAAATTTACGAAACCGCGTATTCAAGGTTTAAGGAATGGAACATGAAAAAGACATGCAGTTCTTTCTCGGAGACAGTGTTATTGGCTTATTTTTCAGAACTGGCACAACAACAAAAGCCATCAACAGTGTGGTCGAATTATTCAATGATTAAAAGTTTGTTACGGTCCAATAATAATGTAGACATCCAAAATATTTCAAACTAATTACATTTCTGAAACAAAATGGGAAAGGTTACAAGCCCAAGAAAGCTGCGATTTTTACGAGTACACAAATTAGTGATTTTTTAAATAATGCACCCGATGAAGTTTATTTAATGGCCAAGGTTTTTGTTGTATTTGGGATTGCAGGAGCTTGTCGAATTTGTGAAATCAGCCAGGTAACATTAGATGATATTGAAGACTCGGGAAAGTTATTAATTGTGAAACTGAAGCAAACAAAGAATGATGTAAACAGGAGATTTGTAGTTACTGAAGAATATATTAAATATTACCGAATGTACATAGCCCTTCATCCAGCAGCAGCAAAGGATCGCCGCATGTTTTATGCATATCGCAATGGAAAATGTATCAATCAGGTTGTGGGTAAAAATTAGTTTTATGAGGTACCTGAAACAGTAGCTAATTTTCTTCAACTTGAAAATGCTAATTCATATACAGGTCATTCATTTCGAAGATCGTCTGCTACACTTTTAGTTGAATCTGGGGGAGACTTGATGACACTAAAGAAACATGGCGGTTGGAAGTCATCAACGGTCGCTGAAGGGTATGTTGATGAATCGGTGGCACACAGAACAGAAATTGCTAATAAAGTGTTCAGAACATGTGGCAGTTCTGAAATAACACCCGATTTGCGACCAGGTACATCAACAGCAGTTGTGTCCATGTCAGAGAAAACTATTATTTCAACACAAGCAAATTCGTCTGTTGTACCGATTAGTTCAAGGAACATGTCATTCATGCAATGCACATTTAATAATTGTACTTTTGATATAAAGGCAATGTAACTTATGTTCAATAAAATATTCTAAAATCAAATATCTTCCTTTATCTATATGTATATACGTATATCCGGGAAAAAAGTACTCACTTTTTTCCCGAAGAAAAAAATAATTTCGTGAAAAGTTACCTGCCAACAGAGATAATATGTCAAATTTTTTTCCTGTTACAGAAAAAATATATTTCCGGATATCAATTAATCCATTGGCGAAAACATTTTTGTGGTATTTTCCCAACATTATACTAAGTGATTGCGATTTGACTAACAGATTGGGCTCTAAGACATTTAGGAAATCCATTCCAAGTGTCGAACTGTTAATAGAATTAAAAATCATTTGCTCCTATTTTTTCTCAAAAAAAATTAACTGCTGTTGAAATTAATTTCTCAAAATTTCAGCTTAAATGTATTAAAGTAATTTGCACATCAGATGCTCTACATTTATATTTGTTAAGAGCTTCAGCACACACATGTATGAATAAATGCTGACCAAAAGTATACAAAAATAAAATACAAAAGTTTAAATGCACACATTAATTTATAATAAATTTGAAAAGTTAAACATAAAAGATTAATTATTTAAAAAAAATAAAGACCTACTACGATCAGATGTAATATTTTTTGCAAGTGCGAGCACTTAACAGGAACTTATAGTGTAAAATGAACTTTTTTATTAAAACAGTAGAACATTATTGTAAAGAATATTATAATAGTTCGATAACACTTTAGTAATTTAGGGAGTCATAAAAAAACTGTTTGTCCTGGGAAAACTCCATTTCTCTTTTTTAAGTTTGAGCATTCCCTTATACGGCGGAACAATTTATTTGGCATTTGTCTTTGATTTGTTTATTAATCCTCAGTATGGTGTAGTTTAAAAATTATCTCAGTATTTTCATATTTGAGACAATGTGGGTAGCCTTTTTCAAGAAACATCTGTTCGATAGTAACGTTCCTAGTATTGGCCAGAAAGGGAAGAGCGTTAGCCAAGTAGTTATTACGATTCTGATATCCGCAGCCATCACTGTAAATACATTCCGTTTTGTGCTGGGATGCTCTTGTAAGTAATTATCCAAATGTTTAGAAATTATGATAGAGAAAAGGCTAGCTTCTAAGCCTCCCTTAGATTCATTCCATAAATATCAGTCACATTTTTTGGTAACTAAGTCCAAAATAGTAAAATTATGGACGTACAATGAATTGTCTTCAGCCAATTCTTTGTCTTTACTCTTTGCATCCCTTGCTTCAGTTTGTTTGTTTATGGGCCTGGTATTATTCGTCTGCAATAAAAAGAAGTAGTTTTTAGTTTTATCTGTTAATTGTGCTCCGGACTACTCGACTGCGGAGAGTGGGTAGATAAAGACCACCTCTAATTGTACTTCTCTGTGATCATAGTTCCAAGTCAGAACAGTTAGGAAAATGAATTACTTAATGGGCGTAAGGAACTATATTTAACAATTATTTATTGAAGAATGCCAATCGCTTGGCTTGAGTTAAAGTGAACAAAATAAACGGCTTTAAAGATTAAAACTAACTTTTCCGCACATGTAACTCGCCCTGAACAATATCCTACCATAAAATTGGTCACTTCGGAGACTGTATCGTGCTAACAACCCGAAGTTTCTCAAAATAACTGTACTGATCTTACTTGATTTTGTAGATCGGGGGATGTTGCGGGCCCCTAAGATGGTATGATACGAGAATCCACAATCTATTGTGAAACTATGTAGCTGGGCTAGATATTCAACAGTACAGCTGCTACTATACAACAGGGAGTCGATGTTCAAATGATTGTCTTAAACAGCGAATTATGCAAATATCCACAAGCCAAAAAGGTACTTAACATCAAAAGGAAAAAAAGAAAGTCTGAAAAGAAATGATGATTTGTAAGTGCGATTGGAACATTCTTAAGGGCGGATGAACACTAGATCAAAGACTTACCTTAGATGGTGGGTGACCTCATATAGGGTGTGACAAATCAGTGATTACATCCATGAACCGTCATGCAATCTTACACCAGATTATCACTGATTCGTTAAATGGTTTCTCGAAGAGTACAGAGCCGTAAAACAACGAAGTAAATACCTATAGTATTACCGTGTGGATTTCGAGTTCATAACCAACAAAACACCAATATGGAGGAATCTCCAACAACTGATCTGTTCCAACCGTTTATAAGATGAAGAAAAGGACTTTACCATCTAGACAACAAAAATCGAGGTCAGGAAAGTTGACTGGATATTTCATGAACCTAAGGCACTTCTGGTAAGGAGGAAAGAATGATAGTCCCAATCAGGGCCGGCTCAAGGCGGTAAGCAAAGGATACACCGCATCGGGGCGCCTTTGGCTAGGGGCGCCAGACGCCAGACGCTAAATATACTTTGTAAATTATAGATTATAGATACAATTTTAACGTAATAAAAAAAATATTAAATTTTCATTATACAAGCAGATAATAGAATTAATTTTTTATGTGTGAATGTACTCGTATGTGTAATGTTTATTGTTTAGCACATGCCTTCTAAATGTAGGTAGTCGCAACATTTTGTTTGGTATTTTTTGTCCTACAGCTTGACCTTATTCGTTGTCGCCCTTTATAAGATCTTATTCACAATTCCAAGAAACATATTTCAAGTGCACATCTGGCATCTGGCAACAAAAAATCAGAAACAAAATTTTAGACCCTCCTTCATTTGAAATCTTCGGTTTTTACCTACATTCATTCACTGTGTAGTATTAGTAGCAACAGTATTGTTTCAAGTTGTGTGTTCCATTTTAACATTAACGAAATTATAATTATATTATAATTATAATTATTATATATTATTTTCGTTTTCAAAGGTAAGTCAAATTTTTGTTAGAAAATTTAAGTTTATTGGACGCTAAACGCCAGACAATAATTTTAGATGATGGTCAAACAAATGATTAATTATTTAAAGTAGAAAGTATTTAATTTTAATCTAAATAAACCTACAATAAATTATCCTTTGCTAATTTGTTACTAATTTCAAACTTTTGATGGAACTAATTTTCTTTAAAATTTAAAAAATTATTTTTGTTAATTTGCCTCACGGTTATAATGAATTAGAATTCAATTTTGAAATATAACTATAAATAGTTATATCTGTATTTTCTTGGAGTTTGCATGTTTATAATTAAAATAACATAATATATTGTGAATAAAGAAATTCCGTTGTTGATTTGCGATAATAAATTTAAAAGGATATAAAATATTCTAATAAAATAAATCCCCATTATGATTGAATTTGTTTTATATTATGAACTATTTTGATCTGACTGTACGTGATTTTCGATTCACACTGGTTTAGTAAAGTTTCAAAACGTAAATATTTTAAAATATGTAAAGTACATCGAGTAGTGAGATAATAAATTAATTTTTTTTAGTTTTTCTTGAAAAAATGGAAAAAAAGAAACTATCAGGAGCAGAAAATCGAAAACGAAAAGCGGCAAAAGAACTCGAGAAAGAAAAATTAAGGGGTCAACTCCACAAATTTTTCAAAAAGCAAAACATCGGCGACAGTTCTTTATCTGCACATAATAGTAGAGATCCTGATCCTGAAGATTTATGTCTAGCGCCTTTTGAAGCAACCGTTGATTCATCTTCGTCAACTTCATCACATCAACAAGGTGATCCACAAGCACACCAATCTATCGCTTCCCAGTCGGCTTTACCTTCCTCATATCAACATCAACCAACAGCTTTAGCAACACTAGCAGAAAGCGAAAGCGACGTGACGTTATTTAAATCAAATGATCCAGCAACTTGGCCCAACATTATTAATGACAAAGTTCGAAAAATCATTATTGAGCACAAAAAAAAAAAATAAATCATATCCACAAGATGACTGCGGTCCTAGTTTTAGTAATAATTACTTTTATCGTAAAGTAGCGAACAACGACACTGTCCCACGGACATGGCTCATATATTCAGGTTCTGTAAACAAAGTATATTGTTTTTGTTGCAAATTGTTTGCATCTGAAAAAATAAGTCAGTTGACCACAGATGGCTATTCAAATTGGCAAAATTTGTCGAAAACTCTGACTACCCACGAAACAAGTAGGTCACATTTGAACTCATTTATAACTTGGATGAAACTTAAAAAAAAGTTAGAAAAGCAAACTACAATAGATAGCAAACTTGAAAAAATATTTGAGGTTGAGAAACGACATTGGCGTGGAGTTTTAGAGAGAATAACAGAAATAATTAAATATCTTGCTGGGCAAAATTTAGCTCTACGTGGCTCCTCAGATGTAATTTTTGAAAGAAACAATGGAAATTTTTTAAAACTGGTAGAATTATTTTCAAAGTTTGATATTGTTATTGCAAATCACATCGCAAAAATTCAGAAATCAGAAAACCAAACTGTTCACTATTTGGGAAAAAATATCCAAAATGAAATAATATCTATTCTTTCAAACCAAATTCTCTGTTCTATTGTTCAAATGGTAACCAGTGCCAAATATTTTTCGATAATATTAGACTGTACTCCCGACATAAGCCACACTGAACAGATTACAGTTATTATTCGATTTGTCCATAAAGATGAAAGCGGTAAGGTTTCCATAGAAGAACATTTTGTGGGTTTCATAGAAGTGGCTGATTCTACCGGAGAAGGTTTATCTATGTATTTACAAGAGCAACAACTAAATATCGAAGATTTACGGGGGCAAGGTTATGATAATGGGGCCAACATGCGTGGTAAACACAATGGGGTTCAAAGACGCATACTGAATATGAACCCTCGCGCCCTTTATGTTCCATGTGCGGCGCATACCTTAAATTTAGTAATCTGTGATACTGCCAAAGTAAACACTGAAACAATAGCTTTTTTCAGCATTGTCCAAGAAGTTTATAATTTTTTTTGTGGTTCGACTAAGCGATGGGATGTCTTAAAATCATATACAAAAATTACCCTCAAACCTTTATCTGACACCAGCTGGGAATCTAGAGTTGACGCACTGCGTCCACTAAGAAATAATATTGGAGGTGTTCTAGATGCTTTAATTGACGTCCACGAAAACAACAAAAATTATGGGAACACAAAATATGAAGCCAAAATTTTAGCTTTGAAAATTAAAGACTATGAGTTTGTTTGTTCGCTTATAATTTGGTACGATATTTTAAGCCGGGTCAATGTTGTGAGTAAAATGCTCCAAAATTCGAGTACTAGTTTAAATGAATCAACAAGGACTTTACAAAGTTTAATAAATTTTTTTCAAAAATTTCGATCAGATGAATAGTTTACATCTGTACTTGAAACTGCAAAAACGTTAGCAGAATATTTGGAAATGTGTCCCTAATTCAAAGAAAATACATTGCACACACGCAAAAAACGTTTGTTTGATTATGAAAGTCGGGATGAAACGCCGAATAATCCAGAAAAGAAATATAAAATTTCATTTTTTCTTCCAATTGTGGATACTGTACTCAATACCTTAAGTGAAAGATTTGAACTTCTAAATAGTCATTCCCAAAAATTTTATTTTCTTACAAATTTTAATGAACTTTATAACATAGATGATGAAACTTTAAAAAGGAGTTGTGATGATTTACAAATTGCCTTAAGTGACGGCGAAGAAAGGGACATAAGTGCTCTAGAATTGTTCAACGAACTAAAAATATTTAAAAACACAGTAAAGGAACCAACGAACAACTACGATGCAATAAACATGTTGCAATATATATATTCCAACGATTTATTTAGCGTTTTCCAAACTTGGTAATTTCTTTAAGGATACTGTTGACACTTCCAGTGTCAGTAGCAAGTGGCGAAAGATCATTTTAAAGACTGAAATTAATTAAATCGTACTTACGGTCTACTATTTCCCAGGAAAGATTAGTTGGACTATCAATGATAGCTATCGAAGGTGATTTGTGTGAAAAAATTGACATGAACAGTGTTCTGGATGAGTTTGCGTCTTTAAAGTCCAGAAAAGTTAGATTCTAAAAATTTTACGTAACTTTTTGTTTATTATTTTACATTTTGTTTTTGTCTTCTAAACTTTTTGGTTAATTGTGATTTAAGTATATTACTTTTAGTACTGCCTTATTATACCTATACTTCAAACACAGAATTATATTTATTTATTTGTTTTAACTAAAATTTATAGAAAGGGCGCTGAAAAAAATTGCATCTGGGCGCCTGAAACTCTAGAGCCGGCCCTGGTCCCAATGTAAACATAGCTGTACCGTTTAAAGTCAAAAATAGTCCGATATAATTTAATCAACTTACTACTGTATATTCTAATACTTTAAATATCATTATGTGTAAAGGTGATAAATAAATCTTTTATTTTTCCATGATGCGTATATTAATATTTCTTTATTACTTTTCCGCCCAACCTATCTAATATGCGAGAAAAGTATTAGTGTACCCCCAAAGAAGTTGGAATTTTGAAAAAAAAGTTGAGTTATTTTTACGTTTTTCATCAAGAACAGCACGAAAAAGCGGTTTTTAGAAATAAATCGTGTGTGTATGTTGTCGTCGTCGTTGTCGTCGGCCAATTTTCGTTACATGTCTTGTTAGCACGATACGGCGTCCGGTGTGCAACAAGTCACCAATTATATGATTGAATATTGTTCAGAACATCTCACAGATGAACCCTATTGATTTTCAGCTCACCAGAGCGAGTACAACGGGTGGTATGGTACTTGAAGTACCGCATTTTTCTCATTTTTTGACACAAATGTCGTGATTGGATATTGTTCAGGGCGTCTCACAATAGTTATTTCTAAAACAAGTGTCACAATGACTCGTTTTTGTAGTACGAGTGAAGCGGTGAGTTGCGCAAATCACGAGTGCTATAGAAAGTCATTGTGATACAAGTTTTACACAACATTTTTTATAATTCGCATTTATTCAATTTTTTAAGTAAAATATAATTACATTTAATCCCTGTTTTTAAACTAGGAGGAGCGGCTTGAATTTAAATTGGCAATTCTGTAGATTTCTGATCGGTCAGATCACAGATGGTTGTATTCAGCACTTTTGACATATTATGACCGAATAATTGTGTAAATTGTAAACAAACTTTCATTTAAGCAAACACAGGATGATTATTTGTTTAAAAAAGAGCTTCTTCGTATATGCTTGCGATATATTTATATTATATCATGAACAGAATTATTTCTATAATACATCTTCACGTAGATATCTGGTAATTCATCCCAAAAATTGAACGTTATGTATACCTTATATATATATATATATATATATATATATATATATATATATATATATATATATATATATATATATATATATTGATCCTATACAACAGTGATACGCAACCTTTCCTCATCTGAGGCACACCAAACTGCTTCCTAGAATTTCGTGGCACACCAAAATCTAAAATATATTTATATCAATGGCGTAGCTAGGTCGGGGGTTAGTTCACTCCATGTATACTAATTATTTATGGATGTCCAAACTACCTTAGTTTTTTTTATTGTTTTAAAATGTGAAGAAGCCCCTTTCAGATTTGGGGCATCAAAATTTTCACTCAGGACATAATACAAATTTTTTTTTATTTTTTTTTATTATTCAGATAGAATGAAAAATACAAATAGGTACATACATGAGAACTATACTAAATACTAGGTAGGACAGGTAGGTATACTAAATTTACTTCTGTTGACACGTCAATAGTAATAAATATTTTGACATGATGATGACTGATTAATGTGATACCTGCGCTTGCTTCGTTGAACACAAAAGTTTTATATTCGGCTCAATTTTAGACAGCGCAACTCTTATTTCTTGGTCAAGATCTTTTAAGCATGACCGTTTATCATTTTTAATTAATACAAGCGTTGAAAAACTTTGCTCACATAAATATGTTGTGGAAAACGGAAGTAGTGTGAAGATGGCCTTGTCGGAGATGCGTGGATATTCTGTCTTGATGGAAATCCAGAAAACATCTAACGGAACTTCGTCGAATTTAAGTTTTAGGGTCATATCATTACTTAATTCTGTGAACTCCTCTCGAGTTTGCAATGGCAGTGCTTCCGTGGAACTTATTGCATTGGTTGCGAAAGGATTTCGAATCCAATTATATTGTTCCGTGTTGATAGAATGGAAATAGTATTCAAATTTTTGTTGAAGCATACTTAAATGTTGTTGGGCCAAATCCACAATCAACTGCTTGTTTTCGATCGTACTGTGGATGGTCCTGTGATACATTTCTAGACATCCTTTTTGCAACTGTTCCTGCCAAAGTTCAAGTTTCTTTTTGAACCCTTGTAATTTATCGGAGCACGTCAATATATTTTCATTCCGTCCTTGCATTTTTTTATTAAGTTCGTTCAGATGTTCGAATATATCAGCCATGTATGCAAGTTTGGCTATCCAGTATTCATCATGAAGGTGCTGGCATAGATCGTACATATCTTGACTTGAAAGAAACTCACGCACTTCGTAGCGAAGTTCAAACAGTCGAGCTAAAACTTTTCCCTGGGATAACCAACGAACTTCTGTATAAAACAGTAAGGATTCATGTTCGCTTCCCATTTCTTCACAGAGTATTCCAAAAATTCGCGAATTTAAGGCTCTCGATTTAATTATGTTTATGATCTTAATACATTCATTCATTGTGATCGAAAGCTGTTCGGGCAAATTTTTGACCATCAATGCTTCTCGATGTATGCAGCAATGTGTAATTTGTATTGACGGATTTTTTTGTTTTACACAAGATACAAAACCTTTCTTACTGCCCATCATTGCAGCAGCACCATCTGTACAAATAGCAACGCAATTGGTCCACTGAATATTATGTATTTTAAAAAAATTATCAGTTACTTGGAAAATTTGTTCACCGGTAGTTCTCTCTGGAACCTCCTTACAAAATAAATAATGTTCTTTAATAGAGTCCTCGTCAACGAAACGTACAATAGCCATCAGTTGTGCTTTATTTTTAATATCGGTTGATTCGTCGATTTGAAGCACAAAAATTCCAGCCGAAATTATTTTTTTAATTAGTGTTCCCAAAATATCACTTGACATATCTTGGATACGTCTTTTAACAGTATCGGCCGACAAAGAAACTTTACTCACGTCCTTAACTTCGTTTGGCCCAAGCATAAGTCTAACAATTTCCATGCATGCTGGTTTAATAAGCGTTTCACCGATAGTGTGCGGTTTTTTTGTTGTGCAATTAATTTTGCAACAAGGTAGCTTGCTTCTAATACCTTTTCAGAAACCGTAACCGCCGATTTCATAAACTGCTTTTGTTTCTTATTTTGATCCAAGCGCCGTTGGAAAAATTGAATGTCTTTTTTGACGCAACTGGGATGATTTGTGATCAAATGACGGTTTAGTTTGCTGGGTACCATTGCTTCATTTGACAACTGTTCACCGCAAATGACGCATTCAGGCTTTGGAGCCGCTTCGTCGCCACACCAAGTGAAACCATATCGAAGGTAGTCTTGATTGTACTTCCTTTTCAGCACCTTTTTTGCTCTTTTTGCTGCACTTATGCTGGAGCTTGTGCTAGGTTCTTCGTCATCTGCTCGTGATTTCAGCAAAAATTCATCCTTATTTGAAGCACTATAGTTATTTATAAAAGTAGATACTGCAACAAAACTTAGTCCAGTTTAATTTAATTTATTTAGACACAATATGGCCAACAACGTAAAAAAGAAAACAGGAACTCTAAAAATAACACTTAACTAATTATAACTAATTTATATTCACTTATTTATAAGGCACAAGAATTTATTTATATAGCAATTCACTATTTATTTCACTCTACGATTTATTTGTTTGCCCGCGTATTTATCTGATTCACTTGACTATTCGACTCTCTCTGAGTCTCTGAGCGACGACAGGCGCGCTTATATAGGCAGCGGCGATGTTCAGGAAAACGCGAGTCGCGCCTCGAACGGCACGGATCTTTCTAGTTTAGTCGCCTTCGAGAATCCAGCCGCCGCGCCGCGCCGCGCCGATAGACGGATAGACGTTTACCATCGGCGCTGTTGTCAGATTGCTTTATTTTTCGCGGGTCTCGCTACAATACGAATCTGATTCGTATTGTCTGAAAGAGCGGCACACCTCAAGTCGGCTTACGGCACACCAGTGTGCCGCGGCACACCGGTTGCGGAGCACTGCTATACAATATAGAAATAATAAACAATTGACAAATCATTGATGAATACACGTTAGCGTACTTTATTTATTAATATTTTTAATATATACTTTATTGAAATTTACCTTTAAGACCAATTAATATAATAATTTGCTAGCTAGAACAACGCTAGACCATTCTATAATTTATTTCAAGGTTAAAGTCAAATATCAAATAATAGTAATTTATGCAACAAGTGTATAAAGTGGCACTTTTTTTCACGAATGGAAAAAGTTGACCGCACGAGCCAACAGGCGAGTGCGGCAATACCATGAGTGAAAAAAATACACTTTATGCACATGTTGCATACATTATTTTTTCTACAGCCCTATATAAAAAAATAAAATGCAAATAGAAATTTGGGATATTTTAATTAAGCTCCTTTGGTAAATTACAAATATATGTATTCCAAGTTTCATGAAAGTTCATCCTCGATGCCCAGCCAAGTATCTTGGAAGTCCATCCTCGATGCCCAGCCAAGTTTCATTGTGTTATCTTATGAAAAGCGTGAAATAAAGTTAACGTTATGGCACTTTTTTTAATGCTTTTTTACTTTTTTTCACTCTAACCATAAACAACCACTTTAAGCGCTACAAACCGATGAAATATAAGGTACTTTAAAGATAGGGCGTAGAAAAAAATATATATATAACATACAATAACCAACTGTATGACACTAAAAATTACTAAAAGAGTGTTCAAAAGACTTCATTGTGACACTCTACACAATGTTATAATGAAGTCTCTTTTATACGCGACTTATAACAACGAACTTTATTGATTTTCAGTTCACTAGAGCCAGTACAACGGGTGCTATGGTACCACATTGTTGGTAAATTTTGAAGAAATTTCGGGTTGTTACCACGAAATAGCCTCCGGAGTATGTACGAGTGACCAATTTTATGAATGGATATTGTTCACAGATGAACTCTAACTCTATTGATTTTTAGCTCATGAGAGCCAGTACAGCGGGTCATATAAATCCAGATATACTACATTTTTGTTAATTTTTGGAGACATACAGCCCCCGAAATGTATACATGCGACCAATTTTATGATAGGATATTGTTCAGGGTATCTCACAGATGCGGAAAAGTTAGTTTTAATCTTTAAAACCGTTTATTTTGTTTACTTTAACTCAAGCCAAGTGATTGGCATTCTTCAATAACCGTTTATTTTTTTGATAAATCGATTGTTATGTTCATATTTTTCATTTCTTTTTAAATTGAGTTGGTGCTACATATTTTAAGTTATTTTCTTTGCAATAGGTTTTATACACGCGATACAGATCCATTTTCGTTTCATAAATTGACTCAACATAGAGTTCAGATGAACTTGACCGACAATAATGGGACTCAAGTATGGGTACTGATTTTAAAAAATCAGTCAGTGGGTTTAAAGATGCTTCCATTTCCTTTATTAATCTATTTCTTAAAGGAACTGTGGTGTCATCCCTTCCTTGATGCATGCCAACCTCAGACTTAAGACACCAACTGTGGACCGTAAATTCTCTTAAAAATCAAACTCAAAGTATTCAAAAACTTTCTTACAAACTTTTTTTTAAATGGTAGTTAGAGGTAATATATATTCTTGAATCTTCTGTGGTTGAGCGCTTTTTTTGTTTTGCGACAACTTATGTAGAGGCATACATTTTTTTCATGTCTCAAGTCATTTCCAAAATTTCTTATATAATCGTTGTATGACTGCTCGGTCATTAAAATCGGAGCATTGTCGATTTTTTTGCTTTTAAGCACATTTTGGAAGGACCTCTCTCTTTTTCGATCTACAGTTGGGCGAAAATTTCCATTTTCTTTCTTATACTCATTGAATGCTTTACCTTTTTCTCGGTTGTTCCTGTATTTTTTCCAGATAACATACTATAATGTTTTTGTTATTTATTTAAATAATAAACGAGTACGATAAATTTTAAACACTCGGTATGGCTACTTACTAATTTATTTAAACACTAAATTAATTATTAACACTTAATTTATATATACTCAGTATATTCACTTAAAATAATTTATATGAACACTTAACTAATTTATATTTACTGTTTGCTATTTTGGTGTATTTATTTCCCGAGATCACTTTATCAACTAACTAACTCTTCCTGATCAGTCCCTTATATATTAAAGCCGTTTTTACTAGTAAAATCTGGGCTGCGGTTTACACAGTCACAAATAATTTTTCTGGCCTTTTCTAGATAACTCTGGTCACAAAAACAATGTTTACATAAAACAGTCGTAAACTCGTAAACAGTTTTTTATAACTGCGTATCCGCCATAATTTTAACTTTTATACCTGGCTTAGACAGAGTCGGTCTTAGGGACTATACCAGGGTGCTGTTTCGTAACATTATCCCCTCCTTAAATGGAAGTTCCTCCTGTAACTTTTGTGTAGCCGAGACTGGATGTTTAAATCGGCAACTGGCCCCATTTCTACACTTTCCGATCTTATGGAAATAGCAGGGCACCGTCTTCATCGAATACTGATAACGGGGGTTGTAGCTGCAAATTAATATCTGGACACCGGTATCTTGGAAGATAATCTCTACCATGTTCCTGATGATTCGCCAATCCAACTGGTTACTCGCTATCTTAGGCATAGCCAGTTTCTTCACGTTGGATTCCAACACATGGTCTCGGAGATTTCGAAGTGCTTCCCACACATCGCGGTAGGTAGATCGATCTTGGAATTCATTTTTAGTTACCACGTAGAAGACGTACCGCGAATTATGTTTCAGTTTCAGTGTCTTGCCAGGGGATGGAATCTGGTCTTCAAGTTTTTCTAATTGCCCGAACTTCTTTCGAAAGACGGTTGCCAACCCTCGTGCGTTCTTGATACGGGCGGGGATGTTGTATGCCAGTGAATAATCTTCCGGGAGAGTGAACAGGTCTTGTTGTTGTTCCGAAGTGACTCCATATCTGGCTTTCCCGGTACCTCCATACGTGCCCATAAATTCCTCGAAGGTAGGGTCAGACACATCTCGAATAAGGTTTACTCCTTCCCCCAGGTCATGGTCTCATTCGAATGGCGCTAGTCGGTTTTGGTGAACTACTTTTGGTTTTCCGTTGGGGATCTTGCTTATGATCCTTTTCTTGATTAAGTATGGACCTTCCCGGGATTTTTGTAATTTTGGAGAAAATCCTTTTCTCCTCGTCGGGTTGTGTAACCATACTTTGTCCCCTTCTTTAAAACCGCCTTCTGTGGCCTGCGTGTCGTACCAACTTTTCATTCTGTCGCTGGCAACTTGAAGATTGGTTCGAACTAATTCATGAATATCGTCCAGCCTTCTTCTCAATTGGATCACGTAGTCTTCGCCTGCTAGATCTTCTCCAGGCCGACATCTAAATTCCAGGTCACAGGGAAGCCTCATTTCACGTCCAAACAGGATTTTCGCAGGTGTTTCACCCGTGGACTCATTGACGGCAGATCGATAAGCCAATGCGAATAGGGAGAGATACTGGTCCCAATCTCTCTGATGGCTGGATACTACTTTGGACAGGTATTTTCCAATAGTCCGGTTCATTCTCTCGACCATTCCATCTGACTGTGGATGTAATGCTGTTGTTCTGGTCTTCTTCATTCCCAGCTTGTCGCTAATCTCCTGGAATAGATGACTTGCAAAATTTCTTCCCTGGTCGCTGTGGACTTCCAAGGGCACTCCATATCGGCTGATAAATTCTTTCACCAATACATCTGCGACAGCTGTGGCCTCTTAATTCGGGATAGCGTAAATTTCCACCCACTTTGTGAAATAATCCATTACAACCAGTATGTATTTGCCACCATTTTCTTTTATTGGAAATGGCCCAGCGATATCTAAAGCAATCCGTTCGAAAGGGCTTCCAACATTGTACTGTTTCATGGGTGCCTTTCTCTTGCGATGTGGTCCATTACTCGTAGCAGAAGTCGTACATTTCTTACACCAGTCCTTCATATCGTCGGAGCTGTTCATACAATAAAACCTTTCACGAACTCGCTGAAGGATTTTCTTCACTCCCAGATGACCTCCCGATGGACTGTCGTGTAACTTCTTTAGTACCTCAGCTACTCTTGTTCTCGGGATAACTAGCTGTCTCCTCATCTCAGAACCATCATCGTTTTCAAGGACTCTTTTCAACAGCCCTTCTTTCAGGACAAGGGAGTCCCACTGAGCCCAATACGCCTTGAGTTTCGGTAAAAATCTTGACACTCCTTGCAAGGTAGGTCGCCGGTTTTCTTTCTTCCATTGCTGGATCATCTTCAGGTGAGGATCATTCTCCTGATCTTCTCTGATCCTGGTTGGTGACCATTCCTGATTGGCTACAGTAGTTCTTGAAACTGCAGCTTCCCTAGATTCCACCTTGTTGCAGTGGGAGCAGTCTGTTGAGCACGGCCGTCTGGACAGGGAGTCGGCATTTCGGTGACTCACACCAGCTCGATGTTCGATGTTGAAATCATACTCTTGAAGTCGTTCAATCCATCTAGCGATCTGGCCCTCGGGATTCTTGAACTGCATCAACCACTTGAGTGCTGCATGATCAGTCCGGATTAAAAACTTCCTACCATAGAGATACTGGTAAAAGTGTTCCACGGACTTCACTACCGCCAAAAGTTCTCTTCTTGTGACGCAGTAGTTTCGTTCTGGTTTGGAGAGGACTTTACTAAAATATCCCAGCACTCTTTCTTGCCCTCCTTGGATCTGTGAGAGCACTCCACCAATTCCTACGTTGCTTGCGTCAGTGTCCAGAATAAAGTCTCCCTCCGGTAAAGGGTATCCTAATATCGGCGCCGTGGTTAAATGCCTCTTCAAGGTATCAAAAGCCGTTTAACAATCTTCGTCCCATTGGAAAGCTCTTGCTTCTTCTGTAAGTCGAGTTAGAGGCTTAGCAATGTCTCCAAACTTCCTGATAAATCTTCTATAATATGTGCAAAGTCCAAGGAAACTCCTGATTTGATGTTTGTCGGTTGGTTGCGGCCATTGCTGAATGGAAGCAATTTTCTCTGGATCCACCGCCACTCCTTCATTGCTCACTATATGACCTAGATAGTTGACTCGATTTTGGAACAGCTGACATTTCTTCGGGTTTAACATAAGCTGGGCAGCTTGGAGTAGTTTTAATACGTCTTCCAAATTCTGCAGATGTTCGTCAAATGTCTTCCCCAGTACTACGATGTCGTCCAAATAGACCAGGCATGTCTTCCAAGACAACCCTCTCAAGACATTTTCCATGAGCCTTTCAAATGTCGCAGGCGCATTACAGAGCCCGAATGGCATGACGTTGAATTGCCATAATCCAGATCCGGTGGTAAAAGCAGTCTTCTCTTTGTCTTCTGGGTCCATTTCCACTTGCCAATAACCAGACTTCAGGTCCAAGGTGGAGAACAGTTTGCTGCTGGCCAAGGTGTCTAGCGTATCGTCAATTGGAGGCAGAGGATAGCTGTCTTTCTTCGTCACGTTGTTAAGCTGGCGATAATCCACGCAGAATCTCGTTGTTCCATCCTTTTTCTTGACGAGCACTACTGGAGACATCCATGGACTAGTAGATGGTTCTATTACTTTTTCTTCTGCCATCTCTCGAATTATTCTTTCAGCTTCCTCTCTCTTCGCTCGTGAAAGTCTTCGAGCTGATTGTCTAATTGGCTTAGCATCACCAGTATCGATTTTGTGTTTGACGGCTGATGTTCTGCCAGTCTTTCCTCCTTTTGGCACGAATAAGTCCCGATACTGCAAGAGAAATTCTCTCATTCTCTTTTTTTCAGCTCGATCCAAAGATTGACCAGCTACTGATAACATTTGTTCGAATCTGGCATTGGAATTGTCAGTGGTCGTTGTTTGACGAACTATAGACGTCACTGGTACGCAGGATCCAATCTTGGTTTCCTTCTAGATAGTAATTGGGTAATCATTAACGTTTATCACACGTACTGGGATCTCTTTCGCCAATGTAACCAATCCTTTTCCAATTAGTACTCCTTTGCCAACTTCTTCGTCGTGGTTCCTTGGCCCCATCATAACCGGTGTACCTTCCTTCATGATTCCCTGTAGCCGTGCTACTATCATGGTTTCGCTTCGTGCAGGTAGAACGGTATCTTCCTGTACAGCTGCCAACACCGCGCTGCCTTCATATGGATGCAGGAATACCTCCTCGGAACCCACTTTAATGGTTCTGTTTCTGAAGTCTAATTGGAAACCATGTACATTCATTACGTCCATTCCCAGAATCACGTTTTCTTTATGTCAGCTACGATTACCGTATGCGTGAACTTTTCTGCGCCAATTCCCAATTGGATTTGCGTATCACCGTAAACGTTGGCTCTCTCACCTGTGGCGGTCCGCAGTCGCAGTCTCGTTGGTAAAAGCTTCTTCTTGGAGTTTATTAGTTCTGGTCGTATAATGGTTCTAGTTGCTCCAGTGTCAACCAGCAGAGCATATTTCTTGCCATTTACTTCGCCATCCACATATACACTGTCGTTGCGACATCTGAGAGAAGCTATCAGTATGAGAGGGTCTTTGGAACGATCATGTGTCGGTGCTGCCCCCTCGTAGCCGACCCGTTCTAGTTTTCCTGTGACTGGGGTTCTTGGTTTGCAGGAGCCTTGGGGCGCTTACATGAACTACGTACATGCCCTAGCTCGCTACAATTCCAGCATCTGATCTTTCTCGGTTTCTTGTCCATCATATTTTTCATTAAACTGACAAACTGGTCAAATCTGTCTTCGTCACCTTCTTCTTGGATGGTCCTGATTTTGTTATATCCCGAAGCCTTCGTTGCTGCTTCATATTCAAGGGCAGCTGTCAATGCGTCGACTAATATTTACGGATGGGCTAAACGAAGCGTCCTCTGCATATCGGGGTCACGTAAGCCATTAATAAAGGCCTGGATGCTCAGACATTCCATCATGTTCTCTGGTGCTGACGGATAAGCAAATCGAACTAGTCGAGCAATGTCCACTTCATATTCTTGAAGGGATTCATCCCGTTTCTGCCTTCGGTTCTTCAGTTGAGATTGGTACAAATGTTCTAGATGTTCATGACCATATCGCATGTCCAACCTCTTCTTCAGCTGCTCGAAGTCATCCGTTTCTTCCAAAGGTATCGTCTGGAGTACATCTAAGGCATCTCCGCGAAGCGCGATGGTTAAGTTCACTGCCTTCTCTCTATCGGACCAATTATTCACTCTAGCGGCTGCTTCAAATTGTTTCACATAATTGGTCCACGACATTTTTCCATCGAACGTTGGGGCCTTGACTCGGGTAGAACTGCCTATGTCTTCAAACTTAGATACTGTTTTTGGCTTGCAAGGTTTCGTTTGCTCGGTCTTCTTTTCTTCCTCTGGCGTGCCTCGCGTTCTTGAATCGGCAATCTTTTCCTCTAACTCCTTGATTTTCTCGTCTATCGTTGTAATCTTATTCTCAATTTCAGATTTTAGGGACGAAATTTCATTTTCAACGACAGCGGCAATGTCGTTTTTCATTAATAAGATATCGGCAGATATATCGTTCTTCAAAGTAGAAATCTTTTCGTCCATGTTAGCAGAAATATTAGCAGAAATCTTCTCTTCCATGTCAGAAATCTTCTCGTCCATGTTAGCCGAAATATCATTCTTCATAGTAGAAATCTTCTCGTCCATGTTCTCTTCCATGGTAGAAATCTTCTCGTCCATGTTAGCAGAAATATCGTTCTTCATAGCAGAAATCTTCTCGTCCATGTTCTCTTCCATTGCAGAAATCTTCTCGTCCATGTTAGCAGGAATTGACGAGATTAAAGTGGAAGCCTCGTCATTAAATAAAACTGTTTCTGGATCAAAGCCGTCATTTTCCAGTGCCACTTTAATACTTTCTACTAATTCACTTTTCTTACCGGTCGTTTCCAACTCACGATCTTCCAATTCTGCTCTTAATTCCGCCACTTTCAAATCACATAGGCTCTTGGCCATTTTGACGTAGCAATTTTTTTTATATTATCCCACTTCTGACACCAATGTAATGTTTTTGTTATTTATTTAAACAATAAACGGGTGGGTTAAATTTTAAACACTCGGTATGGCTACTTACTAATTAATTTAAACACTAAACTAATTACTAACACTCAATTTATATATACTCAGTATATTCACTTAAACTAATTTATATGAACACTTAACTAATTTATATTTACTGTTTGCTATTTTGGTGTATTTATTTCCCGAGATCACTTTATCAACTAACTAACTCTTCCTGATCAGTCCCTTATATATTAAAGCCGTTTTTACTAGTAAATTCTGGGCTGCGGCTTACACAGTCACAAATAATTTTTCTGGCCTTTTCTAGATAACTCTGGTCACAAAAACAATGTTTACATAAGATAGTCGTAAACTCGTAAACAGTTTTTTATAACTGCGTATCCGCCATAATTTTTAACTTTTATACCTGGCTTAGACAGAGTCGGTTTTAGGGACTATACCAGGGTGCTGTTTCGTAACAATACACTTAAATTTTTTGCCTAGACTTATAAAATATTATGGTAAAATGCGTCTCCCTTCAAATGAAGATCGATGTATTTTACCACTTTTTTAGAAAGTTATTACCTCCGCAGTTATTTAGGGTGGGTATACCGAGTTTATTTATATATGAAAGTGAGGAGTGTCATCTTATCAACAAGACGAATCCCCAAGCTATGGACTGAGATTCAATAGATCGCAGCGTAAAAACACCTTGCTAGGTACGTATCGTCTACGGACGATTCCGAGTTCCAACATCGAAATGATTGTCTTACCCATATTCGTGTTTTAGAAGATCTCAAACAGAAATAGGGCTCCTGCTATAACCGTAGCCAAAACTACGATCGTCTAGTAAAGCCATATTTAGTGTTTTCGGATTGGTTACTCTCAGAGCAAGTGACTGACTCTACCACAGATCTGTCAAGGGTCATAAAGGGCACGTAATAAATCGAACACGAAATCGGACATCCTTCGCGCTTTTTTATTTCAAATTTAAAATCTATAGGCATAAAAGAAGAAGAAGAAGAGTTTGAAGTAATCAAACATCCAACATCAAACGTAACCTCTATCGCTATCGTCAGGAATGGTTTTGTATTAAACGTATTAAAGACACTAAAATGGAAGATTTGGCTAGTTGGGCTCCTTTTATCGTTGAAAATAGTGAATATTTGAAAAATGGAAACAATATCGTTGTCCAAAATGTCCACAGTAAGATTCAAATAATATCTCATAGATATAAACAACCTTAACTTCATATTTTTTTATTTTGTAGCAGGGGAAAATTGGTTATACCGAGAAAAGTATTGAAAATTATAATGCTCTGGGAATTCCTCCTCCAACTCAGGATGAGGAACTGTTTAATGTAAGCCAAGAAGGAGGAGAGACTGAGCAATCTGAGCATAATGGTAAAATTTAATTGCGGGGATGAAACTCGACAGTTATTGGATTTATACCATGAATTCCTTTCCCAAGTAGGTCCGATGAATAAATTTAAGAACAAAAAAAATATGGGAACAAATTTCATTCGACATTCAACAACAGTTAGGACTTTTGAGGACTCCGACACAATGCGAATCGCGATACTATCATGCGGCGAAAAATATCAGCTGACAAACACAATAGAACTTCTGGACATGCAAAAGTATAAGCGGAATATGCAGATGAAATAGCCAGAATTAAATCAATTGACGACAGTTTACAGCCCGAAGTTTTAATGGACGTAACGCGTAAAATAATTAACACAAAAGCAATTAACAGAACAAACTCAACATCACCTGAGTTTAATAATATGGAAACAGACAGTTGCAGTTCTACCCCTAGGTCATCGACAAATCATAAACAAAGACAAGAACCACAACCATCTTCTTCTTCAAAAAAATAAACCTAAGAAATTAACAGCTGTTCTTTTAAAAATACATAAAGAAAAAGAAGAAAATAGGAACGACGCCATCGGGAAAAGATGGACATGTTGAAGAAAATATTTCAGAAAGAAAATTAAGAAATTTTATTCATGATGTATATTTTTACCAGAAATTCACTGATAAGTGGTCTTTAACCAACAATCAAAAATCGGTATTATTACAAATGTTTATTATGATTATGTTTGTTACTATTAGTTTGTATTTCAGTTTTTAAGCAGATTACGTTTTTTTGTTATTTCAGAAGTTCCTATTTTTTTATATTATATTCTGTTTAATTTTCGTTTTTTTTTATTTTGAGAATTCCTATTTTATTTTCTATCTTTAATCAATAAAACAACAAAAAATGAAAAAATATGTTTTATTTTATACAAAAAAGTAAAAAGGGGACAGTTAACTTTAAATAAATCGCAAATTTACATTATACCATAAGATCTACAGCAATTGTGTTCCGTTTCATTTCACCCAATCGTTTCAATAATATGGCTCTTTCATCATGATAAAGGGGTTCTTCCATTGGCAATTTTTGATCTTCAATTTCGTGAATATAATCATTATTATTGATACATAGATTGTGCAAAATACAACAACACAATATGAATTCTGCTGTTTCTTCAACTCCCCAAAATTCAGTTATTATTAATTGACGAAAACTCCCTTTCAATAATCCAAACGCATTTTTAATTGTTACTCTCGTTTTTGCAAACTTATAATTATAAGTTTGTTCAACTGCTGCCAAATTGCCCTAAAGGGTGTTAATAAAAATAGCGAAATAGGGTAGGCAGCATCACCTATAATGTGCAATCTCGGTTCTAGACATGACAGACTGTTTAAATACAGTAGCATCATTTATTTTGCTATATATCCCAGTTAACGCATCAATAAATCTTTTTTGCTGTCGCAAATGCTCTGAAGTGTGATACATGTCTGATCATGCTTATTTACGTAACTGGACTACAGTTTCCCTGCTGGTGTCCTAATAGGTATGTACGATCCATCGATGCAGCCCACTATTCCGGGAAATCCTGAAATCTAAAAAATAGTAATTAACTTTGGAGTAGTTGGACGTTTCAGTTTAAATAAGGCTCCATTTCATTATTGTAACAATTAATTGTTTCAACACTAATAAAGTTTTGTTGAGGTGTAAAGTTATAATACTTTTGTACATTGTTTAAAGAAAAAATACGTTAATTAACAAATCAACGTTATTCATTACCTATTGAAACTCACTAGAGATGGACTGTTTTTCTTCTCCTGTGGATGGAAAGTTTATTACGCTTGGACCAATGGACATCGAAAATGACATCACTCTTTCTATCAGAGTGAACATGGTTGATATACTTGTATCAAAGAGTTGAGCCACATTTCGTAACACCGTTTTGTTACCTGCAAACCTTCAGACACCATTAAATAAAATAGTTAAAAATAGAAAAGCTAAAATTGTACTTACCATAATAAAGCAGCAATATGTGTTTCGGCAGTTTTAGCAGGTATTCCGGCAGTATTCTTTGGGCAAAACTGTCCTTCTTGAAACATTTGCACCAAACTCTCATAGGTTTTTTACTGACTCTTAGATGTTTTTTGAACTAAATACGAGCCAAAAAATCAACAAATAAAATTTCTCCTGGAAAAACT
The DNA here is from genome assembly GCA_963921935.1 of Galeruca laticollis. Taxonomy (NCBI): domain Eukaryota; kingdom Metazoa; phylum Arthropoda; class Insecta; order Coleoptera; family Chrysomelidae; genus Galeruca; species Galeruca laticollis. The sequence goes on along the minus strand of OY998175.1, from coordinate 160,271,224 downwards.
TGCACCTCCTACTCACCTCTTCCTCATAATATTTTTCCAAAACTTCTTCCATTAAATTTTTTACTTTGGGGACTGACTTTTTAGCATTATGCTTTAATATTTCTTCTAATAGTTCGTCACTTTCACTATCACTAGAACTGGACATTGCTAGTGCTATTGCCAGTTGTTTTTTGTCCAATTTACTGATTGATGTTATATTTTTAATCGTTTTTTATTATGGTCAACAACAAACACATAGAAACATCAAATTAAATGACAAATATGAGACGCCATATTTGCTCTGAATTTGTTGCTCTGACTCTACCTCAGAGCAAGCCAGAGCATTCTGAGACTGCTCTGAGAGCAGTTATTAGATGACTCGAATTTAAAAATCCTAAATGGAGTGACAAACCGAACATAGAGTACTCTGAGATCCACAGAGAGCCGAAAACGCTAATTGTTTTGAGCCTTTCGACTCTCGGAATTACAAGAAATATCGTTGCCAGATTTGACTAGAAAGGGGCGTCAACCAAATGTGTGAACCTGCGGTCCTCTCGTACTGAGCAGGATTACTATCGAAACGACGAGTGATCAGTAGGGTAAAACTAACTTGTCTCGCGACTGACTAAACCCAGCTCACGTTCCCTTTAGAGTCTTTAATCTATGGTGGGAATAATGATCTTCCATATAAAATTTTTAAAAAATTTGGTTTCTTAGTTGTAATGTCTTTGGTTACTTGATATATTTATAGTCCTAAATTTCTAGTGCCCTGTAGTGGAAGTGTTGTCCATCAAGAGAGACAGCAACTTGTATCTCACTTATTCGTACTCGATCTGTTGTGCGCAAGCGTTGCGACTGTAGTGGGCAAGTGCAGTCCATTCTTGGGTATGGGCATATCATCGGGAAGGTGTTTTAAATCGTGCATTAGTACCTAATATACCCGCAAATATTTATTATTATTTTTTTAATTTTACTATAGCCTTAAAAATAATGTATTTTAAATAACGTTTCCAATTTCACGCAAAAACGCTAATACTTATCACGTCTCTGCTGTTATGCCATTTGTTCCCAAACAATAGTGATATGTCAATGGATTTTTTTCGTAACACCTAGTTGTTTTTATAAAATATTAATTAAAAGTTTTATAAAATGTTGTGCTGTGCCTCAGCGTGCGAGTACTACAATAAAAACATCTGAAAAGCTATTTATTCACTTCCCATGTCAGATGATGTTTGGGAACAGATGACGTCATAAGCTGTGGTGTTCAATGACTTCAGATTGATAAATTTTGTTTATTAAATGTTAATTAACGGGCTATGATAAAAACTCCCACCTTACGTTAAAATAATGTTTTTATTTGGATAGAGTCAACATCCCTATTTCAGGTCTAAATAACGGAAACAGACATATTATGTATGTCTGTACCCTTAGGTCGACCTCATTTTCCAGATCCGTACTAATATTATAGGAGTAATACATATATGAGTTACTCTTGAAATAATATATATTTTTTAAGGGATTCAAAGGTATGTGAAAAGTATAGTATAGTATACAAGGTAACGCAATAAAATCGGTTAAGACATATCCAGGCGTAGACATAGCTTCCGACCACAATACACTTTAGCGTCAGATTAAAGAAGGTCAAGAAAACAAAAACGGAAAACAAAATAATTGTCTTCCAATTAAAAGACCCTATACTCAGAGAAGAACTAACCACAAAGATAAACAAAAACATAGAAAATATAGGCACAAATATACAAAAGGAAGACATAAATGGGAACTGGTTAAAATTAAAAGCCACAATAATACAAACAAGCCATCCAATACTTACCAAAAAAAGAGAGCATACAGAAAATCCTTGTATGACTAAAGAAATATTGGACTTGATGGAGGAGAGACGAAAATTCAAAGGACTGCAGTTAAGCAGTGATATTCTAAATAAAGAAAATAATCAACATTATTATAGCTTATTTGTAGGTGACATAAATATCGACTTGATGAAAATAACTGAAGATTCAAGAAATTATCTCGATATGATGAGTGACCATGACTTTCAATCAACTATTAATACTACAACAAGAGCGAGAAATGGATCTGAATCATGTCTTGATTATATATTTATTAAAACAAAACAACAAAACTTCAATAACATATTACCTCTCACTATATCAACATCAATTACAGACCACTAGATAACGTTGTTACAAATTGAACTGAATGAAACTAAAAACAATTCAATAAACAAAAAATATTTTCAAAAAGTAGACGAACAATTATTACAAAAAGCAATTAATAGTTTGAGTTGGAAAAATGTGTACAAAAATCAACTCAATACTTCAGATTAAAAAATAGTCAACGTAACAGGAAAATTTTTATAACAAAATCATTGATAAAACACAACCAAAAAAATCATTTATTTTTATTATGGAGAGAAAATCCAAATAATGTAAACTTGTAAAATGATTATTTAACGAAAAAAAAAGAAACGGGAAAGAAAATAAAGAATGCCAAAGAAAATTATTATAAAAAATTAGTTGAAAAAGAACAAAATGCAAGTAAAAAACTTTGGAACACTGTTAATGAAATTTTGAATATCAAGACAGGGAGAATAATAAATAATATTAGGAATGAAAAAAAAGAGATCGTCACAGATCCAAAAGATGCTGCTGATGTATTTAACAACTTCTTCGCGAATGTGGGGGAAACTTTGGCAAAGAACATACGACAAAATCCCAATTACAAAAGTAAAAAATATATAGATAAAAATTCACTTTTTCTTACACCAACGAATACTACTGAGGTTGAAAATACAATAATTAGCTTAAAAAACAAAAAAGCTCCCGGGCTTGATGGAATGAAAACTGAAACTCTAAAGATTATTGCAAAATTCATATGTAAACCTTTGACGGACATCATAAATAAATCCTTCGAATCAGGCATATTTCCTTCGATTCTAAAGAAATCTCTTATAACTCCAATTTTCAAAAATGGGGATACAGAAAATATCTCAAACTATAGACCTATTTCACTTCTATCTTCAATAAGCAAAGTCTTTGAAAAAATTATAAAAACAAGACTTACGACATACCTATCAAATTCTAATCTGCTGTCGACATCCCAATATGGCTTTAGAGAAAAAAAATCTACCAATGATGCAATCCATTCCTTGACAAAAACCATCTACGAATCCTTGGATTCAAGCACTCCATCTATTGGTGTTTTTTTGGATCTAAAAAAGGCCTTCGATAGTGTCGACCACTCCATACTTTTAGATACACTAGAAGATATAGGTGTAAGAGGTTTAGCTCATAATTTATTAAAAAGTTATCTAACAAGCAGAACACAAAAAACTAAATTCAAAAATAATGTGAGTGAAGAGATCAACATTAGATGTGGTGTACCTCAAGGAACAGTATTGGGGCCGGAGCTATTCGTGATTTACTTAAATAATCTATTTGGACAGGAAACAATCGGTAAAATAATCAGCTTCGCGGACGATACTGTGATTTATTACAAACATGATGACTGGTATAATCTCAAAATAAATATTGAAAATGATCTTGGAAAACTCAAAGATTGGTTCCACAAGAGATTAGTCTCAATAAACTTTGACAAAACTGTATACTTACCCTTCAGTAGTCATGAAACGTCTCTGCCAAAATACAATCTTAATATCCAACAAGGTTTTTCAATTAAACCTGAAAAAAGAATTAAATACGTGGGTATTTACATTGACAATCACTTACGATGGAACCACCATATGGAATATTTAACTAAAAAGCTTCGTAGTATCCTATTTCGATTTATGCAAGTAAGCCAATATTTGAGCTTTAAATGTAAAACAATACTGTGCCACAGTTTGGTTGAGTCACACCTCATTTATGGCATTGTTGGCTGGGGAGGAGTATCAAGGAACTATCTAAATGCCCTCAAAGTGTCTCAAAGGCGATTCCTCCGAATGATTCTCAACAAACCTACAAGATATTCAAGCTCACTATTCTATACTGAAACACAAATATTGGATGTTAGACAATTATACATTATCCAGATAGGATGCCATCAATATAAAAATAAATACGAACTTACCACTTAAAATCATAGATACGCGGCAAGATCGAATAATCAATACTATATACCAACAGCTCTTAAAACAATAGGTCAAAAAGGTTACTCCTACTTGGCACCTAAATTATTCGGGCAACTACCACATAGAATTATCGATGAAACTTCTTTCAAACGCTTCAAAACCCAACTTGTAACATTTGTTAAAGAAACAGACAAAACAAAAATACACAAAATGATAGAATGCTGAATCAAAAACAGTGAAGAGTAAACTCATATACGAAATGTATTTTTGAAATAAAATCATGTAAAAATCGATTTATATTAATTTTAACTGCATTTTTTCTTTTTTAAGTTATGACACGCCTGCCTATATTCACCACATACAAGTATGTACAATACTTCTGTGGATGTATAGATGTTTATTCAATTTTATTTGTATTTTATCACTGTATTTGTTAAATTTAGGAATAAACGTTATTAGCTTTGTTCGCGGGTCTGATTCCGAACCAATTTAGGGACTGGCCGCATGCGCACATTCAAAATCGTCGTGCGCACATTCAGAACTGAGCGAACCGCGCACGACGTTTTTGAATGTGCGCATGCGGCATGTCAGCATCCAGTATATCATAACACCTTTTCAAACCGTTTTCGCGATCTGTATGAAAACCGAAGAAGCCTAACATACCCTTTCTATCAGAGGATCAACAAGTTCAGTTCCGAATTGAATGTGACTTTCCCAGTTACCCTTCCCAACAACAACTCAGACACGCCACCTTGGCTTATTGCCTTGCCACCATGCAACCTATACCTCTCCAAATTCAACAAATCTGAAATTATTCCTAGTCTGCTTCACAATCATTTCCTCTCATCAATAAATGAATATTGTGATTATACTCACATCTACACAGACGCGTCCAAGTCAAACCAAGGAGTAGCATCAGCTTTTTTAAGCCCGAATACATCCAGTGGATTCAAACTACCTCCACAATGCAGCATTTATAGTGGTGAACTTTTTGCAATCCTTCAAGCAATCAAATACGCCGCTCATGAAGATATCCACAATACTTTAATTCTTACAGATTCGTTAAGCTCGTTACAAGGCATACAACTCATTTATTCAGATCATCCCCTGACAAGGCTCATCAAAGAGTATGTTCACACAATTAGGGAAAAATCCAGACGATTGGTCTTCATGTGGGTCCGGTCACATGTTGGGATCTCTGGCAATGAGCGGGTTGATAAAATTGCACGTGAAACCATGAATGAACCAATCTTTCAAAAGCAAGAGGGAGTACCGTATACTGATCTGAAAAAATATATGAAATATGTGGTCTCTAACTACTGGTCATCTGTCTGGGCAGAATCTGGAATGAAACTTAAAGAAATTAAAGATGATATCAAACCATGGAGAAACATCCCTAGCCAAAGAAGACACCAAATAATAATCACCCGTTTGCGCACTGGACATACAAAGTATACCCATGAACACTTGCTGAAAGGAGAAGAAGACAAAATCTGTGATATGTGTCAGGTGCCAATGTCAGTTAAACATTTCATGGTCGAGTGTTCGAGGTTCGCGGAACAACGCCGGATGTACAGTATAAGTGCAGATTTAAAATCAACTCTTGGTGTGTACTGTAATTTTGAAAACACAATCGGATTCCTCTCTGAAATAGGTTTAGTCAACAAAATGTAAATTACTAAGCTCGTTACCATGTTGCTTATTACTGATTCCTATCTTTATATTAATTTTAACTGCATTTTTTTCTTTTTTTAGTTATGACACGCCTGCCTATATTCACCACATACAAGTATGTACAATACTTCTGTGGATGTATAGATGTTTATTCAATTTTATTTGTATTTTATCACTGTATTTGTTAAATTTAGGAATAAACGTTATAAGCAAATATAAATAGACACACAAACTTGTTAGGAACAAAGTCAGATTGACTAAGGAAGTGTGTTTACGGATAATGCACTGAAATCGAAGAACTGCAAGGAAAACACGATATCTTTAATGTCCACAAAAAAGTAAAAGAATTATCAGGCAAACAACGACAGAGACAAGTAACGATACTAAGGGACAAGGATGGAAATATTATCGCAGACATAGCAGGTAAACTAAACGATAGGAAGAATATATAAAGGAACTCTTCGCAGATACAAAGTAACAAAATATGGAACAAACATGAATGTCGTAAAGAACATGAAAAACAACAAATCGTCCGGACCTGATCAGATACCATCGGAATTTTTTAAACTTATTGACCGAAATTATATATGGCCCATAACAAATCTTCTTAATGCCATTTTAAATGAAACTAACTGTTTCTAGATAATTCCACAATATATTGATAAAATGTTAAAAATTCTAAGAAATTTGACAATTGTTTCGATACTAAATATAATCCCAAAATAATGGATTTTGTCAACATTTGCAGCTATCCCGAAAAATTCAAATGCAAGAGAATGCAGCGATCACAGAACCATAAGTCTCTTGTGTTACATTCTAAAGGTATTTTTAAAAGTAATCCATAAACGCGTATATAATATTCTTGAAGTAGACGTTAGTGAAATCCAGTCTGGATTCAGACGTGTCTAGATGTGAACCAAGATCTTTTCGTCTGTTTTTTGGATTATAACAAAGCCTTCGATCATGTAAGGCACGACATAATGATGGAGATTCCGAGCCAGAAACATATAGACTTCAATGACATGAAAATAATTAGCAACCTATATTATAATCAAAGAGATGTTTTTAGAGAGGGCGATGAAATGTCAAACGAGGTAAGAATTGAGAGAGGACTAAGGCAGGGATACGTGCTCTCTCTTATGCTTTTTAACCTTTACTCGGAGAAAATTATGCAAGAGGCTATATCTAAAGAAACAGCGGCAATAAGGGTAAATACAAGGCGAAAGAAGTGCGAGAAGAAGACGCACTTCATGGCTAAAGAACTTAAGAGAGTGGTATCACTGTACATCAATAGAATTTTTCCGAGCAGCTGGATTCAAAGTAAGGATCGCCATGATGATAGCCAGCCTTCTTATAGGAGACGGCACCTAAAGAAGAAGAAGAAGTATACAAGCTGTAACACGGCCGCAGGCTAATACATTTTCTTTTTCTTGGAGACGCCATTGTTTCTAAATGTATAGCCTCTTTCTCAGTAATCTTTAAAAATATGCTAGTATTAACAGGGGCGGTTCTAGATAGAATACAGGGAATGCATTCAAAATATTTTTGGCATAGAGGCGTCAAAAAGCCTAGAGCCACTCCTGATTGCCAGTTGTATCACTTTAAAAACATATTATTATGGAATGGAATTTACAAATGCGTAGTATTATTTTCATAGTTTTTTATTTATTTACTCAGAAAATGATCAAGGTCAAACTGTTTTAGTATCTGTTGCATTGAAACTTGAAGTGATTTTATATTTAGAGAAGTACCGATAATATCGTAAAAACCTTATCTACGTAGACCTATTTTTGTGTATAAGTAGACTATTCTTTCTATATGAAGTAGACCTATTAAATGTTTATCAGACACAACGATGGAAACAAATCTGATAGATAAATAAAACTAAGAAATAATTTATTGTTTTAAAAGTTTTATAATTATGGTCATTAGTGTTAAATATACGAGTTGTTGCTTAAGAATTTACATGTAAATAGGCCCTTTTAAGTTCAATAATGTTCAATTGTCATTATTTTTAGAAGTTGACTTTATTGTTATCCGAGTTTATATAGTTTATAGTTTATATTTATTAGTATTATTAATCATTTTCATAAAATAGGTAGTATAGGGTCCGAATAGGAAACGTCCTTCACCCATCTTTTTGATGGATAAAAATTATTTTATATCAAATTTAATATGACTGGGTTGTCTAAAAAAATTCTTGCCCAGGGTATGATTAATAAAAAATTCAGAAATGATTTTTATGAAAATTACACTCATTTGTTTAATGAGCCGACAAGCAGATTTATTTGATAATATGACCTTTTTTCCTCAACTTGGAAGCAACTGATATTATTGTGGCTAATCGAACTAGTCTCGTAAGGCTCGTGTGGTTTCTACTACTTCTTTTTATTAATTTGCTCACTTAATTGAATAAACAAACTACTTAGTGTAAGAAATAATAAAATCCTATTTTATTCAATAACTATATCGTAATAGTATATTACGTAACGTGTGTTGTAAGAAGCATTTTACGCACGAACGGAAAAGTTACGCACGAAGCCGCGTAGCGTGAGTGCGTAAGATGCGTTACAACACGAGTTACGTACTATACTTTACCTACGACCTACTTGTACTAGTATTTATAACCTTATTAAGGGATTTAAAGTACAAATAAAAACGTACATCCTCGATGCCCAGCCAAGTTTTATAAAATTAGCTCCTCGATGCACAACCAAGCATCTTAGAAGTTCACCCTCGATGCCCAGCCAAGTTTCGTAAAAGTCCATCCTAAGTAGTATTTATTTTTATTAAAAATGTATGTAGAATTACCGGAATTGCATAAAATAGCGTATACACCTCTCGACTAAAGTGACATTAATCCCTTAGGTGGATTACTTCCCTCAGGAATCAAACACCACCCGCGGGATTAAATGGGCCACTTTAGTCGCTTGGTGTATAATATACTATTGTTTACTAATATGAGATACATTCAGACAGCTAAAAGATGCGGATTGAATGAAACGGAACCAATTATCATATAATTCCAAATAACTCTTAGTATTAAATGCAATCTCATATCTAATAAATGTTATCTACTATTTATATAATAGAATAAAACTCAACGTCTAATATCTAAGTAATAAATTTTGAATAAAATGGCTACGTCTATTGACAGTTGCTAAGTGGTCGCTATGGAAGCCGTGCGATTTACTTTACAGCCGTGCGTTTTGTTTTACCGTGCGTAATAGACGTCTTACATTGATTGCCGACTGTGTGTTTTTGACTACTTACAGGGGTGGTCGTAGGTGAAACGTATTTTCGAGCAATCGAAGTCGGTTCGTGTGCGGACTTTTTCCTTCGAAGCTAATCGAGTGGGTAGAGACTACTCGAACCATGATAACCTTGCACGAACTTGTATTGTGAGTGTGCGCAATGTTTTTATTTTGGTTTGAATTGACATATATCATTTGATACGTTGAGGTTATATTAACTTGATCTTAAAAAGTTTCAAATAAAGATTATTTTAGGTGAAAGTAAATAAAAAAAAGTTATTTTTAATAAATTCTTTGATTCTAAATTTAGTATTGTTTAAAAAATGGACGAAATTGTTAATTTGGCTAGGATCGAAGCTTTAGAGGAAGCTGAAATTCTTGGGGAACATGGTCCTGCTTACAAATAGAATATATATCCGTTTGATAGACTTTCAGAAAGAAAATTTATAAAAATATATAGATTGGACAAGGCAACAGCTGAACACGTAATTGATTTAGTTTTCCCATACGTGGATGAGCAAACACGACGTTATGCTTTAAGTATAAGAAACAAAGTAGGTTACCAATAGTTTTTAAACTGAAATATGTATTAATATTCTACATTTATAGGTATTAACTACATTAATATTTATGGCAAGTGGAGGTTACCAAATGGACATAGGCATTAGTATTTATTCCTCTATAAGCCAAGCTTGATGGTATTGATTTATAATATCCTTTTGTTTTTGGGGGCTAATAATATCATCTAAATATCTAAAACTTGATTGCATTCTACTAAATCATAGGCCGGGTTCTTGAATGTTTCTCGTACTATGTTACAGACAAGTGTATAAAGATCATTTTCAAAGTACAGATCATATTTTCTCTTGCGATCGAGATAGTCCTTCAAGAATTTGAAAAAAATTTCTTTTATATTGTTTCTTCCAACTTGAGCATAAATCCTTTTCTTATTAGCAAATGTCACTTCGGGAACTGGCAGAGCTTGACTATGGAAAAGTATTTTGAATATCACTTGATTGTTGTGATTTATTGGTTTTTCGCTGATGGGAATATAGGATTTTCTTAGGTTGTATATCTTGTTGCATTTGAATCGAAATCGCCTTCCTTTTCTTTAAGTAACTCTTCTATAGTTGAAAGTTCTTCCATGTTTAGATTGTTGGATCTAAGAATTCCTCAGTTATTTGGAGTTCTTTGGGATTTAGATGGTATGTCGTTCGAAAAGTTTCTGTTTCGATATTTTCTAAAGGATCGAGGGTATAGCCCTGGGTGATTGTACAAGGATGCTGTGTCTTCGTTATCTAGTTTATCAATTCCTTCTTAGAGGTATTTCTCAAGTTCATGTGCTTTGATCTCAACTCTAGACAGGGCGTCGACATTAGTATTAGTGATAAAGCCGGCCTTTTGATGGGTCTGACTTTGACACCTTTTGGAACTTCTCAAATTCTCTCTTCGATAGTACCTTTTATAGCGGACCGAAATCTCCAAATAAACGCCAGTTCATATAAGAATAATCTCTGACAATGTTGTTTGATTTATTTAATTCTAAGGATTGGTGAAATATTATAATTATTTTATAAATTTCTATGTTTTAATTCAGGAAAATTTAGGTAGATCAGCTCCAAATACAAATATAATTTAAATACCTACTTACAATTGGTTTTATCGCTTCAAAACACTTAACTTAACAGATTTTTTATTAATAAGGAAATCAACGCTCTGCGTATATGGAAATTATTTGACATTACTCTGACATTTCTCTTTTTTTCAATATATATCAATTTTTTGACTGACAGGCCCTGCCTATCTAAATTTAAATAAATAATATTTCGGACGTGTTCCGAACAATTAGATTTGCCTTTTTTATGTGCAAATTCATAGTCGAATTCTTCCAATTTCAGTCGCCATCTTACTAATTTAGAATTTGGGTCCTTCAGTGAGAACATCCATTCGAGGGGTTGATGGTCTGATACAATCTTGAATTTTTTTCCTAAAAGATACGAGCGGTAGTATTTAGTAGCCCATATTATTGCTAGCATTTCCTTTTCAATAGTTGAGGATTCAATTTCTGTTTCGTTTAGAGCTCTGGACGGGTATGCAAATGGCTTGTCGTTGCCAAAGGGAACTTGAGAAAGTACGGCTCCAATGGTGAAGTTGCTAGCTTCTGTAGTGAGGTTAAATGGCTACGTGAAGTCTGGATATTTAAGCAGTATTTGTTATAAGTTTCTTACAGGTCTTGATACATTCTAGGTTTCGTTATCCGGGTAAAGTCTTTGATTAGGTTTCTATAGCTCCATTAATCCCAGAAATCATCTAATTTCTCTGGCTGTTTTCGGAATTGGGTAGTCGACAATAGCTTTGATTTCGACCGGATTCGGCTTAGTTACTTCTGAAGTCACAATGTGGCCTAAGAAGCTAACTTCCTTTTTTATAAATTCACATTTGTTTATTTTGAACTTGAATCCCGTTTCACTAAGTCTTCTGAAGATTTTCCCAAGATTGACAAGATTTTCATGTAGGGACGTAGAAAAAACGATTATGTCGTCCATGTATACTAGACATATTTCTCCTTGCAATCTCCTTTAAGAGCACTGTCCATTACTCTCTGGAATGGTGCAGTGGCCTTCATAAGTCCAAATGGAGTTCTGAGGTATTAGTATTGACTGTTATGGACGTTAAATGCAGTTTTAGGGATGTCTTGTTCTGACATGTCAAACTGGTGGAACCCGCTGTCAAGGTCAAGGGTAAAGAAATACTGATATCTTCCTAGTTTGTCCAGGATATCTGTGATGTTTGGGATTGGATATCTATCATATATTGTTTTATCGTTTACTTTGCGGTAGTCTACCGCTATTCACTATTTAATTGTTCCTGAGGCGTCAATCATCATATATAATGGATAAATAAATTAATTAATAAGAAAGTGGCATTACAACTAATATTTCCTAAACAAACTAAAGAAATAAAAAATTATAAAACCATCACATATGCAGGAAATATTTCTAATAATATTTCAAAGAGAATATCTATAGCAACAAATACAACAATTTCTTTTAAAACAGAAAGTAATGTGAGTACAAAATTGTTAAATGTAAAAACAAGAATATCCCCATTAAAGAGCTCTGGTATATATAAACTTAAATGTCCAGAATGTAATGCTGTCTATTTGGGTCAGCCCCTTAGAAATTTTGAAATCAGATAGTGAACACTTACTAGCATACAGATTAATCCCACTACCCAAAACATCTACTTGACACCAAACATTCATTGGCACCTAACACAGAACTAGAAGTACTACGTATTTTTGATGTAATAAGAAACAAGAACTGGATTTCCTTGAAGAATTGGAAATTAGAAGACACTTGAGAAACCCACAATATGAAGTCGTCAATGAACAGATAAATCTAGGGAGTTCTCCACTTTTAAACTGTCTTCTTAAGTGGTAATTGTAAAGATCAGCAGATATAGTTTTCCTTGGCATAGTTATACTGATCTTAAATGGGAAAAATATATCCAGGATATCTTTTTTAATAATGTAACTGATCATTTAATCAGATTTTTTTTGTTATTTTTATATTGTCGTTAACTACTAGAATAAGAATTTTATAGTTAATAATGTATATAGAATAAAATGTATAAATATCAGGCCTATGTATAATAAACAAATATTTTATTAATTTGTTTTTATATTATGTACAGGTTAATAAAAAATTTAATTGTGTGCTGTTTTATTATTTATTACCTAAATTATTTGTCTCAAAATTGTTTATTATAATCAATTCATTTCAAAAAATAAAATAATTATAAAATTAACAATTTTAAGATAAACTAAAATTTACCTGCCCATAATCCAAACTACCAAATTTAAATATCCCTCCTGTAAGAATTAGTTCGGCCAACCGCAAGGGGTGCGCTGAGATTGACGCGATGCAGCTGTTTATACGGGAACTATGTTCATTTCTCTATGGTTTGTGTTTTATACGCGGTATTAGTGGTGACGTCATAATCTTAGGTTATGTCAATTGTGTATCCAAACAAACATAACTAGCCGTTTAGATACCATTGATGTGATTTTGGACCAGAGATTATTCCCTTATATTTTGAATATAACTGCTGATTTAGGTATTTAGATATACACTAAGACTTTTACAAAGAGATATATTCGATTCCAGCCAAAATAGGTATGTATAAAGATATAATTTTAATAAAAGAGTTATCTAACCTAAACATTCTATTATAAACTTATGAAATACAATTGTTTTAATTCTTTTTCTATCTGTATTATCTAAGTTTAGGTTTCCTCACATAAAGAATTATCGTACTGTGCTGGTCACCAGGCTGTAAGCATTATAATGTCAGACAGAAGTGTAGGTTTTATAGATTTCCAAAGGATCCAAAAGTAAGAAGCAAATGGATGAAGCTAACAAGGTACCTACATAATGATAAATATAACATTTTATTTGGTGAAAAAAGAAAATTAGCTAACTATTTTTTTGTACATAATCAATCTTTGCAAACAAGGCAGAAGCAAACTTGTACGCGTTGATTGTATGTTTGATATTGTACTGTATATATCGATTCCCCTATAATATATACATTATTATTTGTCATTACAGATCTTTCGCTTTATATTTTTTATAAGTTGTTATAATTGCTTTGTATGATTTTCTAAACGTTTGCTATTTTAAATTGAAATTCCTCATTGTACCTTCTTCCCTCTTTCTATTAAATGTAAACCTTTGTATTACAAGTAAGTATTTCTCTGTGTAATACAGAAATTTAGAAACGTTTTTGTTTATATTATTTGTTTTTAGGTAAAATTGAATTCTTTCAGACTAACTGGCCTATTTTTAAAACATGTAAGTAAATTTTTCTTCCATTCTTGATGTCTAGCAATTCCTACAATGATGCCACTTGGTATTCATAATATTAAGTAGCACATGTCCTCTCATGCAATATGTACTGCACCTTGTATCTGGTGATAATAGTTATATTTTTCAATTATCACTAATATATTTTCATCAAAATGAATTATGTAATTCTTGTCTTTTGAGAGCGGTTTTAATTTTTCGTCTTTGGATACTTGAAAGGACACTTCAATTAAGCATTTTTCACTAAAGGCCGTATGACATTATGTAGTTTCCGATATCGTTTTCTGTATAGTTTTTAATGTTGACAAAAACTGTATAGTGTCATACGAGGATGTAATTTTCGATATCGAATACTGTACAAGAAATACCATTCCCTTTCATATTTCTGTACAGTTTCTGCGTTAGCTTCTGCGCAATAGGTCAAATATCGTGTCGGTGTCAGATTGTGTCTTGTTTATGTTTAGCCTAACCCATTCCTTGTTTAGTTGAAATTATTTTATTAGGTTTCCTGTTATTATAGACTTAATCGTTATGGCTGCCTATGCTGCGGCAGTAGTTGGATATACAATGATATTCCAAACTATTTGCCAAGACAATTCTCGAAAAAAGCCAAAGCGAAAATGGAATTAGGCCCTGTATTCAAACGAGAAAAAGTCGTTCGACTTCGAATGTGTTTAATTTGTTATACAACGAGCTTTTGCAAGAAGATCCATTAGTATATAAAAACTTTTTAAGGATGTCCCAAACACAATTTGATTATTTATATAATTTGGTGAAACAGGATATTGAGAAATTCGATACTCATTTTAATGGGTTTAATGGGTTAACATATAATACTCAATGGTAAGTTATGTTTATACAATGAATTTTTTTTTTCTTGGCTTTGACACTCGTCATTCGGCCAGTCACAACAGGAACAAACTATTAATATATAAAAAAGTATATTCACCTCACTCACACCTATCCACACCTAAGAGAAGACAAAATTACCTACCTAAAAAAATTACAATAAGGATATACAGGGTCACTCGCTTCTTGTCTAGGGGCCCATCAAGACATTATAATTTATCACAAACAAAACTAGGCCACGGAAAGATAGGAATAACTACAATTGGGATAAACAGAGGTAAACAAATCTGGTTCAAACATTCACAAGCATACCTTTGATTCGTATATGAATTTCATCAGAACCTTATACACTTCCATTTTGTTTAAGGCTAAAAGATGGCAGATATTGAAGGGTGGGAAAAATCCGATTCTTATTAAATCATTAATAAGGTTTTGAGTTTCTTGGGAATATATGCAGTTAAAGAAAATATGATTCAGATCACTTTTAATATGACATTGATGACACAGGTCTGTATCAAGAATTTTTATTTTATATAAGTGTGCCGGATAACATGCATGTCCAAAGCGTAGTCTAACAATAGTTGTAATGTATTTACGTGGGCAGGAATAAGAATTGAACCAAGAACGATTCGGAATTTCTTGTTGAATTGATGAATATTGGGTATTAGATATTTCACAATAATCGTTCCAAGACTTTTTCCATAAACAACTTTGTTTTTGCCTAGAATTAGCAAATACGTCTGGTACAGTTAGTGGATAGATAGATAAGGTACCATTTTCTGCTGCATTTTTAGCTAAACGATCTACATGTTCTTTATGTTTAAGTCCTATATGTGCTTTGATCCATATCAGCTGTACATGTTTATTATTTTTTTTTTAATTGAAATAACATTTTTTTTATATAGAATATATAAAGATTATCTGATAAAGCAGGTATAGTTGGATTGTGTATAGCTGTTAAGACAGACAGAGAATCAGCTAATATAATAGCAGAACTTTTTCTGGACGAAGAAAAGAATTTTAACGATTCATAGATGCCCACAGCTTCAACGCTGAAAACTGAGAAGTCTGAGGGGAGCTTAAACAATTTTTCGACATTATCACCTGGAATGTAGAACGCACAACCAGTTCCATATAAACTTTTGGAAGCGTCAGTATATATCTGTATGGAATCAGAATAATTTTCTAATATGGAGTTTAAAATTGTAAGACTTATCATAGGATTTACATGATACCTAGGTTGAATGACATTAAACATATGAAAAAAGTATTCAAAATCATCTAAAGTCATATTTTTATCTGATCTGATTACACATAGATTGTTGTTGTTTCGGAAAGCATCACAGAGAGGCGGTGAATTTTTGCGGATCCAGTAGTTGTTAGTTAAATCAAATTCGTTTAGTTTACATATATTGTGATGTAAAGATTCGTTGGAAGACATAATTTTTATGAGGAATTTATAGCTAAGATGATTTCTTCTATATTTTAAGGGAGGTTCTAAAGCTTCCACGTAAAGTGGTTCAATGGGAGTAGACCTCATAGCACCCATACAAATACGTAAGGCTTTGTTTTGAAATACGTCAATTTTTTTTGTCAACGTAAATACTGTGAAAGTCAGCCGTATACAAATTAAAAAGCAGAGGACTCAATACTGAACCCTGAGGTAGTCCTGAAATATTATAACGAGGTCCTATGAGATAATTATTATGAGTTCTTATATACAATTTTCTATGAGAATAAAAGTTAATGATTGCATCAGTTAATCGAATCGGTATTAGGAAGTTATTAATCATTTTTTCTCTCAGAATGGGTAAGCAGACGCTATCATAAGCACCTTCGATATCTAGGCAAAGTGTAGGTAAATATCTATTGGTGGAATAGGTATTTTGAATATCGGTAACAAGAGTTGTTAGAGCGTCAATTGTACCACAACCTTTTCTGTAACCAAACTGGGTTCTTGGAAGGAGGTTTTTCTGAAATAACCACCATTCAAGTCTGTGCTTAATGATACGTTCTAAAGTTTTCAACATACAAGACATAAGTGATATAGGGCGATAGGATTCAGCATGAATGGGATCTTTACCTAGCTTGAGAATAGGAATAATGATGACATCCTTCAACTCATTAACTATGGATAGATTATTCAGTATATCATTAAATATATCAATCAACATACATTTAGCAATAACAGAAAGGTTATCAATTATAGGATATTTAATTTCATCAAGTCCTGGACTAGTACTGATGCGATTTTTAAGAACATAGTTTAACTCTGTTAAAGTTATGGGTTTTGAAAGAAAATGGTTCTCATCACTAGATGAAGTTAGATCAGGAAATAACATAGCAGCGAAGGTAGGAGAAATTTTGTCAAAAAATTCTGCCATCCAGATATCATCTAAAGGCTTGACGTTGGAGATTGGTTTTCTATAAATCTTTCTAGCTTGTTTCCAAAGAGAAGAAGACGAAACAGACTTATTAAGAGAAGAAACATACTTAATCCAGTTTTGTTTAGCTATAGCTTTAAATTTTCTTTTTGTTCTTGCCATCATTTCTTGACAAAGGAAAAAGTTTTGGAAATTCGAAGTTTTTTTATAAGTCGAGAAAGCCAAACGTCTATCTTCTAAAATCTTTTCGCAATCTGAATTCCACCAAGGTGGGGGGTAACGTTTTAAGTTTTTAATATTTTTAAATTGTGGTATCGCAATGTGTGCAGCTTGATTCATACTGCTGATTAAGATTTGATATTTATCAGATGTGGAGTTTAATGAGAAATCTCCTTGAAGAGTATTTTCAATTGTCCCAGTATACAATGGCCAGTTAGCTTTTTTTATGTTCCATTTATTTTTAAGGGGAAATTCATTGATAACTTGGTCAATTGGAAGCTCCATAAGAATAACAAAATGATTCGATCCTAATGTATCATCTAATACTGACCAATTAATTCTATTAGCAAGTTCAGGAGAACAAAAAGTGATATCTATCGCAGAAACATTTTGATTAGGACGAGTTAGAACTGTGGGTTGTCCATTATTCATTACTGTTAGATTAAGATCATCTGCAGCTTGGATTAGTTGTATACCAACTGTGTCATTATGATGTGCACCCCACAAAGAATGATGTGCATTGAAATCACCGCCCACGATTATAGGATTTTTTGCTTGTGAAAAAAGTGTAAACCAATCATTAGCAGAACATTTAATTTTAGGTGGTTTATAAACAGAAAAAAGGCTTAGCTCCTAGGTCCTATTTACCATATTTAATTTTTATGCCACACATTTCCACGCCTCTACACACATTCATATTAATTTTGAATTCACAAAAACTTATTGAATGATGAACTAAAATGGCAACACCACCATAGCCGTCATGTCGGTCTTTACGGACCATATTATAACCATTATAACAATATTGTATATTTTTTTTAAACCAAGTTTCAGTAATAAGTGCCACATCTATTTTTCTAGAATTCAAAAAGTGTTGCAAACTGTTTTTATTTGCCACAGCTGATCTAGCATTCCACTGCATAATGTTAAGTGAAACTTTCTGAGCCATTAATAATTATCAACTGTTAGAGTATCCTCCAGTACTTGTTTTATGCTACTGATTATTGAACTTTTATTAATTGATTGCAAGTCTTCTACTGAACTTATATTATCCAATAGATTGAATACAAATTTGGAGGCAATGTCAGCAATATTCTGTTTTTTACTTTCAATACTATTAAAATTGGATTTATAGGGGTTAGCAGGTAATGCTTGACTAGGACCAAAAGTAAAAGGAAACATAGGCGAGCCAGAAGGAGACTGATTGGACGGAGAGTCTGATTTTCTTTTCTTTTTCATGGGAACTGAGTATTTTTTTGTGCCACTTGTACTTGGTAGTGACAAAATTTAGCTATTGCTTTCCCTAGTATTTTTTATCATAGTTTGTGTGGTATTATTATTAACTTGATTAGTAAGACTGGGGAAATATTTATTATAATTTGATAAGCCTGAAAAAGAATCATGACTTACAAAAGAAGAAATTGAGTTTTCACAGTATTTTCTGGCTTCCAGAAATGACGTTTTTTGTTCAACCATAATAGTTTTAATTTTTTTCTGTTTCTCATATTAAGGGCATTTTTTAGATATAGATAGGTGATCATTAGATTTACAATGAATACAATAAATTTTGTCCTTATTGCAACTATGTTCCTCTGTTTTTATTTCGCCGCATTGTATACATCGTTCTTGGGTGTTTTTACACTGTTTAGAAACATGTCCATACTTCAAACAACGATAACATTGAACTACTCTACCTATAAATTGTTCTACCTGACAATATACTTTATTAAATGCAACATATTTTGGTATAATATTACCTTCAAAAGTAATAATAATGGTTTTTTTTGGTACATAATCAATTGTGTTATCCTCTCTTTGGATTTTACGTTTAGTACGATAAATGCTTATTACCGGAGAGGTAGACTCTACATTCTCTAACAAATATTTTTCGTCATATTTAGTGTCAACGTCCCTAATGATACCCTTTGATTCGAGTAGATGATTTGGAATATAAGCTACCAAATTATGATTTTCCAACAAAGGATTTTTAACTAATTGATTAGCCTCAAGAAACGATTTTAATAAAACTTTTATTCGATTTTTACCTATACTTATAATATCTAATATATTAGTTAGCTTTAATTGTTTAAAAAGTATGTGACCAACAGTCATCGGATGTAGCCTTCCCAACTTACTACTTTTAATATTTTCAATGTATACCCAAATAGTAGATAAATTGTACTTATCTGACAATAAGTTGAACTTTTTTGCAACTGGTTTTACTGCAGAAACCTCGTTGGTGCTTGGAGAGTTATTAATCGGTAACATTTGATCATCATCACATAACATAATCGACTCCACTTGCGTCGAGAATGACGTCCCTTTTTTATCCCCCATGATGGGGGAAAAATTATTTAGTTAAAAACTCTAATCGGAATATTTTAAATAAACACGTGTAAGAAAACAAAGTTGGCACTGATAAAAACTATCGACCGGTTTTGTTAATTGCTTCGCACAACCTATTTATACAAAGGTAAAATCAAAACTGTATACAATGAATTGAAGCCCAACAATTAGCAAGAAAATAGGAAGAAGAAAAACTCCAACTCGATGTAGTACAAGCAATACCATTCTTATCAGAATCCCACAGAGAGCTTGTGTTAACGTTTATAGGAAATTTGATTTCAAATAATTATCTTACACCCCAGCAAGAAGTGGGTCAGCTAACAGAAATAAACACAGCACAAACATGTACACCTCTATCACCATGCACCAAAAAACAAAATACCTCAGGGGACTATATGGACCTGTCCGACACGGACATGTTCTGATCTCCTGTGTAATATTTGAATTCTATTCGCATTCACTCCACTAACTGTAATCCAGTGGAATATACGTTCATACAACTCCAACACAGATAATTTGAAAGTAATCATAAGAAACCATAATCCTGATATAATCCTACTAAATGAAACATGGTGAAAACAAAACTATAATATCTCATGCAGAAACTTTCAAATTCTTAGAAACGACAGAGCCGATGGCTACGGTGGAAGAGCTATTCTAATAAAAAATACCATCAAATTCATCCCAATAACCTACCAAAGTAACTTTGACAATATAAATATTCAAACACAGGCAATACACCTACCACAACATAACATTAATATTCTAAATATATACTGCCCATAAAGCTCAATACTCAGAGTAAATAATTGGATCCATTTTATTCAGCAATTCAAGAAACCCCTACTTATTATTGGAGATCTAAATTGTAACCACCCCGCATGGGAGAGCAAGAAAATAAGTATTAATGGTCGAAACATTATTGACTCCTTAGAGTCACTCCAATTAGTATATCTAAATGATGGACAGGCTACCAGATTGTTCACCGAGTGAGGATAAATCTGTGGTGGATGTTACCCTAATATCTTCTGAGTTAACTCCATATGCTACCTGGTAAGTCCTCCTATACCCTGGAAGTAGTGATCACTACCCAACCATCTGCAAACTTTATTCCAATAATAAAGACAACTCCAATCAGATAGTAACCACAAAAAGAAACTATAAAAATCTAACTGGAACACCTTTAATGAACACCTCTGTACAACCCCCCAACCCCTAACCCACTTTCAATATGAAACATTCCAAGATAATATTATAAAAGCAGCAAATGCGGCAATACCATTTTATAAAATCAAACACAATCAAAAATACAATATCCCTTGGTGGGATAACTCCTGTCAAGTATCCATCAACTGCAGAACATCTGCAATTAAAACATTAACCAACTACCCTACGATAGAAAACTTTATAGCAGTTAAAATAATCATTGCTTCTACCAGAAAACTTCTCAAGTCCAAAAGAAAGAACAGTTTTCGCAAATTCTGTGCAAAAATAAACCGTAACTCTCCATTAAAAATTATTAGGAATAAAATCAATAAAGCTTCAAATCGCACATCTCACAAGAACCTATCAAATCAACTTCCACCTGGCATTCTGGCTCAAGAAATTTTATCCTCCTTATGCCCACCTATCATTACCGAAAACATACGAACATCCATATCAACAGAAATTGAACCATTCTCCTATCAGGAATATAAATTCACAATTGAGTCAAAAAAAGACTCCGCACCAGGTATGGACCAAATTTCATACTCTATGATTAAGCACATGCCAACATCTTTGTCTAAGGATCTACTACAATTTTTTAATGATTGCATGCAAACTGCTACCATTCCACACACATGGAAGCAAACAATTATTCTTCCTCTCATAAAGCCCTACAAAGACAAATCAGTAGCAACGAACTATAGACCAATTGCTCTAACTTCATGTGTGGGTAAACTTCTAGAATCACTAATAAAAAACAGGCTGGAATGGTATGTACAAAACAAAAAATTACTCAATCCCCTACAGTTTGGATTTAGAAGGAATAAAGGTTGTATGGACTGTTTAACGTTTCTAACCTCTCATATCCTTATAAATTATTCAGCCAATGAATATACCATAGGCGTTTTCATAGACCTCTCAGCTGCATATGACACAGTTAATATCCAACTTATGTACAAAACTTTAATAAACCTAGCCCTACCTAAATATATAATAAACTTAATTTACGCTTTTATAAATAACAGAGTCATATTCGACCAAGACAACTTAGGACAAACAATAGG
The DNA here is from genome assembly GCA_963921935.1 of Galeruca laticollis. NCBI lineage: Eukaryota > Metazoa > Arthropoda > Insecta > Coleoptera > Chrysomelidae > Galeruca > Galeruca laticollis. The sequence continues at coordinate 160,249,294 of OY998175.1, read as the reverse complement.
ACCTTTGCCAGCTAATCAAGGTCTAGCCCAAGGATCTTCCCTTAGTCCGATCCTGTTTAATCTCTATACCCTACCTATTTATGATATCCTCCCTAAAAATGTTAATCTTATTCAATATGCAGATGACATGGTACTGATAGTTGGTGGATCAAATGTGAGCCAAATGGTAAATAATTTAAATACATTCTTAGAAAAACTCAACACATGGTTAGACACACATAATCTCAAACTATCAACCAATAAATCTCATGCAGTAATGTTTAGTAAAGGAATCATAAAAAGATCTATCCCCAAAATAAAAATAAACTCTGAAACTATTGAATGGGTGGATAAAGTTAAATACCTAGGTATGTACATTCATCAAAACCTTAAATGGAATGCACATATACAATACATAGAAACAAAAATATGTAAAGGACTAAACGTTATGCGAGCTCTCTGCGGTACTTGGTGGGGCTATGATCCCCTCACACTGAGAATACTTTACAAAGCAATAGTACTAAGTCACATGGACTATGGTAGCCAGATTTTCACCCTCACAAAAAAGAATAAAACAACGTTGGACAAAGTTCAAAACCAGGGATTGAGAATAGTTACAGGCAACATGAATTCAACACCAATACCAGCCTTATTATCAGAAAACGGGGAAATGCCCCTCAAATATCGGAGGGAATGGCTGAGCTCCAAATACTTAATAAAAAACCTGGCAATATCCAATAACCCTATAAACAATATTCTAAAGAAGCTTAATAACATAAGCAAAAACTCAAGATATTGGACTAACAAAGAAAAACCAACTCTAATACAAATCCTTGACCGGCTACAACCATCTACTAATATGAAGTACACAAAAGAAATATTGCCTTGCTATGAATTTGACCTAGAAATTCAGCTAACTCCATTAAATGTGGCAAATCTTCAATCTAATAAAACTGATGAACTAGCACAAATTCAGTACCAAAACATTATATCCAAATTTCCGGATCATACAAGAATATTTACTGATGGATCTCTCTATTCCAATGGCACTGCAGGGTTTGGAGTTTACAGTGAAGAACTCAACTATGCATTTTCATCTAGGCTACCAAAATTCACACAAATATGGTCAGGAGAAATTACTGCTATCAACCATGCACTTCAATTCATCTTAAAAGCTAACACCACGAAAGCCATAATCTTCTCAGACTCTAAAACTGCACTACAAAAAATATGTAAACCAACTTTCTCCAAAGAAACAGAGCATTCATCAATATTAACTAAACAAGGAATTATACTAGCAAACACTAACGGCTTTAATATCGTACTAGCATGGATCCCAGGTCACTCTGAAATCAAAGGAAACCATAAAGCTGATCAGCTAGCTAAAACAGGTTGTTCCCTTACAGTTTCAGCGAATATTAAACTGAATTATCAAAACTACCTCCCAGATATCAAGAACAGCATATGGGCTAAATGGAACAATGAATGGAACCTCATAAAACAGAATAAAAAATCGTTCTATTACAAAGTTGTCGAACAATTACCAAAATATCCCTGGTTTAACCAATACAAAAACAGAAGACATTTAACAGTTATAAGAATGAGGACAGGACACTGTTTAACTCCTTTCCATATGATTAGAATTGGAATTAAAGATGATCCACTATGTGAATGTGGGCAAATAGGATCACTTAACCACATAATACTAGAATGTCCAATTAATATATCAAACCAATTCAACCTTTACATAGAGCTATGCAAAACGATTATCAATAATACACCAATTTATAACTATGTTTAAAATATCCCTTTAACTTAATCTTCTCTTTTATAGACCTGGGTTTCTCCACCTATATCCGAGGTAGCATTTCTGGGTGTGTCCAAGCTTGGCCGCTACCCCCAAGCGAGAAAAGTTAATTTCCTGTGTTGTGAAGTCTTACCTTACTAATACCCCAATAGTCACCATAAGTAATATAAAAGTGCAATAACTCATAGTACCTATGCTAAACAGTAGTGCAGTTTTGTTTAAGGAAGATATCCATTCTAGAAGGAGGGAAATATTGCCAAGAGCAAGGCTTTTTCCCTCCACATGTATAAAACTGGGTAAATTATCCCACAGGATATAGCCCAAAAAAGGAACGAGAAGAAGAAGAAGAACGTTAATGTTCATGACATCACTTCAACTCTCTAATTTCAATATCGAAAACTACAAAGTGTCATACACAATTTAATGGATATAAAGTTTCCTGTGCAGGAAACTGTACATTTTTTGTCGACATTGACGACTGTACAGAAAACGATATCGAAAACTACATAATATCATACGACCTTAACAAACCCATATTACCATTAAAAAAGGTTTCAAGAGAATGTCGAAACATGTTTTGATGACACTAGAACAAACAATCACAATTATTTATCTTATATTTTCACATTAATCAAATAATCCAGTAAACATAACCTCAAACATAGCTTTTAAAATCAAAAATACGGATTGCAGGATAAGTTACATTATCATAACTATTATTTTTTATATTGAGCAGATACAATTACTTACTTTTTAACAATTGATTCCTTTAAAATACACGTATGAAACGCTTAAATAATCAAAAATTTACACTCAAATGGAAATTCTTATGGCAACAAGTTTTGCTAAGATACAGCTTCAAATTGTAACGTCACACTAATCTCGCGTATACAGCAAATACATTATAAAGGAATAAGGAAATTTGTTCGGTTTACACATACAAATAAAATAATATAAGGAATATTGGTTGGCCAATATAAATAGATCTTTGGCACAATTAAGAACGTTTCAATAAGTTTAATTATATACCAGCGCGCGTATTCTGTATCGTCATAGAGAGGAAATTTCTTTCTATAAATTCTCTATACCACTTTACCTTATTCTGTAAGCAACATCGGCAGTGGTCGTGCTTCACGAACGCTTCGTTCGGTAGAAAGGTATAGAAAGACCATTTTAGGTCTTTCTATGATACCTGTCTCTTTTTAACACACAATCATTTAGATTTATCTTTGTTGGCATGTTTACATTTTTCAAAGGAAAGGTGCATATCCATATCGTTATGTTATGATTATGGTGTTTTGTGGTTTATATATACAAGTTTATATATGCTGGAAAAATAATTTTGGGATAATTACGTATTATTAATATTATTGCAATTTAATATGTAAACAACTGCAAAGGGTACCTAAATAATACGAATTTATGGCCATTTACGGTGTTACCTGTAAATGTGAAATATTTCTGTGTTGAACGTTGTGTAAAATTAAATACTAAACTTCTTAATTTTTGTCATTAATCCAATTCTTAAGAAGTTCAATATATTTAACATTGGCGATATTAAGGATTAATAAATTCTTCTCTCTAAACGTAATTGGTTTTGTCGTACCTACTTCATCTTCTACTTGTAGCAAATGAATTGTTTCCAAACTTTATAATGTACTCGCAATAAAGATTAAAAAACGAAAACTGACAACAGATAATATGCTATGCTATAGTTTATAATATTTACACCACACACTATAATAACAGTTATAATAATAATTGACTCCCACAATGAAATAATAAAAAATTCTCGTAATTATTATTATCCTCCTGAGAAATAAACAAACAAATGTTGCTATTGTTGCCGACTTAATCAAGAGATATCCCAAATGATCCCAAATTCCCCTAAAAACAGGTCAATGTTTTTACATCCAATAATTATCAGTTCTCTATAGCCGAGCATTACCGAATAGATATAGAAAGAATCGTACAGAATAGGTTCACGAAATAGAAAGAAATTTCCTCTCTATACTCATAGAAAGAAATTTCTTTCTACGAGACGATACAGAATACGCACCCTGCTCTCTTTCCCAATAATACAATAAAAAGTAGGAATCTAGGTACTTGTAACAATAACAGTTTTTATTTTATGTAATTTTATTACTTACAAATGACTGATGTGGGTAATTAAGGGCTTATTATTAGTTTGCGGATTAATTTATTAATCGACACAACAACCTGCTACTGAGTGACAATGGCAAGCTACGACATACATGACAGATGTACAGACTGTAGCACCATCTATCAATGGGAAGCCTAAGCATAATATTGCGGATTTCCTCATTTTCCAACAAACACCAAAAATACGTGTTAAAACTAGGGTTATGTGTACCAAATATGCAATAATGAATAATCTGACAATTTGGCACATCCATTTTCAGATAAAATTGTTGCTGAACTTTTATATTATTTTATTTGTTATTTCCTGTATAAACGCTATAGGGATTTTCCATAAGTTCAACTTTTATGTTATTTTATTTGCTGTACCTATAAACCCACCGTTTTTTATTCCATTATATTAAATTATGAAATTAAAAACCTATGAGTATTTGTAGACCAATATTTTGGAATACAACCAGTTATTTATACGAACTATGGTTACATAACTATAAATAGTTACTACGACTTTAATTGGAATGTTTATTTGGAACACTTCTCTTAAAAATCTATTTTTGATTCGACTAATAATACCTACTAACTCAATTAATCAAGTTAATAAAATCCTAACATTTTCAACAATTATCTTATTTCAAGGTATAATAGCTTAGCTCCATTTACATATACTCAGTGATATAAAAACCCGACACCCAGTAAATATTATTTTATTTCAAAAATATTTCACATACATGTTTATCGTCAAACTGGCTACACACACAACTGCAAGCTTGACATGAATGATTGGACAACCTTTTAGTTTAAGCATACTGTAACCTCTGATATTTTCACAAAAAATCGATTTTTCTCACATTTTGTCCATGAAACGAACAAAGTTAAGTGTAATTTCGATATTTTCACAAAACATTTTATACATAAAATGTTAGAATAACTAATTGAAAATTGTTGATATACCAATATTAAAATATTCCAGTGATTTGATTGATTATTCTTATGTTTTCGAAAACAATATTTTCCACATTATTATATTTATTTGATAGGCTAGGTAGTTTGTAAAATGTATAAATTATCTTGCATATATTTATAATTGAAAACTTTTCCAAGTTAATATTGATTGGATTTCTTTTTAGACAAGATAATAGACATTTCTCACAACCACATCATTAACGAAAGTACATTGGAATGAAAGACTATACTCAGTGACATAGAAACCCGAACATTCAGTAAGAATTCTTTTATTATGGTATTGTTTGGCATACATATCAGGGAGTTCGTAATATGCAAATGATAAAAAGTTCTCTCCAATCTGGTGATTGACTAATAGGTAGTTTGTAAAATGTATAAATTATTGTAATGTTTTTCTTATTTATTTAAAACAGTTTATCCTGACGGGTGGAATAAATTCATACATACGGTATGGATATCTCATTAATATCCCATGGATATCCTATGTTCACATTTGGTATATCCACTTAACGTCCCATGGATATTATTAAGATATTTTATATTCACGTTTGGTATATCCTTCCTCCTCAAACCTGAAAATCTGAGAATATATAACTAGTATCTTCTGATGGAAATACAACAAAAAAATATGAATCAAAAGTTTTTTATGTCTACAGATCTGGAATAAAATTAATAGAAAATAGTTTATCCAGTCAACCAGTACAAAATATAATAGATACACAGGGTGGATAGTCTAGTATGTAAGTGGACGACTGTAGAATATTATGGTCCAGTGAAAAAGATTCAAATACTCATTGCGTATGTCTGTTATATTTTGTACTGATTGACCAGAACTATTATTTCCAGTTAATTTAATTCCAGATCTGTGGATATATACAACAAATGGGTAAACATTGTTTTTGTTTGCCATCTTGTATTTCCTCCTGCAGGTACTAGTTAGATATTCATCTGTGTGTAAGAAGGTTCAAATGGAATTAAATTCTTGATAATAGTATTATTATTTGACATATAATGAAATGATATACTATGGAATAGAATGATAGAAAATACTTTATTTTATATAATATACATATTTGCATATACATCAATAATTCTTCTTCTTCATCGCCCAGCTCATCTACTCTGCACTGTCATTTCTGTAAGAACGAGAAAAGAAAGATTGTCGATTTTCAAGGTCAACTATATACCGTATACGCCCGAATATAAGATACACCTTTTTTTGTAAAATAACATTTTGAAAATTGGCCCGCGTCTTGTATTCGAGCACATACCTGTAATAAGAACATTTCTTATCACCTGAACTCCATCATTATTATTGAGCTCAAAAGAATTTTCACTCAAATCAGCCGAGCCACCAGCTCAGTTTATCGTGAAACAAAGTAAAAGCCGAGGTAAAACTTATTTTACATTTCTACACCATGCTATTTTACATTGTATAAATATACAAAACGCTTTTAATGTAGGTAATCAATCATAAATATAAATAAAATATAGGAGACGTAACAATATTCAGAATTAAGGTAAGAAACATATACATACCTTATTTTTTTCCAAATCCAAACAACCGATATAAATAACCAACCACTTTGCACGTTTCTAAAACTATGATAACCTAACAACCAAAATGACGAGGGGACGAGGCTACATCAAACGGTCAAACGCGGCATCGACCAATGAGAGAACAGTGTATAGTTGGTAGCATAGTTTTGCGGGTATGTAATATAGAAATCCACTGATGTATGCATTATTTTCTATTATAGCATTAAACGTTATGTCATGAAATATTTTTGTTGTGTGTTAAGAACATCACGTATTATGCCGCATTCGTATTGTTGATCAAACTCATTATAGTCTGATACAATTTAGGTATATCTATCTTTTTCAATTCCACTTAAATAAAACTAAAAATACATTGAACACAGACAAAAATGCGACAGAAAATAATAATAGATATCCAGGATATACAATGGATATAATATCAGGAGATTAAGACATTTATGCATTGAAGGTATTATGTATTAGAACATCCTTCTCAATAATTTTTTATGTGATTATTCAATATATTATCAGTAAAATAGAAAATAATTTTTTTTCCATATCTATGAAATATATTCAGTGGATATCCATTAGATATCTTACATGGACTGGATATTCAATGGATATTGGGCTATCCACTGGATATCTAGTGGATATTGTGTGCTGTCTGGGTTAGTGATGTTTTGTTAGCAATTTTGAAGTCACCATATGTCCGGAACAATCTGGCAACGGGGTTATGTCCCTTGTGTATGGAAGAGAAGCGAAAACTAGGCGAGCAGGGATCATACCAGAACCAACATCCATTTGGGCCACATTAGGATGGCCATCATCAGTCAGCAAGTCCACGGTATTTGATGTGCTGAATAATAATTTATTGAGTAATGTTCTTGGATAAAAGTTATCGAAGAAAAGGTTGAATAAAACGGTAAGATTTTTATTATGGAAGATATTATTTGAAATTCTGAGGACTGTCTCTTTCATTTGTTTAACCGAATTCACCTTCATATAATGCTTGTGGTATGAATGGTACTTTAAATATCTACCAGAACTGCAAGGTTTCCTGTACCAATGTATAATAATAGTATTGACCACAACCAAACTGGCCAGAACATAATTATCTGGTATTGTTAAATTATTAAACTTGTCCGAGACCTCAAATGAATCCTTAATGTAATAAACGTTTTCATAATCATAAGCGTCAGTCAGGTTCCTGTACAAAATCACTGAAAGCATTGCACAGTTTTGTACAGGAAACTTCTATTTTAATTTTTTCTGGTAACATGTATGAAATATCTGAGATTCATGTTAATATACACATTCACTCTCGGAAACTGTTATGTACTGATACATTTTTACTTATTTTGTCAAGATTCCATAATTTCTTCAAATCAAAGATCCAATATTTTATGTGATTTCTAAAATCTTCGTTACAATTGAATTAATGTTGTTATATTAAGACCAAACAATCACATAAAAAATCTTAAAAAATCCTACCATGTTGAACAATCTAACTTTTGTGCTCTTTTCAATTTAAATATCGTGTATTTTCTTTATTTGATTTTGTAAGTATCTGAATCAGTATTATAATTCAATATTTCATTTACCACACATTCCAATCAAAATTATAAAAAAACCAAAACAATATGCTTCAATTTTTTTAAGACAATAATTGTATTAATCATCCCATTCTACTTTTTATTACATATTAAAAATGAACAATGGTTAATTACTATTTGTTTCATGTAAATATATGATCAAACATAAATACGTATTATTTACAATCATGTCCATTTCCCCAATAAGTAGGCAATACAAATTTACCATAGACGTCATGAATAAAAATTATATTCTAATGACTTAGACCAACCCTTTTTTGATTTAAGGTATCATTTATTCGGTTCTGGGACCTCCTAATGACGAATCTGAAATGGGATTAATTCTGTCACATCAGACACTTCCATAACTCAATATATAATATATCAATTTATCTATCTATTAACCTTCCGGTAGTCGCGCCACTGTCTGTGAGACCGTGCCATCCCTTTTTATGTTGTAAACACTAAGGTGCTTACCGTATTTAGCTTAACGGCCTAGTACCTTCATCTAGCATTACGATCGAAATTCAGTCGACTTTTGGCAGTTGCTGTGTGATACCATTGTATAAGGATACAATGGTGATAGTGTGTCGAGTTATAGTGATTTCGGGTGTCTCGGCGCGCCAGTGCAGGTACAAATTTGTAAAAAAGTAATTTTCTAGATATTTTTGTTATTTAATTACTATTTTAGAAAAATGTTAAATTTTAGCGATGGCACACTATGAAAAGGAGCTAGCATATTTGCAAAAACTTCTGAATGATGTAGGACTAGATGATAGTGATAGTGAATGAATTGTTTTTGAAGATGAATCCGATGAAGAGGAACAGGACAATGAGGAACTTGTAATCCATGAAAGTGATTCTGATCAGGAAATTTCAGATACGCAAGAAATTAAAACAACGAGCCCACATTTACTCATTTCCTTATAGGTGAGTATGGTACCACGCATTGGAAAAAGCATCCTCCATAGGCAAAAACTGTTAGAACAAGGCAGGATAACATAATAATCCGCTTACCAGGGCCAACACAGGCAACCAAATGTTTAAAGACCGCTGAGGGGATTTGGAATTATTTCTTCGATGACACGATAGTTAGAATTATTCTTGAAACAACTAATAAATAGATACATTTTGTCTATCGAAGCAAATTTTTCAAGAAACAGATGCTAATCAAACGGACAACATTGAAATCCGGGCTTTTATAGGACTCTTATATTTATGTGGTCTTGGTCACTCCAATCTCTCAAATGCCGAGGATCTTTGGAAGAGATGGATATGGCTTAGAAGTGTTTTTCCTTACAATGAGTTTGCAGAGTTTCCGATTTCTTGAACGTTGAATACGTTTTGATGACAAAGGAACACGCTCAGATCGAACAAAATTTGATAAACTGGCTCCCATTCGTTCAATATTCGATAAACTTGTAAAAAATTGTCGAAATGGATATAATCATTCGGCCTATGTCACCATTAATGAGATGCTTCCAGCATTTAGAGGAAAATGTTCTTTTCGTCATTACATTCCCTCAAAGCCTGAAAAATATGGGCTGAAGATCTTAGCAGTTTGTCTTTTATACTTCAAACATGGAAGTCTACGAGGGATCCCAACCTGCAGGGCCATATAAACATTGCAGCAAAACCTATGACTTGGTTTTAAGAATGTGTAAACATCTTTCTGGTTCACACATTAACCTGACGATGGACAACTGGTTTACGTCTATTCCTTTGGTGTAAAAATTACTTCGGGTTTACAAAATAAATGTAATTTGATCAATAAGAAAAAATAAAACAGAACCGCCAATTGAATTTTCAAAACCTACTAAACGACCCATCCACACAAGTATGTTTGTCTTCACCGAGAATATAACAATCGTTTCATATATATAGTTGATGCATGATACAATAAAATAGAAGGTATGATTTCGCGCAGCTGTGCTCTGACGTCACGCCGAGAGTGAACGCCTTGAATTAGTTTGTACTTACATTATTGGATATGTTTATGTCGGTTAATTCTACATTTTTATTGTTGAAAATTAGCAAAAATTAGTCAAAATGAGATGTGTAGTGTATGTCCAAAAGACAAAAAAATGATACGGGAGTGGATCCGTTTGTCTAAACGCGAAGATAAATTTAATACCATATAATTATGCTGAAATTGAGATAAAAGTCACTAGCTCCTTTTGGTAATCGTAGAGATATGTTGGGGGCTATATTTATATTTAAACTCCTAAATGGGCAGGTTGATTGTGCGGATCTTTTGAGTCATATGGGGATTAGCATTCCTTGTCAGGGTCTTCGCCATCAAGTTACCTTTCATGTGCCCTTTCATAGAACAACATTTGGTGCGATGAGTCCTATAAATAGATATCTGTGCTTTTTGAATGGCTTTAATTTTGATAATTTCAATACGTCTTTGGGCCAGTTCAAATATTTCTTAGAGCTGTGATTTGTTGAGGTATGTTGTGTTCTTAATTTTTTTTATTTATATAAGTATTGTTTATTACCTGTAGCTACATGGAAAGTGTTATGTATTTCAAATTAATTGGTTATGCTGTATCAGTCTTTATACCTGTCCTTATTGTATTATTTATTGTTGTATTGTAACAGTTAGAGGGTTTGCCCGTAATAAATAAATAAATAAATCTTTTCTTAAATCCAAGTGGAAAAATAATATTTTTAAATCTTAATTTGATATTTTGTTATTACCAATAACAATTTCATTATTATTATTATTTTGAAGAATGTTCCACAGTACCTGAGTTGTACTTTATTGTTGTTCCGTAGTATACTTATTTAGGAATAAACAACCGATTTAGTATTAAAATTTGCTAATTGTTTTATTCCTTATATTTATTTACAAATTTAAATGTTTATAAAATCATGTCAAAAAATCCAAAAAGTATAATAATATGTTTTTTTTGTATCAGTACAGTCATTATTTACTTTACGAAGTGAGCAAACAGATTTCATTCAGATCTTAGAATTATTGTTTTGCTCTGGTAGGCTCTCCGATTCCATATATGTAACACTTTTACATGAATTCTCTTTGCCTTTATAATAATAATAATATCTCATTCAACCTTAACCACCCCCATTTTCCTTCAAAATGCATAAGCTACTCATCATAAACAATTTCTATTACATCAAATGCATTAGCCCGCGCTCACGGTTTTAAATTTTACTCTCCGCGTGACGTCATGTGCGCGGCGAACGATATTTCGAACGGCTAGAGATCATATCTTCTATTTGTTGTATCATGTAGTTGATGCAAAACATATAGTGTAGCAATGTAATCATATATCCCCTTTAAGTTTATGTTGCGGAGCTAGACTCTCAAAGGTATTAATATTTTGTTTACTTTTAACAATACCTATATTGTATTTGATGTTATGTAATTGTTGAAAGGGCAATCGGTTTAATCGGGATACCAGACGTGAACTAAGCCCTTTTTGTATCCCATTCGATTTTTTATGAACAAAACAAAATTCTATGAGAAAGTAACAACAATAAAAATAGGTAAAAAAACTTTTTAAGTTAAACGGTTTTATGTTAAACATACATTGCAATGTTTAAGATAAATGTACTAAAAACCAAAAAATAATAAAATAGATGCAGTCGTGGGAATTATAAACATATGCATAGACTAGACTAAAATAAAACCGTGGGGCACGTCAATTGTCTACAAATTATCGACTTAATGTGCGATAGAAGAATCGTTTAATTCGTCGTTAGGCCGTTGGCCCGCAGACGGTGAGGAAATTACTTACTATTTTCTTGCTCATGGAAATTTCAATAGTTATACACTCCATGTAAATAAAAGAGATGTTTCAACTAGTTTCTCGTTGGACATTCACACTGCTGGCTGGCGAGGAATCGTTTCACTGCTCGTAGTTTGTCTTTAATCGACAAAACGTGCCCCACGGTTTTATTTTAGTCTAGTCTATGCATATGTTTATAATTCCCACGACTGTATCTATTTTATTATTTTTTGGTTTTTAGTACATTTATCTTAAACATTGCAATGTATGTGTAACATAAAACCGTTTAACTTAAAAAGTTTTTTTACCTATTTTTATTTTTTACTTTTTAGTTTTTATTTCGCATTCTGTTTAATTCATTTAGAGCTTCATTATTGCAAGGTTTCTTGCCCGTTAGTTTATTGCAGTCCAACTCCTCTATACGTAGTCCCTGCAAAGATCTTACTCTACTAAGAGCCACTTAGGCTTGACCTTCTTCAAACAGTTTCGCACCTAAGTATACGACTGCGTGATCCACAGTGCTGCCCTGCATTTTATGTATTGTAGAAGCCCATGATAGTATTAAAGGCAACATTCTTCTTTCAGCCGTCCCGTAATTGTACTTAGCTGGAAACTGTATGGCTTTCGGGTGTATAAGATGTACTCCGTCTCTTGCGAAATCAATTCGGACGGAAGGTACATCTGTTGCATACATCTGAGTTCGACGAAATTGAGGCCAAACGCCACACAGTCAACACGATACAAAATCTTTACTTGGGTGGTGGATTCAGGCTGGATTAATCAGATACCTAAATTACAGATTCAATTTCTAAATTTAAATCTTATTATTTTACGCCATTTAGTGGCTGCGCCCATCTTAAATATTGAGGTTGTATAGTGCACTGCATTCTTCTTGTCAAGCCCTTTTATTTGTTGATACCCATATTGGTGGGATTGATAAAAAATTGTTATCAGCCATTTGGTAGCGGCGGCCATCTTAGATTTCAATTTTGCATAGTAAATTGTATTCTACTTGTTGAGACCTTTCATTTGATACCCATGTTGATGGGATTGATAAAACCTACGTTATCCGCCATTTTGTAGAGGCCGTTATCTGGGATTTTAATTTTATATAGTATATTGTATTCTACTGGTTGAGCACTTTCATTTGATATCCATATTGATGGGATTGATAAAACCTACGTTATCCGCCATTTTGTAGCGGCCGCCATCTTGGATTTCAATTTTTTATAGTATATTGTATTCTGCTAGTTGAGCCCTTTCATTTGATACCCATATTGATGGGATTAATAAAACATAAATTATCCGCCATTTTGTAGCGGCGGCCATCTTGAATTTATAATGATAATGAATAAACATAATTGTATTGTCACCAAAATCCAAAGTGTATACAATATTTCAGATTAATCGGTTGACAGGAAGAGGGTGAAATTTGAATTACTAAATTTGACCCAAGAATAAATAAAACAAACGGGGTGAGCTAAATAAAACCGTTTAAAAAAAGAAATTTTATGACGATGAATTAAACAATTCTTTAAAAATAAATATTATGTCTAACTCCTGTTTGTCACTACTATATAAGTAACATGAAAAATTTATGAAATCTAATTAATTTTCTTCTTCCAAAAATTCTATCACAAGCCATTGGGGATTTTTACCTAAAAATAAGTCCGGAAGTTTTAAAACTTTGTAAGTTTATAGGTATGGGAATCTAGAATTAAAATTCACAAAATGCTCAATCCGAAACATGTCGCCGGGGCCGCCATCTTCCCAAGATGGCGCCCAAAAATGGTTTTTGCAAATATCTCTAAAACTATGCGTTTTTCGAAAAAGTAAGTGGAGCCCAAAATTAAAGAAGAGGAAATTTTCTATAAAATATTGTTACGAAATAGCACACTAGTGTAGACCCTGTATCCGACTCTGTCTAAGCTATGTATGAAAGTTAAAATTATGGCGGATGCCAACCCTCGTGCGTTCTTGATACGGGCGGGGATGTTGTATACCTGTGAATAATATTCAGAGAGAGTGAACAAATCTTGTCGTTGTTCTGAAGTGACTCCATATCTAGCTTTCCCGGTACCTCCATACGCGCCCATAAATTCATCGAAGGTAGGGTCAGACACATCTCGAATATGGTTTACTCATTTCATTAGGTCATGGTCTCCTTCGAATGGCGTTAGTCGGTTTTGGTGAACTACTTTTGGTTTTCCGTTGGGGATTTTGCTTATGCGATATATAACGTCATTGATCCTTTTCTTGATTAAGTATGGACCTTCCCAGGATTTTTGTAATTTTGGAGAAAATCCTTTTCTCCTCGTCGGGTTGTGTAACCATACTTCCCTTCTTTAAAACCGCCTTCTGTGGCCTGCGTGTCGTACCGACTTTTCATTCTGTCGCTGGCAACTGGAAGATTTGCTCGAGCTAATTCATGAATATCGTCCAGCCTTCTTCTCAATTGGATCACGTAGTCTTCTCCTGCTAGATCTTCTCCAGGCCGACAGCCAAATTCCAGGTCACAAGGAAGCCTCATTTCACGTCCAAACAGGATTTTCGCAGGTGTTTCACCCATGGTAAGATACTGGTCCCAATCTCTCTGATGGCTGGAAACCACTTTGGACAGGCATTTTCCAATAGTCCTGTTCATTCTCTCGACCATTTCATCTGATTGTGGATGTGATGCTGTTGTCCTGGTCTTCTTCATTCCCAGCTTCTCGCAAATCTCCTGAAATAGATGGCTTTCGAAATTTCTACCCTGGTCACTGTAGAATTCCAATGGCATTCCATATCGGCTGATAAATTATTTCACCAATACATCCGCGACAGTTGTAGTCTCTTGATTCGGGATCGCGTAAATTTCCACCCACTTTGGGAAATAATCAATTATAACCAGGATGTATTTATCACCATTTTCTGTCCAGCGATGTCTAAAGCAATCCTTTCGAAAAGGCTTCCAACATTATACTTTTTCATAGGTGCCTTTCTCTTGCGATGTGGTCCATTACTCGTAGTAGAAGTCGTACATTTCTAGCACCAGTCCTTCACATCATCGGAGCTGTTCATCCAATAAAACCTCTCACGGATTCGCTGGAGGGTTTTCTACACTCCCAGATGACCTCCCGATGGACTTCGTGTAACTTCTTTAGTACTTCAGCTACACTTGTTCTCGGGATAACTAGCTGTCTCCTCATCTCGGAACCATCATCGTTTTCAAGGACTCTTTTCAACAGCACTTCTTCCAGGACAAGGGAGTCCCACTGAGCCCAATAGGCCTTGAGTTTCGGTGAAAATCTTGACACTTCTTGTCAGGTAGGTCGCCGATTTTCAATCCTTCCATTGCCGGATCATCTTCAGGTGCGGATTCCCTAGATTCCGCCCTGTTGCAGTGGGAGCAGTCTGTTGGACACGGCCGTCTGGACAGGGAGTCGGCATTTCGGTGACTGACACCAGCTCTATGTTCGATGTTGAAATCGTTCTCTTGAAGTCGTTCAATCCATCTAGCGATCTGGCCCTCGGGATTCTTGAACTGCATCAACCACTTGAGTGTTGCATCATCAGTCCGAATTAAAAACTTCCTACCATAGAGATACTGGTAAAAGTGTTCCACGGACTTCACTATCGCCAAAAGTTCTCTTCTTGTGATGCAGTAGTTTCGTTCTGGTTTGGAGAGGGCTTTACTGAAATATCCCAACACTCTTTCTTGCCCTCCTTGGATCTGTGAGAGCACTCCTCCAATTCCTACGTTGCTTGCATCAGTGTCAAGAATAAAGTCTCCCTCTGGTAATGGGTATCCTAATATCGGCGCCGAGGTTAAATGCCTGTTCATGGTTTCAAAAGCCGTTTGATTGTCTTCGTCCCATTTGAAAGCTCTTGCTTCTTCTGTAAGTCGAGCTAGAGGGTTGGCAATATCTCCAAACTTCCTGATAAATCTTTTATAATATGTGCAAAGTCCAAGTAAACTCCTAATTTGATGTTTGTCGGTTGGTCGCGGCCATTGCTGAATGGAAGCAATTTTCTCTGGATCCACCGCCACTCCTTCATTGCTCACTATATGACCTAGATAAATGACTCGGTCGTTTGAATACATCTTCCAAATTCTTCAGGTGATCCTCAAATGTCTTCCCCAGTACTACGATGTCGTCCAAATACACCGGGCATGTCTTCCAAGACAGCCCTCTGAAGACATTCTCCATGAGTCTTTGAAATGTCGCGGGCGCATTACAGAGCATGAATGGCATGACGTTGAATTGCCATAATCCAGATCCGGTGGTAAAAGCAGTCTTCTCTTTGTCTTCTGGATCCATTTCTACTTGCCAATAACCAGACTTCAGGTCCAAGGTGGAAAACAGTTTGCTGACGGCCAAAGTATCTAGCGTATCGTCGATTCGAAGCAGAGGATAGCTGTCCTTCTTCGTCACGTTGTTAAGCTGGCGATAATCCACGCAGAATCTCGTAGTTCCATCCTTTTTCTTGACGAGCACTACTGGAGACACCCATGGACTAGTAGATGGTTCTATAACTTTTTCTTCTGCCATCTCTCGAATTATTTTTTCAGCTTCCTCTATCTTCGCTCGTGGAAGTCTTCGAGCTGATTGCCTAATTGGCTTAGAATTACCATTATTGATTTTCTGTTTGACGGCTGATGTTCTACGAGTCTTCCCTCCTTTTGGTAGGAATAGGTCTCGATACTGCAAGAGAAATTCTCTCATTCTCTTTTCTTCAGCTCGATTCAAGGATTGACCAGCTACTGATAACATCTGTTCCAATCTGGCATTAGAATTGTCAGTGGTCGTTGTTTGACGAACTATAGACGTCACTGGTACGCAGGATCCAATCCTGGTTTCCTTCTTGATGGTAACTGGATAATCATTCACGTTTATCACACGTACTGGGATCTCTTTCGCTGACGTAACCAATCCTTTTCCAATTAGTACTCCTTTGCCAACCTCTTAGTCGTGGTTCCTGAGCTCCATCATAACGGGTGTACCTTCCTCCATGATTCCCTGTAGCCGTGCTACTATTATGGTTGCGCTTCGAGCAGGTAGAACGGTATTTTCCTGTACATCTGCTAACACCGCGCTGCCTTCATATGGATGAAGGAATACCTCCTCGGAACCCACTTTAATGGTTCTGTTTCTAAAGTCTAATTGGAAACCATATACATTCATTACGTCCATTCCCAGAATCACGTATTCTTCAATGTCAGCTACGATTACCGTATGCGTGAACTTTTCTGCGACAATTCCCAATTTGATTTGTGTCTCACCGTGAACGTTGGTACACTTGGAGTTTATTATTTCTGGTCGTATAATGGTTCTAGTTGCTCCAGTGTCTACCAGCAGAGTATATCTCTAGCCATTTACTTCTCCATCTACATATACACTGTCGTTGCGACATCTGAGCGAAGCTATCAGTATGAGAGGGTCTTTGGAACGATCATGGGTCGGTGCTGCCCCCTCGTAGCCGACCCGTTCCAGTTTTTTCTGTGACTGGGGTTCTTGGTTTGCAGCTTACACGAACTACGTACATGTCCTAGCTCGCCACAATTCCAGCATCTGATCTTTCTCGGCTTCTTGTCCATCATACTTTTTATTATACTGACGAACTAGTCAAATCTGTCTTCGTCACCTTCTTCTTGGATGGTACTAATTTTGTTATATCCCTAAGCCTTCGTTGCTGCTTCATATTCAAGAGCAGCTGTCAATGCGTCGACTAATGTTTTCGGATGGGCGAAACGAAGTGTCCTCTGCATATCGGGGTCACGTAAGCCATAAATAAAAGCCTGGATGCCCAGACATTCCATCATGTTCTCTGGTGCTGACGGGTAAGCAAATCGAACTAGTCGGGCAATATCCACTTCATACTCTTGAACGGATTCATCACGTTTCTGCCTGCGGTTCTTCAGCTGGGATTGGTACAAGTGCTCTAGATGTTCGTGGCCATATCGCATGTCCATCCTCTTCTTCAGCTGCTCGAAGTCATCAATTTCCTCAACTGGTATCGTCTGTACAACATCAAAGGCATCTCCCCGAAGCGCGTTAAGTTCACTGCCTTCTCTCTATCGGACCAATTATTCACTCTAGCGGCTGCTTCAAACTGTTTCACATAATTGGTCCATGACTTTTTTCCATCGAACGTTGGGGCCTTGACTCGGGTAAAACTACCAATGTCTTCTAACTTAGGGTGTGTTTCTGGCTTGCAAGGTTTTGTTTGCTCGGTCTTCTTTTCTGCCGCTGACGTGTCTTGAGTTCTTAAATCTGTCATCTTTCTTTCTAACTCCTTGATTTTCTCGTCCATCGTTGTCATCTTATTCTCAATTTTCTCGTCCATCGTTGACATGTTATTCTCGATTTCAGATTTTAGAGACGAAATTTTATTTTCAATGTCAGTTGCAATGTCGTTTTTCATTAATAAGATATCGGCAGATATATCGTTCTGCATAGCAGAAATACCGTTTTCCACATTCGTTGAAATCTTCTCTTCTATGGCAGAAATCTTCTCGGCCATGTTCTCTTCCATGGCAGAAATCTTAGCAGAAATTGACGAGATTAAGGTGGAAGCCTCGTCATTGAATAAAATTGTTTCTGGATCAAAGCCGTCATTTTCCAGTGCCACTTTAAGTCGTTCTACTAATTCACTTTTCTTACCGGACGTTTCCAACTCACGATCTTCCAATTCTGGTCTTACCTCAGTCACTTTTAAGTCACATAGTCTCTTGGCCATTTATCAAAACCTTTTTATTGCGGGTGGGATAAATTTTAAACATACGGTATGGCTACTTACGAATTTATTTAAACATTAAACTACTCACTAACACTTAATTTATATACACGTAAATTTAAAAATTTAATTTATATACACACAACCTTAATTATTAATTTATATCAACACTTTACTGTTCGCTAGTTCAGTTTATAAAGTGATCTCGACAAATAAACAAGGATACACTGGAATAGCGAACAGTAAAGTGTTGATATAAATTAATAATTAAGGTGTTTTTAAATGAAACTCACGGTCTCTAGTTAATTCCACAATATAATAAAAGTTATTGAAAATTCTGAAAAATTGACAATTGTTTCGATAAATCAATATCATCGTCAGAATGACAGAAGTTACATTTCATTTGATGCCTACCTGATGTTTAGTAGTTATTTTTGGCTAGACCAAGAAGTAACCTAACTTGTGATTGGCTTAATATATGTTTATAGAAAAAAGAAGAAGATGTGATATTACAAATATTGAAGCTTAGATATTATTAGCCCTATGGTGATATCCTGGATATCACTTTTCAATTAAGATCAGTATAACTGTGCAATGATAGAGAAAACCAGGAAAACTATATCTGCTGATCTTTACAATTATCACTTAAGAAGACAGTTTATTAGTGGAGAACTCCCTAGATTTAACTGTTCATTGACAACTTCATATTGTGGGTTTCTTAAATGTCTTCTAATTTCCAGTTCTTCAAGGAAATCCAGTTGTTGTTTTTTTTTGACAAATATGCAGCACTTCTAGTTCTGTGTTAGGTGTCAATGAATGATTGGTGAATGCGGAAAATATGGAAACATATATCAATCAAAATTTTATCTTATGTATAGCACAGGAAGAATGGAAAATGAGCTCACCTGTTGATCCTCTATTGCTTCCTTGGGGCCCCAGATGCTCCGATGTGCAACGTTCACTAAGATTACAGGCAATTTTGATTTTCTTTACAAAAACAAAGGTGAAAATAATGAATTCGCACTACTCGTAACTTTCGATGCGAACACGACGAATATTTACCGGCAAGTCATTTTGTTCATTAATTGCTTCCGCTTTTTACGGGAGATTTCAGGTTTTCGCTCTGTCCTTTTCTATCTGTGCATTTAATAGTGAGGAATAATTCATTAAAATGGCCATAGGCGCGCTAAATTTAGATTTATTTCTAAATTTTAATTACACAAAAAAAGAAATAAAAAAATATGTTCCTATTAGGGAAAAGGTTATAGGCAGCGTTGAATTCCTAACATTCACCCCACCAAAACGAACGTTTTCAAACCAATTTACAAAAAAAAAATTAAATAAATAAATCCCCCATGTTCTAAATACAACAAAAAAAATACAGATATGATATCTGTACACCGATTACTTGCGAGAATTCACAAGTAACAGGCGCTAATTTCCCGGCAAAGGGCATATTTTTACGACGGGTCTTTGCATGAGCCCGTGCGAAGTTTTTAGAGTCACTGCACGAACTACATTATCTTGTCCTGGATGTTCCTCTATAACCCTACCTATTTCCCATTGTAAAGGAGGTTTTGAATCATGCTTAATTAAAACTAAAGTTCCTACTTTAATGGTGGGAGACGGTTCTGTCCACTTGTGTCGCTCTTGTAGCGATTGAATATATTCAAACGACCACCTCTTCCAGAAATCGCTCTGGAGACGCTGAATTAATTGCCAATGATTTAATTTATTCATTTTAATGTGGTCCAGATGTACCTCGGGTATGGAACTATGAAGAGGCTCGAGGTTCAAAAAATGACCTGGAGTGAGAGGCTGTAAATCGTTAGCATCGGACGATATGGGACACAAGGGCCGTGAATTTAAAATTGCTTCAATTTGCGTAGTTAAAGTACAAAATTCTTCGTAAGAGAAGATCTGATGACCTAAAACGCGATAAAGGTGGCTTTTAAATGACTTTACACCTGCTTCTGCTAACCCATTCATATGAGGGCTACCTGGAACATTAAAGCGCCAAGTGATAGCAAGTTTTTCGGATGCTTGTTTGGCCATTTCTAACAATTGATTGTTCGCCCCTTTAAAATTAGTGCCTTGGTCACTCGAGATATAGATGCATTTGCCGCGACGAGAAATGAATCGCCGAAACGCTGCTAGAAAAGCATCGGAGCTTAAATCTGAGGTGACCTCCAAATGTATAGCTCGAACACTAGTACACACAAAGATGCTAACGTAGGCTTTATAAGTTCGAACTCCGGATTTATGACGACTTAGTAAAAGCGTGAAAGGGCCAGCAAAGTCTACACAAGCAGAGGTGAAAGCTCTGAGTTGGGAAACTCTGAGAGCCGGCAAATTAGCCATATAAGGGTTATACGATTTTGGCTTACAACGAAAACAACGTATGCAATTAGACAAACATTTATAAATGGCATTACGTGAAGCCAAAATCCAGTATTGTTGAAGCAACAAGTACTGCATTGTTTTTAAACCTGGCTGAAGATGTTCCTTGTGCGTCCATTCAATAATTAATTCGGTGATGCGATGCGATTTGGGCAACAAGATGGGGTGTTTGACTTCATATGCAAGTTGTGCATTTTTTAGCCTACCACCCACTCTAAGCAAACCTTCAGGGTCAATAAAGGGTGCCAGCTTTCTAATAGGTTTTGGCAACAACTTATTTTGCTTAATTAAAGAAAATATTTCATCAAACAGTGAATGCTGTACAGCCTTAATTAACACTCGAAATGAAGCAGTTATCTCCGCGGCAGTAATAGGACCACATATTTTATTAGATTTGCCAGCCTTAAAATTCATTACAACGCGATTAATTTTTGCAAACAAAGATTTAATTTTTTCAAGCGATGAATATTTATTTAAAATGGAAAAGATAAAGTTATCTGTGACGTTTGAAATGAGCAACACAGTATTTTTTTCTCTTTCCTCTTCAGCAACCTCAGAGGCAAATTGAGATTGCATGTTAGGCTTAGTTGGCCACGAAGATTTTTCAGAAAATAAAAAACCTGGACCCGACCACCACAGGGAATTATTCAGTAGCTGCACAGGAGTTTGCCCACGACTGGCGCAATCGGCCGGGTTTAAAGATGATGGAATATAATGCCACGATGAAATGGGAACAAGCTCTTGAATGTGACTTACCCTATTGGCAACAAATGTTTTCCACTTATTTGGTGAAGCAGCTAACCAATTTAAAGTTACCATGGAGTCCGACCACAGGTAGACTTGGTTAAAGGTAGTCAAGTTAGTGTAGCTTTCCGTGACAAAATGAACAACATCCGATAAAAGCTTGGCCGACATCAATTCAAGCCTAGCGATACTCTGCGTGTGCAAAGGGGCCACTTTGCACTTGGCGTAGATTAGAAATGTCTTAATACTACCAAAGGTATTAATAACTCGGAAATAAACACAGCTGGCATAGCCAATTTGCGAAGCATCGCAAAATCCATGTAACTCGATACTTGAAATAGTGTTTGATTCGATATATCTAGGAATTTTAATCTCCGCTAGAACTGGCAGTTCGGATTTATATTTATTCCATATATCGAGAATCTTTTGCGAGGGTGTGTCATCCCATCCTATTTGAGATTGCCATAGCAGTTGCAAGAGTTGCTTTGCTAATAATAAACACGGTGAAACGTATCCTAGAGGGTCGTAAATCCGACTAATTTCTGACAAAAGGTTACGTTTCGTACAAGGTCGTTCAATGGGTACATAAGAATAAGAAAAAACATCTGAGCTTGGGTCCCATTTAAGACCTAAAACCTTTATAAATGAAGGCTCCTCTTTGTCAAAACTACATGACTGTTGAATATCAGAAGCATCAAAATTTTTTAATAAGTCTGGATGGCTACTTGCCCATTTGGACAACTCAAAACCCCCACGTTTCATAAGTTGAATAAGCTAGGATTGGAGCGACAAAGCGGACTGTATATCATGACTTCCAATTAATCCATCGTCAATATAAAATTGATTGCGTAAAGCTGAGGCAGCATTGGGAAAAGAGGATTCCTCTTGATCTGCAAGTTCTTGCAGAGTTCTTAAAGCTAGATATGGTGAAGACGAGATACCATACACCACAGTACGTAGAAAGTACTCTTGAAGAGGCTCAGTAGTATCAAAACGCCACAAGATTCGTTGGTAATTCCAATACTCTTCGTGGACATTAATTTGTCTGTACATAGCGGCTACATCACAAATAAATACAACCGCATAATACCGAAAAGTCAACAAAATAGCTGCAATATCCTTTTGCAGTTTTGGCCCTACGTATAATGTGTCATTAAGAGAAGTTCCCAAAACATCCCGAGCGCTTGCGTCAAAAACGACACGTAATTTTGGAGGACCAAAAATCTGCTCCTTAAAAATTGCATGATGACATATATAATACCCCGAAATAGACTTATAGTCATGTAAAGGAACTAATGACATGTGATTGCTGTCAAGATAAATTTTCATAAATTCTTTATATTTTTCTCGCAAATCGGGATTTTTAGAGAAACGACGTTCTAGCATTGAAAAACGTTGAAGTGCTTTTGAGTAAGTGTCAACAAAAGTAGGGTTCGACTGTTTGAAGGGCAACGGCACGGAAAATCTGCCCGAAGTCTCCCTATAAGTGGAGGACTTATAAATTTGTTCACATTGCTGTTCTTCAGCACATAAAGTAGGCGCTTAAGGAACTTGTTCAATTTCCCAAAACTTTTGCAGTTGAAAATCGAGATTTTCGACCGACACATGACAGTTTACCAGAGAATGAGCGCCAGGCTCCGACTGAGAGACCTTCCCCTGAATAATATATCCAAAAACGGTCTCCAAAGCTACCGGTTGGTTCGCGCCGCTCACAACGCGGCCAGAAAGTAAAATACGTGGAAATATTTCACACCCAATCAACATGTCCACTGGCCCTGGCACATGAAATCGCTCGTCAGCTAGTCTCAGTCCCCGAATGTGAGAAATGTCACTCGGGTTGACATTTATCTTTGGTAAATCGGAACAAACTCTGGGAACTATAATTGACTCAAAGGAAAAAATGGGGCTATTTTGACCACGTGGTTTTATAACACAATGTGCTAGGCCACGATTAGCTACAGTTGACATTCCATTTAAGCCGTCAACTTGAATAGCATATGATTTTCGAGATAAACCAAGCTTCTGCGCACATTTATCAGAAATAAAATTTGACATAGATCCCGAATCACATAGAACTCTAATAGTCTGATAGTTGCCCCTAACATCCTTTATATCTACTTGACAAGTGGATAACAAGTATGTAGATTGGGATAGTATGGGCGTGTTGCAATGAGTATTAGTAGTACTAGTGGATTGCTCAGGGTCACAAGTTGGATGAATGGTCAAATAGGAAGCAGAAACGGGGTTATCTGGTTTATTAAAATGGAGCAACTGCAATTTTTAATTGCATGTGAAGAAACTAAACATTTAACACAGAGTTTATTTTGTTTTGCGATAGAAAATCTGTCTTGAGGAGTTTTTGCCGAAAACATTTGGCACTTGAATAAATTATGACTGCCAGAACATAGAACGCATTGCTGACTAATGCTAGAAGAAGAATTATCGGCTAAGAATGAGGAAACTGATGGCTTTCGAGAAAAATTAGACTTGTCTTTACTGCGAGACATGGTTGGTTGTGTATGTAAATTGGCAGTAAACTGCACCGATTCTAGAGCCTTGCAGGTCTTCTCTACAAATAGACTAAGCTGTCTATACGTAGGAAGTTCAGAACTGAAACCGTTTTCTAATTCAAAATCGGTTCGAGTTTTTTCATCTAGTTTTCCTGCGAATAAATTGAAAAGCAAAAAACACCAATGCTCAACTGGAAACTGTAAAGCTCTTAAGGCGGCAAGATTTTCGTTGAAAGTATTCAATAAACATCTAAGTTCAGCCGCGGTGGACCTTTTAATAGGAGGTGCGTTAAAAAGTGCGTTATAATAATGAGTCGCAAGAATTCGTTTGTTTTGATACCTATTTTCCAAAATATCATAAGCCACCTTATAATTGGCTTCCGTTATTGGAAGACCCTTAATTAAAGAGAGTGGTTCATCCTCTAATAATGTCAACAAATGTCTATACTTATCAATATCCGGAACGTCAGGATTTTTATGAAACACGCTATTGAAAAAATCATAAAAAGCCGGCCAATTTTTGTAATCTCCATCGAATTTGGGCATTATCAATTTGGGAAGATTAACTGAGAATTTGGATGGCGATTGACTCTGACCGGACACTGAGTTATTATGAGAAATCTGGGCAGAGTCTTTAACAAGAAAATCATGCTTTATACCGTTAGACCCGTAATAAGCCTTATCGGCTTGAATACGCATGACGTCATAGGTTTCAAATTCCTGATCAGAAATTAAACCAATCACAGTATTGTGTTGAGTCTTAAACTCCTCGTACACTCGCTTAATTTCCTCCGAACGAGCCATAAATTCCGCTTTCTGGGCCTCATCAGTAGCTGCATTCTGCCCCAAATCGTAGCACTCCTGCAATCTATTGAACGCAGTAGTGCGTTTTAAATTGGCTTTATTTAACTTCTCTGTCATTTTAAGGTAAGCAAAAGGTAAAAACAAAAGCACCCAACAAATAACAAAGATAGTTTGTAATGAAATAACCTTTTAAATTATTGTAAAATAAAAATGAAAAAAAAACTGAAGTTCAGACAAGGCAGTACGAACAACTTAATTATAGCTTTGGTACCGCTATTTTTATATGTTTGTATCTTTTTATTATAAACTGATTTTTTCTATAGATATTAATCTTTATTGCAACTAAAACAAAAAGGAAAAAGCTCCTGAAAAATGTTGAAAATGAAATTCAATTAATATCCTTGAAAATTAAAGAAAAGATAAAAATGTTTATAATAACCAGACCTAAACGAATATGCTCTTTACCGGGCAAAAATCGACATCATATTTATATTTTACGATACCCTCAAAATTTTAACGATTGAAATAATAGAAATATCAATTTGTATTTCGACATGCTTCGAAAATAAAAATAGAATTGGTAAATAACACCAAAAACTAGTATTTTGCTTTATCGCTTAACAATAAACAAGTTACAAAAAATCTGTAGATTCATTTTAAAAATAAATAAATGTATTGAAATTTAAGATTTTGCAAAATTATTACAGATTAAAGGCTTATGTTAGTTCAATCCTTGCGAAGAAGGGCCATTTTAATAAATGCGGAAAATATGAAAACATATATCAATCAAAATTTTATCTTATGTATAGCACAGGAAGAATGGAAAATGAGCTCACCTGTTGATCCTCTACTGCTTCCTTGGGGCCCCTGATGCTCCGATGTGCAACGTTCACTAAGATTACAGGCAATTTTGATTTTCATTACAAAAACAAAGGTGAAAATAATGAATTCGCACTACTCGTAACTTTCGATGCGAACACGACGAATATTTACCGGCAAGTCATTTTGTTCATTAATTGCTTCCGCTTTTTACGGGAGATTTCAGGTTTTCGCTCTGTCCTTTTCTATCTGTGCATTTAATAGTGAGGAATAATTCATTAAAATGGCCATAGGCGCGCTAAATTTAGATTTATTTCTAAATTTTAATTACACAAAAAAAGAAATAAAAAAATATGTTCCTATTAGGGAAAAGGTTATAGGCAGCGTTGAATTCCTAACAATTGGTGTCAAGTAGATGTTTTGCGTAGTGGGATTTATATGGTTGTTTTAATCTGTATGCTCGTAAGTGCTCACTGTATCGTATTTCAAAATTCCTAAGGGTCTGACCCAAATAGACAGCATTACATTCTGGACATTTGAGTTTATATATACCTGACTTCTTTAATAGTGGTATTTTTGTTTTTACATTTAACAATTTTGTACTAACGTTATTTTCTGTTTTAAAAGAAATTGTTGTATTCGTTGCTGAAGATATTGTCTTTGAAATATTATTAGAAATATTTCCTGCATATGTGATGGTTTTATAAGTTTTAATTTCATCAGCTTGTTTAGGATATATTAGTTGTAATGCCACTTTTTCTTCTTTTTTACGAATTAGCTTATTTATCATATCTAATGGATAACCGTTAGATGTTGCTATTTGTCTAATTGTATTAATCTCTCTATCAAAATTACATTTGTCCATAGGAACTGAAAAAGCTCTATGTATCATTGAATTATATGCTGCTAGTCTGTGTGACATAGGGTGGTTAGAATTGAATGGAATTGTGACATCAGTCTGTGTTGGTTTTCGGTAAATTGAATAATCAAGTACATTATTAACTCTTTGAATTTTTAAATCTAGAAAATTGATTGAGCTATTTTCTTCAATTTCTAATGTAAATTTAATTTTCGGATGTAAATTATTGATGTGGTTGAAAAATACATCTAATTGTTTCATTTAAAAACACTAATATGATCATATTCCACGAAGTAAGGGTCGATACAGTTAATTTCATTAATAATTAAGGTTCTGTGTATATAAATTAAATTTAAGTGAATAGTTAAGTGTATATAAATTAAGTTTTAGTGAGTAGTTTAGTGTATAAATAAATTCGTAAGTAGCCATACCGTGTGTTTAAAATTTATCCCACCCGTAATAAGAACGTTTTAATAAATAAGAAAAACATTACAATATGTTCTTAGTATATTTTCGCTAAAGTAAACGGTTAAGGCACAAATGAGCTCGCCAAATTAAAAATTTGGCTTGTTATCTGTAGAGGCGAATTTCGGAAATAATATGTGTGGTAGGGGTCCCTAAATCTAATATTTTAGGACTTTATAAATATTTATCCCGAAACAGCGGCATATCGATTATACAATTAATCGAATAATTCATTAATTAATCCATGTTAACAATTTATGATCAATTAATTTCGATTTAAAATGCTGTACTTGTTTCCACACCACCCAAGATGTAAAGTACACGACACGTTTTTTTAATTGGTTTCCCCTGTAGGCCTAATTCACTTTTCATTATATTGTGGAATTAGCTAGAAACAGTAAGTTTCATTTAAAATACTACTAAAATTATCTTTGGCAAAGGCCAGACGGACCTGGCTCGCTGATTTCCATATCTTCAACAGCTTCAGAATCGATGTCAATTTCCACCAACTCGTCGGATTCTCCTTCTGCAGTCGATAAAGAATCATCAAGCAGCGAATGGAGGTTTTCTTTATCGGATTCGTTCAGTGTCACTTGGTTGATATTTTCACAAATCTTCCCATTCCACACAACGCAAATCATTGAACATCTCTACAAGATAAAAAATCAATTAGTGGTTTGGAAGCAGGATCTTTTAAAGTAGTTACTGGAGTGATGCCAGATGGTATGTTCTCAATTAATGCTGTCGTGCAGCTGCGATTGTCGGTGGTAAGGATGCCAAATTAAATTTACTTTTTGTTACTGACTTAACAAAACACTGGTATCGATATTTATCAAGATTGATATCATTTGTGTCTTTGAATCCATAGGGTGCAAAGAGAAATTTGATCAGCGGTGGCATGTGGATTTTTAAAAACTTGAATATCATCTTGTAACTCTTTATATTTTTCTAATGTTGTTAAAAACTTCATCTTTCCTTTGTTAAATAAGGCCGACTTCGTATTACACCCACTTATTGCGTGAAGGAACATGATGTCATCATTCACTACTTCGGTTTCTTTGAAACTTTGCGACGAATAAATATTTTGAACCGTTTCTCCTCCTGGCTTTAGGAGGTAACCATTACCATGAGTCTTGCATAGTGCTGTCAACAGAACAATGAGGTCGATATCCTCCCCAACAACAATGGCGTATTCATATGAAGATGACATATTGATAGCTGTATTTATTCTCAGTGTGTGTCTGCATCTTCTGTAGCCTGAATTACGGTGAACTGCGCTTTTTCAAATTTCCATTTCATGATGGATATAAAGCGATCTTTGTTGACATCGTTTGACAAGAAATTTGACTGTGGAACTGTAGCAGATATAGACTCTTTAAACAAAACATCTGCTGTAATTTTTTTTGTGATCTTCGTTGTCGCTCTATGGTTTTCGTGCCTTTTTCATCTGCGCTTGTGGAATAGCCGTCGATAACGACTACTGCATTTCAGTGATAGTGTCTTTGTACATAATTCACATAACTGGTACAGATCGAAGCAAAAGTTTCATTTCAGCTTCAAACGACTCGATGCAACAAGTATCCACCGTCAATTATGTACAGTTTGATGTTTCCAACGTCATTATCTAGAGCTGGCAAAGAAGCTTTATTCAGTAGTGAATTTGCTGTTTCACGCATTCCGGCCTCAGAAAACAAGGACAATGGGTACGGAGCCAACGCATACTGTAGATGCTGTTCGAGTTCTTCCTCGCTCTGTTTGACAACACAAAGCCTCTGGAAAATAAATAGTGGGTTAACGGTCACTACTTTATCATCAATACGAATGGTCGAGTTCACTGCTCTCAGGGGCAGTACTTTGTCCTCGCGTCTCAGAACCACATCTCCGAAGTTGTCATTCAATTAGGTCTTGAGCCTAAACGGCCCACTTTAGCAAAAATATGCTAACAACATTTCTTGTAGAAAATTTCTTTCTCTTTAATTTTGCTCTCAACATATTTTTTCGAAAAACGCACAGTTTTGGAGTTAAATGAAAAATACTATTTTTGGGCGCCATCTTGAGAAGATGGCGACGCCGGCGGCATGTCTCGGATTGTGCATTCTGTGAATTTTAGTTCTGGACATCCAAACCTGCAAAGTTTCAAAACTTGCGGACTTATTTCCAGGTAAGCCCTATTTTTAATCCCCAATGATTTGCGTATTAATCCTTCTCCCATATCGTCTACTTCACTATCACTATGGACTTGTAAATCAATAATAAATTTATTTCCTCCATTAATATGGACTTGCCTAATACTCTTATACTGATCTTCAATTTTGATTACTATTTTAATTTCTGTTTTAATTGTGCCCAAATTAACTCGATGGGATTGAAAATACAAAAATGAGGAGGAAGTCTCACTATAGAATGTCCATGTTGTTCAGCAATACCCTCTAGGGCGTATAATTTCTTTGCCTGTAAAACTTCAATCAGTTTTGTTTTGTACAATAATCTTCAAAGTATAAATTCCTGAAAAAAGCACTACACTCTTTGTTGATGTCAGCCTACCAACTAAAGAACGAGCGTTGCTTATCTCTGATGGACACCTGCTGTGTTCGAAAAAATTGCTTTCTCAAAATATACTTATAGTTCGGTGAAAGGTGGGAAAAATAATAAGTTATTTGAAAATTATATTCCTAATTCTTGTGAATAAAACGAGA
Source organism: Galeruca laticollis (assembly GCA_963921935.1). Classification (NCBI taxonomy): domain Eukaryota; kingdom Metazoa; phylum Arthropoda; class Insecta; order Coleoptera; family Chrysomelidae; genus Galeruca; species Galeruca laticollis. Next base: position 160,219,485 of record OY998175.1, on the reverse strand, counting down.
TATAAGGTAGTTTTAATTGTCTGGTATTATGTTTAAGATGCTTTTAAATATGTATGTATGTATTTAATAATTGTTAAATACATTTTATCGATTATTAGTTGAAATTATAATATTAAATAAATATATCGTTAAATAAGCATTTTAAATTATAATATTGACTGGACTATGACGATATTTAACACAAACGATAAGCTTAAACCTTAAAACTCACACTATATCTCTTGCGTCAACCATGCTTAAGAAATGAAAAAATGTTATATTAACATCCAGTTGGCATCATCATGACGATATTGATCCTGATACTGGTGAGAGGTGTCGATGTTGTCGACAAGTTGTGTGCTTCATACGATTGCTCCCGTAACACTAAAAGATGGCCCATGGTAATATTTTACATGTTGAATGTTGCAGGATTCAAATGTCAAGTTATATACAAAGCTAACAATCCCGACAAAAATGGTCAACGTCGATGACATTTTTTAAGAGATATAGCAAACTTATTAATCCATCCTCAGATGCAAAGGAGAGCAACTCTTACGAATCTTCCGAATACATTAAAGCTAAGACTAATGGAAGTTACGAATACAGAAGATAGAGAACTTCCAAGAAGACTGCTACTTCCTGGTAAATGTACCCTCTGCGGGTGGAAAAAAAATAGAAAAACCAAATTTTTTTGTTATAAATGCAATACATATTTATGTTTAGAGCATATTACCTGTGTGTGCAGGGAAGCACAATAATAGTATCTAGCTCCAGGATTTTTGTTTAGCATACACTGAGTTACCATTTTAAATTTTTTAATCAAGTTACAATTTTCTGTTTGTTTTTTATATAATTATATTTGTTAGTTTGTTTTTTTTTTTGTACGTATTTTTTAAAATCTTTGTTATATTTCAATTAATAAAATTTCAATAAATTGTTTTGACTAAAACGATTTATTTTTTACTATAACACCATATTCTATCCAAAAAAATTACAAAAATCGTTTCCTATTTTTAAACCCCACCTGGTCTGTGAGACCGGAGCTACTAATTTTAAAAAAAAATGGCACGACTACCGGAAGGTTAATATCTATCAATATCTTATCAATATCTATCAATATCTATCAATGCCTATCAATATCTATCAATATCTGTAAATTTTTATCAATATCTATTAATATCTATCATTATATATGAGCATCTATCAATATCTATCAACATCTATAAATATCGCGTATAATCTCGCTTCATCATCCAGCAATAATCCAGCCATCAAGTTAATATTCCAAATTTTATAACTTGGGGAAATCTTTCGTCTTGTACTTCAAAACCTGGTGATAAGTCTTCACGAAAGTAGCCCAAATGCGAATTAAAAAACTGCACTTTGAGACTCATGAAACAATCTAATCTTTGGAAGTTTTGAACCATATTTGTGAAAATCAGTTTTAGCATATGGAATCACATTATAAATATTTCTGGTAATAGTATTTGTAGATTGTTTCGAATATGCCATATATATGCTGTTTCTGTGTATTAAGTTAAAAGCGGCTTTCAGATCTATACCTACATGTAAATGTTGTTTTTCATAATATGGTCGTTTTATTATTTTTTAGTCACTTCTCTTATTTTTACCTTAATTATTCTGGTATATATCTTATAAAACACTGATGTTATGTATAATTGTTTGCAATTTTCAGTTTGTTTGTTCTTTCTGGTAAACGGAAGCTAGGCTTTCCTTCAAACTCCCAACTACTTTTCTTCAAGTATGAAATAAGAATGAATTTGATTGTGTGCAAAAAATTAAATTCAATTCATATTTATCACTTATGGTTAATAAAACATGATCATTTACGATAATTTGGTAACTACTTTCATCTTCACGTGAGCATGATAATATTGTGAACGAAATATTTTATTAGATAACCTGTAAAATTTCTCTTTTTTAAATTATTTTAGCTATAAATTATTTTATAATTTAAATACACCTATTTTTAAGTGAACTTTCACTACTCTACAAGGAGACATCTACTATAAATAATTGTGATACGTATTTTCTAGTATAGAAATCGTTTGACTTAAGATACGAAGTGGTTCTTCACAGAGATAGATGGCGTGCATAGTTTAAATTGTTTGATCAACATTATCATTCAATGACATTATCTCAAGGAATTATCACCAATATTCATAGGCGCCGCCAGGATTACTTTCAGGGATGTGTGTCTACACATTAAACTATTAACTAATATAAAATATACAGAGTGAGCTTTAACCCTGCGTTGGATGCCTTCAGATAATTACCATCAAGGATGCCCTGGGTCTGTTAGACCCCTTATTAAATTTTTTTTCTAAAATCTCATTTTCTCGATTTGTAAATAAATAATGTAATTCTAAAATATCATTTATTGGAATATAACTTTACAAAACCCGATAAAAAATATAAACAGAATCAAACAATGAAATAGGGTATAAAAAATATAATCATGGGTTTTGAGTGATACATTCATCACATAGAAAATGAGAATGCTCCATGGATATGTACAATTTGCATTTTTCACAAAAATACTTTGTTTTTCTGCCCTTGCAGTATCCGCAACGTCCCCTCTTATTAGTATCAGTACACACACGCCGTTGATTTTCGGGAGCAAATGGTATTCCCAATTCTCTTGCAGGGTCTTGAGTTTTTTTTTTGGAAGAAATTTATTCTGTGCCCGATTATGTAGCTGTCCCCTAATCAGGTTAAACCAAAGTTCTTTTAGGAAATTTTTTCGATTTATTTGCTTTTGCTAAGGGTCATTTGCCTTATAATTATTTGCAAGGTTAATAATATAAGAGTTTATATCAGCGATATTGAGAGTGCCATAAATAATTATTATTGGCCACCTGCGAGTATTTCTAGCTACATTATATATGCCACAAAGTTGGTCAACAGTCTCTACACCTACTTTGGTTGCATTATAGAATGTTATGCCTCCGTTTTTTCATCTCCCGTGTCCTCATATACTTCATTATCGTGGTGTAAAGTTGATACGAGGATTACACATTTTTTTTTGTAGAAATGTAAGATAGTAATGTCACGTCTTCAGTAAATCCAAAAAGTGTACCGTAGACTGAAGGAATTCGGAACGAATTTCGTTTTTATTTTTACGCAGAGTCCCAACAACAGTAACCTTATGTCCAACATTTTCTATGCAATTGGTATGTCTACAGGTTCCATGTAAAGGAGTACTTACTCGTTCCCTACATCATTTGGTGAATTACTAATGTTTTATTGTCCTTCAGGTTGTCCTCCTGGATAAATTTCTAAGTTTTGAGTGTAGTGGGCTCTTGCATCAACTAGAGAAAATATTTTTATGCCGTATTTAGCTGGTTTGTTTGGTATATACATCCTAAAACTGCATCTACTACAAAAAAACCATAACATTTCGTCAATGGTAGCGTATTCCCCAATAATGCAACTGCTTCAGCAGTTTGTCGTAAAACTCTCAAAGAAAACTCTTACAGCAGTTAACTTATCTTGTGTTTAGATAATCTAATCTTAGACTAGCTAAAAGAAAACGGAAGCATTTTATACCCATGGTGGTCGGGAAAATAGAGTAACCGTTCCAATTTTTACTCCAAAAATCCAAATAATTCATTCGTCCACCATGTAAGACGCCTGGAATGTAAAATAATACAAATACAACTTTGATTTCTACAACTGTTGTGTACTTTGTTCCGTAATTTGCTTCAGTTTCTCCTCTTATTCGCCTTATGCTAATATTAGTATTTGCAACTATCAAATTTAACATAACTTCATCAATGAAGCATTCCCAACATTCCACAGGAGTTTTAGCATTGCGAGCCTTTCTTCTAACACCAGGTAAGTGAGTAATAATATTATCACTTCGAGTTCGAACGGCTTTGTTAGAATAAGTTCTATTTCACTCTCTGAGTCATGGTCGCTGACTACTTCAAAATCTGGATCAGTATCCGAATCATCATCAATATATGGACCGTCTTCGTCTGATAGAACATCACTGTACAGCTGATGAAGCCTATTGTGTTCTTTCACATACGGATTATTGAAATTCATATTATTACTATAAAGTTCGTTAATCAAATGCGACCACTACACCTTCATTTATTAGTACAAGTACTGACTAGAACTCAAGTACAACAGATACATAAATGGATGCCTTGTTTTTCACAAGCCCAAATCGCCATCTGTTCTAAATACGCGAAACTATTTATTCATTTTTTTCTGAAATCTATAGTACATTTAAATGTAAAAAGGTACATGTAATATAAGTTGCCTATTGCCAAAGTTCAGATAGAAAACGGCATTGGAAATACCTTTGGGTCTGTTAGCGCAGGGTTAAATATGTATACTAAAATCAAAAAGTTTGAAAAGTGCAATGACCTGGTAACGTACACATAAATATGAAAGCGCTGTTGTCATATTTAATTCTAAAATTACTTTCTCTTTGTGAATAATTCGGAAATATTTTTAAAAACTCTAGAGCTAATAATTTTAACTTGTATTCAAGAATTGTTCAAAATTTTGTTATGTATGTAATACTACGATTTATGAGTCACATAGAAAAAGTTTATTTTTATGAAATAAAATTTGTACTTATATTTCTATTGTTTAAAAACTTTCTTCAAATAGTGGCAAGGTCTGCCTGAATTGCGGCTCGAAAGATACCTGTGTCGCTTTTCCTCATTGCTTAGACAAGGACGATTTACAAAGTTTGGACCAAACCAATTGAACAGTCACACCAGTGGCAGAACAATAATTTGAACAGAAACTAAATTAAGATGGAAATAAAAGTATTAGTAACTTTGAAATATTGTATTTGTTGAAGTTCGATTGTATTATTTAAAATCTATTAAATATTGTTAAGTATCTAAAGTAATCAAAAATTTTAGATTAAATATAGACTTAAAAGGTTAAATTAGACCATCTATCAAGAAATCAACCCATACATCTTTAAAACCAAAACAATATTTATTACAAAAATATGTATATTACAAATAAAAATTAAACAAACAATAGAAAAATATCAATATATGATATTTTCATCTCCTATTGTCCACAGAACAATATCATTTTAGTTAAATGGTTTCTAATTGGCGTCTTAATTTCACTTCTCTTTCTAACAATAAAGTGTATTCTGATTTTTAGGTATTTTTTGCATATGGCTATTAAAAATTAAATGTGATTAACATCATTTTTTCTGAAATAGTCAAGAAAGCTTGTCATGACAGAACTCAGGTTGGTTATGAAACTGTCACTTTAAAGACTAGTCACTTTAATGATTTTTACAAGACTCCTGTCACTTTACAAGACTCATCTGTCATTTTTAGACTGCAATTGAATTAGAAATCGTCACTTATCTTATGAAACGTTTATTTAATATAATTAAAAACACTAACAATCAAATACAACAAATATTATTAATTGGTATTAGAGCTATGAAAATGAAAATTAATGTTAATGCTGCCAACAACAGTATTATGCACATTAGAAAAGTTTATTCCAGGTATATAATTCAAAGCATTATTATTTCTGTTTTCTGTTGCGTTAGCTATGTTTGACAACACTACTTTTTCGTTGACATACTCGTATATGTTAGGAATATTAACATTGTCAGCTACAGCAGTCTGATCAAATGTTAATATTTTTGATTTGTTGTTGATTCATTGTCATGGATATTAACTTCTCATACGACTCTGATATTGATATATTTTTTCAGTCTTGAAAAACGATTTCAGATAAAATATAATACATCACTGGTCATGAAAGTGTCTCTGCTTGACTCGTAGGCTTTAAAGAGATACTCGGATGCTACGCATGTTCGTACTCTTCAATAAGCCTCCTCTTCTGCAAAATTTCACTTTCATGACTTTTAATGTAATATACTATTCCAGCACATGTTTATTCAAATCTTCACACAAATCCATTGTTAGAGCTTTGTTCATAACTATGTTATTTAACAATTCAAAGGATTTTTTCAAGAATTCTTAAAACAATTCCAGAAATTTTGGAAATAAGTATAACATCATTTAAAGGATATGTTAATCCTCCTTTACTTTTATGTGCAATCAAAGAATTAACCCTTTATAGGGAAAAAGGGTGGGGCATGTTTAATTTTAATTTGGATTTGTGAAACAACAAATATGCAAAGAAAACGTGATTTTTTATTATACTTTTCAAAAAAACTGGTGGGAAATAATTCTCCCAAAGACCGTTACGGGTCTTAGAGAGTATGTCAAGAGCAGTGCGAGAATAATTTCCCACCTGACTACAAATGTATTTTTTATTGATAATTATCAACATTTTACATAAAAATTAAAGTTTATAATATCAAAATAAAATAGACCGCAAACGTAACGATATAATCCTAAAATAACGTGAATATAAAAATTTACTACATATTTTGGTAAAGTTATTTTCCATGAAATTTACCGAAGCAACCTTTACATAATCCAACATTACAAGTTTTACAAATCAGATTACTTATTTTCTCTTTTGTCTTACTACATCGCACATCGTCAGTATTTTTTTGTAATTCTGGCATATGGGCACCCACATCTTGTAGTCTAATATTGTTTTGTACAGTTGGATACTCAACTGGATGATTCCGTTTCCTCCCAAAAGCGTTGCCAGGAGTGAAACCAGTTCGTTTCCTGTTGCTATATGTCCCTAGGAGGCAACTCATTTTATTTATAAATGTTATGAAATGTACATAAATAAGTTACCTATAAGCTTATTAGCCAAACGTGATCGGAACTGTAAATGACTCATCGGCTTTTGATTTTTTTTCTTCATTGTTTCCCTGTATAGAATGAAAGCATTGGCAATAGCGGATTCAAAGAGGTAATAAAATATTTTAATCCGCCACCGTCTTGATTTTTGAGATATGGAGTAGTAGGATATGTATTGGTTGAATTTATCCACCCCTCCCATATATGCATTGTAATCTGCTACGGCTTTTGGACATTCAATGGTTTCAAGAATACCTTGAGCATTTTTTCTTTTTGTTGTAGACATCTCAGAAGGTTTGTGCATGTTATGCACTACAGTCACCGGTTTTTTTCCATGATCAAACCATCTGGTGATACTAATATCTCCACATTGCACAAATTCAGTTTCCCCTTTGGAGTATTCTTTACATTTTTTGAACATATTTGTTGGATAATGTTTTCTGTCAATACGGAATGTGCCACAAGCAAACAATTTTTTTCCAAGTAATTCTCTTATCAGCTGAATACTACTGAAAAAATTGTCAAAAAACAAACAGTACGCTAATCCTTCAAAGGTTTGAGAAAGAAATTTGACAACATTTTCTCCCAATGATTTCGTCGTAGACCCATCACTAGCCTTTCCAGTGTATACATCAAATGCTTGCATATAACCCGTTACAGCACAACAACAAACCCAAATCTTGAAGCCTCTTTTTATTGGTTTGAGTGGCATATACTGCTTCATTGTAGAGCGACCTTTGAAAGCCACCATGCTCTCATCGATTGATAAAAATGTAGTGTTTTGAATATAGTTTGAAAATGAGATAAAAGTGGCCGTAGTTTATATAGTTTATCATAGTTGGCAGCACCTCGAACTGACATATTCTCATTATTGTTTAGATGTAAATATCGCAAATTTTTTAAAAACCTCTTCAATGTTACTACTCGAGCCACACGCTCGACATGAAAATTTGCTTCAGTGGACCAGTGCAATCTCATACTAGGGGGACGATGAAATCCCATAATGATCAGTAATCCAAAAAGAGCTTGCAGTTCATCCACGTCAATATTTAGGTCGTTGTTTCGCTGCATTGCATACCTGTTAGACTCTTTTACTATGTGGTTTGATATTTCTTTAGTCATAATTAAAGAAAAAAATGCCAAAGGGTTGATACTATTTAGTAATGATGGCTTTGGTCCAAAAGGCTGACTAAAAGTAGCCTTATGAAACTGAGGTAAATCGACGTCTATTTTATTCCTTTCATAGGATGTTTCGTTATTCATTTTGGTTCCCTCTGTTTTTTTTGGAACAGTTTTGGCAACACTCTCATTTTCAGATTCAGACTCACTATCAAAGGAATCTTGTGGAAGGTCTAATCCAAATCTCGTTTTGTTCAGTATAGAATCATAGCTAGGATCATTAAGGGAGTCATCAAAGTCTTCCGAATAGTCATTCATAGTGGTTGACGCCAATATCGATGCGGCATCATTATCTAGAAAAGGTGATCCGATTTCACTAGAAGTGGATGCCAATGTTTCAGTATTTAGGAATCCCGATGTCCTAGTGGATGACCTTGATGTACTTATAGACCTTATAATTGTTAAATATACAATGTAAACCAACCCTTATTAGAAATTAATTACTCACCAATATCAGGATCATCATCGGCGTCCGAATCCCCCCCTATATCGGCGTTTGCATCTTGCTCATTTGTAATTTCCAACAAAAGTAATTCCAGCTCTGCATCAGCTAACCCTCGTTTTGGCATAATACTACAGAAGTAGAAAAACATAGCTAACATCATAATATATCTTAAAATACAAATAAGTTATATTGGGACCCCCGAGTAAAGTTCAGTCAGTACGCCAGTGGCAATATTATCCCAGCCGATTGATAAGCAAATTTATTTCTTGAGATTTTTTGTAGTATATACTATGTAAGTTCATGTTATTGTTACGAAACAGCACACTGGTATAGTCCCAAAAACCGACCCTGTCTAAGCCAGGTATAATAGTTAAAATTATGGCGGATACGCAGTTATAAAAGACTGTTTATGATTGAGACTATCTTATCTAGAACTGGTTTTTGTGACCAGAGTTATCTAGAAAAGGCCAGAAAAATTATTTGTGTGTATAAGCCGCAGGCCGGAATTCTCTAGTACAAAAGGCACTAGTATATAAGGGGACTGATCAGGAAGAGTTAGGGAGTTGATAATTTGACATCGTGAGATAAACAAATAAATTAGTAAATATAAATTAGTGAACTGTTCATATAAATTAGTCTAAGTGAATATACTGTATATATAAATTAAGTGTTAGTGATTAGTGAGTTAGTGTTTAAATAAATTAGTCAGTAGCCATACCGAGTGTTTGAAATTTATCCCACCCGCTTATTGTTTAAATAAATAACAAAAACATGACATTGGTGTCAGGTGTGGGGTAATATAAATAAATTGCTACGTAAAAATGGCCAAGAGGTTAAGGGATCTGAAAGTGGCGGAATTAAGAGCAGAATTGGAAGATCGTGAGTTGGAAACGTCCGGTAAGAAAAGTGAATTAGTAGAAAGACTTAAAGTGGCACTGGTAAGTGACGGCTTGGATCCAGAAACATTTTTATTTAAAGACGAGGCTTCCACCTTAATCTCGTCCATTTCTGATATGAAGAACGATATTTCTAATATGAAGAACGACATCTCTGCTAACATGGACGAGAAGATTTCTGCCATGGAGGAAAAGATTTGCACTAATGTGAAAAACGATATTTCTGCTATAAAGAACGATTTTTCTGCCATGGACGAGAAGATTTCTGCTATGAAATGATATTTCTGCAGATATCATTGAAAAATGACATTTCTGCTGAAGTCGAAAATAAAATTTCGTCTCTAAAATCAGACATGGAGAATAAGATGACAACGATGGAAAATCAGATGGACGAGAAAATTAAGGAGTTAGAGACAAAGATTGCCGATTTAAGAACACAAGACACTTCAGCAGAAGAAAAGCAGATAGAGATCTGCAAGCCAGAAACACAACCCAAGACAGATGATATTTGCAGTTTTACCCGAGTCATGGCCCCAACGTTCGATGGAAAGATGTCGTGGACCAATTATGTAAAACAGTTTGAAGCAGCCGCTAGAGTGAATAATTGGTCCAACAAGGAGAAAGCAGTGAACTTAACTATCGCGCTTCGGGGAGATGCCTTAGATGTACTTCAGACGATACCTCTGGAAGAAACGGACGATTCCGAGCAGCTGAAGAAGAGGTTGGACATGCGGTACGGTCACGAACATTTGGAACAGTTGTACAGATTCCAGCTGAAGAACCGAAGGCGGAAACGTGACGAACCCCTTCAAGAGTATGAAATGGATATTGCCCGACTAGTTCGATTTGCTTATCCATCAGCACTAGAGAACATGATGGAATATTTAGGCATCCAGGCATTTATTGACGGCTTGTGTGACCACGATATGGAGAAGACGCTTCGATTAGCCCATCCTAAAACATTGGCCGATGCATTGACTGCTGCTCTTGAATATGAAGCAGCCACGATGGCTTCGGGATACAACAAAGATAGGACCATACAGGAAGAAGGTGACGATGACAGACTTGACCAGATCGTCAACTTATTGAAAGGTATGGTAGACAAGAAGCCGAAGAAAATCAGGTGCTGTACCTGTGGCGAGCTAGAGCATGCACGCAGTTCGTGTAAGCGTCCTACGACTCCTGTAAACCAAAAACCTCTTAAATGCAAATCAGCCAAGAAAAGCTCGCGGTACAACAAAGGTAGAACCATGCAGGAAGAAGATAACGATGACAAACTTGATCAGATCGTCAACTTGTTGAAAGGTATGGCAAACAAGAGGCCGAAGAAGGTCAAATGCCGGAAGTGTGGCGAGCTAGAGCACGTACGCAGTCCGTCTAAGCTCCCCAAGACTCCTGGAACCCAAGAACTCCAGACACAGGGGAAATCAGACTGGAGTGAACATCCAGCTGATGTCAATCACCGAAAAGCTAACTCTTTGTCTAGACGGTCATGCCCTGTAGACTATTAACAATGCAACAAGTCGAAATCTAAGGAAGTTGCAGTTTCAAGAATTACAGTAGTCAACAAGGAATGGTCACCCACCAGGATCAGAGAAGATCAGGAGAATGATCCTCACCTGAAGATGATCCGGCAATGGAAGAAAGAAAATCGGCGACCTACCTGGCAAGAAGTGTCAAAATTTTCACCGAAACTCAAGGCGTATTGGGCTGAGTGGGACTCTCTTGTCCTGGAAGAAGGGCTGTTGAAAAGAGTCCTTGAAAATGATGATGATTCTGTGATGAGGAGACAGCTAGTTATCCCGAGAACAAGAGTAGCTGAGGTACTGGATATGTTACACGACAGTTCATCGGGAGGTCATCTGGGAGTGAAGAAAACCCTTCAGCGAGTTCGTGAAAGGTTTTATTGGATGAACAGCTCCGACGATGTGAAGGACTGGTGTAAGAAATGTACGACTTGTGCTATGAGTAATGGACCACATCGCAAGAGAAAGGCACCCCGTAAACAGTAAAATGTTGGAAGCCCTTTCGAAAGGATTGCTTTAGATATCGCTGGACCATTTCCGACGACAGAAAATGGTAGCAAGTACATACTGGTTGTAATGGATTATTTCACAAAGTGGGTGGAAATTTACGCTATCCCGAACCAAGAGGCCACAACTGTCGCGGATGTATTGGTGAAAGAATTCATCAGCCGATATGGAGTGCCCATGGAAGCCCACAGTGACCAGGGAAGAAATTTCGAAAGCCATCTATTCCAGGAGATTTGCGACAAGCTGGGAATGAAGAAGACCAGAACAACAGCATTACATCCACAGTCAGATGGAATGGTCGAGAGAATGAACAGGACTATTGGAAAATACCTGTCCAAAGTAGTATCCAGCCATCAGAGAGATTGGGACCAGTATCTCTTCCTATTCGCATTGGCTTATCGATCTGCTGTCAATGAGTCCACGGGTGAAACACCGGCGAAAATCCTGTTTGGACGTGAAATGAGGCTTCCTTGTCACCAGGAATTTGGCTGCCGGCCTGGAGAAGATCTAGCAGGCGAAGACTATGTGATCCAATTGAGAAGAAGGCTGGACGATATTCATGAATTAGTTCGAACCAATCTTCAAGTTGCCAGCGACAGAATGAAAAGTCGGTACGACACGCAGGCCACTGAAGGCAGTTTTAAAGAAGGGGACAAAGTATGGTTACACAACCCGACGAGGAGAAAAGGATTTTCTCCAAAATTACAAAAATCCTGGGAAGGTCCATACTTAATCAAGAAAAGGATCAATGACGTTATATATCGCATAAGCAAGATCCCCAACGGAAAACTAAAAGTAGTTCACCGAAACCGACTAGCGCCATTCGAAGGAGACCATGACATAGAGGAAGGAGTAAACCTTATTCGAGATGTGTCTGACCCCACCTTCGATGAATTTATGGGCGCGTATGGAGGTACCGGGAAAGCTAGATATGGAGTCACTTCGGAACAACAACAAGAATGGTTCACTCTCCCGGAAGATTATTCACTGACATACAACATCCCCGCCCGTATCAAGAACGCACGAGGGTTGGCAACCGTCTTTCGAAAGAAGTTCGGGCAATTAGAAAAACTTGAAGACCAGATTCCAGCCCCTGGCAAGACACTGAAACTGAAACATAATTCGCGGTACGTCTTCTACGTGGTAACTAAAAATGAATTCCAAGATCGATCTACCTACCGCGATTTGTGGTAAGCATTTCGAAACCTCCGAGACTATGTGTTGGAATCCAACGTGAAGAAACTGGCTATGCCTAAGATAGCGAGTAACCAGTTGGATTGGCGAATCATCAGGAACATGGTAGAGATTATCTTTCAAGATACCGGTGTCCAGATATTAATTTGCAGCTACAACCTCCGTTATCAGTATCCGATGAAGACGGTGCCCTGCTATTTCCATAAGATCGGAAAGTGAAGAAATGGGGCCAGTTGCCGATTCAAACATCCAGTCTCGGCTACACAAAAGTTCCAGGAGGAACTTCCATGTAAGGAGGGGGTAATGTTACGGAACAGCACACTGGTATAGTCCCTAAAACCGACCCTGTCTAAGCCAGGTATAATAGTTAAAATTATGGCGGATACGCAGGTATAAAAAAACTGTTTACGATTAAGACTATCTTATCTAGAACTGGTTTTTGTGACCAGAGTTATCTAGAAAAGGCCAGAAAAATTATTTGTGTGTATAAGCCGCAGGCCGGAATTCTCTAGTACAAAAGGCACTAGTATATAAGGGGACTGATCAGGAAGAGTTAGGGAGTTGATATTTTGACATCGTGAGATAAACAAATAAATTAGTGAACTGTTTATATAAATTAGTCTAAGTGAATATACTGTATATATAAATTAAGTGTTAGTGATTAGTGAGTTAATGTTTAAATAAATTGGTAAGTAGCCATACCGAGTGTTTGAAATTTATCCCACCCGTTTATTGTTTAAATAAATAACAAAAACATTACATTATAATAAAAATTTGTCAAAAAATTTATAGAAAAAGCAAAAAAAACGAATTACTATTTGTATGATGCAATATCAAACCTAATTTTTTTATGTCATTTTCTCTGCCAACAGCTTACTTCTTTCAATTATCAATGTTATTTGTAAAGTAATCAGTGTATTAAACGAATACAAAAAACATACTTACGTTTGTTTTCCTAAATATTGTTTATTCTTGCGAAATTTTACACAACAATGCTCTTTTACCAGAAAAAACTGTAATTTCACTGAGTACTAACGGTCGAGGGATAATAATTTCCAACCTACTAACAAAGTACCCACGTGTTCTTTATCCATATAAATTCAAAGCACCCTCTAGTTGAAAGGTACTTAATTACTATTCGAGCGAATGCATGCTGATGCTAGAAAACTGATTTGCGTAAATGTGAGTGAATCACATATGGTGGGAAAGTATTCTCCCAATAACCTATAAAAGGTTAAGCAAATTTGCTTTAAGTCCAGTTAATGCCCCAATACATGTTTCACATTTCAAGGTGCTTCTCAATTGTAAAACAACAAATCCTGCTATATATGTGATAATTTGTTCACCACATGTTTACAAAATAAGTGGATACATAATATAGTCATGATAGTTAAAGATTTTTTCAAATGACTCATAAATTGAGGTCATCCTTGCCTCTTCAACTTTATCAAATTGAGGAATACTATGATTTATCAGACAAACGGGATCTGTTTCTGCTGGTCTACAGGACTCAACTAAAATGGGAATTTGTTCCAAATGTGTACAATTACCAATGCCTCCACTTCTAACTTCTGATTTGATTAACAAACTCTTGTAAGATGACCTAAACTGACAAGCTGTTGGATTGTTATTCCATACACCTTTGGAACTGATAGAAAGTACATGGAGAAATACAAGCACCAAAAAGGAAAAGCGGTCGGACAAAAAGTCGACGAAGATGTGAAATATGCTATTCGAAGAACTGTCTATACGTTTTTTTATGAAAAATGAAGTATCAACATTAAAGAAAGTGCTGGAAGCTGTTAGTGAAAACGAGATAACCCCTAAAATGTGTAGGGAGATGTTGAGGAAAATCTTACATGGTTTGAATTCTAGTTATGAGAAAATAAATAAAAAGAGTGTTCTGAAAGATCTGAAATAATATTGTGGAGAAGAGAGTATCTAAGGAAAATTAACGAGTTTCCTAAGCAAGGAAGAAAGATTTATTATACGTATGAAACATGGGTCAACGAGGGAACCACGGTGAAAAAAGTATGGCAACATGGAAATGTGAAAAATGCACGGCAAGCAGCTATTGAAGGCAGATCAACTGGTTTAAAAATTCCATCTGGAAAAGACCGTCGATTGATAATCACATATATAGGAAGTGATAGCGGATTTGTGTTAAATGGTGAATTAATCTTCAAGTCCAAGGAAACGGGAGACTACCATGAAGAGATGAACGCAGAGGTGTAGGAGAAGTGGTTTGGACGCAAAACAGAAACTTTAGAACCAGGATCTGTCGTTGTTATGGATAATACTCCTTACCACAGTCGACACTGCGAAAAAACGCTATAGCAGACAAGGAGAAAAGCTCAAATTCAAAATTATATAAATATAAGACACTTGCTGTAGCATTGAGCCATGGAACTACTGTATTAAGGTTAGCACCGTATTGACAGTTTAAGTTAGCCGATATGGAACGCCTTCTTAAGAAAGCGTTGGAATGAGTGACACCAGAAACTGGAGCAAGTGTATTGCTCATGTTCAAAACGAAGGAAATAAGATGTGGGATGTAGATAATACGGCTGATAAAGTTATCGATGATATTATTATCAATGTAGGTACTAATGATAGTGATATTGAAAAATCGGGAAATAACAAAAGGTAAGTCTAACATTGTTTTTCATTGTTACGAGTTTCATTTTTGTAATTCTTATTTTTGTACCTATGAATACCATTATAGAAAAATATCCTTTTATTTTCATTGAAGAATTTTCTTTATTTTTTAAATATTTCCCACCTCCAAAATATAGTTCAAGAAAATGTAACAATGCAATTTTTGACCTCCAAAAAGAAACGTCCCACGCAACTGTGCAAGGCCTTACGTCATTTCCCGAAAAATATATTTCAGATTTACCCACGAATCGACTTTCGTTTTGGCAGAAATGTAGTCATATTCATAAACATTTTTGGAAACAATAGTCCAAAAATTATTTAAATCTCTTACAAAACAGACCAAAATGGTTAACTCTCAAAACCAATTTTTAAGTAAACGATATTGTGTTTGTTGAAGATATGGACACTCCGCCTCTATTATGGCCTCTAGCTAAGATTTTAGAAACTTACCGACATAAAGACGGTTATGTTCGATCCGTACAAGTTAAAAGTCTGGGGCACATTTGGATAAGACCAATTTCCAAGATAGTACCGATTTGCGGGTATGACGATGCTCAATCCCAATAATTATCTTACTTAACTTTTCCTTTGTTCATATTTATATATTTGTTTATATTTGAAACTTATAAAAAACGCGTCTCTATTGCTTCTGTACGAATTTTTTTTGTATACCGCATCACGCTATATACAGGGTGATACTAGTTAAACGTCACTAGTTTAACCCAACCCACATTTTATGCAACAAATAAAACCCAAGCAAAGCAAATTAAAATTTGGTCACACCAAATGAAGAGTAGCAATCAACAAAACATTTCATACTATTTAATTTTTTATCTAAACGACTACAACAAGCCTCCATCGTAGGGGGGAGAACGTTGGAAATACATCCAACGAAATCGGCGAAAAAAGTACATCTATTTAAACTATCTAAACTCCACAATATATTTATAAGCAATAAATAATTGTACCGGATGTCGTAAATGTTTCAATGTCATAAACCATTAATAAAAGTTCAAAAATACCCTTTTCGGCTACATAATATTTTTAGAATATACTTAATAATAAGCTTATACAAATTCGAATCCTCATATAAATATTCAATGCACCTTTTCGGAAAAACCCGTAATAGAACAAGGGAACATATAAAAGACAGAATTTACCTTAAATCGCTCTCATTCTTATTCGGTTCACTGATACCTTCAAGCCCGCTCGAGGCTTCTAGTTCCTCATGTTTAAATAAAAATATTTTTTCTTAGAAAGTGCGTGTTGCAAACTCTAAAGTAAATTTAATTGATTATACAGTTGTTACGGAGTGTTGTATATTATGCAAATAAAACTGAGATGCTACAATTTCTGATTTTTATTTGAAGTTAACGTCGACGAACAAAACTAGCCCAATGATAGGAAACACAGCTCATTTAATTGACTAGTAAATTGTCTCTTGAAATCCGCACAGATATTGAACCAGAAACAACTAATTTGCTGGCAGCTTCAAAAAGAAATAACAACGATTTTACAAAAAAATTCATGACTTTATTACAGGCTCATATACCGGGTGGCGACTCGATTCTAGGACCATAGGATTTTAATCAGAAAATCCTGAATATTTGCTTCCCAGCAAAAGAGAACCTAATGAAATTTTATATGGACATGAAGTACATTAGTTCTCACAATAAAATAATCCTTATTTATTAGCAAATAAGTTTAAAATTTAAGAAAATGAATATTAAAAATAACATGTCATTAATGTACTTCAATTTGAAAATTTGAGCCCGAGTCGGTTATAGCGGTTCGAAACCAGCGAAATACCATTTGTTTTATTCTTGATATGATTTTTTTCTTTAGTTTCTTACTAATAGAATAATCACAGTAAACAGATTTAATGAACTTCACTAAAATCCGAAAAGTAAAAGAATGATAACAAAGAAAATTATACCTCTAGAGTAAATGTTCAAATAAATCATCATAGGTCGCTAAACAAAAACCAAGTTTATCCTAAAAATTTCGCCGCACATTTACCAATTGCTTATTCGAAATCTACGCACATTATTCAATTATTTTCCGCTTGAGAGAATCAATATTGGGGTCTCTTACTTAATAAACTTTGGATTTCAAATGCCCCCATAAAAAAGTCATTTGGTGCGAAATCCAGTAATAGAGCTGGCCAATGCAATGATCCACTATTACCAAAAGCCTTTTTTTAACTGTTATTTAGTTGCATTGGATGAATGAGCCAGGCGTCCATTCTGCTGAGACCAAATAACATACTCGCCAACTCACCAGCAACATTTTCAATTGCCGGTTCGATATTATTTTCTAATCATTCTATATATTGGTTTCCATTAAGTTTTCGCTCAATGAAGAATGGAGCCATGATAATAGGACCCAATATCCTAATCCAGACTTTAAGAACTTCACGATATTGGGAACGAATATTGATTCTTAAATGGCGGTTTTCTTGGTGCCAATTTCGAAACATTTGCCTATTTGGTTCCCCATTAATGCTGAATGTACTTTTATCGGAAACAGATATTCTTAATATAATTTCGATCTCTGTGAACCCGATTCAAAATAGATTCACACAAAAACCTTCGGTTGAATTTATGTTCTTCAAAAATTTCTTGATGTACCGAAAATTTATACGATTTGTATTTGTGTTTTTTTTAAACATTTTGAGGACACTTGTATGGTGAGTAAAGCAAAGTAGCGAGTATACTTACTTCATTATTTAGTAAATCAGCTTCTCTCGGTTCCTCCGGATCTTCAGATGAATTTTTATGTCTTGAAGATTTGCACGGAATAAATACCGAACCATATTTGTTTTGATTTGGCATAACTCTTTTTATAATTGTTTCCTAAGGGATTGGTTTATCAGGATATGAACCCGCGAATGTATCTCGAACTTCATTTGCAATGTCACTTAAGTTGAAGAAGATCAAATTGGCCATGAAATTTAAAAATTTATGTTGAAAATCTAGCTGTTATTATAAAGATAATATCATATTAAATGTTAATAACTTATTTTATTCATAGAAAACTAAAGAACAAAAATCCTAATAAGAATAAAAATCCTATTAGGAATAAAAAAATGTATTTCGCTGGTTTCGAACCCCGACCGTTGCGTCAAAACCAAACGCTCATACCACTGCGCTATTATCTGACTGTAACTGCAATTTTCAAATTTATGTAAATAAATGACAGGCTATTTTTTAAAACTTATTTTCCCAATTCTTGAACTTATTTGACATTAAACAGTGACTGTTTAATGGCTATATTGTCAGAAATAATGCACCTCACGTCCATTCATCCAGAGCTACAACTAAAATACAACTTACAACAATAATTCCAAGAAAGACTTTAATTAAAGAAACAAAACGTTCTGTAGGTGGTCGGCTTTCGAAAGATTCATCAAAACGAAAAACCTAGGAATTTGTAGATTAATGTTAACAACAATGTCCCAAATGCAACAGTATAGACTTTTAGTTGAAATTTTTGTGCGCGTGCCCCAACTTCCGCCATGTTTTTTGGGCATTTTTCATATATACTGTAATGTTTTCATAATTTATTTAAACAGTAAACGTTTTTATTACGGCTAGGATAAACTTTAAACACACCGTATGGCTACTTACTAATTTATTTAAACACTAAACTACTCACTAACACTTAATTTATATGCACACAAACTTAATTATTAATTTATATCAACACTTCACTGTTCGCTATTTCGGTGTATTCTTGTTTATTTGTCGCGATCACTTTATCAACTATACTCAACTCTCCATGGTCGGTCCTTTATATATGAGTGCCTTTTTTACTAGATAATTCTAGATTGCGGCTTACACAAAAACAATTGGCTCTGGCATTTTCTAGATAAGACTGGTCACAAAAAACAATGTCTTGATAAGATAGTCACAATCGTAAACAATTCTAAGAAATTCCTGTGCATCCGCCATAATTTTAACTTTCATACATGGGTTAGACAGAGTCGGATTCAGGGACTATACCAGCTTCGTAACAATAATATCACAAGAGAAAAAAATTTGTCGGCAAACTTTTCGAAAGGTATGAAAGTTTGTTGCTTGGCAATTTCGCGAATGACATTTTTGACAAAATCACGAGCCGTAAGACGAGTAATTTTATCAAAAATTTCATGAGCGAAATTGCCGAAAAGCAATAAACCTGAAATAAATCTTGAGAACAATTTTGTCTAGGTACACCATTTTTTTCTCGATTGGTATTCGACATGACTATGTCATGAGAGAAATACAAAAAACCATAAAATTAGAGATTTTTTATTTAACAATGGAGCATAAATAAAAAAATAACTTATTTATTTACATAAAAGTTACAGTTATGATAATTAAACATTTGTGCATTATTTTTATCGTTATGATGTGATTGTATAACATATACTTGCGGTATGTTTGAACTTGTACTAGGAAAATTTATTTGATCTAGTGCTTTTTTTCTTAAGTTTTCAATTAATTTTAAATGATGTTCAGAATTCAACTGAAAATAAGGTTTCAAAGAGTGGGCATGGGAATGTCATGTTAATTTGATTATTTCTTGCTCACCAACACCTTTTTTGAAAGAGCAGAAATAGTGGAAGAGCAATGTGAATGGTTTGTTACTTTATATTTTTTTGTATTTACGCCATTTTTTTCTGCCGAAAGTTTGGTCCATTTTGACATGCTGTTGATTCCAATAGGCATGTTTTTATATTAAATTCCTTTTTTCCCATTTGGATGGACTGTCAAATAAAGCCTGTCACTGGTGATTTCTGGATTGTTATTAATTTTTTCCAATAATTTTATAAATAGACGAATAGGACAATAGTATATTGTATAATTAGTGGGAAAAGCATAATATTCCCAAACGACTGTGATAATTACCAGACGGGGAGCGTAGCGACGAGTCTGGTAACACAGGAGTTTGGGAATATGCTTTTCCCACGAATTATACATACTATTTTTTCTTCGATCGTTGATTTACATTTAAAAAATTAATTAAAAAATATTTAATTCAAGATGTAATCAAGTAAGTTTAGATAGGTTTCTCTAGGTTCATATTGAAATATAGAAGTGGTAACCATGGAAATTACTTTGTTATGACAAAAGTAAAATAATTTGCAATTTACAAATTGTACAAACTGTACAATAAATGTAAATATTAACAACAATTAATTTGTGTTCAAGAATATCGTTATAAATTAGATGTTTCTTTCAATTCTTCTATAACAACTTTATCAATACCTATAAAAATTTAAACCATACATTGTTTCATTTTATTGTAATAATCCATTTGTAACATTACCGCGCGCAACAGCAGTGCGGTAAGAATATTACCGCACTGTTATTTTCTAATTGCTTAGCAACTGCCCCCTATTCTGGAATGTTGAGCTTTTCGCATAGAAAACAGGTCAAAATAGTGTCACTTTTCCCACGATCGGAGAAAAAGATATTTGTTAGTGTTGTTTCCTACCAAACATTTGCTACTGGCCAAAGCTTTTACACCTCCTTGTGTGGTATTTGAAAATATGGGATTGTATTCGATACGTCCCGTAAATTCTCCTTTTAGGTCTAATTCTTGTTGGAAATAATGTACTTTGCAGTTCACTGCTTGGTTGCCTCACCAGGCAAGTTGAAAAGAGAATAAGTGAAACATTTTTTTCTGTAGGATGTCTGAGGTGTCTCCGCCATGAATTTTTATCATGTCCAATAATTTTTGTGTTGTAAGGGCTTTCGAACTTTCTCATATTTTCTCGTTGTTACCTTGAAGTTGTTTTCGTTTTGAGCCCTTTGCCATACGGTAAATGGGTCTATATTTATATTAAATTCTTGATAGTACTTTTATTGTAGCATCTGCGCCGTGGTGTTTTATATGCTTTTGATTGTGGATTGTGTGCCAAATATGTTGTTTTTTTCTTCAGAAACACTCATTTTTTAACTACTGAACTAATCTGATGTTTTCTAACAAGAAATGACACGATGACATTTTGAATAATTAACAGAACCATGGTAACAAAATTTGCTTTTATCAACGCACCTTGAATAAATAAAAATTTTGTTGCTGTAAAAATCACATGTGAATGTTGTCAAGGTAATTGCAGGTAACTTTTTGTCAGTAGAAAAGATGCCGTTGGTATGGTATTATTTGTTAATGACATGACAATTGACAATTTAGATAGCCAGTCACTTGTTGATTTATGCCTTAGATATTTCCACGTGTTTCTTCCACATTTTATTTTTATAAAGATGTCTGTGATGTAGGATTATTGCCTAATATTGTAACAAGAATATTATTGTTAGACTTTCTGTACCTGACTTGTGAGTACTCATTTAGATTTTTTTTTAATTATCGTTAACCTTAAACATATTAAAGACAAGAATTTTTCAAAACACTTCAACATGGGTATTCACTTTCAGGGAGGACTGATGATGATGGAAGTCGTAAGCGCATTGCAATTTTATTCACTCAATACAATGTAGTTTTTTCATTTTTGTAATTTACAAGTGTATTCAGTAATTTCAATTTCCAATTATTTTGTTATTTGAGAGACAGAAAACAACAATTAGTGTAGATCAGAACATGTTTTTCTCCATACATAACAAAGACAATTTCAAAAATCCCAATGATCCTGAAAGAATTTCGTATTTTCCAAAATAAATCATTCAAAATAAACGGTTTTAAAGATTAAAAGTAACTTTTCTGCACTCCGGAGCCTGTATCGTGTTAACATACGAAATTTCTCCAAAAAAGTGATACATCTGGATTTATAGGACCCGTTGCACTGGCAATGGTGGCCTTAAAATCAATAGGATTCATCTGTGAGACGCCCTGAACAATATCCAATTATATAATTGGTTACCTGTTTACACTCCGAAGGCTGTATCGTGCTAACAAAGCGAAATTTCTCCAAAAATTATCAAAAATGCAGAATATCTGGATTTATAGGATCCGTTGTACTGACTATGGTGAGCTGGAGGTTGTATCGTGCTAAGAAGGAAAAGTGGGCGACGACAACGACGATTATGATGACATATACACAGGATTTGTTTCTGAAAACCTAGTTTTTCGTGATTTTCTCGCGTCGTACATGGGGTTGGCGAAAAAATAATAAAAATTGACGGTTTTAAACATTAAAACTTTTCCGCAATTATACACTCCAGAGGCTTTATCGTGCTAACAAACCGAAATTACTCCAAAAATGCACAATATCTAGATTTATAGGACCCATTGTTTTAGCTCTGGTGAGCTGAAAATCAATAGGGCTCATCTGTGAAACACCCTGAACAATATAGAATCATAAAATTGATTACTGGTATATACTCCCAAGGCTATACCGTGCTAACCAACCGAAATTTTTCAAAAATGACCAAACATGTAGTATATTTGGATTTATAGGTCAGTTGCACTGATTCTGGTGAGCTGAAAATCAATAGGGTTCATCTGAAAGACACCCCGAATAATATTTAATTATAAAATTGGTCACTTGCATACACTCCGGAAGCTGTATCGTGCCAACAATCCGAAATTTCTCCAAAAATAATCAAAAATGTAGTATATTTGGATTTATAGGCCAGTTGTACTGGCTCTGGTGAGCTGAAAATCAATAGGGTTCATCTGTAAGACGGCCTGAATAATGTCCAATCATAAAATTGGCCACTTGTATACACTCCGCAAGCTGTATCGTGATAACAAACCGAAATTTCTCCAAAATGACCGAAAATGTGGTATTTCAGGTACCATAGCCCCAGTTGTACTGGCTCTGGAGAGCTGAAAATCAATAAGGATTATCTGTAAGAGGCGCTAAACAATACCCAATAATAAAATTGAGTGTGCAACAAAAAATTAACCTCATGATTTTTTTTTCATTAACCCTTAAGTACTATAATCGCATTTTTGTTACAGTACTACTATAAGTGGGTCTGTAGGACCCATAATTTTTTAAACAAAAAAAAAATATGTTTCACTGTCAAAATTGTTTTTATTTTTTTAAGTGGTTAACATAATCATATATAATGGTAAGAAATAATTATTTTTAACTATTTACAATTTGAGCATATTTGAATGGAACATTGCAGACATATGGCTATTTTACATACTGAACAGATATAATTGGTTTTTCTGCCTTTTTTTTGGGGGACACATTCCACATCGCTTCCTTTTCTTTTGCACTTCATTTTGTAGAGGTTCTGCCTGATTAGTGACTTTAATTGCAAGACTTTCTGCCGCAAGATTTCGAATCTGCCGAGGAACATTGTTATTGTAGATTCTTAGCTTCCCAATTGTTTCAAAAATAAACCACGGGACACTTCTTCTCCATTTTTGGCAAATTGATAAATTATTCTGCTATTGATACCAGCTACATTTAAAACAGCAAAAAACAAGGTCATTGGCCATCTACGAGTACGTCGGGAAGTTGAATAATTTGCGCACTTCTGATCCAAAGAGTCGACACCAGATTTTGTGGAATTATAAAACAAATTTATGTCGGGTTTCTTTGTATCATTTATATCAACTTTATTATCATGGTGCATACTGGAAATCAAAATAACACTCTTTGCCTTTTTAGGAACATGCGATACAATTGTGATATCAGAAGTAAATCCAAAAAGGGACGAATCCACAGGTCATTGTCTACTGGGTAAAAATTCTGGTGGAATTTGCCTCTTATTCTTTTTGACTGTTCCTACATATGTAAGACCTTTCTTCTTTAGTTCACGAACAAGTTCAATGGATGTATACCAATTGTCACCTGTGACATTCCGATTAGAGTGATAAAGCGGTTCTGTCAAACGCAATACAACATCCGTCGGTTGTAAGAAATTTGATTTTTTCTGTTGAGTCTCATTTTTTCCCGTATAAACTTCTGCGTTACACATATAAAATGTTTTTGAGTCTGCTAGAATTTGAACTTTTATGCCATACTTGGCAGGTTTGTTGGGTATGTACATGCGAAAACTACATCTTCCCCTGAACGGTACCAACATTTCGTCGATAGTAAAAAATAGTCCAGGTGAGTAATTGTCTTTACAATTTTTGACAAAGGTATTAAACAACTTTGAAATGGGTGCAAGCTTATCTGTTTGCCGTCTCTCAGCTCTTGTTGTAAAATCATCAAACCTCAAACATGACATAATAAAGGAGAACCTAGCCAGTATCATTGTGCATCTAAAAAGATCACGACCTGTTCCGTCAGTCGCCCACATAGATCTTATACCCTCATGACCGGACAAGATTCCTTGCATATATAATAGGTTAATAAAAGCTTTAATTTCAACTGTATCCACTGGCAGGACCAAACGTTTGTCGTGAATTTTTGCGCCGCTTAAATTTACCGTATTTAACTTTCATCATCTCAATTCTCTGATTAGTGTGTGTAACAATTTCATTTTCAGCTGTGAAAAGGACCTCCCAAGAATCTAAGGCACTAGTAGGACGAATTAACCTTGCTGGACCTTTCAGACCAGGCAAAACCGTTATAATATTTTCCTTTGTGCTTTTAGTTCTTGATGGTGGGTTTTTTGACCACTTCATTTTGTCTTTGCCGTAGTAGTAATTGGAAGAATGTTCTTCGTTTTCCGTTGAGACAATAGATTCTGATACTATTTCCACGGCTTCTTCTTCTATTTGGTCTAATTCATCTTCGGATGGACGCCATTCGATATCACCAGTCGAATCATGATCACTGAAAATCTCATGATCACTTTCATCTGCCCTCTTAATTAGTTCAATTCCTCCTTCTGCTTCATTGCTAGCTACTGAAAAATGTTCTGTTGAATTACTTGGGCTCTCAGTATCTTCTAAATCATTTGTCCAAAAGTCTTCAGATTGAAATAGAGCATCTATTTGCTCCTCGGATAATTTCGTTCCATACCTCGCCATTTTAACTGAAACGAAATTAAACTTTTACTATAAATCTACGCTTTAGCGTTAATACCAAAAGCTTGCAAAAATAATAAATTTATAAATATTTACCTA
This sequence comes from Galeruca laticollis, assembly GCA_963921935.1. Lineage (NCBI taxonomy): Eukaryota > Metazoa > Arthropoda > Insecta > Coleoptera > Chrysomelidae > Galeruca > Galeruca laticollis. The sequence goes on along the minus strand of OY998175.1, from coordinate 160,194,371 downwards.
TTTTATATTTTACTCAAAAGTCGCACTATTACTATCACTGGGTCTCTGAGACCCTGATCCGTCTATTACTTACGCACGGCAAAAAACAACAGCACTATCTCACCAGCATCTAAAGGTAGACTAACTGTTCTGCACATTCACGGGACCAAGCAGCTAAACAACGCTACAGTAAGAAAAGGTGGGGTTAACGGCTATGCCATGGGTCTCCCTGACCCGGCTTATAGTAGTTAAGGGTAAACAGTTAGAATTAATCAAACCCAACCTATTGAGCTCAATTTTATACCGTAATTTAAGCTACATTTTTAAATATATTAATTTAAAGATTCGAATTTCTAACCGTTTGAATAGATCGTCATTACGTCATTGCGTTTGTGACGTCACATTTGGGCTATGAAGTTATCGACAAGTCATTAACTACAAACGTGTAAAGAAAAGACATTCGAATGAAATAGGATATTGTGCAACAAGTGGGGAAAGTTCAACTTCTCTCACGAGTGTGGAAAGGGCGAGTGCCGCAAACACACGAGTGAGAATAGTTATTTGTAAAACAAGTGTCACAATGACTCGTTTTGTAGTACGAGTGAAGTTTGCACAACGAACCGTGAAGCGGTGAGTTGTGCAAATCACGAGTACTACAGAAAGTCATTGTGGCACAAGTTTTACACAATATTTTTTATAATTCGCATTTATTTAATTATTTAAATAAAATAGAATTTCATATAATCCCTGTTTTTAAACTAGGAGGAGTGGTTTGAATTTAAGTTGGCAATTCTGTAGATTCCTAATTGGTCAGATCACAGATGGTTTTATTCAAAACTTCTGACTTTTGACATTTTATAACCGAATAATTGTGTAAATTGTAAACAAACTTTCATTTAAGCAAAACGAGGATGGTTATTTGTTTAAAAAAGAACTTCTTCGTATATGCTCTTGCGATCTATTTATATTATATCATGAACAGAATTATTTCTGTAATACATCTTCACATAGATATCTGGTAATTTATCCCAAAAATCGAACGTTTTGTATACCTATATATTGATCCTATACAATATAAAAATAAACAATCATTGATAAATAAACGTTAGCGTACTTTATTCATTAATATTTTGAATATATAAATCATTCAAATTTACCTTTAATATAATAATTTGCTAGCTAGACCAACGCTACACCATTTTATTTATAATTTTTTCAAGGTTAAAGTCAAATGTCAAATAAAAATATAACTAAATACAATAACCAACTGTACACTAAAAATTACTATAACAGTGTTCAAAGAGCTTCATTGTGACACTGTAAACAATGTTATAATGAAGTCTCTTTTATACGCGAATTATAAAATAATTATTTGTAAATAAGTGTCTCAATGACTCTTTTTGTAGTACGTGTACTACAGAAAGTCATTGTGACACAAGTTTTACACAATGTTTCTAATATTTGCCATTTATTTAATTTTTTAAATAAAATACAATTACATATAATTCCTGTTTTTAAACTAGGAGGAGTGGTTTGAATTTAAGTTGGCAATTCTGTAGATTCCTGATTGGTCAGATCGTTTTATTCAGCACTTTTGACTCTTGTTATGTGATCGAATAATTGTGTAAATTGTAAACAAACTTTCATTTAAGTAAACATAGGATGATTACTTGTAAACATAGGATGATTACTTCTATAATACATCTTCACATAGATTTCTGGTAATTTATCCCAAAAATCTAACGTTATGAATGTACCTATATATTGATCCTATACTATAAAAAAATAAAGCATTGGCAAATCATTGATGAGTAAACGTTAGCGTACTTTATTAATATTTTTAATATATAATTTATTCAAATTTACCTTTAAGACCATTTAATATAATAATTTGCTAGCTAGAACAACACTAGATCAAATGTTTTTTCTACAACTGCTATGAAAAGTGGCGTATTTCTCATAGCTTACTTAATTTCATAACCATATATTGCTCACACTGTGAGAAATATTATTTCTCACGGCACTTCGCCCACACTACATACATTTATATAGAGAATCCAGTAGGGGATACTCGATGCCCAGCCGGTAGGCGGTCCTCGAAGCTTAGACTTTTCCTACAAAACTATTTACTTGTATTCTTTAAATTTGTGCAGTTGTAGAAAAAGTGTAGTTGGCAACATGTGGGAAAAGTATTTTTCTCACTCGTGTGTTTGCGGCACTCTCCCTTGGCTCGTGCCACAAACTTCCACACTCGTGAGAAAAGTTGAAGTTTTCCCACTTGTTGCACAATATACTATTATGCGATCTTCGATTTTCTTTAGAGAAAGTGGCCTACGTTAATATCATATTACATCTAATGCACAAATTTGACGGAATGCACTACAAATAGCATAGATTCGGTAATTTTTAATATCGATTTTTTCATGTTATATTAAAAAAAAAAAATCGTTTTTCCTAAAAAGAAATGTATTCTTTATTCAAATAATGTAAAAAAAGGTGGGATAAAATTTCATTGGTGCCTATGCACTCCGGAGACTGTATCGTGCTAACAAGAGATAATGACAAACAGTGGCCGACGACAAAAACGACGACAGTATTTTTTTCTAAAAACAGTTTTTTCGTATTTTCTCACTGAAAAACGTAAAAATAACTCAAAAAGAATAAAAAATTGCAACTTTTTTTGGGGTAAGCCAATACTTTTCTCGCATCGTAGATAGGGTTGGCGGAAAAGTAAAAACAGGGTTGTATAGACAATGAGAGCAGCTTCAAAATGACGTATTTCTTGATATTTAAGGTTTTTCAAGGATTGGTTCTGGGTGCTAGAGAAATAAAAAATAAGCGAGACTACGATAAAAATTCAGCTCACTGTAGATTAAAATTGACCTGTTTTACATTTTTTCAAAATTTTAACAAAACTCGAAATATTTGTGGGTGCAATTATTAGTTGGGACCGGGGTTGGTATATATTATAAATAAATATATTAGTATGAAATTTTTTTCATAAAAGATAATTTAAAAAATCAGTTAGATGTATTGTGACATCCTTAACAATTGACAAATAAAAAAATGCAAATCTTCTGTTAATGCTGCAATTAAACCGAATTACTTTGTCCTACATAGCAACGCAATATAAAAAGTAAAAAGATAACAGATAGCAGATAGTAATATCAGTAAGTTTCAAAACAACCATTACTGTACATATTCAAGGAATCATCATCAAGATAATCGAAGAAAAAAACAAAAGCACAAACGCATGTTAATGTTAGATTGATAAGCCTCGAGTGGTTTGATAAAAACCAAGAAAGCGGCGACTGTAACCCGCTTGCGCATACTAAGAGCAACAATCGGCATCGCATGAGCAATGACTCACATCATCAGTCGGTGTCTAACCTCATGATAGGGGGTTATAACATCGTTGTATGAATCGAAAACGCACGTGAATTTTATCATCAAAACAATATTATATTGAATCTATTATTATTTGACTGACAACTACATCGTTTTTCGTTATATTTTTTGTTTTGTGTTGTAAGTGTCTTGTGTGTCGATTTGTGTTTATTGGTACGTTATAATGTGACATTGTTGTTTTTTTTGTTGTTTATTTGTTAATCCAGGAGTTACGATGTCTAGACGTAAGCAGAGCAATCCAAAACCGCTAAAAAGTATGTGTTCTTTTCATTCTCATTTAAAAAAATCGTTGCTTCTTTTGATATATGTACAGTTCTTGCTTTTTGTTTGTTATCTTTAATTATATAAAGTGCTTATTATAACAGGTATTTTGACCTTGCAGTGGTCTATAAAAAATATAATTTATTAATAGTAAAGTTAATGTGTTCTTACACAATTTCTATTTGATTATTTTTGGTTTACACTTGTTTATGGTGTAATTTTGACCATATGTTTTAATTTGTGTCTACTTCATTTACTATTTAAATACAATATGTTTACTTATTTTAATATAAAATAATAGATGGGAAAAGTCTACTACACAGCTTGACAACTTTTCGTTATGTCAGAAGCGAGTTGTTTTTATTATAGAATATTATTTAGACCTTTATAGTAAAGTTGAATTTGGCACCCGCGCGCCTAAATTACGTTATTCAATTAGATGTGGCACTGAAAACAAATGCGATTTGTAGTCTTCTCAAATTATTAGAGCAAAATATAAATAGTTGGATGTTTGATCCCATTGATAGTAGTGCAGAGCAAAGGTGTGCTTATATTCACTACAATCCAAAACTATTGTAGCCTAGGCAAAATACCTTTTAAAAAAACTAATTACAGTATGGCAATAGTGAGAATCGCCGGCGGAAGGGGTGGGGTGTGTGTTTTAGGGGTTGAAAATGTTTTGTTATTTGCAGCGAAGTTTCATTTCTGATCGAAAAATGGCCTAGAGGCCAATTGTATATATTGAAAAAAACCTACAATTTTGCTTCAGGGTAGTTTTCAACATAACCTCACACGTGATATCGACAAAAACGTACCCGGTTTTTCGATTTTTTAAGTTTTTTCTTTCAAAAAAACAAAATTAGGTACATACTTAAAAATTTTAGTATCTGTTCATTTTTCAGTCCTTAAATAATCCTGATTTGTCCGAAATCTGTAACTTAAATATTTTCTAAGATATTAACGATTTTCGAAGCAAATAAGTTTTTTCAATCAAAAATTCTCACGAAAAAATGAAAAAATTATCGTCTTGAATTGAACTTTAAGATATAAAAAAATATCTACCCCTTGCATTCAAAAACCCTTTCAAAAATGATAAAAACCAAAAATTACTATGCCTGAAAAACTAAATTTTTCAATTATTGTTGAAATTTCTTATAATCCATGCAATATTAAGCTAAAATACAATAATAAACTATATTTTTCCACGACCGTTAATAAAATGAATTTTTTAAACGTCATATTCGACACATAATGCGACAAATTATTACACAGAGGGAATAAAGTAATTTATTCCCTAGGGAATAAAGTAAACTGACATTTCACAGCTTGCCACTTCCACTTCCATCGATATTTGTGCACATTATTTTATGAATTTGAGGCAGTTACTATTACTGATAATACAAATATGTACTCTACCAAAAGAAAAAAGTCTGTATAACAATATCATTAATTCTAGCAATATAAACATTACGATTAATTGAATATATCAGAGAAAACTTTGAGTAAACTTTAAAATTTCTGGGAAATAATGTATACTTCTTGAGAGTAAAGTTTAGTGTAGTCATTTTTCGTTTATTTAAGTGTCAAAACCGTAGTCGGACGATGCAACCTCAACCTAACTTTCAGCTTTATGTGAGTTTGTTGTTAACATTTTTGTACTATTAAATTGTTCTAAAAATAGAAACAAATGGCCGTGGAAAAAATTATGTATGCATCTTGGGATTAAAGTTCATTAATCCCTCATAAACTTATAATCGATATTAAAATTGCACGTTACTCCCTTGGTGCATAAATAACTATTACATTAATCAATAAAAATGTCACTGAAGTTAAATGGTCAATACAGTTTATATCAAAAGGGTTAGAATGCGATAAATACGCAAAAATTGAAAACATTATTATTGAAAAATTTCAAATTTTATCATTGAGTTAAAACATTTTAATTTAATTTTTTTTCGTCGTTTGCTCTTCTTCATCTGACTCAAAGGAACTATCTTCAGAGGAATCTTGTTTATCTTCTTCTGCATCTTCAATGTCTTCAATAAGAAGATTTACATTAGCCAATTTTTTTGGCGATGTCTTTCAAAATTGCAGTTAATAGTTTTTCAGGGATTAAATCGGATTCTGTAAATTGTGGCATAAGTACACTTTGATTGTTTTTTCATCCCCACCCCTTTTTATTGTCTATACAAAGCTCAATACCTAGCCAAATTTGCATTTCATGGTACACTCTATAAATGTGTTGTGCAGCTGCTCCTTTAGTTTAAAGAAGTTTTTCTAATTGAAAGTAGATTTTTTCGCTACAGATCGATAATGCAGGAATCTAAGTTTATTTAATTTAACACCATCAATACATAGGTGAAACACCATTTTAAAAATATAAACAAAATTTCAAAAGCTATTCAATTTGCTCGAACAAATAATTGATTATAGTATTTCAGCTTAATATTGCATGATTTATTAGAAATTTCAACAATATTTGAAAAAATTTGTTTTTCATGCACTATTTTTGGTTTTTATCATTTTTAAAAGGGTTTTAAACATAAGGGTATTCTTATTTTTTTTATCTTAAAGTTCAATTCATGACGAAAAAATGTGCCGTTGATAACTTGAAAAATCGAGTTAATTTTCATGAAAGTTCTGGATACAAAAAAAATTTATTTCTTTCGAAAATCGTTAATACCTCAGAAACTATTTAAGTTACTCATTTCGGACAAATCATGATTATTTAAGGTCTGAAAATGTACAAATATTCAAAATTTTAAGTCTAAAAATTTTTTTTCTTGAAAAAAAAATTAAAAATATTGAAAAACCGGTTTTTGACGATATCTCGTAAAATTTGAGGTTATGTTACAAAATACCCTGAAGCAAAATTGTAGGTTCTTTAAATATCAACAACTTTTCTTTTGACCCTTTTTCAATCAGAAGTAAAACTTCACTGGTAATCACAAAAAACCATTTTCAATCCCTAAAACCCACATTCCACCTACCCCACCACTCTAATCGACTTGCGTTTATTTTTCCCCTTTTTATAATCCCTTTAACCGACTATTGCCATCCTGTAACTAATGTTTCCATTATGTTGCTCAAAAAACTCTTTTTTGCACTGGGCTATTGCTGTCATCAGCATAGCAGACAATATGCCCTGAGAAGATAGACATCCTTGTAATATTGTTTATGTAAACAAGAAAGAGTAGCAGGCCCAAAACCGTTCCTTGCGGCACCTCAACTTTTAATATGTTTTCAGAACTTACCGGTGTGCTAACTTTGACCCGCTGATTTCTGTTGGTTAAATAAGTGGTTATTAGTTTATATGCCACGCCTCCTATTCCATAGTCACTTAACTTGCTAAATAATATTTCTTGAGAAACGATATCAAAGGCTTTGGCCATGTCAAGGAATATCGCTATGCATTTCAGCGATTGATCCATAGCTCCGATTGTACTTTCTAGAAAGTCCAGTACTGCTTTCTCGGTATTAGATTCATCTACAAAATCAAATTGTCTGCAAGATCTGGATCCAACGGTATCGTTGATGAGAAAGTTTACAGGTATAGGGATCGAGACCGAACTATAGAGGCAGCACTTCTGTCGAAAGTAGAGCACTCTGGTGTTAAATAAGAAAAACATTGTGATGTAAACATTGTAATAAACAACCTACAAAATGCTAAAAATGAATAGATCTTTTTATTTTCTTTGCCAGGAAAAGTTGTTGGTATGTAAGATGGATGTAGGGGATTACCTGATTTTTGATTATTGACAAAATGAGCATTGCAAATTCTAGTATTTTTATTTGGTTCCCAATCCTTCCGATGTTTTCTGAAATGTAATTAAAAAACTTGAAGTGATTCGTTTTGTAGAAATGTTTACTTTCTTTCTCTTAATAGTATTTAATTATTTAAACTAATTATAATAAAGTGGGCAAACACATAACAAGCTTTTTATTTTATATAATCAATGAAATCGTACCAAAAACAATATTTTATTCTCTCGATAATAATCTTTTATTTATGTGAAAAATTTAGAACTTTTCTAATAGCTGCCAATTGTAGTATCATACTGATTATACACAAAATAATAGGTAATAAAAAATTTTAATTAGAACATTTTACTTACATATGGGTTTTTACTGCATTTATCTGTTTTCGACGTTTTAAGGTTATCCACGCAGTGTTCAATGAACTTTCGGAGAAACTATAAAATTTCAACTGCGTAGTATTTTTATATGGCATATGTGAACAGCCATGAATACAGAAAGATACTTTTGATAAAGACATTACAAACATTTAATATCAGTTTTAAAAAATGTAGATTTAAAAACTCTGATTATACAAAACTAATAGTGTTTACACCAGATTATTTGTGTTTTTTCACGGCAGATGGCATAAGCGTCATCTTTCTCGGTCCCTATATCTACTTCGGGTATTTTTTTTGGCCATATCATAAACAAAGTTAGCAAAAAAATCATTAACTAAGTTAGTTTTCTGTTTAATATCATTCCTTCATACATTATTATCACCACATACTACGAGATTTTCAATAGCCCTCGAATTCTTCCTATGTCCAGAAATATCATTTATAATATGCCAGAGTTTGTACCCGCTTTTAATATTTGATTATGATAATAGTCATATTGTTTTATTAAAGAATTGACTTTATTTCTATATTGCTTGTATTCCCGTTCATGAACAATAGATAAATTTCTTAACAATTGTTTTTTAAGATAATCCCTACGTTTAATAAGACATTATCAAACCAGGGGTTATCCATGTCTTAATCATGTTAGTTTTTTTTGGTTTCACCTCAGTGGATAATGTAATGAAGTTTTTCAATAATTATATCATAAATTAATTGACACTTATTATTTAATTTATTAAACTGTAGTTATATATTTTTTATCCTGTTCACAATGATTAAAAGTTATCTGTTTTTAAGAAAAGATATGAATATGACAGGAGCATAGTGATCTGTTATATGAACAACAGGTTTAATATTAATATGTGTTTGAACATTATTTTACGTCGGTGAAGCTAGCACCCCACTTTTTCAAATAAAAAATAATAATGTATAAGTTAGGACTAATTTGTACCCAAAAAATTAGAATTTTCACCCACCCAGTTTGTTCTGTAAAGGCTTTCAACGTGGGGAAGCTGACTTCGACTCAAACTAGCATCCCCACCTTTACAAATTAAACTTTGAATTTAGGACTAATTTGTACCCAAAAGTGTTTTTTTATTATTGTATTTTTTGTTTATAAAAGATGATAAGAAATTAGACCATATAATTAAAAAATTTGAAATTATCAAAAGATTATTAATTTTCGAATGTACTTACTCATATTTTACTCAAAAAACTACTTTTTAGAGAGGTGTTCAGTTTGGCATATCAGCAGTAACAAATATGAATTTAAACATCACAGCTGAGTACATCTTCAGAATTATTCTAAATAAAAATTAAACTAATTATTGAAGTACCTTCTAGGTGAGTGAATTACAATTGGAGTGGTATTTTAATTAAATTATAGGTATAATATTCAAAACTATTAAGTTTGATATACCCAACGAGTAGTACATAAGTCATTATGGAAATTATTTTAAATTTGTAGTTTATCTCTTAAAAGGTGTATAAAAACATAGTTTTATTCTTTTACTGAATATAATTCTTTTACTCTTTATACATTATAATGAAAGGAATGATAAGTAAATGTGCAATTATGGACTTGTCAGATTCATACAATGTATTTTTTTAAATTCGACTAGAACACTTGTATTTTTGATGCCATTCTAATCTTCCAACTATTTGCGCCTCCTTATTGTGCTCCTCACTAGGGAAAGAAAACTAAATTTTTTTGTCTCATCTACGGATTACCTCAGTTATCCCAAAAGACCTCACTGAAAATAGTATGCTCAATGACAAATATAGATTTCAATATTGTAATTATATTAATATATGTATTAATAGAGGCAAAATAATGCATAGTATCAAAACAAAAAAGTCTGGGAAGTAGATAGGTGGCCAGGTTTCATGAAACACTTTATTTAATGGTTTATCTAGATTTCAGTCCATTTTGAACTTTCATCAGGTGAAGCAGGCACTCCACATTAAAAAGCCTTTTTCGTGGAAAATTGTGTGAGTACAAATACTAATTTTGTGGTTAGAAATTAGTCTTATATTCGAAAATTAATAATATTTAGTTACTTTTGATAATTTAAAAATTTTTAACGATTTACCTGGAAATTAATAAAATACGCGGTCTAATTTATTTTCATCTTTTATAAACAAAATAATATAATAATGTAAAAACGCTTTTGGGTACAAATTAGTCCTAAATTCAAAGTTTAAATTTATGGTGTTGAAATTAGATTTTGTAAACTTACTAGCTTGAGATCAAGTGAGCACCCCCACATTAAAAACGCTTTAACAGGGAAAACTGGGTGAGTAAAAATTCTAATTTTTTGGGTACAAATTAGTCCTAAATTCAAAATTTAAATGTTTGCTATTAAAATTTGATTTTTTAAGTTATCCCTAAATAAAACATTCGTTTTTTCTTAAATTTGAAGTAGGTTGCTAGCTATAATGACGTCATTATTTTGTATTTTGACAAAAATATGATCAATAATGCTCAGTGTATTTTTAGTTACTCTGGTAGGTTTGTTTATGTAAGAGACAAAACCTGTTGAGTTTGAAATATTTAACAAATTATTATTGTCATGATTGTGTTTCATTATATCCATATTTATATCTCCCACATACACCTCTAAATTTTGTTCTATAATGGATTGTAAGTATTGTTCTAGATTTACCAAATATTGTGTAATATCGGTTGCTGGTATACTACAAAAAGCAGTCAAATCCACCTTAATACAATTGCTAGGTAACAAGTAATTTTTGAAGGTTAATCTACTACACTACCAGATGCATACTGGTTTTTATATACATTACAACCCCGTCGCACTTATTAAAAGAGGATTCATTGTAGTCGATTGTAGTGCATTGTATAATTAGGTATGGCAAAATCTTCCAGATTTTGAATTTTTCTCGTCTCGGACAAGATAATAATATCAAACTTACCATTTGCCATCTCTGTATAAATTAATTAATCATCAAAATGTTTTCATACACTTCTTATATTGAAATGAACAATTCCTATACCTTGGCCAGCCACTTCCCGGAAGCAATCCTCAATAGTCTCATATACTTTTGTTTCAATTTCAGAATTAACTAACTCATCTAGAAAATCAATAATTTTATTAAGTTAGTCTGAGCTCCTAAATAAAAGAAAATTATATATATTGAGGTGAAATATTAACAATGATATAAAAATAATAGTATTCATAACTTATATAAACATTTTAAATATATTCGTAGTATAAATGTATCTATAAACTTAGCTATCAATACAGAATTGTGTATTGGATAGTAATAATAGAAGACAATGTATTACAATGTTATTTATTTGGAAGTATCAAATCGAAAACAAAAGCTTATTTTAGATAAACCCTGTATACGATATATTAAACTCAGATTAATTTATTTATTGAATACTTATTTTGGATAAACCCTGTATACAATATATCAAACTCATATTAATTTATTTATTGAATACTTATTTTGGTTAAATCCTGTATACGATATATCAAATTCATATAAACTTATTTAGAGAACATTTACTTTGGATAAACCCTGTATATGATATAGCAAATTCAGATAGATTTACTTATCGAACGATTGTAAGAAAACTAAAAAACTTATGAATGATATTTTAAAGAAAACAATTGGCATGTTTATCAATATTTAGGTTAATTGTAGAAAAGTGACAGTGATATATCGGCAAGGAAAGTATTTGAACGGAGTAATACCAAGTGAAACGAACTCAAGCATGGATGGATAAACTACTGTTTTTTGAAAAACAAATGAACATTGAAAAAAAATAAATGTCTGTGTTAACAGCCATACAATATCCCACTATACCTTCTTTATCAGATGAACTTTATATATTTTATATAAAAAAATGTTATTTCAATTAAAAAATTATAATAAACATGTACACACAATATGGATCAAATCACATATAAACATAATGAACATGTAGATCGTTTAGTTAAAAATGCAGTAGAAATTGGCGCCTTATATATCTATCCACTTACTGTACCAGACGCATTTGCTAATTCTTGGCAAAAATAAATTCATAGACAAAATACTGAATCCTTCAGTCTCATTGAAAAATTGAGTTTACGGACTTCCATTCGATTGTTTGTTCTGGTTAATTACTCTCCATTTCTGTGGGTTTGAGCTGTTAAGGTTGAACTTACTAATTTGTTCATTCTTTTATTGAGTTCGGTTCTCATTAGACCGGTCTTAATAATGAACAAGTTGGGGTTTCCTCTTTAGTCAACACTTCAGGGGTCTTGCTAGGCTTCTTTATCCCATTTGCTTGAATTGGGTTCTTAAGAGTTGGTTCTCATTAGACTGTCCTCTCGATTTGATTCTTCTTAGGTGGTTTGTGGTTGGTAAGTCTTTCCCGTCTTCATTGGATAAATTTTTCTTGTTTGAATTCATAGACAAGTAATTTTGATCGTTCAATTTTCAACAACAAATTGAATTTTATTGATTTCGTTTGCGATCGTTTGTTTCGCTTTTGTTGGCAGATTTTTTGAGTTTTATCTGTTTATTGGCATAAAGTCTGTTTAATTCATTAATTCGATAAGTCTCTCAGCTCTTTATTATTATTGGTTCGCATTGAACTGCTTCAATGATGGAATTCAGTTGGGGTTCTCTTTGTTTCATATATGTGCCTCATAATAAATAAGAAAGAGGGATGTGGTTACTCTTTTTAACGGTTCCTTGACTCAGATTAGGAGTTAGTTCTCATTAGACTGTCCTCTTGACTTGATTCTTGTTGCGTGGTTTGTGAGTCTTTCCTGTCTTTATTGCATAACTTTTTCTTGTTTGAATTCATAGACAAATAATTTTGATCGTTTAATTTTCATCAACAAATTAAATTAATAGATATCTTTTGCGATCGGTGGGGTCGATGCATTTTGCTTCTATTGACAGATCTTTTGAGGTTTATTTGTATATTAGCATAAAATCTGCTTAATTCACTAATTCGATAAATCTCTCAGTTCTTTACTGTTATTGGTTCTCATTAGATCGTTGTTAATAATGAAATTGAGTTGGTATTCTCTTTTTGTCTTATATGTGCCTCATAATAAATAAAAAAGAAGGAATTTTGTTACTCTTTATCACGGTTACTTGACTCAGGTTAAGAGTTGGTTCTCATTAGACTGTCCTCTTGATCTGTTTCATGTTTCGGTGGTTTTGGCTATCAGAAATTTTGCTTCTTTTGGTATTTCATAGAATCAATAGTTCCATGTCAACGGGACTTCGCTCCTTGGCATTCTGTGCGCACAAGTTGATTTGTCAGCCGGCCGACTTCACCACATCATGTTGGATTTGTAATTTTTAATCTTTATTAATCCCTTATAGGGATGGATTTTAGATAAGCATTTTTTAATTAATTAGTAGTATTTTAATATGTTCAACTCGTTTTCGTTGTATGGACAATTTTGTGGATTCATCCTAGTATCACCTGGCGAGTAAGTAACCTCACTTCTTTATTCCAATTATTCTTTTTCATTAAATTTATTGGTTTACTTGCTTGTAGGTAAGCACTGATGATGGCTTGACAGTCGAAAGCGCTTTGCTACGATTTTAAAATTTTATTAAAATTTACACGAATTACAACAAAAGTTTTATTCAACTTAAAAATAAATTTATCTATGGAAAAATACTTGGAACGATTATTGTAAAGTATCTTAATACTCAATATCCATCAATTCAACAAGAAATTCCGAATAGCTGTTGGTTGAATTTTTATTTCTGCCCAAGTAAATACATTACAACTATTATTAGACTATGCTTTGGACACTGCTTTGGACACGTATGTTATCCAGTATATTTATATAAAATATAAATACTTGACACAGGCCTGAGTCAACGCTGTCATATCAAAAGTAATCTGAATTATATTTTCTTTTAGTGCATATATTCCCAAGAAACTCAAAACCTTATTATTGATCTAATAAGAAACGGTTTATTCCCATCTTTCAATATCTGCTATCTTTTAACTTTGAACAAAATGGAAGTATATAACGTTCTGATGAAATTCGTGTATGAATCAAAGGTATGCTTGTGAATGTGTGAACCAGATTTGTTTACCTCTGTTTATCCCAATTGTAGTTATTCCTACCTTTCCATAGCCTAGTTTTTTTTATTTAGAAGAGTCGCATCCACCCGAAGGTTATTAGCGACGGTACAATCGAAACTTTATATTTTATAAAACATATTAATTGATTTTAGGTAGTCAATTACGAGCCGGTGATCGCAGAAATTTCCAATGAGTTTCTTCAAATAGGTAGGAATATTGTGCATGCTACGTTGATTATGAAATCTGGGACATTCGACCAGGAAATGTTTTACACTATCTATTACATTGCACACAGTGCATTTTGGTGCATCGTCGTTTGAAAAAGGGTAGGAGTGGGTATACCTGGTATGGCCCAATCGTAGGCGTGTAAGAATCACTTGCGTATGTCGACCACTACTTTTAAACTGACATGGAGAAACGTCACCTTTGATTTGCCGTAATTTCGACTGAGAACCTTCCCAGTCCCGGTTTCACTTACACAAAACTTAATTTTTAATAAATACCTTGAGATCACTAGCAACACTCCGACACGATTCTGGTTCGTCATTAGAAATAGCACTACGGGCACAAATGTCTGCTTTTTCGTTGCCTTCGATACCGATGTGGGATGGGATCCATATGAAGTTGACGCATATGGAGTTTTCTTGAGCTTGTAGCAGTTCTGATTTTATCATTTTCTCAATAGGGTTTTGGGGATAGATCTGTTTTAAGTTTAACAAAGAACTGAGAGAGTCAGTAATAATTAACACTTTTGGTATGTTGCAAGAATTTATGTGTTGGAGGGCTTTATAGAGAGCAAAAACTTCGGCTGAGAAAATTCTCAGGGTTGGAGTAAGTTTAAATTGCAGACTAAGATTGGTTGTTACAATTGCTGCTCCGACTCCCATTTCACATTTAGATGCGTCTGTGTATATTTTGATGAAGTCCTGATATTCTTCCAATATTAATTTAAGGTTAGTTTTAAAGACGGCTGGGCATACTTCCTGTTTATTAAATCTGCTCAAACTAGTGTTAATGGTGGGGACGTTGATGGTCCAGGGAGGAGGGTGATCTAGATCTATTGGAAATAATTCTGGAAATTGGATGTCTAAATGCTGGAGATATGTACCTATTCTCTCATAAGGATTAGGTGTATACGGTTTGTTGTTGAAGTAGTTAGTATATTTTTTGGTGAAGGCATTGGTGTAGAGAGGTTTGTTTCTATTCGAGGCTATAGATATGGCGTGTGAGAGAGAATATTCTTCTGTAATGCAGAGGTGGCTCACCCGTTTCGCAATATATAGCTTCAACGGGAGTTGTTCTGAAAGCTCCTAGTGCAATTCGAAGGCCATTGTTGTGCACAGTGTCTAGTAACTTTAGAGTTGTTTTGGAAGCCGAGGCGTATGCAATGGAACCATAGTCTATTTTTCACCTGATTAATGTTTTATAAATGGTAAGTAGTGTATTGTAATCAGATCCCCAACATTTATTAGCCAATGTCTTCATTAGATTTAGTCGCTTGTTATAAGAACGGGCCGTTTGTTTAATATGTTCCTGCCATGTAAGCTTTTCATCGAACCACATTCCCAGGAATTTTACCGATGATCTGAACGATAAATTTTTACCATATAATTGTAATGTTGGATAAACGTCTGGATAAATTTCAAACACATTCCCCGAATGTTCCACATGTGCAGTTGCTTTAGAATATTAAGTTTCCAGCAAGTATAGAAAGCTTTTTTAAGGCCGAAGAATATAGCAATACAGGTTTGTTTTGTCGATAGAGCTTCATGAATGTCACTTTCTAAATCCAGGATGTTGTCAATCCCTGAACGATTTTGCCCGAAACCATTTTGCTCGGATATTAAATGGTTTGCCTTTTCTAAAGTCTACGTAAGTCTGCCATTGACCATTTTCTCCATCAGTTTGCTGGTTGAGCATGTTAAACTTATAGGTCGGTAAGATGAAGGTTCAATGCGAGATTTTTGGTGTTTAAGGAGCGGAAGGACGATGGATTTGGACCAGATTGATGGAAACTGGTATTGTTTCCAAATGCAGTTAATTAGTTTCAGGAGCGTTGTTTTTGCTATATCGGGAAGATGTTTTAAAAATACGGCTGAGATATCATCTGGTCCTGGACTGGAATTTTTTAAATTATTAAGGGCGTTATCCAATTCAGCCTTTGTGAAGCTCATGTTTAAAGCAGTATGTTAATTTCCATCCAGTGACAGATTCGAGTTTTTTGCAACTAATTTATTATCGAGAAAAGTGCTGTTGTAGTTTTCGTTCGAGGACATTTGCTTGTAAATACCTAATATGTTAGCCATTTCACTTGCAGAGGTTGTGACTGTGTTGTTGAATTTTAGACTAGTTATTACTGGCTTATAACGATGGAATATTTAATTGTATTCGGCTGTACAGTTGATAATCAGAAGTAAAGTAAGACTTGATCACTTACAGTTTCTATGGAATCCAACTCCACAAATTTATTAAAACAATTTGAATTATCCACACTGAATGTTAAAATAATCGGAGCTCATATCTATTAGAATATATCCTACCCTAGTTTTGTTTGTGATCAATTATAATGTCTTGACGGGCCCCTAGACAAGAAGCAAGTGAGCCTGTTATATCCTTGTATTTTTAGGTAGGTGATTCTTTCTTTTCTCAGTATTGTATAGGTGTGAGGTGAATGTTTTTTTTATATATTATTAGAACAATAAATATATAATTATTTACAAAATAGATTTTTAAACTCATTTTTGTTAATAATCATCATTTGTATCCTTCACCGCGCAAATCTTCCCACTATCTGTCCATACATTTTTCAAACCATGTTTTTCAATCGTCATATATTTAGTAATTCAACCCTGCCGCTGGTCAAATCCTGACTTATTATAATCCCTGTACCCTTAAGTTGTTTCTTCTTATCGTATGAGTGTCTATGTATTAATGTTGTTTAATTTCAGGAATATACCTCTGTTTTTATTTTCTTGCTTTTTACATATTCTGTAACATAGTGTTGTTATCTCGGCATCAGTTAAGTTTAAGGACATGTACTTGTTTACAATATTTATAACTTCTTTCTGAGACATTGAAATTTCTCAGATTGCCAGCTCTTGTAATTTGATCCATGTTATCTACAGTCATTTCTAAATTGCACTTTTCTTTCTTCCATACTGAGAAGTATACGTTCTAACTCTTTGATTTTAATTTCACATTTTTAATGTTATTGTGGTCAGCATTAACTTCCTTAATCAACGCTACTGTAGTTACAAGTTGGGATAGTTTCTGTTCGATTCTTTTTATTATCGCTTGTGAAACCTGCTTTTCTATCTAAGGAGTCAATCGTCTTTTATGGACTTACTTATAGCAGTATTGACAGAGACTTCAATTTCCTCGCGCATTTCTCGTGTTATCACCATGATTTGTTTCCTCAATTCACACTTCTGTATAAACAGAGTTATAAACTGCAGCTGTATCACAAATTTAATATTTAATGTGACGTTATTACCACTGTCTTTTCGAAATATGTAAGAGCTCAATTAAAAATCGATTACTCTCTATGATAGTCCATAGCCACATCCGCATCTTGGTACACTTAGCATTATTTTCATGTATCTCTGTTTCATATTCAGACGTGAAGTCTGGTCGCCTTTATTGTTCCTACTATTTTCATCTCTGTTGTTATCATTTTTCTGTTTGTTTTTGTGTCATAGGTTGGATTTCCTCCAAAGAGATCCATGAATATATTTTGTATTGATATGAAATTAAAAATTCAACAAAAATGATAAATATAAGCTTCAAAGTTTCAACATAATTTCTGAGATCATAAGAGAGCGATTACTCACCATTCTATGAAGTTTATATCAAGCAAAATAAATTGGAGATAGGTCAGGCACGATTTTTAAACTTTTTCATTTTTTTTTTCTTGTAAAAAAATTTAAGGACCAAATGACCACTATGGCATGTGTCCTTAATCGCATAAACAAAGAAATCGTAATATATTGACGTCATGGGGAAGTAATCACAAAAAGATGTTAATATTATTATCTGAATACTAATACTATATGTGGTTTTGGTTGTTTGACAGAAGGAATAAAATTAAATAATAATGTATGAACTAACGGCCATAATAAGATATACTTTTAATTTGTTTATTTAACTGATTAGTGGCCAAACGGTAATATTTTTGGAAACTCATTACCGAAATGTCAAAAAACACTTATGTGGAAACACTGCCTTGTAGAATTACTGCAATGTCCTGGTATTTATTTTAAGAGATAAAAACAATGTAATAGTTTTCTTATTTTTACAATGTTAGGGTAAAACTATAGATTGGGGCAATTGAAACTAACTTTAGTCTTTATTTACAATAATTTACACGTGTTAATTTACAAAAGTAGCAATAAAAATGTATGTGGCAGATGTTTTGACATTTTCCACTACCCTGGTGTTAATCTGGAGAGGTATTATACATGGTTCCCTGATTCACGCATTACCTATTTGTTATGTTTGGTTTATATAGGTCTGTCCCGTATATACAAATATGACGCCCTAGATTTTTCGACTGGTCTGCCCCTGAAAAGCGGCTGAAAAACAGGGTAAAAAGCATAGATATATAAATAAATAAGACAGATATGATTGTTTACAAAAATTTTCACGGCAACACGTCGTCCCGTTCTAACTGCTGTTGGAAGAAATACATCATTCTAATTCGTAATGTTGCCATATGCACCATATTATTTTTCAATTCCATAGTAATATATTTTCAATAGAAGTTTTTATTGTAAACATGTGAGGACCTAATTTTATGAATTTAAACATTTGACAACAGCGCAAAGATAACCAAACCGTAATTGTGTCAAAAGTTCCATATATTTACGCATAGATCATTCATTATTTTTGAGTTCTATATTGTTTAAATATAAACTTATTATAAAAAAACATTTTATTAGAATAATTATTACGGTTCAGCAGTGCATTGTGTGTAAACACTCCGAACTTATATTTGTCAAAATAAATTCACTCATCAGCTGGTAGCGAATCGGTCATGTTATGCCAACAGTCTATTTCCGTCTTCCTTTTATAAGAGATAGCATATTTTTCATGTTGGCGTGTAAAAAATATATATAATTTTATGAATGACTAGTTGAGGATGTGGTAGAGAGCCTTCTCTTATTATCTAATGCGTTAACTTTTATACTTTTTATTTTGCATTGTATTTGAAACACTTTCAATAAAAATATGTAACAGTCAACAAATAGTTATGGTGGATGTTACACAGTAAGCGATTTTATTAACAATTCGCCAACTCAAGAATGTTAAAGAACTTTGTATTATATATTATTATGTTATGTAAATATGCATACCTATTACTATAAAGAAACATTTACATATTTATTAAAGGCGAGGCTAATAAAGGAGAATACGTAATGAACAATTTAAAAAATGTAATACACATCAAAATAAAAAGAAGTTAGTGCCTACTACCTACGCCTATTTTCTTGTATTAAGCCAAGATATAGGGAGTTTGTTGAGGCGTAAATCAATGGAAGGACGGTACTTTATACTTTATTTATGTAATGTTTGCGGCAATAATATTTATTAATTTTTTTAAAGATTTTTTAAATTATAATATTGAATCTCAATGAAATCAGTTGATAATTTGTAGGCATTTTAATCACAAATCAATCAGCCATCGCTTTTTTGTCGATACAGACATCTCTGATGGCTCGCAATTGCAAGTAGAAGATAATATCTGTCGACCATGATTTTGACCTAATTGGGTCTCCTCAGCACATCGACATGCCTTCTCGTTCGGAGTCTCTAATCCGAACTAGAGCCTTAGCAAACTATGTATTTGTACTGATGTTAGATTGATTGATTCATTCTACAAAGAAAGACAACTGTTTTTATGTTACATATTAGGTATCAAAAGTAACTAATAACGACAGGATAGTAACGAGTACTGATTGTTATAGTACCGAATACATACAGGTATGCTATTTTTCATTACTTTTACAACTTTAATCCGAATTGAAGACAACAACAGTTAACGCTGCAGTATACACGTTCTAGTAGACGCTAAATGGGCTAAATGGCGTCATCTCCATTTCCAATTGGGAACCCATAGCTTATTGTTGTTCCCTTTTAATCATATTTGAGGGTTTTGTTTACATGTTGTTACCTCCAAACAATACAATTATCTCTAGAATGTCATTAATAAATAGACATATGAATTGTATGATCATTAATATAAAAGAAATGACTTGTTATCGGTTCTCATGTCAACAAAAAAAAATAGACAAGAATAGTAAGTATGACTTGATTTCTTTTATTTTGAGGAACTGTTTTATGAATCACACCCTCTTATATAATACCTAACCTGGTACAAAGTGTTCATTTTGCTATATTTCTCATCAGATTCTTGTACAACAAGTTATATACAGGGTGTTTCACTAATAAATGGAAATACTTTAACTGTTGAATCTTGAGCTCAGAGTATTAAGATTTACCTAACCTAAATCACTTATATAAAATGTGGCTCCCTACTGAGTTACACGCTGTTATTTAAAAATTATTTGTGCCTAATACTTTAAAACTACTTGATGTACCCTTGTCATTCTTGGCGGGAAGTGTAAGTACTATACATATTACTGAATCATGTTAAATAAACGTTCTTGGTAACAACCAGAGCCGTACAACAGGGGCAAGTGACTGGTTTACCCTTCTCAAAATCTTTGCCACTGTCACCGGTTTCAGACCACTTCAATACATTTCTCCACGTTTTTCTGAATGTAGCGGTGGCTCGCCAGTTCGTCATCTCGATACTTAGTAAATCCTCCCCGCAGGCTTGTATATAACTACCTTCTGGGTATATCTCTCCTCTTGTGGCCTGTCTGTCATTCTTACCACATGGCCCAACCACCATAGAATATATGTCTTAACGAAACGGTTTCCCATATAATTCCTCTACTTGAGGTAGAACTGTTTGTAAATACTCTTTTTTGAATTCAGGTTAATACATTTATTTTGATAAATAATTTGTTTTGTAATTTGTAGTATTCACAAATTTAAAGTACTTATAAGTATGAAAAAGGAATTTTACTGAAATAGATAATATTAGTGAAAAAAGATATTGAGTGACAATGAATTTAGGTGACGCTAAAAATAAACCAGATCTGAGAGCACAGGTTTTTATGTTGTATCATACCACAATACTAAAGTTTTTTTATAGGCGATCAACCAAAAAGACGTTGTTTTTAGTGTCCTGTAGCGGCCGTAAAGTGCAACTTTATTGTACGCTTTTGTCAAAATTGTAGCAGCCGCTAGGCCCTCTTGTTTTCTTTTTCAATCATTAAGTCGACAATTTTTGGCCAGCATTGTCGACTTAATAATTGAAAAAAGCGACCATAAGGATGATGCTTTATAGATCTTGGATTTTTCCGTCTATTTCAGCGGTTCTCAGCCTGGGGTACGTGAACCCCTTGGGGTTCGCAACAGGTCCGTAGGGGGTTCGCGGAACGAAAATATGTAATGGCGGATATGGGTAGGAAAATTCTTGTAGCTAAATAATAACCTGCTACATCCGTTTACTATAGCAACGAAGCTCGTGGAAGAGTCCACTGTGCATGAAGCGAGGCAGTAGATGCAGGCAGATACACCCCTCCGTTCTTTAATATTAGACACGCCCAGGCTACTGTACTGTCGCCGTCAGTCATCTTGAGGCATGGGCAGGGTGCAGATGTAAACACAGTGCTTTTGTGTTTATCTGTAGTTGTTAAAATACTATAAAACGTGTCATGGATAAGTGGTTGAAAACTGGTGGTAAAGGAATAACTTCTTTGCAGAACAAGACCAACGACAGTGAAGTACCGAGTACATCAACGGACAATAAAATGCCCTCACAGGTTAGTGATAATACTGAGCGAAGCATACATAAAAGAACATGTGAAGGCACCGACACTGTCACTAAGAAGAGGAAATACTTTGATGAGTATTTGAAGTACGGATTTTATTTTGTCGGTGAAAATGACTGTCCCAGACCGCATCCGTAGTATGCGGCGAGCTGTTAGCCAATAGTAGCATGAAGCCTTCATTTCTAAAACGACATTTACAAACAAAACATGCAAACTATGAAAATAAAGATCGTAGTTTTTTTGAGCGGCTTTCAAAAAAAAATGTAGTATCTTATTTTGGGACAGCTAATAAAGACAAAGAAAATGCGCTTGAAGCGTCATATAAAATAAGTTACCGCATTGCTAAATCTGGCAAAGACCACACCATAGCAGAAAATTTAATTTTTCCGTGCATTAAGGATGCCATCAATTGCATACTTGGTGAAGAAAGTTCGAAGAAAATAGACACTTTACCTGTTTCTTACTCAACTATATCTCGCAGAATCAGGGATATGTCGGATGACTTTGAGGAAACAGTAATTACAAGAATTGAGAATATTAAGTACTTTGCTATTGATTGATGAAAGTACAGATGTATCGAAATGTGCTGTGCTGATTGTAATTGCACGATATATCTATGAAAATAATGTTGAAGGAAATCTTTTACTGTGTCATCAACTGCCGGAAACAACGAAAGGAAACGACATATTCAATGCTATTAATGCGTATTTTATTAAACATAACATTATCTGGGAAACTTGCCGCGATATGTCTACCGATGGTGCAAAATCTATGTCAGGATGTTTTATTGGACTTCAAACCCGTGTTAAAGAATTGGCGTCTCTTGTTCACTGGACGCACTGCTGCATTCACAGACAAACTCTTGCCTGCAAAAACCTACATGTTGGATTGAAAACCGTGCTTGACGAAGCCGTTAAAATCGTCATCTTCATCAAATCACAGGCAACTCGAGGCTGCTCAAATCTCTGTGCGAGGAAATGGATGGCGTCCACATTAACTTGCTTTATCACACAGAAGACAGATGGCTCTCCCGTGGTAAAGTACACCAAAGATTGTTTGAGTTAAGGTTTGAAGTACAGCTGTTCTTTCGGGATCATCCCTTTCATCTATTATCCAGATTACATGATAGCGAGTGACATTTTTAACCAAGTCATCAAGCTAAATATGAGTCTCCAAATAAGCTCAACAATTTTTAGAGTAGCAGAAACAATTGAATCTATGACGAAAAAGATTGATTTTTGGAGGTCTTGCATCCTTAATGGCCCGACAGAAGTGTTTGAAACGTTGCACGACTTTTTGAAAGAGAACGAGTTACAACTCTCTAGTGCTGCCAATTTCAGAACACTTGAAGGAATTGAAATCTTCATTCGCGAAATACTTTCCGAAGCTTGATGAAGGAATTAAGTGGATTCAAAACCATTTTTCTGAAGAGAATTTTCAATCTGCTGGGTTGGAGATTGCAGAAAAAGAAAGTCTGATAAAGCCTCTGCTGATAATACGTTGAAGTTATCTTTCAAGACTAAACCTCTCGTCAACTTTTGGTTGAACGTAAGCAATGAATATAAACGTGTCTGATCTGGTAATGAAGGCGTTGTTACCTTTTCAATCCACAGTATTAGTGGAAAGAGCCTTTTCATCATATGCTTCCATTAAGAATAAGTACAGAAACAAGTTGGATGCTTCATCAGATTTGAGATTGTAGGTACTTGGCTTCTTTCGAGCCCAACTTCAAAAAGCTGTGCGCAATGAAGCAAGGGCAGGGATCACATTAACTTTTTATATTGTTCTGTCTTTTTGTCAATAGGACGAATCAAAGAAACTTTTAGATTTTAGGTATTTTTTATCAAAATTGTATCCTTAACTCTTACATGTAATTACAAAATACATGATGTTGCTCATATTTTATTTAATGTAAACCTATATTTCACTTTTTACAATTGTCTCTGGGCTGACCGTACTAAAATATGGTCCAGGGGTACAATTTATCTCAATAATATGATAAGGGGTACGCAGCTGAAAAAAGGTTGAGAACCGCTGGTCTATTTGGTAACCTGGTTCATTCAACGAATATATCATATTTCTTTTTAATAAAGCTAGCCAGATTTTTGTGGTAGCAAATCCAAAATTACCGCACACGCGGCTTCACTTATAGTCCAAGCTACAGAGATTTGGAGTGAACATTTTGGGTAAAAAGTATCGAAGAAAACCAGATGCGCCATTGCTTGGAGAACCTTATTATTCATAACTTTGTTTTTAACAATTTTATGCAAAAAATCGTTTTTTTTTGTTTTTTATTTATAAAATTAAAACTGTCAAGTTAATCGAGATGGCGTCGATAGAAAAATTGTAGAGAATAAGATGACGAAGAAAATGAGTGGTCGTACAACTCGAGGCACTGTCCAATACATGGTTTTCGATCTGTGGCCATTTGAACTTTTTTCTATGCTATTTTCCAGCAGGCCTGAATGCAACAGGTATGGTCTGATTTCAATTTTCGAAAACGATTTCGAAAGTAGAATTTTCATACTTCAAAACGTTCATCTTGGTTTTGCGATATTCTTATTTGTTGCTGACATATTCAAATAAAAAGATCATGAAATACGCGCGGTGCAACAATATAATTATGTACATGTAGAGATGTCAACGATTAATTGAAATAGAAGAATAATCTATTATTTTATAACAATTCAACGATTAATTCCCGCGGGCGCTAAAGTAAATGTATTTTTTGTGTTTAGAATTGGCGATACAGCAGGGCAAACACTATGTAGTGCATTGTAGTCGCGTCAACGGTCGCGGAAATGGATACCAATCTATCAATTTGGTGCCACAGGTCGGATCGGGATGCGGTTTTCTGCATTCTCTTCCAAAACGATTATCTCGGAATGTGTCCGGGTAGATTTTCCCCGGAGATCGAAAATTGCATCGCTGCAGGCCAAATTGCGCGCGAAAAATGCATTATCTGGGAGGCCTTTTGGAGGATTTTCAAATCTGATAAATAAGGGTCAGAACTCGCCCGGATCGGGTACTCGGGGGGTTTTCGAGGCCGCTGATCACGAATATAATGTTCAAATTGACCTCCGAACACCTGGTGCACCAGAACCTGACCCTAAACGTCATCTCCGGGAGTTTTCCTGACACAATCAAAGAAGGTCAACCAAAAATAATTTCGGGGGGTTTTTTGGCCCGCTGAATCCAAATCTGGCATCGGCGAGCACCCCACTGGCACCTGGTGCACCGAAACCCGGGCTAGAACGTCGTCTCCGAGAGTTTTCTTGAGAAGACTGCCAAAACCTACCCGAAAATCATAAGAGGGCAGTTCTGTGGGGCGGTGGTCCCGAATTTCGCGCCGAAAACAACTCCCCGAACACCTGGTGCACCAGAACCTGACCCTAAACGTCATCTCCGGGAGTTTTCCTGACACAATCAGAGAAGGTCAATCAAGAATCATTCTGGGGGGTTTTTGGCCCGCTGAATCCAAATCTGGCATTGGCGAGCACCCCACTGGCACCTGGTGCACCGAAACCCGGGCTAGAACGTCGTCTCCGAGAGTTTTCTTGAGAAGACTGCCAAAACCTACCCGAAAATCATAAGGGGGCAGTAAAAGTTAAATTATTTCCAATTTATTAAACCAAATTTCCAGTAAATTGTAAAAGTTATGGAGAACTCACCCTGATTATAGATATGTTTCTATGATGAGACTACCACTGATAGATTACCTCTCTAATCAAGAGATATGCACAGCTACGAATTATCGTTGACTGAGATATAGATGATAAATAAATAAGCATTCACAGATATGCACGAAAAATGTCCGTCACTGATATGCACAAAAAATATCACTCACAGAACTATTTGTTATTAATATTAAATATATCTCGTGGCAACATGAATGCTCCAACGTGTTTCTCCTGACTGTGGATGCCGGCAGCTGCTCGATCTACGCTTCGTTAGAAAGTGAAAGGCCCGCTCGGCATGCTTCGGAGATCTTGGGGGGAGGGGGGGGAATTATTCTTGTTGTTCCTGAAGCACTGGAACAACTCTTTCGAGGGCCCTACGCCAGAGTTACACATTAATGTAAATGTAGTATTTCCAATCACCTGACAAGAACACGGTGATATCTGTTCTTTTTCAATCACACTGAAAATACGGTCAATTTTACTTTTTGATGCTCGTATTGTTACCAATAAAGTTGTTCATACATCTTGAATATCGTCTACTGTGATATTAGCTGATTCCTTTCGACGAAATGCTCCACAAATACCGAATATTAATACAACTTACAACATATACTCATATTAACTAACTAAAGGTACAAAATTACTAGTGCAACTTACTTTTATCATCAGATATAAATTATCTGGAGTATCCACTAAAAATGTTTCTATTTCTTCTCGAGTTAAAATTTTCGATTTTTTAGGTTTATAACCATATGATTTTCGTTGCAAATTTACAGTTGCCCTCGACATAGAAAAATACGACCACATAGGCGACGGCTTGCGGCATTTAGATTTTTCCAGAAAATACGCAAGAAATACTTTTTCTGTATACCTTCTTGAACGTTATGCAGCAGCGAATAAATTCATCATATAGTTCAGTCAACAAGTTAAAAAACGTGAAAAATAGAGATAAAGCTCCTAAAAATACGAGCAATAGCTCATTGGATTCGGAATGACCTCTAGAAAAATGAGTTATGAGGATTTTACTGCACGTAAAAAATTGCAATTGTTATTAACAAAATAAGATGAAAAAAGAGGTATTTACGTTTTTGTTAATAACTCATAAACTAGTAATATTTACGATATTTGGAAAAAAGGTCCTTAAAGAGGAGGAAATTTCCGAAAAAAAAAGTTTTAGCTCCCGGAACTCTACCTCTATTATTAATAATTTTAATTTAACCCTGAAAATAGGGCTCCGCGCAGCCATTACGGCATGGGTGCTCTGCCGTTAAAGACGGCGTACCACATAAAATTATTTTTTTATAGTAACAAATATGAATTTAAAAATTTGAATAAATTATGGTATCAACCAGATACTTGAAAGAATATATTCCCGTTGGAAAAAAAATTTTAAATTAATTTTTCAAAAAGTTATGCAATTGTTAATTAACGAATTTTCTTCCTATCTCCGTTTTCATAAATGACGACATAAAAGTTTAAATAATAAACCTATAAATTTTTGGCTCTGTGGAGCTCTTCTTATATATATATATATATATATATATATATATATATATATATATATATGTTATAGCAGAACGATCCCTACCAGGCTATACAGCTCTATCTACAGTACCACCTTCATGTAGATAGGCCCCGCACAACGTCTGAGACTCTGTTATAAATGGTAAGATGGCGCCACTCGAATCGCCTTACACCACACCGATAGTGATGTAACCTAGTCCTATACATAGTAGCATGGTGAAGGGTAGAAGCGAACACGGATTACGTATTATTATATACTTTAAATAGTTCATGTTATTTTCATTTAGTAATATTTTTGTTTGTTGTTAAATAAAATTATTACTACAATATATATATATATATATATATATATATATATATATATATATATATATATATACTTAACAAGATCCCGCGATAAAAGTTTATTATTTTGTTTATAACAATTTTTTAAAGTTAACAAAAAATGAAAAGTCTAAGAAATGTTATTAAAAAAATTTTTTAAACAAATTTTATATTATTGCTGTTTACGTATCCAACAATGGCATTAAGTAACATTGGAAAAAAACTTTTACATCATTGGCTAAGAAATTGTTTATAAACAAATGGACAAGTTTAATACTGAAATAATTTTTTTACCATTATGTTGTCTTGGCAAAATAATGAGTTTAAAAAATTTTTTTATTAAATAAATTTTTTTATTGTTTATAACCGTTTTTTTATATTTCGATTGTTTAAATAATTTTATCAATAATTTCATTTTTTGTGTTTTAAATGAAACTCAATGTTTCTAGCTAATTCCACAATATAATGAAAAATGTTGAAAATTCTAAAAAATAGACAATTGTTTCGATAACTGAATATCATCGTCAGAAGTTACATTTCATTTGATGCCTATCTGATGTTTAGTAGTTATTTTTGGCTAGACCAAGAAGTGGTGGCCTACCTTGTGATTGACTTAATATATGTTAATAGAAAAAAGAAGAAGATGTAATATTACAAATATTGAAGCTTTGATATTATTAGCCCTATGGTGATATCCTGGATATCATTTTTCCAATTAAGATCAGTATAACTGTGCAATGATATAAAAACCAGGAAAACTATATCTGCTGATCTTTACAATTATCACTTAAGAAGACAGTTTAATAGTGGAGAACTCCCTAGATTTATCTGTTCATTGACGACTTCATATTGTGGGTTTCTTAAGTGTTTTCTAATTTCCAACTCTTCAAGGAAATCCAGTTCTTGTTTCTTATCACAAATATGTAGTACTTCTAGTTCTGTGTTAGGTGTCAATGAATGATTGGTGTCAAGTAGATGTTATGTTTAATGAGATTTTTCTGGTTGTTTTAATCTGTATGCTCGTAAGTGTTCACTGTCTATTTGGGTCAGACCCTTAGAAATTTTGAAATCCGATACATCCTTATATTATTTCTAATAATTTTTTCATACCCATAAATGTAATTATAATAAAATATATAAAAACATGGTTAACATGTGAAAATTTAGAAGATACAGCAGATCAAACTACAAAAAATATGAAAAAAACTACATAATGACATCAAAGAAGCTATTTATTTAAATAAATGATAAAAGCTGTTTCACTTAGAAGCTATAATAATGTATAGAAAATTGAAAAGTTACAAAATGAAGGTAAGTGTTAGATAAATATTAATTAAATCACGTATATTGTTCAAACAATTAGAGATGGAGGTACGATTAATTGATAATTTGTGAGATAATGTATCGCTAAACAAAATTGTTTCAAGGTTTTTAGCTGTATTTTCATTATTTATTGAGTTGTAAGTCATAAGAGATACGAAAAAGTTAAAAAAATCTCAAAATTTTATAAACAAATGCATGTACTAACTGATAAACAATAGTTACAAACTTGGTTTTCAGCTTATTTTGAAGATTAATTGATGCTTTAAAGAAACGACCTGAATGTCCATTATCGTATCTCGAATAGTTTATAAGTTATATTAATTTTTTACTTGACAAATCAAGTGTCCGGTTCAACTTTGGTATCGAGCGGTGTGAATAAAAACTAGGACAAGTAAATACTTGAACATATCAAAATAACAAGTAAACGCCAAAATTGAAGTTAATAAAACAAGTATTTACTCTTACTCGCGAGTAAATACTTGAGAGGCTAGTAAAACCCGGAAAAATGCCAATTTTGGTGTGAATAAACGCAAGTAAATACTTCTGTAGCAAGTAAATACTCGTCTATTCGCAAGTCAACCCGACCCCAGACTTGCAGTCGTACTTGTACACGAAAGATGGCTGCATTTATGAACCTGCGTGGTGTGAAACGTGATAGAGACCGGCGTGATATAAGTCCCGATCTATCTAAGGGACTATTATGGTTTGAGAGCGAAAACGTAGATTTTCTCACTTCGCACTTTCTTGATGAAAACACTGATGCAAGGGGTGGAGGATTAACTGCACGGAAAAAGATGGAAATTTTTCTGAGATACGTTAGTGATCCAGGATTCCAAAGTGGTGTTGCCAACGACATGGGGGTTGAAAGAAGTACCGTCAGCAGAACATTTTCAAGTGTATTGGATAAAATAGTGTCGAAGTCTGAAGATTGGATTAAATTTCCACGCACTATTGAAGATATGGATCAGGCCAAGGCTGATTGGGCTTCAAAATTTCGCGTTCCAACTGTCATTGGTGCTATAGATTGCACTCACGTGCATATTATGAAACCTTCGGAATTCGGCGACGAGTATGTGAACAGAAAAGGAAAAACAACAATAAACATTCAGATGACTTGTGACGCTAATGAAAAAATTACAAGTGTGGACGCTCAATGGCCAGGGAGTGTACATGATGGCAGGATTTGGCGAGTGAGTGGAATTCAGGACGTGGTGCGCCGATATGATGGTGATGTTTGTCTCCTTGGTGATATCGGATATGGAATTACTCCTTGGTTACTGACTCCTTTTGACGAACCAAGAAATTCTCGTGAGCGGAATTACAATTCGACCCATGCTCAGGAAAGAGTAATAATTGAACGAGTTTTTGGCCAGATGAAACGTCGTTTTCCCATACTCTCGAGCCAAGTTAGAATAGCAGTCAAAAATGTTCCCAATTTAATAATAAGTTGTGCAGTGCTTCACAATGTAGCAAAACATTTGAATGATCCTTGGGAAGTGGAAGACGGAATCGAAAATGGTGTGGCTAAAGAAAATGTACCTCTATATAATTTAGATCGTAATGAAGTTATAAATAGACGACGTGGTCAGCAAAAACGATTAGAAATTAGTAATAATCTGATGATGTAAATACACATTTTTGACATGGAAATAAATTTAATCCTATTTCCTTTACTCCAATTGCAATCGCATAAGTGAAAAAATACAATAAAAAAGTAATAAAAAATATATAAAAAAACAAAAATATATCTTTTTAAATAAGTATGTCACATGTGCGCATGTGTGTTCATAGGCCTACAGTATGTCAGGTTTAACATGGCCTGCTGGAAAAGCAAATGGGCATATACCACCAGCCTATGAGCCCTCCACCGGTCATGCCATACCCGACAAACTGTGTACAGCTGTGTACGTGACTGTGTACGTGACGTATATTATATACTTATTTCATTTTTTATTTTTGTTTTTTATTTATTTATTATTATTTTTATTTTTTAATTTATTTTTTTAGAGAAAAGGAATATTTCAGGAAAGGAAACAGGATACAATTTAACTCAACAACAAAAATTCTTTTAAGACATTGCCTTCTTCAACCACAACGCGTTGTTCAACGGACTCCGTTCGTCTGTGTTGTGCAGCTCTTAGGTTCAACTCCGTTATCATCAGTTGTTCACGTTCAGCCTGAAGTCTTGTTAGCTTAATTTGTTCAAGTAATAATAAACGCTGCAGCTCACCGGTTGTCAACTTTGACGTCTCTTCAGTTTCAGCTGAGAGTTTCAATTTCTTATCTTTTTTCAACTTCGTCGCATCGCTCTTACGTATGCAAGTCACTGGTGTGATGAGCTGGTTTGATGCTAACATGTAAACGGGGTAATCTTCGTCTTCCCTATTCTCATTCTCCTCATTGAGTTCAGACGTAGAACTTGCTCCCAATCCAAAGCATGAAGCCCCAGGTATTTTGCAATAAACTGGGTTCTCGTTTGAATCGCAAATTTTTAGGAAATCTGTCTCCCATGACAACAATGTTATTGGTTTATTTCCAGTTGCGTTGACATCAGTTTTTTTCTTGACTGCGGTTTTCATATTGTTCAATAGCTTTTTTAACTGTCCAACACTAGTTTGCTTCCCAACGTTTTTCGAAAACTGGTCGGCTAAACATCCCTATGCCTTCTCTTTAGCAGATGCAACTTTAGGCAACATGGATTTATTTAGCACAACACTAAAGTCTTTCAATAATGCTACAAAAATAGCTCTATTGTCACAACCGGAAGTCACACTACTTTCATCCATAGCTGCAAGAGGACAAAAACAAACGGGAACGACAACTGACTTGTGAGTAATGACGGGGAGTCAAGTTAGTTTAGCGGCGAAAACAGAACAAGTCACAACAGGAAATGATGCGTAGTCTGTGTGGCGCTACAAGTATTTACTTGCCTTTTTTGTGAATTCAGTTGTCTCGCGAGTAAATACTTGCTAGTATACCCTCGGGTTGACGAGTACACGGTCACAAGTAAACTCGACGCTTTATTCACATCGGTTTACTTGGAGTTTAAATACTCGTTACACTTTACTTGTGAGTAAATAGTCGTCGTACTCGTTTTTATTCACACCGCTCATCGTGTAATATTTAAAAACGTTATAAAAAATAGAAAATTTTTAAAATTATTGATAATTTTTTTTATTTACCTATGAAGAAATGCCATTTATGATTTTTAGAGAGAAAATCATTCCTTAACTAATTATTTAAACAATCGAAATATAAAAAAAACGGTTATACACAATAAAAAACTTTTTTTAAATATTAAACTTGTCTATTTGTTTATAAACAATTTCTTAACAAAGGATGTAAAATTTGTTTTTCCCAATGTTACTTAATGCCATTGTTGGATACGAAAACAGCAATAATATAACATTTGCTTAAAAAAAATTTTAATAACATTTCTTAGACTTTTCATTTTTTGTTAACTTTAAAAAAGTGTTATAAACAAAATAATTAACTTTAATAAACTTTTATCGCGGGATCTTGTTAAGTATATATATATATATATATAATAAGAGCTCCACAGAGCTAAAAATTTATAGGTTTATTATTTAAACTTTTATGTTGTCATTTATGAAAACGGAGATAAGAAAAAAAATCGTTAGTTAACAATTGCATAACTTTTTGAAAAATTATTTTAAAAATTTTTTTCCAACGGGAATATATTTTTTCAAGTATCTGGATGATACCATACTTTATTCAAATTTTTAAATTCATATTTGTTACTATAAAAAAATAATTTTATGTGGTACGCTGTCTTTAGCGGCAGAGCAGCCATGCCGTAATGGCTGCGCGGAGCCCTATTTTTAGCGTTAAATTAAAATTATTAATAACAGAGGTAGAGTTCCGGGAGCTGGGGCTTTTTTTTCGGAAATTTCCTCCTCTTTAAGGACCTTTTTTCCAAATATCGTAAATATTAAAAGTTTGAGTTATTAACAAAAACGAAAATACCTCTTTTTTTCATCTTATTTTGTTAATAACAATTGCAATTTTTTACGTGCAGTAAAATCCTCAAAACTCATTTTTCTAGAAGTCATTCCGAATCCAATGAGCTATTGCTCATATTTTTAGGAGCTTTGTATATATTTTTCACGTTTTTTAACTTGTAACTGGACTAATATGCATTGTCGTACATTTTCTTAGATTTTGCCGGTACTATACTTAATTTTGCATCCTCGGTTATTTTAGAAATTTCAGGTGGTATTCCAGAAACCGTTTCATGATCACTACTTTGAGGAATTGATGACCAAATCTGTAATTAGTATTACGAAATTGTCAAACTTTTTATTTAGAATTACAAATTTTTAGATTTTTTTTCAATCGCATCCATTAAAAAAAATAAATAGGCTAGAAACAATTATGTTTAAAACTATTCTACCCCTTTCAGCACACAATTCGACTCCAAGCGGCAGTTCCATGCAGACCAGTTGCTTTAACCGTCCCCACAAATGAAAATATAAAATAGTTGAGTCAGGACTTCTTGGAGGCCACAAAACAGGACCATTCCTGCTTTTTATTTTAGAATTGTTGATTGTGCCAGACAGCAACAATGCGCGAACGGTGGGCCGGACAACCATCCTCTGCCGATAAGCAAGTGGGAGTTCATTTAGACCATCTCAGAAATAAATTTTCATTTCCAAATCATTGTACTAATTTACATTAGGATCAAAAAAATTTGGCTCTATTATTCCACGGCAAGAAACAGCACACCACACGTTTACTTTAACAATATATTGACGTTTTGATGCAATTCTAAAGTAATTATTAATATCACTCCAATAACGAACATGTTGTGACGCCATTGCTAGAAAAAGTTGCTTCATTGGAAAATACAATGCTTTTGTAAAAACTTCGCTTCTCTATTATTTTATCTCCCATCCATACGCAAAAATGAAAATGCATTTCATCATATCATATTTACACTTCTTCAAAACTCTTCGAATATGGGATTTGCTCATATTCAGTTCAATTATCTTCCACCGAATAAATTAGTGTTTGAATTTTTCAAGTCACAGCCCTTTACAACAAAAAATAATAGATGTAATGCGATGAGAAAATGAGGAGGATTTTTTTGGAACATAGACGTGTAGTATTAAAATTCTAATTACAGATTTGGCCATTTGAAATCAAGCAAACAAATGTATTCCTTTAACATTTTTTTGTAAACTCAAAAATAAAAATGTTTTTCCTCTTGTAAACTCAATTCGGGGACATACTGTACAATATCAATCGGAGAAATCATACAATTTTATAAACATTTTTCAGGACTTTAACATTTTAAAGTTCCATTTTACCCGGCAGAATTTTATCTAGTGAAGGAAGGACTAATCAATGCTGCATTGCCAGGCACTTCACCGTCAAATCAAGTGATTTCCCAGCTTATGTTTGACAGTTCCTCGTGACGTCGTCATGTACTCAGGCTTCTTAATGTGCAATTAGTACACTTTTGCTTTTCTTTCAAATTTGTATATCGAAAATAAATTGGCCAACAAATTACACAAGCAAGTAAGAATTTATTTTATATCGTATTCGATTTAAAATTTATCTTATTAATTCGACTTATTTATCACAATTGACTTTGATACAAGTTATCTTTATCTATCTGGAATAAGGTTATCTTTCCTTTTGCCCGAAGAGATAACCGGTATACTTATAAAAACCATAGTTTGTTGATAAGGTGGATCGTGTAGACTGTAACGATATAATTAAATGTTGGCTTTTTAATTATATTGGAATTTATTGGTAAATACTCAATTTGGTCAACCAGGGTCAAATAGTTTAATTAAGTTCTAGACAAAATTGGTTAAGAAAACCAACCAAGTTGGAAAATTAAAACTGTTAAGAAACAAGTAGGAAAGCGCCGCGGTGTACATAGACTTCTAAGAGTAATTTCATTTTATAAATGACCCCGTATAAAAAACTGAAGACTTTTTCTCTATTGGAGAAGTTTCAGATCATGCTGATTCCGAATCCGTTTATACCTAAACTCTAGGATTTACCGTTCTTCCGCAGAAGTTTAAGACGACCGGACAGACGGACACCAGAATATTTTTCGTCATCGAGTTTAAAAACGTATTTTTCCCGTTTCGTTCATAATATCGCGAGATACTAATACAAAATTCTGCAGAACGTGAACTTATTCAAAACATACCACGTCGTAGGTCCGTCAAGCTGACCCCCCCCCCCGGTTAGATTTTTTTTACCAAAAAGCTAGCACACATAAAGGGCACCTAGCACATCAATTTTTATAGCTAGCACACCAACAGCTCACAATAAAAATGCTTTTGAATTCGTGTGGGGCCAGGTATAACGCTAGCTCCCCTCCCCCGGTTGGAATTTTTTCGCCAAAATGCTAGCACAGATCAAGGACACCTAGCACACCATTTTTTATAGCTAGCACACCAACAGCTTACAATAAAAATGCTTTGGAATTCGGGTGGGGCCAGGTTAACGTTAACTCAAGATTGTGAATAATTGAATAAGAATTATTAATATCTATATTTAAAAGTTTAAAACCTAACCTGTAATTATATTGTTCGTTCTTGTTTGAACTGATTTCTTGTCTAAAAAGCAATTTACTTATAGACTTGATATGTGATTGGGTGTATTTATATAAATAAGTAAATGATGACCTCTTTGTTTACAACTCTGGAAATACCTAGGCCTGTAACTTGTATATATTTTTTAATTTTATTGTGCCATGAATAAATAACTAAATTTAAAAATCGTTTTTTGAATATTATTGATGTAGTTGCCTAACAAAACCATTTGTCAGTTTTTTATCCAGGTAGTTGCCTCTTTTTTTACGACTGTGAAGTCATGTAGGTGAAAACAAATCCATATTCTTCATTATTTTATGTGAATGCCTTCCCTCCGATTAGACGAATATAATTGATATGGATTATGTTTAGATTTACTTACTTTTTGTGCGTTGATGGTTCTTGCGAATCCAATATTTTTACTTTTCTGCAAACCCCCTATCTAAGATTGCGAAAAAAGTATTGGTTTACCCCAAAAAAAGTTGGGATCTTGGAATTTCTTTAAATAATTTTTACGTTTTTCAGCGTGTAAAACACTAAATACGAGTTTTTATACAAAAAATCCTGTGGGTATGTCGTCGTCACTGTCGTCGGCCGCTTTTTCTTGTTAGCACGATACAGTCTCCGTAGTGCATAAAGTCACCAAATTTATGATTGAATATTGTTAAGAGCATTACATAGATGAACTTTATTGATTTTCAACTCACCAGCACCAGTACAACGGTTGCTATGGTTCCTGAAGTACCACGTTTGTGATCATTTTCAAGAAATTTCAGTTTGTTAGCAATACAGCCTTCGGTGTGTTTACATGTGACCAGTTTTATGAGTGGATACTGTTCACGACATCACAGACGCTTTTGTTTTTCAGCTCATCAGCGCCAGTACAATGGGTCCTATAAATACAGAGATACTACATTTTTGGTCATTTTTGAGAAATTTCGGGTTGTTAGCACGATACATCCACCGGAGTGTATACAAGTGATCAATTTTATGATTGGATATTGTTGAGAGCATCACACGGATGAACTCTAATGATTTTCTGCTCACCAGAGCCAGTGAAATGGGTCTTATCAATCAAGATATATCACATTTTTGGCCATTGTTGGAAAAATTTCGGTTTGTTAGCACGATACAGTTTCTGGAGTACATTAGTGCGGAAAAGTTTGTCTTAATCTTTAAAAGCGTTCATTTTCCAACTAAAATAAATTGTAAATAAGAAACATTTTAAAAACAAGCTTTTATTCAAATGCACTGAGAAGAATGAAATAAACTTTTCCTTTAAAACTTTTACTATCGACTTATAATGTAATTACACAATGATATAAAAACTTGTCGCGAGATTTAAGTACTCGTTTTGACTTACTTTGAATATTCTAAAATTTGAAATCAATCAGGTCAACTTATTTAATTTGATTGTTTATCTACACAGGTAAATCTCACGACAAGCTTTTATATTATATAAATTGTGCAATTTATACAATTTATAATTTGATAGTAAACGTTTTGAAGGAAAAGTGCTTCCATTTCATACCCATATTGTAAGAAAGCATAAAAAAATTATTCCACTTTCTTTAGTCCGCCAACTTTGGGGATCCGCCATGCTGAATTTAGAATGACGTCACATACCTAATAATGGATTGGAATGCAAACTAAACGTATATACAGAATTTCAGCTTAAAAACTGAGTTGCAAGATTGCAACCGAACAAACATACATTGCCAGTTACATACTAAAAACTTTGAAAAATACATAGTAGTGTTGGTATCTTATGATATGCCACAGAAATATTTGAAGCTCTGATTAACCGGCTCTAGGAATTAAAAGCTGCACGTTCTAAGTAAACTTGGGAATTTAAAAAAAAATCTGAAGTGAAATGCAATATTTATGTTATCATTACAATGGTTAATTAACCAAACATAAATATTCCGGCAAATTTAAATATAAAGTTTGAGTGTTTCTTTTAAATAAGGACTACAGTGAACCACGATCAGTCTAAAACATGTATTTTCAATATATTGGAACATTTTTATAGTCTATTTGAAAATCAAGAGAGAGTAAATTCCCAGAATAAAAACTAATTCGGTATGCAAAACTATAGTACAGTACGTGCGGTAAAACTTCAATATTTGTAATGCATTCTAAATGGTTTTTGTTAATTTCAATACAAAATTTATTACATTTCTTGGACTATCACATTATTTTATGATCTTTCATTGTTACTACAGTAGGCCTAAGAGTATTAACGTGCGTCATAGGCGTAACCAGAATAGAAAGGGATAATTGTTATTTAACGACCTCCGAATGGCAAGAATGGCAACCGCTTCGGGGGGATGTAATTTCGGCCGGAAAAAGGGAAGGTACTAAAAGCCGGTAGGTAAATTCGGCCGGAGGTTTCAAGTTGCTTCCTTATCTCATAGGTATTTTCGGCCGCAAATCAAATAAAATAACAGAATGCTTTATATTAAAATATTTCTTTATTTCAATAAAATTATTACATCAACTTATTTCTATAACTTAGGTAAACTATAAATTTTTAAAAAACGTTTTGATGTGATACAGATTTAACGAAATTAATTCTAGAAATATTGTCAGATCGAAGCATATTTACCATGTTTTCGATAAATTTTATTTTGTTTTTTACTTGTTTGTCTTTAATTTTTGCTGGAATATTTAAATTTTTTATTTTTAAATATGCATCGATCTGACAATCTTTTAATTTTTCTATAAAAATAAATATAGAAGGGTGACTTGAATAAAAACTAGAATTAAAGTGCGAATGGAATGATTCGCAGGCATTTGTGGTTCTTTTAATTGATGGGTTTTCATATGCCCATATATTTGGTGGAAAATGAGATTCTGGCGCTATGTAGTTTTCTAATAAATAGTCTGCGTATTTATCTATAAGTTTATGGTCCGGTTTGTATGACATGAGATCAAATATGAAACAATCTTCAACTTCAGAGGGGTCTAAATAAGTTAGCCCAAAAGTATGAGTAAGCCATTTGCTTTCCTCGCAGTTTTTATCTTTATACATTTGGGTTAACCCTAATGATTGTATTTTCCTATACCACGCCTGGTGCAAGTGGAATCTACAACCATTTAGTTTGGTTTTGGGAAAGACAACTTTTAATGCGTTATGAATTGCGATTTCAAAATCCACAAATACCTCCTTCGGTTCAAAAACAATATTATAAAGTTCAAAAATTTTAGATTTTACCAACAGAAAAAGTCTCATATATGTGTCACTGGTCTTATTGGGCAACAGACAATACAAAAGAGGAACATAATGCCCATTTTCCAGTCCATGGATGGTAAATAACTGATAAAAATATTTTGTACAATAAGAAAATGTGCCATCCATGTAAAAATCTTTCATTTTACATAAACTTATTATATTTGTATGGCAAGAAAAAACAATGATATTATCAGCTGTGCTGTTAATAAACAAAAAATTTTCACCTGTTGTGGTTTTCGGTCCATAACTATCGAGTACAGAATGTACATCGTGAATATCCTTAGGCAGGGCTGGTAAGAGCTTACGGCGGCTGTTGTACAAATTTCTTCTTATTAGACTGACATCTATCGATGACAAATTCTCAGGCAAATGATTTGAAAGAACGCTTTTAATAATTTTTGAAGGTTTCTCCGATATGTCTTCCTCAGCTTTGCGCTTGCATGAAGTCGTCACTATTTTTCTCTCCAACGTAGTTTCATCGGACTCGTGGTTGGGGATTAATTCACTTCTAGTAACTGTGTATTCCGCACCAACAGTGTACAGTTTGGCCAAACATCTTAAATTTTTCTTTATACACCTCCAACGTACTTCACCACTTTTTAATACGTCCTGTTTACAAAACTGAAACTTTTCTACAACTAGTAAGTCACAACCGCGTGAACTCTTAATTACTGAAACTGATGCCATCGTATACAAATAATATATTTTATGCTTTCTATCGACTAGTAGCTTAAAGATAAGTTATAATACTGACTAGCTATAATAATTTTATACCTGTTATTTGTGAATTTTATACATTTAAAGGAATAATCTTAAGTAGGTACAACATAGTTATTAGAATAAAGAGATAAGTAAATTAAAGGTATTTCCGACAGGTACACAGGATTAGGTATTTCCAAATAAATACACAACTAATATTTTACAGAAACTATTAAGCGTAATTACCAATATTTTAATCTCATCGTAAACATCAACCCCTCGGCCGAAATTACCCCTGTCATAAATGGTACTCTTTGATTTATGCAGGTAGGCCAGGGATTACCGGCCGAAATTACGCCCGCCGACCGCTTCTAATGACAGATATTTTGACTTAAATAGTGCTTAAGTTTCTAGAAATGCAGTTATTTGATTTTCGATAAACGTGACAAATAGTAGTGACTAAAAATGGAAGCAGTTTGTGAGTATACGCCAGTGAAAAAATTAAAGCTAAACCATTTATCGCTCAATGAAAAGAGTGCTGTAGTGAATGTGTACCACTATTTTAAACATCAAAATCCCTCAAACACTATTGACAGTGTAGTTGAAACAACATCTAAGGCAATGGGATATGGAAAATCTACAATATATAGAGTTCTAAAGGAGGAAAAATCAGGTGGAGTAACCTCACCAAAGCCGAAACCAGGTAGACCAAAACTATTAAAAGTCAACGTGAACGAGTTTTTTAAAAATGCTATTCGTAAGCTTGTTCACTCATTTTTTATAAACAAGCAAATACCAACTTTAGATAAAGTTTTGCAAGCCATTACGAATGATGTTGATTTACCCACAATAAGCCGGGATAAACTATGGAAAGTGTTACATGAGTTAAACTTTAAATTTGAAAAAATGGGCAGACACTCAATGATAATTGATTCTGAAGAAATTGTATGTTGGAGAAGACAGTACCTCAGAAGAATACAACAAGTTAAAGCTCAAAATCAAAACATTTATTATTTAGATGAAACATGGGTTAATGAAGGACATTGGGTAGGAAGAGTTTGGAAAGACAAAAATATAAAATCATCCCATCAAGCTTTTCTAGAAGGATATACTACTGGTTTTAAGGAACCTATAGGAAAAGGTAAAAGATTAATTATTTGTCATATAGGCAGTACAAACGGTTTTCTTGAGAATGGTTTACTCTTATTTGAATAAAAAAAAACCGTTGATTATCACGAAGAAATGAATGGAGACGTGTTTGAGGAATATTTTGAACAGATGATTCAATTCATACCAAAAGGATCGGTTATTATAATGGACAATGCAAGTTACCACTCCAGATTACTTGAACCTTTACCAACCACTAAATGGAAAAAGGATGAAATTGCAAAATGGTTATCTTCTAAAAATTTAGCCTTTGACAATACAATGCTGAGGGCAGAATTGTTAACTATTGCTAAAAAACATAAGCAAAATTATAAAAAATATAATATTGAGGAGATAGCCAAAAAACGAGAAATTGAAATCCTTCGTTTACCACCCTACCATTGTGAGATGAATCCGATAGAATTAATATGGGCTCAAGTTAAAGGTTATGTTGCCAGAAATAACACGACTTTTAAATTATCAGATGTTAAAAATCTCTTCAATAAGGCAATATCTGAAGTAACAAGTGAAAATTGGCAAAAATGTATTAGACACGTTACAGAAATAGAAAAAAAAATGTGGGAGCTAGATAACATAATTGATATTACTATAGAGCCCATTGTAATTTCTCTAGAATCAGATGGTGAATCTTCTGACACAGAGTGCGAGGAACCATAACTTTAAAATTATTAATTTATGTACTTTAATTTTATTTTTAGATTTTAATTTTTTAAGATTTAATATTGTCGTATTTTTTGCATGTTGCTCGTCAAATTTTATCCTTGCGGTTGGTTTTGTTTTTCTCATATACCTACTTAATTGTTTTTTTAGCTCCTCATATTAATTTATAAATAATTGTAATTATCTGTACATATTATATACATATTTTATAAATAAACATATGCCTAAAACAAAATGCCTAAAATAATATTGACTTTTTCTTCATTTTACCCAAATTAAATTACTACTTACGAATTATGTTTATCTATCTAAAATTGGTAATCTAGGTATAAATAACTAAAACAAATTAAATATTTCTATTTCCATATTAATTTAATTTTGAAAACGCACGTCTATGGTTTACTGCCTTTAACACTAATAACTGCAAAACATTTCTGGGAATTTACTCTCTCTTGATTTTCAAATAGACTTTTTTTTATAGGGATCTCAGCCGCCCCTTCCCAGATTGCACAACTTTGTCCAAAGGACTCATCCAACGGCTTCGCTTTTTTG
This sequence comes from Galeruca laticollis, assembly GCA_963921935.1. NCBI lineage: Eukaryota > Metazoa > Arthropoda > Insecta > Coleoptera > Chrysomelidae > Galeruca > Galeruca laticollis. Next base: position 160,152,874 of record OY998175.1, on the reverse strand, counting down.
GACATTTATTTATCCAACATGTCTGTACGCAAACGTTTGTCGTTGCCTTTTTTATAGTGTGACGTAATTTGCAACTTATTTGTGCACGGATTGTTTCTGATTCCGTGACTAAATTGTTCAATTTAATTATTTTGTTTTATTAAAATTACTATGATTTTAACAAATTTATTTTTAAAAGTTTTTTGTATTCTTTCGTTTTTTAGCATTAATTGAAAATAAATAGATAATTATTAATTAAATAATAGTTAATTATTAATTAATCAAATACCCTGCTGGATGGGAAAATATAGATATCACGCACAATCCGGCAACAGCTGACAACAATAATGCTGTTTAGGGGCCATTTATTATAGGAAAATTATGTTTAGGGACAAATTCATCAAACATTTTCATTCATTCGTGTAAGCATAGAGTTATTTGGTAGACACCATAAACCTCCTGAATTCAAAAGCATTGTTGATGTACTAGCTATAAACATTTTTGTGCTAGGTTGTGCTAGGTGTCTTTTCCAAACGGAGGGGGCTAGCGTTAACCTGGCCCCACCCGAATTCCAAAGCATTTTTATTGTAAGCTGCTGGTGTGCTAGTTATAAAAAATGGTGTGCTAGGTTGTGCTAGATGTCCTTTATCTGTGCTAGCATTTTGGCGAAAAAAATTCAACCGGGGGGTGGAGGGGCTAGCGTTAACCTGGCCCCACCCGAATTCAAAAGCATTTTTATTGTAACCTGTTGGTGTGCTAGATATAAAAAATGGTGTGCTAGGTGTCCTTGATCTGTGCTAGCATTTTGGAGAAAACATTCCAACCGGGGGGGGGAGAGGGGGGTCTAGCGTTAACCTGGCCCCACCCGAATTCAAAAGCATTTTTATTGTGAGCTGTTGGTGTGCTAGCTATAAAAATTGTTGTGCTAGGTTGTGCTAGGTGCCCTTTCTGTGTGTTAGCTTTTTGGTAAAAAAAAATCTAACCGGGGGGGGGGAGAGGCACCTTGACGAACCTCCTCGTCGTCTACAAATACCCAGAAGAGGAAACACTCGTTACTGAAATCCTTAAAAGCAACATAGCAAAGAGAAATTGTTCAGTTTCATTAAGATCAATAAATCAGTTTTTCGAGCAATCATTATTATAGTGGAAAAAATGTGATAAAAATAAAAATTTCGATACAACAGAGTCTCATTTTATGTTCGTCAGTGTATGAATATTTCTAGCCAAATAGGAAAGATGCAAACATACAGACAACCAAACTTATATGGAATCACCGAAGAAATTGTTGCTGTCCACCCAACAAAAAACTACCCAAAGAATAAAAATACGGAAAGGGATTGTCTTTATTCTGAGATATACGATGTCATATGTATATATCGGTTACACACCCCGTCAAAACAAGCCTACCAAAATAAAAAAATACACTTGAAGTACGTGTTACTGAAGAAAATACTTTTAAAAAAAATTACTTACAAACATTTGCTACAATTTGGGATTTAGCTAGACAATTAATGTCGAACTAAAATCTAGAACAAACTATTTTTATCTATCCTTATATATGTAAATAAATGACGTTGCATCTTCTATTTTTATTGAGTTCGAAGGGCTAATAGGTAAAAGTAAATTATTTAACTTTGTTTCTTGTATGTCTTCCGTTTTACACCTAGTATGAAGTTGAAGAATTAGGAATACCATTGTCATCGTTACTATTTTCATCTTTGTGTAACAATCATTCAGAATTGTTTTTGGGTTTTCTGACTATATTTTTATGACAATTTTCTTTATTGGTTTCTAATATTATACCTGAGTCTTTAATAATCTTTGCTTTTTTGAATTTCGGTAATTTTTTGTCTCAGAATTTTGTTTGTATATATGCTGTATTCTGGTTTCAATATGTTGGTGTGTCAATTATCTTTTCATATTTCTTATTAATTATTTTTCCTTGACTTGAGCATTTTCATTATGAATTTTTTCATAAAAGAGTTTAGAGGCTTCTTTATGATTTTGCACATAATGGGATAATATTAAATGGTCGTTCATATCAAATGCGATCTTTTCAACAAAGGAGATCATTTAAATGAAAGGAAGATCATTTAATTCGAAGGAAGATCATTTAAATCAAATGAATCCGGACCCATTAATTATTTCAAAAGGTTTCGATTTACACAACAGAATGAATAAAATTATTAAACGATTGAAATGAATATTTTATATTATTTCTTTTAGAATTATTATATATATTATATATATATATATATATATATATATATATATATATTGTAATATTTTTGTTATTTATTTAAACAATAAACAGGTGGGATAAATTTCTAACACACTGTATAGCTACTTACTAATTTATTTAAACACTAACACTTAATTTATATATACTTAACTAATCACTTAAATTTAATTTATATGTACACAAACTTGAATATTGATTTATATTAGCACTTTACTGTTCGGTGTATTTTTGTTTATTTCTCGAGATCACTTTGTCAACTCCTCACTCTTCCTGATCTGTCCCCTTATATATTAAAGCCATTTTTACTAGTAAATTCCGGACTGCGGCTTAAATAAAAACAATTGATTCTGGCCTTTTTCTAGATAACTCTGGTCACAAAAACAATGTTTACATAAGATAGTCGTAAACTCTTAAACAGTTTTTTATAACTGCGTACCCGCCATAATTTTAACTTTTATACCTGGCTTAGACAGAGTCGGTTTTATGGACTATACCAGTGTGCTGTTTCGTAACATTACCCCCTCCTTAAATGGAAGTTCCTCCTGGAACTTTTGTGTAGCCGAGACTGGATGTTTGAATCGGCAACTGGCCCCATTTCTACACTTTCCGATCTTATGGAAATAGCAGGGCACCGTCTTCATCGGATACTGAAAACGGGGGTTGTAGCTGCAAATTAATATCTGGACACCGGTATCTTGAAAGATAATCTCTACCATGTTCCTGATGATTCGCCAATCCATCTGGTTACTCGCTATCTTAGGCATAGCCAGTTTCTTCACGTTGGATTCCAACACATGGTCTCGGAGTTTTCGAAGTGCTTCCCACACATCGCGGTAGGTAGATCGATCATGGAATTCGTTTTTAGTTACCACGTAGAAGACGTACCGCGAATTATGTTTCAGTTTCAGTGTCTTGCCAGGGGCTGGAATCTGGTCTTCAAGTTTTTCTAATTGCCCGAACTTCTTTCGAAAGACGGTTGCCAACCCTCGTGCGTTCTTGATACGGGCGGGGATGTTGTATGCCAGTGAATAATCTTCCGGGAGAGTGAACAGATCTTGTTGTTCCGAAGTGACTCCATATCTAGCTTTCCCAGTACCTCCATACGTGCCCATAAATTCCTCGAAGGTAGGGTCGGACACATCTCGAATAAGGTTTACTCCTTCCCCCAGGTAATGGTCTCCTTCGAATGGCGCTAGTCGGTTTTGGAGAACTACTTTTGGTTTTCCGTTGGGGATCTTGCTTATGCGATATATAACATCATTGATCCTTTTCTTGATTAAGTATGAACCTTCCAAGGATTTTTGTAATTCTGGAGAAAATCCTTTTCTCCTCGTCGGGTTGTGTAACCATACTTTGTTCCCTTCTTTAAAACCGCCTTCTGTGGCCTGCGTGTCGTACCGACTTTTCATTCTGTCGCTGGCAACTTGAAGATTGGTTCGAACTAATTCATGAATATCGTCCAGCCTTCTTCTCAATTGGATCACGTAGTCTTCGCTTGCTAGATCTTCTCCAGGCCGATAGCCAAATTCCAGGTCACAAGGAAGCCTCATTTCACGTCCAAACAGGATTTTCGCAGGTGTTTCACCCGTGGACTCATTGACGGCAGATCGATAAGCCAATGGGAATAGGGAGAGATACTGGTCCCAATCTCTCTGATGGCTGGATACTACTTTGGACAAGTATTTTCCAATAGTCCTGTTCATTCTCTCGACCATTCCATCTGACTGTGGGTGTAAAGCAGTTGTCCTGGTCTTCTTCATTCCCAGCTTGTCGCAAATCTCCTGGAATAGATGACTTTCAAAATTTCTTCCCTGGTCACTGTGGACTTCCAAGGGTACTCCATATCGGCTGATAAATTCCTTCACCAATTCATCCGCGACAGTTGTGGCCTCTTGGTTCGGGTTAGCGTAAATTTCCACCCACTTTGTGAAATAATCCATTACAACCAGTATGTATTTGCTACCATTTTCTGTCGTCGGAAATGGTCCAGCGATATCTAAAGCAAACCTTTCGAAAGGGCTTCCAACATTGTACTGTTTCATGGGTGTCTTTCTCTTGCGATGTGGTCCATTACTCGTAGCACAAGTCGTACATTTCTTACACCAGTCCTTCACATCGTCGGAGCTGTTCATCCAATAAAGCCTTTCACGGACTCGCTGAAGGGTTTTCTTCACTCCCAGATGATCTCCCGATGGACTGTCGTGTAACTTCTTCAGTACCTCAGCTACTCTTGTTCTCAGGATAACTAGCTGTCTCCTCATCTCGGTACCATCATCGTTTTCAAGGACTCTTTTCAACAGCCCTTCTTCCAAGACAAGAGAGTCCCACTGAGCCCAATACGCCTTGAGTTTCGGTGAAAATCTTGACACTTCTTGCCAGGTAGGCGGCCGGTTTTCTTTCTTCCATTGCCAGATCATCTTCAGGTGAGGATCATTCTCCTGATCTCTGATCCTGGTGGGTGACCATTCCTCGTTGACTACAGTAGTTTTTGAAACTGCAGCTTCCCTAGATTCCACCTTGTTGCAGTGGGAGCAGTCTGTTGGGCACGGCCGTCTGGACAGGGAGTCGGCATTTCGGTGTAACTTCTTCAGTACTTCAGCTACTCTTGTTCTCGGGATAACTAGCTGTCTCCTGATTTCGGAACCATCATCGTTTTCAAGGACTCTTTTCAACAGCCCTTCTTCCAGGACAAGAGAGTCCCACTGAGCCCAATACGCCTTTAGTTTCGGTGAAAATCTTGACACTTCTTGCCAGGTAGGTCGCCGGTTTTCTTTCTTCCATTGCCAGATCATCTTCAGGTGAGGATCATTCTCCTGATCTTCTCTGATCCTGGTGGGTGACCATTCCTCGTTGACTACAGTAGTTCTTGAAACTGCAGCTTCCCTAGATTCCACCTTGTTGCAGTGGGAGCAGTCTGTTGGGCACGTTCGTCTGGACAGGGAGTCGGTATTTCGGTGACTCACACCGGCTCGATGTTCGATGTTGAAATCATATTCCTGAAGTCGTTCAATCCATCTAGCGATCTGGCCCTCGGAATTCATGAACTGCATCAACCACTTGAGTGATGCATGATCAGTCCGGATTAAAAACTTCCTACCATAGAGATACTGGTAAAAGTGTTCCACGGACTTCACTACCGCCAAAAGTTCTCTTCTTGTGACGCTGTAGTTTCGTTCTGGTTTGGAAAGGACTTTACTGAAATATCCCAGCACTCTTTCTTGCCCTCCTTGGATCTGTGAGAGCACTCCACCAATTCCTACGTTGCTTGCGTCAGTGTCAAGAATAAAGTCTCCCTCTGGTAATGGATATCCTAATATCGGCGCCGAGGTTAAATGCCTCTTCAAAGTTTCAAAAGCCGTTTGACAGTCTCCGTCCCATTGGAAAGCTCTTGCTTCTTCTGTAAGACGAGTTAGAGGCTTAGCAATGTCTCCAAACTTCCTGATAAATCTTCTATAATATGTGCAAAGTCCAAGGAAACTCCTGATTTGATGTTTGTCGGTTGGTTGCGGCCATTGCTGAATGGAAGCAATTTTCTCTGGATCCACCGCCACTCCTTCATTGCTCACTATATGACCTAGATAGTTGAATCGGGTTTGGAACAGCTGACATTTCTTCGGGTTTAACATAAGCTGGGCAGCTTGGAGTTGTTTGAATACGTCTTCCAAATTCTTCAGATGTTCGTCAAATATCTTCCCCAGTACTACGATGTCGTCCAAATAGACCAGGCATGTCTTCCAAGACAACCCTCTCAAGACATTTTCCATGAGTCTTTCAAATTTCGCAGGCGCATTACAGAGCCCGAATGGCATGACGTTGAATTGCCATAATCCAGATCCGGTGGTAAAAGCAGTCTTCTCTTTGTCTTCTGGGTCCATTTCCACTTGCCAATAACCAGGTCCAAGGTGGAAAACAGTTTCCTGCCGGCCAAAGTGTCTAGCGTATCGTCAATTCGAGGCAGAGGATAGCTGCCTTTCTTCATCACGTTGTTAAGCTGGCGATAATCCACGTAGAATCTCGTAGTTCGGTTTCGATTTACACAACAGAATGAATAAAATTATTAAACGATTGAAATGAATATTTTATATTATTTCTTTTAGAATTATTATATATATTATATATATATATATATATATATATATATTGTAATATTTTTGTTATTTATTTAAACAATAAACAGGTGGGATAAATTTCTAACACACTGTATAGCTACTTACTAATTTATTTAAACACTAACACTTAATTTATATATACTTAACTAATCACTTAAATTTAATTTATATGTACACAAACTTGAATATTGATTTATATTAGCACTTTACTGTTCGGTGTATTTTTGTTTATTTCTCGAGATCACTTTGTCAACTCCTCACTCTTCCTGATCAGTCCCCTTATATATTAAAGCCATTTTTACTAGTAAATTCCGGACTGCGGCTTAAATAAAAACAATTGATTCTGGCCTTTTTCTAGATAACTCTGGTCACAAAAACAATGTTTACATAAGATAGTCGTAAACTCTTAAACAGTTTTTTATAACTGCGTACCCGCCATAATTTTAACTTTTATACCTGGCTTAGACAGAGTCGGTTTTATGGACTATACCAGTGTGCTGTTTCGTAACATTACCCCCTCCTTAAATGGAAGTTCCTCCTGGAACTTTTGTGTAGCCGAGACTGGATGTTTGAATCGGCAACTGGCCCCATTTCTACACTTTCCGATCTTATGGAAATAGCAGGGCACCGTCTTCATCGGATACTGATAACGGGGGTTGTAGCTGCAAATTAATATCTGGACACCGGTATCTTGAAAGATAATCTCTACCATGTTCCTGATGATTCGCCAATCCATCTGGTTACTCGCTATCTTAGGCATAGCCAGTTTCTTCACGTTGGATTCCAACACATGGTCTCGGAGTTTTCGAAGTGCTTCCCACACATCGCGGTAGGTAGATCGATCATGGAATTCGTTTTTAGTTGCTCACTATATGACCTAGATAGTTGAATCGGGTTTGGAACAGCTGACATTTCTTCGGGTTTAACATAAGCTGGGCAGCTTGGAGTTGTTTGAATACGTCTTCCAAATTCTTCAGATGTTCGTCAAATATCTTCCCCAGTACTACGATGTCGTCCAAATAGACCAGCAATGTCTTCCAAGACAACCCTCTCAAGACATTTTCCATGAGTCTTTCAAATTTCGCAGGCGCATTACAGAGCCCGAATGGCATGACGTTGAATTGCCATAATCCAGATCCGGTGGTAAAAGCAGTCTTCTCTTTGTCTTCTGGGTCCATTTCCACTTGCCAATAACCAGGTCCAAGGTGGAAAACAGTTTCCTGCCGGCCAAAGTGTCTAGCGTATCGTCAATTCGAGGCAGAGGATAGCTGCCTTTCTTCATCACGTTGTTAAGCTGGCGATAATCCACGCAGAATCTCGTAGTTCCATCTTTTTCTTGACGAGCACTACTGGAGACATCCATGGACTAGCAGATGGTTCTATTACTTTTTCTTCTGTCATCTCTCGAATTATTCTTTCAGCTTCCTCTCTCTTCGCTCGTGGAAGTCTTCGAGCTGATTGTCTAATTGGCTTAGCATTACCAGTATCGATTTTGTGTTTGACGGCTGAGGTTCTGCCAGTCTTTCCTCCTTTTGGCACGAATAAGTCCCGATACTGCAAGAGAAATTCTCTCATCCTCTTTTTTTCAGCTCGATCCAAAGATTGACCAGCTACTGATAACATTTGTTCGAATCTGTCATTGGAATTGTCAGTGGTCGTTGTTTGACGATCTATAGACGTCACTGGTACGCAGGATCCAATCTTAGTTTACTTCTTGATGGTAATTGGGTAGTCATTCACGTTTATCACACGTACTGGGATCTCTTTCGCCGATGTAACCAATCCTTTTCCAATTAGTACTCCTTGGCCAACTTTTTCGTCGTGGTTCCTTGGCTCCATCATAACCGGTGTACCTTCCTCCATGATTCCCTGTAGCCGTGCTACTATCATGGTTTCGCTTCGTGCAGGTAGAACGGTATCTTCCTGTACAGCTGCCAACACCGCGCTGCCTTCATATGGATGCAGGAATACCTCCTCGGAACCCACTTTAATGGTTCTGTTTCTAAAGTCCAATTGGAAACCATGTACATTCATTACGTCCATTCCCAGAATCACGTCTTCTTCAATGTCAGCTACGATTACAGTTTGCGTGAACTTTTCTCCGCCAATTCCCAATTGGATTTGTGTCTCACCGTAAACGCTGGCACTCTCATCTGTGGCGGTCCGCAGTCGCAGTCTCGTTGGTAAAAGCTTCTTCTTGGAGTTTATTAGTTCTGGTCGTATAATGGTTCTAGTTGCTCCAGTGTCAACCAGCAGAAGCTATCAGCATGAGAGGGTCTTTGGAACGATCATGGGTCGGTGCTGCCCCCTCGTAGCCGACCCGTTCTAGTTTTCCTGTGACTGGGGTTCTTGGTTTGCAGGAGTCTTGGGGCGCTTACATGAACTACGTACATGCCCTAGCTCGCCACAATTCCAGCATCTGATCTTTCTCGGCTTCTTGTCCATCATATTTTTCATTAAACTGACGAATTGGTCAAATCTGTCTTCGTCACCTTCTTCTTGGATGGTCCTGATTTTGTTATATCCTGAAGCCTTCGTTGCTGCTTCATATTCAAGGGCAGCTGTCAATGCGTCGACTAATGTTTTCGGATGGGCTAAACGAAGCGTCCTCTGCATATCGGGGTCACGTAAGCCATCAATAAAGGCCGGGATGCCCAGACATTCCATCATGTTCTCTGGTGCTGACGGATAAGCAAATCGAACTAGTCGGGCAATGTCTACTTCATATTCTTGAAGGGATTCATCACGTTTCTGCCTTCGGTTCTTCAGCTGAGATTGGTACAAATGTTCTAAATGTTCATGACCATATCGCATGTCCAACCTCTTGTTCAGCTGCTCGAAGTCATCCGTTTCTTCCAAAGGTATCGTCTGGAGTATATCTAAGGCATCTCCGCGAAGCGCGATGGTTAAGTTCACTGCCTTCTCTCTATCGGACCAATTATCCACTCTAGCGGCTGCTCCAAATTGTTTCACATAATTGTTCCACGACATTTTTCCATCGAACGTTGGGGCCTTGACTCGGGTAAAACTTCCAATGTCTTCAAACTTAGGTAGTGTTTCTGGCTTGCAAGGTTTCGTTTGTTCGAACTTTTTTTCCTCCTCTGGCGTGCCTCGCGTTCTTGAATCGGCAATCTTCTCTTCTAACTCCTTGATTTTCTCGTCTATCATTATAATCTTATTCTCGATTTTCTCGTCCATCGTTGACATTTTATTCTCGATTTTCTTGTCCATTGTTGACATTTTATTCTCAATTTTCTCGTCCATCGTTGACATTTTATTCTCGATTTTCTCGTCCATTGTTGATATCTTATCCTCGATTTCAGATTTTAGAGACGAAATTTCATTTTCAATGTCAGCGGCAATGTCGTTTTTCATTAATAAGATATCGGCAGATATATCGTTCTTCAAAGTAGAAATATTCTCGTCCATGCTAGCAGAAATGTCGTTCTTCATAGCACAAATCTTCTCGTCCATGTTAGTCGAAATATCATTCTTCGTAGTAGAAATCTTCTCGTCCATGTTCTCTTCCATGGCAGAAATCTTCTCGTCCATGTTAGCAGAAATATTAGCAGAAATAGACGAGATTAAGGTGGAAGCCTCGTCAGTAAATAAAACGGTTTCTGGATCAAAGCCGTCATTTTCCAGTGCTCCTTCAAGTCTTTCTACTAATTCACTTTTCTTACCGGACGTTTCCAACTCACGTTCTTCCAATTCTGCTCTTAATTCCGCCACTTTCAAATCACATAGTCTCTTGGCCATTTTTACGTAGCAATTTATTTATATTATCCCACTTCTGACACCAATGTAATGGTTTTGTTATTTATTTAAACAATAAACGGGTGGGATAAATTTCAAACACACTGTATGGCTACTTACTAATTTATTTAAACACTAACTCACTAACACTTAATTTATATATACTTAACTAATCACTTAAATTTAATTTATATGTACACAAACTTGATTATTGATTTATATTAGCACTTTACTGTTCGGTGTATTTTTGTTTATTTCTCGAGATCACTTTATCAACTCCTCACTCTTCCTGATCAGTCCCCTTATATATTAAAGCCATTTTTACTAGTAAATTCCGGACTGCGGCTTAAATAAAAACAATTGATTCTGCCCTAGCTTTTCTAGATAACTCTGGTCACAAAAACAATGTTTACATAAGATAGTAGTAAACAGTTTTTTATAACTGCGTATCCGCCATAATTTTAACTTTTATACCTGTCTTAGACAGAGTCGGTTTTAGGGACTATACCAGTGTGCTGTTTCGTAACAATATATATATATATATATATATATATATATATATATATATATATATATATATATATAAATATATTTCTATGTTTAGTTATCTTGTCATTAATGTCTGGTTCTACTATTATGAACTAAATAATAAATATTTAAATTTTCATTGTTGCTATTATAATAATAATTCCTTCTATCTATTCTAATTTCATATGTACATACATTTTGCATATATTTTATGCCTTTTAATAACTTCTTGTATTGAGAACCATCTTATGCAAAATGTTCCCAATGCTTTCCTATGAAACCTTGCAATCCTTCTTTACTTTTTTATTGTTTTCTTCATTTCTCATGATACTTTCTTCTATTTTTATTCTTTTTATGTTTTCACTAATTTTCTTGTTACTTTCATTTATTTTCTTATTTCTATTCTTCTTTATATTTTCATTAATTTTCTCGTTCCTTTCTTCAATTTTCTTATTTATAGTGTCATTTATATTCTTGTTAAAGTTTTCATTTTCCGTATCATTTTCATTCACTTGACATACTTTTTCTTTAAGAATTTGTATATTTTTATTCGTTTTGATTATTTCCCTATCCATTTTTCTTGTATTTCCTTGTATGTCCATGCTTGGGTTTTGCAGGGACGTAAGAACTATTTCTAAATCAGTGTCATTCAATACGAAACCTTTATTTGGTGATTTCATTTGAGTATCAGATATATAAATTTTATTGCTATTATTTTCATTATTCTCACAGTTTCATTATTTTCTAGAACATATTCAATATTAAATAAATATGATAAATCAAGTAACGAATATATTTCATTTCTACTACCTCCCATTTTGTATTTGAGGGGCTAACGACAAGTTTGTTTCTGTCCTGAATAATTTTGTTCAGAACGGGAAACATTCTCAAAATTTTCTTCTTCTTCTTCTTCTTCGATTCCATTTTCATAACTATTATTATATAATTTCTAAGATGCAAAATTTGGTTGACCGTTATTACGGAAATATTGATTATTATTCTGGAATCTATTATTATTATTATTATTATTCAGGAATATATTATTATTATTTTGTGATGTAAAATTCCTATTATTTCTTGGATAGTCTGCAAAATGTCTCGAAGTTGTTGACATCGGTTCTGGCTTTGGTAGTTTATTCGCAGGTATCTGGTGAGGTCGAAGTACATTACGCCTTGGTCCAAACACTTGAGAATTAGTGGGGTAATTTAGTGGTTGCTGAGGCCGTGGTTGAAAATTTATAGATTGACTTGTAAAAGTTGATCTTTGATAATTGTTATCATTACTATTATTATATTGGTATTGATTATTATTGTTATTTCTATATAGTTAAAGCTAAACTGCATGATTAAGTTCAAATTTTAATGCGCCACTCTTGGCGTCCTGGCACGTTTACCAAATTTTAAAAGAACATTTTCATTTTAAATCCGCCACACCTGGCAACACTGGCGACACGACACTACTGGACAATTACAGATAGTGTCGTCGGTCGCTTAGACATGTTGTTGGTTAACAAATGTCGCGTGATAAATAAAACAGGTATGTTTTCAAAGCTTCTATTTATTCAAAATACGATCCATTTAATTCAATACAACGCTTGGAACAATTAAACAGTATTTGTAAGTTTTTGGGACATTCGTGTACTCGAGGCAGGTTGTGAAAAACCTTTTATTTCAATTAAAGGTGTTTTGCAACCATACATTTTTTTTATGAAGAATGACATTTTTCCCTAAAACTAAAAATAAATAAACGGTTTTAAAGATTAAAAGTGACTTTTCCGCATCTGTGAGATGCTCTGATCAATATTCTATCATAAAATTGTCACTTATATATACTTCGGGGATATATCGTGCTAACAAACCGAAATTTGTACCAAAATAACCAAAAATGTAGTATATCTGGATTTATAGGACCCGTTGTACTCGCTAGTCAGCTGATAATCAATAGGGTACATCTGTGAGACACATTGAAAAATATCCAGTTATAAAATTGGTCACTTGTATACACTTCGGAGGCTGTCTCGTGCTAACAAACTGAAAATTCTCCAAAAATTATAAAAGTTTGCTACTTCAAGTACCATAGCATTCGTTGTACTGGCTTTAGTGAGCTGAATATCAATAGCGTTCATCTTTGAGACGCCCTGAATAATACCCAATCATAAAATTGGTCACTAGTATATACTGCGGAGACAGTATCGTGCTAACAAACTGAAATTTCTCCCAAAATTACAAAATTGTCGTACTTAAAGTTCTATAGCACCTGTTGTACGGGCTCTGGTGATCTGAAAATCAATAAGGTTCATCAGTGAGATGTCCTGAATAATATGCATTCATAAAATTGGTGACTTGTTGCACTCCGGAGGCTCTATCGTGCTAACAAACTGAAATTTTTCCAAAAATGTCGTACTTCAAGTACCATAGTACCCGTTGTACTGGCTCTGGTGAGCTGAAAATCAATAGGGTTCATCTGTGAGATGTCCTGAACAATATTCAATCATAAAATTGGTGACTTGTTTCACTCCGGAGGATGTATCGTGCTAACAAGACATGTAACGAAAAGTGGCCGACGACATACACACAGGATTTTTTTTCTAAAAACCGTTTTTTCGTATTGTTCTTGATGAAAAACATAAAAATAACTCAAATTTTTTTTTCAAAATTCCAACTTTTATTGTAGTAAACCAATACTTTTAAGTAAAACATGAACTGGACTATAACTGAAAAAAAAATAATTCAAATAAAACAACATATGGATCTTCTGTATATATATATGCAGACTTGTAACTAATGACTCCATTTTAGTTGTGTTATCGTCAAGTTTATTATCTATACTTGATAAGATAATGTATTTTTGTACCCACTAGTAAATAAAAGATACCGTTGTTATCATTCGTGGCAGTATTCATATATATCATCTAGATATGTTACATATTTTATTTTAAACGTATTTTAATGTAGTTTCATGGAAATCGTTTACATATTGACGTTTTTCGTTGGAAAATTTTGTATATTACTTTTCCGCCCAACCTATCTAATATGCGAGAAAAGTATTGGTTTACCACAAAAAAAGTTGGAATTTTGAAAAAAAATTTGGAGTTATTTTTACGTTTTCCATCAACAACTTAACTTCATACATTTTTTCGATTTTATCAGCTGGATGTTTTTTGACACGTTTTTGGATCTTTTTTATGACGACAGCTTTGATAATGGCCTAATGGCATATTAATAAACATATACACACTGAGTACTCGTCGTTTACATTCACTCAATTCACATCTAGTGTGTACACCATACCCACAGACAGTTCTAAGATATTACTGCCTGGAAGCTTAGTTCCTTTCGGTATATTTAGCTTGTTTGCCATCAAACGTTTGTAAATTCCTGTTTGGTTGCATATTCCTCCATCTGATACCCGCCCATTGGTACCAGTGTGAACATATATAAAGTCATAATTTGCATTGACTATTGCAAACAATACAACACTGAAAGTACCTTCATAGTTATAATAAAATGAGCCACTATTGGCTAGTTTTTACTTTTCCGCCCAACCTCTCTAATATGCGAGAAGAGTATTGGTTTACCCACAAAAAAGTTGAAATTTTGAAATTTTTTTTTGAGTTATTTTTATGACTTTCATCAATAACAATACGAAAAAACCGTTTTTAGAAAAAAAACGTGTGTGTATGTCGTTGTCGTCGGCCACTTTTCGTTACATGTCTTGTTAGCACGATACAGCCTCCGTAGTGCAACAAATCACCAATTTTATGATGGAATATTGTTCAGTACATCTCTCAGAAGAACCATATTTATTTTCAGTTCACCATAGCGAATACAACAGGTGGTATGGTACTTGAAGTACGACATTTTTGTCATTTTTTGAGAAATGTCAGTTTGTTAGCACCATACAGCCTGTGGAGTGCAAAAAGTCACCAATTTTATGATTGCATATTATTCAGAACATCTCACAGATGAACCAGTACAACAGGTGCTATAGTACTTTAAGTACGACATTTTTGTCATTTTTGGAGAAATTTCAGTTTGTTAGCACGATGCAGCCTCCGGAGTATATACAAGTGACCAATTTTATGATTGGATATTACTCAGGGCGTCTCAAAGATGAACTCTATTGATATTCAGCTCACAACAGCCAGTACAACGGATGCTATGGTACTTGAAGTACATTTTTGTAATTTTTTGAGAAATTTCAGTTTGTTAGCACGATACAGCCTCCGGAGTATATACAAGTGACCAATTTTATGATAGGGTATTATCCAGGGCGTCTCAAAGATGAACCCTATTGATATTCAGCTCACTAAAGCAAGTACAAGGAGTGCTATGGTACTTGAGGTACCAAATTTTTGTCATTTTTGGAGAATTTTCAGTTTGTTAGCACGATACAGCCTCCAGCGTGTATAGAAATGACCCATTTTATGATTGAATATTGTTCAGGGCGTCTTATAGATGAACCTTATCGATTTTTAGCTCACCAGAGCTAGTACAACGGGTGCTATGGTACCTGAAGTGCCACATTTTTTGTCCTTTTTTGGAGAAATTTCGGGTTGTTAGTACGATACAGCCTCCGAGGTGTATACAAGTGGCCAATTTTATAATTGGATATTTTTCAAGGTGTCTCACAGATGTACCCTATTGATTTGCAGCTGACTATAGCGAGTACAGCGTGTCCTATAAATCCAGATATACTGCATTTTTTGTTACTTTTGGAGAAATTTCGGTTTGTTAACACGATACATCCCCCGAAGTGTATACACGTGACAATTTTATGGTAGAATATTTTTCAGGGCATCTAACAGATGCGGAAAAGTTAGTTTTAATCTTTAAAACCGTTTATTTAATAACGATATGCTTTCCGTCCATTGCTCTCAAACAGTTGTTAAATTGTCACATATTCTTAAATCATTTGCAACTTGTTGCCACTCTTGTCTATTTGATGGTACCTGAAATAGTTGCATCTGTATATCTATATATTTATTATATATTTTTTAGATGAATGCCGATGTTAGTGAGTGAATATGGAAAAATATTTACTGTACAATCACCTTTATACTCTCTTCCTGATTTGGAGAGTCAGGAAATTTCTGTACAGTATAGGGCTACCTCAACACCACTTCATCTTCTACAATCACAAGCAAATCGCAAAAAAAGAGTTCCTAAAAATGAAATCAGTGAAACTGAGAAGAAAAAGGCGTGTATTGGATTTAGCGCATAACGTCTTGACTGGTGATGCAAATAATGAAAAGGAGAATGAGTATGCAATTGCGAGAAAACGAATAGGTTACCAATTACAAGGAGTGGAAGAACGTCAAAGAGTTATTGCCGAAAAAGTAATATTCGAACTTATGTTTTATGTGAGGATAGGAAAACTCACAGAAGACGCTACTGTATATTGCGGTAACCCATCTGCCCAAAAAACTAGCAATACTTCCTCCTTTTATCAATATCCTTCATATTTTTCATCACAACTTAACAATACAAACACAGGTCCATACACAGTCCAACATTCGCAAAGCACTACTACAACGCCACAGGAAAACACCTACCACACACTTCATTCTAATATGTCAGAGATCCAAACCTATATTAATGATTACCAACCCAATGAGATAAATGAATGAAGATTAATTCAATTCCACATATAATTTTTTTTATTCATGTAAATTTGGGTTTCAGAAGCAAAAGAGTACAAAGTTTTTTTTTTATAATTCGCGTATAAAAGAGACTTCATTATAACATTGTTTACAGTGTCACAATGAAGCTCTTTGAACACTGTTATAGTAATTTTTAGTGTACAGTTGGTTATTGTATTTAGTTATATTTTTATTTGACATTTCTCTTTAACCTTGACACAAATTATAAATAAAATGGTCTAGCGTTGTTCTAGCTAGCAAATTATTATATTAAAGGTAAATTAGAATGATTTATATATTAAAAATACTAATGAATAAAGTACGCTAACGTTTATTTATCAATGATTTGTCAATTGTTTATTTTTATATTGTATAGGATCAATATATAGGTATACAAAACGTTCGATTCTTGGGATAAATTACCAGATATCTATGTGAAGATGTATTATAGAAATAATTCTGTTTATGATATAATATAAGTAGATCGCCAGAGCATATTCGAAGAAGCTCTTTTTTAAACAAATAATCAGCCTCTGTTTGCTTAAATGAAAGTTTGTTTACATTTTACACAAATATTCGGTTATAATATGTCAGAAGTCAAAGTGCTGAATAAAACCATCTGTGATCTGACCAATTAGGAATCTACAGAATTGCCAACTTAAATTCAAACCAGTCCTCCTAGTTTAAAAATAGGGATTATATGAAATTCTATTTTATCTAAATAATTAAATAAATACAAATTATAAAAAATATTGTGTAAGACTTGTGCCACAATGACTCGTGATTTGCACAACTCACCGCTTCGCGGTTCATTGTGCAAACTTCACTCGTACTACAAAACGAGTCATTGTGACACTTGTTTCACAAATAACTATTTTCATGCTTAAGTATTTTGATAAAAATGTTATTTGAGTTTCATATTATAAAAATAAATATGTTTTCGAACTTTATCATTACTTTACCTACTTTCAAATATTCTTTCTTGAGTGCCTCATAAATGGCTCGGCAGGTTTCACGAACGATTTGGCCTATGGACTGAGGCGATATAGCTGTACTGAATCTGAGGTCTTCAAAGGAATTTCCAGTAGCCAAATGTCTTAAAGTACCGGTTAATCTTTCTTCCGCACTAATTGCATCTCTCATGACTGTATTTTGTTTAGTAATTGTGGGTCGTACTAACTATAATAATGTTTTGAAGGAATCGTCGTCCATTCGTAGGTAATTCTTAAAATCTATTGGTTCTGTGTTGCGTAATACGTCAAGTAAATTCATATGGGAATACATATGTCTGTGGAGCAACCATTTTTTACACCACATTTTTTTCTGCTTTTTCATTTTATTACTGCTCTCATCCGAGAACAACGCTACTACTACAGCAGATATTGTCTTTTTGGAAACAGTCGGAACAATATACTAAACTAATTGTATAACCGATCGCTTGGAAGCATTCACGTCTGTGGGCAAAACTATCTACGATTTGTCAGTACGATTTAAAAAATGCAACCCATTGTACGATCAGTAGTACAACAAATTGCAGCGTCTGGGGGCCGTTTTAGTAGATATGCAACACGGATTCTAGATAATTCCTTATGTAAAATAACATGGGAAATCGCTAAAGTTCATTCTGCACTTCTTTGACCAAACCAAGGTCATTACGGCTGCGACGTCATCAACCTCCAAGGTCATTACGGCTGTGAGATCATTTACCCCAGCCGTAATGACCTTGGTTTGGTAAAAAATGTGCAGAATGAACATTAGCGATTTCCCATGTTATTTTACATAAGGAATTATCTAGAATCCGTGTTGCCTATCTACTTCTGTTTCAGGTAGAAACTTCGACTTATTTTCCTTCTTCTTTCCTTTCCTTCTATTAAATAATATAATATATCAAACATTAATTTATTAATAATATCACAATCAATTTAATTATTTATACTCATTTTCATTTCTTCCTTTTATTAGGATTATTCCTCCGTCGCTGTCTCTACTTTTTGTTCATTGAAATCCCGAAGGTCTGATAAGAACCAAACAGAGGGGAATACAGTGTTGGCTACTACCCAGTCGAGAAAAATATATAAGTAGAACTCGGAGAAACTTTGATTTCTGCGATAAAATACACCCATTTCTTTCGATTTTCGGTCTCTTTTTAAAAGCACGGAATAACACAAGTACGTGTTTCTACTTAATTTCGTTTTATTTTTTTTTGTTGTTGAGATAACTCTGTGATAAGGACAGCACTAGTATAACAATTATAAAAATGATGTAATTTATATGCTAATATTTATCAGACGATGATTATTTAAAGTCGATAACAGTGTTGGTTAATATTGCACTGCTGTTTAAATTTTATTTAAAGCAATAACAATCTATGGATTATTTACGAGTACAAAAGTTCGTGATTAGTGTACCCAATGTGGAAGACGATTTTAAAAATTACTTCTGGTTGGAAAATTCTATAACAATTTTAGTACTTATATGGAAATACCGCACGGCTGTTTAGTGCCATGTTTAGACCTTTCCTTGCATTAAGCAACATTTTATTGAAAATCAAGATATGCGTTTGGTTGTCCTTCTCTTATATTCCTGAAATCAATGTTCCCAGAAGAAAAACTATATATAAATTGTTCAGTATCAATTTCACACGATTTTTACGCCACTCCAAGCGAAAATCACAAAACGAACTGCGTTTGAATGGAGATAAAAATGCAAACTGAAACAAAATTGAAGAACTCTGGCATCAGTGCGTTACCTCCCATCCAAAACGATTCACTAGTCGTCTGCACAGATAACCCACAGATAGATGAGACCACAGATAACCAACAGATAGATGAGACACTGATTGTGGCGCCATCTAAAGAGCATGTCGACTAAACAATTGAGTGATGTTGAAAAGGTTTCTGTAATTTGAGGTTTTGGCGGTATATTCAAATCTACTGTATTTTAATTATTTTATTTCAAAATAGCAATTTATAATCCATCATTAGACATTTCATTCAATTTAACTCCATTAACTCAATAATGATTAGATGTTGAGCAAAATTAAATGAAATATCAAATGATGGACCATAAATGCTTAAAATGGAAAAAATAAAACTATACTCATATAAACGGTTTATTCATTTTGGTATAAAAATACACAACAAATAATTTCTTTCACAAAGAACTTTTCTTAACAAACAGAATATATAATGTAAAAACAATGCAATAATTAAAAATAATTTGAGTAACATACATTCTAGATTGGAGTATCATTAGATTTTTAAATGATGTTACATCAAGATAAAAGTTGAAAATTATTTAGTTTATACTAATTTATTTATTTATTATTATCCTCCTATACACACACAGAGCTGGACAAACTAGTGGAGTGTAACTGCACACTACTTAATCAAAAAAAGTGTTAGCAATGAGTAGTTAATTACTATTTTTGGCAACTTTCTGTGAAAGAAAATATTTCAGTATAATTACTGTGACTGTTAGAACAAAAGTAATTAAAATCTTTATAAAGGAAACGTAGTTAACTACTGCCCAGCTCTGTACATACAAGGTATATATAAGAGTGCTAAACAGCACTTATGACTGTACAAAATTTAAAATAATATATCTAACAGTTCATTTCCACTTGAAACACATCTTTATTTCTTTACTGGAAGTATTAAATATGTCTTCATGACTCTTAAAAATTCCACCGTCTTGTGGAAATCCTTTCTCGTTTCTGGATGAGCTTCTACAATTAACAACAGTTATATAAGTAAACACATAAATATGCTTGAAAATTTATATCAACAAAAGAAAACAAAATGTGCTCACTATTGAAATGATAATCAAAAATTGTTTGAATGTTTAAATTTGGAAGTTTTTGATTTTTTTTTGAATTAACGATTTTTGATTTCTGAATTATTGGTTGACTTCGTTTTTCATATTTTGTTTTTATTGGATATTTTGGATTTTTGGTTACCATACCATGGGCTATATATGAAAATCGTTTCTTAAGGAGTAAACTCAAAATATAAGTACTTAGTGGAAAAATAGTGATTTTGCTAATTGTAAAGCATTCATTTTTACTTTGTAAATGCCTTTAAGGGAATGTATTGGAATAAACTTTGGCATTAAATAAAATTATCAATTTTTACTACTTACTGATCAATTAAAATAAATGAAAAAAATATAATAAACAAGATTGTTAATTTTACATTATATACGTTTAAGAACATTTACATATTTATTAATTTATTTCTTAAAACTATCTACTCACGTTTGAAAAAAGAGAGGAGTTTATACCGATTAATGGTTTTTTCGCTTCGCAACACATATAGTAAAGGTGGCAAGGACTCAATACCTTCCATCCCATACCTGGTGAAGTGAATAGCTTCCACGTGTGGTGAAGGTGAAAATGGCTCAACACCTTTACTGGTGGAGGGAATAGCTATAACTATAACAATAAAACCCAGATTATTATTTTTCCAATGGGTACATTCTAAAATGTCCAAGATTATAGCATGCTATTTTGAATGAAATTAATTGTCTCGACCCTTACTCCGTGGAATCTACTCATATTACTGTTTTAAGTGAAACTTACCTTTTCTAGATAATTCCACAATAAGAAATTGACAATCGTTTCGATATTAAATATCATTGTCAGAATGACAGTAGTTATATTTCATTTGATGCCTACCTGATGTTTAATAATTATTTTTGGCTAAACCAAGATGTAACCTACCTTGTGATTGACTACAAGAAGTATGACATTATATTAACATATATTAAGTCAATCACAAGGTAGGTCACCTCTGAATGAAATGGAACTTCTGTCATTCTGCCGATGATATTTAATATCGAAACAATTGTCAATATATCTTAGAATTTTGAACATTTTTTCAATATGTTGTGGAATTATCTAGAAACAATAAGTTTCATTTAAAACTGCTACATTGAATACAATAAAATTTACCTTCAAATTCTGTTAATATCCTCTCATATTTTATTTATTTATTTTATTAATTTATTCATTTACGGGCTAGCCCAAGACGGCTAATATTACAGTGCTATAAAAATGCTACGACAACACAACAACATCAAGATATAAGATAAAATAGTTAAAGACAATAACAATAAATGGTAAATGGTAAAAAAGAGATAACACTACAGTATAAATGAAAGCTAAAAACTAAAAACTGCAAGTAATGAGAGTGTAAGGTCCAACACATGGTTTTTGAATCGGTGAGCTGAAGTATGAAAAATTGAAAGGTCAGCGAATGAACTGGCTAATCTAAGAACTCTAGGGATAAAACTGTTAGATGCATAGTTAGAACTATGGAAAGACACATAAAAAGCTTGTCTTGCCTTGTAGGACGAGTGGGTGCAACTAAGTATAACTTTGAGAGCAGTTAGGGGCTGTTACACAGCCCATTGATAATTTTAAATAGCAGTATTAAATCTCTTTGCTCTCTGCGAACCTCAAGAGAAAAAATATTTAATATGTGCTCCAAAAAACATAGTCATGGTAAACATGCAACTTAAAGGAAATATACCGCAAGTAGTTGTGCTGAACAACTTCAAGTTTAAGTTTATATGTAACATAATGTGGATTCCAAACTGAAGAACAGTAATCAAGATGCGTTCTACCTATAGAGCAATAGAGAGATTTAACAGCAATGATGTTCGTGAAATCACAAGTGATTCTCTATATAAAGCCAAGCATCTTCATTGATTTTTGGGTGACAATGGAGATGTGAGATTTGAAACTGAGTCTGGAGTCGAGGATTACTCCTAGATCTTTAATTTGAGAAACAGAGTCATATTTTCTGATGGGCATTTCAATTTTTCCATCTGGAGAATAATATGTATGGCTGGAAGGCATATCTAGAAAAAAATGTTTGTTATTAAACTCTTTTTTTTCAATTGCAGATAATAAATATCTTTAATTCTTCGTCTCCTGTATATGCCCTTCTACTTTGACGGGAAACAAAAATTTGTCTGTTATATCCCCCTTCATTGAATATTCTAAAATATATACATATTTAATAACATTTAATAAATCTATATAAAACAAATTACTCACCAGGCAAAAACAGGGACGCCAAAGTAAACTTTCTTAATAACCTGCCTGCGTCTCAAATTTTGAGAAACACTGTTTTTGAAAATGAAGGGGACATATCTTCCATTGTTTCCTCGTCGTCAAATTCGATGATTTATTCCCACTACCTTCCAGCCATATTAATTTTATATCTTCCTGGGTTGGAAGAACAAAACTGTATAAAGAAATAGTTGCCTTAGTAATAGAACAATTTTTAGTTTAGCTAATGTAAGACAACCATGATCTCTAAAGTTGTCGATTAAATGAGTTAAAATTCTGTATTTTATAAAAACAAAGAAAATGGTTGTTAATTTAGTAAGAAAAAAAGCTCAAATTTTTTTTAATTAAACTTACCGAGTATACCTCTTATTACACTCCTTGACCACACACTTTGACATTGTCTTTTCAATTAATAACAATAAAATAATAATAAAACAACGCAACAACAAATAAAAGCAATTAAAATCACACCAAAATACGGAATCCAAATAATAAACTCATCAGTTGGAACTAAGGAACGACCACAGATAGATAACTCGAAATTATCACAAACAGGATAAACGAAAATGACTGGACGAGCAACACAAAATACGTGTCAGTTTTCTGTGACGAGCAATATGACATCGCGCATACGCAGTTATAAAAACCAATATAATTTTATTACTAACGACGTTACAGTTTTCATTAATGTTTTGAATTTTTTTTGAAATCTACAGGCTCTATAGATGGCACGGTCTGCAGTGTCCCTAGCCTGGTCGTCTGTACATTACACAGTTCACAACCGTCTGGTCGGTAGTGCATGTTGCATTATCAGCTATTACTTACAGTAGAAACGCTGAGTCTTTTCCATCACGCGACTGATACGACATCAACCATATGCATCTTAATCAAAAAAATCTGACAAACGCTTGTATTGAGTTTCGCTCTTTTTCTGCTATTAGAAGAAGACAGTACCAACATAGTATGTGTTGAATAATATCGTCAACTAAGTCACATGATGGAAAAACTTCACTGTTTTTACTGTAGGTTACGTTAAGACTAAAGGTCTTCGCTCACTATACCGTACCGTGCCCTTACCAAAACGGTACCGACACATGCAAAAAAGTATTCTTTGTACAGAATCTTATGAGCTGTCGCCCACTACATCGTTCCATATACTACTGGAACCGTATCCTGCCATGACCGATCCGATCCAATATCTTTTGGAGAATATTTTGCAGAAGACGGAACGCTCCGCGCTTGGCACTCAATGTGATAAGACCTATTTGTGCAGCCAGCAGTACGCGGTGAAATAAAGTCAAGCGGAAATAATTATTGAACTTTTCTTCATTATCAAAAAGTTGTCGATGTAACGCCCAGTATTCTCTCTCCTTCATATTGTCGTGTTTTCAAAATATCGCTAATCCAAAACCATCTAGATGAATGTTTCTTTGTTTCAGTTTTTCCTTCCTCGTCTAACGAAGGGCAATTATAATTAATTCTCTATTGTTATATTTACTAAAAGCCATTTCAAATCACACAGTGAAAGAAATAATAATTTTTGTACAAAGAATATAATGTATAATATAAATTAAGCCGCGTTGTTTGCAAATCGGGATTGATGAAACTGGTACAGTATTGTAAGCGTCCGCACGATGTCCACACGTTTTAATGAGCGAGGGATACAGAATTGCCTCCGGCAACGGGCTGGATACGTTCCACTTACGGTCATGGCACGGTACGGTGTGGTGAGTGAAGACCTTTAAGCGGACCTTACATTATAATTGTGTTTTGCACTATACTATTTAAGAATCAGTTAAGCTTTAGTCAAGATAAGCTCCAGATTTCCCCAGCTTAAGATCCACTTAATCCCACTTTTGATCTTGGTTCTTGTTGGCAATTGACATGAGCGCATTCTCAGAAATTTTGAGAAGTGATTGTGTTACATGTTTAATATCTTACCTGCTTGGGTTGTTGAAAACAATAACAAATCGAGGAAAATTCTAAGTGAATGATATTAAAATAAAATTAATTAGCATGGGTCTCATCCTTGTAGTAGTTCAACTCTCGAATTCCCTTATGGATAAATAAATCTCGTTAAAAGAAATCCTTGTCTCTCGAAATCACCTGAAAAATAAATAAAACTTTCAGATATTCAACTACTCCTTTAATAATTATAAACAAATAAACTTGACCTTCAATTAGTGTATTCTTGTTATTTGATATAAAAATGGTCTCAATCTATATGGGTAATTAGCTTGCTTAGGAAGCTCCCACGGTCACCAGTGGTACTGGCCTAAAGGAAAAGAAGATATTTTGTGTGACAGATATTTCCGTTTTCCCTTTTTGAAAGCAACGATTGTGGAACGTGCTACGCTGTAAGCGGATTTATAAAAAGGAATTTTGTGGTGCAATCAAGGAGAAAGCGGCTTGGATATATTGTTTTAAAGCCAGCAACAGATAGTTGGATATATTTCTCTGATAACACTTAGCAAAATTCCAGTTCAAACGAAACTTCTATTGGAAGCCACATATTAAGGGCCCATACCAACCGAGGTGAGTCGCCAGCTAATTATGACCCAATGAATAAAAATAACTATTCGTTTAAAGACTTATTACAATTACCTTTTTCTTTTTAGCCCTTTTTTTTTCTTATTAGTTTCACTTTTTCTTGGTTCTCCCAAATTCACGAGTACTTTTCTCTGTGTAAGCTCTACGGGAAACCACTTTGGAACTGGGCATATTCTGGATGATATTTCCCTGACGAAGGATCCCAGGGCATAGCAGATAAGTTTAATTGATCTCAGCACATTTTTGGACAGTGTTTCTAGACTTCTGAATGTAGGTTTCGTTACACTCAGTAACCTCCAACAAAATTATGTCGGCTAAACTGCAAGTCATATATTATATAACATAACCATAGTTGAAAAGTAAATTGTTAGTAGAGTATCAATATTAATTCACTTAAATTTATCAACATAAACATTGTTAGATTGAACCCTATAATATAGGACATAAATTAAAGCTAAAATACTTACTTAAATTTTATTTGTACATATCGGGTATATGCATATAAACGGTATAGTAGGTATAGTCCTTGTATATAACTGTATGTATACTTTCTTGTAACACACTTGAGTTCTTTTCAAATTCACAATTGATAAAGCTTGGGTCAAATTGATTTGGATTGTTTTCTTTAATAGAACCTACCAACTCGTTGTTTACAGTGGCAGAATTACCCAAAAACTATCCCTGAGATAATTTGTCGTATATTTAATTTTGTTTAATCCCTATCAACTAAAGGGAATAACAATTGTTCGAATTTTTCCTGTCTGACTCAGTATACAAAATGGCACATAGAATCTTAGAAGTTGATGATGCCCTGGATGAGTTACATTTAATTATAAATGAAAAATGCCTGTGGATATGGTGTACACACTAGATGCAAATTGAGTGAATGAAAACGACGAATACTCAGTGTGTATTAATTTATTACTTTCAGGCTAAGCGCTTTCGGCTGTTAAGCCATTATCAAAGCCGTCCTATGAAAAAATACAAAGCTTGTGAAATTTTGAAAAATAAACAATTTAAAAAAGTTGAACTTACGTCATTTAAAAAAGTAATTGTCAAAGCCATCAAGTTGATCAAAAACAATACTCAAGATAGAACCATCGTTATGATTGAGTCATTCGAATAAAAACATTAAAATACCCTATTGTAAGGGTGTAAAATTATATTCACATGATGTAAATACACTCAAAATTAAAAAACTGAATTAAAACAGATGACAAGTTTGACATTAGAATTACGGTGGCTAATAAGCCGCGCGCCGTAAAAACAAGTGCATGACAATACAACATATTTACACGACGAACACTGAATCAAAAGCATGATTGTAAAGATGAAAAAAATTTTCCATAGTGAACTGAAAATTGTAGGGAACCCCTAATATTACATTTATTTTTAAATTTGAAAATGAAGTTAAAGATGTGAATAAAGCAAAAAAATTGAAAAACTCTATTCAAATTCAATTCCCAACATTCATCCAATTTAGATGAATAGTAAAATCCGCCTCATCCCTCGGCTGCATACTGAAACCGAATTAAGAGGTTGGATCCATTCCCCAGCCAGTCAGGAACAAGCGTAGTAACCTAAACGTGCGAAATGCTAGATAACATAAATCAAATATTTAGTTGTAAATGCATCCATGGAGGAAGGGGTAGGACCTACCCCTTCCACTCTTAACATACTCCTATGATTTCTTCTCTTCTTGTACATGCCTAGTATGGGTCTAGGTTTGTAACAACTGACTTAAATTCATAATCACATTGTGTTCTTGACGTCGGGCTATGTATGGGACATAGTTTGGTCCATTAGGTCACAATCACTATGCCATTACATCTAATTCATATGTGAGACCGTCGGTTGTTGGGTTCACCTTGCCAGCGTATTTCTTCCACCTTAGTCAATAGATTATATAAGCTCCTCCATGGATGCATTTACAACTAAATATTTGATTTATGTTATCTAGCATTTCGCACGTTTAGGTTACTACGCTTGTTCCTGACTGGCTGGGGAATGGATCCAACCTCTTAATTCGGTTTCAGTATGCAGCTGAGGGATGAGGCGGATTTTACTATTCATCTAAATTGGATGAATGTTGGGAATTGAATTTGAATAGAGTTTTTCAATTTTTTTGCTTTATTCACATCTTTAACTTCATTTTCAAATTTAAAAATAAATGTAATATTAGGGGTTCCCTACAATTTTCAGTTCACTATGGAAAATGTTTTTCATCTTTACAATCATGCTTTTGATTCAGTGTTCGTCGTGTAAATATGTTGTATTGTCATGCACTTGTTTTTACGGCGCGCTGGCTTATTAGCCACCGTAATTCTAATGTCAAACTTGTCATCTGTTTTAATTCAGTTTTTTAATTTTGAGTGTATTTACATCATGTGAATATAATTTTACACCCTTACAATAGGGTATTTTAATGTTTTTATTCGAATGACTCAATCATAACGATGGTTCTATCTTGAGTATTGTTTTTGATCAACTTGATGGCTTTGACAATTACTTTTTTAAATGACGTAAGTTCAACTTTTTTAAATTGTTTTTTTTTCAAAATTTCACAAGCTTCACTCGGTGTCTAGAGGAGAGACACGTCCCAGTCTGTATCCAGCTACCGAGTAGCAGCTACCGGCTGTTTACAGTAATTTTTCATAGTTCTTTCGAAAAAATGTCGTACGAGGAAGTTTTAAAATTAATTGAAGATTACCATGTGTTTTATTGCTTTTGGAATGTTTCAAGTCCCGACTACAAAAATCGGGAAAAAAGAAAAGCGACCCTGGAATCTCTGGCTGCAAAGCTCAATGTAACAGTGGCGGAGATCGAAGAGAAAATCGATAATTTAAAAACATCCTTCAACCGGAAGAGCGAAAAAATACTCTGACGAGTGGGACCTCTCCCACAAAGTCCATATGGTTTGCTCCAACCATCATAAGCAAATCTTCAAAATCATTCGGCGTCAGCCGGGTGAAATTCCCAGCTACTTACAGTCTTAATTTATTCAATAATGTATTACCGTAATCCGTGATTCGTTAACAAAAAATTTATAAATAATATTAGCTTGTCAGAAACATTACACAAATAAAGTGAGAAAAAGTTCGTTGCTTTTTATGGCACAGTCGGTTTTCAGAATTGGTTTATGTCATAAAAAAAATCCTGTTGCTTGGCTTAATGGCTCACTGTGATTTTTAAAGGATCAACGATTTCAATGTATAATATGTGCACATCTTTTGAAGTCTTTCTTGTTACGCTTGTGTCTTTAAATTTATACATTTTAGCCAGTTGGATTATCTCTAGTAACTTTTTAGCTGATTCTCGTTGAGACTACTTGAAATTATCTAAAAATCTTACGGCATTTGGTTTCTTAAAAAGAACATCGTGGCTAGATGATATATATTATCTCCCTGAAAGTAACATATGTTTACTGGCTGATTCTCAAAACAGATACCTGTTGTTTTTAACTTTTATATTTTCCAAGATACTCGGTATCTGTTCGATAAATGTCTAATGAATTTCACTCAAAGAGAATTTTTTTCTTAAACTTGGTGTCGCGTGTATGAAACTTTACCGACTTGGGATAATTTCAGAATTAATGGTAATAAAAATCCAACTAAGTTTATTCTAAATATATAATAAAAAAATGCGTTGTGGCCATCACAACACTTCCTCAGACACGATACATGTCAAGTTTTTGACAGTCATGTCGTACAATAAATGAAAAGTATTGATTTGTTTTGAAATGGTTAAATAAATCTCACTACACTACATATTTGAGATTTGTTTTGGCTTTGTTAGTTTTTAGCTGCTTTAGTCCAGCCATAAAGGCAAATAAAACTACATTTTTTGAAAAAATGTTTCAAACAAAAGTTGTTCAAAATTTAATTATCTCCAAGTTTTATTTGTAAAAACTAATAAAAAAACAAAAGCCCTTTATTAAAAAGTAAATAAACAAAATAAGACATATAAAGGTAAAAATACAGGTATAAGAAATAAAAACAGTGAAATCATACAAGCATAAACAAATTTGGAAAGAATATTTCGAGGAACTGCTAACGGATAAAATTCCCAGACATTTCTTTTTTGCTAATTTAACGTAAAAATACCAATATTTGAAAGGTAACAGTAGCATAAACAGCTAAAATTCACTAAGATACTTTGTTTTTGCCCATTTAACGTAGAAATCCAATGTTTAAAAGGTAACAGTAGCATAAATACCTAAAATTCCAAAAGATACGCTGTTTTTGCTCTTTTGACGTAAAAATACCAATGCTTAAAAGGTAAAAGTAGCGTAAATACCCAAAATTCCCTAAGATGCTTGGTTTCTGTACATATGACATAAAAATATGATTGTTCAAAAGGTAACAGTGGCGGAATTACCCAAAATTACCTAAGATACTTTATCATTGCTCATTTAACGTAAAAACACCAATATTTAAAAGGAAATAGTGGCATAAATACCTAAAATGCCCTTAGATACTTTGTCTTTGCTCTTTAGACTTAAAAAAACTAATGTCTAAACTGTGACAGTGTCATAAATACCCAAAAATCACTAAGAAACTTTGTCTTTGGTCACTTAACGTAAGATTACGAGTGGTTAAAAGGTAACATTGGAACGTCAAACGTTGATGTTATCGCGATGATATTTGAAAACAACAAAATAATGATAATAATGTTAAATTTTAATATGATGATCGTTAGGTATGTTAATGAATGAATAATACACCGATTGTCTATCGCTATTAATTTAGGATTAATAACGGGCATAGTTCTTTATCAGATTTATCCTCGTTAATTTTGAAAACTTGATGCTTTTGTTTGCTTCGACATCGTGATGGGAAACAGTCTATTGAGTTATTATTATACTAAAAAGATATGGATGTAATTTTTAAATAATATAAAACAGTTAATTATTTATACAAAATTATCTACCATTGTTTGATTTATGTTTTGTTTTGTAGACAAAATAAACTTAGGAAAGTCATTGCATTTTTACATTTCCTTACACCGTTCACGTTGAATTTGAAAATATACTGGGTGGGGTAGAGTAACTTGTTTATTTGGAAATTCAATAAAAAAAAGTAATGTAGATGATCATTTTATCTTGTGAGCAATACCAAGTACATCATGTAAAGTTTATGTTCATGCAGCTTTAAATACGACACCAGGCCGATATGGCGCCCCTTATTGTCAATTATCAGCATCATGTCGTTCAATCCTTAAGGATTAAGGCTAATGCTAATGCATTGCATTTTGATCCATTTATTGAGGTGGATAATTCCTCTTCTCAATTCCAGTCACTTTCAAAATTCCAATTCTAGTCACCTTGAAACAATTTCCATTCTAGACAATTTTTTTACACAACAGTTCCTGGTCTCTTTTAATCCTCACGCCGCATTTTGTCCCCATTCACTTCTAATAAACTCGGCCACCGAAAAACAGCGACCTTTTCTTCCAAGCCACTTTTTACTCAAATTTCCACACGAGCTTCGCTCAATCAAACCCCAATCAAATTCGCCCAACCCCAGCCCTGAGGAGGAAACTAATTCTATATCTGGGCCCGACTTTCTATAAAACCCCAAAAAACCTACTAAAAACTCAAAACAAACCAAAATACAGAAGAAAGGATCGGACATATCTCACATCTTTTTCTGAGCATTCCTCTTTGTCTAGGCCAAATCTGGATCCATTCTGTAATTTTCCTTTGCGTCCGTTTTTGTCAATATACTGCAACTATTTCCATATTATCGATGGGTATATTGGCTATAGCTTGACGAAGTTTGTCGTTCAGGTGGTCCCGGGATTAATTCCGAACGATAGCGGTGAGCCTCCTAACGTCAGGCATTGCAAGAAGCTTTTCTGATGAATTTTTTCGAACAACAGCAGAGCGCCTGGCGTAAAACTTTGTCGAGGTTTTGCGGTGTTCTTAGTGTTGGTGGAAGTCCAGGTTTCTTCTTATTCATATCAACAGTTTCCCTGGAGTTGTTTAACCATGAATCAATCGTCCGCCGTCATGAAACACGTCCACGAGGTGCAATATTGAAATAAGACAGAATAAGTATTTGAACAATGAGTTTCCAAAAATTGCAAAATTTCCTATAAACGTTTATCCGCGTTCCGTGTCTACAAATTTCGAATTCTGCTTCTTTTCACAGTCGGTTCGATTGCTTTTTAATCTCAGTCCCAGTTTAAGCAGTTTATTTAGGAACTCTCTGTCATTTCAGAAGTAGGAAACGAGAAAGAAGGATTTACTGTTTCAAACAACCTATTTTGGAAATCTTTTGTTCATAATACCTATTGATATATTTCCAAAATATGCATCCTAAATCATGAGTTAGGTTCCTACATTCATGTACTGATGTGACTATATTTAGAGGAATTTTAATGTTGATTCAATCCATACTTAAAAATTGCTTTTTCTTTCACATTTAGGTATCGGTGGCATGAGCTTATGAAAATTAATTTCGTTTTTGTAATAACCTCATAATTTTATGATTATTTTTTTTCAGACGAAAATAACAACGAGGTAGGAAAACCGCTGTCATCAGAATGTAATAACGCCCGTTGGCAAGAGAAACTAAAAGGGTACTTTATCCTAAAGAAAGAATAATTATACTCGAGGTACTTACCTCCTCGCGTCAAACAAATTTCCTTCCTGAAAAAATAGACGCCTGATACCTCAGTTAAAAAATTTCATGGGTCCAAATGATTCGAATACGGTCCCTTCAAATCGAAGGGCAGCTGCTGTCAGCAGTGCCATATAGCAAAAGGGTAAGAGAAAATAAACTGTTATCCTTTGATAAAAAAGAAGGGCCTTCGGGTTCGAGCGGGAAAGGATGAACTCCCTCAAAACGCAGTGCTCGCTTGGACTTACAAATGCCAGAATTAGATTTTTGGTCAGGTACGTCGATTGAATGCTCAAAATACTCGTTTTCCTATTTTCCCCTAGCTCACCTCATGGTAGAGAAGAGTAGGTGGTGAGATAAAAGAAAAACGTGTGTTCCAACATAAAAAAACAAAATTATATTATCTAAAATTAGAATACATGTGATAAATGTTTATAGAAAAAAAAACAATACCCCCAATAAATTAAGTCAATACCTCTGAGGTCAGTGAAACCCCGAAATGCAGAGTGATTTGACGAAAACAAAATACTAATTTAATTGCGAATCTTGAAAGAAAACGTAGGTCGTGAGATTACGATGAAGTTTGAGAATGTCCACCTATCTCAATAATTATTCTATTGACTAAGGCATTAGATGACGCAGAAGAAAAAAAATCTGCTCGAAAGATTGTTCAGGACAATATATTAAGAATGCTTTATTATGCTTATATAAGGTCGAAAGTGGAGTATGCATCTCAAGTTTGTTGTCCTTTCTATTAGGTTCATGGAGGTAAACTTGAATCAGTACAAACACAATTTTTAAAATTTCTTTCATTCCGAGCAGACAATCTCTATCCTCCTATTGGTGGGTCTAATACTGAATTTATGCAGAGACATGGGTTTAATAGTAAGTTTGCGTTGTGATTGTCGCTGCATAACATTTTTGTTTAAGCTTGTTTAGTGTTGCCCAAATGCAAGAACAAGACGAGACTTAGCCAGTCTTGGTCTTGGTCTTGCGCCAATACACCTGGTCTTGGTCTTGGTCTTGGTATTGCGGTCCCAGTCTTGGTCTTGGTCTTGGTCTTGCAGCAAGAGTCTCGCAAGTCTCGCAATTAGGTATTAGCCTATTGTTATTTATTAAACATGGTTAAAACATATAAAACACAAATTAAAGACATTAACTTGACTGTATTTTAAAGAACATTATCTGTCTAGAAAGAAATTGATAGACCCTCACCTCATATTAATTCATTTTACCAAGAATCAATACAATTTACTGAATTTACCATTTATTTAAATAAAAATACAACACAAGTTATATTAAAGAACACTAAAGAATAGCTTTGACATTACTGTTACTTTATATTCATTCTTTTGACCAAGAATTAATACAAAGTAACCATCTGGCTGACTCATCACTTAACCTATTTCTATGTTTTCTAATTACTAATGATGCTTTAGAAAATAATCTCTCTGCAGGTACTGAAGTTGCAGGTATTGAGAGGAAATCACGGGCCATCTTCGATAAAGCCGGATACTCTGTCTCATGCGTCCTCCACCACTCTAAAATGTCTTCGGAGCTGGCGGCCCTGGGTTTACTTAGGTACTCCTCCAACTCCAATTGAAATAAATACTATTTTTTATAGTCCATTATCTTAGATAGCCGCAAATCAAAGGATGCCGCATGTCATTGTAGCGTCCTGCTTTTCGCTCTTATTATTATAAGTTAGATTTTAAATTAGTTTGTGTTTTTCGGCCTGTAACTTTCGAAATATTAAGAAAATAAACATTTTCTCGGTAACATACTACATATAATTTTATTACACTTTATTCTATATAGTTTATTTTTCGTTTTTATTATTTTCATTTTATTTATTGTCATACTATATTTAATATATTATTTTTTATTTACTTATTCGGACTGCGTAAATTCCCCCTTCAACTAAAATGCACTGATTTCATTTATATCTGTACTTTACGTGTTCCTATTTTCTGCCTATTTTATTCTTCAAAATTTTATGTACTAGTACTTTCTTTTATTCTGTTTCGTTTGTTTTCTACGTGTCAATTTCTTGTATTATAAACTAAGCCTCTCCGCTCCCTAAAACGACACTCAGTACTAACTGCAAGACGCAAGAGTCTCGCAGGCTTAGTCTTGTTCTTGCTCAAATCTTGCATGGTCGGTCTTGGTCTTGGTCTTGCCTAAAATTACGCGGTCTTGGTCTTGGTCTTGCAAAATGCAAGAACAAGACCAAGACTGATTTTGGGCAACACTAAGCTTGTTCATACTAAATTGCAATGTCCAGGCTTCTTGAGTAAAGTATACTTTAATGTACCTAGAATTTCTTCTACATATGTCAAAACATTTTACCTTGCTACGCCTTCTGCAAGTATTGAAAAATATTCAACACTTTACAATATGTGTGCTAAGTTAGATCAACTATATTGCCAGCTTGCAGTGTAGCCGAAAGTAAATATTTTGCCTTAGCTGATTAAATATTCAAATTGCTATTAAACTTTTGTATATTTTGTAATTGTTATCCTTGTCTGTAATTGAGTTGGAAAACCTGTAGAATAGTGTAAATTCAATAAATACAATAAAATAAATAAATAAAAATAGTAAATAATCCTCGCCTAGTCGCAGCCTAGTAAGTTCCTTAACCATATGTATGAATTTCAATTCAATTTTTTCCTATTCAAATTTAATAAAGTGAGTTATATCACGGCTAGCGTGGAGAAACAAACAAATTCTCAGACAATTAGAAATCAAATGATGTGTCATCCTTTTGTAGTCAAGATCAAAATGGATGCTTATCACGCCAAATATATTATTCCCAAAATAAATGGTAGCTCCATCAGGTGCATTGTGTAAATATATGTTTGTGCAACAGATATGCAACATGTATGTAACATTGAACTATTACTTCGCAAGTTATCTTTTGACGGTTCTATTCTTCGGAAGTCCCTCTACTCGCATACACCACCACCAGTAGCTAGCTCTATTTGTGTTTTAGAACGTACATTATAGAAATCGAATCGTCGCTTTCCCTTTATAGGGCTGGAACATATCTATGGTTGGAACGAACGTAGGTTGTCAAGTTTCTTTTATTTATTTTTCAACAAACGAATGGACTCGTTGCATTTGACGAATAACTTACCGAATAATAGAGTCGAAAAATTTGTTATTACATGAAAATTCGTCACTTGACGTTATACGAGTAGTGTTAAAAAAGACTCATTGAAATTTCAATAATTTTACATGGTCAGTTGTTGTTTCACTGTCAATTGAGTGAGTCGTTGGAGGGTTTTCACGAAAATGGAAAAAATTGAATACCGAGCTGTCACTAAATATTTGTTTGTGAAACGCAACATGCGCACGGAAATCAAAGATAAATTGGACTCTGTATATATAGACTACTATTTTATATACGACTGTATAATTTTGGGTAGCTTGACTGATGATGAGTATTCAGGAAGGCCGAAAACAGCGACCTCCCGCGATAACGTCGAAAAAGTTAATCAAATGGTACTGCAGTACCATTTGATTAACTTTTTCGATGGATGACCGTCGAATTAAGGTCGTAGGCTCCCAATCGGCAGAATACTATTCATTGAAATGTGAGCCTTTGGGCCGTCCTCTGTAGACATACTTAACATTGACAACACAGATTAGCAGACAGCTCGCTGTAAGTGAGCTTACCGCCATCGTACCACTCAGTAGTTCTCGTCTCGCTTACCACACGCTTCAAGCGGGCGGCCTGTGCGATGTACACATGGAAGTGGCGAATTTCCGTCCGCGCTGCTAGCAGATGAATACTGATCACAATTTGTTTATGTCGCGAAAAGTGTTCGACTCGTTGCGAACTTAGTGGAAAACCCATGAAAATGGTGCATTCGACTTCCCAGTTAGGGGATAAATATTGGTTTTAGTAGCTAATGGTTTTGTCTAGTGGTTTAGTTTATTTTAATTAGCGGGAACATAAGACTTTCTACCGCTAAATCATATCAAAAATAATATTCTATTTTTCACTGTACAGGCAACACAGTCCAGTCAATCCAAGGCTTTGATAGAGAAATATAGACATGAGTTTTTTTTCTTCAATTCATGTATCTTAATCTCAAACAGAAATGTGTGGTTGAGTCGTTTTTTGGTGATTTTAAAAAACATTCTATTTAGTGGATTTTTGGTAGTTTTAGGAATCAATTTTTGTGTAATAGAAGAAAAAATTTGGCAACCCTCCTGTAAGCACGGGGACACCTAGTTGACCAACAGCTGTAAGCGCGTGGGCAGCTGATTGCCTGTTAGCTGCCGGTGCTTGGGCAGCGAGTAGTCATCTCCGTTTGCATTTTACCATCATTTACAGACCTACGGTAATGAGACTAATTTCTCTTTTCTTATTGGCTGTCCCCAGGTTGCTAAAATGAAAAATTCAATCCAGGCGATCTGCTGTTTGTGTGGTGACTTTGTATACCGTAATTAATATTGAATATTAAATTTATGTGCTGTTTATTTTTAATGTGAATTTCATATTTTTGAAACTTCTTGAGTCTAGTGTATGTCAGTACAACAAATTAATGAGGAGTCTTTGCCAATTAAATATGAATTCGAAGTAACGTAAAATGTATGGATGATATCAACGAATGGGCTATTGAGTTTGCTAAGCAGACAAACACTCAGTGGAGTCAAGTTTCGTATATAACATGTGAGTGTATTAATGGCCATTACATAAAAGTTGCATACATTATTTTTTCTACTCCCATTAATAAGTATTATTTAATTGATAGTTATTTTATTCTTTTAATAAATGTATTATAAAACAGGAGTAGAAAAATTGTTTTTTTCTATAACCATTTAAAAA
This sequence comes from Galeruca laticollis, assembly GCA_963921935.1. Lineage (NCBI taxonomy): Eukaryota > Metazoa > Arthropoda > Insecta > Coleoptera > Chrysomelidae > Galeruca > Galeruca laticollis. The sequence goes on along the minus strand of OY998175.1, from coordinate 160,116,532 downwards.
TCAACAACTTTCGTCACGTTTTACTTCAACCAAAAACGCCAGTTTCCGACACCAGTGTTAGAATATCCCATAACGTTAACCTTCGTCACTAGTGACAAAAGCAAGTGGTTGCAATTTCAGATATAAAATTGCTGATAGTCCAATCACTTTAAATAACTGTTCTAATGTAACTAACTGTAAAATAAATGCCAAAACAATTGTTACGGCCGATTTACCATAACACAATTTGGAGAAATCTGCCTTCGATTAGCGAACTGCGTCTTCGTAGTAGCCGGTTCTGGGCAAAAATAAATACACTGTAATCTCGTCAACAATCCAATAATATTTAATAAACTTTAACTGACAGAAATATATACAGTTGAAACAATGAATGGGGACAAGCCTTTCAGTCTGATCTAAGAATAAAAGAACAATCTTACCTTTCTCTCCTTTTAGTTTCCAAAACACTATAAAAATAACTTATATATAACTTTATACAAAAAAGTACACTTATGCAGGAAAGACGGAATGTATCCATTCCTGTAAAAACTTAAACATTCAGGTCTTAACTGGGAGACCGTTCTGGTTGGAAAAATTGGTTGACACCTACATTGACATTTAATTTTTTATATATCTAAAACAAGTTGCGTAGAGACAAGCCCAGCCTATTTAATTTTAAATAAAATAATTGTTCGGATGTGTTCTGAACACTATACATGAAAATAACAATTGTTGAACGTGTGTTTTCAACAACAATCATGGTAAAACGGGGTCTACCCCTAAATCGCAGATTTCGTCGAAATTGTCATTTTAAAGATAATTCAACTCTTTCCAACCTCTTGTACATCCTATGTACCTAATAATCCATGGTTATAGAAAAAGTATACTGTTTGTGTTATTGACATGCCTAAAGAATATCTGACACACTCCAAACCCTTCATTTTAAAATTTTGATTCAAAAACATTTTAATGTTAGCTATTTCAGATTCATCAGAATCTGCTAATAGGACATCATCAACGTAAATTAGTATAAAATTTTTTTACACTTTCGTTACTTTGATATAAATGCAATACTCATTTTCTGATCTTTGAAAATTTAAAGAAATCGTTAAATTTTTATACCAATTGTTTGGAGAGGAGTTTAAACCATATAATGATTTCCTAAGCTTTACAACTTTTCCTTCATCTTTGCCAAAACCTTGAGGCAATAATACGTACACATTATCTGTTATGTCCCCGTTTAGGAAAGCGCTACATACGTAAACCGGTAAACTTTAAAATTAAAATGGTTACATAATGCTAAAAAGGGTAGTTTTGCGACAGTGCTGTAAATATCATTGTTATAAATACCTTATAAACAATATTGCCTTATATTTCTGTACATTTCCCATCTCGTATTTTTTCTTTTTATAGATTCATTTACTGTCAATTACAGGATGATTAAACTTATTTACATTTTCACACACAACTGACCATGTATCATTATCATTCAAAGCACGAATTTCCATTTCCATGGCTTTTTCCAGTTTTTCCATCACATGTAGCTAATGCATTATCATAACACAGAGGTTCATCATCATCTTCTCTAGTGGTCAACAAAAGTCTATCCATATCCATTTCATATTCGTCATACTTTGAGTTTCTTTGTCTTTCTCTTCTTAGAATATTAGAATCCTGAATTGACTATTTCCTCATTTATATCTGAGCCTATTGAATAGTCCACATCTTCATAATTTGAACTATTTGCTTTAATATCATACATATTCTCATTTTTGTCTTCAATCTGTATGTCTTGATTGGTTCCTTCATATTTATTTTCAATTTTTTCTTCCAGGATAATGATTTCTTCATGTTTTCCACCAAATTCAGTCTTATCAGGTAGAAAGATTAGATCTCTATCTCATCTTGATTTTTATCTGGTATGTACACTCTGTATCCATTGACTTCTCCATATTCCATAAAGATTCCAATTTTATTTTTAGTATCCCATTTCAATCTCACTTCTTTCTTTACATCCGAACATTTTTAAATCTAGTATCTCTGTACTCTTCTTGTACCAAAGTTCGTGAGTTGTTTTAACTTTTTGAGGACTTGGCCCTGTACGGTTTAATATGTAAGAAGCATTGTTAATGGCTTCTGCACAAAACACTTTTCCTAATTTTTCTTGACAATTTATCATTGTTCTAGAAGCCTCAACTAGAGTTATATTTTCCCTCTCTGCGCTACCATTTAGCTGCGCAGTATACACGATTCTTTGATGTCATGTACCTTTACCTTCAAGCATTTCTCTAACTTCTTTATTTGCAAACTCTAGGCCAGTTTCTCGTTCAGCAAGACTGATGTATTTCTCAACGTTTTTCTTGACTTCAGATTTGTTTTTCGTGAAGTACATATGTCTGATCGATGAAAAATCATCCCTGAACAATAAAAAATAGCGAGCACAACCCAAAGACTCATAGGTCTACAAACATTTGATTGTACAGTTCTAAAAGCGGAGTCATAGTACGTTATCTATGAAATAATTTTTGCAATTCCGAGACTAAAATGGTCACTTTAGTCTCACATGTTAGAAACTAATGTGTCCCTTTTAGACCCGAAGGATATAAAGGGACAGTTAAAATCCCAAAGGATTTAAAGTCGAAATAAAAACGTACATACCCGATGCCTAACTAAGCATTTTAGAAGTCTGTCCTAGATGTCCAGCCAAGTTTCATAAAAGTCTCTCCTCGATGCCCAGCCAAGCATTTTAGAAGTCCATACTCGATGCCCAGCCAAGTTTCGTAAAAGCCCATCCTAAGTAGTATTTATTAATTTTGTTTGTTAGTTTCATAAATAAATTATTTAAAAATGTCTTGTTATTTGAGGGAGGAGGAAAAGTCATATGTATAACATGGGGGTAAAGTGCCTTTTCCTCCCTTGAATGATTACTTCATCTTCGGGAGGAAAAGTAGCACTTTCCTCCCTTGTTATACAAATAGCTATTTCCGCCTACTTTTATCCAAAGTATACATTTCCCGGCCTCATTGTAGGGAGAAAAGTCGTACTTTTCCTCCATAGGGAGGAAAAGTAAAAGTGACGTCATAGTACGTTATCAATGAAATAATTTTTGCAATTCCTAGACTAAAGTGGTCACTTTAGTCTCACATGTTAGAAACTATATTAGAACCAAGGGATATAAAGGGACAGTTAAAATCCCAAGGGATTTGAAGTACAAATAAAAACGTACACCCCCGATACCTAGCCAAGCATTTTAGAAGTCGGGCAGTAAGCTTCATCCTCGGGAGGAAGAGTAGCACTTTCCTCCCTTGTTATACAAATAGCTGTTTCAACAATGGAGACATCTGATCTTATTCCGTTCTAAAAATTCTTAGCATTTTGATGTGACAGCTTAAAATGCCATTCTTGCAATGTTTCCACAAATTTTGCTTGCATCTCTGTGACGAGGTTGAAACACCTTTTTATGCCTTGATCGGTGGAAATGTGCTCAGGAATGCACATTTTTGCACTGTATTCTTTAGATCTATCGAATGTAAACAGAATTTTGTATAACTGATTTTCTCATATGGCTAGTGGTTAGTGCCCTCCTGCTTCCATTTATATAAAAAAATGACAGTTTTCATTATCTGATTTTATGAAATAATACCCTTTATCTAGAGCAAATCCCATAGAAAATAAATGTTAGATCTGGTATATACAATACATTAGAAAGTGTGTCTGTATTAGTTTATTTCCTTTGTAAGCCCATAGAACTGTTTGTCCTATGACTTCTACTTCTAACTATTCTCCATTTCCTTCCATGTAATATACTATTTCGCATAGCTTCCTGAGATACACTGGGATACACTTCAAAGTATTTTATCCAAAATGATGGTCCATTTTGTCAAAGTCATTATATTTTACAGTAGAATCATTATGTCGAAAACCTTCTTCTTGCCGTGCTTCTGGCAGGGAATTTTTGTTGATATTGAAAGAGTCAGTTGACAATCTGTAAATATTTTCATCACATATGCTTGTAGTAAATATTTTCGTCACATGTGTTTGGAAAGAAATTCCTGAACTCTTCAGTGAGGTTCTCCAAATGGTTTCATATTTGGGTTTTCAAATATGATCCTTCAAAAACTTCCTTAAAGCTTGTTTCTTCTGATATTAACGGCACTTTGTGAAATTCGAATAACTGTAAGGATTTGCAAATATTTTACATCTCCAAAGCTGCAATTTCTCAGTATACATCTTGATGAGTAACTATATTGGAGTCTATCCACCCTTCAATTTTAAGTTAAGGCTGTTTAACGAGTCAAAGAAATCTGACAAATAAGCCAAAATTACGTGAGTACTTACTTGGTTTTTTGAAGTGCATGCTTACCTTATTTGGCTGCTGGTTTTCCAAGAAGGTGATTAATTCATATCGGCGACGTCACCGGAACTGTAGATCTGTTTACGCGCGAAAAGTGTCAGTTTAAAACAGCAATTTTTGACATATATTTTAATATATTGGTAGTCTATTCTACATGAAATTCTGTGAAATGAAAGTAAAAATAAAAATATTGCATATTGCTTATTATGTGTTAAAATGGTAGAAAAAGTTTTTGCTTAAAAAAAGAATAAAATCTACGGCTAAACAATGTTTGAAATGAAAGGAGGCATAAGGCCCAACTTGATTATTCTATTAGGATTACATAAATAATAAACTTCTTACAAAATACATATATTTTTATAATAATCTTGATTATTCAAAGTCCAAAGATATCATTTACATGTCCAGTTTAATTTATATGGTTATTTAAAAGTTATGTCCGATATAATTTTAAATTAAGAATAATATTGATACCGAATCGACTTTATCAATATTAGATGTGGCAATAAGAACTCCAAGAAAATAATAATCATAATCACTAAATAATAATACCTATCGCATGGTGAGTCTATATTCTTCGTTTAGTTCATTGAACTGATTATAATTATTAATAATGTTGATACGATATTGTAATTGATAAAGAAGAGATAACGAAAATGTTTCTTGTAGTGTTAAATGCTATTAGCTTGACGTCGTTTATATCAGGATCCATAAAATAACTATATTATGAAGATTTCGTCCAATGCAACTACAACTTGCTTGACTTCAATGTGGAAATGCAACGGAATATTTCAAATTTTGGTCTACTTCTGCGAAAAATAATACATATTTCTTTATTGACAGATTATATATTACCTAAAATATTTTGTAATGACTCGTTCATTAAAAACATGGTGAATGATTGAAAAGAAAGGGGTGGGGAAGGATTAGATGAGGACATAATACCTATAATAGTAATATAATAAATCTCCTTTCTTGAATTAGATTTAAAGATAAAAAATGTATGACGTGCATCAATCTATATAATGTATGAAGATTAAAAAGAAAGTAAACAAAATTAATCAAAAATTAGGTTGTTTATTTAGTTAACGATATTTCAGTACCTGCTAATTATTATTTTGTGAAGAAATCCATTAAACATTTCCAATATCGAACAAAAATAAATTATTTTTGTGTCGTTACTTAAAATTCCAATTTAGAGATAGATGTTGTCGATAACATTTAACAGAAACTACACCAATAATCACGAACGAATTTATATTTTTAGAGTTGTTAAATTGTTTCATGGCGAACGGTTTTTGTAAATTCCATTAAGATAAAAATTATTTTTAATCTTTTGCAGATTGTATGTATATACTTATTGTTTTTAACGTTTTTAGCTCCATGTTTAACAGTGGCGCTTTCATTAACATTTAAAGAGGAAAAAATCTATTTCGAAACACCGATCTACATAATAAAGGGTACACTAGATATAAATGCTTTATTTTATTTTGACTTGAGTTTAATTGAAAATTTCTGGTTTTATCCCTATACTGAGCTCAATTTACTAATGTCAATTCCTGAATGATTGTATATTAAGATTGAAAAAGACTAATTTCTTATTTTGTTTCAATTCTCAATGTCTGCTTTCTAACCCCGATCCAACAATATTTCAAGTAACCATAAATCTGCCTAGAGTGAAATTAAGTCATCGGAATGTGATCAACACATGAAATGATTTATATAATGCTCGTTTTAGACTACGCTAAAACCAAAAAGTTTCAAAAGTGCAATGACCTGGTAACGTACACATAAAGATGAAAGCATTGTTGTCATATTTGATTCTAAAATTTGTTTATCATTGTGAATAATTCAGAAAAACTTTGAAAAACTCTAGAACTAATAATTTTTACATGTATTCTTGAATTTTTCAAAATTCAGTTATGTATGTAAGTAATACTACGATTTATGAGTCACAGAGAAAAGGGTTATTTTTATGAAATAAACTTTGTACTTCTATTTCTAATGTTTAAGAACAACCTTCAAATAGTGGCTACGTCTGCCTGAATTGCGACTCGAAATACGTCTGTCTCGCTTTTACTCATTCCCTAGACAAGGAAAGACAAATGGACGAGTAACAAAGTTCGGACCGAACCGACTGAACAATCACACCAATGGCGGAACAATAATGTGAAAAGAAACTAAATTAGGATGGAAATAAAAGTATTAGGAACTTTCAAATATTTTATTTGTTGGAGTTCGATTGTATTATCTAAAATCTATTAAATATTGTCAAGGATCTAAAGTAATCAAAAATTTTGGATTAGATACAGACTTGAAAGGTTAAATTACAATATCTATCAAGAAATAAATTTACACATTATTAAAACCAAAACAATTTTTATTATAAAAATAATATAACAAATAAAAATTAAACAAATAATAGAAAAATATGAATACATGATATTCTCATCTCCTATTGTCCGGACAACAAAATCATTTTAGTTAAATGGTTTCTAATTGGCGTCTTAATTTCACTTTTCTTCTTAACAATAAAGTGTATTCTGTGCATATAGGCTATTAAAAAGTAAATGTGGTTAACATCATTTTCCAACATATGCTTATTCAAACATTCAGGTAAATCCATTGTTAGAGCCTTGTTCATAACTGTGTTAGTTAACAATTTAAAGGATTTTTTCTATGCAGATTTGTTCAAGAATTCTTAAAACACTTCCAGAAATTTTACAAATGCGTATAAAGGATACATTAATCCTCCTTTACTTTTATGGGCAATCAAAGAATTAAGTCCACTTAATGCCCCAACACATGCTTCACATTTCAAGGTGCTCTCAATTGTAAAACAACAGATCCAACTATATATGTGATACTTTGTTCACTACATGTTGACAAAATAAGTAATAATATAGTCATGATTGTTAAAGATATTTTCAAAAAAGTCATAAATTGTGGTCATCTGTGCCTCTTAATCTTTTCCAAATTTAAGAATACTATTGTTTATCAGACAAACGGGATCTGTTTTTGCTGGTCTACTGAACACACAACTAAAATGGGAATTTGTTCCAACGGTGTACACTTCTAACTTCTGATCTTATTTACAATCTCTTGTAAGATCACCTAAATCGACAAACTGTTGGATTGTTATTCCATCCACCTTTGGATCTGATAGAAAGTGCATGGAGAAGAACACGCATCGAAAAGGTAGAGCGGTCGGACAAAAATAGAAGTCGACGAAGTTGCGAAATAAGCTATACGAAGAACTGTCCATACGTTTTTTATGAAAAATAAAGTATCAACATTAAAGAAAGTGCTGGTAGCTGTTAGTGAAAGCGAGATCATCCATACAATGACGTTGAGGAAAACCTTACATGTTTTGAAGTTTAATTATGAGAAAATATATAGAAATAAAGTTCTTATTGAAAAATCTGAAATAGTATTGTGGAGAAGAGAGAATCAAAGGAAAATTAATGAGTTTCGGAAGTAAGGAAGAAAGATTTATTATACGGATGAAACATGGGTCAACGAAAGGCACACGGTGAAAAAAGTATGACAAGATGGAATTGTGGAAAATGCACGGGAATCAGCTATTGAAGGATGGTCAACCGGTTTAAAAAGTCCATTTGATAAAGTGTAGGAAGTGAAGGCGGATTTGTGTTAAATAGTGAATGAATATTCAAGTCCAGAAAAACGGGAGACTGCTATGAAGAGATGAACACAGAGGTGTACGAGAAGTGGTTTGGACGCATTACTGAAAATTTGGATCCAGGATTTGTCGTCGTTATGTATAATGCTCGTTACCACAGTCCACACTGCGAAAAACCACCACAACAGGCATTGCTCACATTACAAGATTGGCGAGTAAAAGAAAATTGTCAAAACCAAAATAAATTTTAACTCATTTAGAAATTTGGCAGGCTGGTAACAAACCATGATGTGTGAAAATTCAATAACTCACATTATATTTGCCTAAACATATTTTACATAAAGAAGTACGAATAAAATAAAAATTATAAATTGAGTTTATCTGAGATCCTTTTAAAAAGGCTAGGAGAAAAGCTGCCAATACGGGCATTCATGCAGCCCTTCCGTATTTTTTGCAATTCTCTAAATCATTTCTTCAGATACTTTTAAAATATTTTCCAAATATTCTTGCATATTTAACACATTTAAATATTCCTGACTAAACAAGATATCTTCTATATTAAGAACGAATGTTTCTTCCTAGTCTACTTGAGGTGCATCTGTTAAGAGCAAAGTGAATTCAACAGCTCCATCAAATAAACTTAACTTTTGTCTGAAATCCTTGATTTTTTGTTCAATTAAATTCCTACTGGTGACGCGATGATTCCTTTGAGGGTAAATATCACTGATTTTATTTTTCCGCCCAACCTGTCGAATATACGAGAAAAGTATTGGTTTACCCCAAAAAAGTTGGAATTTTGCAATTTTTGTTTGAGATATTTTTAAGTTTTCCATCAACAACAACACGAAAAAACGGTTTTTAGAAAAAAAATCCTGTGTGTATGTCGTCGTCGTTGTCGTCGGCCACTTTTCGTTACATGTCTTGTTAGCACGATACAGCCTCCGGAGTGCAACAAGTCACCAATTTTATGATTGAGTATTATTCAGGACATGTCACAGATGAACCGTATTGATATTCAGCTCACGAGAGCCAGTACAACGGCTGCTATGGTACTTGAAGTACGACATTTTTGTAATTTCTTGAGAAATTTTAGTTTGTTAGCACGATACAGCCTCCGGAGTGAAACAAGTCACCAATTTTATGATTGAATATTGTTCAGGACATCTCACAGATGAACCCTATTGATTTTTAGCTCACCAGAGCCAGTACAACAGGTGCTATAGTACTTTAAGTACTACATTTATGTCATTTTCAGTTTTTGTCATTTTCAGTTTGTTAGCACGATACTGTCTCCGGAGTATATACAAGTGACCAATTTTATGATTGGATATTATTCGCCTCTTAAAGATGAACCCTATCCATATTCATCTCACTAATGCCAGTACAACGGGTGCTATGGTACTTGAGGTACCAAATTTTTGTCATTTTTGGAGAGTTTTCAGTTTATTAGCCCGATACAGCCTCCAGGGCGTATACAAGTGACCAATTTTATGATTGAAAATTATTCTTCAAGGTGTCTCACAGATGTACCCTATAGATTTTCAGCTGACTATAGCGAGTACAGCGGCTCCTATAAATCCAGATATACTACATTTTTGGTTATTTTTGGAGAAATTTTGGTTTGTTAGCACGATACATCCCCCGAAGTGTATACAAGTAACAATTTTATGATAGAATATTGTTCAGGGCATCTCACAGATGCGGAAAAGTTAGTTTTAATCTTTAAAACCGTTTATTTTGTACCTTTTCATCAGTATACTTTGGGACTGACCAGGAACAAGCTTGGCCTGTCACAGAAACGTTTTCATTAGCAACCAGCAAAAGACACCCATATGATGGCAGACGTATTCTCCCCTTGGACATGAAGAAGATACTGATCGTATTGTCCAATCAGCATTAAAACCTATCTTAAAAAAATTAAAACCCGTATCAAAGAGGTTCATAAGAAGCAATTATTCTGAAATTTAGTCCCTAATATTTATTTTAAATGTCTTACCTCTATGTTGTACTGCCTGTATTTCATACTAGCGTTAAATTTTTCTCTTGCCACTTTTAAATGATTGTCAACTGTGAAACTAGCCACATGTCACAACTCGTGCGCATTTTCTGCACGAACCATTAAATTTGGTTCATCCATAAATAAAGCCATAATCCGCCTAATTTGATTACGTATTTTGCCATGATTCAAAAGTAAACGCCTTTTATTTTTATTTTCACTGTCCAAAAGTCAACTTCACTTGTAAACCCGTAAACAAAACCAAAAAGTGACAAGTATGACATTTGTCAAGTTACCATGGCTACTATTTTGTGTAGAAACCATAACATCACGACTACTACTAGCAGCTAATACGTAATACTCTGGAGTAACATATAACTTTGATGACAAGTATTTACTAACTTTAATGTAAGTTGGCATCATTCGATTGATAATTGGTTTACACCTCAGATTAACAAATAAAATAGATATGTTTGTTATGATTTTTTCCTGTCCCAAACATTGAGTCACATTCTAAGCTCACTTGCGGACACTTCCACTGCTTTGCCATATTTACAAATTCTCTTTAGTTGCAGGAAAAATGAAATTAGAACTTTAATTGAAAATGTGTTTAAAAGTTATGCAAATAAAAAAAGTCATACTGTAATGATTGGTCGACGAGGTCTGCGGCAGCAGAAATAGAACAGCAGCAGAGGTTGTCATTTTTGACATATATATAAAAAGTTTGTCATTTTGTTACTTCATATTATTCTTTATTCCTGCGTAATTATTTAATGTTAATATATTATTTCGTTAGTTAAAGTGTTCCTTTCAAAATATGTGTGTGTAAGACAACCCGCAATTAAACACTGATCACTCGACCTCTCCTCTGGTCGGCAAAAATAACCCGGTGCATAACATCTTCGCATCAATACTAATTTATGCATTTGAGTCGCTGCATTTAAAATTAATTAATAATACTAGAATTTTATTTAATAAAGGCATATTCTTCTATAAAATTTAAACAAGTATTTGGTGTATCTTTAGATACCTTTATAGTTATAACTAAAAGTGGCAAAATTTCATTAGCTGATTAATGTGTCAATAGTAATATATTTAGTAGTTTTGTCCTTGTTTAATTACCATATAAAGAGAGATGCAAATATCGTCACAGTGTGATCAAGGATCATTTTCAATACGTCATAGTATTGTAGTAAATAATGTCAAACGTGGTTTGTTTATACTAGCGCCAATACGACTAGAGAGTAAACATTTAGTTCTTTCGTTTTGATGTGTTTTTCAAGACTTTGACTGACAAAATAAACTTTTAAGTCAATTAATTTAATGTTTTTGGATTATCATGGTTCGTCGGTGCCAAGTTTGTCAGGAAAACAGCCGAAATGACGAAGGACATGTATCTACAATACCACTTTTTGTAATTCATTCATTATTTCACTACTGGCGTTTAGAATTGTTGGCCGTAAAAATAAACGTGTTTATGAATGAATAGTCCTCTCTATGTTTATTATTACTCTAAGGTTTTACACTATTCCGGCACAATTGCCTAATAGTACTTTCATGAATTTTTGTGCCAAACATCAAATCTCTTTAGCTATTGCCTAATGCCAAATAGCGCAACGTTACTGCAAATATAAAAAATAAATAGGTAATAATTCTATTCATGACTAGTATTACATATTACGAGCCTATTTTCGGCTGACACAGACTCGCGCAAGTGTAATGGTTTTTCAATATCCGGCTGTAATAAACTTAATAGATCGAAATTTCCATTGTCCATCCTTGAAAAGTTTTTATATGAATCAGGATTTTGCACTAAAAGTTCTCGGCGAAGCATTTTTAATGTACCACGTCCTTCTTCTCTTCGCTTCAGCCAGATTCAGTGCCACGTCTTTTTTGGCTTTTGCTTCCTAACCCTTCTTTCTATTTTTCTTTTAAACACTTTCTTAATGACAACCAGAGAAAGTAGCACACTGGCGTACAATAATCCGTGGGAAATTTGCGGATTCATATACTTTGTTTTAAGCAAAACATAAACGTTTGACAGATGTCGCTGACAATTGTCAAATTGCTGCAAACTGCGCAGAATTGCCAAATAAATATTGTACCAAACATTGTGTATTATCAAACACAATAATTTTAAAACCAAGCAAATTCTTGCTCTAAAAATTGTATCAACTAGTTTTTGCTCAATTTTTAGTGTAGTCTCAAATGAATTTAAGCCGCATTTGTAAGTTGAGTTTAGTTTACACTCCTAAGGCAAGACTCACAAATTTTTTCTGTCGATCTGCAAAATCCTTGCGTCCAAAAATTACTTCTCATTTTTTATTTGTATTCAAATTTTTAGATAGTTGTTAGGAGTATTTGTTTTTATTCAGTTATCTAAATCAAGTTGTTGGATATGCAATACACGTGCCCTAATGTGCAATCTCTACGCAAAATTACCGTAAATATTTCAGACATAATTAATTGAAGGAAAATGAATGTCGCATCGGAGTCTCTGGCAGTTAACCAACAGTCGATTAGCGGCAGCTAATGAAACGTCAGTTAAGGACACGGTATCGCGTATTTCTTACTTTTTTACTACCGCTGCTTCTACAAATTCTATAGGCTGTTAATCTCGCTCGAGACAAAACTCTAAGTTATCCTCCTCTACTCGGGCTGTTCTTGTCAACGCGAAACTAATTGTTTCACATCACACATTCCTGTTGGGCCGCACATGTTCCATTTTATACGGGGTGTTTCCACAATTCGCCAGTTCCAATCGCTTTAGTTTCTACATAGTACTTTTAATTAGGTCACGTACTAGGTAATAATTGAATTAAAATGAAGAAGACTAATACGAAATAAAAATCCAGTTTCAGTGCATATTTAAAATTAAACAATCAAGTAGAAAACTAATTAACCGATATGACATATTGATAGATGAAAGAGGAAAAATAATGGAAGCAGAAGAATAAAGACCGAACCGCGCTCGCATCTTGTTACTGTCGTGTGGTGTACGAAGTGCGGCGAGATACTGCTTAGTCCTGACATTGCTGCAATGGCACCGTACCTACATCATGAAAGAAGTGAACGTCTAATTATCTTAGTGTTTTTAAATGAAACTCACGGTCTCTAGTTAATTCCACAATATAATAAAAGTTATTGAAAATTCTAAAAAAATGACAATTGTTTCGATAAATCAATATCATCGTCAGAATATTCCACGAAGTAAGGGTCGAGACAGTCAATTTCGTCTAATTATCTGTCTGCAAATTAGCCTTACATTATTTGCAATTAAAGGTAATTTTTTTAACAACAAAAACAGAAACATAGCTTGCCTGAGTGTCAAAATTTGAATCATTTAATTCTGTATCTAAAAACGGGAATTCAATATATAATATTTATTAGAAGTTAATGGTTTTGGTTCATTATGGGAATTTAAAAAAGAATTTAAGTTGCCTAATAAACTGCAGTTATTTGCTTTACAGTTTGTGTTGTACCGGGTGTCCATCTTTATTTTCCCTCATTTTAATTGTTCATAACTTCGAAACGGTTTGAAATAGCAACATGCGGTTTTCACTAAAATATTCCATTTTCACACAAGTTTTGTTTAAAATAGTTAAATTTTTTTTATTCGTCTCGCTTACGTGACAACAAAAAATGGCGGATGTTTGAGAATTTTTTTGTTGACTTTTGTTAATGGAACACCCAGTATATTTTTTCGTAGTCTGAAAGAACCAGCCTTTACCTACCGTTCAGTGCAAAAATTTTAAAATCGGTTAACGAGTGACTGATCAATTAATTTTTAAAATGGGAGATTCTTACTTAGTACTTTTAATCATTGTAAGCTTTAGACGTTTTATGTCAGTCATTGTTATTGTCTGTTTTATGTGAAAATGGTGTTTTCAGACGTAGAAAAAGCAAATGTTGTACTTACCTTTGCTAAAACAAAATCTGTGATTTTAACTCAAAGACGTTTTTTCAGAGATTTTAATAAACAACCACCCACTTCAAAAACAATTAGAAGTTGGTTCCGCACTTATAAATAAACTGGATCATTATTTCGAAAGAAAAGAATACCAATTAACAATTATTTAGATGACACCATAGCTGCATATGACTTTGTTAGGAGATATCCAAAATCGTCGTTAAGAAAAGTTGCTTCCCATTTCAACATTAGTAAGTCTAAAGTTCATAACATTTTGAAAGCAATAAAACTGGAACCTTATAAAATTCAAATTCAGTAGAAATTGAATAAGAAGGACTTCGAAGAGCGTGTTGTTATGTGTGAAATGTTAATGGATCTCAGAAGGAGTGCATCAAACGTCAATCTAATAATGTCTGTTAAAGCCACATTTCATTTAACTGGAGCAGTTAATAAACATAATTACAGAATTTGGTCTGAAGTAAATCCCCACGAGTTTGAATAATATGAAAGAGATTCACCTAAGATAAATGTGTGGTGTGCTGTCAACAACAATAAATTACATGACCATTTTTTTTCGCTGAAAAACAATCAATGGAAATATTTATACAGACATGTTGGAATTATGTTTTTATTCAGAGTTGGATCAAGACGTGCAATTAAATGGTAATTGGAATTATAGTATATTATATACCGCGGGACTGAAGTAGTACATTTAATCCTGAAGGTAAAGTTTATGGCCCGACCGCAGGGAGGGCCATAATTTACCTGAAGGATTAAATGTACTTCAGTCGCAAGGTATATACGATACTTTTCGTACTTCCGGTATGATTTTATTAATTATTTCAATAATTTCAATCAGTTTTTTCTCTCTTCAACTCATTTAATAAACTGTCTTTAAAATAAGTTACCATAGTAACATTGCGTTGTGACAGTTATAATTTAGAAACATTGTCATTACTAGTGTCATTGTAAATTTGAATATTAACGTTAATTACCATTCTAATTAATTATATTTTTCAATAAAATATCCCTTAAATTCGTTTGTTTGTGATTTAATCGTTCCGGGAGTTTCGTCAATATTTAATCCCGGAGGGATTAAATGTGACACTTTAGTACCTGTCACAAGGGAGTGAAGTTGTCACTTTAGGCCCGGAAGTACGAAAAATCTATTTCCAGCAGATGGGGCATCCCCCATTTTTCTTTAATAGCTAGAAACTCTATTTCCAATAAATTTGGTGACAGCTGAATTGGCAGAAGTGGTCCAGTAGAATGGGCTCCTAATTCACGTGACCTAACAGTTCCTAATTTTTTTGTATGAGAATATGTAAAATCTTTAGCGTATAATTCTGCACCACAAAATTTGGATGAATTAAATATTAATATTCGTCATGCATTTAACAGCATTACCCAAGATATGTTGCGCTAGTCTTTTACAAATTTATATGTAAGGTTAAACAAGAGCGACACATTGAACATTTAATTAATTAAAACTTTTCTCTTTGTGTCTCTTCTTTTAAATAAAATTGAATTTTATTGTTGTTACATTTTGTGATTAAATACTACTTTGCATCTCTCATTTTAAAAAATAATTGCTCAGTTACACGTTAACCGATTTTAAAATTTTTGCACTGAACAGTAGGTAATGGTCGGTTCTTTCAAACTACAAAAAAATATATACTGGGTGTTCAATTAACAAAAACATTGTCAATCGTCCGCCATTTTTGTTGAGACGTAGGTAAAACGAATAAAAAAACTTAACTTTTTTAAACAAAACTTGTGCTAAAATGAAACATTTTATGGAAAACCGTTTAGAAGTTATGGGCAGTTGAAATGAGGGAAAATAAAGATGGAGTGGAGTATAGTTCGTGGCGCAAACTAAACGCTTTTAAAGTTGATATTAATTGGTAAGAATTTGGTGAGGTATTGGCAACAACATACTTCCGAATTGCCCCAAACATATTTTCAACTGGGTCCTGATTTAAAGAACGTGTTCTAATAAATTTGATTCAACCAATAGTAGTTAACCAAGAGGTTTTAAAAGGCTATTTCTCTGATCTTTATTAATATAAAACATTTTCTGGTTCTTGGGAAATAAATTACTGACTCTAGTTTCATTTATTTTACTTAAAATACTAGATTCCAAATATTGTCTTTTAGGCAAATATTTTAGAAAATAACCTTCCTTTTTACAGGCAATACTGTACTTTCAAAAGCTTGGGTATTATTACTATGTTCTACTACTATTGGCGGTGAATTATGTAAGAGTTGCAAAGGTAAAGCAAATTTAGTAAGTCTCGTAGATAGGTAGTACTGTTTCTGGACCATTCCTTACGTTAAATAACATGAGATTCATTAATCTAGTCATTTCAGGCTCAAATCGATCTGCGCATGCGTCGAATTTGATATGTGCGCGTGCATGCGCTGGTGACGTGACATCATGGGGAACGACGTTTGAAAAAAATGAAAAGCGCCCGTTCTGGGTGAGCAGTCATTTATCTAGCGTCATATGTCATCTGTATTAAGAAAAATGGTGTAGAGTAAGTTATGGAAATCTCAGTATGAAATGTAGGATTGAAAAGCATGCTTGTATATTTTTTTTATTTTCTTTTCTGGTATTTCGTTCTCAGTATACGCTTGATTTTTATCGTCCCTGTATGTTGATACGAGTAAAACACGTTCTTTTGTTACATGACAATTTATGGATTATTTTGGTGTACTGATACATACTGATACGTACTTTCATGGCGAAAGTGTTTCCGATTTAAGTCTATATAACTTTTTATTTTGGTTTTTGCGTATTCTATGTATGTTATCGCTAAATTTTGAGCAATTGGTTCTGTCTAGGTGGGTTTATTCTCTCCAAACTTTCCGACAGTAGGAAAGGGGGGGGAAGGCCATGCCTTGTTGTTTCTTTCTTCTTATTTTTTTTTCGTATAGTTATATAATGTATTTTAAATACACACATATTATTTATCTTATCTCTTCCTTCCTCAGTTATTTGTTGCTGATGATAGATACACATCTTATCGATCTATCTGCCTAAATATACGCTGTTATCCTTTCAGTTCCGTTTAGCTTATTTTTGGGTTTTTATTGTTTAAAGAGTTTGAATAGAATGTGACTTTTTGAAATTCTTCTCCGGTGTTGTTTTCAGTTCGGCCTGAGGGTAACAAGGGACAACATTGAAGTTGCACTCCTGTTCAATACTCTTTCCCAAATCCTTTCCTTAAAACAATCGATTATTTAGCGGATATGACTCGTGATGAGTACCTATTACTCTAGTTCAAATAATGGATGGCTAATGTTGGACCATCTTTATAGCATTCAACTTTTAAGCTTTCTCTATCTCTTTTTTCTCCTTTCTTATCCCGATTACGACTTTTTTCAACACCAATGGGTGTTGGAATTTTTCTTCGTATCTCAAATAACCCTTATTTTTTAGCGGTAATGTTATGCTATACTATCATTGAGTATGCAGTACTCCGAACTGGACGTTTTGTGTGTTTTGAGTTCAACTGTCATCGTCGGGTGAAGTGGCTTAGCTCTTCTGGTCTTAGTGTTGATCTAGATGTGTTGGAAAACGAGACTTGCTTTGCTGCTAAGGGGGTGCAATTTCAACTTATAGGTAGTCTCTTTCACCTTGACTCCTCTTCTAGTTTGATATTAGTCTGGATGAGTTTGGATCATGTAGCTTGGGGATCTCAATCATACCAAACAGAGGGGTGTGTAGTTTTAATTTTCTTTGTGGGTTGTCCAGTACCCTGTATAAAAATCTGGTCGTGTATGTTGTCGGGTTGTCCAGTACCCTGTATAAAAATCTGGTCATGTATGTTGTCGGGTTGTCCAGTACCCTGTATAAAAATCTGGTCATGTATGTTGTTCGGATTATCCTTCTAGACATACATTCAATTTGTCTATATCTTGTCTAATCATATAAGAATTTAAGCTTGACAGAAACTTTATTCTGTTAGGGAGTTATATGAAGCTTCCTTGGATTTGTTCCAAAATTATATCGATATCGAATTATTTTTTTCCTCTTCCCTCTTTCTATCTTATCTGAACTTGCTTACATCAGTAATGTTTATTCTATTGTTAAGAGGTTTAATATCTTCAGCAATTGAATGGTATTATTTTATGCATCAGGTAAAAATCAATTTATTTTTTTTGTTATTTTACCATGTTGGTAATTTACTGATTCAAGGATCATCAATATTTCAGATTTCTGTTGTAATAAATGATACTCTTAACGATTTGCTCCGGGTTCCTTCCTTTATAGAGCATACAGTCAAGTTTTTTTCCTTCTCCTCTTCATTGCCGTAGTTACTGTTTCAAAAAGGATTTTTTTTATTGGATCTTCTTTTAAAATTATTCTTTTTGTAAAAAAAATTTTTCTCTGGTTGTAAGGGTGTGTAACGTGAATTTCGTTCACCACTCATAATATTTCTCGTCGATGAAAGAGTAACGTAAATTTCGTTCACCCCTCGTAACATCGAATAATACTTCTGGTCGATGCTTGCCGAGTTTTAAGTTTTCGGGAGAGTTCGTTTCATTTGGATATTTAAACCAATGCGCGTGGACATTCGGCCCTTTATTCATCTAGTTATTGTCAAGTTCGACATCTTATCGTATCAAAGTGCATTTCACAGATATGCACTTTTCCTTACCGACCTAAACTTTTCCGCACCGGCCTAAAGTCATCTTACTGGCCTAAGCCTTCGTAGCGACAGAAACATTTTCCCGTGGATGAATTCTACCTGCTGGGACCACGGCTCTATGCAGAAACGATTGTACTGAACGTGGCACAGCCAGATGATTGGTTCCAGATTCGTTTTTACGTCATCCAGATCATCATTGGAAAGAAAAACCAAGGAAAGTACTAACGTCCATAATCTTTGACAACTATAGATTATTTCCAACGAATGTTCATATAATATCAACTTAATAGTTTGTACCAATGTAAATTATAACTTTGTAAAATATTTAATTCTTGGTTAAACTTTAGTTTCCTTCAGAATCTAATTTTTTATTTGTATTTCAATTTACTTTCAGTTCTAGTTTGTTTTTCTAAATTCATAAATTAAATTGTCAAATTTGATAACATTTTTATCTTAAATTTTTCAGTCAAAATATAATTTTTTTTATCAATAAAACCACTTGTAAATAAATTTTCAATTTTCATCTGTTATTCAATAAAACTACTTGTAAATTTTAAATAACGTTGTTCATATTTTTTTTTATATAACCTTCCAACTTCTTGCGTTGCTGACTGAGATTAGTCGATGTTAGGTAACTTATAGACTAGTAGGACTCAGGGTGGCATCCACTTATCTTTCCGCCTCGTTACGTAATAATAAGTAGGATTACCCGAGAACCGGTAAGACCTACTCCTTGGGTCTCTACTAGTATATAACCCACGCCTGAGTACCTCTCCGACGAGGTGGCCGTTGCATTAGTATTGGTCGTGCAGTGTAATAAGTGGTCTTGCATCAACACTCTTGCAAGTCTTGCACTTTTTTTGTAGATTTATATTGTAACCAATTTTTTCAAAAAAAATTTAAAAATAAATAGTTTTTCAAGTGATTTAAACTAAATAAACGATCAAGAAATCAGAAATGGACAGTATTTGTCAACATGAAAATTTTAGTTTTTAAAGTTTTTAAACTTTAATTACTATGGCGACAAATTAGGTAATTTTTTCAAGTAAAAATACTGGAAAAACATTTCGAGTTGCGGTAAAGTGTATTTTTCCTCACTCATATGCGGAACATAGTATACAGAAAATACAATGTTCAAAAAGCAAAAATAATGTAAAAGATAGTTTTTAGTTCTATTAATGGATAGAAAAATTTTGTATTTTTAAAAAATATACCCTGTTTTTAAACTAGGAGGACTGATTTGAATTTAAGTTGGCAATTCTGTAGGTTCCCGATTGGTCAGATCGCAGCCGGTTTTACTCAGCACTTTTGAATTATCATCGATCAATTGTGTAAATTGTAAACAAACGATGTCCATTTTTAATTTATGGCGTTCTTGGTTTTTGTTATTGTTTTATTAAAATATAAAAACAGTGTCAGGACTAATTTGAAAATGGACTTGGATACTATTCAAAATACTAGCAAACCTTTTCATTCGCTCCCAAATTAAGGAGTTCTGGATGTTTAGGCTACTTATCTATAGAGAAAGAAAACATTGTAAATTTGTACAAACAAATCTTATATGCTTAACCAGAGACAAAGATGACTGCCATAGTCATTCTGACCATGGTATTTAGTATCGAAACAATTGCCAAATTTCTTAGAATTTTTAACATTTTATCAATATATTGTGGACTATCTAGAAACAGTTAGTTTCATTTAAAACAGTAATATGCGTAGATTCCACAAAGTAAGGGTCGATGCAGTAAATTGAATTCAATTTACTTTTCCCCTAGTATCATTAGCTTTTTCATCATATCTTCAACTCCTAGATTCAAGATGTGCGCCATACATCGAAAGTGCTGATTATCAGGATCAAAATGTGGAAGTAGTTTGACAGGTTCACTCATAAACTTTGTATTTGCGGAGGCATTGTCTACAGTTATCCCTTATAGTTTATTTGACAATTTAAAATTCACTAAACATTTGTGAAAAATATTTGCGATATCTGCTCCAGTGTGTAGTCCATGAATGGAATGAAATTAAGAACCATTTATCTATGAAGTGGACTGTGATCCCGTAGTATGTTTTTCCTGCAATGGCGTAGCCAGCGAAGGGCTGATGAAACAGCAGATATCGCTGGAAAAGAGCAGATTCCTATTGGATTAAGGTTCTATGATGAAA
Organism: Galeruca laticollis; assembly: GCA_963921935.1. Classification (NCBI taxonomy): domain Eukaryota; kingdom Metazoa; phylum Arthropoda; class Insecta; order Coleoptera; family Chrysomelidae; genus Galeruca; species Galeruca laticollis. Next base: position 160,095,835 of record OY998175.1, on the reverse strand, counting down.
GCCAAAAAATAATCAGGGAGGAATTTGTAGGCTACATTGAGTTAAAATATCAAGATGCTTCTACAATCGCTAGCGCAATTCAAAGTTTTTTAGAAGATAATAATTTTTCCGCCGATGATTGTGTGGGATTCGGATTTGACGGGTGATCAACGATGGCCGGCAAAGAAGGTGGTGTGCAGGCCATTCTTAAAAAAAGTACGTGAAATCTTTATTTTTCCATTGCTTCAGCCACAGACTAAATCTTGTGGTCAATGATACCAGCAAGCTACCAGAAATAAGAAACATAATTGCAACGGTTAAAGACACAAAAACCTTCTTTCGTGAATCGCTTGCCCGTAGGAAATCGGTTCCAAATCTTTCAAGGCTCTGTGAGACCGTCGGAGTCGGAAAAATATAAGAGCATAAAAAATTTTCAGAAAGCTTCACTGACATTGTTAAAGCACTAGAACATCTATCTGTCGAAGGAAACTATACAACAAGAAAATCTGACTACCAATTGCACTGTGCAGTTACTAAACCAATATTCATCTTAGGCTTAAACATAATTGCAAGATACTCTGCAATTTTGGAACCCGTTGTAAACGTTTTACAAGGTGAAAGTATGGATTTGGTTATGGCGAAGAAACATATTGATGATATTCTAGATGTAATCAAACAAGATCGACAAGATGTCGAAAATGTTTCTTATGATTTAGTTAAAAAATCACTTGATATCGCAGAGAAAGTAGGGGTTGCGTTGTCGGTACCACGAGTCACTCAAAAGCAAGTACACAGAAGTAATCCACCATCTGGGTCTGCAGTTGAATACTGGAAGCGGTCAATAATCATCCCCTATCTTGATTCTTAAACTTCGTCTTTGGATGCTAGATTCTCCAATGAAAATACACCTACTTTTGTTCCATCCTTCAAGCATGCGCAAAATGGCTTCAAAAGATTTCAAAAATATTGCAGAATCATTCATGGAGTTTTATAAGTTGGGTGATGTCTCCGCAGAATTAGATTTGTGGTACAATATGTGGAAGAAAAAGAATTTAGCAGAAGACAAATTAAAGGACATTGAAGTGGCTGCATTTTTTGGAGGAAGCTAATGTTTTTTTCCCTGCAACAAGGCACGCACTGCTAATATTAAGTGCTTCTACTTCCACTACTGCTACCGTGGAAAGATCGTTCAGTACCCTACGAAGGGTAAAAACCTGGCTCAGGAGTACAATGGGTGATGACAGACTCACTGGGTTGTGCTTGATGAGTGTGCATCGAAAATTTTTGAAGGAAAATCAGGACTGCATAGTGAAGAAAGTTTTGGATAAATTTAGTTTAAACCCAAGAAAAATGTTATTAGTTTAATTTAAGTATCATTAAAATCTCAAAGTTTTGTTTTCATTTGTCTTTTTATCCTAAAATTTTAAATTTTGGACGACCATGGTCCATGGTTGCCCCCCCCCCCTGTTATAAATCCTGGCTACGCCCTTAAATGGAGGTCCACCCATCAATAGTAAATGAAAACTTTTTAGTAATCCAGTTCACCGTGGCTGTTGTAAAAACACTAGTCCAGTTATCTGACAAAAAATATGCAAAATGAAAAGGAACTATACAAGAATGCAATGTTCTACGCAGTCAAAATATAATAATATATTGTAGTGAAAAACGAAAAAACTAGTTGAAATTTTCCAAAATTCTTTTCTCCAGGCGTAGGTATACAAAATGTTATGGACCACAGTTTAATAATTTATACAGGTTGTTCCAAAAAAATATGCCAAAGTTGTGTTTTTTAATTGAACATAAATTGAGAAACATGATTTGGTGTGATGACTGGAAAATCAAATTCAAAATTAATAGAAGTAATACACAAAAAAATAATTTGTTAGCTAAAAAAATAGAAAGTACATAAGGGACACTCACCTGAATACTCTTTCTCTTTTCAAAGGAGGAAAGAAATGTTGCTATGGTTGAAGAAATGTTGCTATGCTTGAGTCTGACTTTGAACTCTTCTGAGGAAATAGTTTTTGGGTCTCATTTTTGTGAATTGATAGTAAATGTAACGTCCAGAAGTATTTCTGTTTTTCATTTTCACCTTGACTGTTTTATTTTTACACAAGTTACATAACCCATATACAGTTCCTTTATCGTCACTCGAAATAATATTAAAAAAATCATTCTAATGTGCTCTTGAACTTAGAAAAGGCGTTGGCATATGTGCATCCGATATTTTTCGTTTTCCTCGGTTTTTTTATGGGGCGGATATCTTTTAAGTTTTATAGAGATCGATGGTGCACCTTCATCACTCTCTGAATCGTTGTAGTTGGTACTGTCTAATATAGGATGATTCTAAGATTTTTTTAAATATGTAAAAATATTATTAGGGTCACTATTTTATAAATTTTAAAAATTATTTCAACAGTAAGATAGTGACCAAAATATATAATTTGAGTGGTGTTTGTAGGATTATTTATCAGGTTTCAAGTCAACCTTTCATCGGGGGTCTGTAAACAGGAGAAATCTACTCTTAGATTCAGTTCAATTTGATAAAAAGTTTTGAAGCGAGAGCCTTAAATCCAAAAACGAAACCTATTTTTAGCTACTACTTTTGTTGATTAAAAAACGTAAACCAAATTACACAGCGTAGGTGCGTAGGACAAGGACGACTGTTGAACTCCACTATATTTTATAGGTAGAAACAAAAATTTAATAATTATATAAAATCAGCTGTTTTTTGGTTTTATTATTGTCAAAAATGATAAAAGATAAATTCATTGTTATGAATTATAGATTTGTTATTAATTCAATCCCAAATACATCTCTACTTTTTTCAAACATCTTCTGTGTGAAGAATCCAGGCCAGGAGGATGCTTTCATTTATCAATTATTGGCAAACGTTTAAAGGAAATGTTTCCTCTATATTTCGACTCAAAAATTTCGACCCTAGAATTAAGGGCAATTTTTAAACAAATAAAAATTGCGAAAAAAACCGCAACAGTCTTGCATGGTTGGTCTTGGTCTGGCGTAAGTCTTGCAATACTAGGTCTCGGTCTTGCATAAGTCTTCCACTGCTTGGTATAGGTCTTGCAGACCTAAAGCTGGTCTTGGTCTTGCTTTTTCTGCAAGTTAGATAATATTCGGAGTAATGACCTTCAAAAGGTAGCCGAAACATAGTAGCAGAAAGTATAGTGATGTGTTTTTCGTACCTTTATGACGTCATACCATCGCGAGCGCACCACATAAGGGGATATTTTACGATTTAGTGTCCTAGAACCGGGCATGATCATCTACAAGTCTGTTGCGTCATGTACTTGCATCATCATCAAAATGATCTTCACACTACCTTTGATCTTTGGATGTGTAAGGAAGTTCTAAAATTGTTTACCACTGTTCCCTTTGATTAATGTCGGAAATAAATTTGAAAAATGTTTTGTTCATAAACTCCACATTGGCATGGCCAATTGGCCAAAAGTATTTACTGTTACAATTTTTTACAATACAACTATGACGAATTCTACCTGGTATTAGAACTAAAATCATAAATAAATTAAAAACTAAACTAATCCTACTCACCCTTCTCTCACTATAGGTACCTATTTTATTTTTGATACGTTCACTTTGATTTCGATAAACTCAAGCCAGATTCACACCAACCAATGTAGGATTTACTTTGTATATTTTCATTTTCAATTACTTAAAAACGATATTAGAATATTTTATAATATTTATCAATATTATAAAATATGTAATTTATGCTCGGGTCAGTGGCGCAGAAACGTTTTGCCACATACCGTCTATACTTCAAATCATCTCTTGTTTGATTGTCTTTGGTTTTACGTTATCCGATGTTGACTTCCATATTAATTTTTCTTGGATCTTTGTGGTATATATCTAAATGGTGTTGTAGTTTGTCTGCGGATTCGATAATCAGTACCATATGATCGGCGAATTGGAGTCCCAGTAGTGTTACGTCACTCATTTTCTATTTTCCAATTGTTGAGCTTTTACACATTTATTTACACTTTTTTATGGCCTCATTTAGTACTATGGAAAATAGTGAAGGGTTCAGCACAAATCCTTGTTAAAGTCCAATTTTTTGTTTGTTTGTTTATAATACTCCATTTTATCAGTTGATCTCAAATATCAATTTTACACTACAACAGGACCAGATTTGGGGGAAAAATCACATACTATCTCACGAGCAAAAGAACGATCTGATTTCATAATAACGTTTGTCCCACATAACGTTCTTAATAAATTTTTGGCAATGCGGTAATTAAACCGCGTCATTTATGAACAGACTATAGCATCTTAATAATCTTCTTGATAATCGAATTTCGTGATCGAAAATTCAAAAAAAAATTAACAATGTCCGCACCTAATGCTCATTAAATACCCTTACGAGACGAACCTTTATCTCTGGCACAAAAATAATTTCTCGGAAATGGTTCATTTGGTATCGTTTATACGGAGGATGTGAAGGAGATAGGAGTACTAATAATTGCTGGGTAAATATTTTTACTCTAACAATGCATGCCCCGTACCTGTCTGTATCTGTTTGAAATCGAAAGAGAGAGCCCCAACCAAGCTATCATACCATATGATGCCAGATGGGCGTTTACCGGACGAAACGTGCTCCATGGGCGGGGCTCGCACTTCATGAACCCAGATTGAATGTTCGTCTTGTTAACTTTCAGATTTATTGTCAGATTTATACGACGCCAACGGCCAGCAGTCTAATTTAGTAATGGCAGGATAAAATGATATGATAAAAACGATGCCTTAATAGTTTTGACTTCATCTACCTGTAGGCAGTACACACATTATAATGTTTAATTACGATACTTTAATGTGAATCAATATAGCATGGGATTTAATTTAAAAGTTTTCAGCTCACTCGATTTTATTGATTTATTTCAATCCAATTAATTATATTTCGTGATTTATTAAACGACTAGAAATAAATATAACGCAAACATGACCATTTGTCAATCCCTGCAATGGTTCATGTAGATTTTTCATTTATAGAAACAGCGCAGAAAATGTTCTTCTTTGATCTGTTTCATGTCTCATGTAGTTTTTCCTCCACAGCTTCAAAAAACTGATATGTGTTTCCTTCAGTGCAAATATAACCATTTATCAATCCCTACAACGCTTCATGTAGATTTTACATTGTAAGAAACAGCGCAGGAAATATTCTTCTATGATCTCTTGCATGTCTCGTGCAGTTTTTCTTCCACAACTTCAAAGATCTGAATTTTGTTTCCTTCGATGCAAACAACCATTTATTATTCCCTACTATGCTACATGTAGATTTTCCATTGTTAGAAACAGCGCAGGAAATGTTCTTCTTTGATCTCTTTCATCCCTCGAGTAGTTTTTCTTCCACAGCTTCAAATAACTGAAATGTGTGATCTTCAACGCAAACAAGACCATTTATCAACTCCTAGAATGCTTCATACAGATTTTCCATTGTTAGAAACAGCGCAGGAAATGTTCTTCTTTGATCTATTTCATGTCTCGTGTAGTCTTTCTTCCACATCTTCAAAGAGCTGACATTTGCTTCCTTCAATGCAAACATGGCCATTTATCAATCCCTACAATGCTTCATGTACATTTTCTATTGTTAGAAACAGCGCAGGAAATATTCTTCTTTGATCTCTTTCATGTCTGTTGCAGTTTTTTCTTCCAGAACTTCAAAAAACTGATATTTGTTTGCTTCAATGCAAACATGACCATTTATTATTCCTTACTATGCTTCATGTAGGTTTTCTATTGTTAGAAACAGCGCAGAAAAGGTTCTTGTTTGATCTATTTCAGGTCTCCTGTTGTTTTTCTTCCCTGGCTTCAAAGAACTGTAATTTGTTTCCTTCAATGCAAACATGAACATTTTTCAACCCATAGAACGCTTTATAGAAACAGTATATAGCGACACATTATGAAAAACTTAATTTTTATTAAAAGTCAATCTTAAAATTATCATTAACTCTTGTTGTATTGAAGATAAAGAACATTTTTATAGCATCATAGAAATAAACACACCAACTGAAAATTACATTTAGTTTTCATCAATTAACGTAGAACCAGGTGAGGATCGTGGATGACCGTTCTTCGTTGACTACTGTAGTTCTTGAAACTGTAGCTTCCTTAAACTCCGCATTGTTGCAATTAGATAGTCTGCTGGGCATAACCGTCTAGACAGATAGTCGGTATTTCGGCGACTGACATCAGCTCGATGTTCGTCGCTGGATTATTCCAGCTATTGACTTTACATAGTACCGTTATTTTTCAAGCCACTAATATGTGTCGAGACTGCAGTGCCTGTGGAGTCTCGAAAGGATTGTTCCTTCCACATAACTATTGCTTTTAAATGAATTTCCATTTTTTCGTGTGGTTTACCAATTTGTAAATCCTACATGGGTTTATATATTATCTATATTGCTAAACGGTTGAAATTGGCGACAGCCATAACAAAAAGCGGCATCTTTTTCTACAGAATATTCAAGTCATTTGAATAATTTAAACCAACAGGCTCGAAAAACACGACTGTTACTTTGTTTTGAATATTCTTAGAGTAATTTGTTTTATAGGCTCACCTGCTTTTGAAAGGTTTGTCGAACTTCTTGTTACGGTAGAGTAATTAGGACTGTCTTTATCAGTAAGGGGATCATAATCGTCCAAAGGTCGTTTTTTGGTTGTAAAAATTTTTCTAATATCCATTTAAAAAAAAATATTTACCTCCAATACAAACGCACCAGTTAGACAGAATTACTAGAAATGTTTTTATAAATGACCACTATTGAGACAAAAAACTAACGACACCACCCTGTTTGTTCATGCAACAACCTGCAGCCGCGTACTGACTATAACTTGCGAGCATAAAGGCTATGTGTCGATTTATTAATTCGGGAAATCACCTGCCGGTCGGTTTTTATTTTACTTAGCCATTTCTGGGAATCACAGATCGATTTATATGCCTTTCTTCTTAATAAATACATTTATATAATAAAATAATTTAACTTGTGGTAATACACCAGATAATAGTGTTACGAAACTGCACACTGGTATAGTCCCTAAAACCGACCCTGTCTAAGTCAGGTATAATAGTTAAAATTATGGCGGATACGCAGTTATAAAAAACTGTTTACGACTCTACGACTATCTTATGTAAACATTGTTTTTGTGACCAGAGTTATCTAGAAAAGGCCAGAATCAATTATCCGGAATTTACTAGTGAAAATGGCTTTAATATATAAGGGGACTGATCAGGAAGAGTTAGTTAGTTGATAATTTGACATCGTGAGATAAACAAATAAATTAGTGAATATAAATTAGTGAACTGTTTATATAAATTAGTCTAAGTGAATATACTGTATATATAAATTAAGTGTTAGTGATAAGTGAGTTAGTGTTTAAATAAATTAGTAAGTAGCCATACCGAGTGTTTGAAATTTATCCCACCCGTTTATTGTTTAAATAAATAACAAAAACATTACATTGGTGTCAGAAGTGGGATAATATAAATAAATTGCTACGTAAAAATGGCCAAGAGACTATGTGACCTCAAAGTAGCGGAGCTACGAGCAGAATTGGAAGATCGCGAGTTGGAAACGTCCGGTAAGAAAAGTGAATTACTAGAAAGACTTAAAGTGGCACTGGAAAATGACGGCTTTGATCCAGAAACAGTTTTATTTAATGACGAGGCTTCCACCTTAATCTCGTCAATTTCTGCTAATATTTCTGCTAACATGGACGAAAAGATATTTCTGCCATGAAAGAGAAAATTTCAATGAATGTGAAAAACGATATTTTTGCTTTGAAGAATGATATTTCTGCCGATATCTTATCGTTAAAAAATGACATTGCTGCTGACGTCGAGAATGAAATTTCGTCTCTAAAATCTGAAATCGAGAATAAAATGTAAACGATGGACGAGAAAATCAAGGAGTTAGAGGAAAAGATTGCCGATTCAAGAAGGCGAGGCACGCCAGAGGAAGAAAAGAAGACCGAGCAAACGAAACCTTGCAAGCCAGAAAGAGTATCTAAGTTTGAAGACATTGGCAGTTTTACCCGAGTCAAGGACCCAACGTTCGATGGAAAAATGTCGTAGACCAATTATGTGAAACAATTTGAAGCAGCCGCTAGAGTGAATAATTGGTCCGATAGAGAGAAGGCAGTGAACTTAACCATCGCGCTTCGCGGAGATGCCTTAGATGTACTCCAGACGATACCTTTGGAAGAAACGGATGACTTCGAGCAGCTGAAGAAGAGGTTGGACATGCTTTATGGTCACGAACATTTGGAACAGTTGTACAGATTCCAGCTGAAGAACCGAAGGCAGATACGTGACGAACCCCTTCAAGAGTATGAAATGGATATTGCCCGACTAGTTCGATTTGCTTATCCATCAGCACCAGAGAACATGATGGAATGTTTAGGCATCCAGGCCTTTATTGACGGCTTGTGTGACCACGATAGGGAGAAGACGCTTCGATTAGCCCATCCTAGAACATTGGCCGATGCATTGACTGCTGCTCTTGAATATGAAGCAGCCACGTTGGCTTCGGGATACAACAAAGATAGGACCATACAGGAAGAAGGTGACGATGACAGACTTGACCAGATCGTCAACTTGTTGAAAGGTATGGTAGACAAGAAGTCGAAGAAAATCAGGTGCTGTAATTGTGGCGAGTTAGAGCATGCACCAGGTTCGTGTAAGCATCCTACGACTCCTGTAAACCAAGAACCTCTTAAATGCAAAGCAGCCAAGAAAAGCTCGCGGTACAACAAAGGTAGAACCATGCAGGAAGAAGATAACGATGACAAACTTGATCAGATCGTCAACTTGTTGAAAGGTATGGCAGACAAGAGGTCGAAGAAGATCAAATGCCGGAAGTGTGGTGAGCTACAGCACGTACGCAGTCCGTGTAAGCTCCCCAAGACTCCTGTAACCCAAGAACTCCAGACACAGGGGAAATCAGACAGGGGTGAATATCCAGCTAATGTGAATCACCAAAAAACTAACTCCTTGCGTAAACGGCCATGCCCTGTAGACTATTCACAATGCAACAAGTCGAAATCTAAGGAATTTGCAGGTTCAAGAATTACAGTAGTCAACGAGGAATGGTCACCCACCAGGATCAGAGAAGATCAGGAGAATGATCTTCACCTTAAGATGATCCGGCAATGGAAGGAAGAAAATTGGCGACCTACCTGGCAAGAAGTGTCAAGATTTTCACCGACACTCAAGGCATATTGGGCTCAGTGGGACTCCCTTGTCCTGGAAGAAGGGCTATTGAAAAGAGTCCTTGAAAACTATGATGATTCTGAGATGAGGAGACAGCTAGTTATCCCGAGAACATGTGTAGCTGAGGTACTGAAGAAGTTACACGACAGTCTATCGGGAGGTCATCTGGGAGTGAAGAAAACCCTTCAGCGAGTCCGTGAAAGGTTTTATTGGATGAACAGCTCCGACGATGTGAAGGACTGGTGTAAGAAATGTACGACTTGTGCTACGAGTAATGGACCACATCGCAAGAGAAAGGCATCCATGAAACAGTACAATGTTGGAAGCCCTTTCGAAAGGATTGCTTTAGATATCGCTGGACCATATCCGACGACAGAAAATGGTAGCAAGTACATACTGGTTATAATGGATTATTTCACAAAGTGGGTGGAAATTTACGCTATCCCGAACCAAGAGGCCACAACTGTCGCGGATGTATTGGTGAAGGAATGTATCAGCCGATATGGAGTACCCTTGAAAGTCCACAGTGACCAGGGAAGAAATTTTGAAAGCCATCTATTCCAGGAGATTTGCGACAAGCTGGGAATGAAGAAGACCAGGACAACAGCTTTTCATCCACAGTCGGATGGAATGGTCGAGAGAATGAACAGGACTATTGGAAAATACCTGTCCAAAGTAGTATCCAGCCATCAGAGAGATTGGGACCAGTATCTTTCCTTATTCGCATTGGTTTATCGATCTGCTGTCAATGAGTCCACGGGTGAAATACCTGCGAAAATCCTGTTTGGACGTGAAATGAGGCTTCCTTGTGACCTGAAATTTGGCTGTCGGCCTGGAGAAGATATAGCAGGCGAAGACTACGTGATCCAATTGAGAAGAAGGCTGGACGATATTCATGAATTAGTTCGAACAAATCTTCAAGTTGCCAGCGACATAATGAAAACTCGGTACGACACGCAGGCCACAGAAGGCGGTTTTAAAGAAGGGGACAAAGTATGGTTACACAACCCGGCGAGGAGAAAACGATTTTCTCCAAAATTACAAAAATCCTGGGAAGGTCCATACTTAATCAATAAAAGGACCAATGATGTTTTATATCGCATAAGCAAGATCCCCAACGGAAAACCAAAAGTAGTTCACCGAAACCGACTAGCGCCATTCGAAGGAGACCATGACATAGAGGAAGGAGTAAACCTTATTCAAGATGTGTCTGACCCCACCTTCGATGAATTTATGGGCGCGTATGGAGGTACCGGGAAAGCTAGATATGGAGTCACTTCGGAACAACAACAAGATTTGTTCACTCTCCCGGAAGATTATTCACTGGCATACAACATCCCCGCCCGTATCAAGAACGCACGAGGGTTGGCAACCGTCTTTCGAAAGAAGTTCGGGCAATTAGAAAAACTTGAAGACCAGATTCCAGCCCCTGGCAAGACACTGAAACTGAAACATAACTCGCGGTACGTCTTCTACGTGGTAACTAAAAATGAATTCCAAGATCGATCTACCTACCGCGATGTGTGGGAAGCACTTCGAAACCTCCGAGACCATGTGTTGGAATCCAACGTGCAGAAACTGGCTATGCCTAAGATAGCGAGTAACCAGTTGGATTGGCGAATCATCAGGAACATGGTAGAGATTATCTTTCAAGATACCGGTGTCCAGATATTAATTTGCAGCTGCAACCCCCGTTATCAGTATCCGATGAAGACGGTACCCTGTTATTTCCATAAGATCGGAAAGTGTAGAAATGGGGCCAGTTGCAGATTCAAACATCCAGTCTCGGCTACACAAAAGTTCCAGGAGGAACTTTCATTTAAGGAGGGGGTAATGTTTCGAAACAGCACACTGGTATAGTCCCTAAAACCGACCCTGTCTAAGCCAGCTATAATAGTTAAAATTATGGCGGATACGCAGTTATAAAAAACTGTTTACTACTCTACGACTATCTTATGTAAACATTGTTTTTGTGACCAGAGTTATCTAGAAAAGGCCAGAATCAATTGTCCGGAATTTACTAGTAAAAATAGCTTTAATATATAAGGGGACTGATCAGGAAGAGTTAGTTAGTTGATAATTTGACATCGTGAGATAAACAAATAAATTAGTGATCTGTTTATATAAATTAGTCTAAGTGAATATACTGTATATATAAATTAAGTGTTAGTGATTAGTGAGTTAGTGTTTAAATAAATTAGTAAGTAGCCATACCGAGTGTATGAAATTTATCCCACCCGTTTATTGTTTAAATAAATAACAAAAACATTACAATAGGATTAATAATTCGCACTTGATATTCACGGAAAGTCAGGCTTGGTGAAATATTGCGCTTGGCACCATGGCTGTGGACACGTGGGTACAATTCCGTATAAATTTTCTGCCAGGTCAAAAATTTTGCTAGCCAGGGTGGTGTTCTGATTCGCCCTATTGTTGCTACGGCCCCGTCTGTAAGTGACCTCATCTCAATTCATACTAAGCTCCATGTGTATTTTCAGTAGTTTGAAACGGCGTGTCTTCTTGAATTGGTCGTACATTTTTTATTTCACAGCTCCAAGGACTGAAATTTGTTTGTTTTAATACATATGTGACCTTGCGAGATCACAAGAATCTTGTGGTTCAATCGTATTCGAATTAATAATTTTATAAATCTATAAACTAAATCAATAAACTTTTGCCGTTATTAATGTAATCTGCAGATGCGTACACAGCTTTTCCATTAAAACAGTGTAAACTTCAATACAGGTGCACCCTTCCGTGGAGTGTTGTTTGTTTTATTGATTGTTGGTACATTTCAGTTTTGATAATTGAAATGTCTAATAAACATAACAACTTTTCTTCAACTGTCATCTCTGACTCTTGAAGACTATTAGACCGCTTGTCCTTTAGATGCGTTTTCGTCAGAAATCGAACGATGACGCGCGAATGATTCCATTTCAATAAAACTTATTGAAGGTCGTACACTATCCGCGTAATTATTCGCACGAGGATGTGCTACCTACCTGAAACAAATGGGACATTTTGCAGTTGTTCGTACAATTCGAAAGAAAATGTATGCAAAGAAAGAGCGACCTTAAGGCACCAATTTTATCAAAATAGTAATGAGAACGTTCGTTTCAACGTAATTGATCAACAAAAGATTGGTTAAATCAAACTGTATCGTCCAAAAAATGGAAATCGCTGACGAGTCGAAACCTGCTTGATCAAGAGTATACCAGGTGTCCCACTATAAAGTAACACATTTTGTTGGCTTATTACTCGAGAATGGAAAAATATATCGACGTGCAGTTTTCGCTAAACTTCTTATATTTCCTTCAAATTTTTATTGACATAGTTGCCAAATGTATATTTTTTCCCGAAAGCGCCGAAAAAAAATGACCATTTTTGAAACGAAATTACCGATTTATTTTAAATACAACACCCTATATTTTTTAATACCATCTGAAAGTCCGTTTCTTCCTCTTTCCAAAAATGTATACATTATCGGCATATACTGAAGTTTTTAGGGAAAGATTTAATTTTTTATGAAACCATGTCAATAACTTCCAAACGTAAATGATCACATTTTAACAGCTTGGAAACGATATAACTCGAAAATGAGACAAGGGATTAATGAGCGGCTTTCACTGAAATTCTTAGAAATGTTTAAATTTTTTATGACACCATTTGCAAGTCTCAAAAGTCGTCTAAAATTTTCGTAAGAAATTTACTTTTGTTAATTTTTTACGGAAAGGTGGCTTTGAAACAAATACATATAACTGGCATTAAAAAACGTCAAAAGGTTATTTATGTAGTATGAAGTATAACATCGAACCCAGTCAAATTTATTAATCGAAAATGTATACTTTGATAGAAAAAGCGCGATGCGTCGTATTATATGCCGAGACAAAATCAATAACAGTGACCATCAGGAGATTCAGAGCCATTTTTGACAGAAATCCGCCTACACGAAAATCGACATTAACTTGGGTACCACAATTTACAGATTCCGGAAAACTAAAAAGGAAAACCTGAACACCTGAAAACGCCCAGGACAATATGCTCAATGATATTCTGGAAGTAAGGGAAATTCTAGCACTTAACAATAATAGAATATCTGTTATAAAAATATCCCAAATCACACAATTTTCAAAAAGTGGTTCACCGGCTTCCAAAAATTATTAAATTTAAAGCATACAAAAGACAAACTTTCCAAAAAATAGAGAATCATTCATTTGAATAAAGATATTTCATGTCAGAAACATTGTTGAATCTGGTTTGCACAACTGTTGAACAATCAGTCGCAATATTTGGTATTCTGTAAGGTAGTCGCGTCGCAATTGCTGGTTACTTCAGCCTAATTTGAACCTAATAATGTCAGACGAAGCCATATTTCATATTAATGGAAGAGCATAACTGCAAGATTTGGGGAGATGAGAATCCAAGAGCGTTCAACGAATTTGAAGGGGATGCACCTAGAGTAAATGTCTGGTGTGGTGTATCTAAAACTAAAATCTACGGCCCCTTTTTTTCATGAAGTAACAGTTAACGGAAACACTTACACCGACATGTTGGAGGAGTTTTTGTATCCCCAATTACAACAAGATGAAATTATAAACACTGTATATTTTCAACAAGACGCGCCCCCACATTACTCCTTAGTTGCTCGAAATTCATTATCAGATCATTTTGACAACAGATGGATAGGTCGAGCTGGTCCCATCGAGTGGGAAGAATTTCAGTGAAAGCCGCTCATTAATCCCTTGTCTCATTTTCGAGTTATAACGTTTCCAACCTGTTAAAATGTGATTATTTACGTCTGGAAGTTATTGACATGACAAAATTAAGTCTTTCCCTAAAAACTTGAGTATATGCCGATAATGTATACATTTTTGGAAAGGGGAAGAAAGGGACTTTCAGATGGTAATAAAAAATATAGGGTGTTGTATTTAAAATAAACCGGTAATTTCGTTTAAAAAATGGTAATTTTTTCGGCGCTTTCGGGAAAAAATATACATTTGGCAACTATGTCAATAAAAATTTAGAGGAAATATAAGAAGTTGAGCGAAAACTGCACGTCGATATATTTTTCCATTCTCGAGTAATAAGCCGTCAACATGTGTTACTTTATAGTGGGACACTCTTGTAAAAGACATGGGAATAACTAGGCTAACTACAGCTGTTATAAAGAATAAAATCAAACTATCAGAACAATGTACAAGAAAGAACATTCACTGGTTTGTAACTCAAAGAAAAGTGGAATGGGAACATAGGAAGTTCATATGCCAAAGCTCTTGTGGTCGACGTTTTTTAAATGGTGTGACAAATACAAGAGAAACCTGTAACCAGATGTGGAAATGGAACTTCTTAAATTATCTGAACAACATTTTCAACCAACTCTCTGTATATTCTCTATATGATATATTTATATTTCCCTTGCGACTGGAAAAAATTGTATTATTAATGTAAATATATTTTATGTATAATGTATATTTCTTCTACGACCGTGCGTTTTTAACCACTTTCCCGCACTCATTTTAGTTTTGGAAGTGTCATCTTCCCGCACTAGACTTTTAGAACAAAGGTCTTTGTTCACAAACGTAGTTGCCTCCTTGCTCTTGGGGCATTATCCAATTTCTGTCGTTGGACAAAGTTACTTTGTCCCTGGAATAAAAATATGGCTCTACAGCGTTTTCGGTTGGAAAATTCCTGAAAAGCAGCGGAAATACAGGGTTTCAAAATTGAGCAAAGGGTTCGTTTATTAGAGGCAACAGCATAACATACGTTAATGATTAGATTTTTGTTTTTGCTGGTTGAATATGTGTGTTTCGATTAGGTGTAACTAAGTTCCCCCCAATTCGATATATTTGGTTATTGGAGATAGACAACTAGTTATGTGAATAACGAACCACGCAGAAGCCTACACCCACTTTCACGGGTATCTTTTGCGTCAATAGAGAGATCGGGCAAACACGAATAGCGCGATACTCTAATTTCGTTCTGCGCTATTTTTAAATAACGAATGTATGTAAACATTACTTTAAAAGAGAGTTCGAGCATAGTAAATTTTTACGTCTAGCGATAAGTCAGCGTAATTTTAACTCGGATATTCGTTTTGACATTAACAGTATTGACAGTTTATAATTTGTACAGTTTTTTGACCAGTTTGGTTAGGTTAATGTTATTAAGTTGTATGAATTTTAATTTTCCAGAAAGTAGTCAAATAAAGGCAAAGAACTGTTATTAGGGTGAATGGTGGATTTTTTTGCAATATGGAACAAGAGATACAGTTTCTACAACTAAAAAAACTAATTAAATGTACTTTGTAACTTTACTAAAACAGAAACAACAGTTAGTAAATAGCCGAAAAATGACACTACTTGACAAACGGTTCGGATTTCGGATACATTCGGCTTCCCCAATTTTCCATAACTTCTTCCGTTAAACCATACCGTACACTTACGGAATTATCGTTTAGCGTTAACGCTATTTGCGTAATTCGGTAAATATTTTGATGATGGCTATAAAATGAACACATACTATAAAGCTACTGCTCCATACAAGGGATAACTATAAAGGCAAACAATTTTACAATAGCTACTTTGAAAGAAGTTAGGTTAGGTATTTCGCTAGCTGTTGTATAAAAACATATGTTTTTTAATAAAAAATAATTATTTTATATATACCTTCAACAAATAACTCACTTTATCACATATTTTTTCTATTTTCTTGCTCACAAATCATACAAAGAAAAAAATGCCAAACAGAATGAGAACACTAGGTAAATGGCGGTAACTATAATAGTACAGTACTGTAAAAGTTCAGGAAACAAATGAATAAATTATTATATTTATTATTTGTGTGCCTCTTGATTATGGGTTTAATACTGATTGTAGAATTCATTTGTATAGAAGAAATTGATAACATATTTGAATAGCTTCTTTACATTTGACATAACAAAATGACAAATCACATTTGTATTGTAACGTCAACTGCCGCTGGTGAGAGGACGATACAAGTCGATATTTTAGGAACGGGGCTCGAGAATATCATTTTTAGGAACTATTCGCAAATAGAGCATGCGTATACATGACGTTGGGAACGATGTCAAGAATTGTAACGTTAATTTTTCAACTTTAAAGTTATTTCCCAATCACGTTACAATATTTTAATTAGTACGTACTCAGTCATTAATTGTAAATCAAGCCCGGAGGTATTTTTCATAATATATTTTATTTATAATCATAATTTCACAATTCAACAAAATAACACATCTTGTTTTATTCTTCCTCATACCCTGTATGTATCATTCCTAATGGCTCCTGAAAAATATGAAATCTTTTTATTATTATGTATGGTTGGTTATAATGTGTTACCTACTTTTGCTAGTGTTTTCCTTCTACTATTTGAGTTTCGGGATCTAAAACCTTCATCATAGTATCCTTGTAAAGTCGTATTTCCAGGTTGACATACGCTGTGTCCATAATGTCTTGCAGGTGGCATTTTTATTGTCTTTTGTGTGGCACTTTGATATCTGTTTACAAGTAGGTTTGTTATTGTAAATCATAGGCTGTCATGTGCTTAATGTCAAACCAGTCTTCTCCTTATATTGTAGCGCCTTGGCTTCGTTATGTTGCCAACTACTTTGTATATTTTCTATTTTTACTGTCTGATGAGATATTCAGCAATGTCTTAGGAATTTATAATATCGGGTTGGTGGATCGACCAACTAAGTTATGTTTAAAGGTTATTATTTAAATTTTATTTCTAACTCTAAGCTCGAAGATAGACAACCCACTACGCAGCGTTTATAGGATCATTTTGTATATCCTTGTTTTGTTCAGCTCGGCCGTGTTTGAAAATGAGATAGATATACATTCTGTATGTCTTGGCTAATAGA
The DNA here is from genome assembly GCA_963921935.1 of Galeruca laticollis. Lineage (NCBI taxonomy): Eukaryota > Metazoa > Arthropoda > Insecta > Coleoptera > Chrysomelidae > Galeruca > Galeruca laticollis. Next base: position 160,078,733 of record OY998175.1, on the reverse strand, counting down.
TGTATTTGAAAAACCATATGTCTTGGATAATAGAATTATTCGAGAATTTTGCTTTCATATGTTGGTTTTTTTTGTATTCTATAAGAAGTCGCCGAAAATGTCGTTTTTGTGGTTTTTATTCATTTTGGCATCGGGAATTAATTTATTCACCATGCTAGTTACAATTCATTTTTGGTTTTGGTTCATTGGGGCCCCATCTCATTGTGGTACGTGTGGAACTTTCCTGTGTGAAGATTGCTATTCTTCACCCTTTTTGGCGATTTTGAGAGGTTCTCATGCGGTTTTTCTGGTACTAGGTTTTTGTAATTGGCCTGTTGGAATTGCAGAAGTAGATTTTGTGACCAGTACCGCTTCCTGTATAGGGATTAATCACCCCAGAGAGACTGGTAGCCCTATTTGTGGATTGTATCCAGGTATGATGTTACATTTATTACTTTCTCTTAGCATTTTATTACGTTTTACTATTCTTTATAGACCCTACGTTGACTAACCTCACCGATTTATATTTTCCTGCGGAGTTACATTCACTTGGATCTGTCTTTTATGAGCAGACGGCTCAGAACATTATAGAGAAACCCTCTAGAGTGAAAGAGGTAAGATGTTTTTGTCTAAACCTTTTTGGTTACTTTTTTTGCTGTATAAATTGTACGAGCATAGTTTTTTTGCGTAATACTAAATTAATTCATTTAATTTAGGGTTTTTGTAAGGGATTCGGATAGTCGAGAGGTTCCCTGTTTACCTCAGCTAAAAGTACCCTGAGGACAGACTGAGTAATTAAATGTTTCCTGGATAAGAAGCTGTGACTGTTATACCATTCCAGTGCAGCCAAGTGTTAAGTTTACTTTTATTACTGTTAGCGATTATTTTCTTATATCTATTTTAAAAGGTGCGTGCACCTATTTTCTTATTATTTTTGGATAATACTTGTTCAACATACAAGCTTATTTAAGCACTTATTATAATATAAAGGTGAGCTACGCTGTATACTCGTTGTGCGCACATCGGGAGAACTGGGTAGACGCCACTTACTGGTTCAACTTTAAAATATTTTTTTTATTACATTAAATTGCTAGGCACTATTCAGGTTTGAAGGAATAGTTCATTATCATTTTGATTTTTGCATAGAGTAAATTCCGGTTATTTTTTTATTGTTTTGTGTAGAGTAAACTCAGATTCATATTGCATTATTTAATATTTCTTTACTACAATAAGTTGTGATGTAATATTCAAGATTGAGGAAATAGTTCTCTATCACTGTGACTTAGGTCACCTTTTTTATTTTGTGTAGATCAATTCAGGTAATATTTCTTATTTTGGGTGTAGAGTAAATTCATATATTACGTAAACAGTAAGTAAAGTCCTCATTAAAATCTATTGTATTTACAACCAGTTATTTTGACCTTTTATTTAGTTACTCTCCCGTTGTTTGGTTGGGGTGAATAGGTATCAGATAATCAGGTAGAGTATCGATTTATTATTCTGTTGATCAAAACCCAATTTAGTTGGCTCTTCTAGTCGAACATCTGTTCCTAGCGGTGAGAATCTTGTGGCGCGATATAAATTCTTTGAGTATAGGTATTTGTGTACCCCACCCATCTACATTGTCTAAAAGCTAGTGACGGGCCACCGCCTGCACATCTTTATAAGATCGAACAGAATATTGTAATCTTCAGAAAGCCTGGAATCTATATCCGACAAAATACGTCTGCCACATCTGACATAGGACTATGTTTGGTTTCTTTAATTTAATTTCGCTTAACGTGAATCAGTTATAGTGTTATTAGCGCGCTACAGAATAGCGCCCCGGTTCGAGATTCAGGGCGGATGAAATTCAATCATCGACCACCACACCTGCAAGAAATGAATCACCGGTGGCGACAGTGGTTTTGTTAGGGAAATATCGAAACCACACCTGCTAAACGTTCAACTTTGAAAATATTTTTACAAAAGTTACAACTTTTATTTTTTAGAATTGTATATACGCATAATTTGACCGTAGATAATATACTTTTTAATTAATTAGTTAAAAAAATAAAAATATATAGAAGAGGGCGGAGTTGAGACGTGACGTGGTGCGAGTGACGGGCAGTGACTCTTGATATAATATAATTATTAAATGTTCATATACCTGGTTTATTGTAGCTAATCCTTTAAGCGAACATAATTTGGAGATGTACGATCCATATATTGTTTTAAGAAATGTCTTGTATATAGTACTGTGTACATCGAGGGTTTTCAATCAACTCTGCCAGCAAATTCAATCCAAAGTTATTTTAGCAGTGGATTTTTTGGAAATTGAAATTAAAAATCACCAATACATTATTAACTTAAAACATTTTACGAGCAGGTACTACCCGTATTTATTTATGCCCGTATTTATTTATGCCTAAGTTGAACAGTGTATGTAAAAATTAGAATACTCTCTATTTATCTATTCCATGTAAAAATATTGAAATTAAAACTCTATTAGTGTAATATTTAAAAATTATTGATTAATATGCAACAATAGTAGAAAGTATATCACAACTTTTGCATTGTTTGCAATCACTTGTGGAATATTATTTCTGGTATCTTTGTTTACCGCAAACTACAGGAAGAAGGTGGATCACACAATACCATATTTATCAATAAAACACACAAATTAAAACAGTTTTTAAAGTAGTACAAATAAACACAAATAAATAACAATATCAAACAGAACATAAAACAAAATCAGTGACAAATAAACTAAAGTTGTCATTTCACCTTTTATGACATATTCTTACAAGTTACCACTCTCTAGAGACGGTGACAATACCTGTCAATACATCGGTCTCTCGTACTTTTCGGTCTGTTTTCACTACACAACTGAATACAAATCGCCCAGTGCATTTCTACAACGTCTTTGTTTTATGATTTAAATGAAACAATTCAATAAATAAATAAAGGTCAGAGATAAAGTTTTTCTGGAATGTTTTCAGACTATGCTGATTTCGAATCCGTTGACTCTTACGCTCTAGTATTTACCGTTCGTCCGTTGAAACTTAAAAACGGATGGACACCAGAAGCCAGAATGAAAGACTCGCGTTTAGAAGTCTAAAAGGAACCAAAGTACTCCATGCATTATGTATGTTTAGAAATTTGTAATTCTGTATTTTCTACTTGTTTGTCTAGTTTGATCTGAGAATAACCCCGAGATAAGTTAAGATGCGAACAGTACATAGCACCTGCAAGGTAATTTAATATTTCAGAAATGCAACATAATGGAAATTGATAATTTAATTTTCTAAAATCTATAACAATCCTTGACTTTCTATTGCCATTTTAACACAAGTCTTATTTGGAATAATTAGCAATGGAGATGACCATTCTGATCTGGTTTCCTCTATAATATCTTCTTTTAATAAAATTTCCAATTATTTATGAAGTTCAACACTTGGATTTATACTTTTCTGTAAAATATACATAGTAACAATTTTTTCCCATCTACGTTAAGCGTGGAATCGTTCAATTCGATCGCATATATGAGTTGCTGGTTACATTTACCATAACTGGTAACAAACTTTTTTTGATTTGATTTTCGTTACCTGAATAACATAAATTTGACCCACAATCTTCTACTAAAAAAACTACTTTGTGCAATTTGCAACCACTCGTTTAATTTAGGTACTTTTACTGGCTTCTAAATATTGTTCAATTGATTTAGCAACATCTTTCAAATATATGAAGCTCTCTCTAAACTTATCTAATTCCTTAAACTTACACTGTTGTCACTTCTTCTTTCAATAATAAATTCCTATGATTAAATGTATGTCTATCCCATTATCACTCAAAATTATCTTTTAACCATACCAAATTCATTTTATATGATTAATCCTAAAAAAACGTATTCTGCTTCAGTTGTTAATTAAGAAATTTCGATTGATATGCGTGAAAAATTCTAAATTTTGTAAACTACTTAATACATTATAAAATTTATATATAGTGGCGTTGTTTGTATTAGGTCGTGTAAGCGGGCATGTCTGGATTCTTGTTCTCGTGTTGTTTCTGCCAAGACAACTTGTTATCTGACACGAACCGGCTGTCGCTATTCTCTCTTTCTCCATGCGGAGAAGAACTCTTCAATAATTCTTAAGCGGTATCAGGCCTCATCAGTGAAACTGACGTCACCGGGGAAATCGTCGGTTTCTGAACGTTGAGCACTCCACATACGAATACACAACCAATAGTTTTAGACCAGGTCGTAACACGACTTTTGTAAGAATAAAATGTCTGTAATTAAAATAATATAAATAATACCAATTTTAAGATGAGTACCATTTACAATAAATTAAGTACCAGGGACAAAGCAACTTGCTTGTTTTAAGATTCAATAAAATTAATGTACAGTTTATTCTGTGAGCAATATTGAGTACAGGTTTTTGTTCACGCAGCTCTAAATACAGTACTGGCTGATGACGTCCGTTAGATATTGTCAATACATTCCGTTACTCTACTTCTGAAGTTTAGTCCATATCTTCCCATCATATGGATGAGTATAGGTTGACGGATATTGTGTTATAGTCACGTACCGAAAGACTGAAGTAAGTCTTATCACTGAAGAAAATAAGAACATCGTCAAGCATTGTAAGAAACGCTTCTACGAATTTTTCCAAGCATCAATATCACGTGGATTAAGCTACTACAGCTACTTTTTTATGGAGGATATGCCTTACCGAATGAGCAGAAAAACCACTGCTTTACCAAGTCGATGTTTTGCATTGTTCTTACTGTTCGTGGAAGTCAATATTTTTCTTTTATCACATCATCAGTTTCCTTGAAGTTGTTTAACCATGAAACAATCTACTACCGATGTGGACACTCCCTCATTAAAAAAAACTTGTTTGGAATAATTAATTTCATATCTTTCTTATTGGACCAATAAGAACTGTTATTATTTTCATTTCTACTGGCCTATTTCGAAAAAACAACGCAGTTCGACATTTCGTTTTCTGTTCCACTGAAAAACTCGAAGATTCGCGATAGGAACATATGTCAATAGTTTTATCTGTTGATATATGGCGGTAACTGGACTTTGCTTAATTAGATTAAACATGTTTTACTGCATTTTTGGCCACTTGCTCAAATGGACGAATAAGAGAATTTTACTATCATTTATAATTATAATTTATAATTCAAATTCGTACCAATATACTGTTAAGAAAAAAACTGCAGTATGTTTGGAAAAGTTAAAGGAACGGCAGCTTCATTCCTATCATTTAACAACAGTTGTTGGATGAAACACTCGGAATGTAACTTTTTTGTATGCACATATGAAGGTATAGTTTATCCAGTACTAATTGAAATCGCCTCAATGTTCAAGAATATGCTTTTATGGAAATTTTATATCGACATTTGAATAGTTGCTAAAACAGTTGACCAAGTGATATACTGCCCTAGAGGTAGGAGAGATAAGCAATAATGCCTCAGCGCCGATGTGAATAAGTTGAGTGCATTTTACTCCATTTTAAACTCCTAAATAAATCAGTTCTTTCTGCATAAAAAAAGCCGGTGAAGGATCGGGTTTGCAAATGTGTGAGTAAAACATTATATATATAAAATATATAATGAAATAAGGTTCAAGAAAAAAAACAAAAACTAAATATATATATATATATATATATATATATATATATATATATATATATATAATACTGGTTTAAAATGAGCACCTTGAATCTATTTTCTTGAATACATTGACGCTGTGACAGAACTAATAAGGCTGCTGATATTCGGATTTACGTTTGGAATAAAATTTATACTGTCCGTAATATTATTTGGCTTATCGATATATTTCAGATCAACTGAAATCATAATGTTGGATGGAGAAATTGATTTGATACCATTTAATTACTTAATTTCGTGTCCGAATGATAGTGTCTTTTCATTTTTGGGTAATGCGTAGTTCAGCCATTACAAACTTAATAGAATTATAAAAAAATACTTGCTTCTAATTTCTAACCATTTTTGTTTAAAATGATTATTAACGTGAAGTACGATGAAATATACAAATACTTGGTAAATGAACAAGATGACCTTACTAGTGTTTTAATGTGACATTAAGTTGAGAATTCTATAATATGTAATGTCAAAAGTTTAGGAACTGTCACATAGAAGGAGAATTGTTTGGTTACATAATCACAGTGACATAGATGTCAAAAACGTCTATGGAAATGAATAATGCAGCAAATCGAAAAAGAAGCAGAAACCACAGAACTTTATATTTATTGTGTCAGGAAATATATGAATTTTGTTGTTGAGTAAATAAAGCTATTTTAGGAATAGAGAATAGTTTATGTAAAAGAATAATAATAATTTGGTAGAAAGAACATTTTAAAAGAACACAAACACAATTTAAAAATAAATTAACATTTAAGAATTAGAATCAGCACACATATGATTAGGGCATAGCAACAAAAAACAATGAGAGCTTGTTGATGAAGAAAAAGTGGAGGTTTTTTGAAAATGAACGAGGTATGACATATGGTAGAAATGATAAGAAATTTTAGATAAAAAAACTATCAAAATTGTATAAGTCCTGGATGAACAGTAAAAGCGGCAAATAAAAATATATAAGAAGGAATACTATAAAGAAGCTACATATAAAAATATATTATGTAAAATAACAATTATTGGAGTCACCGGCAGTTTCTGTATGGTGTGGTTTTGAAAGACAGCACTTCAATATATATATATATATATATATATATATATATATATATATATATATATATATATATATTATATATATATATATATATATATATAACATATGTATATTATGTTAAGTTTAATTTTAGTCTTACAAATCGTAACATCTTTTTGATTTTATTATAATTAATTTAAGAATTACAACTAAAAAATGTCCAAAATTATTTTGTTTTACATCTATAGTTCTCACAATTTCATTATTATCGTGGTAATATACCTTAAAAATATGCAATTTTAAAGGCTATTATTCTAAGCAAAATACATAAATTTGAAAATGTATTAGTTGTTCGTAGGTAGCGGTATGAAGCATCATAAAATAACATTTAAATTTGCCATCATTTTGTGACAAATGACAAATTGGTAGTAAAGGTTTACAGCCCCACATGGCGCCAATTTGGTCAAAATAAATAACATTGTCATGAACCATCTAAATCTAGGTGATCTGTGATGGTCTCCAGAAAGCCATGGTAAATTAATAATATAATAAATAATTATAATATTTTACACCTTTTAGTGGTAAAAAATGTAGGTATATTCAAAATATGAACACAAAAATTTATGTTAATTTAATCAAATAGATGTCTTTTCCGGTGCATTGTATATAAATGAAATGACATCCTGTAATATTTCTAAATCCTTATACCATAATAACATCAGTAAAAAAATTTTTCAAAGACAAAAATTGATGTGTATTAAAAACCTTGTTCCATCACAATTACTGAATACAATACAAAAAAAAGAACTAGTTCTATTTACTAACAATAAAAATTTTTGTTCCTTTTAAGAAGTAATTATTGTCATAATATAATGTAGTGTACTGGCAGTTGTATGTGGGTTTTATATTGATACTAAATGTTTTTAATAAAAATGATTGTTTTCGTGTATTTTAACATATTTTAACATGCGCTCGCCAAGCTCTTGTTTTATGGTAAGTTATTTTTAGGATAGACATATGTAGTGTATAAATTGTTAATTTTTTGTCATCTATTTGTAGAATTATGTTCTGATGAAGGACACGATATGTACGAAACGTAAACAAAAACAAAAATGTTAATTAAAGCCAAAAAAACCATTTGATTTGTTCAACTAGGAACATACAATCCCAAGAAAAAAATTTTTCCAAAAAAAAAATATATATATATATATATATATATATATATGAAAAATAAATTTCGGATTTCTACTACACCTCCATTCGTCGAAGACGCAGAATATTGAATTACATCCCCTTCGAAGAACGCGACGTTGATCGACCCTTTTGTCGATACAGACTTCTGTGGTGATTCTCAACAAAAAGGAGAAGGGCATAGTACACTGACTAGTTTCGACTTTCTTGGGTCTCTTCAAGAGTGCCGTAATGCCTTCTAGTTCAGAGTCTCTAATCTGAAAACTGAAGATTCCGTCCTCCGACAACTTCTATTTGGCTCGTGTGGTTACACACATGCGAGAAGTTGTCAGCTGGCGCCATCATCACTTTCAATTGCGAACCACCACCTCAGATAATTATTTGACTGTATTAGTCGTATGAAATAAAATGAATTAAAATTTTCATAAAATACAAGGTGTTCCTATATGAAAATAAATTTCGGTTTTGTACTACACCTCCGTTTTAGTCAAAATTTCAATGATTTCGACATAATAGCCTGACCGTTCTTCGAAGAGAAAAACAACTACATTCCTGGCTAATACCACGCAGAATATTGAATTACATCCCCTTCGAAGAACGTGACGTTGACCGACCGTTTTGTCGATAGACTTCTGTGGTGATTCGCAAACAAAAGGAGAAGGGCATAGTACACTGACTAGTTTTGACCTTCTTGGGTCTCTTCAAGAGTGCCGTAATACCTTCTAGTTCAGAGTCTCTAATCTGAACTGAAGATTCCGTCCTCCGACAACTTCTAAATGTCTCGTGTGGTTACACCCATGCGACAAGTAGTCAGCTGGCGCCATCTTAACTTTCAATTGCGAACCACCATCTCAGATAATTATTTGACCGTATTAATCGTATGAAATGACCGCAAACCTGAAATCTTAAAAAAATAATATATATATATATATATATATATATTATTGTGAAAAAATAATGCTACACACTGTACATATATATAACACGAGTTAATTATAATTTAAGATATTATCGAGTATAAAATTATTGAAGGAAAAACTATTCGAGAGTCAAATTTAAACTAAATTAAACAAATGAAATGTCTTTAAACTTTATAATGTACCTTGTATACACATACATGACACAAATATAATAAGGATTCAAACTATTTAAGAGAAAAATTTAAGAAAACATCACCTGTTATGGAGTGAATGAGTCCACTCTTCAATTGAAATCGTTAAATGTTTATGCATTATCTTAAATTCCCATTAGATACCATTAAACTATTTAGAAGCCCTAGAAATGTTTCTTGTAATATACCCAAAGTTGAAATTCCATATAAAAACATTAGGGTTATAAAATCTTTGACTTCTGGAAGTATGTGTCAGCTGGGTAGAGAAAAATCCATGACAGCTAAAAAAATTTTAAAAATTAATAAAATGCAAAAGATAAATAGATGAATTGTTAGTTTAGAATTGTTAAAAAGTATGTTTTATAATTAAAAAAGTTAATATCTTAAATAATGAAATGAAATCTATTGACTGAACTTCTATGAGTTATTTTGATTGGTTACAAATATTTTTATGATTTCAATAAACAGAGGGCTAATGAAAAATGAGGTTTCTTGTTTAGAAAAAAGTGGTTGCTTAGGGAGATAAAGAAAGTTGTTGACGAGTAGTATTGAAAAATTAAAAAGAAGTACATTGTTCTTTAGAAATAATATAAGAATTGTTAAAATTAAGGTAAAATAAGTTTGAAAACAGTGATACTAACCTCCAAAAAAGCATTCCTGAAGAGAGGAAATACTATATGCAGAGAATATTGGCTTTAACCATCCTGAAAAGTCTATATATATCCCGTATCGTGGGAACAATAATTTCCACGATCTTTGAAGAGAATCTATGCATGGAAAGCCTTCGAAATTAAATTGATTCGAATGGATTCTTGAATCAATACCGACATTTTCGAAGCAGCCTACAAAGAGAGAGTAAAATAAATTGACAAATTTATTGATAATCAGCGGATGAAAAAAGGTATTTAAAAACTGTTTCATTTTAAATAAAACTTACCGTGTGTACATTGAATATTAGATATTGAAACTGTGATGACAATGTGTGTTGTGTTGTATGACTTTCCACCATTTTATTTTCTCTTATGAATATAAAGTTGTGTTCTTTTGTATAATATTGAGTTGTGTTCTTTTGTAAATAACGTATAATAAGTTGCATACTTGCAAGTATTTAGATTAAATTCATTTGTGCGAATGTGTTTCGTGTGAAAGATCATTGTAGATAAGTTATTCTTTTTATAAAAATTTTGTATTTGAATAATGTATTTGTCTTTTTGATTTCGTATTAAATGTTGTTCATTTGAAAGATTTAACTACATTGTTGGAGAATTTCATTTCTAGACGATTGTTTCTTTTATCATTTTGGCAGTTGGTATCATTGATCAGGCAGATCACAACTGCAGAGGGATCCCGAAACAGAATGTGCAGGACCGTTCTGTAAAAATTTATAGAGAAAAGAAAGGCAAGAGTTTCATTTTTTTTGTTTTGAAACTTTTTAATTAATAAAAAAATTTGTTTTGGCGCTTATAATACAAATTAAAAATATTTTATCTTATTCCATGAACCCAAGAGCCTGAGGTTAATGATTTCTCATGCAAACAACTAAAACTAGAATTGCAAAGTATAAAAAAAGGTGAGTGTAATTATTTCATGACATGTTTTAAAAAAATTAAATATACCGGGCAAATTAAATTCATACAAAATAAAACTACAATAATATATATATATATATATATATATATATATATATATATATATATATATATACTTATATTCCTAAATAAAAGTGGGCATACAAAAATGATTAACTAAAATATTACACATGAAATGATCAATTCCCTAAGCTTGAAGGTCTTGCTTGATATTTCTTAGTTTTTTTTGAAACATCATTGTTTCACTTTGCACATTTAATCTATCAAAGAAAAATAGTAATTCTGCTGTATCTTCGACATCAATCCCAATTATTTTTTCTGTATTTGCATAAAACATGTACTTTGAATATTATGATATACCAAGAACATAATAGTATATTATACACCAAGGTGGTGAAGACTATTATTATCAACCGAGCACCAAAATTATTTCGCGAGGGGCTTTGCCCCGAGCGGAATAAGGTGCGAGGTTTATAAATGTCTTCACCACCGTGGTGTATATACATTTTTTTCCACTACTAGCCAAATTTAAGACAAAAATCAAAAATAGAAAAATATAAAAATCATGTAGGTATAATTTAATCACACAGCAATAGAATACCATTATTCCTATAGTTCATAATCACGAATATTAAGTGCAACGAATTAACGAAACCAATTATACGATCACATCCAAAAATTTCACAAAACGTGGTTTATGTTTTACTTTGAACTTTGAACAATTACAGCGGTAGTGCGTTCACAACACTTGGGTACAAAGTGAGCGTTCATAAAACATTTAACATATGCTTCACCATAGAGAAAGTAATATATTATTTGTCTATGTGGGTCAAGGTTAGCTACCAGTTTCAACAAGAGATTGTCAAATTCCACTGGTGATAATGTTGAAGGTAAAAACATTCCTCGATCCTCGTTTTTCTAAAATTAACGGAAAATAAACAGCACATTTCAATGTCAAATTTTGATAGTGTCGATCTACAAATCGTTGAAACTGATTTCTCCCTAGGCGTTTACTCCGTCATCTGACTGACACTGACACTGTTTTCGCTCCTCACCACACCCATATATTATGAACGCACTCCTTATGTCATCAGACATTTTTGATTGAGCGCGAATTTTAAACTAATGACAGTTTTATTGAATTAATTTTATCTTGTTAGGTAATTTCAAGCAGTAAATATGTTAAACACAATCTCCTGGGTATACGAAATTATGTTGTACTAGTTTTTGTTAAGCTATTATCCCTGTATTCTCAAAACATTTGAATTTGTCCATTATTGACCTAGGTTAACAATAGAAAAAATTATTAACCACTAATAGAGAAATTCAACTTCTCAGTTGGCTAGATGACACAATAATTGTCAACTTCACAGCTAGTAGTGGAAAAAATCTATAACAATATATTGTATAAAAATTTGGCTAGCCAACTGAAGTTATGGCTTTCAAATTCATTTTTATGTTTCTTCATAACTTTGGTTTGCAAATCTTTTATTCCGATAGTTTTTGCACATCATCTGCTGGAAATGTACCATTGTATTATTTAGTTTTAATTATGACATTGAATATTAATGTGTCTGTTATTTGTTGTTGCTAATTTACTGTCAGCCTTCGTAATATCACTGTCACAGAAAAAGCACAAGTGTCATATATTTATGCACTTGTTTCTGCTTTTTCATAGCTGCAAAAGAGCGCTGTTGGTGCTATGAACTGAGCGTTTTATTGTCACCAACAGCACCCTATATAAATGACGACGCGGCTGTCACTTTCAAATGAATGCTTTGGGATTTTGTTGCCATTAAAACTAAGATGGAATACAGTGTGTTATATAATATGGACGAATTCGACGGCGACTATTCTACACCGGAAGAGGTTACGCAAAAATAAAGACAGACTACACTAAATTTGGTACCTGAAATGTTAAAGGGAAAATATAACTAAATACCTATATAAACATTTTATGGATTGGTGTTTATTGCATAATATTGAAAGGTAGACCGAAAATTTTATTTTCAATAACTGATATGCAATTCTCTATGAGTTGTTCATCTCAGAACATTAAACGGTACAGTGAATATATTTTCCACCTCTTCATCATTTTAGAATGTAATCATTTATGTGTAGGATAAGAATAGAAAACTAGCATTTTCGCACCTATGTATAGTACGCGCAAAACATATAGTGCAGTATTCACAATGGTATGTATTATTTAATTGTAATATTTATAGTAAAAGTACAGTTATGAAGATTTGCAAAATTTAAGAATCCTCCATTTTTTGCAATATATTTACCACTTTTCCAGAGTGAACTGCTTTTAAAAGTCCATTGCTTGTACCTGGTCCATTAAATGTACATATTCATGACAACGATACCAAAAAGGTATACAGTGAAGTAAGTTAAAGATTCAATCTTGTTATCTTTATTGAAAAATTCGTTTCCTTTTCTTGTTTTATCTCAAATTATTCTCCTAATATCATAATATACTATTATTAATAAATGGGTTGCTATTGGGATCCGAGATTAAGATCGCAGCGCTTACTGTCAAGTCGAAACTACTGTAGACGTGTTAAAATTGTTTGTTTATGTGGTGTTCATAGTGTGGCTTAGTGTTTTACACCCTTTTGAGTTATATTTTCTTATATAAATAATTAAGATACTTTTTTAGACAATATCAAAGTCGTCTTTATTTCTTATAAAGTCGTTTTTATTACTTTTCCGCCCAACATATCTAATATGCGAGTTATTTTTACGTTTTCCATCAACAACAACACGAAAAAACGGTTTTTAGAAAAAATAAACGGTTTTAAGGATTAAAACTAACTTTTCCGCATCTGTGGTCCTGAACAATATTCTATTATAAAATTGTTACTTGTATACATTACGGGGGATATATCGTGCTAACAAACCGAAATTTCTCCAAACATAACCAAAAATTCAGCATTCCTGGATTTATAGGACCCGCTGTACTAGCTCTATTCCCCTGAAGTCAATAGGGTACATCTGTGAGACACCTTGAACAATATTCAATTATAAAATTGATCAATCTTATACTCTCTGGAGGCTGTATCGTGCTAACAAACTGAAAATTCTCCAAAAATGATAAAAATTTGGTACTTCAAGTACCATAGCACCCGTTGTCCTGGCTTTAGTGAGCTAAATGTCAATAGGGTTCATCTTTGACACGCTCTGAATGATATCCAATCATGAAATTGGTCACTTGTATATACTCCGGACGGTGTATCGTGCTAACAAACTGAAACTTCCCCAAAAATATCGTACTTAAAGTACTGTAACACCTGTTGTATTGGCTCTGGTGAGCTGAAAATCAATAGGGTTAATCAGTGAGATGCCCTGAATAATATTCAATAATAAAATTGGTGACTTCTTGAACTCCGGAGGCTGTATCGTGCTAACAAACTGAAATTTCTCAAAAAATGACAAAATGTCGTACTTCAAGTACCATAGCACCCGTTGTACTGGCTCTGGTAAACTGAAAATCAATAGGGATCATCTGTGACATGTCCTTAACAATTTTCGATAATAAAATTGCTGACTTATTGCACTCCAAAGACTGTATCGTGCTAACAAGACAACGACGACGACGACATACACACAGGATTTTTTTTCTAAAAACCGTTTTTTCGTTTTGTTGTTGATGGAAAACGTAAAAATACCTCAAAAAAAATTTCAAAGTTGCAACTTTTTTTGGGGTAAACCAATACTTTTCTCGCATATAGAAAGGTTGGGCGGACAAGTAAAATCATGTGTGTATATCGTCGTCGTTGTCGTCGGCCACTTTTCCTAACATGTCTTGTTAGCACGATAATGCCTCCGGACTGCAATAAGTCACCAATTTTATGATGGAATATTTTTAAGGACATGTCACAGATGAACCGCATTGATTTTCAGCTCACCAGAGCCAGTACAACGAGTGCTATGGTACTTGAAGTACGACATTTTATCATTTTTTGAGAAATTTCAGTTTGTTAGCACGATAGAGCCTCCGGAGTTCAACAAGTCACAAATTTTATGATTGAATATTATTCAGGACATCTCACTGGTGAACCCTATTGATTTTCAGCTCACCAGAGCCATTACAACAGGTGCTACAGTACTTTAAGTACGGTATTTTTGTCATTTTTGGAGAAGTTTCAGTTTGTTAGCACGATACAGCCTTAGGAGTATATACAAGTGACCAATTTTATGATTGGATATTATTCAGAGCGTCTCAAAGATGAACCCGATTGATATTCAGCTCACTAAAGCCAGTACAGCGGGTGCTATGGTACTTGAAGTACCAAATTTTTGTCATTTTTGGTGAATTTTCATTTTGTTAGCACGATACAACCTCCAGAGACTATACAATTGATCAACTTTATGATTGAATATTGTTCAAGGTGTCTCAAAGATGTACCGTATTGATTTTCAGTTGACTAGAGCTAGTACAGCGGGTCCTATAATTCCAGATATACTAAATTTTTGGTTATTTTTGGAGAAATTTCGGTTTGTTAGCACGATACATCCCCCAAAGTGTATACAAGTAACAATTTTATGATAGAATATTGTTCAGGGCCACAGATGCGGAAAAGTTAGTTTTAATCTTTAAAAACGTTTATTTTTTATCGATTTGCACCGCGGTACTGAGCAATATTGACGACGAAATATTGTCTCAAACTAAATCTAACACTTAAATCTATTATAAAATCCGAAAAACAATGTCCAAAACATACGAAACAGTGGTAAAACAAGCATCTAATCCAATATAATCACACGTATGTACAATAATGATCCGAGTAACATTTTCTTATTAGCAAACACCTCTACCTCCGCCTATGCTCTATAAATGCATTTCAATTAGGACCGGATAAACTATACTAAGATAATTTAATTTTGATCCCAGAATATTTGATTCAATTGATGACTTATCTTATTGTTACACCGTGTATATATATAAAAACATAGCTATAGATGAGATTTCAGCCGAAGTTGATAAGATATTTGACATAAAGCTTGATAACGGACATAAATCCTTTTAGTTCCATGTTACTGAGCACTTGAATTCTTTCATAAATCGACAAGATATATCATGTTCGTTCTATCTACAATGTGCAAAACCTGACCCCTTTTACCTCTCCAACAGCACGGACGCTCTCTATAAATATACATGAAGATTATGTATAGTCGATAACCCCGCGTGGGCGGACATCCAACTATCGAATGTGAGATATGATGAGATAAAAAATTGAAAACCGTCGCCCGCAAAACGTTTTCCCTTTATCTGTATCATCGCTAGGGTAACTGTTTAACCAAATGTAATAATGGTCCCATTTCATGTTGCTAAAATTCTATATCCCTAGGGCATCATGATTTTTTCGTGGTTCAAAACATGTTGAAAAGATTCCTTATCTTTGTCCGGTGCAGCAAGACCAAACGAAGTTTTTAAATAAGAAATTCCAGTTTAACTTTACCCTTTTATCATATAAAATTTGTCGATTTTGAGGATTTATTTTCTTTTGCAAATTACCGTTGTTATTAAATGCCCTTGGTAGTAGAAAATTACTAGCTCAGTAGGGGTAGTTCTCAACCCTAACGATTCCAAGTTTGTTAGCGTAGGTGGTGTTAAAATAATATGGGCGCCAGTGGATTTAGTATTTTGTCTTGTAATGGGAAATATACAAACCATTAAATACATAATATAATACAGTTTACAATTGTTACGAGATATAATAAAAATAAACTAAATAAATCCAGATACAATTTGGATTTTTTCGCCTAGTTCTTTATAGACTTCTTTTTGGCACTTATTTCTTGTTGAACTGTTCTTTATTTTAATAATTTATCTTTTTTGTTCATGTTTTGCAAGACTTCAGAATTATTTGTCCAAGATTTGCATTATTTTTTGTATCTTGGAAATAAAATTCGATTTTTTTAACAATATTTGTCTTTACTGTGGCTCCTGTAACACCCTGAAGAGGTGGCTTAGCCCGTATTTCATTTATAGCTTCGTTATACAAAGAAAAGATCTGGTGGACCCCACTTCACGAGGTGACTGTGCCCACTCATATTTTATTTATTTTTTAATATGGGTAATGATATAAGAAAAAAATAAACGGTTTTAAAGATTAAAACTAACTTTTCCGCATATTCAACACGCCCTGAACAATATCCTACCATAAAATTGGTCACTTGTATACACTTCTGAGGCTGTATAGTGTTAACGAACCTATATTTTTCCAAAAACGACTAAAAATGTATATCTGGATATCAATGGAATTCATCTGTGAGACAACCTGAACAATTTTCAATTATAAAATAGGTCACTTGTATACACTTCGGAGCCCATATTGTGCTAACAACCCGAAATTTCTCCAAAAATGTGGTACTTCAAGTACCATAGCACCCGTTGTACTGGCTCTAGTGAGCGGAAAATCAATAGGGTTCATCTATTAGATGCCACCCTCGAAAAATTGTTCCCTGGTAGAATGTGAACTGCAAATCTGTGATTCTAGAAAGTAAAAAGGACTTAAACAGATATAGAAGAACGAGGAACGAATATGACTTCATTGAGTTCAAAAAAATAAGAGCCAGAGCCAAAAGAATAAAACAAAGTAAAAAAGACAGTTGGAATAAATATGTTTCCTTCATAACAAGATTCGGCAAATACAAGGGAAAAGGATCTCAACAAGATTGTATTATTACAGACAGCCAAGAAATAACTGATATTCTGGTCTCTTCCTTTCAATATATATAAAAAAATACGATTCAAGTTAATCCTCACAAACCAAACATTCCCAGTCATCCCCTATCTCCTGACATCAGCCACGATAGTAATCTCTTAAACTCTCTTTTTTCGTTTCAAGAACTCTCTGTAGCTCTTTCATCCACTAAAACCTCAGCAGCAGAACCTAACGATATACCTTCCACATTCCTCAAAAAACTATCTAGTAATAGCCTCTATAAACTATTAGAACTATATAATTCGATCTGGACCAAAAGAGACTTTCCTGAAATGTGGTAATTAATAACTATCTCCCTCATAAAAAACCCTATAGGCCTATCGCATTAACATGCACCATGTGCAAACTAATGGAGAAAATGGTTAAAAACAGACTTATGTGGTATCTTGAAAAACATAATATTATCTCTTCTTCTCAATCTGGATTTAGACCTGAGCGAAGCACAGTAAACAATTTACTAGTACTTCAGACTGACATAAATGTTTTTAATGAGAACCAAGAAGTCATTGCAGCAGTATATGACACAGAAAGTGCATTTGATTCCCTTCCTCGCTCACTTATATTCCAAACTTTAGATGATCTTCATATTAAAGGAAACTTTTTAACAGATCGACATTTCAGAGCAATAGCTAACGGAAAGATATCTAACACATTTTTGCAGGAGAATGGTGTACCTTAAGGCTCAGTGCTCAGCCTAACACTGTTCATCCTTTCCATCAATGGTATATGTAAAATAATTCAACCACCGGTAGTTTCTGCTTTATACGCTGATGACCTATTTATCTTCTGCTAAGGGGGCAATACAGTTACTACAACCAATATACTGCAAAAAACTGTTAACGATCCTTACGAATGGTTTATCAGAAAAGGTCTCCATTTTTCGGCTGCAAAGTCTAAAACTATTAAGTTCTCCAGAAGAAGAAATAATCAGAACACTCCAGAACATTAAATAATATCGTAATTCCCACTTTTGACCAAGTCGTGATTCTAGGAATGCTATTTGATAAGAGGCTTAGCTGGAAAGGACACATCAAACAACTCAAAGACAATTGTCTAGGTATAATCAACATCCTAAGAAGCCTATCGTACAATCATTGGGGAGCTGAGGACGAGATATTATTAAAGATCTATAGATCACTCATTCGCTCTATACTGAACTACGGCAGCATTCTCTACATGTCGGCTACTAAAACAAATTTAAGACCTCTAAACAGTGTACAAAATTCAGCTCTACGAACCTCTTTAGGAGCTTTCCGATCAAGTTCAATTGAAAGTCTTTGCTGTGAAGCCAACGAACCTCCTCTCTGGCTAAGAAAACCACAACTTCTTCTGTCACACTGCTCCAGAAAATCTATCCTATGTAGTTATACACAAAAGGATTATAAACCGTAACACACCAATCAACCATATCTTGCGATCACTAATTTCAGATGTAGACCTTAAACAAACCACATCCAATACTCATTCCTTCACTCCCCCTTGGAACAAAACTTTACCCATAATTAACCTAAGTTTAAGCTACCACTCAAAACATGATACTCCCAACAAACTTATAACACAAAGCTTTATGAATCTTTTGCATAACTCCAAATTCGATAAAGTACTGTACACTGATGCCTCCAAAATCAATAATGGCGTAGGGTGCCCAGTTACCCTCTCCCAAACAACTGTCTTTACACATTTATTTTCATCAAAATCCAGTGGAGAACTACTTGCTTTATTTCAAGCCTTCCATTCTATAACCCAAGCTACAGAAAAAGTCGCTATATGCACCGATTCCCTTTCCTCAATTAAATATATTTACAGCTCTCACCCCCTCGTGCAAGCAATACACGAACGATACCAACAACTCTATCATAAAGGTGTAATCGTCACACTAATTTGGGTTGCATCTCATGTCGAAATTGCCGGCAACGAATTGGCAGACCGCAAAGCAAAAGAAGCAGCAATATCCAATCTTCCAGTAGAAAAAGTTCAGCTGTACTAAGATTTAAAAAACTTCTTTAAAAACAGCACCTACTCATTATAGCAAGAGCACTGGAACAGAATCCCTTCGAAATTGCGTGAGATCCGCCAATCTGTCAAGCCATTCTACCTCCCCTCATTACCAAGAAGATATAAAATAATTATCAAAAGACTACGAATTGGACACGCCAATGTTACAAATACCCATCTAATGATTTCACAACCTCCTCCTTTATGTCATCATTGCAACAACACCATTCTTTCCGCCAAACATATCATCACTGATTGCCAGCAACACTCAGAAAGAAGAAGACAATTAGGACTTTTGAACACCCTACCAGAAATTCTGAATTCTCCGGACCAAATATATAATGTTATAAACTACTTAAAAGACATTAATTTCAGTACGAAAATGTAATAAATCAACAATGTAACTATTTATTTTATGCAATAAATTACTCAACTATGTAATATTTATACTGTAACTATGTCAATGGCCTCTGAAGCCGGCACACATTAATTTCAATAAAAAAACATAAAATTGGTCACTTGTATACACTCCGGAGGCGTATCGTGCCAAATTTTTTCCAAAAACGACAAAAATGTGGTTCTCTAAGTACCATAACACCCGTTGTACTAGCTCTGGTGAGCTGAAAACCAATTGGGTTCATCTGTGAGATGTCCTATACAATATTCAATCATAAAATTTGTGACTTGTTGTAGTCCAGAGACTGTATCGTGCTAACAAGACATGTTACGAAAAGTGGTCAACGACGACATATTTCAAAATTCCAACTTTTTTTGGGGTAAACCAATACTTTTTTCGCATATTAGATAGTATCTGGCGGAAAAGTAACTAAATAAATCACATTTAAACCACCTTCAAAAAGTACAAATTTAATGTAGGATATCAGCAAATTAGTTATATGAAAATTATCAACTTGAATTTTAAAATTGGACAATGTCACTCCAATTGATCGTTATTTTATTGGATAAATTTTCTTGATTTTAGATCTTATTCAATGAATAACAATTTTTTTTGTAGAAATGTGTTTTTTGTCCTTTCGGCACAATTATGACTTCTATCAAAAAATAATTTTATATGTATATATATATATATATATATATATATATATATATATATATATATGATTTACTTCAAGAATATCAGAACACAATCTCTCATATAAAAACTATTTGTGACTTTTCGGCCAACCTTACCTACGATGCTACAAAAGTATTGGCTTACCCCGAAAAAAGTTAAAATTTTCAATTTCTTAGCTATTTTTACTTACGTTTTTCATTGGGAAAAATACGAAAAGGAGGTTTTTAAAAAAAATCTTGTTTTTTTCTGTGTATGTCGTCGTTGTTGTCGTCGGCCACTTTTTGTAATTAAGTCTTGTTAGCACGATACAGTATCCGGAGTACCTAAAGTCACCAATTTTATGATTAGGTATTGTTCAGGGCATGCCACAGATGAACCCTATTGATTTTCAGCACACCAGAGCTAGTACAACGGGTACTATGGTACCTGAAGTACCACATTTTTGGTAATTTTTGGAGAAATTTCGGTTTGTTAGCACAATAGAGCCTCTGGAGTGTATACTTAAGTGTGGAATAGTGAGTTTTACTTTTTAAAACCGTTTATTTTTAATTGTTTAACTTCAAGTTTTAATATACGATGAAGAAACAATTAACAATTTAAATTATTCATAGATATACATGGAATTTATAAAACAGAACCATATATTTTTCTCAAATTGCTTTTTTATCAACAGTAAAAACACAAGAGCTTTTTTTTTATCGGATAAATTTCTCTTTGCAACGAAACAGTTTTGCCAATCACTAATTTTACGAGAAAAACTGACATGATAAAATCGCGACACCGAAGGTGGAGCGATTTTATCTAATGTCAGTTTTTCGAGCAAATTTAGTGATTGGCAAAACTTTGAGTCAAAGAGGAATTTATCTAATAAAAGAAAAGCTCGAGTGTTTTTTGGCAAGATAAATTAACGACAGAATATATGGATGAACAACAACAATAATTGCGACTCATTGTCATTGTGTAAAAGTGACGTCCGCTTACTAGATATTGAGGAAGAGAAGTTTTTATCGCGATAAAAAAGGATGCACCTTTTTTATCGATGGCAAAGTGACAATAACATTTCCAGGTATATGACATTTTAACATTGGAGTTAATTTATCATTAATAATTTTCTCATTTTTATGCATATAGACCCTAATTCAACTTTATCAAATTATATTACTTTTATCATATTGATTTCTTTTTAATATGTTTTCTAAATATTGTGATGTTTGTCCTATATAAACAACAAAATCATTACCAGGAACTTTGTATAATACGTTACTTGTTTTGCCAAGGCCAATCCCGTGACGTTGTAGAATCATTTGATGTGAAAAATAAGAAAATTGCCGAAGAAAATAGACAGCGGCTGAGTGCTAATGAAATCTTTCTATTGTGTGGAAATGCCATTCAAAAGTAAATTAATAGAATTAGACAGTCAGGCTTCTTTGCTGCACTTGCCGACGAAACGCAAGACGTATCGCGTTATGAACATCTATCACTTTGCCTTCGCTATGTCGACTGCTCTTCTGGAAAGGCTCTCAGTCGAGAGGAATTCGTTGCATTTGTCCACGTACATGATGTTAGAGCATCAGTTTTAGCTTCGACCATCATGGAAACACGTAAGTCGTTTAGATTAGATTTGGAGAATTTAGATGGTCCGGGCTATGATGGGGCGGCAGCTGTAATGAGAACATTGATTATGGACAAATATCCCCGAGCACAGTTCGTACATTGTGTAGTTCATACACTTAGTTTTGGCTTATTCAGGCGAGATTCCTGCAATTCGAAACTGCATCGGAACTAATAAAAGTATTATTAACTTTTTTCGACAATCTGCACTACGAGATGACCTTCTAAAAAAGACTGCGGACGAGATTGGTACGCCTCATTCAACGCTTATCTCGCTTTGCGAGACACGCTGGACGGAAAAACACACAGCCGTCGAAAGGTTTGTTGAGACGTATCATGTAGTACTTGCAGCACTTCAAGCTCTTCAACAGCATGGAAGGAAAGTTGCAACCCAAGCTTACCAGTTGCAAGTCGCGATAGAAAATAGTCAGTTCCTCGTTTCAATGATAGTTTTAAGGAAATATTTCTTAGTGAAGCTGAAAAGAAAGTTGTGGCGAGTATGAGCTTTGGCACAACCACCAGTACGATCAAGAAAAGCCCCTCTACTGCCTTAAAAGCCATGGATCGATGTGATGAAATTTTTTTCCCAACGATTAAGAAGCTTCTTCAAATCTTGGCAAAACTTCCAGTTTCAACTGCTACGCCTGAACGTAATTTGTCTACACTTAAACGGCTGAAAACGTAATGAAAACCAACACAGACTGATGTGACAATTCCAATCACCCTATGTCACACAGACTAGCGGCATATAATTCAATGATACATAGAGCTTTTTCAGTTCCTATGAACAAATGTAATTTTGATAGAGAGATAATAAGCTAATTAGTAAAAAAAAAAGGAGAAAGTGGCATTACAACTAATATTTCCTAAACAAGCTGATGAAATAAAAACTTATAAAACCATCACATATGCAGGAAATATTTTTAATAATATTTCAAAGATAATATCTTCAGCAACGAATACAACTTTTTTTTTTAAAACAGAAAGTAACGTTAGTACAGAATTGTTAAATGTAAAAACAAAAATACCACTATTAAAGAAGTCAGGTATATATAAACTCAAATGTCCAGAATGTAACGCTGTCTATTTGGGTCAGACCCTTAGGAATTTTGAAATCCGATACAGTGAACACTTACGAGCATACAGGTTAAAACAACCAGATAAATCCCACTACGCAAAACATCTACTTGACACCAATCATTCATTGACACCTAACACAAAACTAGAAGTGCTGCATATTTGTGAAAAGAAACAAGAACTGGATTTCCTTGAAGAATTGGAAATTAGAAGACATTTAAGAAACCCACAATATGAAGTTGTCAATGACAAGTTAAATCTAGGGAGTTCTCCACTAATAAACTGTCTTCTTAAGTGATAATTGTAAAGATCAGCAGATATAGTTTTCCTGGTTTTCTATATCATTGCACAGTTATACTGATCTTAATTGGAAAAATGATATCCAGGATATCACGATAGGGCTAATAATATCTAAGCTTCAATATTTGTAATATCACATCTTCTTCTTTTTTCTATAAACATATATTAAGTCAATCACAAGTTAGGTCACTTCTTGGTCTAGCCAAAAATAACTACTAAACATCAGGTAGGCATCAAATAAAATGTAACTTCTGTCATTCTGACGATGATATTGATTTATCGAAACAATTGTCAATTTTTTAGAATTTTCAATAACTTTTATTATATTGTGGAATTAACTAGAAACCGTGAGTTTCATTTAAAACACTAGGCTGAAAACGTATTTAAGAATGGGAGACGAACGGCTTATATGATTAGCGCTTATGAGTGTTCATCGGGATTTGGGAATAGAAGTAGATTCGTCAACAATTGTGAATAACTTGTAAGAATAATTTTCTGTTTTAATAAATGCTTCAAGCTTCAATCATCTATCATTTTTTAAAATAGGTGCTCCAAAATCAACACACATGGTTATAACCATTTCAGCAGAAGGGGTCAAAACGAAAAACGATGTTTAAAAATACTTTTAGATGTAGCTAAGTCAAACAAAGAATTAAAAAAAAAACAATACATTATTTCTTGAACTTGAAAGAATGCTTTTGTGAGTGGCACTAGATTTTTTAGCCTTCGGCGGCGCCTTCAATAAAGCTTTCCCCTTCTAAACTTATCAGATAAAGAAATCGAAAACCCTCCATGTAAAAACTATAGTTACGTGACGGTGTCCGCCTCAAATCAAATTTAGTAGAATATGGATCATTTCTCCAGCCCCGTCCTAAGGCATATACCAAACAAGATAGAGACAGAAAAGAAATAAATGTATTGGGTTACGTAGAAGCAACGCCTTCATCTTCTTGCAAGAAAAGGAACCAACTGGTGTATCCAAGTCTAACGCTCAGAGAATTTTCGGAAATATAAGAATTATCCCCATAAATTCCAAATAGTTGAACTTTTATACCCTGGCGATGCCGAGCGCCGAATCCTATTTTGCCAATGGTATTTACAGCAGATCCGTACCGATGAATATTTTGGAAGACTTGCTATCTGGTCCGATGAATGTTGTTTTTCAAGTGCGGGAATTTTTAATCGAGATAATACAAGACATTGTTCTGCCGAAAGTCGACATTTAATTTTTGAGAGGGCACAACAGGTGCTTCGGAGTTGGGGTCTTATGTTTTATTCATCATATTCAAAATCATTTATGACGGAGGTCTCACAGCATGTCGGTACCTACCGAGGAATCATTGAGAAAGTTATTCAAGAACTGATGGAAAATGTTGTTCCATTGGCCCTTCATAATTCCGATTATTTTCAACAAGACGGTGCCCCCAGCCACAACTCTGCCCTTTTGAGACCACTTTAAGACGATAACTTTCCTCAAAGATGGATCGGTACCTACGGACTCCTCGATCTCCGGATCTTTCAATTTTTGATTTTTTAAATGGTGCTTCATTCACTATAAAGTCTATAAAAGTGGATACCATTCTATAGCGGAGTTTTGTGCAGCAATTTATTTAACTTTCCTAAATTTGCATAAAAGTCCTATGATTCTTGAATAGATGAGGCTTTTACTTGATGAAGATCCATACTGAACGATGAAATAAAACAATATAGTTTGTTTAAATCTTCATATATTTGAACTAATGTTCAATTTAAACTTGTTGACGCGTTTCACTAACACAGTAGCTTTGTCAAAACGAATGAAGGTAAAATATAAAAATGTCTTAATATATACAGTGCTAAATCTATTTACTAAGGTTAACAATTTTATTAAAAGATATTACCTGGAAATTCATTCACTACAAACATTCCTAAGCTATCTTCTAGGTAAAGAGGTTCAATAAAGGAGACTGATTGATATCTATTTGGTCGTTAAGGAGATTACCTGAATATTTATTTTTGTTAATCTCTAGGGCTTCTAATAAATTTAAACTAAAGGATTTACCGACTACATGGAGAATTTCAAAGTTTGGGTCGAAAATGTGTTGGTTTTCTAATAAATGATTTGAATAGTTAGAATCTAATTTTTTGTTGTCATAGCTACGTTTGTGTTCCGAAATTCTAGTTTTAAAATTTCTAAAAGTTCTACCGATATAAATTTTATCACAATTGTCATTACCACATTTTAATTTATAAACTCCTGATTTGTTTAATTTTGAAGATTTAGATTTATTATCTTTAATGAATTTGTATAAATTGTGATCAGTTTTAAAGGAAATATTCATGTCTAAAGTTTCTAAAAATGATTTAATTTTTAAGGATGGTGTTCCAAAGTATGTTAAGCTTTTAAATTGTCTAATTTTTATCTGAAGGGAATACTTGTTCTAAAGTCTGTTTTTTATCTTTTTATTTATGATATTGTCAATTAAATTTGGATCGTAATTCTTATTAACTGCTATTTGTTTTATGATATTTAATTCTTTGGTATAATTATTAATATTTAATGGGACTGTTAAGAGTCTGTGTATCATACTATTGAAAGCTGCTAGTTTATGACTGAATGGGTGGACCGAACTATTATGAATTGTAATATCTGTATGTGATGGTTTATGAAATATAGAAAAATCATGTTTATTATTTATATTTGAAATTGTAAGGTCTAGAAAGTTTATAGACTTATTTTGTTCAAGTTCTACGGTAAATTTGATATTATTGTGAATCGAGTTTATGTAAGTAATGAAGCTCTCTAATTGTCTATTTGTACCGATGAAGCTAGCTAAAATGTCGTCCACATATCGGTGCCAGTACATAAATTTTTTACTAAGGGGGTGTTCATGAATTATTTTTTCTATATTATCCATGAATATTTCTGCTAGTAGGGGGCTGAGAGGGTTGCCCATAATCAAACCATCTTTACTGCTATAAACCTCTCCATTGAAATGAAAATAATTTTGATTCAAACACACTTTTAGACAATTTAAAAGCTTAACATACTTTGGAACACCATCCTTAAAAATTAAATCATTTTTAGAAACTTTAGACATGAATATTTCCTTTAAAACTGATCACAATTTATCCAAATTCATTAAAAATAATAAATCTAAATCTTCAAAATTAAACAAATCAGGAGTTTATAAATTAAAATGTGGTAATGACAATTGTGATAAAATTTATATCGGTAGAACTTTTAGAAATTTTAAAACTAGAATTTCGGAACACAAACGTAGCTATGACAACAAAAAATTAGATTCTAACAATTCAAATCATTTATTAGAAAACCAAAACATTTTCGACCCAAATTTTGAAATTCTCCATGTAGTCGGTAAATCCTTTAGTTTAAATTCATTAGAAGCCCTAGAGATTAACAAAAATAAATATTCAGGTAATCTCCTTAACGATCAAATAGATATCAATCAGTCTCCTTTATTGAACCTCTTTACCTAGAAGATAGCTTAGGAATGTTTGTAGTGAATGAATTTCCAGGTAATATCTTTTAATACCATTGTTAACCTTAGTAAATAGATTTAGCACTGTATATATTAAGACATTTTTATATTTTACCTTCATTCGTTTTGACAAAGCTACTGTGTTAGTGAAACGCGTCAACAAGTTTAAATTGAACATTAGTTCAAATATATGAAGATTTAAACAAACTATATTGTTTTATTTCATCGTTCCTATGATTCTTTTTAACGCAGTTGTTTTGAGTACGACTTAATTATTCATCATAATAATTAAGTTGAAATGCTGTAATAAATGATTAAGGTTTGAGAATTGAAATAGTTATTTATGTAACAAGTGTGTAAAGTAGCCTTTTTTCGACGAATGTGAATATTGTCGCATGAGCCGCAGGCGAATGCGACAATCACATGAGTCGAAAAAAGGCATTTACACACGAATTGCATACAATATTTTTTCTACTACCGAAAATTTTATCAATATACAGAAGTTTATTAGTAATTTTCTTTACGCACTAGTGCGTAAAGTATGTTTCTTTACGCACTAGTGCGTAAAGTAAGTTTAAGTTTTCTTTAGAAGAAATTATAACGCTTTTATTGATTCCTAATAAAATATATTATATATTGATTAATATTTTGAACATTTTAATCAAAATTAGAACAAATTAATAAAACAACAGACGAATTCAGTTATTAACAATATCAATATTGAAGGTGCAATTTGTGCAGTTAATAAATTTTAATCCTTTAGCTTGCTCTAAAGAGTTGTCCGTGGATTTAGAAACTACAGTAGTATTGCTAATGTTAGCTAATCCATAGGATGAAGAATTGCCGGTAGCAAGGGTGGATGTAGTAGAAAGGGTGTTATCTTCCAATAAAATCGTATTACCATTATTTTGGGATGTACAAGGGAAATTATTATCATCATCCATTAATATTAAATTAGAAATATTATTTCGTTTAGTTAATGTAGAGTCTACGTAGCTCTCTGCAACTGTAGACGACTTCCAGCCTCCGTGTTTCTTTACGGTTAGGAGGTCTCCTCCAGAGTTCGCTAACATGGTGGCCGATGACCTTCTAAAACAATGTCCTGTATACATGGCTGGATCAGGTAAATTAAGGTACTTTGCTATAATAGATGGCATTTTGCCAAATGTGTTTATACCCACTGGTTGTTTTGTGCATTTATTATTTACATATTTTAAAAAGAATCTGGAAGTATCCACCATAGGAGGTCTTAAAGCAATATATTTTCTAATAAAAGCCAAATAATCTATTTTTGAATTAGTTGGATTTAAAATAGTAAAAACCCTTTCTGTCCCATTTTTAGTTTCAGGAATTCTAATGATTAATATTGTTTCCTTATCTTCAATATCTGTTATTGTTAGTTTTGTCAACTCTTCTCTTCGGCATGCGCCGGAAATACCAATTATAAAAGCCACCTAAAAATAATTATCACTAAAAATTAACACAAAATTAAAAAAGTGGCATGAGCGCGACTTGAACCTGGGTCCTCCCGCATGTGAGTCTCGCACCTTAGCCACTACGCTACGGATAACTACACTATACGTTGTGAAAGTTGAGTACATATACAAACGTAATAGGAAAACATTTCTCTGAAAATTCTATGAAGTAGAATTTTTTTTATATGAAATTTATTGGAAACTGTTTATATATGAAATACAGGTACTTACTATTGTAAATTATACTTACTTTAATCATTAGAAACGTCGAATCAGGAGCCGTCTCGAGAAATGTTACCAAGTGATCTTTTTCCAAAATTTTTGATTTCTTAACTTTGTGCCCTTTGCTTTTATTTTTAATAAGAGCAACTAATTTATAAAATTTAGAAATATCAATATTATCTTTGATTTTTAAAGTAGTCTTCAACATTGAAAATATCGACCATGTTGTGGATGGTTGGTAGTGTTTCAATTCGCTTGAAAAATATGCCACAAGAACATTTTCGGAATATTTTGTTATTTTATTTTTCCTACACCATTCTTTAAACAAATTGTATTTTGATTCGTAAATATTCGCAGATTTTTGGGGCAATAAATCATTGGAAGCATTCTGTGCTACGTCTAATATGTTTGGTGGTGTATTTGCGAAATAATCTTCTGAGATATCGTCAGAGGAATCCATCTTTATAATTATATGTACTTATCTGTTACGATATCTAAAAAAAGAATCTAAAATAACATCATAGTTTCCTAAAAATGTTCAATACTTTTGCTTACCTTAATAGGTATAATCGGAAGATCTCAATTTAAGTTTTAAATGTCAAATTCAATGCACGAGGAAATGTCAGTCACTCACAGCCAACTTATATAGATACCACTTATGCACCCTATTCTATTATTCAGTACACAATAATTATTTATTAAATTATTAGGTATGCACTTTACTGAATTCTATATGTTTCAATCTCTGATTTAAAAAACAGATTTAATATCCGTTTATTATACCTACCTATATTTTTATAAGAATAGCTAGAACTACATACAAATTGGAACTTTTTCTTTACGCACTAGAGCGTAAAGAAATACTCTTTACGCACTAGTGCGTAAACTAAAGTTTTACGCACTCGAAAGTGTGTCTAAAGTTCGTATTTTACGCACGGTAGTAGAAAAAATATTTTTTATACGCCCATGTCTGTAAACGTCAAAAATCGCACTGTCAACATTCCTTGTAAATGACATTTAACAATAACATGCACGTAATGAGATCTCTATAACATACACGTGCGTTTTGAGACGAAAAATTAAATTTCTTGGTTTAATTAAATTACAATCAAATTTATATTTACGTAAGACTTGATTTGGTCTATTTACATAAATTTAGTCAATTAAAAAACATAATAACTTTAAGCATTAGCGAGATATATTTAGGCACATTATGCAATTTCTTTAAAAATAGGACACGTTTTCTTAAGTAGCATGCTATGAAAATGAATGTCTAGTCATTTATATTGTCAATTTCTTGAACAAAATATAATACAATTATAAATAACCGTTCATCACCATTAAATAATAAAGCCAAATCGATTTACAATAATTGTTCAGTTGTTATTAACAACTATTGTAATAAAGTTTAAATGATTGCGATGTTTTTTTAGGTAATGGAAGAAAATGAATAGGCGTAGAAAAAGTATAGTACGTTACACGAGTTGTAAGCCCATTACGCACTCGAAATTTATGCACTCACCGCTGCGCGGCTTCGTGCATAAACTTTTTCATTTCGAGCGTAATGGGTTACTTACAACTCTTGTTACGTAATATACTATTATGAGTTTAGTTTGAAAGTATAAAAATATAATAATCACTCACATAGATTGGGGATACACTGTACATATACATATGGTAAAGATAGATGTTTTACATTTTGATGTTTAGGTTCCGTTTATCCTTTTTATTGAATCTTTTATTTATTATTTCTACATGATAATGATTTTTTCTGGTTTTTGATCTATCAATAGCTTTATATCTAAATTCAGCATCTGATCAACTGTACAGCCAAACTAAAAATTACTGCTTTTTTTGCGAGATAGGGAGACTTGAATTGAAGTTAATACCCGGTAGGTTTTGTATGCCAATTTCTTTTCAATCTTACTTACTGTTGACTGCGTTATGCGTCTTTCTGAATATTTTTCATTAAATAAGTTACACACTTCCATCTGAGTTCGCGATCTGTCTCCATACCCAATCATCAAAAGTATGTCAATTTTTTGCTTTACACTTAAATTCATTTTTTCTACAACTGCTATGAAAAGTAGCATATTTCTCATAGCTTACTTAATTTCAAAACCATATATTGCTCACACTATGAGAAATATTATTTCTCACGGCACTGTGCCCACACTACATACATTTATATGGAGAATCCAGTAGGGGATCCTCGATGCCCAGCCAATTTCAGAAACTTATACTCGATGCCCAGCCGTTTTCGGTGGGTGGTCGTCGATGCTTAGACTTTTTCTACAAAACTATTTACTTGTATTCTTTAAATTTGTGCAGTTGTAGAAAAAGTATAGTGTGCAACATGTGGGAAAAGTACTTTTCTCACTCGTGTGTTTGCGCCCCTCGCCCTTGGCTCGTGCCACAAACTTCCACACTCGTGACAAAAGTTAAACTTTTCCCACTTTTTGCACAATATACTATTCTACTTCAAATTAATTCGAAGCAATACTGCAGAAAATTTACGAATTAATACAACTAGTGTCCTATTTTTACAGCTCCTGTGGGGCATTGTGTTTATTTACGATTTTTGATCTACATTTGTTATACTTTGTAATTTCTAGTGAATAAACATATATTATTATTATTTAACAGTTACTGAACGTTAGTTACACCCCAAGTATTATAACTTTTCGGAAACAGCTCGTTACGAATTATCTAAAACTGACACAAAATACTTTAAAAAAAAATTACCTATGACGTCATCACATTAATATATAATGAAATTTTGTTGTAAAATGTAGAATATTAAAATTAAAAATCGACATGTTTCAGGTTTTTGTAAAAAGACCTTTGGTTTTGAAAATATCGAGTTTATTGCTTACTTTACGGACAGTCTGTATAAATAGGGACAAAATGGAATTTTAAAAATCACCACTTATACGTATCCGTATCGCAATGCGCATGTGCAGAAGCGATACGTGGGTTTCGTTACGTTACGTGAAACGTATCAATCCGTCACACGTACCTAACGTATCGTATTGCATTCTTATGTTCTATGTTCTCGTTTTTCAATGGCCAAACGACAAAAGTGATGTTGTATGCTCAAAAATCATAACCTTATTTTTAATGAACATAACAAACTACTAATTTGATATAGAATAATGGATTTAAAACGAATAAGACTTTTTTACAGTGGCAATGACATTATTTTGCTGAGGGAAATATCGGGGCACATTCCTACGAAGATCCAAGCAGATGGAATATTTATTAGATTAAAAGTTAAAATCCAAGAAATGGTTACGTTACACGCATTTGCTTTATAATTAGTTACGTATCTCTGTTATGTTACGTATACGGATAAGGATAAGTGATGTATTTTAAAAATTGCTTTATGTCAATGTCTTTTAAAAATTTCATGTATGTATCTATGAATAATGTAAACTGTTGATTGCTTCTTCGTACATTCAAACTTTACATTGTAACAAATAACAAGTATAATTTGTTAATAAAAATCCAAGTCACATGTTAATATTCTTCATGTTGTTGGTGTTTCTTTGTACTACCTATAGACGAAGGTTACGGTCAGGCACAGATGGCGTAACGTACGCCATCTACGAGAGGGTGTCGTAATCCGATGGAGACACTGTGTGAGCGGTGCCTATGTAGTAATATGTAAGGGTGGTTGCGTGGATAGCAGGGGCAGACAGTGGTGACGGTTCATCTGCTACAACATTCAAATTTTAACCATAAAAAACAAATGTCAGTTCATCCATCATTTTATTACTATTTTTGGTAAACAAGTATGTTAAAATACCTGTGTATACATAGTAAGAATCAACAAATATTAAACTTTGTCTTCTCATTTCCCTTTACCTTCTTAGGTGTCGGATAGGGATTCCGGTCCCTCTTTTAGCCATCTTTTCCACTGTCTTCTGTCTTTTGCCATCTTCCTCATTTCATTTTCTTTTGATCTATCTGGTTTTTTTTTGTGTTTTACACTGCTCTCTGTTTTTTACTGGTTTCATCGCTTTTATCACCTTTCTCTCCATCATTATTCCTTTTGGTTCTTGTCTTTTTATTTAGCGTGTTTGTCCGTTGACTCTTTATTCATCTAGTATGTTGTTTTATGTCCTACTTCTTTGTTTGAATTCGTCCTATTTTCATTGCATTTTCCGTCTTCATTTCTCCGACCCGCTGTATTCCCGTCTATTAATTTTTTGAAGAATTACCCTGTTTTGTAATTTTTGTATTTCTTTGTTTTAGGTAAATTATCGGTTACATTCCTTTTCCTTCCTACCTCTTCGAATTTCTCGTAATTTTCTTCTTCCTGTTCGAAGCTTTTCCTGTTATACACTTATCCTCTATTATTGATTTGTTGTCTGACATGTATGTATTTTCCCATTTTGTTTAGCCCCTTTCATGTGAGGTATTAGTGTTTTCCTATTGCTCTGGATCTGTCTGTCTAGCCAGCAGAGACCAACAAAAGGACGTGTTTTTGTGTTTTATTGATTATGAAAAAGCTTTCGACCGAATTAATCATAAGCATTTAAATGAATATATCAGTAAGAAGGGTCTAGATCAAAATGACATCAATATTTTAAGGGAGTTATACTGGAATCAGACGCCAACTATGGAAATAACTGTGGGACATGCGGATCCTATTAAAATAGAGAAGGGCATTAGGCAGGGTTGCGTCCTTTCACCGTTGCTATTTAATCTTTACTCAAATTTTATTTTTGATAGCACACTTTAATGTACTGCCAAAGGAATCAAAGTCAACGGAGACGTAATAAACAATATTAGGTATGCCGACGATACAGTGATCATAGCTGACAGCCAGGGAAGTTTGCAAGCATTGCTTAATAAACTCGTCGAAGCATGAGACATGTGGGGACTGCGCATCAACACAAAAAAGACCAAAACAATGGTAATATTAAGAAGTTCAAATATTCCATGCAATATCTTAAGATACAACGAAACAATCGAAAAGGTTATCAAGTTTAAATATTTGGGCTGTCTGGTAAACGATTCCTTGGATTCGGAAAATGAGATACGCTCAAGAATATAGAACAAGCCAGGTCTATTTTTGATAAATTGAGACCCCTCTTGTCATCTCGAGACTTAAGTCTAGAATTGAGGTACCGAATGGCAAAGTGTTATGTCTGCAGTACTTTACTTTACGGAATGGAGGCCTGGACACTGAAAGTTAGCTCTATGATACGTTTAGAGGCCTTTCAAATGTGGGTATTTCGCGGAATGCTGAAAATTCCATGGACTGACAGAATCCGCAATGAAGAAGTTGTGAGGCGAATGCAGAGAGATCGAAAGTTAATAATATCTATCAAAAGACGCAAAACCGCTTACCTAGGACATATTTTACGAAATCCTAAATACATACTTCTGCAACTCATAATGAAGGGGAAGATCGAAGGTAGGCGAGGGCCAGGTAGAAGACAAATTTCCTGGCTGCGAAATATTAGGCAATGGACAAACATGGACGACCTTAATAAGAACAGCTGAAAATAGAAATAGTTTTGCAGATGTTATCGCTAACCTCCTCTAGGAGACGGCACTCAAAGAAGAAGTCAGATATTGATGCCTTTCAATTTCCTTGTCGATCTCAATATTCCTGTCCCATTTTATAAGCTTCATTAGTACTGGTCACGGAACGACAAATATTAAACAAATAACAAAAAATTAAAATAAGTGTGTTAATAATAGCTATTTGTGTATTAAGAGCGGAAAGTGATACTTTGCCGCTTGAGGCAGAGAGTTGCCCGAGCGCGGGCAATCTGCCGAAAGCGGCAACGCACTTTCTGCTCGAATTGCACACAAGATTTTTTCTATGATCACCTTATTTTTAGACAAATAATTTAAAAAAAAACATGAAAAAGCCTTTTACTGCGTCCCAAAGCTCTTCGTGTTCTAAATAAATCTCTACCGCGAATTTCCACGTACCATAGTTCTCGTGCCCTTTTACACGCTCGATCAGCGGAAGCTGGCTCATGATATCACCTCTTGCAATTTGATGTTTTGAGTCAAGGTTTCGAGAAGAAAAATAACTTAATCTATCAAAAACGGCGTAAAAGCAACAAATGACAATTTAAAACACAATAGCCGTAAACGACATTAAGATGACATTTACAAGGTTAAACAAATTGAGGTTCGAAAAATATAGGGAGTAATTAGTTATACACTTTGAATATTTTTAAATATTAACTACAACTATAACATAGGTGTTTTGGATGGGTTTATAAGATAGAAAGTAATAATTAAAATGACGTCTGAATCTGTCTAATCTGTAAGATCTTATAACACTGCGCCGACCAGTTATCCACGAATACTTTACGCTATTTTTTTATTGGTGCACTTTGTCTTACTACAAAAAAATGGAAGTCCGTCCTCGATGCCCAGCCACCTTTCGTTCCATAAAAGTGCATCTTCGATGCCCAGCCAAGTTTCGTAAACGTCTATTCTATGTAGTATTTATTTTTATTAAAAATGAATGTGGATTGATTCCCTCGGGCTCCGCTGTGCTCTGTCCTTAGGAATCAAACACCACCGGCGGGTTTAAATGGGTCACTTGAGTCGCTTGGTGTATAATGTACTATTAATATACCTATTATTTACTAACTTTCTTTAGTTTATTGTAAATGAGAACATGTGCGCGGAAAAGTACGCTCTAGAGCGGAAATAATGTCAAATTATGACGGATCACGGAAAACATCAGCGGTTAGATTTGAGTGTGCAAACCTACTTTGGGTAGTGATCGTAGGAAAAAATGTTTTTCTTGTTATGGAGTATGGATAAGTGATACATGGTATAAATCATTTAAAGCCAATAGATTAATTTTTATATTATGACCTATTAACATCAGTAATATACTCACGTTAGCCTATGATTAAAAATGTAATATTTATAATGTCAGAAAATTTAAAAAATGTATTGTTATCAATAATACTCATTATTATCAAGTGCTAACAATAAACAATTATACTTAACGAGGATAAAATTATTTAATAATTATTTACTTATTTTTATTTAGATAATAAGATTGTATTGACAGCTAACCTTTTAACCAGCTCACTTTTATTGCCTTTTTGCGAACGCCTAAGACACTTTAATCACGTTTTTATTTGTTCACACTTATGCGCTTTATCTGAATTGTGAAGTACAGGACCAGCAGTAATTATTACACAAAACAGGACGAAACTTTTAAACTACCGTTCTTTGCGCATGTCATGTGATGAAAAGGACTATGTCAAATAATATTTTGATAAAGGCCAACATTGTGCCGAAATGTCAAAACGACAAGAAAAGTTATCGAATAGAATATATTAGAAGGGATTCTTAAGTAGAAAATGGTTGGGAATCACTGTTTTATGTTGTGCAGTACCGTCTATAAAACGTGCCTTTGTCGATACTATCCAATAAGTAGTGTAAATGAAACTATGAACGTTGGTGTGGAATTTGATTACAGATAGTACTAAAACCTATAGATTTACAGACACTCCCAGATAAGAGAAACAAGATACCTCGTGTGTGTAATACAACTTTTTTATCACTTCAATATTTATTTTCTATAAGCAGATAATATCGCTAAAAGACACGAGATAATAAAAGAAATCGAAATTGTTTACGGTCGTTATCGAATTTCTTGATAGATATTATCATGACTGCGTCCGATTTGATCAACGAGAATAATGTACTGGGTGTCGCAATTGTTTTCCGTTATTGGAAATAATATAGTCACGTCAATGTATACATAAAACAAGCAATCTTCGGAGTCCTCAGAAATAGCTCCCATTCGGAGCCACGGTTGTTTGAGCTAATATAACACGCGAGTTCATTTATAGTAGCAAACCACGTATGTCAAGTTAGAATTTCAGTTTAAAATGACGTCATACATACGGAAAGAGATCGCCAATCGAAAAAACAAATACCTCTGAATTTTGGACTTTTTTGGGCTCTCAGAATACGCAAACAGATTCAAGAAAAAAGCAACCGTTTCGGAGAAAATCGATTTTAAAGTTGCTTGACATCAAGTTAGCCCCCCCCCCCACACGCACAGAACGAGTGCCGCAATTGAACAAACAGTAACACCTGAATTTTGGGCTATTTCCGGGCTCTCAGAATATACAAAAGCAATTAACAAAATAAATATACAGGGTGGAAATTTCAATTTTTTTAAAGTTGAAAAATTTCATAAGCGAAATTTTAAAAAAGGACGGTACTAAAATGTAGTGCTATTTAAAGGCTAATTAGTTGCTCTAATTAAATTTTTTGGGCTCCAACCGTTTAGTGGGAGTTTCAGCTTAAAATGACGTCAAGCTAGCCCCCTACATACCTACGGAAAGAGATCGCCAATCGAAAAAACAGATACCTCTGAATTTTGGGCTTTTTTTGGCTCTCAGAATACGCAGATTTAAGAAAGAAGGAACCGTTTCGGAGAAAATCGATTTTAGAGTTCCTTGACATCAAGTTAGCCCCCCCCCCACACAGAACGAGTACCGCAATTGAGCAAACAGTAACGCCTGAATTTTGGGCTATTTATGGGCTCGCAGAATATATAAAAGCAATTAACAAAATAAATATACAGGGTGGAAATTTCAATTTTTTTAAAGTTGAGAAATTTCATGAGCGAAATGTTAAAAAAGGACGGTACTAAAATGTAGTGCTATTTATGGGCTAATTAGTTGCTTTAATTAAAATTTTTGGGCTCCATCCGTTTAGCGGGAGTTTCAGCTTAAAATGGGGGGGGGCTAAGAGATCGCCAATCGAAAAAACAAGTAACTCTGAATTTTGGGCTTTTTTGGGCTCTCAGAATACGCAAATAGATTTAAGAAAAAAGTAACCGTTTCGGAGAAAATCGATTTTTAAGTTGCTTGACATCAAGTTAGTATATTTTTTAAAACGTGTCAATTTATTTTATCTCTCCAACCATTCTCATTGACATTTACTTCTACATCTACTATTTAAAAAGAATATAATTAAAGCTATGAAATATAAAACACAATACTTAAATTATGCATTGTTATAGATAAAATAGTTAAGGTATGATAACGAGTAGTAATAAAAGTACTTCGAAATAATCTTAATATCTAAACACTACAATCTCACAATAACATCGTAGCATATAATACCTTAGTTACAATATAAAGGGTGTGTAAGGGTGTTTCTTATTGATACATATTACAACTTGGTTTTTGATATACAGGGAGCTGAAGTTTAAAAAATAGATTTATTATAAAAAGAAATGAAATACGATAAATCTAATAATAATAAAGTTTTAAATTAGATGCCTAGTGCTCCCCTACAAGAACATAGACATAATATAGACCCAAAAAAAGGAATTTAAAAATAAAAATCGACTAGCTTCCGCCTTTCTTCAATATTTTTAGTTTGGGAAAAAACGAATTAATATATTTCACACTTTATAGGGACATATAGAAATTTTCCAGCTTTAAAAAAATTAATTTCCACCCTGTATAATGCTATAACATATTCTAAGAGCCCATACATAGTCCAAAATGCAGGCGTTAGTTGCTGTTGGTTCGATTGCCAAGCTCTTTCCGTATGTAGGAAGCCTCCCCCATAATTTTAAGATTTAATTCCTGCTAAACGGTTGAAGCCCAAATATTGTAATTAGAACAACTAATTAGCCCTTTCTGTACCGTCCTTTTTTAAAATTTCGCTTTTGAAATTTTTCAACTTTAAAAAAATTGGAATTTCCACCCTGTACATTTATTTTGTTAATTGCTTTTGTATATTCTGAGAGCCCATAAATTGCCCAAAATTCAGGCGTTACTGTTTGTTAAATTGCGGCACTCTTTCTGTGTGTCGGGGGGGGAGGGCTAACTTGATGTCAAGCAACTTCAAAATAGATTTTCTCCGAAACGGTTGCTTTTTTCTCAAAGCTGTTTGCGTATTCTGAGAGCCCAAAAAAAGCCCAAAATTCAGAGGTATTTGTTTTTTCGATTGGCGATCTCTTTCCGTACGTAGGGGGCTAGCTTGACGTCAAGCTAGCCCCCCCCCCCCATTTTAAGCTAAAACTCCCGCTAAACGGTTGCAGCCAAAAATTTTAATTAGAGCAACTAATTAGCCCATAAATAGCACTACATTTTAGTATCGTCCTTTTTTTAAAATTCGCTTTTGAAATTTTCCACCTTAATTTTTTTTTAATTTCCACCCTGTATATTTATTTTGCTAATTGCTGTTGCATATTCTGAGAGCCCATAAATAGCCCAAAATTCAGGCGTAGCTGTTGGTTCGATTGCCAGGTTTTTTTTCGTATGTAGGGAGCCTCCCTCATAATTTTAAGATTTAATTCCTGCTAAATAAAGACACCCATCTTCCAAGTCAACCACATTTTCGTTTACATCACTATGGCAAGACCGATTGCGTAATGTCTTTAGGCAATTACACAAAAAATGGGAATTTAATATTAAAAATCGACGTGTCTCAGCTATTCGTAAAAGTATTTATAGTCTAGGAAATAATTTATTTCACACTTTAGTGAGAACCTGTATATTTATTTTGTTTAAAAATGTTTTTGTATATTCTGAGAGCCCATAAATAGCCCAAAATTCAGGCGTTACTGTTTGTTCAATTGCGGCACTCGTTCTGTGTGTGGGAGGGGCTAACTTGATGTCAAGCAACTTTAAAATCGATTTTCTCCGAAACGGTTGCTTTGTCTTAAATCTGTTTGCGTGTTCTGAGAGCCCAAAAAAGCCCAAAATTTAGAGGTATTTGTTTTTTCGTTTGGCGATGTCTTTCCGTATGTAGGGGGCTAGCATGACGTCAAGCTAGCCCTCCTCCCACCACATTTTAAGCTGAAATTCCCGCTAAACCGTTGGAGCCCAAAAATTTCAATTAGAGCAAGTAATTAGCACATAAATAGCACATAATTCTTGTACTGTCTTTTTTCAAAATTTCGCTAGTGAGAGGGGGGCTAACTTGACATACGTTAGCAAGCCAACTATCCGAATCCAAAGTCAAATATATAGTTTGAACCGTTTTTCTATTTGTTTCCAAATCAAGCGACGTTGACAAATTAACGCATAGTGCCGATTGAAGAACTTCCAATTTGATGTTTTAGCATCTAGTGCAGATTCCAAAAAATTACCATTGCCGAAGAAGAACATGAGTACTACAATCAACTGTGAGTACCAAGTTGATTTTTATCTTTTAAAAAGTGTATAGAAAAGAAATTTTGAATTTATTTTTTTATGAATGATATGCAAGATTTATTAAGAATATTTGATAAGTTTAATATTAAAGAAAAATTGAATAAAAATAGTTTTGAGAATTTAGATTTATCTAATAACTTAAATAATATAAGAATGACTACATCAACTACAAAGTCTGCCATTAATTGGGAGCTATTCAAATTAACATTAGAGAATATTAAGCATTACGATGGCGATAATTTAAACAAATTTATCACACGTTCTGAAATATTGAAACTTACGCATATTATAATGATGTGGAGGCCAATAATCATATATTGGAAGGTATCCATGAAAAATTGTTGGGAAAAGCAGAGGCCGTGGTCGGGAATAAAATGGAATTAAATACATGGCCTAAAATTAAAGAGGCACTGAGACAATGTTTCTCAGACAAGAGGGATTAGGACTGCATATTACAAGAATTAACAAGAACGAGGCCGTATATAAATGAAAATCTGATAGATTTTGGAGATAGGCTTCAACTATTAAAAAGTATAATAATTCAAAGAATCAGTAATGATTTTAATTTAAACGAAAACGATAAAAAATGTCAAATAAACCGTTGCGACAAAACGGCGCTAAACACCTTCATAGTAGGATGTACTGGCGTCCTTTAAAATAATATGGATATCAAAAAACCTAATTCTTTAGAATATGCAATGGCTTATGTGGGCGAGTTTGAGAGATTGTATGGTCAATTTAGTGAAACAAAGCAATCTTTCAGAAATAATAATAATAACAATTTCAAATCATCGAATAATAATTTAAATACAAATTTTACATATCATAGGAATAATAATTTTTTTACAACTGCTATGAAAAGTAGCATATTTCTCATAGCTTACTTAATTTGAAAACCATATATTGCTCACACTGTGAGAAATATTATTTCTCACGGCACTTTGCCCACACTACATACATTTATATGGAGAATCCAGTAGGGGATCCTCGATGCCCAGCCAATTTCAGAAACTTATACTCGATGCCCAGCCGTTTTCGGTGGGTGGTCCTCGATGCATAGACTTTTTCTACAAAACTATTTACTTTTATTCTTTAAATTTGTGCAGTTGTAGAAAAAGTATAGTGTGCAACATGTGGGAAAAGTGCTTTTCCCACTTGTTGCAGAATATACTATTATTATCCTAGAAATAACAATTATAATCAATATCAATCAATAAAAGATCAACTTTTCCAAGTCAACCTATAAATATTCAACCACGGCCTCAGCAACCACGAAATTACCCCACTAATTCTCAGGAGTTTGGACCAAGGCGTAATGTATTTAGACCCATAGATAAAGGATAGGTTAGGTTAGGTTGATTTTCAATAGATAGATAGGCAACTCAGTATTAAGAGTTTGGTTCACTAATTACCGCGCCCTCTGGCGAGTGTAGTCAGAAATAAAGCAAAAGCGGGAACTGTACATATAAAATTTAATTTTTTTTTCTGGAACCGGAAGATTGTTTAAGAATTCATGATTAAAAAAACTGTTTCACTACATACGTTTATTTACAAGTTATATAATAATTAATATAATATAATATACAAATATGGCATTCTCAACCGAAGTATAAATAGTATTTGTTTAACTACTAATCGTAGAACTAATACCGAAAGATCTTATTTTTACTTTAAAATTAGTCATTTCCGCAATTATTCAAGGATATCGAAATATCAGCTCGGAATACTTGTCAAAGCATTGAATAAAATCATTGATACTAAGGGGATTCAATAAACGTCATTTCTACTATTATTTTAAATAATTTTCATATTTTCTGATCATTTTCATTGTCTTAGGACATTTCCTAGAGTTTATTTTTCATGTTCATTTCATTGAATAAATAAAGTTTTAGGTAAATATTGAGCTACTTCTCATTAGACAAATGAGGTAAATAATAAGGTTTTCTCATGTTAGTAGTGAAAAAAATAACATATAACAGATTTTGTTAATATAATTATCACAGCTTTAATATTGAAAGTAACGCCGGTACTCACATTTTCATAGTTTTTGGAAAATCGATGCATTTTCACAGTGTCGCCCCGGCTTCGGCATGTTGGCACACAACAAGAAAACATAGCTTCTGTAGTGTAGGGTATTGAAAGATAAGTTAAAATTCAAATCCAAACTAACATTCAAGTTTTATGTTATGATAATGAAAAAATATGTTTATACCTATTACATATTAGTAACTTTAATCAATGGATCAGTTGATTGACGAAAAACTGAGGAATTTTTCTTTACAGATTTGACAACGTTCAAATTTAAGGTTATTACAGCACCTCTGGCGAGTGTAGTCGCAAACAGTTCGTATGGGACCAGCTGGTTCATAAGAGTTACCTATGCATGTTTAGACCTCACCAGATACCTGCAAATAAACTACCAATAACAGAACCGATGTCAATAACATCGAAAAATTTCGCAGGCTATCTAAGAATTAATAGTAATTTTACTTCACAAAATAATAATAATTATAGATTCCAGAATAATAATCAATATTTCCGCAATAACAGCCAAAAACCAATTTTGATGTTAATGCATTTGAATCAAACTCAATAATTCAAAAAGAAGCTGATTTGCGAAAAAAAAGAAACTCCTGAACAAATAGAATCAGATTCATTACCAGATTTATCATTTTTATTTGATATTGAATATTCTAGAAAATAATGAAATGAAAATAACAAGAAAAAAATTTCCATATTTGATTTGCAAATAAAATCACCAAATAAAATTTTTGTATTGAACGACAACGATTTAGAAATAGTTTATACATCCTTGGAAAACCCAATCCCATCAATAGATAGGGAAATAATCGAAACAAATAAAAATATACAAATTCTTAAATAAAAAGTAAGTCAAGTCAATGAAAATGATATAGTGAATGAAAGCCATAACAAGGAGATAGAAGAAAATAATCAGATTATAAATAATGAAATTGATGAAAGGAATATGAATATGCATGAAACTATAATTAAGAAAATTTGAGAAAGTAACAAGAAAATTATTGAAGACATGAAGAAGAATAGAAATAAGAAAATTGTTGATAGAAGTAAAAGAAGACAGAAGAAAGTAACAAAAACGTAAACAGGAAGAATGAAGAAAGCGATAAAAAGTAAACAAGAAAATTCAGAATCGTAAAATAATAGGACAAGTCAACATTCAAAGATTGCTAGAATTCATAAGAAAACATTGGGTACATTATACATTAAGAAAGTTTTCTATACAATAAGTTATTAAATGGCATGGAATATATGGAAAATTTATGTACATATGTAATTAGAATTTATAATAGGAACGAGTATTATAATAACAATAATGAATAATAAATAATACATTAATCCTAAACGAAATTATGCTCTATATTTTTAAAATGGATCTCTAATGGAAATATTTGTAGTAACTGCTCAAGACACATTTAAAAATTCCATGTTTAAACTTATTCATTGTACAAAAGTATTAGAAGATGTAGAAACTATCGAAGAACAGAAATCCAAAGTGGAATCTTATCATGCTTATAAAAAAGACATGGGAGGATTAATGAACTTAA
This sequence comes from Galeruca laticollis, assembly GCA_963921935.1. Taxonomy (NCBI): domain Eukaryota; kingdom Metazoa; phylum Arthropoda; class Insecta; order Coleoptera; family Chrysomelidae; genus Galeruca; species Galeruca laticollis. The sequence continues at coordinate 160,035,440 of OY998175.1, read as the reverse complement.
AAATTCACTTAGCTTAAAATATTATAGGCAGAAAATGTTAGAAGAAATAGAAAATTAAATAAATAATTGTAAGATATGTCAGAAAAACAAATATGATAGGAATCCTCCTGTAATTAAATTAAATTTTACTCCTACAGCAGCCAAACTTTTTGACCACATATATATCGATGTTTTTAAGATATCTAACCAAGCATTTTTAACAATAATTGATACATTTTCTCGCTATCGACAAGCATATCGAGGGCTAAAACGTGTTTATAGCAATTTTGGGACATAACTAAGTTATATCCCATTTTTTATGAATTTAAGTTTATGAAGCAAATATTGCTATGAAAGTGTACTGACAGTTATCTACACAAAATGATTGTTTTTATGCAATTTACAAGTTTTTGCAATTAAACAGTCATAATTCATTTTTCAAATGAAAAAAAACGAGATATGATACAATGTTACATTGTAAAACGTAAAAATGCAGTACGAGCTGCAGAAGAATATTTTAATCGATTTTTTGATCGTCGTCCTTTTTGACAATTTAGGAAAATATGGATCATTTTTAAAATACACAAATTTATATCAGCACCAAATTAATGAAGGCGCAGAAATAAATACTTTAGTTTGTGTACATCAAAATCCAAGGACATCTACTCGCGAAATTGCAAATAAAACTGGCACACGATAATATTGATGGACGCGTTCTTTTCGAAAATCAACCAATTCGGTTTTCAAATTTTGTTATAAATGTATAAATAACAACTTGATAATATATAAAAAATTAAATAAAAATCATCAAAAGTGCAGCTGGACTTCGGAGACATAAGCTTTATTGACGTGACTAATACGTACAAAAGGTAAGTGACAGTTTATACGTATAGACCAGTGAATTTCTGACGTATCTTTGTAACAAATGCTGAATATTCCGTTGAGGTACCTCCGAGTTAATCCTAATAGTCTAACAATTGTCATAAACGCGTCTCATCCGCCGTTATCACTTCTCTTCATTGTCGCGTGTTCAAATTTAAACGAACAATACGACAACCACTCTTCTCCCCGTTCCGGCTCTTTATGATTTTGTATAAATATGCAGATTTCGTTTGCCATTTTCTTTGGGATCTATTTTAACGGAAGTTAAAACGACGACGTCTACAAGAGGCGTAATATCCCGCTGTCTCAACTGTAGCTGATTAATGATGGAAGTCATGACAACATTTTACAAATTCAATGCTCGCCCGTATTCTCATCCTTGTCGCTGTGTATACATATATATATATATACCCAACTATACAGGAAATTATCGTCCAATGGAAATACGTGAATCATTTACGATTTTACTGCCGCCAGAATATCGTTCATCTTATTGCGAGATTTGCGGAGGTTTAGTCGGATAAATCCAAAGAAAAAAGTTAAGATTGCGGCAAGTTTATGTTATCCAAGAAGAAATTGAAAATTTATTGTAAATTTGTAGCAGATTCAACGCTGGGTTGTGCCGGAGATGCAAGGGGTACAAAACAAAGATAAAGAGAAAAAATCACATTAGTATATGGGTCACTGATAACATTGAATGTTTCAGAATACTAATTTTATTTTTCAAATCATTTACTTTACAATTCATTTGTTTCTATTGTTGTTTGAAATAGCAATGTATTTGGGATCTTGAAAACTATATGAAAAAAATTGGTTAAATGGAAAACATTCTATTTATTTGCTAGTTCAATTCTATTTTAATAAGGAATTAATAACAAATTTTTAATTCATAATAATGAATTTCATAATAAATGTATCTTTTTTCAATTTTGACAATAAAACCAAAACAAAATTATTTGTAAAAACTGCTAGTTTTATATAATTATTAAATTTTGGTTTGTACCTATAAAATATAGTAAAGGGTTCAACAGTCGTCCTTGTCCTACGGTGTGTAATTTAGTTGGTGTTTTTTAATTACAAAAGTATTTCCTAAAAAAGGTTTTGTTTTTGCACTTAAGGCTCTCGTTTCAAAACTTTATACAAAATTGTAACATTGAACTAAGTATTCTTAGACTAGCTTTCTCCTGAGCCTTGCTGAAAGTTGATATAATTCGAAACGTTGACTGACAAATAATCCTACAAAACACGCAAACACCACTTAAATTAAACATTTTGGTCACTATCTTACCGTTAAAATAATTTTTTAAATCTATACAAAAGTGGCCCTAATAATATTTTTACAGATTTTAAAAAAACTTTTAGAATCATCCTATATAATGTAGCATCGGCTTCGATTTTAGACACTTTATATTTCTAAAAAGTTTTTTCATAATATTTTAACCAACGGCACGATTTTTTTCAGAATAATTAATACCATACAGATGCCGACGGAGCCATAAATCATCAAACAATAAGAGAGAGTTCGGCGCGTTATACTACGCAAAGGGAATAATTTTTTTATTGATATTTCATCAGATTTTGCCAAGAGTACTGTATTTTCTTAACTTGTTTGGGAATCAGTTTAGTATTTAGCTACAATCGAAAACTCAGGGTCAGAGTAATAATATCATTAAACTAAAAAATGTGTGTGTTAGTGTCAGTGATAGGTACCAACTACAAGTGATGAAGGTGTAGTACTACTGACCTCTCAAAAACTAAGATATCCGCCTCTTGAAAAAAAACGAGAAAAACGAGAAATATTGGATACACTGGATACACATATGTCAACGCCTATGCCAAAGTTCAAGAGCAAATTAAGTGATGTTTTTAATGTTATTTGGAGTGACGATAAAGGGGTGGGTTATGTAACTCGTGTAAAAATAAAACAGTCAAAATAAAAATGAAAAACAGAAATACTTCTGCACTTAAAAATCATTTACTATCTATTCACAAAAATGAGGATACTATTTCCTCAGAAGAGTTCAAAGTCAGACTCAAGCATATCAAAGTTTTTTCCTCGTTTGAAAAGAGCGACCTTTATGTAGTTTCTATTTTTTTAGCCAATAAGTTATTGTTTTTTGTGTATTATTTCTGTTAAATTTTGAATTTGATTTTCCGTTCATCTCACCAAATTATGTTTATCAATTTATGCTCAATTAAGAAACACAACTTTGACATATATCTTTTTTTGGAAGACCCTGTATAAATTATTAAATTGTGGTCCTTAACATGTTGTATACCTACGCCTCGCGAAAAGAATTTTGGAAATTTTCGAAGAGGTTTTTTGTTTTTGAGTGAATGAAGTTTTAAACAAATTAAATTGTTTTATTTTCATTGTTCCTAAAAAGTTTTGCCATTTTTATTTTTGGGATCCCATAATTATTTTCGATTTATATCCCCAAATTCCCAAATAGATTTACTCTACGGAGACAAGTTAAGTGTCGTTTTCATCAGTTGCGATCTCGTATGAAACAACAGCTAAAGGAAAATACGTCTAAGTTTTCATTTACTATTGATGGGTGCACCTTCATTGCAGGAAGAACGTACTACGGGATCACAGTCCATTTCATAGTTATCGATTGGAATTACCATCCAATAGTTCTCGATTTCATTCCATCTTATGGACTACACACTGGAGCAGATATCGCAAACATTTTTCATAAATGTTTAGTGAATTTTTAATTATCTAATAAAGTACAAGGGATAACTGTAGACAATGTCTCCGCAAATACAAAGTATATAAATGATCTTGTCAAACTACTTCCAGATTTTGATCCTAATGATCAACACTTCCGATGTATGGCGCACATCTTGAACCTAGCAGTTTAAGATATGATGAAAACGCTAATGTTAGTTATAGTTTCGATAAATGTATTAATATATAAAATGGATGAAAATGTTTATCGAAGTGAAGTCGACGAAAAGCTAATTTTGGCATTCCAAGCTGCTCGGGACAAAATTGTGAAGCATTATAAGAAAACATATTGGATCTACTGCTTAACTCTAATACTTGATTCCAGACATAAAGCAGAGACTTTTGATTTGACACCATGGGGGGTTGAGTTGAAAAAAAAGAAAAATTTGAGTCAATATACGACGTGTACCGTAGCGAAGAGGAAGCACCAGATTTAGCAACAAAGGAGGCGGTTCAAGTCCGTATATCTGATGACGATATTATAGATTTTGATAAGCTACATTCAGCACCATCTACCTCATCAGTCTCTGGAACATCTCAGTCTCAAAACCGAATGAAGGAAATAGAAGATCAATTCAGTCACTTCAGGGCCGTGAGCATCGAAGATATCTTGCAGTGGTGGAAATGTCACCAGAAGAATTTTCCTATCTTAACGAAAATGGCACGTGATATTTTGTCCCTTCCGGCTACTTGGGTCCCAGCAGAAAGACTTTTCTCGAAAGCCTCTTTAATAATCTGAAAACACCGTAAGACTCAAAAATAAGTCCGCCCGCTGGCTACTGTATATTAATTCTTGCTGAGAATTGCAAAAAAGTGATGTGCAGTCTTCATTGAGAAATAATAATTTTGGTTAATTACAAATCTTAGCAAATGGACCAGTTGAGAATTGATTATAAACATAAAATCTTTGATATATATTTTTTCAAACTTATGATCTTACAAAATTATACAAAAATATTTAAAAGTGTGACAAAATAAAAAAAAATCAGATTTTTAGATGATCAACAAAATAGATAAATACTTATATTTCGATTCACTCATGAGCAACCATGTATAAAAAATGGAATGCACCTTCATTTAATTATCAATAAAATAGTTCTGTTAATAACGCCGCAATTAACTGTAAATGCTCAGAATGTTTTAATATCACACGGAAATACTTTAACAAGTGATTCCTTACCTCGAAATGATTTTCCAGTATTTCTACTTGAAAAATTTACTTAGTTTTTAAAAAAACAAAATTTTCATGTTGACAATTACTGTCCATTTATTATTAGTTAACCCTTTATTTACTGTAAATCACTTGAAAAACTATTTATTTTTAAATTTTCTTTGAAAAAAGCCTCCAATAAAATCTACCAAAAAAGTGCAAGGTTTGCAAGAGTCTTGGTGCAAGGCCAAGACTGGACCCTGCAAGACTATTACCACTTATTACACAGCAAGACCAAGACTAACCCAGTCTAGGTCTTGCATTTACTCATAACTATATCCGACTCCCATTTAGTACTTTTAAACTAATTGAACACGTTAAAAATTATTTAACGTGTCTGACTCTTGATGATTGGTTTCTTGTTAAGCGATACGTTTTTCCAGAAAAAGCACAAACATTTATCATACAATACCATAATACAAAACAGGAAGACAAATGAGACGCCGCTGTTCAGAGCGTTTGTCTTTATCAACAGTAGTTGTAAAGGGAGTAAAACGAAAAATAGGTAAGTGCGTAGGGGGCGTGTTCGTCATCACGTTTGGAGTTTGCTGGACATCTGTTTATTTCGAAAAATCATAATTTCCAAACATATTAAATATTGGAAATTATTATTTTTCGAAATACTAGAATTTTTGGAAGAAGAAAATTAATGAAGTTTAATATATTTTTCATGTTACCTGTGTAGTAGTGACAAACAGGAGTTAGACATAATATTTATTTTTAAATAATTGTTTTATTCATTGTTATAAAATTTCTTTTTTTTTGTTATTTTTCCATAGAATTTTGTTTTGTCCATAAAAAATCGAATTGGGTACAAAAAGGGCTCAGTTCACGTCTGGTATCCCGTTTAAACCGAACCCCCCTTTCAACAATTACGTAACATCAAATACAATATAGGTATTGGTAAGTAAACAAAATATGAATACCTTCCAGAGTCCAGCTCCGCAACATAACTTAAAAGGGATATACGATTACATTGCTAAACTATATGTTTTGCGCCAAATATACATGGTCGTGAGCTGAAACTGAATTGACTGACTATTCGGTATGTCCTGTTATCATTTAACCTAATATTGTAAATTGTTATTGTTTTATAAAACTAATTATTTTCAATAAATCAAGCATATCTTTTAATATTGTAAGAAGTATAGGAGATGGCGATTTTATGTCAGATAGTTCGAATGAAGATGATTTAGAGTTAGAATTAAATAATCCCAGAATCAAAAATGACAATTGTTTAGATACCTATATTTGTTTGCTTGTTGTATTGTACAGCTAAACAATGATGTGTACTAAGGTGATGTTAAAGACTCTGATGATGAAGACCAAGATATAATAAATATTAGAGAGATAATTGCAAACAGTTTGTCATTCTGAAACAGTATTTTCAATTTGTCACTTCAATGTATAAATGTGAACATTTTAAAAAATAAAACACATTGTTAATATTAAAGTAATTTTTTATTATTTACATTTATTTTGAACTAAACAACTCATTAATACATCTTTTTCTTCTTCTTTCTCAGTGGGGGTCTATCTCGCTTGGTCTCTCGGGGTCGCCATTGGATAATCTTTAGTGTTTACCGTTCATCTTTTTGTCGCGCAAGATGCCCTGTCCACCGCCATTTCAGCTCAGCGACCTTCTGGATAAAATCCATGACTCCCGTTCTCCTGCGAATCTCCTCGTTTCGGACTTTGTCCTTCAGTCTTATACCAAGCATGGTCCTCTCCATTGCCCTTTGCATTACTCGTAGTTTGTTGGCGGTTGCTTGAGTTAGAGCGCTTGTTTCAAGTCCGTAGGTGGATACAGGCAAGATACAGGTGTCAAAAACTTTGCGTTTTAAGTTTATGGGTGTGGAGTTCCTCAGGATATGGAATAGTTTCCCAAAGGATGCCCATGAAAGTTGCATTCTTCTGCTAATTTCTCTCGACATGTTCTCCTTATATATATATATATATATTTATATATATATATATATATATATATATTTATATATTTTCCGGACCCATTATTTTAGTTTTCGCGTGGTTCATCATTAGACCCGCCTCTCTTGATTCCTGATTCAATTGTTGGAGCATCTCTTCTATTTCGTGAATGTCTTCTGATAACACCACGACGTCATCCGCAAATCTAAGATGGCTCAGGTATGTTCCATCGACTTTGATACCTTTGTTTTCCCATGAGAGTCTTTTAAATTAAATACGTCCTCTAGCACGAGGGTAAATAATTTTGGCGATATAGTATCTCCCTGCCGTACACAACGTTGGACCTTGATGGTGTTGGTTTTTGTCTCTTCATCAATTTTTATGTATAGGGATGCGTTCCTATATGTTTTCTATAAGTGCGGAGTACTTTGAATCAATGCGTCCGTTATCCATAGATCTGAGAATATGCCATGTCTCTATGGAATCAAACGCCTTATGGAAATCGATAAATACCATGTGGATAGGTATGTTGTATTCTGTTGTTTTTTCTATTAGATTACGGAATGATCAATCGTACTGAAGCCCTTTCTAAAACCAGCTTGTTCTATCGGTTGATAAAAATCGAATTTTCGCGTCAGTCTGTTAGTAAGGATTATTGTAAAGAGTTTATAGAGATGGGACAAGAGGCTAATATGTCTGTAATTTTCGACATTGGTTGTATCTCCCTTCTTGAAAAGTAGGATCACTTCTGTATTCAGCCAGTAATCTGGCACTCTACTTTCATGCAGGCATTTGTTAAAAAGTGCGATAATAGATTTCTCCAATTTGCTACTTCCCAATTTGAGCATTTCGGTTGTTATGTGGTCTACGCCCGGGCATTTTCCGCTCTTCATCTGTTTGAGAGCACTTCGTAGTCCTTCTGTTGTTATGTCAGGTAGTTCTTCTGAGCCCGAATTAGTGACAGGGTGTCTCACATCTTCATTTGCCAATGATGATGAGTAAAGAGATTTATAGAATTTTTCTATAGTCTCTAGTATCTCCCGTTTCTCTGTTACTATAGTACCGTTCTCATTTTTCATCTTATTGATTTTTGTTCTTCTGTGAGAAAGTTTTGTCCTAAGTACTCCCAGATTTGCTTTAGTTTCTATAGTTTCCTTATAAGTTTTGTGTTATGTGACCTTATATCTTTTCGTATTTCCTTTTTAATGGTTTTATTTAGTTCGCTGTGCCTCGCTGTCCCCCTTTCCCGACTTCTTCGCTCTTTCATAATATTTAACGTGTTCGTGGTTAATTTGGTGTTGTGTTGCGTTACTCTGGCAGATGTGGAGCATATCTTTTTCACGCTGGTCTGAACACTTGTTGTTATATTTTGGGCCAATTGGTCTATACTTAGCTCCTCGATAACTATCGAAACAATTGTCAATTTTTAAAAATTATATTGTGGAATTAACTAGAAACCGTGAGTTTCATTTAAAACACTAATATGAGTCTCTTGTTTAGTTCGTTTTGGTATTCATCCTTTTTCTTTCTATTTCTTCTATAGTAGGAAATCTAGGAATTTTAATAAGTTTGTTTCTCTCTCTTTGGAGGTCAAGATAGAAGATCGCCCTTACAATTCGTATGATTGCTGCCTGCATGTAATTTATTTATTACCGACACGTCTCTGCAGATTGATCTTTGGTTACAGATTATGTAGTCTATTTCGTTCTTTGTTACGCAATCGGGGCTTTGCCAGGTCCATTCTCTCTTTGCTTTTTTTTGAGAAAAGGTGTTAAGATAATACAAACTTTCTTGTGTTAAAACGTTTAGCAGCATTTCACCTCTAGTTTTTCTTTTGCCGAATCCAAAATTACCAATGTTTTCTGGATCCCCTTTCAAGCGTTGACCAATCTTTACATTGAAGTCTCCCTGTACAGACTACAAATTTAGCTTTTGTTCTTTTTCTGGCATTTGCAATATCTTCATACATCTGTTCAACCTCTGTGTCTTCTGAGGCGCTAGTTGGTGCATATGTATGAATTATCTGCATAGTATACCAGTAGGGTGCACCGGATGATTTGCATCATCACACGAGCAGGTGAGGTTAGCATTGATTTTTCCCTTTGAGCCATCACCCCTTACACCCCTCATTATTCATAAACAAGTACAGATATTTGTGATTGAAATATGAAGTAAAAGAGAAAGAACAGAAAATAGGATTTAGTGTCAACAAAAATTCCTCTGTCAACATTGCTTTTACAATTTATCTTGGGTAAGAAAAAAATATGATAGGTATATCTGTAACTTTTGTGGTAAATATTTTTTTAATTATTAAATTTTAAATCACTTTAAACGATTATTTTTCAGATTCTTAACCTCAACTTTTATCTAAAACGCTCCATCAACATGGGAACAGTCTTTAAAACCATTTCAACTTCGCATTTTTCGGGATCGTTTGAAAATGGTGTAAAGTCTGCACCTGCGCACAAAAACAGTCCGGACAGCTTCTGAATCGTTTCGTGACTATCTCAAAATTGTCGGTTGGAACAAACCTATTATGTGTAGGTGTGTATGTAGGTATAAGGCGATCAGTTGACGGCCCTGATTTGTAGCCATAAGCTTTCTTATTTCTTTTAGCCCGTTTATTATAGGAATTTAACAGTCAGTTAACTTTTTAAAACTCTGCAAAAATCTAAACGGAAGTATTATATTTTTATTCTAAATACTCTCCTATCTTTATAACATTACTTGCCTAAAGCCGAACCTATTAAATTCAAGGCACGTGAAATTAAAAATTGCCCACCTGTTCTTCGAAAATCAACTTCGATACCTACAATTTGTTCGTAACGAAGCACAAAAGAACAATTATTTTACTCGTCGATGAATCTCACATCCCACGAAAAAGATGTTTACAAGTCCATCTTGTAAAAGTTATGGATACAGTTTCCCGAGAGAAACAAGTCACTAGTTGATCAACATCATCAGGACAATAATATATATCCAATTCTGTCGGGAGACATCAACACATGCCTCTGTGATTAATGTACGATCTTTCCCCTTCTCTCTCTCTTTCTCTCTCTTCACGGTGTCTAGAATTAATTTTAGCAAACAAACAACGATAGATAACCACCGGAGCTCATAGAGTTTATCGCTCGTTTGGAAAACGTGAGAGTTCGCGAAATCTGATGAAAAATACTCTGGCGAATGCGTCTGACGATACCCGGCCCAGGGCTGTTTGAAGGAGATCATCGCGGCCTGATTAAAGAAAAGGTGCGCCATACCAAAACTGCGATCCAATAGATATATACAACTATGCGTTTGATCTGAACAATACTTGTTCGGTGATTTTTAATATTGGAATAGTATATATAGTCTGTAACAAGGATAGAATGAAAAAAATCGATACGAGTAGAAAATTCCTCGAGGAACCACGGGTATCGATTTTTTTATTCTAACCGAGTAACTGACTATATTTTCTCTACGACAAGAAAGTATGAATCAAAATTCAATTAAGTCTGAATCTGAAGTTATTAATTGAAATATTTGTCTTTATTAATGTTTATTGTGTTGGTGCAATTACTAAGGTTAAAAATTGGTGTGTTGGAAATATTTTTCAAAACATTTGTAGGAAGAAGACTTCTATTATTCGACAATTCCTGTTTAGAAATCTTAAACCCAACAAGTGGGTGTTTGCAGAATATTTAATAAATTCAGTTAGCATTATAAAACCAACCTTACATTTGAAAATAGTATTTACTTAAGAGAAAAATTACCGCACATCCTACAATGACTCACCATCCATAAATAAAAATGGTAAACTTATAAATTCAAGTAGAAACGACTAGACATATGTTCCAACTATGTACGTAATTTGTTTCTCTTATCTTTAGATCTGAAGCTGTACCTTAAATAAACGAGATAAAGGATCCGAAAGCTGACTCTACAATTCCGTCATCTTGAATATTATGAACGGTTATGTGTAGGATCGGTAGATATCGTCTTTGATTTTATCTTTTACTAAGCTGATATCGTTTCGAAGATTCTTTGTGTCCTTTTACTATAATCCCAACTCATGTATGAGATACGGAATGTTATTGTCTACTTTTATCTGATAAAATTGGAGGATGTGGCGACATTACCCTTCATGTAACTGAAAAAAATACTTTTTAAATAACATACTAAATAATAATAATAAAATCGGCAGGGAGCAAAGAATTTGTGAACAAAAAAAGTATACGTAGATTAACAGGCAAAACAATGGAATTAAATAAACGGTTTTAAAGATTAAAACTAACTTGTTCACACTTAATACACTCATGAGGATGTATCTGGCTAACAAACCGAAATTTGTCGACAACTGACCAAAATTGTGCTATATCTGGATTTAAAGTACCCGTTCTACTGGCACTGGTAGGCTCAAAATCAATTGGGTTAATGTTTGAGGTGCCCTAAACAATATCCAATCATAAAATTAGTCATTTGTATACACTACCGAGGCTGCATCGTGCTAACAAACAGAAATTTCTCAAAAAAATGAAATGTTCTTCAATCTAAGTATAACTCTTTTTACTTTTCCGCCCAACCTTTCTAATATGCGAAGTATTGGTTTACCCAAAAAATTTGGAATTCTGGATTTTTTTTTGAGTTCCTATTATGTTTTCAGCAAGAACAATACGGAAAAACGGTTTTTAGAAAAAACATCCTGTGTGTTTGTTGTCGTCGTTGGCCACTTTTCGAAACATGTCTTGATAGCACGATACAGCGTCCGGAGTGCAACAAGTCACCAATTTTATGATTGAATATTGTTCAGGACATCTCACAGATGAATCCTTTCAATTTTCAGCTCACCAGAGCCAGTATAACGGGTGCTATGGTACTTAAAGTACGACGTTTTTGTCAGTTTTGGATAAATTTCAGTTTGTCAGCACGATACGATACAACCTCCGGAGTGTATACAAATGATCAATTTTATGATTGCGTATCAGTTGTGTTTGTACCTTGACAGTGAACGTATCGATAGTTCAAGCGATCAGGTATTAACAGTGCGTAACAAAATCTTCGACTTCTTTCTTATCTAAAAGATAAGTAACTAGTTTTATTTTTGTTTAAGTATAGAATCGAATAAGGCTAATTAATTGAATTGACCAACTTATGGATTTAAATTCGGGCGGCGAATCGCCGCCCCTATTAATTGATAAAGGGTCTTCGATAAAAGATTCTCAAAATATTAATTTCGAGAATAAATATCAGCTTTCGGATGTTGGTTCTTATTTAGTTTATATAGAACATAAAGAAAAAAATGTAGGTCGTTTATTTCCCATTAAAATCGGTCACTTTTTAAGAAACATTACAGAATTTAGGCAAAATATAACAGATATAAAACCAATAGGGGTAAATAGGGTAAAGGTAATTTTTTAAAATTTCAATGTTGCTAACTTGTTGGTAAATCATGAAGTTTTATTAAAAAATAATTACATTGCTTACATTCCACTATTCTTCACGCATAAGAAAGGTATAGTACGTATGGTAGATTCTTATTTGAATGCTGAGTACCTAAAAGACGCAATTGAATCTGGAATTAAAGTAGTTGATGTTAAGCGATTAAAGCGTAAAATTGTAGACAGTCAAACCAAAGAAACAAGACTAAAGTAGATAGACAAATGATCGTGGTTACTTTCTTAGGAAATGGGATTCCCCAATCCGTTAAAATAAATATGGTAAACTTTCAGGTAGAACCATACATATATCCGGTGGTTCAATGCTATAAATTGTTTACGTTTAGGTCATACTAAACATCAATGTAAAGGTAAACAGAAATGCCAAAACTGTTCAGAAGAAAACTGTAACTCAGTTTCCTGTGAAGAAAATAGAACACATTAGGTTTGTTCTCACAGGAATCACAAACCATCAGGATTCTGCGCAATACATTTCTCTGTGTTGATACATAAGTTTCTGATTGTTTGAAAACAGCTGGACGATGTTCACACATGTTTCATTAATGGTTGTCCAACTGTCCAACGTCCAGCTGTTTTCAAACAATTAGAAACTTATTTATGAACGCGGAGAAATGGATTGCGCAGAATCCTGACTGTTTCTGATGGTTTGAAACTCGTGTGAGAACAAACCTATTGTGTACATAGCGACAGTAATGAACATAAATCCACATCCAAAAAATGCCCTGTTTACAATACACAGTTAAGTATTAAAAAAGTAATGGCCTCTATGAATGCATCTTTCAAAGAAGCCGAAACTATTGTGAAAAATCCTGCTTACGGAAATATCACAACTAATAATCGATTTTCATTATTATCAAATCCACAAAATTTCCCTGAGCTAACACATACAGCTTCAACTTCTTCTTACAGTTAAATCTTGAGTAAACCTAAGCCCTCCGCACATTTACCTAAACTTAATACGAGTACATCTGCGTCAAAAAAATGCAGAAAGTCTTCCCCTCCACCTTCTCCTCCAGTAAATCATGAGAACAAAAAACTAACAAACATTCTTCCATACTCCCAAATCCTTATAGGGAAGATTTCAAATTTTATAAAGAGCAGCTAGCATTTCAAGTAGAAAACATTATTAAAGATATAATTCTCAAAAAAAGTAAGATCAATGAGATCAATGTTAAACAAGCAATTAACAATATCCTGGATAAATGTGAATTAAAAGAAAAAATAATATTAATAGACAACATGACGAAGACTCAGATACTTTCTAATAAGCATATCAGAAATAATATCACAATTGTACAGTGGAACGGTAGATCTATTATTGCAAATCAAGTGAGTCTTGTAAAATATATTAAAGACACACATGTGGACATTTTAGTTATATCAGAGCACTGGCTAAAATCAAACAATAAATTTCGCATAAAAGGATATAATCTAGTTAGTAAATGTAGAAAAGATGATTATGGCGGGATATGCATTTTTGTGATTCAGGGTCTTAACTATTAAGAGATTTTTCTAAGTACTGGAATCAAGGATTTAGAAGTATGCGCCGTATCGTTTGACTCATTGAATTTGACTATAGCATCAATATATAGACCTCCAAACGTAATGGTAAGTCGAGTCAACTGGATTAATTTTTCAAATAATTTGATTTCTTTTCTACAATTTTTTGCGGTGATTTTAATGTACATCACGATATGTGGGGACCAACTCCTGATGATCGACACGGAAAAATACTGGTAGAAGCTATGGATGATTTAGAACTTATAGCTCTCAACGACGGTTCCCCTACTAGAATTAATCACTCAGCAGTCGATTTAACTCTCACATCCAACACTCTCGCTGCAGTCTTTCTGGACTATCTTAGATGACACATTGGTATCTGATCATTACCCTTTAATAATTGAGATTCAGATTAATCCCACAAACCTTGCAATAAATCTTTCCTCGAAATGGAATGATTCCCACGCCGATTGGAATACATTTCAAAACGTTTTTCAAACCGAAATGATAAAAAATGATTTTGATGAAAATTTAACTGGCCCGGATAAAGTGAAAAGACTTTTTGAAGTGATTTCAAGTGCGGCGTGTCAATCCATGCCGGTCAAAAAGCCTTTTATAGCGATTACCCCTAAGCCTATATGGTGGGACGAGGAATGTACAATGATATTTAAAAAACGAAAAGGAGCTCTAAAAAAATATAGAACTCTAGCAAGTTTTGAAAACTTTTTGAACTATCTAAATGCGGCCGCTAAGGCTAAACGTTTATTTAAAGTCAAACAACGGAACAGCTGGATGACATTTTTAAACAAACTTAATAAAAATACCCCACTTACTGATATATGGAGATATATTAGATCTATGAACAGCAACTGTAATCAAAATCGTAAAAAGCCTATTCCTAAAGAGCTAATTGAAAAAATTTTAAACAAACTAGCACCTCCTTCTGCACCCAATCTCTTAAGATGCAGCTCATTTGGTTTCCAACCCACAGATTATACATTAAAAGCATTTACAATAGATGAACTAGAATTTGCTACAAAACATAGTCGTAATACAGCCCCAGGGCTACATGGTTTTACTTATAAAATTATTCAAAAGCTACCCTTATCTGTAAAGATTTTCCTTCTTCAAATTTTTAACGATTGGTGGGCGAAACAAGAATATTGCGACGATTTAAAAAATATTATAATTTGTCTCCTTTTAAAACCAAATAAAGATGCAGAGTCTTATTCATCATATCGACCTATTTCCCTATTGTCTTGTATAACAAAAACGTTTCAAAGATTAATAAAACTTCGACTTGAATATTTTCTTGAAAGTAATTCTATTCTTCCTAGGACGCAGTTCGGTTTCCGAAGGGGACTGGGGACAGTGGATGCTGTTGTAGGTGCATTAGTTGCAGATATTCAAACATGTTTTTCGAACAATCAGTACACATTATGTTTATTTATCGATTTGACAGGTGCATATGATGTAGTAGATTTAAATATTTTATTTGAAAAAATGGTAGATGCTGGTATTAGGAAAAAGGTTAGTGCTAATGTAGTTAATTTACTCACAAATAGAACAATTTTTATTCGCGACCATAATAACGTGTTATATGGTCCACGCACAGTCTTCAACGGTTTACCACAGGGATCCATATTAAGTCCCTTGCTTTTTAACATCTATACTGCAGAGCTGCATATGTTAGGCGGTAAAACAATTAACCGAATTCAATACGCTGATGATTTATGTTTCTATGCTACTCGTAATTCATATGAAGAATGTGTTAAAGACTTTCGAGCATTCTTTCAAGTACTCAAACCATGGCTGGTAAATATGGGCTTTAGTGTTTCTCCCGAGAAGTCTGCTCTGGTATGTTTTACTCGCCATCGACTGGATGAGTTCACATTCCCATTTGTCGACGAATACAAATATCTGGGTATTGTCCTGGACAAAAAATTATTATGGACTAGCCATATCAAGTACACTAAACAAAAATGTGAAAAAGGTATGAATCTTCTCAAAGTAGTTTCCAAACAAAAATGGGGAGCTGATTCAAACATTTCCTTTATTTTTTATAAGTCTTATATCCGTTCAATATTGGATTACGGGTGTACATTTTATGGTTCCTCATCAAAAACCAATTTAATAGCTGTTGACCGAATTCAATACAAATCGTTAAAAATATGCCTAGGAGTTATGATGTCATCACCTAATCAAGCTGTCTTAGCAGAAATGCAAGAGCCCCAGTTGCATATTAGAAGGCAATACCTAGCCGAAAAGCTTCTTATTAAATACCGAACTTTTAACACGTACATGGTTCAAAAGATTTCAGCAATAAACACTAACAATCTGACTATACCATACTGGAGAATAAAAACCAGTCCTCCATTAGCTGAGGCTTTTCTTAATACCAACAGCAAAGAAAATTATATCGTAAAGCAAGATAAGTTTCCTATTTTTCAATGCAATTATGAATCTTTAGTGACTGTTCCTAACATCATATACTCCACCTTTTACGAAGTTACTAGTATTAACCAAGTAATTTTGAAAACTGAACTTAACAATATAGGCGACAATGTTACCACAATATACACTGATGGATAAGCTAATTAAAAACCTTGAACAAAAGTATTGTATTCATGTGGGTAAAAGGGCACTGCGGTTTAGAAGGAAATGAGTACGTGGACTTGGAAGCCAAGAGAGCCTGCAAATGACTTCCTATACCAATCTTTATGTCTTCTCAGACCTTTTAAATTATTATAAGAAACATATTAGAACTAATTGGGAGCGGTCTTACGCCGACTTCGCTAAAACATCTAATAGTCAATATTTCCTTTTGCATCCTACTTTACCAACTAAGATTCCTCATATTTCTAATTTTGATTATAGAAAACAATATACTTCCATCATATCACGTTTAAGAATAAATCACGGTCGTTTCCCAGCTCATCTTTTTAAAATAGGTCAATTCTCCAGCTTGCTCCTGTAACAAGGCATCAGTAGGAGATCTGAATAATATTTTCTTTGAATGCACTGAAAACAAAATAGCAACTACTGAACTTTATAATTTTCTGATCAATTTCAACGTTCCTCTTCCCACAAATATAACCACTCTTTTGGCAAATACTTAGAAGTCTGTACTTGATTCCATAGTGGATTTAATAAATAAGTCTAAATTGTCTATTTAGATATACGCTCCATCAGTAATCAGCAATTTTATATCTCTATTTCGTTACAGTCATTTTAATATTTCAACTTTTTACTCACTTTTAATTTTCTGTGGCTAATAGACTATGTCTGAGGCCATTCTCCCACACACACACACACACATGATTGCGTATTGTGCAGGGCGTCTTATAGATGAAACTTATTGATTTTCAGCTCACTACTTACTAGAGCTAGTACAATGCGTAATATGGTACTTGAAGTACGAAATTTTTGTCATTTTTGGAGAAATTTCGATTTGTTAGCACGATACAGCCTCCGGAGTGTATACAAGTGACCAATTTTATAATCGGATATTTTTCAGGGTGGCTCATTGATGTACCCTATTAATTTTCAAGTGACTAGAGCGAGTACAGCGTGTCCTATAATTCCAGATATACTACGTTTTTGATTATTTTTGGAAAAATTTCGGTTTGTTAGCACGATACAGCCTTCGAAGTGTATACAAGTGACAATTTTATGATAGGATATTGTTCAAGGCGTCTCACAGATGCGGAAAAGTTCATTATAATCTTTATTAGTTAATTTATTTTAATCACTATCAATAATCTAATACAAACCTGTGAGCCTCCAACCAGAAAACTTTGTCGTTTCTGTTAGAGAAAAAAATATAGAAACACTTACAACAGACGCTACATAAAATTGAACAATGGTCTCATCCACCTCTGTGAAGCTGGCAGTACCATTTCGGCTGAATCAAATCAAACCTATTTTAGTAGTTACTCATTTTGATTTGTACCCAAAAAATTATTAAGTTCTCTTACCCATTAAATAAAAAAACATGTCGCTGCCAGCTTCATATTAACCTGGAAAGCCCAAATTAAAAATAATTAAAAAATTAAAATTAATACAGGAAATTGAAAAACTGAATTTGTACAAAATATGGAACTTTTCTGAAAAAAATGTTCTATGCTTTTAAATTCTTATAATTAAGTAACGTAGTAATTCATTTCTTTTTTTTCCAATCTAGAGTAATTTATCTTATGTATTAAAAATATAATAACTGCTTATAAATTATTTTCAAATAATGCAAAGTGGCAACATCGCATTCCAATAATTTTTAAAATGATTAATTGTCAGAACTGACATTTTCTCATAAGTGAATCGTTTTCTTTTTGATCCGTTTATTTAATTTTAATTTTAACACTTTTCATAATATCTAGTTGTCAATTATCATACATGGCCCCAATAATAAAGTGTTTTAGTTGCGATGGGTACATCAACAAAAAAAGTTCTTCAAAATCGGTTAATAATGAAACATACCGGCAGTTTCTACTAAATATTCGAACTCACATCGAAGTTGACTGAGTAGAGCCTGGAGAAAACTCTCGAATTTGCATCCAATGCTATGCTAGGCAAGAAGGTAAACTAAAACAATGTTTATAGTAGTAGTTTATAATTCCTGTTATTATTTATTTCTTAAGGCAACTAAATTGGACAACCACAAAAAATATTAATGTCAACCCACTCAACAACCCCTGTTTCAATAAATTGAATAACAACTCCATTCTTCACCGATTTTTTCAATATTTCCTGAAAAACGAAATATTAAAGTCGATTCTATTGGTACTAAGTTTGTACTAATCTGTACAAATAATTTTTTGTAATGTACATGGAGTTCTTAACAAACTCCATCTCATCAGACATTTTCTCGACGTAAATCTGATATTTTCTTTCTAGTCGAGACGGTCCTTAAACCTAGCAAATCCTTGAATTTTAGAAATCCTTAAATAGTCTCTTTAGACAAGACCGCTATGTGGATATCGCCGGTAACGGTATCGCAGTACTAATAAAAAAAGACATTAATTTCCAACTTCTGCAACCAAACAATTCTTCCATTAAGCATACCTCGCTACTATTAAACATTAAAATCAAAATTATGGGGGCATATAGTTCGCCAAATAATGAAGTAACGGAAATAGACTTTTTCAACATAACTAAAACACACAACAGGGTTCTCATAGTTGGTGACTTAAATTGTCAACATCCACAATGGGACCCTTACGCCACAAACTCAAACCCCAACGGAAATATTCTCCAGCGATTCTGCGACAACTCTGACTGCAGTATCTATAACACAGACAATCCTACCCATTTCCCTTATTCAAACTACTTCCCCAGTATTAACTTAGCCATCGGACGCAACGTTAACACCATAACAAAAATGAAAACAATCCCGTCCTTTTTGAATTAAAGATAACCCATAACATACACACACCCACAAAAAAGTACACGATTACACCACCACAAACTAGAAAAATTATAGAAAATACATAAATAAACACTTAATAATTGCCAATACCATAGAAAATTCAAATCACTTATCAAACACTATCAAGAACCTTCAAAACATAATCACCATTGCCAGAAACAAAACGAGCACCCTTCAACCTAAACCTCGCATCCATAACACTCTCCCCGATCATATAACAAAATTCATAAATGACAAAATTTGTCGAAGATGGCAAGTAACTAGACATAACAACGATAGAAAATCACTAAAACACCATCAAAACGTAATTAACTCACTAGTACGAGAATACAAAAACTACACATGGAATATATTTCTAGATAATTCGGTAGTGAGTAATGGAAAATTACGAGACAACTTAAAAACAAAAACAACGGCTTCACTAAAATAGACACAAAAGGACAAACTTTTACAACAACACGTTAAACACACGACACCATCACACACAGTTCAAAATCACTTACACAATACACACACACACACACACACACACACACACACACACACACACACACACACACACACACACACACACACAAATTTAATCACTTAGGAAAGATGGTATTCCAAACATATTTCTCAAGAAACTTCCTAAAAAGCTATTGAACAAATAACTTACATAGTAAATTATATAATCAAAACTGGCAACTACCCCGATATGCTCAAAATTGCCAATATTATCCCAATCATCAAAACCCACAAACAACCCTGTTATGTGGATAGTTACAGACCCATCTCCTTACTGAATAGTATAGCAAAGGTCATAGACAACATTATTCTTAAAAGAATAAAACACTTTTCTGACAAATACAAAATAATACCGCCGAGCAAAATGGTTTCAGAAGTGGACATAGTACTGTGGCGCAAATCATCAGAGTTTTCAATCATATCAGAGAAGGATTGACATGCAAAAAGCATTTGATTTCGTATAGCACAAATTAATAAATATAAAATTACCGGACTACATGAACAAAATAAATCATTCGTATTTAGCTGACCGTAAATTTTACACCAACATCAACAAACGCTTTGCGGCACCAGACCTTATTCAAGCCGGAGTGCCTCAAAGATCAGTATTATTAACTTTGCTGTATTCCCTCTTCACTAACGATCCTCTGCACAAATCTTAACAGCCATGTATGCGGATGACACTTTGTTTTGCTTCATCTGCATTATCACCAGGGACAGCACTACACAACATACAATCACACTTAAATACATACATTATACCATACCTGAGAGACAACAATCTTACCATCAACATCTCCAAGATAGAGTACTTGTTACTTAGTAGGAGATCAAGGAAAAATAGCTCATTGCAATCGCAGATGTGTATTGATGGACAATTGATCACCCGCAGTAGCACGTTAAAATATCTAAGGTACAAAGTACATGGTAATATCAACGCCAATGCTCAGATTTCACAACGGGTTCAAAAATTTGCAACGAGCAAATTGTACACTCAAATCTGTAAGAATAGTTGTCTTTCAATAACAAACAAACTTATGTTAGTCAAACAAGTCATACAACTAATTCTAACTTACGCCGCACCTGTTTATTACATGCAACAAAACACAACTTTCACACTTTGCAGGTGGTGCAAAACAAGTGTCTTCACATGGCAATCAAACTCACAACAGTTTACCCTTAACTTCCAAAAACCTCATGGTTACATAATAAAGCCGACATGCCTACTATCAATGACTTTATCACAAATTTGCCCATTAACTTTTATAATCATTGTGAATCCAAAAATATCAAAGCCGCAAGTCGCGCAGAAAACACCCGAGATAGTGGGTGTAGGCTTCTGCATGGTTCACTGTTCACATAATAAGTTGTTTTCTTCTAACAACCAACAACAACGAAGTAAGGGTTAACACAGTTACCCTTATTCTAATCATATATTATCAACAAACAATAAATACCCCAACACACTCCACATCTGCCATGTTGCTGTCTCGAATAAAATAACTCTGTTCGATTTTGAAACCCTGTTATTCGGCTGCTTTTCATGGGACATACTAGTCGAAAAAGCTGTGGAGTCATGTTTTTATATTAGGGACTAAGTAATTTCATCAGTAAAACAATTGGATAATGCTTAAGCAAGGACCCAAGTTACTTTATAGACATACACAAGTGGATCAAGAGTTGCCTGACCATCGGCCAACATTGTTGTAATACATATTTTAGATGCACACGTAAATAGGGATTGCACAAATTATTGTAACTGAAGAGATTTTAAACCAAAACACGAAAAATATTCCAAAATATTACAGTCAACCCACTTAAACAACCCCTGTTTGCATAAATTCAATAGTAATCCCATTATCCTCCTATCTTTTCAAAATGTATTGATTTCGATTCTATTATTAGGTACTAAACTTTTACTAATTTGTGCAACAAATTTTTTTTCAAAATATTAAAGCCAATCCACCTAAATAACCCCTGCTTCGATAAATTGAATAGCAAGCCCATTATCCTCCGATTTTTCCAACATTTCTTGAAAAACGAAACACAAAAGTCAATTCTATTAGTACTAGACTAGTCTCATTTGTACCACAAAAAATATTTCAAAATATTAAAGCCAACTTAATTAAACAACAGCTGCTTGGATGAATTGAATAGCAAGCTCATTATCCTCCGATTTTTCCAACATTTCTTGAAAAACAAAACACAAAAGTCGATTCTATTAGTACTACATTAGTACTAATTTGTACCACAAAAAATGTTTCAAAATATCTAAGTCAACCAAATTAAACAACCCCTGCTTCGATAAATTGAATATCAAGCTCATTATCCTCTGATTTTTCCAACATTTCTTGAAAAACGAAACGAAAAAGTCAATTCTATTAGTACTAGACTAGTACTCCTTTGTACCACAAAAAATATTTCATAAACACAAACCAATTAAACAACCGCTGCTTCGATAAATTGAATAGCAATCTCATTATCCTCCGATTTTTCCAACATTTCTTGAAAAACGAAACACAAAAGTCGATTCTATTAGTACTGCATTAATACTAATTTCTACCACTTTAAAATATATCCAAAGTCAAGATTAATCAGTCCGGCTCTTAATAACGAATTCCTTAACTGCTATAAAATCCTTTAAACAAATATATAATACCCACCGGGCTCTTATACAAATTAAATCTGAATTAAACTCTCTTCAACAACAAAAAAATCGATATTCAGTTCCTTTGGGTACCGTCTGATATAAGCATAGAGAAAAACGATAGATAGACTAGCTAAAGAAGTAATTCCACAGAAAGCTCAAACAATATTATCTAGATTACGAATTGGACAAACACGTCTAACACATACTTTTTACTTACTAACGAACAAACGGAATGTTTTGCTTGTGATGTGAAGCTTAGTGTTAAACATTTACTAATAGAGTGTACGGCCATATTCAATTGAAAGACTGAATCACAATATAGGAAAATACTTAAAAGAAGTGTATATGTTATATAAAATCTATTTTCAAAACTGATTGTTTTATATTACTGTTAGTAAAAAAATAAATAAAATTTCTACTTTTTTTGGGGTAAATCAATATTATTCTCGCATCTTAGATAGGGTTGGCGGAAAAGTAATAGTAAAGCCTACTCCAGCATTTCAAGGGGTAGGCAGGATACTCCGGAATTTCGATTGAAAGTGCCTTGTATTTTTCATATTAACTATCTTTTCAATTTATCTTTCTTGGTATGTTTTTAATCAATCGATTACTCTATATTAGTACACAATTATATAACTAAGAAACAGCTCATTACCTATATAATTACGTGAAGCAAAAGAAAATACGAAATAGATTTGTTATCAGTATCACAATAAAGTAATCAAAAATTAGACGTTGGTGTTTACCCACCTACTAAGCTATAAAGTCACAGATAAAACAGAAACGTTCATGATGCCGTAATAGAGAAATGATCTTGATTAAGACCCGTTAAAATACAAAACTTTTGGATTTTTTGTAGAGATAACTTTATAGACGATAAACAAAAACGGTACTTTGTAACCTCTCGGACCTCCTACTTATTGTATAAAAATCCTATCATTTAGCTGTATCTTATTTTATAGTCAATTGGCAAATGGGTGTTTTACGAGGAGTCTTCAAGGTTTGTCAATATTTACATATTTTTATTTTAATTGTACCTATAGGTTAGTTATTTGTCAATTTTCAAACCAATAGAAATTATTTTGTTTAAAAAATAAAGTGGTGCAATTTACAGCCAAAATATTTGTCTGAAAGGAAGAAAGAAAAAAAAATTCCTGCTTGTCCTGGTCATACTAGTTTGCTATTACACAGTACATTTGGCGCATTTTATGTGTGAGGGTGTGTGTGTGTGTGTGTGTGAGAGAGAGAGAGAGAGAGAGAGAAAGACGTCGCACAAATTACTCCATTTGCCACAGAATTTTGAAAATTGCTTTTCTCAATTTAGATAGTTAACGTTGGACTCCTTCAAGAATTTTATTAAGAAATCATAAACTATTCTATTAGCATTATTAGGGATGTGGCTAATATTTAGTGGAAGGTTATAATTCAACTTCATAAGCGACTCAATTAAACATTCGGATCTCACGACGTTATTAACGAAACCAAAAAAGATGTGATTCAGATCACAATAAGAATACTTCTTACAGTTACTGGATGATGATCTAATAATACCAAGTTTTGCAAGGTGTCCAGGGAATCTCATGGGATTGGTTTTAAGTCTAAAAATAGTTGACGAATAGAATTTAGGTGTTGTATAATTGAATATATATATTCGGGATGAGAGGGTAATGTAGGATTAATTTGAAAGTACTGGTTTGTAGAGGATCTAAATGTATTGATCCAGTATCTATTTGTTAATCTTCTGCAGCGATCTCACTCAACTTGTTGATCATAGCCGATTCGCGAAATTTACGTTTTATTAAATATTTTTGAGGCAGATACTCCTGTTCCCAGAGGAGGCTCATTACATTCTGCTAATATAACATTAACAGGTGTGAACTTCATCCCACCAACACATGAACGTAAACATTTATATTGTATGCGATATATTTTCTTTAAATTGGAATTGGAGCCATATAGACAACATCCATAATCAATTATTGATCTCACATAAGCTCTGTAAAATAAAATTGCAGTACTCGGTAATAAACCCCAATTACGTTTAGTTACACATTAAATTAGGTGCATGGAGTACATGTTTGGACCATAGTGGTTTTATGTTTAATATTAAACCTAAATATTTGTGTTTTAAATGAAACTCACGGTTTCTAGTTAATTCCACAATATAATAAAAGTTATTGAAAATTCTAAAAAATTGACAATTGTTTCGATAAATCAATATCATCGTCAGAATGACAGAAGTTACATTTTATTTGATGCCTACCTGATGTTTAGTAGTTATTTTTGGCTAGACCAAAAAGTGACCTAACTTGTGATTGACTTAATGTATGTTTATAGAAAAAAGAAGAAGATGTGATATTACAAATATTGAAGCTTAGATATTATTAGCCTTATGGTGATATCCTGGATATCATTTTTCCAAGTAAGATCAGTATAACTGTGCAATGATATAGAAAACCAGGAAAACTATATCTGCTGATCTTTACAATTATCACTTAAGAAGACAGTTTATTAGTGGAGAACTCCCTAGATTTAACTCTTTATTGACAACTTCATATTGTGGGTTTCTTAAATGTCTTCTAATTTCAAATTCTTCAAGGAAATCCAGTTCTTGTTTCTTTTCACAAATATGCAGCACTTCTAGTTTTGTGTTATGTGTCAATGAATGATTTGTGTCAAGTAGATGT
Source organism: Galeruca laticollis (assembly GCA_963921935.1). Taxonomy (NCBI): domain Eukaryota; kingdom Metazoa; phylum Arthropoda; class Insecta; order Coleoptera; family Chrysomelidae; genus Galeruca; species Galeruca laticollis. The sequence continues at coordinate 160,010,505 of OY998175.1, read as the reverse complement.
TTTGCGTAGTGGGATTTATCTGGTTGTTTTAACACAAATCATTCATTGAAACCTAACACAAAACTAGAAGTGGTGCATATTTGTGAAAAGAAACAAGAACTGGATTTCCTTGAAGAATTTGAAATTAGAAGACATTTAAGAAACCCACAATATGAAGTTGTGAATGAACAGTTGAATCTAGGGAGTTCTCCACTAATAAACTGTCTTCTTAAGTGATAATTGTAAAGATCAGCAGATATAGTTTTCCTGGTTTTCTATATCATTGCACAGTTATACTGATCTTAATTGGAAAAATGATATCCATGATATCACCATAGGGCTAATAATATCTAAGCTTCAATATCACATCTTCTTCTTTTTTCTATAAACATATATTAAGTCAATCACAAGTTAGGTCACTTCTTGGTCTAGCCAAAAATAACTACTAAACATCAGGTAGGCATCAAATAAAATGTAACTTCTGTCATTCTGACGATGATATTGATTTATCGAAACAATTGTCCATTTTTTAGAATTTTCAATAACTTTTATTATATTGTGGAATTAACTAGAAACCGTGAGTTTCATTTAAAACACTAATATGAGCAGATTCCGCGAAGTAAGGGTCGAGCATGGGGTGCTCACTCTCGATGTTTGACAGTTTTTTATTTGTAGTTATTACTCATGTCGCATGTGTCGTGAGCGTCGTTCTCAAAGACAAATAATAACTCTGACAGAGACCAGAAATCACAGAAAAGAAGATTTAGTATTTCATAAATTCCTAATTCAGAAGAAAAAACATATACCCTTTTCATTCATAATCTGTGGTTATATTTTTTTCCAAACTGTGGACAGTTAATATATTGTTCAATTTACATTTGTGATTTTACAGTTAATCTTATAATATAATTATTATCAAAATGGTTTTTATGTGTTCCATTCCTGGTTGTAGTAATACAAAAATATTGCATTGTTTATCAAAAGATCCAGAGGTAAGCTATTCTGAATTAATTAAGTAATTACGAATTTATACATATTTTGATGTATAGATTAGACGACAATAGTGCTTGGCTATAGGAAGAAGCGATCTTGTTAACGTAAATACTAAACAAAGGCACGCATTTAGGATTTGTGATCTACATTTCTCTGAAGATATTAAATTTATTACCAATCAGAATCGAACCAATTTAATGCTGTACCATCGTTAAATATTCCAAGTAAGTATACTAATAACTAAAATATTAAAGATGCATTTGTACAGAAGGAAGTATATCTGTAATTTCAACTATTTAAACAAACTAACTTAAATATTATTTTTGTTACTTAATATATTAATTTTTGGCAAATAAGGTGGCCATAACTTCTGCTATACCTACAAGTTTCGCTTGTGAGGAGGTAACACCTATTCCGAATATAAGCCTGCTGATTTGGTAAAGACAAAGACCCAATTCCGGCGAATGTTTTGAAACATGGTGTCACTCTTTATGGTCTGTACACATAAATACATTTTAGATGTAAAATTTAAAATAAAAATGTCATTGGTTATGAAAAGTAATATTTTCAACCCTTTTTTATGTGAACATCATGATATGTTTTCATTGTACATTAATTATTTTTTTAATAATTCAATTTTAAAAGGACAGGTAGAGTACAATGTGTTAGATAATGACATTTTAAAAAAATTGCATGGCAGAGACACTTAGTCTTAAAAAGTAGAAATAAAAAAATTAAAACAGTTAAACAACGCGTTTAAAACTTTTTATGTATTTTCTGCCATTTTCTAATTATTGTGTGTGCAGTATTTCTTTGAATCTTTAAAATGATCTTTTAGTGTTTTGCTATGTTGGCAATAAAGTTTTTTATTCATAGATGTAATTTACCTTATTTTTGTAAATAAATCGAAAACTGTCATCAAATGTTGTCATTTTCGTTAAAATGTCAGTTTGGGAAGTGGCTCTTTTTTGTCACTCAGCTGAAAAATACTTCAGCATTCTAGAATATTGTTGTGTATAATAAATTTTGTTTATTTTTTAAATTTTTTTCCTAATCCTATTAATCATTACCCCAATGCAACAGTGAAACATGCAAAATATTTGTTTCAATATCAGATGTAATGTGCCAAAATTCGGATCTTCAAACATTATTATTAGCATTATATTTATCTAAAGTAATTTTTTCAAGCATCTCATTTCTACTTTTAACTGCTTGCAAAAATTAACTTTATTAGCGCCATATATTTGATGCAATGAGTGTAAAATGGTGTAACTCGTTTTTTGTATAATGGTTTAAATTTACAAAGGCGTCGAAGTATAACCAACATTATATGTTGGCGCTTTGGACGATTAAAACTGAGTTACGCTATTTTGCGCTCATGGTATCATTTATCAGTGAGCTTATACTAATTTCATAATTGGCGCCTTTAACCCTAGTTCATCCTCATGTCGCGAGCGTCACTAGTGAAACGTGTTTTGGAGGGAAGGCGAGAGTCGGCTATCTAAGGAAGTATATATAATCTGTGGGGTCGAGACAGTTACTTTCACTAAATATTTGTATTCATTTACCACAGCCATAGTGCGCCCACGCAGAGTTAGGCTCTCCGGTTCTCGCAGTCTATGTCTGATAATTTTGTTAGTATGATGGTCGCTGTTCATAGGAGTGGGAGAATTAGATAATAGATCGTATTTATAAAAAGAAGCCTTATATTTTGCTTTCATAAAATGAAGCAATTCGTTCAAGTTATATGCATAAAACAAAAGAAGGAAAAGTTAAGGCTTCAATGGGGTTTTTTAAGATAAAGATCTTACGTTCATCGTATTCATAGAGAGAAGCATTTGATCAAAAACTAAAGGATTTGCTAATCTCTGTACATTTTACTTTATTTGCCTGAATCATTTTCTCGCAAGGAAAATGTAGAGATTATGAATACTAACTGTAGCATAACCTCTTACTTGAAAGTAAATGCTTCATTTTTATGGTTATTGTTTTCAGAGACCGAAAGAAAATTAAAACTTACCTAGTTTGTCCTACATATATACTAAATTTTCCGCGCCAATGTAACTCTTCCCGCTGGAAATAATTCCAGTGGGTAAACTCACTTAAGCGGTAAAAATTTCACATTTAATTTCCATCAAATAAACTATAAAGTGGACCTTAAGAAATATGTCCTTTGTCTCTATTCAAACTAATATCGCTCTTTTCCAGGATTACCTAACAAGTATTTCAAAGTTTTCTTTGATTTATAATACACTGCCGAGCAAAAAATAATTTAAGAAATTGCAAATACTTTTAAAAATAAAACTAATCAGGGAGTCATAGGTCCAGTAGGCCATGAAAGTATATTGTTGGATGGATGCTACTTGTCATAGTTGACGTCAGTCACATTCTGACTCCGTAGTTTGCAACCTTTGTTAAACAACAAAAATTAGTCATATATAACATTCATATTTCGTTGCTTATTTTTCAATTATATATAATTTTGTTCTCTCTAAAACCCATTTATTGTATGATTTATTGTGGATAGCGACGTTTCATTGTTCTTAGTGTTCATTTAATATGCCACAATGCCTCTAGATCCTATTGTCGTTGCACGAATTGTAGCATTGATACAAGATGGTAGAGGACAACGTGAAACCGGTTGGTAAGAGCCTCCATGCTGTACAAAATGTGTACCAACCCTACTAGGAGAATTGTCTCATAACCAGACGACCCTGATCTGGGCGAAAAAGAGATGTTCGGTTTTTGTTGATGACAAGTTTGCGGAATAGAACAGCTTCTGCGGCTTCACTGCGAAATCATCTTAAAGAGGTTATAAATGTTAATGTTAGCGAATGGTTAGAAGAAGGCTTCGTGCTAATGGATTGTCTTGCAGAAGGATGGCAACAGGGCCAACATTGAAATCACTTGGTATGGAACGATGATGATTGGAGCAAGGTACTCTTTACATATGAGTCTCTATGGCTCTCTAACAGCTCACAGATATGTATCGGGGGTCCTGGAAGGTCATGTTGTACCTTCCATGGTTACAATGGGCAAGCAATGCATTTTCATGCATGATAATGCAAAACCATACGCTGCCAGTATTGTAAGTGAATATCTAGATGAAGTAGGAATTAGGTGGTTTAATTGGCCAGCATGCAGTCCAGATATGAATTCCATCGAACATGTCTGGGATGAGTTAGGGCAGCGTATCCGAATGCATATACCAGCCCCAAGAACTGCCCAGGAACTGAGAGAGTTGCTCTTGCAGGAGTGAAATAACATGGATCAGAATGTAATCCTTGATTTAATTCAGAGTATGCCTCGTCGAATGCAAGCAGTAATTAATGCAAGAGGGGTTATTACACGTTATTAGTTATTGTTAACATTATCAATTTTTCAATAATGCTGTTTTATTCCTTCATTTTGTTCCTAATAATAATATTCGAACTTCATTTAAAATATAGAGTTACGTTTTTCAAGAATAAATCATAAAAAGTAAATTATGTTGACTGATTCCATATTGCAATTTTTATAGTTATATTTAGTTTATAGTTATTTATAGTGACCTAAATTTTTTACTTGGCAGTGTAGTATTTTGTGCAAATAGTATTTAATGTAGCCATTAATACTCGAGCATGCGAATATCAAGAAAAGGACTTGCTGTCTGTTATTTTTGATTAATAATTATATTTTGTACAGTACAATTATTGAAATGCAATTGGGAAACTTTAATTAGTGGATTCCACTGTTGATGATGAAGATGATGGAACAATATTTATTGAATTTTTTGTTTGGTTGTATTCAATGAAATTTAAAATTTGATTGGCAACGTTCACTTTCTTTTGAATTGATTCGTCAATAAAGGTTTTCGGTCCCTGTAGTAGATTTATATCCACCGTGGCGTTTTAGAGAAGTAATATAATTACCAGCATCAACTAATATTGTCGCAGAAGCAGGACGAAAGCAGTGTCTGATATATAAATGAGGATATGGTAGATTTAAGTACTTAGCAATTTATTTCCTCATGTTTCCAAAATTTGTTAATTCCAAGATTTTGAACCGTGCATTTTCCCTTTACGAAGTTGATAAAAAAAGAAGGGGTTGCACACGTTTTTTTACGTAAATCCATATTTAAAATGAGCTAAATGCTTATTGAACCGAACGCGGACAGACCTCTTAGTTTGTCCAATATACTTTCCGTTACAATCGTTTCAGCTAATTTCGTAAATACCACTCTTTTCCAAATCCAGTATTTTGTCGTTAAGATTACCTAACAATTGTTTCAAAGTTTTGTTTGATTTATAATAGTATTTTATGCAACTAGTATTTAATGTAGCCATTAATACACGAGCATGGTGTTGGATATAACATGCGAATATCAAAAAATTATATCAAGAATTAGACTTGATCTTGATCAATAATTATATTTTGAACAGTGCAATTATTGAAATGCAATTGGGGAATTTTGATTTGTGGATTCCACTGTTGATGATGAAGATGATGGAACAATATTTTATGAATTTTTTGTATGGCTGCATGCAATGGAATCTGTTTGGCAACGTTTACTTTCTTTTGAATTGACTCGTCAATAAATGTTTTCGGGTCCTGTGGTAGATTTCCATCCACCGTGGCGTTTTAGAGAAGTAATATCATTACCATCATCAACTAATATTGTCGCAGAATATGACGAAAGCAGTGTCCGGTATATAAATTAGGATATTGTAGATTTCAGTACCTAGCAATTCCTTTCCCCATGTTTCCAAAATTTGTTTATTTCAACATTTTGAACCGTGCATTTTCTATTTACGAAGTTGATATAAAAAGAATAGGTTACAAATGTTTTTTGACGCAAATTCATATACTTTTTGCAAATTTCTTAGTATCTTTCCATAACAGTGAATTTTCGACTTGTGTTAATCAAAAGGGCTGTTGAAAAATCATTTAATCTAATTCGTGGAGTTCATGCCTTCTGCAAGCTCCCATTATGCTAAAAATACAAGGCATGTACAACAAAAACAATTTTTAGGTGCCGTAAAAAACTAAGGGGTACATTACATCTCGTTACACACTGTACCTATTTATTAAATTACACTGGTAACACCTGTTAGTGTTGGGACACACTGTATAACACATTTATATTTTTGTGACACCTTCCATAAACAATCATTTTTGTGGTTGATACTTAAGGTTTTATCTAAACAACGAACAAAACGAGCATAGTCGTAATTGAAATTTAATGAATTTGTCGGCGTGTAGACAATTCTGGAGACAAATCCTCTGGTGACAGATAATGGAGTAATGTACAAAGTGTTGTTAGGTGAACAGCCCATTAATCTTGCTAAACAGTCTAGGTGTTGGGAAACCAGCGTTGGAAGACGTGATATGGGCAATTTCCACTTCGTAATATTAAATTATAATTTGATACATTTTATATATACGTATACGTATTTTGTACACTGTTTAGTTTTAGTGAAACTTGAACCAAAATTTCTTAAATTGAAATGAAATTCAGTTTTTCACTGCCTCATTTTACTGTCAATTTTAAACACATAAAAATGTCTAAGGAACACGTCTATTATTCCACTTTTTTCAACAAAAACTTGAACATTTTTTTATAAATACATACGAGTACCATTCGATTTGTAAACGTGTTCTCTACAAATCAAGATATACTGTAATGTTTTTCTTATTTATTTAAACGTGTTTTATTACGGTTGGGATAAATTTATACACACGCGTTATGTCTACTAACTTAATTTATTTATTCACTACACTATTCACTAATTTATATTATATACACAGTATATTCACTTACATTAATTTATATAAACACTTCACTACTTGTTCGCTGTTTATATCACGGGATCACTTTATAAACTGACTCTTCCCGCTGGTCGTTATTCTTTATATGTCTTTTTTTCTAGATAATTCTAGATTGCGGCTTACACAAAAACAATCGGCTTCCTGGTATTTTCTAGATAAGACTGATCACAAAAATAATGTTTAGATAAGATAGTAAAAAAAACGTAAACAGCTCTAAGATATCCCTGCGCATCCACCAAAATTTTAACTTTCATACATGGCTTAGGCAGAGTCGGATTCAGGGACTACACTAGTGTGCTATTTCGTAACATTACCCCCTCAAATGGAAGTTCCTCCTGGAACGTTTGTGTAGCCGAGAATCGGCAACTGGCTCCATTTCTACACTTTCCGATCTTATGGAAATAACAAGGCACCATCCGATACTGATAACGGGGGTTGTAGCTGCAAATTAATATCTGGACACCGGTATCTTGGAAGATCACCACTGCCATATTCCTGATGACTCGCCAATACAACTGGTTACTCGCTATCTTAGGCATAATGTATATTATGCTAGCGTAGCCATTATACAGGGCACCCTTCGGACCAGGCTAATAATTTTTGCTAATTTGTAACGCTGAGCTTGATTTTGTTGCTAATGCCGTTTCCACGAAAACGCAAACTATGCTAGCGTAGCAACACGCTCTAACTATAAAAATAAGTAATATTGAAAAAAACTAAAAGTACATGAATTTGTTGCTAATTTGTAGCTAGAAGATGACACTAACCGATACTTCAAAATATCATACCTTACCCCGATTTTCCCAACCCTCACTATTATTTGATATTAAGCTAGCGTAGCCACACGCTATAACTATAAAAAATAAGTAATATTGAAAAAAACTAAATGCACCTTAATTTGTTTCTAATTTGTTGCTAAAAAATGACACTAACCGATACTGGAAAAAATCATCCCTTAACCCGATTTTCCCACTCCTCAGTATTATTTGATGTTAAGCTAGCGTAGCCACACGCTATAACTATAAAAATACGTAATATTGAAAAAAACTAAATGCACATGAATTTGTTGCTAATTTGTTGCTAAAAGATGACACTAACTAACCGATACTGGAAAAAATCATCCCTTACCCCGATTTTCGCACCCCTCACTATTATTTGATATTAAGCTAGCGTAGCCACACGCTATAACTATAAAAATAAGTAATATTGAATAAAAATAAATGCACAGGAATTTGTTGCTAAAAGATGACACTAACCGATACTGTAAAAAATCATCCCTTACCCCGATTTTCCTACCCCTCACTATCATTTGATATTAAGCTAGCGTAGCCACACGCTATAACTATAAAAATAAGTGATATTGAATAAAAATACATGGACCGCAATTTGTTGCTAAAAGGAGACACTAACTGATAGTGCGAAAAAATCATCCCTTATCTCATATTAATTGAAATTCATCGTGTTTTAACAGCCATAGTCTAGCAACAAATTGCCCTACTGATTTTAAAGCGATATAGTCGATATTTGGACACCAGCAACAAATACCTCGAGTAATTTTTTATCGAAATTTATCGTGTTTTAGTAGCCATAGCCTAGCAACAAATTGCTCTACTGATTTTAAAGAGATATAGTCCATAGTAGGTCAGTAATACACCAGCAACAAATTCCTCGAGTAATTTTTGATCCAAATTCATCGTGTTTTAGTAGCCATAGCCTAGCAACAAATTGCCCTACTGATTTTAAAGAGATATAGGTCCAAACTTGGTCAGTAATACACCAGCAACAAATTCCTCGAGTATTTTTTGGTCGAAAATCATCGTGTTTTAGTAGCTATAGCCTAGCAACAAATTTCCCTACTGATTTTGAAGCGATATAGTCGATATTTGGTCAGTAATACACCAGCAACAAATTCCTCGAGTAATTTTTGATCCAAATTCATCGTGTTTTAGTAGCCATAGCCTAGCAACAAATTGCCCTACTGATTTTAAAGAGATATAGTCCATACTTGGTCAGTAATACACCAGCAACAAATTCCTCGAGTAATTTTTGATCGAAATTCATCGTGTTTTAGTAGCTATAGCCTAACAACAAATTGCCCTACTGATTTTAGAGAGATATAGTCCATACTTGGTCAGTAATACACCAGCAACAAATTCCTCGAGTATTTTTTGATCGAAATTCATCGTGTTTTAGTAGCCATAGCCTAACAACAAATTGCCCTACTGATTTTAGAGAGATATAGTCCATACTTGGTCAGTAATACACCAGCAACAAATTCCTCGAGTATTTTTTGATCGAAATTCATCGTGTTTTAGTAGCCATAGCCTAGCAACAAATTGCCCTACTGATTTTAAAGAGATATAGTCCATACTTGGTCAGTAATACACCAGCAACAAATTCCTCGAGTATTTTTTGGTCGAAATTCATCGTGTTTTAGTAGCTATAGCCTAGCAACAAATTTCCCTACTGATTTTGAAGCGATATAGTCGATATTTGGTCAGTAATACACCAGCAACAAATTCCTCGAGTAATTTTTGATCCAAATTTATCGTGTTTTAGTAGCTATAGCCTAACAACAAATTGCCCTACTGATTTTAGAGAGATATAGTCCATACTAGGTCAGTAATACACCAGCAACAAATTCCTCGAGTAATTTTTGATCCAAATTCATCGTGTTTTAGTAGCCATAGCCTAGCAACAAATTGCCCTACTGATTTTAAAGAGATATAGTCCATACTTGGTCAGTAATACACCAGCAACAAATTCCTCGAGTATTTTTTGGTCGAAATTCATCGTGTTTTAGTAGCTATAGCCTAGCAACAAATTTCCCTACTGATTTTGAAGCGATATAGTCGATATTTGGTCAGTAATACACCAGCAACAAATTCCTCGAGTAATTTTTGATCCAAATTTATCGTGTTTTAGTAGCTATAGCCTAACAACAAATTGCCCTACTGATTTTAGAGAGATATAGTCCATACTAGGTCAGTAATACACCAGCAACAAATTCCTCGAGTAATTTTTGATCCAAATTTATCGTGTTTTAGTAGCTATAGCCTAACAACAAATTGCCCTACTGATTTTAAAGAGATATAGTCCATACTTGGTCAGTAATACACCAGCAACAAATTCCTCGAGTATTTTTTGGTCGAAATTCATCGTGTTTTAGTAGCTATAGCCTAGCAACAAATTTCCCTACTGATTTTGAAGCGATATAGTCGATATTTGGTCAGTAATACACCAGCAACAAATTCCTCGAGTAATTTTTGATCCAAATTCATCGTGTTTTAGTAGCCATAGCCTAGCAACAAATTGCCCTACTGATTTTAAAGAGATATAGTCCATACTTGGTCAGTAATACACCAGCAACAAATTCCTCGAGTAATTTTTGATCGAAATTCATCGTGTTTTAGTAGCCATAGCCTAGCAACAAATTGCGCTACTGATTTTAAAGAGATATAGTCCATACTTGGTCAGTAATACACCAGCAACAAATTCCTCGAGTATTTTTTGATCGAAATTCATCGTGTTTTACTAGCCATACCCTAGCAACAAATTTCCCTACTGATTTTGAACAGATATAGTCCATACTTGGTCAGTAATACACCAACAACAAATTCCTCGAGTAATTTTTGATCGAAATTCATCGTGTTTTAGTAGCTATAGCCTAACAACAAATTGCCCTACTGATTTTAGAGAGATATAGTCCATACTTGGTCAGTAATACACCAGCAACAAATTCCTCGAGTATTTTTTGATCGAAATTCATCGTGTTTTAGTAGCCATAGCCTAGCAACAAATTGCCCTACTGATTTTAAAGAGATATAGTCCATACTTGGTCAGTAATACACCAACAACAAATTCCTCGAGTAATTTTTGATCCAAATTCATCGTGTTTTAGTAACCATAGCCTAGCAACAAGTTGCGCTACTGATTTTAAAGAGATATAGTCCATACTTGGTCAGTAATACACCAGCAACAAATTCCTCGAGTATTTTTTGATCGAAATTCATCGTGTTTTAGTAGCCATAGCCTAGCAACAAATTGCCCTACTGATTTTAAAGCGATATAGTCGATATTGGGTCAGTAATACACCTGCAACAAATTTCTAGAGTAATTTGTGATCTAAATTCATCGTGTTTTACTAGCCATACCCTAGCAACAAATTGCGCTACTGATTTTAAACAGATATAGTCCATACTTGGTCAGTAATACACCAACAACAAATTCCTCGAGTAATTTTTGATCGAAATTCATCGTGTTTTAGTAGCCATAGCGTAGCAAAAAATTGCCCTACTGATTTTAAAGAGATATAGTCCATACTTGGCCAGTAATACACCAGCAACAAATTCCTCGAGTATTTTTTGTTCGAAATTCATCGTGTTTTAGTAGCCATAGCCTAGCAACAAATTACCCTACTGATTTTAAAGCGATATAGTCGATATTGGGTCAGTAATACACCTCCAACAAATTTCTCGAGTAATTTGTGATCGAAATTCATCGTTTTTTACTAGCCATACCTTAGCAACAAATTGCCCTACTGATTTTAATCAGATATAGTCCATACTTGGTCAGTAATACACCAACAACAAATTCATCGAGTAATTTTTGATCGAAATTCATCGTGTTTTAGTAGCCATAGCCTAGCAACAAATTGCCCTACTGATTTTAAAGTGATATAGTCCATACTTGGTCAGTAATACACCAGCAACAAATTCCTCGAGTATTTCTTGATCAAAATTCATCGTGCTTTAGTAGCTATAGCCTAGCAACGAATTGCCCTGCTGATTTTAAAGAGATATAGTCCATACTTGGTCAGTAATACACCAGCAACAAATTCCTGGAGTATTTTTTGATCAAAATTCATCGTGTTTTAGTAGCCATAGCCTAGCAACAAATTGCCCTACTGATTTTAAAGCGATATAGTCCATATTTGGATAGTAGTAGCCCAGCAACTAATTCCCCGACTGATTTTTAATTGAAATTCGTTGTGTTTTAGCCGCCATGGCTTAGCAACACATTTCCATATTTGGCCAGTAGAAGCCCAGAAACAAATTTCCCGAGTGTTTTTTAATTGAAATTCGACGTGTTTTAGTAGCCATAGCCTAGCAACAAATCGCTGGAGTGTTTTTAAATTGAAATTCAACCGCCCACAATTTCGCTAATTTCTCATGCGAAGCGTAATACGGCAGCAATTTTTTTAAATTATATATTTTTCTGAAGGTGTAAAACATCTTTATCGGTATCGTTGACCTCCATCGAGATGTTTCCACACGGTCGGAATATTAGAAAATGGTTTCTAACGACTGGTTTGATTACTTTTATAAATGCATTTATATTTTATAATAATAACCCCATTTAATATAAATAACATAATATTGTATTTATAATTATTAATATCATATTTTATTGACATATTTTATATATCTTTCTTTTAGCAGCTACTTGAAAATAGTAATTAATGTTAAATTGTCGATAAAGTTGTGCATCATGTTGTGTTGCTTTTTGTGTATGCTATTAATCTGGGGGTAATTTTATAGTTGTGGGGTCTGTTAATAGTTCTTCCAACTACATCGTCCGCTTCCATCCTACTACTATTTCCTCTCCGATACGAGTAAGACACATAATGCTCGGCCGGCAATAGATCTAAATTTGATCGAATCGTATTCCCGCCAGATCTTCTCAGATTTACAGTGGATCCTCTAAATCCGACAGCACCTATTAAATTGTGGGCGGTTGAATTTCAATTAGAAAACACTCCGGCAATATGTAGCTAGGCTATGGCTACTAAAACATGTCGAATATCAATTAAAAAACACTCGGGGAATTTGTTGCTGGGCTTCTACTGGCCAAATATGGACTATATCGCTTTAAAATCAGTCGGGCAATGTGTTGCTAAGCCATGGCGGCTAAAACACAACGAATTTCAATTAAAAATCCGTCGGGGAATTAGTTGCTGGGCTACTACTATCCAAATATGGACTATATCGCTTTAAAATCAGTAGGGCAGTTTGTTGCTAGGCTATGGCAACTAAAACACGATGAATTTCGATCAAAAAATACTCGAGTAATTTGTTGCTAGTGTATTACTGACCAAGTATGGACTATATCTCTTTAAAGTCAGTAGGGCAATTTGTTGCTAGGCTATGGCAACTAAAACACGATGAATTTCGATCAAAAATTACGCGAGGAATTTGTTGCTGGTGTATGACTGTCCAAATATCGACTATATCGCTTTAAAACCAGTAGGGCAATGTGTTGCTAGGCTATGGCTATTAAAACACGATGAATTTCGATAAAAAAATACTCGAGGAATTCGTTGCTGTTGTATTACTAACCAAATATCATCTTTTAGCAACAAATTTCTGTGCATTTATTTTTTTTCAATATTACTTATTTTTATAGTTAGAGCGTGTTGCTACGCTAGCTTAATATTACGCTAGCATAGTTTGCGTTTTCTTGGAAACGGCATTAGCAACAAAATCGAGCTGAGCGTTACAAATTAGCAACAAATTATTAGCCTGGTCCGAAGGGTGCCATGTAAAATTGCTACGCTAGCATAATATACATTTAGGCATAGCCAGTTTCTTCACACTGGATTCCAACACGTGGTCTCGGAGGTTTCGAAGTGTTTCCCACACGTCGCGGTAGGTAGATCGCTCTTGAAATTCACGAAAGCAGATTTTATCGATAATCTGGTTGCTAGCTAGTCCTGACTCGTTCAGGTAATGAGAATGCAAGTATATTTTAAGAAGATTATGCTTGAGAATTCGTACCTTTGCCTTATCTAGATAATCTGATTTTAACCTGGAATTATTATATTTATTATAGGTCTGTCGGTGACAGGTTCAATCTTGGCAAGGCTTCAGTGTCAGATGCTTTCATAAGAGCTATCAAAGTATTAAATAAAATCGCACCTCAAATAATCAAGTGGCCAACAGTAGAAAAAAGAATGCATATTCAACAAAGATTTAAAGCTTATTCTGGAATGGATGTTGTAATTGGTGCAGTTGATGGTTCCTACATTCCAATCAATGCACCAAAAATTGATTCAGAGGTGTACATTACTAAAAAATGTAACTACGCAATGACCTTGCAATGCATCGCAGAACCCAGCTTAAAGTTGATATAAGCCTTCATTGCCTATCCAGGCTCTGTAACGGATGGAAGGATTTTTCGGAATTCTGAAGTTTACAAACAAGTCAGAAACAACATTGATAATTTCTTTAATAATAATTATATTCTTGCTGATAAAGCATACCCGATTTTAACTTGTTGTATCCCACCTTATATAGAAAGACAAAGGCACACTGCTGTGCAGAGAAATTTTAACACGATTCACAGCAAAACGCGGCAAGTAAGTAGTTTTGCATACTCCTAATAAAACAAAGATGTTAAGAATGCGAAAAAATTTTGGGTTGTGGAAAGAAGTTTTGCACTGCTATTCGGGAGATTTCGAAGGCTGAAATATCTCGATATGAATAGGGTACACCTTATCCCACAGGCTGTTATAGCATGATGTGTGATGCATAATATTTGTTTGCATCACGAAGATCTTTTACAGCAAAATGAATATATACAAGAGGGGTATGGTTTTCTTGAAGAGAATGACAATAATGAAAACTTTGCAGAAGAAGGTATACTGCTTCATGATAATGTAGACGATGCAGTTGCGTTGAGGAATAATTTGGCACAGATTTTGTATGAAAATAGAGGGTAGATCGAGTATAATATTTTCTGTGTAGTTTTTTTTCGTTTTGTACTTTTATGTTATATAAATTACTATTATTATAACAATATATTGAATACAAAATTAATAAAAAAAATGTTTTATTGAAAATCAAACAAAACTCCAACATTTAAAAAGCTAAAAATCTTATAATAACTCTAATAAACCAACAATACCATAAGAGCAGGTACAATAATTCACCCTATTAAATTTAAATCACATTAAGTAGGTATTTGGTAAACAAGGACAAATGTGACAACTTAACAATTTAAACTAAATAGTAAATTCTTAGTAATTAATAAAAATAAACAAAATAACAATTAAATTTAGACAAACAAAAATTAACAATAATTAAAAGTTGAAAATATCTAGTAATTAATGAAAATAAACTTAACAATAAACAACAAAATATCTCTGGACAAACAAAACTAACAATTATTGTCATATCGATATATACCTACTTATTGGACAACTCGCAATAACATAATGTGCATGTTAGGTATATAATTTTACAACTTATCAATAACTTTTCCATCATCTGTTTATATACTTCGAGTGCTTGTTCACTTCTTTCCAGTCTTTCTTTAGGGCTTTTATTTTGGGCCGCTTCTCTTCTTTCTTCGCTTTTTTGAAGCAACTCTAAAAGTTGCGCAACTTCTTTTTGGATTCTACTTTCCTTTTGAGGGGGTTCCTCTCCCTTTTCATCATTTCAAGCCCCCCAATGACGATGCAGATGAAATAGGTATGATATTCGGTTTTATTCCAAAAATCTCGTCCATTTCATTGAAGTAGTCAAAGTATATTGTTGGCTCGCCAGTACCTTTGCCACCCATATTATCAATCCTTTTAACATATCGGCTTTTAAGGTATTTAAATCGTGTTTCACACTGATGGCGTGTGAATGTAAACCCATTTTTCACAAGCTAGTCGCTAGTTAATATCCACGCAGCATCATTCTTGACTGATTTTGTGTCAATTTTATGTTTTTTAAAACAGTGCAGAAGAATAATTGTTTCCCTCCTTTCCCATTTTGCAGCTGAGGTGTTGCTGCTACAGGATGGAGTTCCGGGTCCTGGCAAATTAGTGATATACAAGGTTTGTGAATTCTGCTGTGCTGTTGCTTCAACTGATACTTCCTCGTAATCATTTTCTGGAATACCAAACATATCATTTAGTTCCATTAGATTCACACAGAAAATTAAAGAAACAGATGTTGTTATTCACCAGTTTCATTAAACATATAATACTTGTCTTCAATTTGAATAATATTTTTTGTACAGACATCATTATCATTGTAATACGATAGTTTTACGTAAGTATAAGAAAAATAATGCAAACGATCAATTAAAAACCAATAACAAAACAAAAAGTAAATAAGGCGGCAAACTGAGCTAACCTATAAATAAACTAGTGCGCAAGTCGGATACTTTTTATTCTACTCTTAAATAGATTGACAAAGGAGGACGTCGAATAATGTTATTCGATGTTTTGGAACGGACGAAACAACGTTGCCAAACTTTGCCTACTAATGTTTTCGAACGACAGTTCGCGTAAGTCTTATGGTAGGATGATGTTATCGAACGTACCCTTGGCCAGATGTTCATGGATTACTTTTGGTGCATAGTTTGAATATTAGAATGAAATTCCGTCCAACTATCAAATTCACCCCACAAAATCAATTTCACCTCATCTTACGGTACCAATAAACTTGTTCCTAAATCTTGAATATCGTCCACTCTAAATTAGCTAATTCCTCTCGACGACGTGCTCCACATATACCAAATATTAGTACAACCTACAACAAATACTCACATTAACGTTATAGGTAAAACATAACTAGTGTAAGTTATTTTTATCATCAGATATAAATTATCTGTAGCTTTCACTAAAATGTTTCTATTTCTTCTCGGGTTAAAATTTTGAATTTTTAGGTTTATATCCATCTGATTTTCGTTTTAAGAAAGCTATTAATCTGGAATATCTACCAATATTTATATGATTGTGCAAATTTAGAGTTGCCTTCAACATGGAAAAATACGACCACTTATACGACGGCTTGCGGCTTTGGATTTTTCCAGAAAATACGCAAGAAATACATTTTCTATATAATTACCATCTTGAACGTTATGCACACTGCACCGCGAATAAATTCATCATAAGCATTGTCGTACATTTACTTGGATTTTGCAGATACTAAACTTAATTTTGCATGAAATTAATTGTCTCGACCCACTACGCAAAACATCTACTTGACACCAATCATTCATTGACACCTAACACAGAACTAGAAGTGCTGCATATTTGTGAAAAGAAAGAAGAACTGGATTTCCTTGAAGAACTGGAAATTAGAAGACATTTAAGAAACCCACAAGATGAAGTTGTCAATGAACAGTTAAATCTAGGGAATTCTCCACTAATAAACTGTCTTCTTAAGTGATAATTGTAAAGATCAGCAGATATAGTTTTCCTGGTTTTCTATATCATTGCACAGTTATACTGATCTTATTTGGAAAAATGATATCCAGGATATCCCCATAGGGCTAATAATATCTAAGCTTCAATATTTGTAATATCACATCTTCTTCTTTTTTCTATTAACATATATTAAGTCAATCACAAGTTAGGTCACTTCTTGGTCTATCCAAAAATAACTACTAAACATCAGGTAGGCATCAAATGAAATGTAACTTCTGTCATTCTGACGATGATATTGATTTATTGAAACAATTGTCAATTTTTTAGAATTTTCAATAACTTGTATTATATTGTGGAATTAGTTAGAAACAGTGAGTTTCATTTAAAAAACAAAAATTAATTTTGCAACTTCGTCAATTTTAGAAATTTCCGGTGGTGCTCCAGAAACCATTTCATCATCACTACTTTGCAGACCTCGCATTATATAAAAAAAACTTCTTTCAAAATACACTATGCAGTTTACAATATTATGCGAAGCTTACGCGAAGTGAATCGTAGATAAAGATGGCGACCACTTATTACTACTCTTACTGATAGTTAGGTAACGCGATTGTATGTTGTTTTCTCATCTTACTATTAAGTCACAATAAGAATAACTCATTTTGTATATAACCAATGCAAATTATTTGCTAGATTTATTATGCAGAGTGATCTTGCATAAAATTTTGTATGTTCTCAGGCGTAAACAACGTTTATGGCCCTTACGTGTTAATAATAATTACTTACACGTTGCGGTCCATAACCGCGTGTTTTACGCCCTTGATACATAAATAGCTATTATGTGTGAAGATCACTTTGATGTAAGTAATATTAAACTCAATTAAATACTAGATAGTAGCTAAAAATGTATGTTTGCCAAGAAAATCAGTGGATGCTCTGTGGGGACCTAAAAGTGCTTTGTATGTTATTGGGACAACAGGGCGGTTATACGAAGTTCCCCTGTTTTATTTGCGAGTGGGATAGTCGCGCGAGAGATAGACATTGGACTCAAACAGAGTGGCCGTATCGAATAAGTCTGACACCTGGTAGTAAAAACATTAAGAGAAATAGCTTAGTTGACCCCAAAAAAGTGTTGTTGCCTCCTCTTCACATCAAACTCGGCTTGATGAAGCAGTTTGTTAAAGCACTAGACAAAAACGGACAGAGTTTTAAATACTTGTGCGAGAAATTTTCAGTCTTGTCCGATGCGAAACTTAAATAAGGTATTTTCATAGGGCCTCGAATAAGAACATTAAGCAAGCAAGGAGTTTGAAAATACTATGACTAATGTTGAGAAAGATGCTTGGGCTTCATTTAAGGAAGTAATTGAAAAGTTTCTTGGAAATCGTAAACACTATGAAAATATTATGAAAAATATGTTACAACAATTTCAGCAGTTAGGGTGTCATATGAGTTTGAAAGTACACTTCCTGTTTTCACACTTGAACTATTTTCCTGAAAATCTGGGAGCTGTTAGCGAAGAACAGGGTGAGCGATTTCAGCAGGATATTAAAGAAATGGAGCGAATATATCAAGGAAGATGGAGCATATCAATGATGGCGGAGTACTGCTGGATGTTACAACGAGATATGCCCTTTAAAACACACAGTCGAAAGTCCTCCCGACGTAGTTTTCTTGCAAAAAGGCAAATATTTCATTCAAAGAAATAGTGAATAAAGTACATTTGTCATTTATGTTTCACATTTTATAATGCAATAAAAACTATAAACGTTTAAAAATGTCGTTTTTTTTAAAGGTTGTAGAAAAACCTTACGTGATACAAATAATTGCATAAGATTTTCGGAATCAGCACACCAAAATTATATAAATTCAGTTCCCAAAATAAAAACAACTGTTAAAAACTTTCAATTTGTCGACCTGTGTTATTAGACAGGTCCCTATTACAAGTTACTAAAGAAAATTGGCAAAAAGCAATTAATCATGTATTAAAAGAGGAAAAAAACATGTGGAATCTGAACAAAATCTTAGATGCAGACATTACAGTGACACCATTAATAATTTCAATAAAGAATGACTCCTCAAGTGACGATTTTGATTTCGATAGTGATTTAGAGACATTTGCACTTACTAATCTAGACTAAGATGAAGGAAGAACTATTTAAAACAATTTACAAGTGGTATGTTCATATTAATGTGGTAAGCAAATTACAATGAGTACATATCATAACATTGTATTATTTAGAATTTGAGCCATAACGGTCAACATTATAAACCACACTTATTTAATAGGATATCTACGTATTTTCATAATTTAAAACTTAAGCAATATAACCAATATTAACAATACATACCTGCGACCCCCAATACGGTTCCTAAACCTACGCCTATTATATCTCTAGAAAGTATTAAGATAATACTCAGTCATTGTTATATTTCTACAATACCCGTCGGCATAAATAGATTTCTTGTTTTCACAACATTCAATACAGCAGGTAGGGTAAAGTTACATATTTTGTTTTGTCCACTTGGGTTGAGTAAGTCCCATAAAATTTTGATTTATTACTCCGCAGCGATTGCGAATTTACTATATCATCTTGAATTTTTTACAGATTTTTGCTTTCATATATGCCTATTGTATGGTACTACTGTCAACTACTTGCAAGCCTTCGAAGACTGGTAACTAAATAAAATTTTGAAAAAAAACACCACGATAACAAACTATCAGTAATAACTCAAAAACCACACATATTGTAATGAAGTCGACCTTTAATAAAATCTAGACCCTTATTTATTTTAACATGTAACTGTGATAATCTTAGCCAACAAAACTTAATAATCAGTGTAATAATCTATCCTCCAAAAAAAAATCCGCTGCTCTAGATGTGCTAAAAAATATGGGTCAGAAAAAAAGAGAAATATTTCCCACCTATCTTTTGGCCGCTCTCTATTGATCCCGACCCTAGATTTGTTGCCAATTTCTGCCTCCAAAGAGCGGCTGAGCGTGCAAGGCAATCCAGTCCGATTTCTTTTAGCTAGGTTCGCCTGGGCTTAAAACGGATGTATCCTCCTTTGCCAGGACAGGGCTGTCTTCCTCGTTTCTGTCGCACGTCCACGTTAATACACTTCCAAAGGGGAAATGTTGGGGTAGGGGAGTTGGGTGAAATAATATAGAGCCAACAAGTTATACAAAATACATATATAATAAAAAATAACGTTTCTAAATCCTTAGATACAGCTATGCATACTTAACCCTAACAATAATCCCGAAGGACTCAGTTCCCAAAATTCCCCGTTATAATTTCTACCTATACATAAAATTTGTCTAAAAATTTATTTATTGCTTATTCCTACCCCTGTATAAAACGATAATTATGAACGGAGTTCCCGTCTTTCCGGGGGTGGCAGTGAGCCTATCCCTGTTATCAGCTCGGACCTTTACAACAACTGCGGGAGAAGAGTGTAGCTTATTATTATTCGTTTCTCAATATTTCTATTCCCTTGTGACGAGAAAACAAATAAATCGTATGTGTAAATTTGCTTTTAACCACAATAAACGTTTCACGTTATGTCGATTCAGGTCGCCATTGACCTTCAAAACGAAAGTGAAATTCTTGTTCTATACAGAAATTCTGATGAGCTAATGAAATAGTTTAAATTATTTATCGACACTGGCGGTCTAAGTTGCGAAATTCCCCAGTAGTTTAATTACATATGTTAATTTATGCTTTTACCCTGGCAAAATATAATCGAGTTATAATTTATAATTACGGCTGAACGAAAGACTGATAACAAAGGTTCTCTACAATCAATCTACTTTTCAGCCAGAGTTCGCTGACACCCACGCAAATATGGCAAGCATCCGCTCCGGCCTTTTTGTTTCTTTTTTTTTTTCTACTGCCTACAAAATTAACCTTGCCTAACTTTCTATCTATTTCCTACTTTCGAGGTGGAAGAGAAAATACGTAACTCAACATATGAAAATCTCCTACTTAACAAAATGAAACCCAACTCGTGTCAGGTTGGCGAAACTCTGGAAATCGAAATTATTTCAGTACACACGGTAAATTAACTGTTCGTTAGGACGAAAAAACTCAATCTGAGAGTGAACAGATGTGTCCCGTCTCTTTGAAAATCAACAATAAAACAAATCAAATAAATAATATCTGCTATCGCTACACCTGGTATATAGAAATTTTCTTATGCTCCCAAGTTCAGACTCCAGCTCGACCAATAACGAGTAAATATATATATATCACTAATAAAAGAAATTTATCCCAATCGAAATCTAATTCAAAAACTTACTGTTTGACAATCTTCCTCCGTCACGTCGGGAGATTTCTTGAATTTCTCTGTCTGTTTGGTCGCTACGTATCGTACCCGATAAACGAAATCGTTTTAGGTTGAAAGGCAATTAGCGTAGAGGGTAAATCTACCGTTTGTGTATCGAAGTAGGAGACAGTATCACCTCCTAACACAACGGTGAGAATTTCTACCTCTCGTACCGCTAACACTAAAACACTAGTTACCGTAGCAAGGGAAAACCTTTTTCTTCGCGCGTTCGGCCCCCGGTACCCACTGCCGCTCTTGATCTCCTCTACACTTCTTTTTTTGTTTTCCCCCGACATTGATTTTGGGGTTTTTGTCGACTTGCAAAAAACAACTTTTGTTATGTTATTGAAATCCTTGTTTTTAAAACAATCATTTTGCTTTGACCCAGTATTTCTCTCTTCTGTTTTGGCTTCATATTTGTTTTATTAAACATAATGTGGGTCGTGTTTCCATTTAATATTATGATTCAAAATAAAATATGTTTTACCGTGTGTTCTGAAACTTTCTACAATAAAATTATTCTTCTGAATATCCGTATTTATTACATTACTTCCCCCTTTGTAAAAGTATTGCGACCTCCCTGGTCCAATACCTTTTTTTTTCTTTTTTATTTTTCCAAAACCCATGCTTAACTATTTTTACCCTTAATTATTTGTGGCCGTCGGTTTACACTAGTGGCCTATAACCTTAAAATTAATGTTACAATTTTATACATTTTACATATTTATGTTACATTTTCTCAATATTTATGATCGGCACTGTATTTGGCAATTTTTCGCTATTGCCCTTTTTATCCTTGACCTAGGTCGCGACCGTTTACACTCGCGACACTGCTGCTCAGTAGATTGTTCATCTGGCGACTTCTGTCTGTCCACTGCTGTGACCTTGGGTGGCTCGTCTCTTGATGCGTTATTTCGTCCATCTCTATTGTTTCTTCCTCTGGTTTCCTCGTCTGGTGTGAGTGAATTATCCATGCCGTTAGGGAGTCCCATATGCTGCCTATTAGTGCTATACTGCATCCTATTGTTTGGTGGATACGAAGTCCATTTAGTATGGTGCCTGCTATGTATTTGATGGTTTGGAATGTAAAATATATTCCAATTATTCCACTTATGACTGAACCTAATTCTGTGAACCATGCCCATGTGTGTTTTAGGGTGGATTCTGCGAGGTTCTTGATTTCTTTTGTATCAAATATGTTTGATACGGTGTAGCCTTGACTATTGGCGTTCATTCCCGCTGCTCTGCGAGTAATTATGTTTTCTACTGCTTTTCTCTCTGTTCCGAACGTGAGGGCTCTTTGTGCTGCG
This sequence comes from Galeruca laticollis, assembly GCA_963921935.1. Classification (NCBI taxonomy): domain Eukaryota; kingdom Metazoa; phylum Arthropoda; class Insecta; order Coleoptera; family Chrysomelidae; genus Galeruca; species Galeruca laticollis. The sequence goes on along the minus strand of OY998175.1, from coordinate 159,987,942 downwards.
TTGACTTCTTCTTGGGTGTACAGACCCTTCGCTCCTAGTGGTTGAATGGGGTCGAAATGGAGGTTAATTTCTTCTTCTACTTTTATCGTTTTTGGTTGGTTGGCTATTGTGGGATGTGGCGTTAGACCTATCCATTGATCATCTATAAAATAAAGTGGTGGTATCATGTTATTGCAATCTATCTCTTCTGCGTGGTTTTGTATTATTCTGGTTAGTGGAGCCATAAACTTTGTTTCGTTGTTTACCTTTATTGGTAGTTCGTTGTAACATCTGTTTGTTCGTTTTATCTCGACTGTTACTGGTATGCATTTTATGATATAAAGTACTTCGCCTAATACTCTGCCTATGTGTCCAGGCTCATTTTCCATTAGTTGGCTAACTGCATTAGGTAGTGTATGTGCCATTAGCAGTCTGTTTTTGAGTATTTCTCGTTTCGTTAAGCATCTTCGGTGTATTGTATCTGTGTAAAGCATGTTTACGTCTCGTTTATATGCTTGTTCGATATAGAGTAGTTTACTATTTACATAATTCATTAGATCGACATTTTGTGTTAGAATTGGCATTGTCGGATGTAATTTTTGTGTGTTTTGAAGTATTATGACAATTCGTGGGTGTTCTGTTTGCCATACTTCTATTCCACATAGTATGTTTCTTTTTTGTAATGTTAGTGCGAATACTTTGTCTTTTTCTTCGATTACTATAAGTTCTTCTTGTGTTTTTGTGTTTGTGATTCTGTTGCCTATGCCTTCGTATAACTGGCTCAGATGGTCTTCGCATGTTGTTGGCTCATAACTGGACCATGTTGATTCTCCTACCGTGGAGTCGAAGCAGTAACCATTCGTGAATTTGCTAGTTATTTCTCCTTGTAAGTGGATCTCGTTCGTTTCTAGCGTTACTCTAGCTAGATAGTCTTTGGTTGTTATTTTGTCTGTTGCTATTATCACTACGTCGTTCCAACTTCTGCCGTTTTCTTGGTATGTGATACCCTTACATGTTCCCATATTGTCGAGTGTGCCGCCTATTTTGATTGACGCTGTTGTAGTACCGTTCATTAGTATGTTGTCTATTGTTTGTTGGTACAACTTTGTTAGTTTATATCTGTGGGTGTTTCTGCATTCTTCTGCTCCCAATTTGTGGATGTAGGTTGATAGTCCTTCGTTGACGACTGATGTGTGGCTGTGCATCCCGCAGTAGAACATGAATTTTGTGACTTCTATTACGCATGACCATACTTTTTGCATTTTTATTTCGTTTCGTTGAATCACTTGTATGTCTGTTTTTTCACTCGCGTACGTTTTTTCTGGTTCCGGACACTTTTGTATATCTTTTAGCGATAACACTGTGATATTTGTGTTGGGGTGCGAACACTCATACGCGATTAGCCCAACTGCTATATGTAGCCCGCACATGACGAATGTCACCCAGGTCAGGATAGTATTTTGTCGTGCCATTGTTTTGGTTTTGTTATCCTAAAAACATTTTTTTTTTAAATTTACAATCTTTAATACAACTTATCTTTGTTACAAACATTTTTAAACATTTCTTTGTTATAATACTATGATTACCTACCATTTTGTCATATTTATATGACATTTCCTCATTTGACCGAGCTTCACACTTCTTTAGGACTGTCAAATGAGCTCTATTCTTTGAATAGAAGAAAAGAAATCTTTAAACTTGTGACCCGTGAGTTTGTTTCCCACTTATTTATTTCTATATTTCATTACTTTTGTAGTCCCCTTGTATTTATGAATTGAAAAAGATTTACTTACGTGAAATCATTTACTTAAATCGTACTATTAGCATCCTTTGCCTATATACTTGGTTATAGTGTCCTTATGGTCTTATATTTCGTTATTCTGTTATGATTCCTAACTTACTTAATTATTCCTATCCCCTTACTTTGGTTTAACCTATGAATTGAACCTTTAATCTGTTTAGTTTAATAATGTAACCTAATATATACATGTATACTTGATTTTAACGTATTAGTTACGTCGATTCAGCTCATCGCTATCCATCTGGTACTTATTTTGGTCTTGTTTCTTTTATAGTTAGTCGTCTGTCTTTGTCCTGTATTCCGTGTTCTTCTCCTTTCGGCATTAAATGTTTTTGTGTAACTGGGTGCACTTGGTATCCTGTTTCTCACTCTGGCGGATCGTCTTATCTCCGGTGGAGGTCGTAGTGAGAAGTGTGGTCTTTGTTCTGTTCTATTCCCTTTATGTCTGGTTTGGGATGGTGGCTTATTTTTTGGTGGTTGTAGATTCTCGTTCGTTGACCATAATGGTAGTGCTGCTACTTTCCCTGGATCTACTTCATTTTCTTCCTGCTCGTGTGTTTCCTCTAACTCTTCTATACTTCCCAAGTTCTCTATATCTTGAAGTATCTTATGTTCCTTGTCCTCTATTTTTCCGTGGTATGTTTTTAATCTGTTGATGTGTACTATTTGTGTCTTCTTCCCTTTTTGCGAAATTATTTGATATGTAACCGGTCCTACCTTCTCTTTTACTTCAAAAGGTCCTGTCCATTGGTTTTGTAGTTTCTTCGATTTTCCTACTTTTGTGCTTATGTCGAGTAGGTATACTAAATCTCCTGGTGCAAATTCTCTTAATGCTGTTTTTTCGTTATATCTGGCTATCCTTTCTTCTTTTGCTTTCTCTGTGTTTTTCAGTGCTGTCTTGTATACTTGACTTAGCCTAGCTTCTAATTCTGACACATAATTGTTGTCAATGTCGTATTTGATTCTTTTCGGTGTGATGAATTTTTCAAATGGTAGTGATTGGTCTCTTCCATGTAATAGGAAATATGGGCTGTATCCTGTTGAAGTGTGTACGCTTCCTCTGTACGCCATAAGTACGTATGGTATCCATTTGTCCCAATCTCGTTGATCTGGTGCTATGTAGTGTGCTAACATGTCTTTCAGTACTTTGTGTAATCTTTCTATTTGACCGTTTGTCGTTGGCGCATAACTTGCCGTGTGTAGCCTCTTTATGTTTAGTAACTTGCATGTTTCCTGCATTAGTTCTGACATGAAGTTTGTCCCTCTATCTGTTAACAGTTTGTTGGGTGTACCGTGTCTTGATATTATTTGTTCAACGAATGCTCTTGCTACTGTATCTGCTTTCTGATCTGGTAACGGTATTGCTTCACAGTATTTGGTAAAATGGTCTTGAAATGTTAGTAGGTATTTGTTTCCTTCGCTTGAGGTTGGCAGTGGTCCTACTATGTCCATAGAGGTTATTTCCCATGGTTCTGTGACCTTTGTAAATTTTTGTAATGGAGCTTTCTTGAAGTGGGGTGAAGTCTTCCGTCTATTGCATGCGTCGCATTGTTTGCAGTAGTTTATTATGTCTGTTCTCATCGTTGGCCAGAAACAACGTCTCCTTATCGCCAATAATGTTTTATGTTGTCCTTGATGGCAGTATATGGGTGAGTCATGAAAGTCTTCTATCACTTTGGTGATATAGCTTCTCGCTATTACTAGTTGATCTCTATGTTCTTCCTGTTCTTGTCTATATAAGATACCTTCTTTGTCGATGTAGTATTTTCTTTTTGTTTCTTCGTCCTTGTCCATTTGTTGTAAGGTGTTGTTGCAGAATTCATCTCGTTTCTGTGCTTTTTTCAGCATGTCTTTGTCCCATATTGGCTCCCAACCTTCTTCTATTTCTATCGCGTAAATTTTTTTTGTTTCCCCTGCGTTATCTGGTCGTAAAATGATTATTTTGGTGGGTATACTGTAAAATGTAAATTGGATCATTTTAGTAATTTCGTCCCAACAAAGTCCTGGGATTTGGTCTTTGCTCGCTATGAAGGTTATACTCTCTTCTTTGTTTTCCTCGCATAGTGTCTTTAACTGTTGTATTATGCCCCACATGATTTCGTACGAGGTTTCTTCTTTCACCGCTGCTCTATTTACCCCTATGTAGAATTTTGTGTCCAACGTGTCCCATTCTTTAATTTCTTCTATTCGATTTTGTGCGACGTCCGGTAAATTATATGTGTCTTCTATTTCCTTTATCAATGGATCTTGGTTTGGCTTATTTTTGGCTGTAAATAGTACTATTGCTTGTTCTTCTTGTATGGATACTAACTTTCCTTCTTTTTCTAATATTTTGTCTTTTGCTGGCACTTCGTTTTCCGTTATGTATTGTAAGTAATCTTTGTATGACGTCTCTATGTAGTTGCACGTATTGTCGAACATTCTGCTTAGCGCGTCTGCATTTCCGTGTTTCCGTCCTGCTCTGTGGATTACTTCGAAGTTGTATTCGGCTAAGGTTAAGGCCCATCGTGTTAGTCTTGAATTTGGGTCCTTCAGTGTAAGTACCCATTTTAATGCTCTGTGATCTGTGATGATTGTGAATTTTGTCCCGTAAATGTAGCATCTTAATGTTTTAATGGCAAAAATCACACCTAGAAGTTCCTTTTCAGTCGTTGAGTAATTTGTTTCTGCTCTACTTAGTGTCCTGCTTGCATACGCTATTGGTCTTTCTCTACCGTCCCTTATTTGACTTAATATTGCTCCTACGCCTATGTTCGATGCATCTGTCGATACGATGAACGGTTTGGAAAAGTCTGGGAAGATTAGAACTTTGTTTGACGTTAGCGATTCTTTTAGTAAGTCCATTGCCCTAATTACTTCCTCTGTTATTTTGAATGGTGTGTCTTTTTTGGTTAGATTTACTAGTGGTGCTGCTAATTCGGTTATGTTCGGTATGAACCGTCTGTACCAGTTTACTAGCCCTAAGAAACCTCTTACTCCTTTTACGTTTTTTGGTAGGGGGTACTTGTGTACTGCCTCCAATTTCTGTGGATCTGGAGCTACTCCTTCTTGTGAGATGATATGTCCTAAATATTTTACTTTCTCCAACATAAAATTGCATTTCTTTGGTTTGAGTTTAATGTTTGCTTCTGTTAATCTATTGAATACTTCTTCTAATTTTTCTAAATGGTCCTTTTTTCCTGCATAGTTGAATATGATTATGTCGTCCAAATAAACCATACATTTTATTCCCGTTAAGCCTCTTAAGGTTGCATTCATGAATCTTTGGAAAGTTGCTGGGGCGTTTACCAGTCCAAATGGCATTTTGGTGTATTCGTAGTGCCCTTGATATGTGCTAAATCCCGTTAGTGGAATGTCTTCTTCGTTCATATCTACTTGGTGATAAGCTTCTGCTACATCAATTACTGAGAACAACGTTTCTCCTCCTGCTTTGTAGCCTTGTAGTAGATCCGATATGTTTGGTAGAGGGTAATATTCCTTTTTTGTTACTGCATTTAGTCCTCTGTAGTCTATGCACATTCTCACTTTCTCCTCTCCTTCGGGTGTTTGTTTTACCACTAATACTACTGGCGCTGACCATGGGCTGGATGATGTCCTGATTACTTTAGCTTCTAGTAGCCTATCTATTTCTTTTTGGAGTACTTCTCTTTGGTAATATGGTATTCTGTATGGAGCTTTGCATATTGGTTGGCTTCCTGCTTCTATGGTTATGTGGTGTTTGACTTTTGTAGTGCTTGTTAGAATTTCGTCGTCATCTGTGAATAAATGATGGTACTTTTGTATTAACTTAATTAGTTCTTCCTTGTACCTTGTATCTATATGACCTAGTTCAAAATTTTTTCTGATCCATTCATCTGTTCTGATGTCAAATTTCCTGATCGTGTCCTGTGCTTTCGTTTGTGGTACTGTGTCTTCTGCACATTCATATGCTTTCCCTAGTTTGGTTCCTTTTGTTAGGTGTATTTCTTGTGCTGATGTGTTTATTATTCTAATTGGAATCTTTTTCCCGTTATTTGCTATGCTATTTGCCAGTCTTATTGCTTCTGGTCCTTTGTGTTGTGTTTCGCACGCAATCGTGTTTCCTTTTATTGTGTGTTTTAGTGTCCCAATTGTGTGAACTTCGGTTAGTGCCGGTATACTTATGCTATCTTCTATGTATACATCTGTGAAGTTTCTGTTAGTTATTGTTTCTTTTATTCCTTTGTTCTCCTCCCTGGTTTCTGTTTTTCCCTTCTTTTTCCATGTTTCTGATTCTGTACTATTCTTCTTTTGTTCTATGTGTCCGTATAATTCTTCGTTCATTCTTGTTTCCTGACTTTTTTCTCTCTTTGTATCGATTTCTTTCTTCCTTCTGTATAGTTCTATATTTTCGTCTCTGTAGCCGTTTTGTCTTTGTTTGTCTGTTTGATTTGTTTTTGCTTTATTTTCCCTTGTCATTACCTTCCATTTTTTCTCCATTGTTCTGTGTTCTGTGTCCCTTCTTTTATACATTGTTTCCACTATTCCTAGCCATTTCTGCCAATTATTCTTTTCGGTAGTGTTTGGTTTCTCCTTTAATGTTGCAACTTGGCCATTTACTTCCGTGCTTCTGCCGTTATTTATTGTGCTCTCAACTTGCCTTGCGTTTATCAATGGTATTCTTCTTTCCCATATTTCTAATGAAGGCTCTCCTTTGTATGATATGATTGCTTCCTGTTTTTCTAGGAAATCTCTTCCTAAAAGAACTGGTATTTCTCCCATTATTTCGTCTTCTGCTGCGATGGCTCTTACGTATATGTTGTAGTTCATTCCGTTTGTGCTTATCGCCAATTTCGTCGATCCATACAGCTGTATTGTGTGCCCTGTTATCCCTTTTAGAGTTAATTCTTCTATGATTCTTGTGTCTAATTCCCACTCTGCAATTATCGACCTATTTACTAATGAGTACGCTCCCCCTGTATCTATCATGCATGGTCCGTTTATACCATTCACCCTTAACATTACTATATATGGGGCGTCCTCGTTTGTTACTGACATTGCATCATTGTGATACATAGTTTCTTTTTTTTCCTTTTTTTCCATTCTCGGTTTATCCTTATTCGTTGCTTCTTGGTTTGTTTTATCCCATTGTGGTTTATTTAAATCTGTTTCCCCTGCTAAATTAGCTCGGCCACTTGTCCGGGGACTAACTGTGGTCCTTACTAGTTTAAATGTTTCGTCCATTCTTTGTTACTTGTGTGTCCTCTTTCTTCAGACTGTCCTCTTATATTATCGTTCCTTTGGCGTCTGTTTCTCTCGTAGTTCCCAAAATTATTTTGTTGAGACCTCCTCTGTGTTTCTTGTTTATGATACTCTTCCCTTTGGTTTCTGTGTCTGTTATATTCTCTGTAGTTTCCTTGTTGTGTTTCCTGGGTTTCCTCGCGATATCTAGTTTTCTCCGTTTTCCATGGACTTACTTTTTCGTCGTTGCATCTGTTGTACTTAGAGGTTGTTTTATTCCGTTTGTTTGCTTCGTCGAATATTTTCTTTCTACATTCTTTTTTCCAATGTCCTTGTTTCCCACAGTAGTAGCATGTATTTGTTGGTTCGTTCCCTTTTTCTCTGCAATCCGGTGCCCCATGTCCTTGTTTTCTACAAATCTGGCATCTTGCCTCCCTTTTTGTTTCTTCTGCTTCCTTCGTCCTACAATTGGCCATCCAATGCCCTTGTCTGCCACAGAATAAACATTTCGCGTTCTGCCTACATTCTTCCGAAGTGTGATTCGACCTTCCGCACGTTGTGCACCTCAGTTTTTCACTCATAAATCCGACTTTGTGGCCATTATTTCTGCCGCTTGTCATAGTTACCGCCGTTTCCTGACAACTAACTATTTCTTCTGCTTCTTCTAATGTCATGTCGTCTTTGTGTAAAATGTAAAAACGTACCTCCCTTAATAAGTCTTTTCTCAACCCTACTTTGAATTGATTTATTAATACCGAATTATGTTTTTTTTTGTATGTTTGGTATTTGTTCCCTACTTGCGCCCTTTATATCCTCTTCTAGTATCTTGTTCCCGGTTAATTTTAGTCTGGTGCAGAACGACGCTACGTCCTCATCGTGTCTTTGGTAGCATTGCACCAATTGCATCCACCAATCTGCTATCGATTTTTTTGGTACAAATTTCCGTAGTAGTTTTTCTCTAAATTCCGAATATGACACTGTGTCTAGCCTAGGATCCGCTTTAATAAAAATCGTGTGCTACACCCGCAAGTTTAAATTTCAATAATGTTAGTGTTTCTGCTTCCGTCCACCCGTCTAATTTAGCCCTTAATTCGAGTTTTTCTATGTATCTAGCCGCATCTCTACCTGTGAAATCGGCTAAAGTCGCCGCTATGACCCCTAATGGTTGCGCCTGTGCTACCCTCCATGTGGGCGGCATGCTGCTTGTGTCTCCCGTGGTTTCTTGGCCTCCTTGACTGCCTGTACCCAACCTATTTTGTAAATCGAGTGGCATATCTCTGTCTGAACTTGGTTAGTTTTTTTATGTTTATTAATTGACTTTATAACCTTATATTACTCCTACCTTTCTGGCTTCTACGACGCCTGAAATGGATAGCTTTTGGTGTACGGATAGGATGTTTTAAGGATGGGTTAACTTCCCCCTTTGTAAAAGTGGAGCTCACGTAGTTTTGGGAGTATGATGTATTCTAATAAATGGAACTTTAGACGAAAAGAAAAAAAAATCACTTTTATGACGGAGTAGTAAACCAAAACTAATCTGTTATTTGTCCCGTTAATTGATGACTTTTGTACCTGTGGGTAGCTGCGATGACGGTGGAAGAGTGTCGGCTAGCTCTCGATGTGTTCCAGCCTTCTCCCCTCCTGTATGCCCCGTTTACTGCCTATTGCAGCTTCTGGTTACAGACCGTACAGCTTCAACGTTCCCTGTATTCTCTTGTGCTGTAGCAAGATTGGCATATGATCTTGGCCTGACAGGAATATCTTGGATGAAGAACTGGCGTCCCTGCTGGCTTACAACCCTGTATTTTAGAACCGCTGTGACGACTTGAACGAACAACCCTGTATCGGAAAACCGCTGTCACCACTTGAACGAACAACCCTGTATCGGAAAACCGCTGTCACCACTGTAATAACAAAACTTAATAATCGCTAGATGTTATTTTTTTTAACATGTAAATGTAATAACTCTAGACCATATTTGTACAATCTTATGGTGAAGCAGAAATCAACTCAGTCGATGATTGCTGAGTAGGATTATTTTTCGACCTTGACTGGTCTAGATCCAGTGTGATTTGCAGGAGCTGTGCTACCCGTTTGGCAGGGTGTGATTTTTCATCACGCACACTGATCTTGGTCTAGTGGAAGCTATGTTTTGCGCAATTACTAGACCCTGGTTAGAAAAACTCCGTTGTCAATACTTAGTTGACCGAAGTATTCCACCTTACGCCGTTTGGCATGTTCACCTCAGATCGGTTTTATCTGATGTATGGATTTTTTCTCGACCTTCTCTGGTCTAGATCCAGTGTGTTCTGCGCCCGCAGTGACACCTCGTGTAGGTTGTGGCTCTTCACCACGCACACTGATCTTGATCTAGCGGAAGCTATGGTCCCGTAGGCTCTATGTTGCGCTATACTAGATCCTGGTTGCGACCATCAATTTTTTCTCCCTCCTAGGTAGGGTAGCTGAACCGCTTGTCACCGCTCGTGGGGTGTGGTTCCAGACAACCGGATATACCTCTCGGAGAGAAATGGTTTTGGACAACCGCTGTCACCTTTCCTGGGTGAGGTTGTTCCAATAGGGGATGGTACGCGAACCGCTGTCACCACTGTAATGAAGTCGACCTTTAATAAAATCTAGACCCTTATTTATTTTAACATGTAACTGTGATAATCTTAGCCAACAAAACTTAATAATCAGTGTAATAATCTATCCTCCAAAAAAAATCCGCTGCTCTAGATGTGCTAAAAAATATGGGTCAGAAAAAAAGAGAAATATTTTCCACCTATCTTTTGGCCGCTCTCTATTGATCCCGACCCTAGATTTGTTGCCAATTTCTGCCTCCAAAGAGCGGCTGAGCGTGCAAGGCAATCCAGTCCGATTTCTTTTAGCTAGGTTCGCCTGGGCTTAAAACGGATGTATCCTCCTTTGCCAGGACAGGGCTGTCTTCCTCGTTTCTGTCGCACGTCCACGTTAATACACTTCCAAAGGGGAAATGTTGGGGTAGGGGAGTTGGGTGAAATAATATAGAGCCAACAAGTTATACAAAATACATATATAATAAAAAATAACGTTTCTAAATCCTTAGATACAGCTATGCATACTTAACCCTAACAATAATCCCGAAGGACTCAGTTCCCAAAATTCCCCGTTATAATTTCTACCTATTCATAAAATTTGTCTAAAAATTTATTTATTGCTTATTCCTACCCCTGTATAAAACGATAATTATGAACGGAGTTCCCGTCTTTCCGAGGGTGGCAGTGAGCCTATCCCTGTTATCAGCTCGGACCTTTACAACAACTGCGGGAGAAGAGTGTAGCTTATTATTATTCGTTTCTCAATATTTCTATTCCCTTGTGACGAGAAAACAAATAAATCGTATGTGTAAATTTGCTTTTAACCACAATAAACGTTTCACGTTATGTCGATTCAGGTCGCCATTGACCTTCAAAACGAAAGTGAAATTCTTGTTCTATACAGAAATTCTGATGAGCTAATGAAATAGTTTAAATTATTTATCGACACTGGCGGTCTAAGTTGCGAAATTCCCCAGTAGTTTAATTACATATGTTAATTTATGCTTTTACCCTGGCAAAATATAATCGAGTTATAATTTATAATTACGGCTGAACGAAAGACTGATAACAAAGGTTCTCTACAATCAATCTACTTTTCAGCCAGAGTTCGCTGACACCCACGCAAATATGGCAAGCATCCGCTCCGGCCTTTTTGTTTCTTTTTTTTTTCTACTGCCTACAAAATTAACCTTGCCTAACTTTCTATCTATTTCCTACTTTCGAGGTGGAAGAGAAAATACGTAACTCAACATATGAAAATCTCCTACTTAACAAAATGAAACCCAACTCGTGTCAGGTTGGCGAAACTCTGGAAATCGAAATTATTTCAGTACACACGGTAAATTAACTGTTCGTTAGGACGAAAAAACTCAATCTGAGAGTGAACAGATGTGTCCCGTCTCTTTGAAAATCAACAATAAAACAAATCAAATAAATAATATCTGCTATCGCTACACCTGGTATATAGAAATTTTCTTATGCTCCCAAGTTCAGACTCCAGCTCGACCAATAACGAGTAAATATATATATCACTAATAAAAGAAATTTATCCCAATCGAAATCTAATCCAAAAACTTACTGTTTGACAATCTTCCTCCGTCACGTCGGGAGATTTCTTGAATTTCTCTGTCTGTTTGGTCGCTACGTATCGTACCCGATAAACGAAATCGTTTTAGGTTGAAAGGCAATTAGCGTAGAGGGTAAATCTACCGTTTGTGTATCGAAGTAGGAGACAGTATCACCTCCTAACACAACGGTGAGAATTTCTACCTCTCGTACCGCTAACACTAAAACACTAGTTACCGTAGCAAGGGAAAACCTTTTTCTTCGCGCGTTCGGCCCCCGGTACCCACTGCCGCTCTTGATCTCCTCTACACTTCTTTTTTTGTTTTCCCCCGACATTGATTTTGGGGTTTTTGTCGACTTGCAAAAAACAACTTTTGTTTTTTTGAATCGTGCTAGTTTATGTTATTGAAATCCTTGTTTTTAAAACAATCATTTTGCTTTGACCCAGTATTTCTCTCTTCTGTTTTGGCTTCGTATTTGTTTTATTAAACATAATGTGGGTCGTGTTTCCATTTAATATTATGATTCAAAATAAAATATGTTTTACCGTGTGTTCTGAAACTTTCTACAATAAAATTATTCTTCTGAATATCCGTATTTATTACAATATTATCAACTTAAGTTTTTAACAGGTTTCAGCATACACATGCGTTTATTCGGCGGTACTACTGTCAACTACTGGAAAGTAAGCAAGACTGGCCAAAAATGAAAAGATTGAAAAAAATGCACCACTGGATAACAAACTATCAGTCATACCTCAAAAACCACACATACTATCAACTTGCATTTTTGACAGTTTTTATCTTACTATATATATGCCTATTAGACGGTACTACTGTCAATTACTTGCAAGCAGTCGAAGACTGGCAAAAAAATTAAGATATTGAAAAAATGAGATCATTAGTTAGTACCTGCGAAGTTAGCTGTTTATGAGGTACAAGTAGATGAAGTTAGTTGAATAATGTACAAATTTTCTTCTCGGCATTGGTGAAAAAATAATCGTGCTCCATAATTTTTTTTATTTTTGACAAAAAGAAACATATCACAACAGCCCGCTTTTGATTGAGACAACTTGGCGATCGCAGCGCCTCACTTATTTTGTCTATATTTCTGGGACACTTTTTTCTACAACGATCGTTCTCCTTGTCTCTACCTCCATGGCCACTAGCTAAGGTTTACCAAAAATTGTCTTAAAAATGTATATGAAATAGCTCACTTATCGAATTTAACAAATAAAACGCAAACAACAATTTATCAGTAGTCAATTTTAACCTGCCTGTGATGTTACAAGTGGTTGCCACCAATCATAGAGCATTCTCGTCATATATAATTTAAAATTATTAAGCTATTGCATAGCTTCTATCGCGAGCCTTGAGCGTGGAGACCGAATCCAGAAATTCCGTAACGAAAATAACCTAACACCCCCCACTCCGACAGGCACAGCGGTGATACTTTTTATTTTTGCCATAGATGTATAGGTATTTATCATCTATGTACAACAGTGAATATCTGTACTCGTATAATTTGTTTACAAAGTGTTTTAAGTATGAATAAACAAAGTGCATTTATTAATGAAGAAAGTCACGAAAAAATATTGAAAGAAAATGAGTGAGTACTCTATATACATACATTTTATTATTATTATCACAAATGCAGTATTATTTTTTGTTTTGTTAATTTATATATAATACTGCTATAAACACAACGAAAATTTTTAATATTAAAATGAGCGATATTAAAAGTAGCCCTTTTCATATATACCCACACACACACACACTTTTTATGTATGAGTAATACACATTAATGCCGCGCAGAGAAAGTATATATGATATTATATCTATATAAATGTACATCGCGCGAAATTCGATGATCAAACTCTTGATATCGTTATTTTTGTTCAAATTTTTTGAATGAATAATTGTTTTGGTATGTAATTACACTATTTTTACCTAATTATTTATACCTATTACTTATACCTAGATATTTTCTTTTTATAGAGAAGAAAAGCATAAAGAGCTAAAAAGAAAAAGAAATTATGAACATCAAAGTGTAAAACTCTATGCAATAGCTTTACCGCGGCAGTCTCCAAGTGCCACAAGTCTTTTTTTATATTTAATTTTGTGTAAATTGCAAACAATTCAGTATAAAAAAAGTTTTTTAGCCTATTATCTGATAGGATGAACTCAATTTGTAGTATATTTGCAATGTTGTTAAATAGCCTATTAATGAACACACAGGCAAGTCTTTGAACTTGCTCGAGGGGTTCCTCGTACTGTTCTGACCTGCTGTGGCATGCCAGACTATTGCCCCATTGCTGGTGTCACAATTATGGCTACATCAATCGCAGTATTTTAGGGTTACAGCCCCAAGTCTCACTCGCTAAACCTCTGCACGCCATCAATGCCTTTGTTGCTTTACTAGCAGTTGTTTCAACATGCTTATTCCACAGAAGCTCACCGTCTAGGTTTGTCATTAGATATTCAACTTCAGATTTCCATTCTATAATTTCCCCGTTTAGAGATAGTGATTCCATAGCTGTAAGTTACTCTCCAGTCTCCAACTTTGCGTCGAGTGAACACCAAAAGCGCTGGAGCAGGGTTGAGGGGCATGCTTAATCCTAAAGAATACTCAAGGGGCTATCAAGTTCCGATGCAGCAGATGCTCTTAGATTGGGCAGAAAAGAAATGCGAAAAGTGGTGGGATTGGTGGCCGCTGGTTATTCAATGCACACCTGGGGATTGACGTAACAAACCCCAAATGCAGGATGCGCGGAGAGGTAGAAGAAACTGCAAAGCATATCTTCGAATATTCTGCTCTATGCAGAAGGAAAGCCTCCTACTTAGATACCTTCTTAGATACAAATCAGGAAGGATTTCAAGAAAGAATAGTCCGAGGAATCTCATTGTTCGCTAAGAACTTGGGATGGGACTCTGCTTAGCTCCTGCGACTGGGGGTACACAATAAGCCTAATTAATGGTTGAGCGGCAACCATTGGGGCACGAAACCTAACCCTCTCGTGACTAAAAAAAGATATGTTTTCTTTTTTGGATAAATGGAATAACTGTTTTCTTGTTTGGGGTAATATTCATCCCCACTGACAGGTACCATACTTCAATCATTCTGAGGCGCTAATGTAATAAATCACACAAGGTGCTCTCGAACTTGCCTCTGATTATTAGGACTATGTAATCAGCATAGCCCATACATTCGAAGACAAGCTGCGTTAACCTGTAGAGCAGCTCATCTACCACAAGGCTCCATAGAAGGGGATATACTACTCCCCCTGGAGGTGTCCCGCGAGTGGCTTTAACTGAGGTGGTTTGATTTTCCACCTCAATCTCGGCTATCCTCGGTGTCAACAACTCATAAATCCATTTTATAATGGTTTCATTTACTCCCCGCCTTTCGAGTGCTGTGACAGACACATGCGTTGTGTTGTCAAAGACCCCAGATATACCCATGATCTACAAGCCCGAATTTTACTTATTTATTTAGCTAATAATGAATGTATACGCACTGTATATTATATCAAGAAGTTGGCCACGAAGAGTTTAAAAGAAAATATTCAGTAATCTTTTTTACTCTTTTTAAAAAAGTGCTGGTATTAGCAAGGATGACAGATGAAAGATAACAGCTTTGGAAATGTAGGTGTTTGTATATCTGATTTCTACATTGGCGTACGCTTGCATATTCCATACAGCGTCTTTCACGTCTTTTTTGTTTTGTTTCAATGGTCTACAGTGTATTCTACTGACATAGTTTGGTATATGTAGTTTAATAAATAACTTATATTATTAACAGCAGAATTTATCAACAAATAACAATTTAAATAGAAATTTTAATAGAAAGTAAGTTTTCAATTTTAGGTCACCCTTGTCATGTTTTGGAAACATTACAACATTAAAATTTCTAACATTGAAGATTTGGGAACAGAATTACTAATTACAGTTCTTAATACAAAAACTACTAAACCAAAAGAGTTTACAATAACGGCAGATTTTTATATTGTAAAGAAATACTAGGCTCTGAGACCATGTAATATTCCTTCCTATATTTTTTTCTATAATCTGTAGCGTTAATATTTTACTGAGTTCTGTTGAATTCATATGAAGTGGAATTTCAAATTAAATTAACAAATTTAAACAAAATTCACTGCGCCGCCTTTGTGCTAGGTACAAAACGGAAGTAGACAATTAAATTCGATAGACAGGATTTTTACTTTTCAAAACCAGGCCGTAAATACTTCACTTTAGTTCAACAACTTACAAATAAAGTGTTCGTTATACTCCATTTGACAAGGTAAGAATAATTTTAGAAAATTTAGGAAAACCTTTCGATTTAAGCCTGCCTAAACTTACACACTGTTCTATTAACTATAGGGAAATATTGGTAGGTTGGGGAAAAATATAAATTTAAGGAGTAAAGACTGATAGATGATCAGGAACAAGTTTTAAGAAAATTATTGCGGTATTCTCGAGTTAACAACTGCAATTAATCCTAATATCAACTACTGGAAACACAAGAACCCGCTGAAATAGTAATTCCTTTCATCCCGTGAGTTTTCTTAGTAACGACGACGTATTTCCTGCGGCTCTAGATGCTTTACGTGGATTGTAAAACGCCAAAAGAACAAACACCGAGGCCTCATTCCTTTTTTGTGGAACATTTATTCACGGCGTATTTTGATTCGATATGTAAAAAAATCTGTAACATAATATTCAGCTGAGTATTTTGAATGTTCACTTATTGTAATCAAAAATCGAGAGTGTTTTTGGGGTACGGCATTTTGCGGTTGTCTATTTACTTCATAAATGTGATAGCCATTAGAGCTCGAGTATGTATTTTTGAAGGAATTCTGTGGAAATTTTTATTAAATTTATGCTGCCTTTTTTATGGTAGACAAGACAATATACAAACACAGAAGAACAACATCAGTCTTTGACCATGTCATTATTTTAGAATTATATTTAAACTAAACTTAAAAAAATTAAAGTACCTAATAATTTTATTTTTATTATAATTTAGTGATCAGGCCACTAACATATCTCGTGAAAAACTTGATGTAAGGTAGCAGAACCCTGTCTTGAGAAAATCACTGACAGTGGTAGGAGTATTTTAGATCAATTGGACATATTTGAAAATCGAAAATCCCCTACCCCAAATTTTCACATTTTATGTCAAATTTCTCTATTACTAAATTAAACCTCTAAATGTATCACCCTGTATATAGTTAGAGATCATTTGAGATAGTCTTTTATCTGAAGATTTTCAATACGGTCTGGTTTTGAAAATGCAAAATACTTCCTTATATTTGACAGTATTGTCAACAATCAAGGAAGTCGTTATCTTTTCAATTCTATCAAAATTTGAACTATCAACATCCGCCATATTTACAGATTATATTGTTTTTTATCTGCTTATTCCTTATCGAAATATTTTTGATATTGATAATTCGAATACTTTGAATGAACACAGAAGTTCCTAATATAAAAGTTTATATAACCGTATCGCTTTTTCGATTGAGGAAATAAACAATATAATATTTAATTAATTACATAATATTAATTGATTACAGTCTATCAACCTGATTTTATCGGTTCATATTATTTAATTAAGTATATAAAATGGATGCTAATCAAGTACAGTTGACGATAACCGACAGTAAATTAAATTCCTCACAGTTATTATGGATCTAATTATTTAATTCAGGGCAAATACATACCTTGAACGGCACAAGAAGTGACTCACTGTGAATTTTAAGTCGTATCTAACTATCAGATCCTGAATTTAGACATTCAGCTATTGATATAGCAAAAACTGCATCAAGAAAAAATAAATATCTTGGAAACATGATAAATAACTTTCAAAAAAATATAAACAATTATTATAATCGACTAAGAAACAAAATAAATACTAAATATCAAAATGTGAAACACCCTCAGATTAACACATAAAATAGACATGTTTGTTTTGACTTTTTGATGCTTCTAACATCGAGTCACATTCTAAACTCACTTGAGGACACTTCCACCGCTTTGTCATATTTATAAATTCTCTTTAGTTGCAGGAAAATTAAACTTAATTAAAAATTTGTTAAAAGTTATGCAAATAAAAAAAAGTCCTACCGTAAAACTTTGCTCCATTTTTAAGAGCAAAAATAGAAAATGTTCTAAAAATATATAAAAAATAAATAAATTTTCGCATGAGGTATAAATAAAAGGTTACTTAAACCTCCCGTACGGTCGTTATTTAAAAAATATACCTGGAACTATTTTTTTTATTATTAAAAAGTGGGGCAAAGTCTACCAATGGAAGGGGTTAGTTTGCTCCAGCTGAAAAATTGTAATACAACTTGTACTATATGTTACCTGGAGCAATATCTCCTAGCGCGTTAGATAGAATTTGCTCCAAAATATAATTCTGCTGTATAAAATTTATCAAAAACATATTTTAAGTATTTTTTATTTCAAATAAAATACATTTACATTCTAAAACGGCAAAAAAGTATTTTTTTCTTAAAGATTTATAAGGAACTTAGGTACTAATTAGTAAAATTAACAAAAAACACAGGTTAAAGTAGCAAACTGTCAAATTAGGTCCTTATAGGAACCTACTAAGTAGGTAGTACCTACCAGCTATGAAAAAAAGCGTTTAATTCGGGAACAACAAATGCGCCTCGTTTAGAAAATTGTCGAGGTGGGTCTATAGAATCTAGAACGTCATTCCAAGAGTAAGGCATTGCATCTGGTTTATACGTCCATTTCCACATTTTAATGACTTTACCATGGAGCTAATAGTGACTTCATTTTCATCATAGGCCACAATTTTGCCATGATATAACAATCCCTTCCCTTCCTACTTTCCGAATTACGCTTTTAAACTGAGAAGCATTACTTTTAGTTGATTTTCCTTCTACATAGTCTAAGAATGCCTCTTCTTTTTCTTGTTCTTTAACAATCTCATCGAAATCAACGTCGTCTGAAGAATAATCGTCAAATACAATTACCTTGCTTTTCTGCCCAGATGTAGAAGGTTCTTCTTCTATTATTTTCTCTTCAAGCATATCTGTTTCCGTTTCGCCATCATTTTGTATAATGTCACCACATACACTTTTATCGGCAGGAATGGTAAGTTTCTTCCTACGGGGTTTAACGATATTTGTTAATTCTCTTTTCTGTCTACGGGGTTTAACGATATTTGTTAATTCTCTTCGTTGACTTTCAAGTTTTTGTAGAAACGAGCTTTGAATATCATCTACGCTACAAGTAGTTCTTGGAATGCTGCTTAGGACTTCTTCGTTTAAGGGAACTATACCACATTTTCGAAAACCAACAATTAAATTATCTTTGATGTTTGGTTCCATAATTTTCAGCATTTTTGACAAGAGTGGAGGAAAGTGTTGCTTTTGGATGTTTGTATTGTGAATGCCTTCATCCATATCCTTCCACTCCGAAAGCACTTGCCTCCATGCAATTTTCAGTGGCCTGAAAAAAGCCACATCTAGTGGCTGTGTAAGATGAGTGCTGTTTGGAGGCAAACAAATTAATGTTATTTGATTTTCCTGGCATAGCTTTAGTGCATCCATGGTAATGTGACGACAGATTGTCACACAATATTACTTTTTTGCCTTCCAATTTTTTCAGGCGTGGTATCATCTAAAATTCCAGCCAATCACTAAATATTAACGCATCAAACCAACCGGAACTACTCGAATTATACCGGCATCCCTTGGTACCGTTTCCGGTACTTTTATTCCACATCTTCATGGCTCGATAAACTACATATGGGAAAATAGCTCTCCAGATGCACGTCCGGAAAACATGACTAATATTGATGTTTTTGATGCATTTCGTATTAGTTGTGGATATTTTGACCCTTTTTGGACAGTTACTCTTTTTTTCCCCGGGTCATCGGTCAAATTCGTCTCATCAAAATTCCAAATGTTTGACGGTGGGACGTCTTTCAGCTCTTTGGATAAATTTTCAAAAAAACTTTTAATTATTTGTTTATCCACAGCGGCTCTTGTTCGTTTAACATTTTCGGCAAAACGTTGCGAGAGTACAGGGTTTCTAATTAAAAAACTGTTTATCCGATCTTTGCCAGGCAAGTTATTACTTTTCCGCCCAACCTTTCTATATGCGAGAAAAGTATTGGTTTACCCCAAAAAAAGTTGGAATTTTGAAATTTTTTTTTGAGTTATTTTTACGTTTTCCATCAACAATAACACGAAAAAACGGTTTTTAGAAAAAAAATCCTGTGTGTATGTCGTCGTCGTTGTCGTCGGCCACTTTTCCTTACATGTCTTGTTAGCACGATACAGCCTCCGGAGTGCAATAAGTCAGCAATTTTATAATTGGATATTGTTAAGGACATGTCATAGATGATCCCTATTGATTTTCAGTTCACCAGAGCCAGTACAACGGGTGCTATGGTACTTGAAGTACGACATTTTGTAATTTTTTGAGAAATTTCAGTTTGTTAGCACGATACAGCCTCCGCAGTTCAACAAGTCACCAATTTTATGATTGAATATTATTCAGGGTATCTCACTTATGAACCCTATTTATTTTCAGCTCACCGGGGCCAATATAGCAGGTGCTACAGTACTTTAAGTACGATATTTTTGTCATTTTTGGAGAAGTTTCAGTTTGTTAGTCTCTTCCACATTTGCCTAAATAATTTTTATAACATGTCGCAGTTCCATGCTATTTACAGGGAACCCATATTCCCCTAAAGGTATACTGGGAATTTTTTTCTTCTTCATCGGAAGTAAATATGGGTGGGTGGCCTGGTTTTCTAGTGTATCGACCTTTCAATTTATTAAGGGTCGTTCGTCTAGGAATTTTGTATTTTAATTGAGCTTTTCGGTGCAAAATGGTTCCATTTTTTATTTCGTTTAAATATTCTTGTAATTGTTCTTTCGTATAGTCAGCGTATCTTCGCGTTCCCGGATTTCTTACGTATTTTCTAGGCACAACTACAACAAAAAAAAAGATAATCGGATTGAAAGTATACTTTGCTCCGGCGCAAAATCACCTCAAAATGAAAAATGGATACACTTTGCTCCGGAGCAAAGTCTCCCCAAAATAACACATTTTTGCAAGTTAGGACAATAAAAAATAAATCTGTGGCCCTGAACAATATTCTATCATGAAATTGTTACTTGCATACACGTCGGGGGATGTATCGTGCTAACAAACCGAAATTTCTCCAAAAATAACCAAAAATTAAGTATATCTGGATTTATAGGACCCGCTGTACTCGCTCTAGTCAACTGAAAATCAATAGAGTACATCTGTGAGACACCTTGAACAATATTCAATCATAAAATTGATCAATCGTATACTGTCTGGAGGCTGTATCGTGCTAACAAACTGAAAATTCTCTAAAAATGTCGCAAATTTGGTACTGCAAGTACCATAGCACCCGTTGTACTGGTTTTACTGGGTTGAATATCAATAGGGTTCATCTTTGAGACGCTCTGAATAATATCCGATCATAAAATTGGTCACTTGTATATACTCCGGAGGCTGTATCGTGCTAACAAACTGAAACTTCTCCAAAAATGACGAAAATATCGTATTTAAAGTACTGTAGCGCCTGTTGTATTGGCTCCGGTGAGCTGAAAATCAATAGGGTTCATCAGTGAGATGCCCTGAATAATATTCAATCATAAAATTGGTAACTTGTTGAACTCCGGAGGCTGTATCGTGCTAACAAACTGAAATTTCTCAAAAAATTACAAAATGTCGTACTTCAAGTACCACAGCACCCGTCGTACTGGCTCTGGTGAACTGAAAATCAATAGGGATCATCTGTGACATGTCCTTAACAATATTCAATCATAAAATTGCCGATTTATTGCACTCCGGAGGCTGTATCGTGCTAACAAGACATGTAAGGAAAAGTGGCCGACGACGACATATAAACAGGATTTTTTTTCTAAAAACCGTTTTTTCGTGTTGTTGTTAATGGAAAACGTAAAAATAATTTCAAAATTCCAACTTTTTTTGGGGTAAACCAATACTTTTCTCGCATATAGAAAGGTTGGGCGGAAAAGTAAAACATGCTTGTTTATAATGGTTTAATTTAAGAAATAAATAATGCAAAACAACTAACGGATAATAATCAACTCGTACACAAAAACTTACCTAAAAATCAGCACTTTAACAGTTGCACACACCAAATTTTCAAGGTAAAAAACGCGCCAATTCTCTTGCCTGTCCTCACGTTGAGATTAAGAAGGTAAATAAACACAGAAATGATGACCTGGCACTATCAGTTACAAGCTTATAGGCAACATTGAGTACAGCAGTGTTGATTTGGTCACATATATTAAGAGTCAAGAGATAAAAGCCAATTAAACTATTTCCTCATATGGAGCAAAGTCCACCCTTAAGGGGAAAAATAACCCCGCTTTACGGTACTAATTTTTGCATTTAAGTTGCTACTTTTAAAAATACTTGAATTTTATTTAATGAATGTATATTCTTATAAATATAAATTTTAAACAAGTATTTGTTGTAACTAAAAGTGGCAACATTGCTCAAAATTTCAATACCTGCTTTATGTATATGGGGTAACCTATTTCTGTTTTGTCCTTATATAATTGCCATATAAAGAGAAATGCAAATATCGTGTGACTCACGATAATTTCTACGGCGCTGTAGTATTTGTAGTAAATAACAGTGTTGCCAGCTTAGTGGAAACCACTAAAAATGGTATTGACTGTCTCGACCCTTACTTCGTGGAATATGCTCATATTAGTGTTTTTAAATGAAACTCAAGGTCTCTAGTTAATTCCACAATATAATACAAGTTATTGAAAATTCTAAAAAATTGACAATTGTTTCGATGATATTGATTTATCGAAACAATTGTCAATTTTTTAGAATTTTCAATAACTTGTATTATATTGTGGAATTAACTAGAGACCTTGAGTTTCATTTAAAAACACTACTAAAAATGGTGGTTTCGACTTCCATGTCAGCGGGTAAATATTGGTTTTAGTGGCTAGTGGTTTAGTTTATTTTAGTCAGCGAGAAGATAAGACTTTCTACCACTAAATCATATGTAAATTAATAATCAATTTTTCATAAGTTTCACTGTACAGACAACACAGTCCAGTCAATCCAAGCCTTTGATAGAGAAATATAGTCTTGTTGCGATTCCTATAAGAAGACATAGAAAAGAATGCCATGTTTTGTCCGACCGAGCATTTTCTCATGGTCGGGTTTTATCACATCCCCAACAAGGCATTCATAAATTCTATTTGTTACGAAGCCAACATCAATTTGTGGGCCAAGTGGGGTACGCTGATGTGCAGTCTTTCAAGCTTTGTAAAGATGGAAGTTCTTCAGTTATTGTGAATTCTTGATCTATTCCTCGCACGAAATTGAGTAACTGCGTTGTATAACAAATGTCAGTGCTTTCGTCCAAAGCCAAGTCGAAATAGGATAATTTTGCTGCCTTCGTTTGCAACTGATTTTGTACATTTTGGCGGATGTCTTCTACGCGACGAGAGATGGTGGGCCGGGAAAGACTTAGTTCTTTGAATGCCGAGTATTTATCTGGGGCTATTCCTTCAACAGCTGCGATAGTAACTTACTTTCCTTGTCCGGTCAAACTAAAAATGTCCAATAATTTGCGACTGATATGGCCATATGGTTCGCTAGATTAATGTCGTTTATTGTGCAAGGTTGGTCCAGATGAGGGCAAATTAGAAGATGGTTTGTGTCCTGGATGTCAGTAGACCCCATTTCTGCATGTTGGCCTTGCATCGTGGTACTCCCACTCTCATACGATGTAGGGTTCTCTATACCGCATAGGATTGGTCTCTGCCTGCTGGTAGTTCCTCTTTGGCCAGGGAAACTTGGTTGTTTAATTGACTCCTCGGCTAAGTGATTCGGTTTGATTCTAGCGTTCCTTCCAAAGCCAGTGTTATTTTCATGAAGCTTTGCCCACACTTGAGCTGTCGCTTCATTGGTTGTTTTCCATATAACGGGTGGCGTGGGTCTGTCTCCTGCTTATTTCTCTCTTGATCTGCCGCAACTTCCCGACGGATGTGTGGTGGAGCTATGCCGATTAGTAGGTATATTTTCTCCATGTTAGTCGCTTTCAGGCACCCAAAAACGATCCTCGCTGTTTCGTTCATTTCTACGTCCACCTGCTTTGCATGCGCGATGCGTCATACTGACGCGGCGTACTCCGCTGCAGAGAAACATAGCGCCAAGGCAGACGTTCTTAGAGTTTGAAGATTTGCACCCCAGGATTTATTCGTCAATTTCCTGATTATATTATTTCGAGCACTGACTCTCCTATTAGTGTTAAGACAGTGTTGTTTAAAAGTTAGGCTGCGATCCAACGTTACACCTAAGTATTTTGGTGCATGACCGTGTTGAAGATGCTCGTTTCTCCATGTTATGCCCAGCTCCCTTCTCGCTTCTTTATTGTAGAGGTGAAAAGCACACAATCGTGTTTTGCTAGGATTTGGTTTCAAGTGATTAGTATCATAGTAGGTAGAGAGTTCTTCCAGAGCTCGTGTCCACCTCTTCGAACCTCGAACCCTGGACGGCCATCGCCATGTCATCAGCATGGATGAAATTTTGGGTGTAGTCTACCAATGGCTGGTCATTTGTATAGATGTTGTAGAGGATTGGCGACAGGACACTTCCTTGTGGTAAGCCATTTTTCTGATTCCCCCACCTGCTATTCTCTCCCTGAAGGCATACGTAGAACCCCTTCTGTTGTGTAGGAAATTGCCTATCAGTAATGTGAGTTGGTAATCCCCTGTGAGCTCGTATACTTTCTTCAACAGCTTTCTGTGGTTTACCGTGTCGTATGCGGCTGTGAAGTCAATAAAAGCGACGGCTGTGATTTTCTTGTGCTCGAAACAGTTTAGTATTACTCGTTCCAGGATCTTGAATGTACGGCATAGTAGGGAGACTGGCCGAAAATTTTTGGGACAGTTAGGCTCCTTCCCTGGTTTCAGTAATGCGACCACTCGAGCTTTCCTCCGATGCGATGATGCACTTCTTTATAAACTCGCCACAGCTGAGCGCTTGTTGTTCTTTCGCAATAAGACTTGCGATCTTATAATTTTCTGTAACGATGCCTTCTTTTCCTTTTACCTGTCGCGAAAACATACTTTGGACAGCTCTTCTGTGAAAACAGCTACAGATTCACGACAAATCAGGGAAGTTGGTTTCTCCTTAAATTTTATGAAAAAGTACTTATACATCCAAGACTCTTGAAAACAGCGATGCTCTTCCGACACGTAACGTTATTTTTTAATTGTTTGAGACATGTTTATTAGAGAAAAAACTGGATGCACATTAAAAATTGACTTATTGTCTTGTAGTTTTCACTTTGAAAGTAGCAAACAAACTAACTCAAATGTGCACACGACGCATCTATTTGTAGCAGCAGCAAAACGCGACAATCATTACCATAAAAGATAATGTTTTCTATGATCGCAAGCCTCGCGTCCCCCTCGCCCGCATGTACCGTGCGTTTATGACCATATTTCGTAATGAAATTTATTGTTTCGACCCTTACCCTGTGGAATCTACTCATATTACTTTTTTAAATGAAATCTCATTTAAAAAAGTAATATTTGAAAAACGTTCATTTCTGGGGTTTTGTGGACGAATTGTGGATTTTAATAGATGTTAGGGTTTTGCTTAAATCAAAAATGGCACGAAATCTTGAAACGGTTGGTCATGTCTGGACGAACACACACACGCGACGCAAGCCAAAAACAGAATAACTGCAGAAATTAATTTCGGCCATGCCTGCAAGTAGTGGGAACGCAAATTATTAGAATCCCTTTGACTCACCGTATTTATAACGACAACCGACGGGACTTCGCCAGCGGCAAATAATTGTACAAGTGATAGTCCAGTGATCCGCTTCCACTACGTGGCAAATATAGGCAAGTAAGTAACAAATATTTGCCAAATAATCGAGTAGTGGTAGTCCGGCCAGGCTCAAAGTTATTGCCAATGAATGGTGCAAAAGGTACCACTTGATGGACTTCTTCAATGTATCTATGCGCGTTCATAGCCTCCCCTTTTAGTCAACACAAGGTCCGTACTTCCATTTGCACCTCTTCTCACCATATTTGTTTACGTATGTGCATGTAAGCCGGCAGTTAGCGTACTGTTTTTCAAATTTTTAAGTTTGCAGTTATATAAAAAATCAAATTCGGACGCTATTACTATATTCACACAGAATTATTACACGATTTACACTTATTACAAATTCACAATGTTTTTTTTATGGTTGCGCAAATTTGCTACTTAATACGTACTCGTTTACCAATCGAGATACCGAGAGAAACATTAGCGAAGGATTCTCGAGAATTCGTACTTCAAATAGAGAAACTCACGAGAGATAAAGAGTGAGAGAGATAAGCGGAAGAATAATAAAATACAGTACAAGAGTTACTCCTGTAAACTACTGAGATGCAACTTGAGCTTAACTCAAAGCTGGAGCTGAACCAATTCACTTGACGAAACGTTCACGAATTTTAAAACTGAGCTCTTCTTGCAAGAAAGATCGTATGCCACCTTTCTGGTAAAGGCTTCAGTGCCATCTATAAAGAGATAATTGCGATATTTACAAACTGATTATTGAACTTTCTATGAGAGGAAATGCGTGAGGGTATATTTCGAACGTGGCCAATAGACCTTGAAAATTATGATAGGAACCTACTGGTTTTTATATAAAGGGGATTGTAAATTCTGTCGCGCAGCACAAATAGTTGGAAATTCGATACAAATAATTGAACTTTAACTGACAAAATATGTAGCGAATTTCCATTGATTATTGAGGACACAGTCAGAGTGAAATGTCAAATCATTTTTCTTCCCTTTGTTTTGTTGGGCAGTTCAAATATCATCCTCAAAGTAAAAAATTCATAGCTTTTTGAAGTCTCATATAACCAAAATTAAAATGACACATTTATTTACGAATGGAATTGTACTAATTTTCGTGTAGTCCCACTATACCGTTCTTGTGCAGGGGGAAGTGAAAGTCCCAATATTAATTTTTTTGTAATTCAAAATAAGAAAAATAAACGTGTACCAAAACAATAACAAAATACATTCAAACATATTTACCGAAAGGCGTGTAAGGAAGAAGAAAAAGCTTTATTTTTATAGGGAATAAAAATTATTATAAGAGTTACTTTATAATGGATAACCCTGTATGTCTTTTCGTTAGTCTCTTCAAAAAATTAAGATTGAAGTACGCCAATGTTCTCAAAATGCATGTCGTCCAATGTAACAAGCCACAAGGAAAACCAACATAAATAGTAATTATGACGCAACAATGCAAGACGTGATTTTCTTTCACTCATATTCTCAAGTTTGAGTAACTGCTCGACAGGTAACATCGAGAGTTATCGCCCAATCGATGATTCCCGACATGAAAACACATTTTTTTTGTGATAAACATTGGATTTCAAAACAATGGGTCATAATGACACAGACTGATGCATACCGAGATATAAATCTAGGAAACCTTGAAAAATACAATCTGATGCGTGTTTATACCTGAACGCTGCTGGTTGAAAAAAATTGAAAAGGTATTTTTAAGAGAATGGGACATATATGTGTGATTTTAACTATTTGCGACTACATCCGGTATCGTTTGATTCCCATATAAATTGAAAACAAAAGAAACTCGTCACATTACGGAATAATGTGCAAATAAATGTGTAAAGTAGTGGATCGTATTTAGATGGGGGTAAACAGTATAGTGATTGGTCCTTATTGAAACTGCACAATTAAAATAATAGAGTATATGCTCACATAAAGGCACCCTCAGATCAACGCGAAATATTCGCTCTCGTTGCGATTATTTCGGGGCGAAAAATTCGCTCCATTGTGATTCTATGGCGGCTTATGGAAACGCTCGGAATTGTGTTTCGCTGTCAGCAGCGTTCTTGGTGCGATTCTTGTTTCGCAAGTAAAACAAAATGTCTTCTCTTGGCCCACGCAAAGACCATAAAAACATTTTCCGGAAGGAGACAACTCAACACAAATGTGATGCCTAGACCTGAAAGTGGAAATAGTTCTCTTTATAGTACTTCATCTGGATTTTTACATGATGATCAGGTCGTTCGGGGTCCCAAGTCCTCCGGGGCGGGTAGCCGATGTCAAATTCGTGACTGGTGATCCGAAAACCCCCGGATGACGAATTTCAAAGAAGACAAAAATAAAGGTTTTCAAAACGCTACATCGACCAACACTATTATTTGGATGTGAATCTTGTGTCTTAACAGAACAACAAAAATGTAAAATACAAGCAACAGAAATGAAATAATGAGAAACATATATATATATATATATATATATATATATATATATATATATATATATATATAACAAAAGATGTAGAAATACAATTCACACTAAATTTGTTAAAGAGAGACAACCGGAATTGGCACAAAACAGACGATAATGGAAGAAATTCGTACATGAATAAGCGCATCATATCCTACACCGCTAAAACTAATACACATATCAGGCTCTCTACTTCCAGAAATAAATAGAAGGACCAAATTAGCATGGAGAACATTTGGACAGAACTCTTATCATCTTCAAGTCTAGAATGTCCGTTTGAAAAAGAAAGCGGTTTGATCAGTGCGTACTACCAGTACTAACATACGGCTGTGAAACCTGGACCCTGAAAACTGATATCATTAGAAAACTCCAGGTAACACAGAGGTCTATGGAACGATGCATGCTTGGAATAACAAGGAGATATTTAAAAAGGGTTGAATGGATCAGACAGAAAACCCAAGTGATAGATGTCATTAATAGAATCAGATCCCTAAAGTGGCAATGGGCGGGGCATCTCGTTAGAAGGACAGACAGACAAAGATAACGCAATGGTATCCCCGAAGCGTGAAAATACCAAGAAGACGCCCTAACTTAAGACGGGACTACGATATAAAGAAACTCGCAGGATCAACTTGGAGCCGCATAGCTAGCAATATACAACAAAGGGCCCAAATGGAAATAAAACATATAAATATGTAAAGGGAGGCTACACCATGACTGGAAATGGTTGAATGAGCTGCATATGATGATGATGATATACGGTACGGTAAATCTTATCAATCAACGGTACCACTCTATATTCTGGAATGATAATTACTCTTGTTTTAAGTATTTGAGGCGTTTCTAAGTGATCTTATTTTTTTATATGAAGTTTAAAAAGGTACATTTTAAAACGGAAGTTAAACTCTTAGCTACAGAAGACTTAGTTTATGTTTCAGGGGGATAACAAAGGCCAAGTTAATTTTGTTGTTTTCATCCCTAGATCAAAAAATTAATAGTAAACCAGTATTTTAGTTATATTTTGAGCCATTTAATACATACCTATACATATATATTTTTAAGACGAGATCTCTTATTCCGAATTTCTGATTTTTTCAGGGAAAAGTTTACTGAATGTTAGGCTTGGGCATACTAAATTGAATAAAGATAATAATCTACACCCTCTTTACAGTAAGCTAGCCGGTGCCAAGACTAAAGCTGTCCATCAGATAACCGAAAAGTACCGTTACCTATCCTTTTTTATTTTATATTGTTGAGGCGATGTGGACGGTCTTTCATTGTTAGATTCTAGTCTAATATAACATTTCCATTGCTTGTTGCTCCTTTATTATCCATTGTTTTATTCTTCAGTTTTCCATCGCGTCTTTGGTAATCCTCCTCTTCTTTGTCCTTCACATATAATTTCAGATTTCTTTTGTTTGGCAAAAATAACGTTTAATAATTAAATATTTACTGGCTCGATAAAATATATTGCAACGATCTTAAGGCCACGACTTACTTCAATAACAATAATTCTTCACTTTTTCTAGTGTACACAATATGTTAAACGACTTTAATGATTCTTAGATAACTGACACAATATTTATTTAGATGGTTAAATAGGAAAAAAATCATTATACGTAGATTAAACGATAAACTTGCCACAAGGTGTTCAACATTATACAATAAATAGTTGATTAATAAACAGCTATAAATCGTATTGCTCGAAGCGTATTGTTATTTGAATAAAATATTTATTATCATCGTTGCGTATCGCCAAAGGATATAGGAACGTGAAATTTCGCACCTGGCGTATTTGCCAAAGGATTAACTGATTAATACACACACAAAAATAGAGTATTTTTGGTGTAATTTGTATAACTCGCACAAGTTCTTCCTCGACAGCATGTTGTTTCGTTATAAATTAAATAGTTGGTACATTTCGCACAGTAGGGGTAAACAGTACAGCTCTTGGTTATTATACAATGATTGGCCTTCTTCTTGCAGTGCCATGCAGATTCCTACGTAAGCGTTCATACTTTTCTTATCAGATGTTTCTATTCATTGCAGTGTTTGGAAGTCCTTTATTCCCGTCCATTGTCGAATATTTCTAAGTCATGATAATTATTCTCCTTCTCCCTCCTTCAAATTTACATTGAAGAATGAGACGTTGGATGTGTCCGAGATAGTATATTTTTCTTTTCTTGATACTCTCGAAAGTTTCCTTTCTACTAGACCGATGCTTCGGGGAACGTCCTCATTCCTCACGTGATCGACCCAATATTTACAAGACCCACATTTTGAAGGCTTCAATTTTGTTGATGATTGGTACTTTCAGCGTCTATGCTTCAACACCGTACGGACCATACATATCATTCATAAGTCTTACGAAGGTTGACCTAGCTTGTTTGATCCTTCACCTTACTCCTGATCCGGATCCTATTCTTTATTAATCATGCATCCTAAGTATTTAAAATGTATGACTTTTTCGATATTTTCTTCATTAATATGTATATGAATATCGTTCCTACCAACGATCATAAATGTTAATTTTCAAACCTAGTATTTGACTTTCTTCATTGACACGATTTAGAAGACTTTGAAGATCATCTGCATTATCTGCTTATATTACGGTGTGATCCGCGTACCGGATAATGTGAATGACTTTAATTCCAAAGGGAGTATCTGAGATTGATTTAGAGAATACTTTTTCTCCAGGATCATCACAGAATTTGCCAAATCTGAAATCAAATTTGATTAAAGCATGCTGGAATTCTCTCTCTTGAGATTGTAGAAATATTCTGCAACACCTCAGCCCACATGCGATTTAAATGTATTAACATTCTCTCTCTTGTGATAGAATGATATTCTCACATTTCTCACACAGGCTAGCAATAATACCATTAGCCGTGACGTAGTTGATTGACATCGTAGTGGCAAAATTTGAGTAAGTGTCAAAATTATTGCTGTCACATTTCCATTCGAAAATATAAAAAGTAACATGAATTTTACCAGTGATTCAGAATCAGAGTTTGAAAATACACCAACTGAAATTACAAAGAGTGCAAATAATCAACTGGAAAGTTTACTACAAAAAAAATCATAGAATTAATATGAAAAAGATTAGAAACTGTTCATGGATTGGAAACAAACAAAGAAAACGGATCCCTTTACAGAAAATATTTTCATAGCGCTTTTTGGTGAGTTATCGGAAAAATGGAAATCAGCAATAACTTGGAAAATATATTCAATATTAAAAGCAACGGTAAACATAAAACATGATATAGACATTTCAAGATATAATTCTTAAAACGTTGTTCTGATATGTACTCAGCCAAAAAATCGAAGGTCATTACAGCTGAAAACGTTCAGCAGTTTTCACAAAATCCTCCAGACAATATATTTAGCAACAAAAGTGAGTTTTATATTAACGCTAACGTGAACCATGTATAATTTTCATTCATCCAAATTGAGACTCGTAGTTTGCCTTGATGTAATATTTATCAAACATTTGTTCAACTAATGCCCGCATGGCTTAGATGGTATAGCTTTGGTATAATAGACTAGAGGTTGTGGGTTCAAAGCACCGACAAGGATTTTTTTTACCTAACTAAACTTCAATAATTTATCAAAATGTCTGATATCAGCGATATAGAAGAATTATCATAGACTCATCCACACATATCGGAGAAAGCAGAAAATGCAGCTCAAAATATTTTGCCCCAAACATCTAAGAAAGTGTACGAAAAACTGTATCAACGGTTTATGGACTTGAGAAATACAAATAAGATTTCGACATTTTCCGAAAATGTTTTAATTGCTTAGTTTCAAGAATTGATGGAAACTATGAAATAATCTAGTACATGGACACATTATTCAATAATAAAAACGTTGGTAAATATAAACCATGATATAGACATTTCTAAATATAAGAAACTACAAGCTTTATTAAAGAAATACGAATAATTACTGTTGCCTATTGTGTTCAAAAAAATATAAAATTTATGGTTTTTGAGTATTTATCGGGTGTAGAAAAAATAGCGTATGCAACTCTCATGTAATGGTTATTAATACACTCGCATAAACCATACGAAACTCGCATTCGGTTCGTTTCGTATACCGGTTGATGCTCGTGTATTAATAACTATCATTACATGATCGTTGCATAATATACTATTTTATAATTCGCGTATAAAAGAGACCATTATAACATTGTTTACAGTGTCACAATGAAGCTCTTTGAACACTGTTTTAGTAATTTTTAGTGTACAGTTGGTTATTGAGATTAGTTATATTTTTATTTGACATTTGACTTTAACCTTCACACAAATTATAAATAAAATGGTCTAGCGTTAGCAAATTATTATATTAAAAGTTCTTAAAGGTAAATTAGGATGATTTATATATAAAAATTATTAATGAATAAAGTACGCTAACGTTTATTTATCAACGATTTGTCAATTGTTTATTTTTATATTGTATAGGATCAATATATAGGTATACATGACGTTCGATTTTTGCGATAAATTACCAGATATATATGTGAAGATGTATTACAGAAATAATTCTGTTCATGATATAATATAAATAGATTGCAAGAGCATATACGAAGAAGCTCTGTTTTAAACGAATAATCATCCTCTGTTTGCTTGAATGAAAGTTTGTTTACAATTTACACAATTATTCGGTTATAAGATGTCAAAAGTCAGAAGTGCTGAATAAAACCATCTGTGATCTGACTAATCAGGAAACTACAGAATTGCCAACTTAAATTCAAACCACTCCTCCTAGTTTAAAAACAGGGATTATATGCAATTCTATTTTATTTAAAAATTGAATAAATGCGAATTATAAAAAAATATTGTGTAAAATTTGTGCCGCAATGACTTTCTGTATTACTACAAAACGAGTCATTGTGACACTTGTTTTACAAATAACTATTGTTATACCTAGTATAATTATTTTATATAATTTTTTAATAGGTCGTTCTTGTCATTGGTGGCATGGGAGCATGTCGCAAAAATGAGCTTTACAACCAGAAGGTTTCGAATATAAAAGATCTAGGAACGGCATTTTCAATTCCCATTCTATATACGAAATCTAAAAATCCAAAAGAACTCACCGTAACACGAGAATTCTACATCGTGAAAAAATATTGCCATTTGAGACCACGAGACATCCTTTCTGATAATTTTTTTGTCAATTTCCAAAGAGGAAAGGTCACGAAACAGATAATTGGTATCAATAAAATTGGTAACATCCCAAACAAATTGCCACTTTTTTAAATCTGGAGAAGCCTCAAGAACACAGTGGTCATTGTTATCGGAGGACGTCAGCTATTGTGTTAGTGGACGCAGGAGCATATCTGGAAACACTAAAAAGGCATGGGGATGGAAATCTTCTCAAGTGGCAGAAGAATACATAGACAATTCGGTGCAAAATCGAATGAATATAGCCAATAAGTTAGTCTAATCAATTACTGTATCTAATATCCGCTAATCATGCCTTCCCCTTCAAATTATGTGACTGTTTGTTCATCTAGTACGAACCACGCAATTTTTGAAAATTCCTCCAATAATGCACCAGTTTTTCAATTCGAGTACTGTACAAATATAACAATTAATACAAAGCAAAATGTTTCTTGAGTTATTGAGTGTTTGCCTAATATAATTGTGATTGATTTCTGTAATATAAATTTTCTTTGGTTCATTTCCATTTAAAAATATATATTTAAAATCTTTGATCGTGGACAAAGTATAGCCTGCTACTCGGTTAGAATGAAAATTCGTGATGCTCGTGGTTTCTCACGCTCGCCTTTGGCTCGCGCTCGGAACTTTCCACTCTCATTAATTTTCATTCTAATCTTGTTTACAGAATATACGTACTATTCTACGTATAAGTTAAGCAACATGGGAGATTGAATATACCCTTGGAGAACACCTTTGTTAATTTCAAAATATTCAGTTTCTCCAGCGATAGTTATTTGAATTTCTGTTTTTTGATGGCAATACAGATTACCAATTAGCCTTATATATTTTTTTTATCCAGACCCAACTTGGAAGATTGTGCTTAACCCTTGGCTAGGCGCGCTGGCGTACCCCATACGCCATTGGTTTAAAATATCTAACTATTTGGTAACTGTGCAACTTATTAAATTAGCAACTTATCTATCCTTTCTTCTACATCTATTTTAGTGAACAATAAAATAGCGAGGGTGTTAGTTGCGTTAGGTTGTCCAGTTTAATTATTTTACTTAAGTTGTCATCGATTTGGCGACCTGCGTACGCCATGTGATTAAATATGTAAATGTAAATAAGGAAATTATTTTCTTATAATATTTTACTGTTATTGCACTACTATCGTATTGTTTGTTGAATTTATTATTGACATGATTTTTTTAGTCATAAATAACAGTGTCACACTTTTTTTAGGTCCAACAAACAAATAAACATTGCTGAAATGAGCAGTGAAGAGATTTATAGGGTACTGGATGAAATGGACGAAAATGTAGCAGTTGAAGTCAATTCTTCAGGATCTGAATCAGAGGGAATAGAAGAAAATGACTGCGATAGTGATTTTGAAATAGGTAATGTGAATGAAGAATAGCAAGAAAGTACTGATGCAGAATATTTTATAAAAAAAAACAAAAATAAAAAACAATTATTAGAAGAAATTCAATGGGCTAAGAAACCTCCCAAGGAGCACACTCGCTACAACTTTAAAAAAATGTGCTTGTAAAAAAATTCTCTGGTCCAACAGAAAAACATTTTCCGGATGTTTTAGAAAAAATATTTATTGACATTGATATGACCAAATAGTCGAATTTACAAAGATGTACATTTCTAAAAAGAAAAATCTTTACAGTAGAGGTAGAGATTGTCGAGACACCAATAGAGCAGAAATGATAGATATCATTTATAGGCTTATTGTTTTTGATCGGAACAAAAAAAAAATGGTTACACAAATTTTTGTGAATTTTTTCAAACAGACGGAACCGTAATCGAAATATGCAGAGATGTCATGTACATAAAAAGGTTTATCTTTTTACTCACATCTATTCGGTTTGACAATAAATCTACAGGGGAAGAAAGAAGAAAATAATTTTCTGACAAATTGTGTGAATTTCTTACAATCGACGAGAACTTAGAACCGTACCGAGGAAGATGTTCATTTATACAGTATATTTCCAACAAACCGGCCAAGTATAGCTTTAAAATATATGACTTGGTGGACTCTAAATGCTTTTACACTCATACTTAGAAAGTATTGTGGTAAGCAGCCAGTCGGTCGTTTTCAAGTAAGTAATTCGCTGTCCGAGGTAGTACTTCGATTAGTAGATGGGTTAGAGCACTCCAATAGAAATTTGACATGTGACAAGTGGTATTCCAGTTATGCTTTGTCTGAAGTCCTTTTATATAAAGGTATTACGTTTATTGGAACCTTAAAAAAATTAAAAAGAAGTTCCAGTAGAATTTTTACCAATAGAGCAAGAGTTGTCGGAACATCACTTTTTGGTTTTCAAGAAAATCTTACACTACTTTCTTATGTTCCAAGACAAAGTAAAGCAGTTTTACTGATATCTACGATGCATTATAACGATTCAACGGATGCAGAAATTGGAGAACCCGAAATTATTTAAAAATACAACCGCATCAAGAACGGTGAGGATACCGTTGACCAAAAATGTAGTGCGTATACAGTTTCCCGAAGACCAAAACGATGGCCCTTCGCTACTGGTATGGCACTTCTTAACGTAGCTGGAATAAACAATTATATTTTATATTCATATGGAAAACTCGATCTTGATGTAACTCATGAACTTCAAAATTTTCTGAAACGCTTAGCCCTAGATCTCATGAAAGCTCTTATTCTAGAGTGTAAAAAAATAAAACCACTTACGCTACACATCAGATCAATTCTAGAGAATGTGTTAGGAAAGTCACCTTCCCGACTGACGACTAATCAAGGACATAGTCATAAAGTGGTACGTTTCAATTTTGTTGTTGTTGGAATTTAGTTACAGAAAATTTAAAATATAATTCTTTATTCAATTTAACATTATTTCGACTTACAATGTACATTAAGAAATCCAGTGTCATTTATTTTTGGAAATCATTTATAATATCGTACAACTATAAACAATAAGCCGATGGGTAATAAAAGAGTTATAACATTCTTTTGTTGTGTACTAAATGCATGAATTATTATCACCGTGTATTATTATGTTTACATTTGTGGCAGATCTGATGTCTATGTTAGTATCATTCACTACCGACTTGCGTTCGAAGGAGCGATTCTGAGCTCGGATTAAGGAATCGTTGTCGACAATTGATGGACGATTTTTCGCGTACCGAAATTATTCGGCAAATGGGGTTGTGACTCCTCCATGTAGTCGCTAACTCGAAACTGCATTAGGGTAGAGTTGAAGCTTCCGCGAATTATAGTCTGTCGTCGACAGCCAAGACGCTGGAGTTAGTGGTGTGTGATTCAAACAGTAGAGTTGGGTTAGGTTACGAGCAATGTTACCTTTCCTAATTAACTATCCAACAAAATATCTATTTTGTTATTCTGGAGCATGTCCCCGTGGTGTTACTTCGAACGCACTACCCTTATAAACATCTTTGTAACGCAATTCTCAGGGGAGATTTCACTTACCTATGACAAATGCTGGTTAGGTTTTTTGAGTCTTTTAGGATATTTGGGGATTTATTGTAATTTTTGTGATGTATGATACACTTGTACGTACTAGGTGTACTAGCGAAATTTCTGTAAGATTGTCTCGACAAAACTAAGCCATTTTATAAAACTTAAACTTGGGTAAGTGATATCTGACTTCTATTTCTCCACCTATTTGGTAGTCTTAGGGTGGGAAAACTTCTGAAGGTAGTGGTCGGGAGGCAAGATTGCCTGGCGCCCTTTATTAGGGTCTTAAGCTCTCATTAGGGTTGCCCTTAAGAAAATAATTATTAAGGTTAGCTATGATTACCAGTGGATATATGTACCATTATGTAATTAACCTTTATCCAAAAAGTCGATTGTTACTAGTGTTCTTGAGAGAAAATATAAGGTGACAAAATTGTCAAAGACTACAACAAGTTATTACAAAAATATAATTTTCACAGTATACTGAAATAAACCATCCGAATAATATCGTAGGTCTACTCGTTATTCATAGTCACAAAAAAATATCAAACTAGTTTCTTTTGAGAAATACTGAAGTACAAAAATAAATAAATAATCGCTGCTTATATAAGGCGTTATCGCCCATGATTACCCGTGCTAAATCAAATAATTACAGTGATTAAACTATATCTGGAGAAAAATAATTAAGAACTATACCTCAGGGAATAATATGGAGTTCTTTGTATTATTGTTTCCTTGGTCATATACTTAAGTCAAATCCGTGAATATGCGCCACCAAATTTTAGAAACTATAATGCTGAAGGCCATCGTAAAAAAACGTTATAGAAGTAGCCAAAACGCGGAAAAATATATGTACACACCTAACGTATAAATAAATAAATAAATAGTCCAACTAGTACAGGCCAACCGTTTATTGCGAATAAGGAAATTGGCAATACGAAGCTCCTGTTACAAGTAAACACAAAAGAAAATAAGTCAAATATCAATTACCGATACAAAAATATTGTAGGTATACAACAAAAGAGTAATCGATTTAGTAGGAGTTATAGCGTGGTATGATCACACGAGCTTTACATGTATGTACCCTGTATCTATAAGGATCACAAGCCGAGTAATTATCTAAAACATTGTAACTACCACACTTATCAATGCTTTGATATGGGATTCCAGCCCAAATCAAGCCGCAAATGTTCAATTGTACTAACATATAAATTAAGATTAGTAGATATAACTAATATAAAATCACTTAATAATCACGAGTGATAATGAGAATCATAAAACGATAATATAAGTCTTTATTGAGAGGTGAATCAGCAAAACGAAATTCTCTGTTATACTTAGCTGGATGGCACGTTTTGGATTCCAACCAAACGTCCACAAGGTCACAATCGGGAGTAGATATCTGGTAAATCTTCAGGGATCGTCTCGGCCGAGAATAATTTCTGCTAGTATATAGCAGGTAAAACCAGGTGTGAAATCGAGTACAAAATCCAATCTCGATAATCAAGAAGCTCCAAAATAAATCTCAAAATAGACGGGGATATATAACGTAGAAGTGGAAACCAAAAATAGAAAACCGACAACAAGGAGAGAAAATAATTAATCTCACCATCTACAAAGTTGTAATTTGTGAAAACTAAAAATAACTCACCTCAATTTATCAATGAGGGTTCTCAAAATTCCAATATCCAGCCACGTGGAATTAATCAATCAAAAGCCTCCACCAATAGGCTTACAAAATGGTGAATTCTTGCAGGTGTTGAAAGAAAGTTGATTCGATCTTAGTGAATCGTGGTTCCAGTGAAAAATAATATCCCTTAACGGCGGAAAATCGACTTCCAAACTAATTGCTTCCTCAAAATAGTCGGATTTCTAAACTATTTGTGCAAATTTTATCCACTAATTAGGGTAAATGAGAACTAAAGCAAGAAAATAACTCGCACAAAGCACCGAACCCTTTTCGTTCCTCAAACCATACAATACACACCTTCCTTCTCGTCGTTTCCAAAGAAAAGATGGCTTCAAAACCAATGATACAAACCATATTAAAAGTTTTTAAAATTCGAAATATTCAAAAGTCTATTAATAAAAACTATTAAAATCTAGGCTTTAAATTCAGTTGGTAAACATGTATTTCTCGAGCCAGATGGAGAAACAAAGAAGTACGTCCAAATTTCCTACATTCTCCTTCCTTATTGCCGCTTTAATAAATAATTATACATGTTGTGAAAAAGCAAGACCGTTCTTGTAGCGAAGCAATTTCGGCGAGTCGGAAGATTAATACTAGCCGTGTCGAAGGGATACGAGTTTTACCGATCACCGAAACATTATTAGATTTATTAGCTATGCAGAGTGCCCCAAAATATTAAATAGTCCACAACAGTCAATAAAAGAATGCATATTAAGAAAAAAAATTAAGACGAACCATAAGTACCTACAGGAAATGAATCTGCAATGTTTATTTTTATTGTCCACTGCCCCCCGTCTCCGCAAGAGTTAGAGGCAACGCCTAAAAGCGTGCAGTATGCACTGAGTTTTAGGTTCATGAATCTTAGAGTGAATATCGGTAGGTGTCAAAAGGAAGATGTTATCTTTGTGGACGTAAAAAGCATAGTAAAACTTTAGTTGAATGTAATGCCTATCAAAATTATGAACAAAGTAGCGTCTCTGATTAATACTTATTTCTCTCTTATTTTTTAATATTATTGTTTTGTAAAATCGTTTATTTAATTTGACACTTGTTTAATAAGGTTAAATAAATAATTTAATACTTCTTTTGGTGAAATTGCTTTGTTATTTTGTACATATCTAACCTGGCGTACTGTAATCGCCACCCGCCGCTTAATTCCGTCAAAATATAAGTGCGCCTAGCCAAGGGTTAATATTGTCAAATGCCTTCTCATAATTGATGAAACACATGAATACATATTTTCTTTGATCCTGGCAGCAAACATTATTTGCCACTTTAAGAAAACTGAATATTTAAAAAACAATATTTCATTCACACATAATTTTAATTTCATCACAATTTAAAGTTTTATGAGTGTATTTAGTTCATAAAATGATCTAGTCTATTCTTGAAAGTTTACGCCATTTTAAAGACTAACACCATTTCTAGATATTTTTATAACGACAAACATTTAGGTGCCAATGTTTTGTATTAATAAATCAATATATTCACAATTATTATTTCCTACAAGTAAAATCTTCAGCAACTGATAAATGAATATAACAAAAAATGTAATTCTATCGACAATTATGATAATACTCTGTAAACATTAGATATATTTATTGTAAATAACATAGATGATGAAAATGTCGACATTGTTCTGTCGTTTTCATTTGGGCCCTACCATATGCAGTTATAATAGTCTTTAATTGGCGTGTGTTTTTATTTCTACAGTTCAAATACGCTCGGACCATGCAGTCCAATTTTGTACTTGTTTCTCTAATTTTTGGTGTATTAAGCATCCTACTCTAGCTGTTGCTCTATGATCTTGTCTTACTCCATATGAATACATTATTTTTCATCAGCTTCATTATTCCTTGTTCTTTTTTTCGTTTCCGTTTCCGTTATCCCAGTATGTCAGCCCTTAAATTTTCTTTTCGAACTCTTCCTCTAATTCTATTTCTTCTCCTGTTGTCCATACATTAGTTTCCATGATGTACTGGTTTTTCTTATGTTTCATTTGTTTCACTGTTTCCCAGTCGATCAATATCTCGTTTTCCCTATTCATTACGGTTGTCATTGCCAAATCTTGTCCGTTTTCATATCTGTGTTGTCTAGTTTTTTCGTTTCGTAGTTTTCATTATTTTTTTTATTTGTTCATCTAGGTTCTCTCCCTCTGGTGATCGTTCTTGTACAGATCTTTTACTACTGGTACTTGCTATTTCTTCTTCCATCCTTTTTCTATCTTCTCTTAGGTTTTGTTCTACTATCCTTTCATTTACTATCAATTTGTTGTACCTGTATGTCCTTTATTTCGTGCTTCTTTTAGTTGATGACGTACTGTAATTAATTGGAAATTGACACTTTTTTAGAATTTGTACCATTTTTCCATTATATTGTGGAATGATTTAGAAACAATTAGTTTCATTTAAAAAGGTGATGAGTTGATTCCACAAAGTAAGAGTCGAAACATTAAATTATATTTTCGTTGTTTTCCTTTTTGTTGGGACCAAAAAATTCCATTGAGGGAACCAATTTTCGCATCTCCCTGTAGAAACAAAAATGAGGTCAAGACAAGTCTATTAATTACACGATTTAATAATATCGCCATTCTCTAGCTGGATATTTGACAGGTCAGTTCCAATCGGGAGATATTTTATTTTTTAGTACATTGATTTCTAAGGCCAATCTGCGATATTCCTCCTGTAGTTTTCTAGCCACATACACTATACTAGTGTTTAACTCACGACGTCGGCAGAATAGCAATATCGAAATAATTTGTAATTTTTTTTAGAGTTTCTACCGTTTTCTCAATTTATTGTGGAATTATTTAGAAACAGCTAGTTTCATTTGAAAAAGAAATAAACGCTGAAAAAGACTATATTTTGTGAAGAATGTATATTTCATACAAAACAAATTTTATTTTGGTGGGAGTTCTCTCTAAAATAACTTTCCCACTAATCCTCGTAGCCGCATGAAATTTTAGATTACCGTATTCGCAATGCATTGCAAATATAAGTGAAAAATAATTTCACCAAATCTGTGGTTTTAAATAAAAATTCACGTTGAATAAAATGAGTTTAAAAAAATGAAAAGTTGCGTGTCACTACTTGGTATTAACATAAATTTGATAAGCGATATACGATAAAGTCTATAAGTGTATCGCAATCAGAAGTAAGTATCTCTAGGTAGGTAACTTTTTTTTTCGAAACGTAAAAGCAAAATGGACGACGAGTCTGGGTTTAGAGATATGAAGCGATAGTGGCAAGGACAGTCCAGTATTTAATCTTTCGCTTTAATGGTATAAATTATTCATTTCGATAAGTAAATAGGTAAAACTCATTCCATAATCACTTTCAGTGATAAATTTACTACAGGGTGTACTACACTTACAAGAAACATGTTAATACGAGGGGAAATGAGAAGTTTCTCGTAGTCAACAACGTATGACATTCTAAATTTATAAAATCGGATGATAGATATTGTTAGAATCGTAACATACCAATCCCAGATCGCCTATACTTAAGATCAGTGGTGGGCAAACTGTCTTCATAGGGGGCCAGAAAGAAATTTCAGAGAAGGACCAGAATTATAGCAAAAATGCATTTTGTTTTGAAATCTACGTATTATGAACATTACTCACAATTGCTCATGAATTATAAATTACAATTTAATTTTTATTCGAAGACTCTGCCCTCTCACCCCAGCGCGCCCTTTCTTCGCGGCACGTGACCCGGAACATGTGAACTACGCGGCTAGTCTAGCTGGCTCCTTTACCTATGCATCTATGATTCTACTTTATCCTGCTGGATCATCAAATTATAATTATCGTGGTACCATATACTATTAATTTCGAACGACCATCGGCGGGCCGAAGCTAGCCCGCGGGTCGGACTTTGCACATCACTACTCTAGATGGTTCACGACAATGTTATTTGTTCTGGCCAAATTGACGCCGTCTGGGTATGTAAGCCTTAACTACGAATTTCACATTTATCAAA
Source organism: Galeruca laticollis (assembly GCA_963921935.1). Taxonomy (NCBI): domain Eukaryota; kingdom Metazoa; phylum Arthropoda; class Insecta; order Coleoptera; family Chrysomelidae; genus Galeruca; species Galeruca laticollis. Next base: position 159,946,180 of record OY998175.1, on the reverse strand, counting down.
AAATAGTGGGAAATTAAAATTTTTTTAACGGAGGAAACTTTAATTGTTATTTTACGCTAGTTCGCACGTCAAACATCTAATACATTTTCAAATTTGTCTCTTTTCGCTCAAAATAGGCCTCCAAGTTGCACATTTTTAACCTTACAATAGTCGCACGGGGTCTCACAGATCTAGAAATTCTAAATTAAGTTATAACTCGGTAATATATGAATGTTACGTTTGGTAATTTTCGGTGCCTTTCCGGAAAGTACCTGCTTAGGCTTACACCAATTCGCATTAGTTTATGTGTGTTACTTGCGGAGTTAGCAACAGTTGAAGTCTGTGAGACCCCCTGCGACTACTAACGGTGTTATTTGTAGAACTATTTTTTATTTTGAATATTACTTGATGAGGTAAAAATGTAGCACTTCTAAATTGTTTTCTTTACTTACAATTATTTGTTTTCGTAGAAAATTATAATGTGTAGTTATGAAGAAGAGCAAGCTCGTCTTGCGCGTTTACTTGATGAAGTTCAGACAGACGAAGATATATATGACGATGATGATGAGTATATGGACGAAGATATTGATGTTTTTAAATGAAACTCAAGGTCTCTAGTTAATTCCACAATATAATACAAGTTATTGAAAATTCTAAAAAATTGACAATTGTTTCGATAAATCAATATCATCGTTAGATATTGATAATTATGAAACCAGAGATCAAGAATCTGATACCGAAGAAGAGATATCAGATAACGAACAAGAGGTCGTAGACACGGGACCGTGGTATTTGGGAAAAGACGGAAGTACTAAGTGGCGTAAAATGGCTCCATCACAAAATGTTAGAACAAGATCACAACATATAGTCACTCATTTACCTGGAGTAACGGCTCAATGTAAAGGAAAAAATACTCCCATAGATTGTTGGAAATGTTTTTTTGATGATGAAATTATCAATGTGATTGTCGAAAACACCAATAAATTTATTTCATCAAGTATACCAAACTTTGCTCGGAAAAGAGATGCTAAATTTACTAGTCAAAGTGAAATATTAGCTCTACTTGGTCTATTATATCTCGCTGGGATTACCAAGAGTGGTAGGCTAAACATTGAGCAATTGTGGGCTACAAATGGTACAGGCATAGAGATCTTCAGACTTACAATGTCTATTGTAAGATTTCGTTTTCTAATGAGATACATACGATTTGACGATAAAGATAGCCGAATCGCTAGGAAAACTATGGACAAGTTGGCACCAGTAAGACAAATTTTTGATTTATTTGTCGAAAACTGTAAAAAATCGTATGTTCCATCCAAGTATCTAACGATAGATGAAAAATTAGAGGCTTTTAGGGGACGTTGCAGTTTCAAGCAATACATGCCAAATAAGCCGAATAAATATGGTATCAAAATTTTTGCTCTGGCAGATGCAAAAATGTACTATACTAAAAATATGGAGGTATATGTCGGAACTCAACCGGAAGAACCGTTCAAAGTAAATAATGATGCAGCTAGTATTGTCAAAAGGCTTAGTGAACCTGTGTGGAATACTGGAAGAAACATTACTATAGATAATTGGTTCACCCGTGTTCAATTAGTTGATGACATGTTACTCAACCACCGACTAATAATTGTGGGTACAATAAGGAAAAACAAACGAGAAGTGCCCCCACTATTTCTCGATGGGTAAAATTCGTTCACCATTTTCTAGTATGTTTGGATTCAGAAATAACTCAACACTAGTTTCGTACATCCCCAGAAAGGACAAAGTTGTGCTTTTATTATCAAGTTTGCATGAGAGTGACGCCATTGATAAAAATACTGGAGAAAAACTGAAACCTGAAATAATAACGACATACAATGAAACCAAGGGAGGTGTAGATATGGTAGATAAATTATGTGCTTTGTATAATTGTGCCCGCAACACAAGACGGTGGCCGATGGTAGTATTCTTTAGTATGATGAACGTGGCTGGTATAAATTCCCATGTTATATATGAAGGAAACGTTGACCAAAGTAAATTTTTGGCCAGACGAAAATTTTTGGGAAAACTATTATTTGAACTTATTGACGATCATGTGAGACAGCGTGCGATAAACAAAAATGTTCCGCAAAACATAACTAGTGGAATAAATGCAATTTTAGGTATACAGGGGCCATAAGAGATGCCAGAAAGAGATAACCGTAGAGGAAACTGCTCTACGTGTAAAGGTAAAAAGCGAAAAACAAGATATTATTGCACAAAACGTAAAATATACTTGTGTTTGGAACATTCCTTCGTAGTTTGTAACGATTGTTGCGAAAAAAATAGTTAATTTTTAGTGAAGTGAGATGCCCTTATATGAACTGTTTTTGCTAGTTCTAGTTTTTCTACTTTAAGTGAACTTTTTTTTATTACTTCGACAGGACATATGGCATTTTAACATAAAATATTTGGAAAAAAAACAAAAATATACGACGATGTCATGAAATGTGTTATTTGCATTTTTATTTTTTTTTGTGCATTTTTAATTTAGTTAGAACTTAAAATCTTGTGTCAGGGGTGTCTTACAATTCTAATAAACAGCAAATGTTCTTAAATTAACGTATTTTTTTTAAATATTAGAATAAAAAATATAAACTTGAAGGGGTCTGAGAGACCCACTGCAACTACTAGCGTCTAACTAAGAGGTGCGACTACCGTAAGGTTTTAAGGAATATTCGAAAAACAATGGAATATTGAAAACGATGCAAAAAATATTAATTTGTTGTTATAATGATAAAAAAATAAAAATATATTGGTAAAGCAACTTATTTACTTGGTTAAGTGAAATTTAAACAAATTGGTGATATGCTACTATTTATTACTAGGGCGAGAATAAACTTAAAATGAGAAAAATATATAATCCCAACTAAAAGATTGCATACAAAAATGGTAAACCAAAATATAACACAAAAAAGGTTAACTAAAATATTACACAAAATAAACGGTTTTAAGTATTAAAACCAACTTTTTCGCATATGTGACACGCCCTGAACAATACCTATCATAAAATTGGCCACTTGTATACACTTCAGAAGCTAACGAACCAAAATTTCTCCAAAAATGTAGTATATCTGGATTTATAGGACACGTTTTACTCGCTCTGGTGAGCTGAAAATCAATAGAGTTCATCTGTGAGACATCATGAACAATAATCTATCAAACAACTAGTCACTTGTATACACTCCAGAAGCTGTATTGTGCTAACAACCCGAAATTTCTCCAAAAATGACCAAAAATGTGGTACTTTAAGTACCATAGGTCCCGTTGTGTCGGCTCTAATGAGCTGAAAATTAATAAGGATCATCTATTAGACGCCCTGAACAATGTCCGATCATGAAATTGGTCACATGTATACACTCCGGAGGCTGTATCGTGCTAATAAACCGAAATTTTTCCAAAAATGACAAAAATGTAATACTCTAAGTACCATAGCACCCGTTGTACTGGCTCCGGTGAGCTGAAAATCAATAGGGTTCATCTGTGAGATGTCCTGAACTATATTAAATCATAAAATTTGTAACTTCTTCAGTCCGGAGGCTGTATTGTGCTAACAAGACATGTTACGAAAAGTGGCCGACGACAACGACGATGATATACACAGGATATTTTTTCTAAAAACCGTTTTTATGTGTTCTTCTTGCTGAAAAACGAAAAAATAACTCAAAATTGTTTTTAAAAATTCCAAGTTTTTTGGGGTAAATCAATACTTTTCTCGCATATTAGACAGGGTTGGGCAGAAAAATAAACTGTTAAGGTGTAGTGTTTTAAATGAAACTCACGGTTTCTAGTTAATTCCACAATATAATAAAAATTGTTGAAAATTCTAAAAAATTGACAATTGTTTCAATTTTTTAGAATTTTCAACAATTTTTATTATATTGTGGATCTTGTAAGAGGTACTAAAGCTTTATGAGGATTTGGGTATACTAATGAACATTTCAAAACACAGCATTTATTAAGAGGCATTCTCAAACCTTCATTTAAGAAACTAACAATACTTGCTAGATTTATCAAAAAGGTACAGATAACACAGCAAGACAATAAATCACAATGCAGTATCAGTCTATGCTTATGCTGATAGAGGGCTTTAAACAGAAAATAAATAAACGGTTTCAAAGACACTAATTTTTCCGCACATTAGTATACACTCTAGAGGCTATATCGTGCTAACAAACTTAAATTTCCAAAAATTACAAATAATATAGAACATCTGGATTTATGGGACCCATTGTAGTGGCTCTGGTGAGCTGAAAATCAATAGAGTTCATCTGTGAGACGCCCTGAACAATATCCAATTCTAAAATCGGTCGGTCCAAATGACCAAAAATGTAGTATATCTGTATTTATAGGTCCAGTTGTACTGCCTTTGGTGAACTGAAAATCAATAGGGTTCATCTGTGACGTACCCTGAATCATATCCAATCATAAAATTAGTTACTTATATACACTCCGGAGGCTGTATCGTGCTAACAACCCGAAATTTCTAAAAAATGATGAAAAAATGTGGCACTTCAAGTACCATAGCACACGTTGTACTAGCTCTAATGAAAATCAATAGGGTTCATCTATTGGATGCCCTGAACAAAATTCAATCATAAAAATGATCACTTGTATACACTCCGGAGGTTGTATCGTGCTAACAAACCGAAATTTTTCCAAAAATGTCAAAAAAGTGCTACTTTAAGTTATCCGTGTGAGGGGCGGGCTAGAATATCTCCCAACGTATATCATGCGTGTCGTAAAATGTGGCCAAAGGGTACCGAAAACTGTCGGTATAAACAGTACTCTCTATTCAACCAACAACTTCGGGTGGAGGAGTTAACAAGAGCCAGGGCACTCTCTTGTCCTAGGGATGAGAAATTGCCCCTAAAGGCGGATGAATCGATATCTGGTCTACGACATGAGAATGTAGAAAGCAAATGAGAGACTATTGCATTAAAGATCTGTATTGATATCCCAAGAGAAACTCTTGAAATGAGTACAGGTAGCAACAGGGAGGCCTCGGATGAAAGGCTTCGCTCTCCTACTGGCAATCAACTCTGTACCTCGTCCGGGGAGGTCAGTGTGAAATTGGTGACCGGGCACAGGGGGTGTGACTATCAGGTATCTTATGCGAATTTCACAACTGATGGCAATTTTAATACCCGCCACAAACATCGCCTGACAACATGGAACGTCAGAGGCCTTAGCGCGACTGGTAAGCTCAATATTCTAGAAAAATAACTTATAACAATCGATTACGTTTTGGTTAGAAAAATATGGAAGTTACCTATCAGTCTTTGTAAAACTCTACCCGGTTCCGATTGTGGCTCAGACCATCAACTCCTTCTTTGTGAACTCCAGCTTAAGCTGAAAGTATGTCCACGTTCTAAACAGAAACTTTCAACGGAAATTGTTGATCCTGCCTCTTTTAGGTCAAAATGTTCTCAGATTTTTCAGAGAATCTCGATGATGGATGCATCTTCTCCCAGTAATATGTGGTTAACATTTAAAAATATTCTTACAGAGGCTGCCCAAATAACTCAACCAAAACGCAACACACAACCTAAACAACGCTGGATTACCACCCATACATTATCCGTAATTGAAGAACGTAGAGAGCTTAAGATCTCGGGTCTGGATTCTGACGCAAAACAAGATCGGTATAGACAATTAACACGTGAAATCCAAGATAAGAACTCCTTTCTCCAAGAACTCTGCAGGGAAATACAAGTACAAGCCCACGCCAACAAAAACCATCCAAAAGAGATGTTCCTAAATATAAAATGTCTCAATCGGGACTTCAAACTCTAAACTTGGTCATTTGAGAACACCAATAGACATCTCATCGCCAGCTTAGACGGGATAATTGAGGTATGGCGCACATATTGCGAAAACCTATATTCCGACGTTCACATTCAAGCTCCTCTTTTAAATCATGAGTGTGAGCCGGATATCCTTTTTTCGGAAGTGGAACAAGCCATTAAGAAACTAAAAACCGGTAAAGCTGCAAGCATTGCTTACAGCCGAAACTTTGAAGTGTTTAGATGATGATGGCCTACACTTTTTACATCGTTTTTGTCAGAAATTTGGTCCTCCGGTGTCTGGCTAGACGATTGGACCAATTCAATCTTTGTCCCGTTACATAAAAAGGGATCTCCGAAAAAACCAGACAACTATCGTCTCCTCTCATTTATCTCCCATTCAAGCAAGGTTATTTTATGCATTCTGCAATATCGTTTACAGGGTTTTATTAGCTGGCAAATATCTCCAGAGCTGGCAGGTTTTGTAAAGGGACGTGGCGCGCGTGAAGAGATCTTGAACTTGAGGTAAATTGTTGAGAAAGCTAAGGAACATTACTTCTCAGTCTATATCTGCTTTGTGGACTACTGTAAGGCCTCTGACAACATGAAGTGTCCTAAACTATAGGAAATTCTTCTCACCATGGGAGTTCCTTACCACCTGATATTTTTCATACAACAGCTCTATGAGTCCAACACAGCTGAAGTAAGAGTTGGCGGTAAGTAACATGTCTGGTCCAATTACAACAAGGAAATGGGTTCGTCATGGTTGTGTATTGTCGTCGATGCTGTTTAACATTCCGAATTTGTGATGAGACGGGTACTGGACGGCTGGGATGGTGGTGTAACTATTGGTGAAATCAGGATATCGAATTTAAGGATTGTTAATTTACTCAATACCTTAGAACAGCACAGCGCAGAGTGTAGTCTCAGTATCAACTACAACAAGACCAAAGCCATGATCTTCGATAGAGAACATAACAATCATCCTGAAATTACATCGGTGGGTCGTTGTCAGGTGGTCCAGAGTTTTGTATACCTCGGTTCCCTGATTGACAATTCAGGAGGTTGCGAGGCTGAAATTCATCGGCTCATTCAGCAAGCTTCATCGGCTCATTCAGCAAGCACGGTCAGCCACGACAAAACTGACTAAAATATGGAGCGACAATAATATCACCAAAGCCCATCGAACTAACATCTCTATATTAAATGAACTCGGCAATCCAAAGCGACTATCCTCCATTGTTTCGACGCGCATCATGACGTTCTTCGGCCATATTCGTAGAGGTGATAATATGGAAAAACTTGTTATCTAGGCCATGCTCCGAACGTAAGGCGTCGTGGGCGCTCTCCTACACGTTGGGTGGATCCGACAAAACAATTGCTAGATATTAGTGTCACAAGAGGGACCGAACTCACAAAAAATCGCGAAAGATGGAGAAATGCCATTTTCGGAGCATTTGAAAATATTCGGGCCCACAATCCTCCAATTATGACCTAATACATTTTAGGAGTTCACAACATGTCTGTCAAGATATTGTCACTATGATGATGATGAAGTACCATAGCACCCGTTGTACTGGCTCTGGTGAGCTGAAAATCAATAGGGTTCATCTGAGAGATGTCCTGAACAATATGCAATCATAAAATGTGTGACTTGTTGCAGTATGGAGGCTGTATCGTGATAACAAGACATGTTACGAAAAGTGGCAGACGAGAACGACGATGACATACACACAGGATTTTTAATCTAATAATCGTTTTCTCGTGCTTTCCTGGCTGAATTTTTTTTCCATTAGATATAGAGTTTGGCGGAAAAGTAAAATCAATTTTACTCATCTGCGTGAACCGTCTATAGAATTGGTGGTTTGTTTTAGAAGAATAAAAGAAAATCAATCTTAGGAGAATCAATAGAAACATTTAATACTTATTTCTTTTCCTTCAGTCATTTTTTCCTGTACGAGACGAAAAGAGGAGTATTAAGATACTTACCTAATTAAAATTCTAAAATAATTAATACAGCATGTGATAAAAAGGTATCTAAGTCATAAATCAAATTACACTGAAGGACTTCTGAAGAATTACTTTACCTATTTGACTACATTTTGCAGCTTACCACGTTATATTTGCTCAAGACGAATATTAAAAATGGGGAATGTCAGTAAATTTGTGGTACAAAATACCTACCGTGGAGCCTTAATAAGCAGAACTGGTAGAACAAAAAAAAGCAATCAAACAACGTATAAAGTACGTAGTGCATTGATTCAGTGTTTTTTGTTCTGAAATATGGTCTGATCATAAGAAAACCATTTACCAATTTTTATTATATTGTGTCAAACAACTTCAAAGAATGTTTTTTATATGCACATTTGGTTATGTTTGGCCTCAGAGCATGTTGTTTAATTTATGACGCACCTTCTTGTTACACCCTGTATACATCCTTTATTTAAGAAAATCAAATCAAATAATGCAGCTGATAATTATTTATAATAATATCCTTGAATTAAAAACAATTTAATTGATAAAATAACAGGAAGAAATATATTAACGAAGTTTTTGATAAAAATTAAGATCCGTTACCTTGATTTCAACTAATAATTAGTCTGTATAGAAGGTCTCAATTTAAATTAAAAAGTCGTCTAGTGTGATGTTAATCGTTATATTATAAAAATTATTAATGAATCTTTTTCCAACGGAATTAGATTAAAATTTATAAAATGTACGGATAAAAATCATTAAATCTACTAACTCTTCTTCACCTCGTTTAACATTTGATATTTTTAGTAGTATTTTACAACAATACTACCCCATGCGTCAATAAAATATGAAATAAATTCATTATTTCCAAAGAAAGAGGATAGTTTGTGTCATTGGCATCAACAAGTTTATTTAGCCTCATATATTCTGTGTAGGTTTTGTTATGTTCCCGGTGCCATTAAGGAACAGAACTGTTAATTAAAACCCAACAATGAATGCTAGAGTGGAGAATTGAAACAAATAAACGGTATTATTTATTAGTTTTTGAGTTTGGTATGGTTTAACATTTTAACCATATCATGAATTTTCAATCACTAACAGTATCATCTGGTCTCTTAGGTCAAATTTTGACTTGAATACCAAGATTTATTTCAAATTATAGTTTAATATATGCACGTATTATATGTAATTTGGAACTACAGTGCTTAAAGTTGATGTCTTTGTACATTTTTATAAATAATTTGTATACTTGGGAATAGAAAACAAATCTTATATTTTTGTAAATAACTTGTTTATTTTTTTTCAAAACAATTTTTATTACAGAATAAGTGACAGTCAAATATGTTTCAACATTGTTATCACCTGAACAAAGATTTTATTAGTCCAAAAGTAAAATCTTTGTAGCACAAGAAGTACACACTTTCCTGTTGCATTCCAGGCATATTGGCTGGTTACATTTTATGCATTTATAATTTGCCTTTCTCTCCTTTGATGCTGGACACTTGCATCAGGTTTTTCTTTTTTCTAGCTTGTTACTTGGGATGCAGCCATCTGGGTTTTGAGGATCTTTGTTCCCAACATATGCTTGTATATGGTAGCCCTGATGGACGTGGTAGGTTTGGTATTTCCAACCGTCTGGTCATATGTGGCTTTATGAGCTCCATTGCTAGGTCTGGTACGAAGGTATCTAGTCACAAGATGATTACCTCGACATTAGAGGTTCAAGATGAAGAAGTTGATGTAACTAATATCTAACATTTGATAGAATATTGCGAGGCGCCATCTTCTGGTTCTTCGACTGGACGAATATATCGCACATTTCATGTCTAGCAAGTCCAGCCCTGCTTTCGTTTTAGTGTAGTAACAAACCATTTCAGGTTTGTTTTTTCTGTCCCCTGTTTCAATACTGTGGTGCATTGATGATACCAATATTACCGAATTATTCTTTTTGGGCACAACAGAAAGCAAAGTTGTATTGCCTTCAAATCCATATAGGGTTGACCCCACTTTTCTGTTTGGAGATAGTAAGAATTCAGGAGGTATTTCCTTTTATTTTTTTTTCATAGGTAGTACCCACATATGTTAGTGATCGATCTCCAAGGGCATCAACACACTGAATATAGGTAAAATAGTTATCCCCTGTAACATTCCTGTTTGTATTTTCAATCCCCTTGCATGGTCGAATAACAGATTGTGTTGGTTTGCTAAGTTGTTGTTCTTCAGCGGTTAGTCCGATGCTATTACTATTTTTCCCTTTGTATATGTAGGCATTTGCTAAATATGAAGATGAAGAATCTGTCAAGCACATGATTTTTATTCCATATTTTTTCGGTTTATGGGCATGTAAACCCGAAACGGACATCGGCCACGAAAAGGAGCCAACATTTCGTCTACGGTGACATTAGGTCCAGGTAGAAATAAACGTTTACAGTTGTTTATAAATTGCTGAAATATATCACTTATGGGGGCAGCAGGATCAGTTCTTTTTCTCATTTCCCTAGTTTGTGCATCATGAAACCGTAAGCAAGCCAACAACACTTCAAACCGTTTTGATAGCATCATTGCCCTAAAAACTGGCCTGCTGGTGATGTCCTTATTGAAAATAGATTATACATTCTCATTGGAAGAGCTCGTAATAGAATTTAGTATAATTAGGCCTAAAAGTGCCCGCAATTCTAAAATGTCAGTGTCTTTTGTTTGTATTTTCAGAAAGATTTACTCGACAGGTTGTTTTATTAGTTTGTGATAAAATTTCATTCAATATTTCAGGATCAAAATAACTTTTCCATGCTTCTAATTTACCTGGGGCCTTGCCTAAGTTTCGAACTCTTCGTGTCGGGCCGGGAAGTGGTCCTCTCAAAATTTTGTGTTGGGGCGTTCGTCTTTGTTTGTTTTCTTCTTTCTTGCGCCAAATACTTTCATCTTTACCCCAAAAGAATTCAGATTCCCCCTCTGGAAGAACAAAATTTTCCACTATATAATTCATTTCATCTTCATCCTCTATTTGGGGTTCGTCATCCAGACTACTCCCGGCACTAGTGTCACTGTCAACAGAAACAACATAATCCGAATGTTGATCTGAATCGTCCACATCTACGTCACATTCTTCCTCGCCATTGTTGTAAATGAGTTGTAAAATACGATCACCAAAGTCTGCGTCATTCACTCTTAGGTCCCGCGAATGAGCCATGTCAAACACAAAATTTATATAGAACAAAAAACTAAAACTATTTGTTGTAAAGATTAAAACTAACTTTTCCGCATCTGTGGCCCTGAACAATATTCTATAATAGCATTATTACTTGTATACGCTTCGGGCGATGTATCGTGCTAATAAACCCAAATTTCTCCAAAAATAACCAAACATGTAGTATATCTGGGACCCGCTGTACTCGCTCTAGTCAACTGTAAATCAATAGGGTACATCTGTGAGACACCTTCAACAATATTCAATCATAAAATTGATCAATCAGATATTCTCTGGAGGCTGTATCGTGCTAACAAACTGAAAATTCTCCAAAAATTACAAAAATTTGGTACCTCAAGTACCATAGCACCCGTTGTACTGGCTTTAGTGAGCTGAATATCCATAGGGTTCATCTTTGAGACACTCTGAATAATATCCAATCATAAAATTGGTCACTTGTATATACTCCGGGGGCTGTATCGTGCTAACAAACTGAAATTTCTCAAAAAATGACTAAATGTCGTACTTCAAGTACCATAGCACCCGTTGTGCTGGCTCTGGTGAGCTGAAAATCAATAGGGTTCATCTGTGACATGTCCTTAACAATATTCAATCATAAAATTGGTGACTTATTGAACTCCGGAGGTTGTATCGTGCTAACAAGACATGTAAGGAAAAGTGGCCGACGACAAAGACGACATACACACAGGATTTTTTTTCTAAAAACCGTTTTTTTCGTGTTGTTGTTGATAGAAAACGTAAAAATAACTCAAAAAAAATTTCAAAATTCAAACTTTTTTTGACTTTTTAACTTGTATCATCCGGTACCACAGGCCGGGACTCGCCAAACACTAAGCGTATCGTCCGGTACAAGAGACCGTACCATAAAAAATAAAATACGATATGCACGGCACGACGGCTCACAGCCAACTGAAGGTTACAAACAACAATTGGCGGGAAATTACTGGACAGCTACTGAGCGGGATGCCAATTTCGAAGAGTCAAATTTCCCGTCCGGTCTCAGGGACCGGTGATACGGTATCAGTGTTAACTACATAAGCTTTTGTTTTCTCTGAAGTTTTTTCAGACCGTAATATTTTGCCGCCCCTTCTGACTTGCGAAAAGCTCTTTCAACTTTCTTCTAGGCAAAGCCTTGACTATTATTTGCTTGCTAGTACATCTTTCTCAGTATTTTTCGTAAACCTAGTATTGAAATTATGAACAATAACAAACGTTCGTAACGTTTAAAGAACAAATACAATTTAAGAGGACAGATCTTTCTCTTATGCGAAAACGTTTTCTATAACTAAATATCTAATAATATAAGGAAAACGTCAATTAACCTCCCCTCTGGTTAAGACGACAACTTATCTTAACATACTCATATAAAGGATCTGCAAACCCCAACAATCAAGTCTACCCGTTGTCAAAGTACTCCTCGAAATCGTAAATTTCTGTCAAAAATTCTTACTTCATTACTTGGTGATATTGATATATCTTATAATCTACTACCTCTTACAGTACCATGGAATAATAATTTGCATATCTTTAATCTAGCGTTAACTCAGTATTCAAAGTACGAAACATCTTTTCTGGATATAATTAGCACTAATTATACAACATTACCTCAACAGGTTATGAAGAAGTTGACTGTTCGACTCCGCTTGTGATGCAACCGTTACAATGAAGATTTTACCATCATATTCCAGTGTTCATACAAGAGAACTTTCCTGTTTAACAAACGAATTCAAATACCTTACTATATGCACAAACTCACTAGCAGCTATTTATTCTATTAAATGTCTATACACTATGCATCCAGTTGTTCAGTTAATACACAAAACTCTCAATAAACTTACGACTCACGCTAATCTGGATTACATCCCATATCAGCATTATAAACAACGAAAAGCTGACCAAGCAGCAAAACAAGAGTAGAGCGTAGCAAAAACATTGGAGCAGATGACTTCAGGAAGTACGGCCAAATATTAACCCCATATCTATTACAAATCTGAACAATAAAGTTCACGCTGCTCTAGTCCCCTCCCCCAGTTGAACCCATTCTGAGAATGTTTCCACTACCAGAATAAGCGACTGAGGCACCAGCTTAGTGTTAACCGTCAGGAAATGCTTAGTCTTCCCATACAGCAATCAAGGGTTATTGACTTTCTTCAGTTCATAGGATTGTATTGTAAATTATAATTTAAATCCACTGAATTGTATATAAGAACACTGCTGCATTAGTTAAGTTATATTTTGTATATTTATTTGTACCTATAGCCCTTAGAGTAATAATCAACATAGAGAGGGCTATTCATTCATAAACACGATTATTTTTGCGGCCAACAATTCTAAACGCCAGTAGTGAAATAATTAATGAATTACAAAAAGTGGGGATGGTAGCTACATGGCCTTGGTAATTTCGGCTGTTTTTCTGACAAACTTGGCACCGACGAACCATGATAGTCCAAAAACATTAAATTAATCAACTTAAATGTTTATTTTGTCACTAAAAGTTTTGAAAAACACATCAAAACGAAAGAACTAAATGTTTACTCTCTAGTCGTAATGGCGCTCGCATAAACAAACCACGTTTGACATTATTTACTACAATATTACGACGTCTTCGAAATGATCGTCGATCACAGTCTGACGATATTTGCGTCTCTTTTTATATGGTAATTAAACAAGGACAAAACTACTGAATAGATTAACCTCGACACATAAAACAGGTACTGACATTTTGAGAAATGTTGCCACTTTTATTTATTACCATAAAGGTATCTAAGGTTATAAGAAATAAGTCTTATTAATTAATTTTAAAAGCGGCGATTCAAATGCATAAATTAGTATGAATTTTTTTATTTACATAACGTTTTAACAAATTTTCAATTAAACTTCTAATTTCATTTTTCCTGCAACTGAAGAGAATTTGTAAATATGGCAAAGCAGTGGAAGTATCCGCAAGTGAGCTAATGTGACTCGATGTTTGGGGCAGGAAAAAATGAAAACAAACACATCTATTTTATTTGTTAATCTGAGCTATAGCCTATGTATATGTTTTTGTGTCATTGATAAACGCTGCCGAGACACGTCAATATGAATACGAAATAAACGGTTTTAAGGATTAAAACCAACTTTTTCGCATCTGTGAGACGCCCTGAACAATACCCTATCATAAAATTGTCTCTTGCATACATACACTTCGGAGGCTGTATCGTGCTAACAAACTGAAATTTCTGCAAACATGACCAAAAATGTGGTACTTCTAGTTCCATATCATTCGTTATACTGGCTCTAGTGAGCTGAAAATAAACAAGGTTCATCTATACGATGCCCTGAACAATATCCAATCATAAAATTGGTCACTTGTATACACTCCAGAGGCTGTATCGTGCTAACAAACTGAAAATTCTTCAAAAATGACAAAACTGTGGTATCTTCAAGTACCATAGCACCCGTTGTACTGGCTCTAGTGAGCTTAAAATCAATAGGGTCCATCTACGAGAAGCCTTGAACAATATTCAATCAAAAAATTGGTGACTTATTCCATTCCGGAGGCTGTATCGTACTAACAAACCGACATTTCTCCAAAATGGTTAAAAATGTAGTATATCTGGATTTATAGGTCCAGTTGTACTGGCTCTGGTGAGCTGAAAGTTAATAGGGTTCATCTGTCAGACACCCTTAACAATATCTAATTATGAAATTGGTCACTTGTATACACTCCGGAGGCTATATCGTGCTAACAAACCGAAATTTCTCCAGAAATTATCAAAAATGTGGTACTTCAGGTACCATAGCACCCGTTGTACTGGCTTTGGTGATCTGAAAATTAATAGGGTTCATCTGTGAGATGCACTTCGGAGACTGTATCGTACTAACAAGCAATAGTTACAAAAAGTGGCCGACGACATACATACAGGATTTTTTTATAAAAACCCGTTTTTCGTGTTTTTCTCACTGAAGAAGGTAAAAAAAACTCAAAACTGGAAAAGTCCAACTTTTTTCTGGTAAACCAATACTTTTCTCGCGTCGTAGTGTTGGCGAAAAAGTAATATAATGAAAACTCACAGTTTTACTTTTGATATTTTAACTAACAAAATAATTCTTGAAATAATATGATTTCTAGAAAGACTAAAAAGGAAAAATAGGTAGAGGGTGATTCATAATGAATTGTACACAGAGCAATGATAGACTCCTGACATCAAAATATGACGATTGGCCAAATACGACCTTAGTAAAATGTTGATAGTTAACTATCTACAGGGTGGTTGAGTTGGAATATTGTATTAATGATTCTGAAATATTTCAGTAGCCGCTTCACTGATATGGATGAAATTTTGGTAATAGGGGATTTTCGAGGTGGTTAATGTCACCATTCGGTTATTTTTGGCCTACTCCACGAGGGGGCGCTTCATACTACAACGGAGTTCACTTTTATGACTAAAAGTTTTTTATGTTATTTAAGAAACATGTGGCGACATGCTAAATTTGTGCAGACAACATTTATAAATAAAGAAGGTATACTTGTTTACTTGATAAATTCAACCGTTTTCGAGAAAACAATAAAATATTATTTTAGAGCAGATTTTACCATTAAGTTAATAAATTTGACTTTAACAACAGTTGAATATGTGTGTACTATTTTATTAAATTATTGATAACTTTGACACAAAATAAATTACTCCGTATAGGTTCAATAACTAGAAAGAAATAACAGGGAAATGACAATAATAATAACCGTAACATTAAATCTACAAAACAAATTGTATAACATATTAAGATGAAAATACATATTATTACTTCAATAAATGTTCAAAGTGACCTCCGTTGATATCAATACATTGTCTAATTTATTTTGATAATGAATGCCTAACTTTGAAGAACTTATTCGGTTGCTTTATGATGTATTGGGAGGTATTCTGTATTTGGTGTCATAACTCCTGTCGATTGTTTGGGAATCAACTAATGCTTTCATATGTCGCCAGAATTAATAATCGATTTGATTAACACTTTAACCCCTGTAGACACTTCCAAAAACAACTTCAACCTGAACTGAGATCTCAATTTCAAAAATTTGGCGTCAAAATTACTTATTAAGAGAATATTTTTGCAATGTATGAGATTTTGTCACTTTTTAGTAATTTTGGAATGCGTGTTTGTCTTTGATACGCATAGTGCACGGAGATTAAAATTTTCTAATATCGTATATTTTAACCTGCGTGTATTAAAATCAATACACATTTATTTATATCTCGTTTATTCAAAATATAATAAAACTTACAGATAAAGAAATGTCATTATTTTAGAGATACAGTATGTGTTTTGAAAAAGCAAGCTAAACATACAAATTTTTTGTCAGCACAGGCGGCACATTTAGTATTACATTGTTCTGCATGCTTGGAAGCATGCGCTCTTCCGAATCTTTCTGAGTAATGGTTATAGCATACCACGCACCGTCCTCTCTTATCTTGTTCATCTAATCGATGTGTATAGGTTGGTTGAGTAGGAATATCTACCTCGTCTTTGCATAAACCCTCAACAAGGCTCTTTCTAAAAGTCGTCACATCCATTTTTTTTGTCCAAAGCTGTATTATACAATTTTAATGCGTTAACAACGCAAGTACTAGCAACTATCTCGATCCCCACCTTTCGATACCATTTTATAGATCGTCTGATAGGATTACTATACGAAGATATTTGATCAGAGACATCAATATACGACTTAACAGAGTTGTACTTGATTATGGTAGAAGGTTTATTTTTCATTCCAGATCTTGCCTGAACCTCAGTCATTTCTGGACATGATTTAGTAGTTAAAAATGCAACATCTCGTTTGTCTACCCACTTACCAACAATAACTTTGGTGTTGCTCTCTTGACATATCATTTCCCCGCGGTTTAGTTTTTTCTCAAAAACACGTTTTGGATTATATTTCCTATTTTTGCGTAGTGTCCCGATCAAATGAGTTTCATTATCGTTGAGTTGATTAGCCAGACTAACACTTGTATAGTAATTGTCGGTGACTAAGGTTCTTCCTATCTTCAAAATTGGTTGCATCAACTCCATTACTACTTGAGTTGCTATTGGCTGATCTGTGGGACGGATTTGCTTTCCAGCGTAAATCTTCAAGTTGTATGTATATCCGCCTTCGGCACACAACTTAAAGATTTTTATACCATATTTATGGCTTTTTCCAGGAATGTACTGCAAAAATGAAAGCCGTCCTCTAAATGGTATCATGGATTCGTCTATGCACACATATTTTCCTGGTACCAATGCCGCCTGAAAATTTTTGTTACAAATGCTCAAGAGTTTCTCTAGTTTGAAGAGTCTGTTTCCTTCTGGGCATAATTCATTGTCTGAAAAATGTAAACACGACAGTAGGGCTTCAAATCGGCAACGTGACATATGTGTAACTTTGTATATGCAACTTTTATGGATAAAACTAGTGCTCCAATAATCTTTCAGTCGAGGTTTTGGGTTCAGTCCCATCCATATAAGTATTCCAATAAATTTTAAAATTTCATTGCGATCAGTGTCAGTCCAGTTAACAAGAATTGAGTTTTTCGAAATCGATTCCTTGGCGATATCATCGATAAATTGTTGGTAGGCATAGCGATTCGTTTCTATTACGAAGAGATCAAGCAATTCGTCAGAAAATAGAAGTCTATAGAAAGAAAGCGGACTGTCGTCATGACGAGTTTGGACGATTGCACCTAATGTATATTTCTCTTGTGGCGCTGAAAATAAATTCAGATTTCCCACCACATCATTCCAAATAACATTCTGCCGGATTGCTTGAAACAGTCAGAGTTCGACCCTGCTTATATCATATTTAAAATCGTTTCTGTCAGCCCAGAGTTTTAGGGATAACTCTGCCATCATCCTTCTGGCGAAGTGGTGCGGGCTGTAACCAACCCTGTCTTCACATCTTGACTACAATTTTATATTTGTTGCTAAGTAAGTGTGAAGAGTGTAAAGTTTTGTTATCATATGAAACAAAATGAGCGCCTACCTTTTTAAAAGTCCGGTAATTAGATTTCTTGACAGTTTTGTTGCTGTATATTTCATGGGTGTTAAGGGTTTATTTTCTTTCTCTTGTGGTTTTTATTGTAGATATAAGTGACCGTGGGACTACTGATTTTTGCTTTTGTTATCATATTGGGGTGTTAGCAGTAATCCAAAAAAACTGCCCGCTTTAGCTGATAAGTGCTATAACTTATCAGGGTTCGATTGTATTCGACTCCTTGACTTTGTCTAAAACATTTTACTAGTGTTAGATTAAAACATATATTTGCTTGCTAATTATTTTATACATACTTGTCTCTCGAGATAGTTGTATATTTGTTGACCATTTATATACCATGTCATGGCTTCAGTAAGTATTTCCATATCGTTGAGAAACTTCTGTTTAAGACTTGGTTGTCATTAGAATATATTGTAAACATTTACCCATATGACGTTAACTGTTTGATTACATCTGATTTGTATGATAATTCCGGTTATTTTGGCTTTGTGCATCAACATATGCGGGGGTACTATGGTACTATTATTGTTCAAAATAATTTAAATAATTTATAATACTTATAAGAATCGTTGTATGGTTGTTGTTGAAAAGTCTGGTTAGGTTGAATTGTCAATTTGTTCGATGACGGATACGTCGTAGATAGCTGTGTTCGTTTGACGTTTCGCAATGGGAGTAGTCGAGATGTCTGTCTAGCATTTGTGGTTTGACTTTACGAGTTATAGATAACTCATTATGCTTACAGATTTCCTCTCCGATGTGCTCGTAGATGACATGCGAACTGTTATTATTAATTCTTTTGGGTTTACTTGACTTTTTGTTCGATGTCTTAAGCGGATTGTGGTTCTATGTTCTGTGGTTAAGACGAATTTCTGTCAGCTGGATTGCTATTGGTTGGAAAACTTACTCGAGTTGCGTTGTAGAGAGAAGTTAAGTTACTTGGGTTATTGGCGCATCGAGAATCGAGGACTTTCTCTTCTAATCAAGATTTCGAGATGGCTTCATGCGTTTCAGTTCTCAGTAATATGTTGATTTATTAATGGTATTTGAAACCATCCCAGTTGGGGATAACAATCAAGATGTTGTAAATTGATTCGGGAAGCTGGTGGTGGCTGTATTTTTTTTAAAGATTTGATGGATATTGGCCGTTTTGGAAACCACGCTGTCTGACCCTTTTTTTTGAAAGGATTTTTGACTGAAGTCCGAACGTAGTCGGGATTTGGATAGCTCATTTCCATCCTCGTATTTGATGAGACTGTTGTAGGAGTTTTGAGGAAGTTTAGGCCCCCAATTAGAGGTATGTAAAAGAGATCTTATATGTATATTTTTTGCAAAGTATGTTTAGACATTTTTTGCTCATTTTCTATTAAAGAAAAGCATTTAAAGTTGTAACTATTAATATATTTCAATTCGTTGTAAAGTAGTATATATTTCTGTACAGTTCAGGGGTATTTTGTCGTTTTGAACCGCAAAAAAATATCTATGTATTTTTTATAGCTACTTTTTCTGACTGTTCTACTTATGATTGTATATTTGATATTCGTCACATGAGTTTAACTCTCAAAGTATAGGTATAGATGTCAAGTAGTTTTTAGTAAATTGTTTTATAGAATGATTAGCATATTACTTATAGGATATCAGCACATGTACTTGCAATATTCTTAGTTGAATAGTTGAAATGTATCATTGTTTCATATCTCTACATACTGAAGTAAGGTGTGATCACACATTAGATAATTCTTGGCATATTGATATAATTTTTCAGTTTGCCAATCAGTGCTATGCATAAGATTAATTTCTTAGTTATCGCTTAGATTTTGTATATATTTTATTCACATAGTAGTCATTCAGGTTTTTAAGTAAAACTTTATCTCAATGAGTAGAACACTAGGGAAGAAGCATTTTCTGGTTCCATATGTAAATAAAGTTTTTCTATGCCACAGAAGCAATACTTTAGTATATTAGATAATAACTCTTTGGGGGAAATGTTTAATTTCACTTTAGCTATTATTTTCATCTTATTTTAACAACACGTCTGGTGTTGATAATAATATAGTCTGGACACATAGCCTTCAGCTGGTTCAGTCGTTTAATAGTTTAATCGTTGATGATAAAATTTTAGTAATTCGATGTTATCTGTACATTTAAGGGTTGTTCCTAGAGGGATACCTAACTTTTTCCTGGAGGGATACCATATTTTTGGATTATTACCTTTTCCTGAAGGGATACCTTCTTTTTTTGGAATACTCAAGTTTTCCTGGAGGGATACCTTCTTTTCTCTTGGATACTTACCTTTTTCTGGAGGACTTTACCATTTGGTTCCGCCTGGACCGGGGTGAAGATGCGATCACCGTTCTTCCGGATGAGAAGATGATGAGGGGATAACATGGGGTGGATTTAATTGTATATATATATTTTTTCTTTTATGTAACATATATTTTCTAAAACTTATCGTGTTGAATCACATCCAACCTGAGTTACAGTAGGTCGCCTTGGTACCAAAGCTATCCCCTGAATTAAGGTCTGTATTATTATTATTATTATTTTTTTGCGTTGATGACGTATGTTATATCCTAGCTAAGTGTAAGCACATGTATAACTGATAACTGGTGTTTTGTATAGCCCAGTTATATTTCATTTTGCGTTTTTTTTATTATTTCACATGTATAATTGATAACTGGTGTTTTGTATAGCCCAGTTATATTTCATTTTAGTTTTTTTATTAGTTCACTTATTAGCTAATTCAACGACTTGACAGACGTTATAGTCCAGTCGTTCTTCATCTTTTTTTTTAATATTTAAAAAGTTGACAAGAAAATTTAAGTATCTGTCTTTTGAAAACTTTTTGTTAGTAAATAAACACGTTGGTAAGTTTAGATACCTGTTTTCTTACTCATTCCTATTAATTTGCTAGGTTTAGGATAGGACGAACATTTTGGCCGAGCAGAAACCTAGCTGGCGCCCATTTTATTTTTAAAACATCCCGGATAACAGAAAAAAAACTCACTCCCACTCACCGACTAAGTGAGCTGAAGGCCCGAAAGGTTGTCACCAGGGACAGCTGGACTTACCTGTCACCCATAGGGTCCATACTAGCGAAGCTAGTGACCAATTTGGGTGGTTACATGCTCTAGGTGCATTATTATGAGGCGTGTTTGTAGTCTGCCCATCATCTAAATTCCCGTTTCGATCTTCGTCGTCACTACTGGTACCCTAGAACTATACACAAGTAACAAAAATAATTATGCTCCAAATAAAATCAATATTATACCTGTCGCGGCTGTTCTTGATTTTTTTGTTTTTTACGTCTATGACCGTTCTCGGAAGAATCTTCACTGGAATCATCAGAACTCTCAGCGTAACAGGTATCTGCATCTGAATCGTCGAGAGGCTCATCAATATCGCTAATATCACTCAGATTTTCAACTAAATCTTGAAGCTGTGAATCTGTGAGTGGTCGTTTTCTTCCACCCGGCATAATTACACAGAGAAATGCAAAAAAGCAACAACCACGCGTAAACTATAAAACACAACTGACCTTGGAACGAATGTTTATCCGTTAACGGCTGAACCCTGTTTCCGAACCATGTTGCCAAACTTAACAATTTTTTTTCTCAAATAGGGACAAAAACTAGTTGCCACAGCCTAAAGGTAGTAAATCGCCCATATAGATGCGTGATAACTGTGGTCACGAGAAATACACAGTCGACTAAATGCGCCAAACATCTGTGTATCAAAAAAATACACACAGGTAGAATTGAATATTTTTTTGTGTATCACTTTTAATACATATAGGGGTTAAAGTGCTAAAATCGGGCTACGAGCTGGCTACCGAAATTTACTGCCCCTACGAATCCATCGATGAGGAAACTGCAAATTCAAATAATTACGGACTTCACGGGAATAGTGAGCTGGAGCTCCATCCTGCATAAACCACAAGTTCCCTGTAATGTCTAAGTGCCACGTTATTATTTCATTGTAAATTTATGTTTGTAGGAAGTTCAGATAAGAATTACCGTTTAAATGTGGTGGTAATTCATATGGACTAACTAAGCGATCGCTTACAACCCACACCACACATTGATTTTAAATTCGTGCTGAAAATGTGATTCTTTTGGTCAATTTGGGTTTTCCACATTTCAGTGATGGGAGTTCCTCCAATTAAATACTCCTCTTCTGATGAACGTTGATGTATCCGTAAATAAAATATTCTCGAGAAAATTCTGATTTTCCCTGTGTCCATTAAGAAGAAATTCTGAAAATTCTTTTCTAGCGGGAAGATCTATGTCTAACAAGTTCTGCACCGAGGTAAAATGAAACGATCTTAAATTTTCTTTCTTGAGTATTCTGGATATGGAATATTGACTTATTCCTGTACCTATTGCCAATCTCCGTGTACTTACTTCAGGATTTCCAGCAACTTGAATTAAAATTTCATCCTCTTGATCCGCGGCAATAATTTTTGAACACCCCGTGCTCCTCTTAGGACGAAACTCTCCAGTTTCTCCTAATCTGTCATAAATATGTTTAAAAATTTGATGGTTTGGTTGGGGCCTATTGTGATACAATCGTAATTACGTTCGGCAGGCACGTCTATCACAAAAAATTGTGCGTTAACGTAAATCATATCTCGCATTTCATTGAAATTAACTGTCTCGACCCTTACTTCGTGGAATTTGCTCATATTAGTGTTTTAAATGAAACTCACGGTTTCTAGTTAATTCCACAATATAATAAAAGTTTTTGGAAATTCTAAAAAAATGAGGATGATATTGATTTATCGAAACAATTGTCAATTTTTCAGAATTTTCAATAACTTTTATTATATTGTGGAATTAACTAGAAACCCTGAGTTTCATTTAAAACACTCGCATTTCATTGTTTATAAAGTTGTTGTGGCGGGGCATCATGGTAAATAAAAAAAATAGTTTAAAATTCAACGTGTCAATTAGATGTACGTATTGTTAAAAGATTTTAATAATACTTTGAAATGAAAGTAATACGTGTTTGTTATCTTAATATGCTGAGAAATTTAGTTTGTAAATTTACACCTATTAATCTTGCCGTATAATTTCTTAGTTGTTTCGTCCTCGTTATTGCATGTGTATCGAGTAATTTATTTTTTAGACGACGCCATCTGAAAGTTGCTCGTTCTGTATTCATTTACATACCGAAAGTTGCGTTTTGAGTGTTCCATGACAGTTGACAGTTTCACTCCGATGATTTTTCATAATCTTAAATTTTTAATTTTCTGAAATTAGTTGTTTCATCCGAAGTTTTGTCTAAATTAATTAATAACAATGAAAGATGATGAAAAAGAAAACATCAGCGATGAAGAGTTATTCGAATGCACGCCACCTGATCTTTTGGATCTTATGCGTCGTCTAAAAAATGTTGTGTACGCCGCGGCTGAAATACTACTTTGTGGGACTCGTCTGTTGCTCGCCTCGCCTCGTGATTCATAGTTACCGATAAATGAGTAAAATAATACACACACATTTTTTTGCTACGATTTAACTGTTGCTATTGTCCAATTTATTACCTTAATGATGAAATATGCTCTAAAATAATATTTTCTCGAAAACGGTTGAATTTATCAAGTTGAAACAAGTATACCTTCTTTATTTATAAATGTTGTCGGCAGTATGTCGCCATATGTTTCTTAGTTAACATAAAAAACTTTTAGTCATGAGAGTGAACTCCGTTGTAGTACGAAGCCCCTACATTTGCCACTCGAAAAACCCCAATTACGAAAATATCATCAAAATCAGTGAAACGGCTATTGAAATATTTCAAAATCATTAATACAATATTCTAATTTTACCACCCTGTAGATAGTTAACTATCAACATTTTACTGAGGTCATATTTGGCCAATCGTCATATTTTGATGCCAGGAGTCTACCATTGCTCTGTGTACAATTCATTATGAATCATCCTGTATATAGTATATAATCTAAAGATCCAACTTATATTATATTTTGAACCAATCAACAACAAAATAATTATCACTTCATAGAGAACGTAACTGAAACTTAATGGGCAAGATGTGTGTTTAAAAACAAATTAAATTTAACGATTCACACACACACACACACACACACACTTTCTTTCAGATCCTTATTAAGCTAATAATATATTTATTTTTTGTGTAATTTAATTTGTTAATTATTTTCATCGGCTAAGTTCTAATTAATTATTTTACTTTTATCCCATGCCAATGAGTTTATTCATGGTACTCATTGTTCAATCTTTATTAATCTTACAGATTAGGCCTATCTTTGAGGTTACTACCTATTAATTTTATTTCATACTAACAGGTCTGAAGATTTACAAATGTTGCTGTTGATTTGCTTGTTTGTGGTCCAAGTCCATACCCAACCATTCTAATGTTTTGTAGGGAACTCTATATTTCCCCAAGTTGGACGCTACCAAATTCTAATATTTGAAAACAATATATTTACAGCACGGGTTCGGGATCATTTTTTATATAAAATAACATGGGAAATCGCTAAGGTTCATTCTGCACTTTTTTTACTAGGGGAAAGTCGTGTAGCAACGGACAGCGGGTATCATCGGACGTTTACCGTTTTTTGTTATTTGTCGTTTTGCCGCTTCCATAGCATGGTTGCATGAACTACTTCGATGCGTGTAGCAACATATCTTCAGTTGACCTCGATACGTTGTGCGGTTCAGACAATAAACATTTGTATGTGATTTTTTTTATTTCCACGTGGACAGAATTAAAGTTGATGTCCTGTTTTTCTTAATTGGTGAGTGTTTAGTGGGTGTCCTCTACATAACGCGTGCATATATGAGTAGTGAATATAAAAATGTGGTCATATTACTCTGAATTTCAAATACCTACCAGTAAATGGTTAATTGATTGCTAGCTGCATGTCGGGTGTCACCGGACACAAACATTTCGGGTATGACTGGACGCAAAATAATTTCAATATTTTGTTACAGAACATATGAAATGCCGAAGTTTATTAATAAAAATATATGAGGGCAATGGAATCAAGAGTATATGAGAACAGCAGTTAGAAAAGTGCTTGATAACGAGTTAGCAATAAGAGATGCTGCAAAATGTCATGGTGTTCCTAAAAGTACTCTTGCTGATAAAGTAAAACACTTGAAAAATAACGAAGGAACATAACTTATTCCAAGACTTGGACGATATCGCTGCACATTTCCCGCCAACTATGAACAGGAGCTTGTGAACTACATGCGGGATTTGGATAGTCGCCTAATGCCCCTCACCAAAAAATAATTCTTAAAACTTGCGTTTGATGTGGTGGAGCGCTTAAAAATTCCACATAGATTCAACAGGGAAAGAAATACTGCTGGGAAAGACTTTTACTACACTTTTCTCCAGCGCCATCCAGAGCTGTCTTTAGGAAATACCGAGTCAACGAGTTTGCAGAGAGCAGTAGGCTTCAATCGACCACAAGTTGCAAGATTTTTTAACAAACTTGAAGATCTAATGCAAAAATATAACTTCCGAGCCAATAAAATTTTCAACGCTGATGAAACCGGTGTGTCTACAGTCCACGAGTGTCGGCAGAAAGTCGTCTCAATAAAAGGCAAGAAACAAGTTGGCAAAATGACTTCTAGAGAAAGGGGCCGCACTATAACGGTCTTATTGTGTATCAATGCAACAGGAGATGAATTTATACCTCCACTATTCATTTTTCCTAAGAAAAAAATTATTGACCGACTGAAAATTGGAGCTCCGGAGAATGCCATCTGCCATGCACAGGACTCTGGCTGGATGAATGGTGATTTTTTTTAAAAGGATTCAGAAATTTGTAAAATTCACACGTTCATCTGAACAGGAGCCAGTTCTTCTAATTGTCGATGGGCATTGCAGCCATAACGATTTTCAAGTCATCAACTTTGCCCGGAAAAACCATGTCCATATGTTAAGCTTACCCCCTTATTGCACCCATAAGCTGCAACCTTTGGATGTGCGTCTAATGAAGCCATTCAAGGATGCCTACAATGAAGCAGCGTCTCGATGGATGAGGCAAAATCCGTTTATGAGAATTAGTTATTATGAAATCGCAGGCCTGGTGAACGACGCCTTTACGAAAATTTGCAGGATTGACTTATCTAAGAAGGGTTTTGAGTGTAGCGGCATTTATCCACTGAATTCGCAGATTTTCACGGACTTGGATTTTATTGCATCGCAAGGATTGGACGTCCCAGAATCAAGGGAAATTCATGCATTTACATCCACTATTGTTAAGAGATGTAACGAGACAGAAAGCGAGCCAATAGACTCTCTAGAGTTTCCAAAAATACCAACTTTACCAAATACTCCACCAAAGCTCAACGAACAAGAACTTCCTGGTATATCTGAAAATAAAACGCCCTCAAAAAGTCGTAAAACTGCACGTTAAATGAAACTTGCCAACCTTCGACTTCCAAAACCAGCTTCCAATGTTCTGAACAAAGAAATCCCACGAAATACGAATTTCGAAGATCTTCTTAAAGAAATTTCACCAATTCCCAATGCTGCTGAACGTAGAATGGTTTCAAGAAAAAGACGTGCTGAAAAAAGTGAAGTGCTTACTTCCACTCCATTTAAAAATTGGCTGGAAAAGAAAAATAGAAATAAGGCTAAAGGGGTAAAGAAAAATTTAAGTAAAAATGTTAATCTATTTGAGAAGAAAGTTGCACAAGGACAGAAGAAGAAAAAGCACATAAAGAGAAGACTAAAGAAACCCAAGAACAGAAAAATAGGGAAACTTATTGTGTCATTTGTCAAGAGTGTTTCGACGAAGACTGGATCCAGTGTTGTGAGTGTAAAAACTGGGTTCATGAGGCTTGTTCTGACGTGGAAAAAGGTCAAAAGTATCACAAGTGTGATAACTGTTAATATTTTTATTTTTTACGGCAATATCCACAATTTTTTTTTTCGTGTCCGGTATTACCCGCCAATTTTTCATAATTTTAAAATGTTTAATTTCTTTTTTCAAAGGATTTTCCTTTATTTTATGAAGTTGATGTTTGTATCTTTTTAGACATGTAATATATATCTAAAATAAAAATTTGACTGTAAATTTGTCGAACAAGTTTCTTAATAAAGATATGTTTTGCAATATTTTGTTATCATGTCCGATGCTACCCGTCTTCCCCCTACTCCAAGCTCATTTGGCCACCTGATATGTATGAAGAATATATGATTTAATTATACAGAGAATAATCGTATTGAAGATCGAGTTAAAAAGGCAATAGGATGTATCTCTTTTGGTCGAATATCTCTTCGATTATACGGGGATGATATTTGTAATAGATATCAAAGTTTCGACATGCTAATATCCTTATTGTGTAGCGCGCGCGTACGCACGCACGAACATACACACCCTCACACACATACATCCTATCTGCGCATGACATTACATCTTGACATATGACAGCTGACAGATGGCATAGAACACATGACAGCTGATACATGACAGATGAAACAGAACATATGTTAGATGACAGATGGCGCCACTTCCGTTGCACTTTACCTCCTTTTGAAATTTAATTATCTCCAATACGACTAATGTATAATTATATCATCATCGTATAATAAAAAATATATTCGACAGAGACGCTTTCTAACGCCTTTTTAATATGATCTTCATTACGACTATACTCTGTATCATATTTTTCAACAATCTCCATTACGGCTATACCCTGTATAATAAAAGCGTCAATTGTTTTTGATGATGTTTGAAGGTCACCAGCCACCAGATAGCTCAGGTGGCCGAATGACCTTGGATTAGCTAAAAACGGGCAAAATGAACCTCGGCGATTTCCCATGTTATTTTACATGATGTTTATAAGCCTACAGATATCTTGATGAGGTATATTATCCCATGTCTCGATTAGTGCTTCTTTTAGTTGTTAAAGGGTCTGAGGTGGATCTGGGCGCTTCCGAATACGTACTATAACGTCCATAAATATTCTCACTTCTTGTGAATGAGAAATGCAAAACCAGACGACAATAGCATGTGTTTCTTATTTGAATTTTGTGAGAGAACAACTTCGTCCCAACTTTTGATATACAAGGTGAAGAAATGTTTAAAAAAAGTTGTTTTCACTTAAAATCTATACGTGTACATTGTGGCAAACAAAGAATGTACGTTTAGTCTCCAATTTTTTTTTATCTTTTTTAACTGGCCTAAAATGTTTGTACTTCCTTTCTTATGCTTATAAAGAGCAGACACTAATTGGATACCGGTATCAAACACCTCGTTTATTATGTTTAACCGGGTTTCTGGTAGGTAGGTAGGTAGGTAGTGAGAACATAATATAGTGTTTAAAGGTAATTTTGTATTTACTACTCAATAATTATCATTGGATGAATAATTAAATTCGTTTGAATTATCGTATAGTGTAACAAAATGTGTAGGGTAATGTGGGTAGTTTTAAATAGATAAATAAAAGTTTTCTTAAATATACAAGGTTATAACCAAAATGTTACTACTAGCGTCATCTATCAAACTTTGTCAGCGTTAGAAAGGTACATGTTTTTCTTTTGAACTCATCTAAATACATGTTAGTGGATTTTCAGATTATATAATTCCGAATGTTTTAATAACAGCAGTTTTTTTGCCGTTAAAAAATAATGAAACAAAGTTTGAATTAATGAACTGTGAAACTTTATTCTATAACTAGCTGAACCCGGTAGACGTTGTCCTGTCATCTCACGAATCCTTGTCACAAATAATATTTGTTATTATTATTTATGTTATTAATCAATGTTTATTAAGAGGGGCCTCTTGTTTTAGGAACCTGAAAACAGTTGGCACCCGTGACTTGCAACAAAATTTAGGTCATTTTGTAACCAACAAATCTAAAGAACGTAGTGAAATTAAGTGTTGAAAATTTAACACAATATAACTTGGACCTTTGTCTTGGGGATCAGGTATTTTGGTTGAGTTTTTTTATGTTATAAAAAAGATATAAGCCATTAAGTGATGGTGTGATTTTGACAGTTTTGACAATTTGTAGTCACCAACTTGGACACCAAAACCTGATCCCCAAAAGGAAGCCTAGAAAATTCGATTCTGAAAATATGAAATCTCAAATGATTGTATTTTTTGAGATTTGTTGCACGCAAATTTTTGCAAATGAACAACTTTTTACTTTAGTTCAACCGTTCCACCGTCTTGATGCATGGCGCTGTATAGAACTTCAATGACAGAAGACGACGGTCAATTCATAGACAAATAATATTATCACTTTCTCTATGGGTCAAATGCTGTTGTCATATGTTTTGTGTTCATAAAAATATCTCAAATTTATAGTTTAGTGTGTATTGTATTTGTAGGTGATTATAATTAAGTAATTTTCATGCTGAATAAGTAAATTTGTGCTCCGTAAATGCTGTTTATATTTACTCCACAAGATTGTGTTTAGTGTAGCCTAGACTCCTAGACATAAAATAATCCACAAATATTTTTAGCTGTTGCTAGTGATTCCACAAGTGCATATTTATTGATCCCCTTTTGGTTCCTCCAAGAACCTGTACACAGCCACAGATTGCATCTGCATAACATCGGCCTTCTGAGTTCTACTAATTTAACAAAATAGAAATTTCGTATTCTATTCAAGGAGTAACATAATATGTAATCTTTTATTTTCGAAATGCAGGAATAAAAATGTTATATATTTCTTATCTTCAATTTTTCCAGGTTATGTATTGAAATGTTATACTTTATATTTATATTTGTATACTTCTCAATTATTCAAGTAAATTATAGCAAAAGTGTTTTCTTTTATTGAAATCAAAATCAATTATGCAATATGTTTGTTTAATTGTAGTATTACAAATTTGAAGTACAGAGAAAGTAAGTAGGTAGTTTTTATATTTATTATAATACAGAATGTCTGCTTTTCCACTGACCCCTCTTAATAATTCAAATGAATAGTAGCAAAGAAATGCCAATTAATTAGGTAAACTATAAAAATGTTTATTATAGCAATAAACAGACATATCCGCTTTTTCATTGACCCTTATTAATTATTCAAAAAAATTAAAGGAAAAGTTGGTGTATGTTTTTATTGAAAAGAAACAAGCAAAAAATATTTTATAAAAATATCAATAAAATTATTATTACAAATTTAATGTATTTGTCTTCATATTTATTAATACATGGCAACTGAAGTTCGTCTTCAATTTTTCTCTACCATTTCTCCTCAAAACAAAAAGAAAAGAAAAAGTTTATAAAAATATCCATTTTTTACGTTTGTATACTCACAAAGGAGTGGTGACCCCAACCACATTATTGAAGTCTGGATCCATGTATTTATAAAGACTGAAAAAATATTATTTAAATATTTTCTTTAAATAAATTATATTTTTACTTACAATAGTATTTTATGCAACGATCATGTAATGATAGCTATTAATACACGAGCATGTTGTAGGATACGAAACGACCCGCAGGCGAGTTTCGTATATAACATGCGAGTGTATTAATTACCATTACATGAAAGTTGCATACATTATTGTTTCTACTCCCATTATTAACTATTATTTAATTAATAATTATCATTTATTACAAAAAAAAGAACAGTGAAGGGAAATTCAACAAATAAATTTGAAACTTTTGAACATAATAATAATTATTTAGTCTGCTTTTTTATATATACCTAAATTATTTATTGTACTATTTTTAAAATTTATTTGGGAAGCTCATCTAAAAAATGGTAGGATATGGGTAGGAATAGAATCCTTACAATAAAACTACATAACTTTTTTAACCTACCATTTACACCGCTGGCCCATGGCTTCTCGCGAATTTAACGATTAAAATTGCATTTATAATTTTACATTACTGATCAAAATTTAAATTCTTTCAATTGATTTAATTAAGTACATAGTTACGAAAAAATAAATTGATTTCCAGATGCTTGGTTGGAAAACCTAATTTCATCTGGTAAAAATATTTTCGATTTTGTATCAATAAATTCTTAGGATTTATGTTCCATTGCAACATGCAACTTGGGATATTTTGATACGTCAACATAATTCTTCATATTTAAAAGATTTGGCAATTGAACAATGTGTGCATACAGATGATTGTTACATTTTCTTTTGTAATTCTTCAAAATATACTAATAATTAATTTTATAAATGATGAAAATTATAAATAAATTCATAAAATATAAACTGACAGTTGTCAAATTAAGTGTCACTTTACTAAAAAGTAGAGTGATTCTATTGGCTTAAAAATCTGTACCGTAATGAAAATCTGTATCATAATGAACTTCATTATGATACAGATTTTATTCTCTTAATAAGTGTATTATAAAACACGAGTAGAAAAAATTAGCAAAAGTATACAAATAATCCATTTTATCTTGGAATCCATATTACAAATTTGATATACATAAGTACTGAATACAATTTCATTGTTTTTATGCATACATGGCAACTGAACTTCATCTTCTATTTTCTTAATCCTCAGACAAAAAAACGAAAAGTTTATAAACTATCCCTTACAGTTACATCAGGCTTCGTTTTAGATATAGATTTTACTTACTGAATAGCTATAGCAAACACTGCTATATGAAAGGTATTTGGACCTATGCGGGCAGTTACATCAGCTTTCGTTTTAGTGAAATTGTCAGTTCTGAAAATGATTTGATTTTTGTTAATAAGTCTTGGTGTCTATACTTACAGAATGGTATCACGAAACTCTGTTTCATGAAATATTAATGGACCTGCGGGGCAGTTACATCAGGCTTCGTTTTAGTTACATAATCAGAACTGTAAATGACATAAGAAAATTAGATGCGTCTTCTAAGTAGGTTTTGCCATTTTTTTACTTACAGAATAGTTGTAGCGAAAACTGCTATATGAAAATTATTTGGACCTGTGCGGGCAGTTACATCAGGTTCCACTTTAGTGAAATTGTCAGTTCTGAAAATGAATAGAAATTTGATTTTTGTAAATAAGTCTTGTTAGTATTTTTACTTACGGAATAGTATGAGGAAACTCTGTTTCATTAAAGATTAATGGACATGCGGGGCAGTTACATCAGGCTTAGTTTTAGCTACATAATCAGAACTGCAAATTAAATAAGAAAATTAGATGCTTCTTCTAAGTAGGTTTTGCCATTTTTTTACTTACAGAATAGTTGTAGCGAAAACTGCTACATGAAAATTATTAGGACATGTGCGGGCAGTTACATTAGGTTCCGGTTTAGTGAAATTGTCAGTTTTGAAAATGAAAAAAGTTTGATTTTTGTAAATTAGTCTTGTTAGTGTTTTTACTTACGGAATAGTATCAGGAAACTCTTGTTTTATTAAAGATTAATGGACCTGTGGAGCAGTTACATCAGGCTTAGTTTTAATTACACAATTAGAACTGTAAATGACATAAGAAAATTAGATGCTTCTTTTAAGTAGTTTTTGCCAACATTTTATTACTTACAGAATAGTTGTAGCGGAAACTGCTACATCAAAATTATTTGTACCTGTGCGGGCAGTTACATTAGGTTCCGTTTTAGTGAAATTGTCAGTTTTAAAAATGAATAGAAATTTGATTTTTGTAAATTAGTCTCGTTATTGTTTTTACTTACGGAATAGAATCAGGGAACTCTGTTTTATTAAAGATTAATGGACCTGTGGGGCAGTTACATCAGGCTTAGAGACTACCATTACGTTTTCTTTATTAAAATTATACGGAAAATGATTTCAAAAGTAATTATAAACAATGTTTTAAGTTTCTCCCTACATAATAATATTTGTAATAGCGTAAGTTTGGCAATTAATAAGGAGAGGCGCACTTTGCACGTCAACTTTTCTCACTAGTGTGGAAGTTTGAGGCACGAGCCGAGTGCCGCAAACACCGAAGTGAGAAAAGTACTTTTCCCACATGTTGCACACTATACTTTTTCTACAACTGCACAAATTTAAAGAATACAAGTAAATAGTTTTGTAGAAAAAGTCTAAGCATCGAGGACCACCCAACGAAAACGGCTGGGCATCGAGTATATCCTTCTGAAATCGGCTGGACATCGAGTATCCCCTACTAGAGTCTCCATATAAATGTATGTAGTGTGGGAAAAGTGCCGTGAGAAATAATATTTCTCACAGTGTGACCAATATATGGTTTTGAAATTAAGTAAGCTATGAGAAATACGCTACTTTTCATAGCAGTTGTAGAAAAACAGTTTTAAACTGTGTTCAATGTTGGATTTTATAAGATATGACGATGGTTGTCTACTTTTTAGCTTGCCTATGGCCCATAGGTAATAGTAGTTGAATAAAATTAATGAATGAAGTAGGTAACATTACATTTTAAAAATATTTTAACCATAAATGTTTTGAAACTTTGTCAAGTCAATAGTCGAAATTACCTTGCAAATTATTTGATTATATAAGCATTTAAAAAAATCAAAGAAAATAAGAACCCAAATTATTATTAAAAGATGACTTAGTAATAGTGTTACTTGTTGATATTAAAAAAAATTGTAAAACAAAGGACGACTAAAAATTTTATTTATCTACCTACTCTAGAAATGGCAATAGCGCTTCTAAATAGAATAGGACCCGTTATACTCGCTCTACTAAGGTGAAAATCAATAGGGTGCAACTGTGAGACACTCTGAAAAATATCCAATTATAAAATTGTTCACTTGTGCACACTCCGGAAGGTGTATCGTGCTAGCAACCCGGAATTTCTCCAAAAAATGTTGCACTTCAGGTACCATAGCACCCGTTGTACTAGATCTAGTGAGCTGAAAATCAATAAGGTTAATCTATAAAAAGCTCTGAATAATATCCAATCATGAAATTGGTCATTTGTATACACTCCGGAGGCTGTATCGTGCTAACAAACTGAAATTTCGCCAAAAATGTCATACTTCAAGTACCATAGCACCCGGTCTACTGGCTGTGGTGAGCTGAAAATCAAAAAGGTTCATATGTGAGATGAACAATATTCAATCATAAAATTGGTGACTTGTTCCACTTATCGAGCTGTATCGAGTGATATAGACAGGAATTTTTTCTAAAAACCATTTTTTTGTGTGGTTCTTGCTGAAAAACGTAAAATTATTTACCATTCAGGTGATTGAACATAAGTGTATCTGTCATTTTATAGATGGAAAAAAGAGAATGAGCCAACTGTTTTTTTATACAATGAAGGAAAAATGATTCAATTCTAATCTACACAACACACATGACCAAACTTTGCGAACAAGGTAGAAGCAAACTTGTACATGTTGATTGTATGTTTGCTTTTGTACTGTATATATCGATCTCCCCACAATATATACATTATTATTTGTCATTACAGATCTTTCACTTTACATTTTTTATTAGTTGTTATAATTGCTTTGTACGTTTTTTCAAACGTTTGCTATTTTTACTTGAAATTCCTCACTGTACCTTACTGTCCCCTTTCTATTAAATGTAAAGCATTGTATTACAAGTAAATATTTCTTTGTATAATAAAGAAATTTGGAAACTTTTTGTTTATATTATTTGTTTTTAGATAAAATTGAATATATTTACACATGTAGTTGAAAAAAAGAGCCTACATGTCAAATAAAATTTGAAAGCAACCAACAGAAACTCTGAAATTGATTAGATTAAGGCAAAGTTGTGACACGACGTTCTGTGTTTTCAGACTAAATGACTAAATTTGCAACTTTTCCGCAATTTAATTTTCTTAGCAAGAAACAAAGCAAAATTATAATTATGAAAACATTTTATTATGTTAATATAAATGGTACAAATTTTGAAAGGTAGAATGTTTTTGAAGTATGTATATTTTTCTTCCATTCTTGATTTTTAGAAATTCCCACAATGCTGTCACTTGGTATCCATATTATTAAATAGCACATGTCCTTTCATGTAATATGCAATGCACCTTGTATCAGGTGATTATAGTTATATTTCACAATTATCACTATTATATTTTCATCAAAATGAATTATGTAACTCTTGTCATTTGAGAGCGGTTTTAATTTATTTTCATTCAGATACTTGAAAGGTCACTCAATCAAGCATTTTTCGCTTACAAACCCATATTATCATTAAAACAAGGTTTCAAGAGAATGTTGAAAGATGTTTTGATGATACTAGAACAAACAACCAGTATTATTTATCTCATATTTTCAAATTAATCAAATAATCCAGTAATAATAACCTCAAACATAGCTTTTAAAATTAAAAAATACGGATTGCAGGATAATTTACATTATAACTATAATTTTTGATATCCGGTAGATACGATTACTTACTTTTTAACAATTTATTCCTTTAAAAAACATCTATGCAACTCTTAAATAATAAAAAATCTACACTCAAATGGAAATACTTAATACTTATGTCAACAAGTTTTGCTTGGATCATTGGATCACAGCTGTGCTGTGGTTTGGATGCAACATAAAAAACAGAGATAAGGTTTCTGTGCTCACAAAAAGTTGAAATATTTGAAACCGAAACATCCGAACAGAGATGCGTTTCTTTGAACCGTCAAGAGTGGAAAGACATAGAGAGAAAATATGTTGAATAAGTAAAAGCCGATTCAGTACTACTATGGACATCTATCGTAAATATTTTGAACCAAATAATTACTAGATAAGTAACTAGTGTTGTGTAGGTTTTTAGGTTTATATACCTGTGAGGAGGCCCCTCTTAACGTATGAAGCGTTTGAAGATAGTTTAATTACCTATCTATAAACAAAAGATATAGTAGGTATTCCTATGCCCTTAAAATGTAAATTTACTATTCGTTATGATGGAACTTACCAATTACTTTATATATCGATACTGATTCATAAACCCAAACATATTTTTTTATTATAAAAAAGACAATGTCCTTTCAATCTTCTGGGCGGTAGTGTCTTTCAAGAACTCAATTTTTAAAAACGAAATTGTTCTCAAATATCATCTGGTAACAATTCAACGCGTAATAAATTAATAAATAAATAAGATTGCTCAAGTCCGAGATTCGACACGTCTTCGGTGAGATAGAGCCACCATATCTTTGTCAAAATGTCTCGAATATTTCCTGAAAACAGCAGCAGAGCTGCGAGGGCGGTATGCCGAATATTTTATTCCATACATAAATAATCGGTACATGTCTACTTTACAATGCAATAAAATATCATCACTCGCTAAAAAAATGCTTTATTTTTAAAATAAATCGTGCTCTTATTGGGATTGGGATTGGGATTATATGCAGTGAACTGTGAATTACATAATAAATCACGATTTCCCGCCGTGCCTCACCCTATAATTTTATTATATCTAGCTCAAGTATTTATTGTCGATAGATACTCTTACTTGGTACTTCTGTTTGAAAACAAATAACAACATTTTTGACCGATTCTTGAAGTACCAAAAAATGATTTTTTTGGCTATGTGCATTGACGAATATTGAATTACATTTCCCCGCAAAACGTGACTGTGATCGACTCCATTGTGTGATTCACACCGCCCCTTTTGGCTTGCAATCAGACTAATTCATTACTTCTACTCCGGTGTCGGTCTTCATTGGTTAGAGACTCTGAAACAAGAGAGAATAAACATTATACTGAAAATAAACGAAAATTAGATATGTCAAAATCGATTTATCATACCTCGTGAAATTCCGATTTCCAGCTTGTCGGACAACATCACTTTTTGCTGTTACCAATTATTTACACTAGATTTAACTGTAGAACTCCCTATAGAATTTTTAATATAAATACCTTTGGCGTTGGTCTTATGTCATAATACTAACAACTAATTAAAATGTCCCTAACTAAGCTAACGATCCGAAAATGTCATGAATATTCAGGAGCATTCATGAACGTAGTCACAGTCATAAAAAACCAAAAAATATAATGTGATTTTTTGATAATTTTCAAATTCTTTCACTGGTACACGTAGGCCTCGAATTATACCGGAGCGCTGTTCCGGTTAGTGAGAGAAAAATTCTTAACGTTCCGTCTCGTGAAAAATAGTGTTTTACCGATCCGGTTCGTGAAATATGCTCAATAATAATCAAACATTTTACCCACACCTTTAAAACTTTTGGAGCAACTTAAGGAATCTATCAAAATAAGCAGGGAATACCCCCCACCAATCGCCAAGATTTAGGAGTATTTTTCAGTATGAGGTATTTAAATAGACTTATGATTGGTTGATTGTTAATAATAAAGATTTAGGTTGCGCAGCGTGTCATTACGTGCAATTTACTACCGAAAATGGAAAAAAATTGAGAATTTTCAAACTCTGGCAGGATTGCTTTTTTACAGAAAATGGGAAAAATGAAGAATCACAACAATCAAGCTTGCGAAAAATTTTTAGCATAGAAAATCGGAGGCTCATATTAAAGCCTTACAAATTTTAGAAAACTCCAAATGAAGGCGAATTGAAACGGCTGTTGGCACAATGAAAATGAACAAGATTTAGTTCGAAAGTGTACAGAGATTGAGACGTTGTTAGGTACGTATTCTGGTGTAACAAATATAGGCAAAATTCATAAATTACAAACTAAGTTATACCATGCTATGAATCGGATAGATAAGATGTCGACTGAGAGAGTTGAGGTAAATAAGATCTCATATTATTTTTTTTGTATAGGATATCTGGAACATTTTCACTCATTTTCTATTACAAAAAATGTATTTAATTTAACTTAGTCATGGTACATACCAAAATAATAAATATTTAAATCCGCCCCATATATTATCCACTTAACATCCCGTCCGGAAGAACGGTGGTCGCATTATATGTTCGGTCCAGGTAGAACCAAATTGTAAAGTATCCCTCAAGAAAATGAATTTCTCTGGGAAAAGAAAAGGTACTCCTCCAGAAAAACATATGCCTCCAAATTAAAACCCTCAAATCGAGGGCCTAAAAACTCCTGGAAATTCCAACAATCATCTCTTCCACACAAAGCAAAAATCGAAAAACCAACGAAGATACTAGGATTTCAGTTAAAGTCTCTCCCAATGGAGTTGATAGCAGGAATCGGGGGTTCGGACCATAAAATGGTTGTAAACCATAGTCGCGACGGAACTACACACAAAAAAAGAAAGTGTTGTAACTTAACTAGTATTCCATATATAGTGTATACTCTTTACATCGATTATCTGTGGTCAATGTCAATACTGTCAACTGTCAGTGTGAAATGTAAGGGTAGAGAAAAATAAAGCGAACTTTACGTTACGTCTTTTATTTTAATTAATTTATAACAAGTTTTCACAATTGTTGTTAGTTGTTGTTTTAAATAAGTGATCCAAATAATTATCCACAACAAAAGTATTGAATAAAACAAATTATATTTCAGTCAAACAAATTTGTTGTTTCAATATGGCGAAATAAACCTATCATTTAAAAGAGAACGCTAGTTTCTTGGATTCCAAGACCAATATTTGTTTGATACTAGAAAATATTAGATGATGTCAATTGTTATATTTCGTCCATTCAATTCTTCAGGTTTATTTGATGCAAGAATAATTTCACGCTCATCTGAGAACGTATTCCACCATCGAAGTAGCAGTACGGCAACTTTTGAAGGATTCATTGGCGAATGTGACTGCCGAAAACTGGCAAGGCGCCATAAAACATGTTGTAGCTGAGGGGAAAATGTGGGATCTTGACGACTTAATCGACGAAACTACAGAGATCGAACCTTTAATTATTAACTTAGGACAAGACGATTCTTCAGATTTTTCTGATGAAGAATTTAGTTAATAATGCTGTATTATAATTTTTTTACTTTTTACAAGAATATGTGTGTTTATAAATCTTGCACAATTACTTTGTATTTTCATTATAATATTAATTATACGAGTAATAAACGTTAAGCAAAAATCCTAAATAACCCTGTTCTACGACTATGGACCGTTTGGTTACCTGCGTATGCTTTCATTTACATTGTATTACCTATTGTTATTTGACCGATTACCGGGTGGCCTGGTCACAATTTCTTTCTTCTTAGCCTAGGTACAATGTAAAACATAAATAAGAGATACAATTTTTTGAGACACCCGACCTCCGTTTTCAGTTTATGATAGGCGATTTGTGCTATCAACTACTTTGAAACGAAGTATAATAATCTCTTCTCAAAGAGTCAGGTCGCATGGTTTCCAAAAATCAACCAATATCCACAAAATCTTGCGAAATCTCCAAAAATCCAACAGCTTCCCGAATAAAATAGGATGGTCCCCCAACTGGGATGGTTTCAAGTACCATACATAAAATTAAAAACCGTTTCTCTTACTGGCTATCATCTAGACATCTTGAAACCTACTTTAAAAGTGACAGTGATGCTAACACTTCCTGGAACCTCAAGTTCTTTCTACAACGCTGATTCGAGTAAGTTTTCCAACCAATAGAAAACCAGCTGACACCAATTCGTCATAAACACGAATAATAGAACTACAATCCGCATAAGACATCGAACAAAGTGAAGTAGATCCAAATGTTAACAATAAATGTCCACAAGTCATTTACAAGCAGATTAGATATGAAATTTCTATGTAAACATTTGGTCTACCAAATTCGAAAAACGGACTAGTAAAGTCGCAGAGCTCTACCTATTCCGACCACCATCTAATCAACAAATTAAGTCCGACTTCTCTCACCTACTCCACGAAATGAGAAACGAACACTTTTATCTGAGACATATCTGTCATTAAGCGATTGTCAATTCCAACCTACATACAATAAGTTCAATTTGTAAACACAGATAAGAGATAAAATGTATATTATAGATTATTTAAATTCATTTAAACAATAAAAAGCACCACAGTACCCCTGCTGATGTTAACGAACAAAGCCAAAATATCCGGAATTATCACACAAATCAGATGGAATCAAACAGTTAACGTATTATGGGTAAATGTGGACAATATATTCGAATGACATCCATGTTCCTAGCCAGTACGGAAATCCTTACTAAAGCCGTAACATGGTGATTAAATGAAGAGTAAATATTCCCTTATGCCAAAAGAAAAGTATGTATAATTTAATCAGCTAATTTACTCTAACCTAATACTAGTAGAATGTCTTAGACTAAAAGTCAAGTTGTCGCTATACCAGAACCCTAATACGTTATAGCATTTATCTAAAGCGTGCAGTTTTTAGGACTACAGATAGAAACCCCCATAATACCCATGAATTATAAAAAAACAACTAACACAAACCTTTTCCAAAATATTTTAAAAGGTATGCGCTCGTTTCGTATCATAAGATAACAAAAACGTTTCATTTACAACTTACCCAGTGACAATAGTGACGAGTATAAGATCGCTGTCAAAATGTAATGACATGTTGGTTACAGCCTGCACCAATTCGCCAGTGAAATGATGGCTGAGTAATCACTAGAACTCTGGGCTGACAGAACTGATTTCGAACGATTACCTATAAGCTACCAATATCAAGGTATGAAGCAGGGTCGGACTCTGACCGTTTCAAGACCAAGTTTTAATGGTTTACCGATGGGAAACATTTTGCATTATGATAAGATATGTCATGATATTACCATTCATATTGCACTTCAAATGAAAAGTATTATATGCCAATATATTTTGAATTCCCATAAAAAAATAAACGTTTCTAAAGATTAAAACTAAATTTTCCGCATCTGTGGCCCTGAACAATATTCTATAATAAAATTCGTGCTAACAAATTTCTCCAAAGATAACCCAAAATTTTGTATATCTGGAT
This sequence comes from Galeruca laticollis, assembly GCA_963921935.1. Lineage (NCBI taxonomy): Eukaryota > Metazoa > Arthropoda > Insecta > Coleoptera > Chrysomelidae > Galeruca > Galeruca laticollis. Next base: position 159,905,518 of record OY998175.1, on the reverse strand, counting down.
TTATACGACCCGCTGTACTCTCTCTAGTCAACTGACAGTCAATAGAGTACATCTGTGAGTCACCTTGAACAATTTTCAATCATAAAATTGATCAATTGTATACTCTCTGGTGGCTGTATCGTGCTAACAAACTGAAAATTCTCCAAAAATGACAAAAATTTGGTACTTCAAGTACCATAGCACCCGCTGTACTGGCTTTAGTGAGCTGAATAGGGGTCATCTATGAGACGCTCTGAATAATATCCAATCATAAAATTGGTCACTTGTATATACTCCGGAAACTGTATCGTGCTAACAAACTGAAACTTACAAAAATATCGTACTTAAAGTACTGTACTGTATTGGATCTGGTGAGCTGAAAATCAATAGGGTTCATTAGTGAGATGTCCTGAATAATATTCAATCATAAAATTGCTGACTTGTTGAACTCCGGAGACTGTATCGTGCTAACAAACTGAAATTTCTCAAAAAATGACAAAATGTCGTACTTCAAGTACCATAGCAGCCGTTGTACTGGCTTTAGTGAGCTGAATATCAATAGGGGTTATCTTTGAGACGCTCTGAATAATATCCAATCATAAAATTGGTCACTTGTATATACTCCGGAGGCTGTATCGTGCTAACAAAATGAAACTTCTCCAAAAATGACAAAAATATCGTACTTAAAGTACTGTAGCACCTGTTGTATTGGCCCTGGTGAGCTTAAAATCAATAGGGTTCATCAGTGAGATGTCCTGAACAATATTCAATCATAAAATTGGTAACTTGTTAAACTCCGGAGGCTGTATCGTGCTAACAAACTGAAAATTCTCCAAAAATGTCGTACTTCAAGTACTGTAGCATCTGTTGTATTGGCTCTGGTGAGCTTAAAATCAATAGGGTTCATCAGTGAGATATCCTGTACAATATTCAATTATAAAATTGGTAAATTCCAACTTTTTTGGGGTAAACCAATACTTTTCTCGCATATAGAAAGGTTGGGCGGAAAAGTAATAGCTGTTTTAGTGGATGTATCGACAACACTTAGTAAGAAAAAACTCTGGTGGTGACTATTAGAACCTTTTTTTAAGATTATCCAGAGAAAGCATATGTCTTCAATCTTGATTTAATCAAACTTCTTGATTCAATTGCAGTAACAATTGCAAATGAACTTTAACCATGGGAAAAAATCCGAGGCCGCAAAGCGATTTTAAGAAATTTTCCAGACATTTTGGTATGGCACTGCTCAAATCACAGATTAAAACTTGCAGTAAACGACTGCGTTAACGAAGTGACAGACATCAACCACATCAAAATATTCTTTGATAAATTTTACAATCGCCAAAAAACAAAATGAGCTGAAACAAGCATCTGCATCACTAGAAATTCAGACATTGAAAATTGGCATTGCATCAAGCCGTCAAACAGTCAAAGCTGTAATACAGAATTTTGAATCTCTTTGTCTTCACTTTGAGACTGTTTCTATGGATATCACTAGAGATACAGGGGAGAGAGACAAATATGATGGACTGGAAAAAAATTAACCTCAGAATATCTTCAAAGAAGAAACATCAACCTTGTCGATGCTGATAAAGCAATAAAAGTACTTGATTCAATGTCCTCAGAACCTGGGCCCAAATTTATTAATGCCGCACCTTCAATCAACGCACGCAAACTCAAAGACCTTTGCGAGGGTACCAATTAACCACTCTCAATAATACACTAATTTAGCGAATAACACGACAAGTCGCCTAATAACCATGCGGTCATGTCGGTTCCACTGTGTCTAATGACGAAAATATCGATACTTATATCCTAATAGAAAGCATTAAAGTTATTGATCCACAAAATGGCCAAAATCAAACATTGTGGACATTCAATATCGATATAAAGAAATTAGGCTGTTATGCCACACATGTGTCGACTTTTTAAGATCCCAGAAAATTGCCATGTTTTTAGACTTTTCCGAGGTGAAAAGCGGAAAATCGAAGATATTAGTCGAGAAAAATTGTGTAGAGTCGTTTAAAAGAAACCTATTACAAACTATAAAGTATATGGTAATCCAGGGGGTCTGTACTGTGGACTATCTATTTGGTTCAGTTATTTTAAAACCTTTTTCATTTATTTCGCATCAGTAAAATACTATTTTTTATAATCTATATGATCTATTAATCGAATATTTTCAAAAGTTGCCATTTATATCAATGTTTACCCGTCCTTCTTTTATTTTATATGGCGCATTATATTAATAACTTAATGTTCCACATCACGTTACTATAGTTATATATTATGTATGTATATGGTAAATAAAAAACTTGTTTTGTATTATATGTGTGCCTACTTAACACCAACGATATCCATAAAGATAGACACGCATGACAAGACAGATCAATTTTGATTAAAATAAGTGGCATGCGTACTTATTAAATTCCAAATCTAAATGCAAAATATTAACTCGATCAACTGAAAAAGAAAATTGATACAAATAATTTGAATTATTATACAACGAATTGATGAATTTTTATTCGCAATATGATTTCTCTTATTGTTGTTGCTGGTTTATTTAAGGCTGGGATATTATTCATGATATTTTTTAGCTTACTTATAATATTAATATAATTTACATATAACTACAGTCTTTGGACTGACCAAGTAATATTGATGGGAGATTTTAACGCCCGGATAGGAAATTGGTGAAAATACATGTAACGAAAACGGAAAATTATTTCGAAACTTAGCCGCCTTTAATGAACTAAAAATAAGAAATACTTCCTTCAGAAAAAATATATACATAAATACACTTGGATGGCAAGAGGACAAAGATCGATTATAGACTACATACATAATTATAAAAAACAAATTAGCTGGAGAAGGACACAAGGGTCTATAGAGGAACTAAACAAATTTCTTTTAAATTTTTGGTATATATGTTAATTCCACTTAGCAGTCTTCAGTCCATGACACCCAAATCCATGCTTCTAAGTTTTCTATGATCAATGTTGTGTATCTTTTCACTTTCATCCGATTTTGGAATGTCTACGTCGTTCTCATCGAGCCATTCAATATCGTAGTGCTCTAACTTTTGAATAATGCACATCAGATTGTTAGCACGACGAGCAGCGACTCTTATTGGCCTAACTTTCATATCAGTGTCCATTTTTACTTTTTTATGGATGTTTTCGATGTGACGATTTAGTGACATTTGCATTTTCGATTTGATAGCTTCAATTTGATCGTCGGACCAAAATAATCGAAGGGCATTTGCAGGAAATTTTCGAATGAAGCATTTAAGCGTAGAGCTAAATTGACTGGAAGATTGAGAAATTGCCCGCCATCATCCATAACTAAGTCATCAACTGTTTCCTGCAAACTCGAAATTGGATCTTTCTAAATGTTCATTAATTTTAACGCCACGGTCATTCAAATAAGACCCAAAATGGTCATGAAGCAATATCAACCAAGCCAATTCCCGACTAAGAGAAGCCACAGTAATTAAAAACAATGCATCGATATCAAGTCGCTTAAAGTGTTGTATAGCAAACCCTATAACTTTTTGATAACGCGGATTTTCACCTATTCCTTCATCAACCGTCATGATTACCACTGGTTTTACCAAGCCATGGTCAGTTTTACCGAATACTTGAAACTCTTCAAGTTCGAGAAGCGTCTCTAAATCTAAATCAGAATATCCAACGGCTTGCGGTTGTCCTAGCATACTGGAAGTGGCATTGATACCAGCATAAACTGATGGTATTCATTTATGCCCCTCAGCGATTACCCAGTCGTGATCATGCAATTTGATTCTATGTTCCATGTGCATTAGAACAGGTGCCTGCTTTTTGCCGCAGTTACACCAATAGGGACCCGAGCTTTATAATCTTGAGATATGAAAAATACTTGATCTGGTCGCAGTAAAGATGCTATGTTCTCCAAATAATGGATTGATGTTTCAGCGAAATTGTTATCTAAGTGGCTTTGTGGCGATCAGTCTGAGCCCCAGTGAGCTTAACAGGGACTGTCGATACATGTCTTGGTCCCTCTACAGAATTAGATTTTCTGGGAATCAAACCGAAGATATGTCCCGCTTCGACTAATGTCAAATCCTATTTTACGTAATTCTTGTGTGAGTTCATCAAAAGTTTTTAGACTGCGAATAGATTCCGTTCGTCTCCTATCGTCTGCTGCACTCCCTAATAAAGCAATATCCGCAACTGTTTTCAATAGTAATGGTTGATCGTTTTCTAGGCTAGGACGTCCCACTGAATCCCTCAGGGATAGTTTTTTTATTTCTGGATTTTCATGACAACTATCTACTAACTTTCTTTTCATACCATCTCTTTGTTTTTTCTGGCAACTGCGTTTTGAATCTTCCTGTTTAAAGAATGTTTCGATGTTTTCAATTCTTCGCGCAACTGAATGATCTGTTTATCAACTCAAACACGGCTTGGCATAGTATCTCTGGCAGACTACAAAGCATTCAGAGTTTTTTCGAGTAGAGCAGTTTTATTTTTCATATCTTTCAGAGAAGGTTTTGCTCTCGGCTGTATTTTCTGTGTTTTTGCATTGCTGTTGTGATTCCACTGCGGGTTTTCTGTCGTCTTCTTCCTGTTCTTTAGTATTTGAAGCTGACTGTATAATTTGTGTTTTTTCTACAGGGTTACAGGTATTCGTTGCCTAAAAATTGAAACATTCTATAGGTACTGCTAACGATTCTCTTATTAAGCTATAAAAGTAAAAGGTGTGGCCAAAAAGGATCGTAACATACACACTATAGTCTTCTTCTTCTACTTGTTTGAGATCTAGAGGATCTGTTATTTCCGGGCTTGCCTCTGTACTGTTTCCTGAGATGTGGACTGCTCGCTATCTCTCCATCTCTTTGGTGGTCTTCCTGTTGGACGGGTCCCTACTGGTTTTCCCTCTAGTGCAATGCGTGATAGTCTATCGTCGGTCATCCTCTTCACGTACTTATACCATTCTCTCTCCTCTGCCTTCCCCATCTCACCACATCCTGTACGTAGCTTTGTGCTCTAATGTATGTGTTTCTTACGCGACCCTTTCTTGTTTTCCCGGCTATTGTTCTCAGTACTAACATTTCGGCGACTCGTAACATCCTCTTGGCCTTGTTGGTATCCTCTCTCGCTTCTATACGATATGTCATTATTGGCCTAACGTATGTCTTATATATTTTGATCTTACTCTCCTTTCGCATATGAGGATTAGTCCATACAGTTTACCTCAGACAACCTAATACTATGGCTAATTTGTTAATTTGGTTTCTCAGGTCCTTTACCGGGTCGTGACCGCTGGAAATATCTATGTCCCGGTATGTAAACTGCATGACCTGCTCTATGGGTTTAATATCTATTACCATCTCATATGTTCCCTAGTGTAACGCTGCTAGGGTCGTTAAAGACCTTTTCGTTACTTTTAATAATACTTTATTTGAGAGAAGTTTTACCTCTGCCAATGTGTAGCTGTTCCAGTTACCTATAGTTTCTGTCACTATCAAACAACACAAGAAGAATTAATACTTTTGAGCGGACTAAGGCTGTTCTTCCCAAAAGAGCTTGAAGTTCGACCTCGGTTTACAATACGAGGATTTAATTTTGGGAGACGCTATTTGTTCTACGTGTAGAGTTAAGGTTAGAGTGACTTTGAATGAAAAGCCGAGTTCACTTAATAAATGTATTCCCTTATAAGTTAGTCAAAATTTATAATTAACAAAATTAGAAATTAATTTAAATGTAAACTTATTAATTATAATTAACAACAAACAAAACAAAACAAAAATTATACAAAATATGGAAAGTTGACAGTTTAGCGTCTTAGCAATTGACTCATAAAATACAATTGATAAAATCGGTGAAATTACATTTTAATTGACCCTTGGTTAAATTGAACATAATAACAATTTATAGACAAAATTGAAACAACACATTAGATTAGATTTTTTGAAAAAATAAATATACTTCGAATTACACCAAATGACAGGAACTCCTGTGGATTAGTTCCTCTCTCTATTCGAGAAACTATGATACACGCTAAATTCCACTTTATAAGTTAAATTAACATGAATGAACTTAAAACTGCCTGAGTTTGTCTGATCGACTGAATTTCTTTAAAATTTGCGCCCGGTTTATTTGATACATTTATATACCAACCTTACAAACATTTTAAATAATTGCTATTTAATCCCTAGTTCTTAATTAAAAGATGTTGAGATAAATTTCTTATTTGGCAGTTGCAAAATATCGCCACTTACGGGTTCTCCTATTAATTGCGTTTTTATGACATTCGGTGGCGAGACTTAGCAATAACCCATCTATTCTATTACTTAAGTAAACTAACTACCCCGACGATCTGATAGATAGTTTATGTGCCGTCGACAGCGAGAAGCAATGTATTGAAAGGTTATTAGTTTATATAATATGACGACTCTTAGTCAATTTGTATATTTCCTGATTCTGCATGTACACCCCTCAAATAATGGTTAATCTGTTAAATAAAATTATTAATTGACTCACCGGAGACGAAATCTCTTCCTCTCAGACGTGGAGTGTAGAGCAAGTGACCCAAAGAATATGCACACAACAAAACAAAAAAAAACTAAGTCTGAGCAATCACTATTGCTAGTGATTTGCGCTGGTCGTGAAACTCCGCGTGGTTCCACAACGCCGGCTGGAGCAACTCTAACTCTTTTTAATTTTTCTATTCCCTATCGACGGGTTCCATAATTTCCTCTCTTCATTAATTTTTTTGGTTACCTGTCGACTAAACTCCATATGTGGGTCGCTGAGTTTGCGATGTCATACATGAGTTAATGTATTTCTCAATTTTTTTGTTTTAAATTATGGTTCTACAATTAAGTGGAATAGCTTACGCTACAATTTCCAATCATCTAGTTTTACGAAATGATAAACATTTTTTGTTTAATATAGTTTCGTAACGAAATAACTGAAGAAATATTATTTCATTTTTTTTATATGACACAGGTTGTCCCAATTCCAATAATCGCTTTTATAATTTATTTACATCCATCATTACACTAGCGATGTTCATGGTTTTCGTTTTTCCTATGGATATGTCCATATTGAGTTGCTAACTGATCTGGTAGCTGTCATTTGCGTTCTGTTAGTGGTGTTAAGGTTGTATGCCGTTGTTACCATGTTAGCAGGGGCTTTTTTCTCTTTTAGTATTTTTATGACGTCATCCAAGCGGACTCTGTCAAACGCCTTAGTACGATCGACGAAGCAAATAAATGCTGGCACACTATAGTGAGTACACTTAATGTGTTTAATTTATTTTATCATGGCCAAAATGAGTCCGCAGTTTCATACAATTATCCGATCAAAAACAGGGTCGATTATTGAGAAGAGTCAGTAAGGGCATGATACCGTTATAGTTACAAGAAAGCGAGCCTAAGAGACCTTCCCTAAATTTTTGATGAAAAATCTACACATTTTGTAAGATAAAAGCAATTAATCAACTCAAAATACTTACATAAAAAACGGCATTTAAAAGCCACAGTCGGGAATCGAACCCGTCAAATACACAAAATTAACACCCTGTAATTTTGTGACCAATCGACGGAGTCAATCATAAGGAATAAATCTATCTAATGAACATTACCTCTAAAATTTGAGGTAGGCCATAATATTTGCTAATAATTAAACGTCTAAATTATTGTTTTCTTTACAAAATGGCGATTTCTAATACTTCTAGTGTAGTGTTATATTTCTAGTACTCATACCTAAAATGGTTTCATCACTCACCTTGGAAAAAAACGTGTAGATTGGATTTATTCTTAGTCGCTGCTTGCAATTCTTCCTCAATTCTCTTATATACTATAATATCAAGTCCCTTGTTGGACTTTGCTTAAAACTTATAATTACGCCACACTTCGTTAACTAACTTTAGTACTTTCGTATTTGTATGAGATTTTTTTACACTTTCGAACAATTTTTGGTATTACTTGGATTTGTCTATTTGAAAAGACATCTTAATTAAACAATTCAACTTTGGCGAAAGTGGATCATCGGTAACACAAACATTAACTTGCTTTGCTTTGCTTGCAATACGTCAATCGTACCGAAACAAAACAACAGATTGACGGAAGAAATTTAGACAAGTGAATAGCGCGCAGTAATTCCCCTACTTGGTTCTAAGCGAGTACCTAAACGTATACGTTATTTGTGGAAATCACCGAAAATGCGTTCCGTTTTCAAACATAGACAATGTGTGGGTTGCCATATGTGTAAAAAAGTAAACATCTACTTCTGACGTAATCACAATCTAGACCCCACACCCCCCATGTCATCAAAAATAAGCAAAGTAAAGACACCCCATAGTGCTTACCTCAGATTAACAAATAAAATAGATATGTTTGTTTTGGTCTTTTCTTGTCCCAAACATTGAGTCACATTTTAAGCTCACTTGCGGACACTTCCACTGCTTTGCCATATTTACAAATTCTCTTTAGTTGCAGGGAAAATGAAATTAGAAGTTTAATTGAAAATGTGTTAAAATGTTATGCATATAAAAAAAGTAATACTAATTTATGCATTTGAATCGCTATTTTTAAAATTAATGAATAATACTTGAATTTTATTTAATAAAGGCATAATCTTATATAAATTTTAAACAAGTGTTTGTTGTATCCTTAGATACCTTTATGGTTATAACTAAAAGTGGCAACATTGCTCAAAATTTCAGTACCTGTTTAATGTGTCAATAGTAATCTATTTAGCAGTTTTGTCCTTGTTAAATTACCATATAAAGAGAGATACAAATATCGTCAGACTGTGATCGACGATCATTTCGAATAGGTCATAGTATTGTAGTAAATAATGTCACACGTGGTTTGTTTATACGAGCGCCATTACGACTAGAGAGTAAACATTTAGTTCTTTCGCTTTGATGTGTTCTTCAAAACTTTTAGTGACAAATAAACTTTTAAGTTAATTAATTTAATGTTTTTGGATTATCATGGTTCGTCGGTGCCAAGTTTGTCAGAAAAAGAGCCGAAATTACCAACGCCATGTATCCACAATGCCATCCCCACTTTTTGTAATTCATTAATTATTTCACTACTGGCGTTTAGAATTGTTGGCCTCAAAAATAAACGTGTTTATGAATGAACAGCCCTCTCTATGTTTATTATTACTCTGAGGTTCTTACATAGTACTTGAACGGTCCCATACGTAAAATATAAAATTTGTATAATTTATTGAAATTAAAATACTTGACCCCACTGAAAACTACTTGATGACCCCTGATTTAGATGTTGACTTTTCCCGAATTAATCATCACGTTTCCCAATTTGACGTCAATAACAGCAATATTTCTTCGACAATATTATTTATTCACTTAGTCTTCTAAGTATAAAAAAACCAATTAGAACACATTTAAAACCAACCACGAAATCATTATTTTTTAATTTCACTATCCGAATTCAAATCGCTCCCAGGTGGGTGTGTAAATCGAGATAACCGACTCGGTTTCAACGAGTCCCGTGGTGTAAAATAGTTCTCAAAGCGTGACTTGAGCTTTCACAAAACATGCATCTCGTACTTGTATGTTTTGTCTTTTTCTACATCTCTCTCAGAACAAATTCCAAGTATCATGTACAAACGTTGAAAAAAAAGAAGGGCGGGAATAAATACCGAGAAGTCGATATTGAAATTTACAAAGTCCGTTAAACGAGAAAGTTCCAATTAAGATTGTGGATGGAGCTATGGCGCGATAAGAGTGACTGATCTCTTGAGTAGATTAGCGTTAGATGGAGACACTGTTGAAGATAGTCGAATTCATTTATTTGATAAGTTAGAACAAGACGTGAATCATTAATATGAACAAACTTTTATAAAGCATACTAGCGGTCCGCCATGGCTTCGAACGGGTGTAACTTATAAAAAACAAGGTGAAACCACGACGTTATTGTCTTTGATTATAGAATTTCTTTCGAAGCAATGGTTACATTTAACTTCACGTTAAACAAAATGAACAAACTTTGGGAAAAGCTCTGTTCACGGGTTCTTTTTATAAATAAAAGATTTTCAACTTTAGAAACAACTAACTTTATTTAATTAATTCTTTGTGGGTTGGTTTTTTTTATTAAACCCCCGGGTCAACGCGTTGACCACTGGCGTTATTGATAGTTGACCCCCAATGTCAGGTCGAGCATCCACTAATAACACCAGAGTATTGAGACTTACACACATAAAAGAAATAGTCGACATCGTCATATAACATGCTGTCCCTTTTTTTAGAGATAACATTCAGTATCATTAAAACTAAGATCAAAATCTTCAAAATTCTTGGGCATTTTTGGAATGTGTTCAGATTTTACGGTCTGATTAGGATTAACATTAATATCTGGTTCATAATTGTCTATTTCAGTACCACTATCACAATTAACACTTTTTGCACTAGAATTATCGGCTCGACTCAATATTTTCACCATTACAAATAATATCTATACCAGGTCAGGTGTTTCTGTATTATCTGAAGCAGGTAAATTAGAAGAAACAGAAAGATCTTTAGAAATGTCGTGATTAATATCATATAACAAATTTTCAATAAGCTTAAGATGAAAAGTTAAATTTGCCTGCCGAATATACTTTCTGTTTCTTCTATATACCCTACCTCCTTCGTCCTCAACAATATAGGATCTATCATATCTTACCTTTACCTTTTAAGATCCGCTATCTACCTATATTAGTATTGTCTCTTATCTTTAATCTATGCAAATCCTTTGCGTCCTTATTATAAAATTCTGTTTCAACCTTTTGTTTATTATACTCCAACCTATTTTCTATATCTTGTTTAAAAAATTTACTGTTTCGACGCTTAAGGTCTATTTATAAACTTGCAGTTGCCGTCGCCGTTACCGCTCCCGTTGCTATTTGACGTTGCAGTTGTTAGTATCAATTTATAAACCTGACGTTTGATGTTCGCCGCCGTTGTGTTCAGGGTAGATAATTTTTATCTTTATTACCTCTTCCTACTTCTACAATGATTTCTTGAGTCAATGTCGTGAAGAACGTTATTCTCATCCATATCGAAATTCATTCTTCACAAATCACAAATTATCAAATCAATAAAAATAAATCTTAATCAACGTAAATCAACTACCCAGGTTTTATTAACATATTTAAGGTTATGTTAAAACTACTACACTCGATTCTTGCCGAACGACCAGGTTTTGATTGGTTAATATGCGAACGGTCACGAACAGCGAACAGAAAAACTTAAAACTTCGTTATGTCTGAACGTCAGGGAACGTCACGCTCAACGGCGAACGGTAACAGCAACGGAGAATATAAATGCGCAAATGTGAAAGTAGCTTTTTAACATTCAACGGAAACGGCAACTGCGAGCGGAAACGGCAACTGCAAGTTTATAAATCGGCCTTTATTCTAATCATATTACTTTTTTAATAGAAACTAGCTGTTTCTAGATAATTCCACAATATACTGAAAAAATGATGATGAAAATTCTAAGAAATTGACAATGGTGACGATATTGCTATCATATAACGTTGATTGCAAAATCGAAACAATTGTCAATTTTTTATTTTTGACATTTTTTCAATATATTGTGGAATTATCTAGAAACAGTTAGCTTCATTTAATTGATGGAAAAGTTAGTTTGTCTACATTTTTGTAACCAGTATTGTGATAAAATTCTTTTAGAACGGTCTTCCAGGCTGTTTTGGCTGCTTTATTGACACCAACATCCAATGGTTGCAATAAATGTGACGTATGAGCTGGTAACCATAAAATTTCTATGTTGTTTTCCATAGCAGCATCGATTAACACTAGAAGCGTCGGAGCGGTCAATTTGACGGGTTTTCAATTTTAAATAACAATATCTCCGAGAAAAAGGTTTCCAGACAAATTTGCTTTTATGACTTTTCCTAAATATTCATGACAATTCGACACTAAAACATTCAAATATAAAAAATCAAAAATCGATCAATTACGACGACTACTACCTTGAAGCACCAATACCGTCAGTTTGACTGCAGTGTATGTTTACATTTTCGAAGAATTATTTCTTGCTTTATTGTTCCCGAGAATTTGCCCGGACAGAATTCTGTGAAATGTGTTTTGTGAGGCAGTTTGTGGCACTTGCACAGGAAGAATTGAAACAAAATATGATTGTACCGTTTATTTAGGAAATATTAGTTAATTAATCAAATATATTGAATTATAATTAGTTTGTTCTGGCTTACTATTTTTCTCATAATAAAGAGTGTTTGCACAATGTGTTTTACTGAATAAAGTAAAAGTGTTAAATCTGTGGAAATATGTGAGTTATGGCTATCATAAACAAGTAATGTTGTTCCTTTTTGTTGTGCGGTGTGTGGAATGAACGAGTTTAAGAACCAGTCGAAAAACTGCGCAGATTCCATCCACCCTGAAGGGGAACAGTTATATCGAGCACTTTCTGGACAGCCGTTACAACAACTGGTATACAGATGCAATCCTTTGTAGTTAATAAACATTGGAAGATAATCTCCAATTGCATTGCAGCGCATTAAAACAGTGTACGATGCTTTAGTTACACTTCCTACTACTTTAGAAGGGTTTCGACTGCCACATAAAAAAACTCTATAATAACAAATTTTTATCTTATTGATAAATTATCAAATAATCGAGATACAGGGTAGAGTCACAAATGACTAATTTTCAAAATCGTCCTGAAAGTCAGAAACTGAGAGGGCTATGAAAATTTAGTGAGAGGGAATTTAAGTTTCATAAAAAAAACAGTAAGCCGCAAACCCCATCTTTCTATCTTTTATAATAAGGAAGCTGTTACATGAAAACACACGAAAACTGGACACCCTGTACACACGAAACATATTCTATCCTGGAAAACTCCGGGATTTACTACAAAAACAAATATTTTTAAACCAAATAGCACTTAGGAATAAAATTATTGTATTACTAAATAGCACTAACGAATGCTAGACACTAATTTGGAATCAACCGTAAACAATTTTGGAAGCTGATATTAAAATAAATAATAGCAAATAACTAGAATACCATGGAAGGACTAACGAAATTTATGGAAGCACTATCGAATCAGTAACGTATGACACTAACTTTAACTAAATCGTGAACTTTTTGGGTGCTAACTTCACGGGAGTGCCAATAAATTAACACCTTACCTGCCACGTGGTATAAACGCTGGTATACTACTCTACCCCGACCGAGTTTCCGTTTGGGCCAGTGGTACAACTATTGTACCACTGCCACGATCTTTACGTTCAGGCCAGTGATTCGAAGACTGGTACATTTAGCGTATATTTTATCATAGGAGGTTGAATTAGTGGACCTGATTGATACAGTAATGCAATGTCCCTGGGAAAAATTAAACTTATTACATAGAAAAAAATATTTATTTCGGAAGTAAGAAAAAAAAAACAGAAAAACTAAAATAAAATTATAGAAAGTCATGTAAGTAAGAACAAAAAATCAAATTAATGAGATTTTAAAGTATTGAACTATAATGTTTATCAAAAAAACACTCTACGCAGTAATTTTTATCACATGCCTCACATTTCCAAGTACTTCTTGTAGCTTTGTTTCTGGCTATCGACGCTGTGAATTCCAAAGAAAGTTTACTGTAACACATAACGCATCGACGTCTGGTTCCTAAAATAAGTCCGTGGGTATTGTTAGATATATTTTCGTGGACAGCAACTACCCCTTGGGAAGATAATACCCTCTCTAAAATTTTTTCTCTGAACTCTGTAATGGGAAGTTTTTCATGGGTGATATTTCTGTAGGTTATATAGGCATTTACAACTGCAGTTCCAAGAAGTAACTCTATAGCAAGTTTGCGGTACCATTTCATAACTTTCCTTAGGGGACTATTATATGATTTTATCTGATAGGACATATCAATATATGCCTTGGAATTATTGTAATCAACTATCAATTCGGGTTTCTGCCTTTCGCTATTTCTGTGTTTTAGTGTTACCATTTCAGCAGTATGCTTTGTACTTAGAGCGAGATATTCTCGCTTATCCTTCCATTTTAAAACAACTATGACCTCAAAAAAAGAACATGAAATATCTCGAAAACAATTGAAGCACTAACGAAAATTATTGAAGCACTAAAGTGCACTAACGAAGCACTAACGAATGATACTAATTTGGAATTAATCGTAAAAACTTTGGGGGCTGACCTGGAAAATATAAAGTCGATTATCTCAATAACTAATAAAGTACTAACGAAAATAATTGAAGCACTAATGTGCATTAACGAATGACACCAATTTGGAATTAATCCTAAACACTTTGAGGTATGACCTTGATATCAATTAATATTCAATATGTACCGAACCACGGAAACACTAACGAAATTTATAGATGCACTAAGGGACACTAACGATGCACTAACCGATGAAAACTTAGGGGGCTAACTTCAAGGACCTTCAATAGCAGTAAACACGCTGACAAGATTCGTCACATCACAGTGGAAATTAGTATAATTCACCGTAGTCGTTTGGAGTTACTTAATATGTAATTATTGGAATAGTTGAGATTAATAAATCCCAGTAACACTAGATCTTCTTTGATTATCGATTCCTTCTCAGTCTAGATAGACCACCGTGAGAGAAACAATCACATATCCCCATACAACAATTCTTATATGGCGATCCTACCATGTCTATTGACGACAATTCTTTCATTACATGACCTTGAAATTTGTTAATTTTCATTTAAAATCATGATTTTATTGGAAACTGCAATCTTTTGAGTCGAAGAGGAAAATTCGTTGGTATCAATGGAATTCGAGGAATTAACACGGTTTCTCCAGTTCCATATCCTGTTACAATTAAGCTATGAAACTTTATCCTGGTAACGTGTACCAATTTGAATGGGTTAAGGTTTCGTAATAAAATAACAGAACAGCTTTCTTTTAAAAATGTGGGGATAATCTAGAAGGCTGCCAGTAATTGAGAAATTCTGTTGGGAAATGTATAGCCTACTCCTGGTCCAGTAAGGTGACTGCATAGTACTATGTGTATCGCAAAAGAAGGAACTTTAAAACTACTAACCAAGCACTTGTTTGATAAGTCAATTTGCAACACAACCATAAAAATGTAATGAAAAGAAAAAATGTGAGTACAGATACAACACTACACCTCAAAAATAGGGATGTTCGATGATTATCGATATTCGATGATCATCGATATTTAAAGTTAAAACATCGATGTTTCAACATCGATGTCAAATACTACTAATATCGAAGACATCGATAGTCTAATATCACTAATAGAACATCGATAATGCAATATTTTATGGAAGGATAGGTAGGCAACAAACAACACGTTAATATGAATTGATAGTTGCCACTGTTACCAGCCTTATGATTTTCTTTTTCTACTCATTATAAAGATAAGATTTCGTCAAGAGAAAAGAGGTTTAGAAGGTAGAAAGACACTAATCTCGATCTCCTTATAAATTTTGATTGCAGCTTTAATAAATAGATGGGGCACGACACCGTTTAAAAGTAGATCACTTTTTTTTATTCATAAATGTAATTCATTGAACAATCGATAGGTTGATTTTTTATTCGGGGATTTTTTTGGTATTTCTGGGATTAACAGAAAACAGTAAAAATCTCAAATATAAGTAATGAAAAGCCAATCGTCATCTTGAGTGATTGATATATCCAGGTTTTTGATAAGTAATAAGTTTTTTTGATTTAGTGCTGAAGCTTTTATTTAACCAATTTTTAAACGGTAAGAGAAATCAATAAAATTATTTTTATTAATTAAATAACAAAAAATAGCCAAAAATATCATTTCTTACAAAATTTAAAAATAGAATACCAAACGATATAGGTCGGTAATACGATACTTTTTTTAGATAAATTAATAAGATGCCACCAAAAAGTAAATATTGGGAATATTTTGAAAAGATTGATAACTCTCAAGCAAGATGTCGTTCCTGCTCAAAAATTTTAAAAACTTGCGGAAACACAACAAATTCAAGGCTACACATTGAAAAGATGCATCCTATATTATTAAAAAAAAGACAAAATGATGCAGAAACAGATGAACCCGGATCTAAGAAGCTCCGTGCTGGGAATGAAAGTCCTACAACAGAAGAAAAGCAAATGCAGCCGCAGCCTTCTACTAGTTTCGCAGCTTCGGCGCCAAGTTCAAGTTACATCGGTTCAGAAATCGAATCTGAATCTGAAAGTGTGAAAAGTGATACTAGCGGCACTAGCGCTACTGCCTCTACTTCCAGAAATGTCTCTAAAATTAAAAGCTCATTCCAACCAACATTGACATCAACTTTTAGAAACATTCACGAGTATACTGAAACAGGTGCCAAAGGTGTTCGATTATCTGCTGCTATTCTCTATATGATTTGTAAAGAATCGCAACCTTTTCAAATTGTAGAAAATGAAGGCTTTCTTGAATTAATGAAAGTTGCTGCGCCTTTATACAAAGTGCTTTCAAGGTTTACATTTAAGAAGATGCTAGAAAATACATTTGAGGTAACTCAAAACTATTTTAAAAATAAATTGAAGACAGTGAATAGTTGTACCCTTACTACAGACGTATGGACTGAGACTATGCAAACTCGAAGTTTTCTTGGTGTCACTGTACATTTTTTTGATAACGATAAGCTGGAATCTGCTACTCTTGGAGTGTACGAGTTATCAGAACATCATACTGGTGAGTACATTTCTCAGATATTACTAAAAACTACTGAAGAATGGGGAATTAACAATAGTAAAGTCTTGGCGGTAGTAACAGATGCAGGAGCTAATATGATAAAAGCCGTTGATCTAGCATTTGGTAAAAAAAGTCACATACCCTGTTTTGCTCACATGTTAAATTTAGTTGCCCAAAAATCGCTTGAGAAGACACAAAACCTACCTCAATTGATTTCAGCAATTAAAAAAATTGTTACTTGGTTTAAGCATAGCGTGATCGCAAGTGACGAATTGCGAAAAGAAGCATCACTTAAACTAATTCAAGAAGTTTCCACTCGTTGGAATTCAACTTTCTACATGATAGAAAGATTTTTGGAGCTACGAGCCGCAATTAATAAAATTTTAATTTGTCATGCTACGGCTCCTGCAATGATAACGGCCAAAGACATAGAAGACTTGAAAGAAATTACGGAAATATTGCGTCCAATTGAATTGGCAACTCGCGAAATTTGTGGACAAAAATATGTAACAAGCAGTAAAGTAATTCCGTTAACCAGGATGTTATCATTAAAAATATCTGGTTTAAAACCGAAAACAGCGGTTGGAATAAACCTCCAAGAAAACATAATGAATGAAATAAAAAAAAGATTACTTCCAGCAGAATCCATTAACATTCTGGCTGTATCAACCTTATTGGACCCCAGGTTCAAAAACATCCACTTTCAAGTCGCTGTGGCATGTTCTAGAGCTATTAGAATTATAAAAGATTTAATGTTAATCCAAGAGACCGATAAATCTGAGCAAATAGACGTAACTAATGAAACTTCGAAAGCTGACAAAGATGAATTTAATTTATGTAATGAACATTATAAAATTGTTGAAGAAAAACAAACGTTACCTCATCAAAGTGAAGTAGGTGATATGCCTTCAGAATTTAGCTTTTATTTAAAAAGCCCCCTAAGTGATTTGAAGCAGGAACCTTTAGAAATTTGGAGCCATGGAATTGGTTCCTCGTTTCCCAAAATGAAACCGGTTGCGATAAAATATTTATCTTGTATTGCAACTTCCACGCCATCGGAAAGACTGTTTTCCAAAGCAGGAATTACATTAACCCAGCAAAGAAACAGACTGAAAGGACAATTACTTTCAAAATTATTATTTATGCAGTCTGTTGATAAGAAATTTTGGGACTTGTAAATTGTATTATTTTTATTAAGTTTAGGCACAAACTTTTTTATTTTACTTTATAGTTTATAGTAGTTTTCTAGAAATGGTTTTTTTATTTTTATTTGTTATTTTCATTTTTTATTTCTTTATTTCCTAGTCTATGCATATTTAAATAAACATTTTATAGTATTGTTATTTCAATTTCTTTTTACTTTTATCCATTCCTACAAAAACATCGATGTTGCTTAACATCGATAAATAAAGTTCGATGATAATCGGTTATCGATTTTTGCCTATCGATGTCAATATCGATATTAACATCGATTATTTTTCAATATCGCACATCCCTACTCAAAAATCAAAAATAAAAAATTGTTTTGTACAGAGTCATGCTGAAAAAAGTGCCAAATAGGATTTAATTTGACTGCATCATATACAGAATACAGCAGCCAATGAGAAATTTGTATTCCCGTTCAAGAAAGATCGGGCAAGAACGGTTGCTACAAATTGATTTAGATCAATCCTCCGAAGCTTACGGATCAGGCTAGCGTACCAAGAACACGAGCATTAGGTCCTAAAACTATTGATGAAACTTTTAAGAAACAAAAAAAAATACAATCTTACCTGGTATATTGTTTGGACCAGAAGTATCTATAACGAACTAAAACTAAAATCCCACCACCAAAATAAAAATAAAACGATTTTCTAACTGAAATAAAAACAAATTCTCAAACAAATATGAATATAAAATACATTGTTTATCTTGATAACAGGTTATAATTAACCAGTACCTATCAATTGTCTTTATCGTCACTATCAAATTTCAGAAATCATACCTTCATAAATGTCCCTAAATCCCATGAGCATAAATGACTGCTAAACCAATATTTGAAATCAGTTTGACTAACCAATAATAGAATCTTCGAGATTTAGGTGGGAATTTTCGGTTTACAGAAAAAATAACTTTTGTTATGCTATCCATGTGTATGGAGTGAAACGATTGCCGTATTTTATTGATTTTTTCAGAATTTCCGCAAGTAAATTTAAGCATTACTTTGGTGATAGGCACCTA
Source organism: Galeruca laticollis (assembly GCA_963921935.1). Lineage (NCBI taxonomy): Eukaryota > Metazoa > Arthropoda > Insecta > Coleoptera > Chrysomelidae > Galeruca > Galeruca laticollis. The sequence continues at coordinate 159,886,615 of OY998175.1, read as the reverse complement.
TAAGTACCCTGATGGGGATAAGAATTAAATATTTGCGGAAATTCAATTGTAGCAACTGTAAATTCAATCCACCTTGAGGTCACCCAACATCGGAAGGTATGTACTTCCAATATCTTTGTGCCTAGATATAAAATGAAGTAATTCACTATACTTAACATATTATACTCTATAGACCGAAGATTTGAACAACGCAAACCACATTCATATCGAGCTAGTCAAAAGAACCATCGATCTTCAATTGCATTGCACTGAAAGCGGGTCTTCCATTGTGCCTAAAAATAAAAAAAAAATCTAAAGAATAAATACATTTTTAATCAAATCATTACTACAAAATACCTTTAAAACATTATCCTCATGTCACGAATCAGTCGCTTGTATGCTCCCAGAGAGGTCTGGTGATCGGCAACTGAGCGAATAGCGACTTAATTTGGGTAGCAGCTACTCAGTAGCGCGTAGGAAAACACTCCCGTTTAAATACATGGATAGGTGTCTTGGCGAATAAGTCGCCAGTTGCGGTTACTAGCGACTGGCGAATGTGAAGGAAAACGTACCTTAAGTTATCAATACTTGTATCGCGCCACAAGTACCTTGTCATTATTATTTAATTCAAGTTTGAACTAGATATAGTTAAACAACCGAACCATAACGTTTTATTCGTAGCCTTAAATAACCCTGCTGTAACCTTCCCCTGAGAAAAAAAAGAGAGGTAATTGGGCATAAAATTTTATCCTCTTTTTATTTTGTTACAAAAAATACTGTGCCAGCTGAGAATATTTACATGAAAATACCTAACCTATTATGACATCATTAGAAAGAATTCAGGTATCCGGTATCCGAATAAAAATTAGCATTTGTACTGTAATATTTTTCTTATTTATTAAAACGTTTTTATTACGGGTGGGATAAACTTTAAACACACGGTATGGCTACTTACTAATTTATTTGAACACTAAACTACTCACTAACACTTTATTTATATACACTTAACTATTCACTTAAATTTAATTTATATACACACAACCTTAATTATTAATTTATATCAACAATTTAGTATTCGCTATTTCGGTGTATTCTTGTTTATTTGTCGAGATCACTTTTTAAACTAAAACTGAACTTCTCCGCTGGTCGGTCCTTTATATATATTAGTGCCTATTTTACTAGATATACTCGATAGTCGAAATTGTGTAAAGTGACGTCATCGGTTATCTACCGATTTAAAGTGAACTCCATGAGCGTATCATAGTTTAAGGGTGCGAATACTGAAATATCTGGAATTTCAATTTTTAACATTTGAAATAATAACTTATCACAAGTTGTTCATAAGTAAGTTAAAACAAAATAAAAAAATGTTTAAAAGTCAATTCCAACTTACTACTACTAAAACTAAAAAAAAGCTGTTTGTCAAGACCAAAATAAATTACCAATAAGTATAGGTATGTTGCGAGGTCACTTGTAAAATGTCTGACTAACTGGAAGCGGTATCACTCCCTGACGACTCCTCAGAATCATCGCTTTCTCCTCCTATATCGATAATGAGTGGTTCCGTCATTACTTCTACACGTATGTCTAAATCCCAAAACTTTATTTCTTCTTTTAATACGTGTTGAATACATTTACGCCAACTCTCAGCAGTAACGGTATGCAGCGCCTCGTCAAACAGTTTCTCAACGTCAGCCATTTTGAATGTACTGTTTTTTCTCGCAACATAATTTCTCACTTGGGCCCAAACCAGCTCGATGGGGTTTAACTCTCAGTGGTAGGGAGTAAGTCTAACAACTGAGACGTTGAAATCTTTCGCCATTTCATCGACAACGTACTTAATATAACTGCTTTTATGTTTCCGTACGAGAGATAATAATTCAACTTTTAGCATTGCCTCGTTGTGTGGAATGCTTTTACTCTCTAACCAATCAATTATAACCCTCTTGCGGCTAGCTGAAGTAGGTATTTGCTCCAGTCGACGAGAGTGGTATGAAGCATTATCCATAACTATCACTGAACCAGGAGTTACCTTTGTTAAAATTGATCTAAACCATGTTTCCAACCGGTTACCATCCATCTCTTCATGGTAATCGACAATCCATTCCACAATGTCATTTCGTTCAATTAAGGCACTGTTTCTACTTCTTGTTTGGTAACGAAAATTCATTAATTTTAAAGTTCGTCTCAAAACTTTATCACTGATGTTTGGTAAAGTATCATCAGCTTCTATTACCTTGCTCAATTTAGCTACCGAGGGGATTTCATTCCTAAAATAAAAAGAATGTATTTCCCTACGTATAGCATTCCGTGTTTGGTCGTCCAAAACAATTTTCTTTCTTCCCCTACTTTCCGGTTTACAGTTTTCACCTCGTTCTCTTGTCAAAGATGCGTCCCGCGATTTCTTTAGAATATTGTATATAGTACTCTCAGAAACTTTAGTTAAATAACTGCACTTAATCACAGCGTCACTAACACCCAACTGTTTGTCCATGGCACGCAGTCCTTCGTACACATTTAATATGAGGACTTTTTCTTCCCGAATTAAATTGTTACGACGCCGTTTTTTATCGCCAACACCGCTACACTCCGCCATTATTGTCACTAAATATACCGATATAAATATTACAATAAATACCAATAATAACCGATTTATCACACAAAACCACAACACAAATACTGATGTTACGTTCATGAAGAGAATAAACACCTCACATAACTGTTTACTATCACTGTCTCATTCGCGTAGCTCGATCTATCTATCTCGTTCTCAAAGCCGGAACATTGAAGCGACTCTCCAACATTGTCAAATCGGCGAGTTTTTCACAACAAACTTTGCGTTCAAGAAATATACATAAACACTTTATTTCACATTTCAAGTAAACTAATTATTATTAGTCTGCTTGAAATTTGAAATAAATATATTAAATTGGTATTGACTTAATTACATTGCATCTTTTGTACCTGAAATATTGACACAATGGATTTGAAGTGTATTTATAAAATACAGCATTTCTCTCTAGAATACATATGGCAACTGCGCTTTAACCAAAGTGTTGATTAGATAGCTCTGACTCACTTTACACAATTTCGACTATCGAGTATAATTCTAGATTGCGGCATACACAAAAACAATTGGCTCTCGCATTTTATAGATAAGACTGGTCACAAAAACAATGTCTAGATAAGATAGTCACAATCGTAAACAGTTATAAGAAATCCCTGCGCATCCGCCATAATTTTAACTTTCATCCCTGGCTTAGACAGAGTCGGACTCAGGTACTATACCAGTGTGCTGTTTCGTAACAGTACTATAAACATTTTATAAAACATTGTGAAAATCAAAATCCGTTGCGTGGTTTAGGAGAAGTCAGCGGATAAACAGGCAGAATTTGTTTTATATTATGCAGGGATGTTTCTCTTCTTTTAATGTTCATAGTTACCAGAAACCGATTTTTCGAAATCTAGAATGTTCCACGTTCAGGTAAAGCCTCTGGTGTGTATACGAAATGAACATGTTTGATTCTCGGGGCCGCTTGATCTGACATTAGATTTTTTTTGTAAATCGACTAAACTTATAATTAATATGAAGTTGATGAAGAAATAGGCAAAAAGGATCTAATCACTAATCTTGGATAGATTTAATTGGATTTAGGAACGACTTTCTATTGGGCTGTTGCTGGAAGCTTTCATACTGACAGAGCTAAGCATGCATTTCGTGTCCATTCCAGTATTACGCCCCGTGGACGGGTTCTAGGACGGCAAACGATTGTTTCATGTGTAAAAAACTTCAAGAAAACTGGTGATGTGAAAAAGGAAGGAGCCTAAACTTCCACAAACAGTAAGGACACTGCAAAACGTCGATTTTGTGGAAGGAAAACGAGAAAAATACATCCGAAGCAGTAATCCAAGTCACCTGAAATAAAAAAATGATTAAATCAATATAGAAAATGAACTGAATTGTCATAAAAATCATTTCAAAAAGTACTATTATCGTTAAATGTATCTTCCCGAATATTATAGGACAATCAAAGAGATCAATGTTTTATCGACCGGTGATATGACATGAAATAGCAGACTGAAAGTCAAGGAAACCTTTATTAGTCTCATGGAACGAGCTCATGCCATGGGAATTCGCCTAAATGAGGACAAAACAAAATATACGCAGGTACACCAATAAAAATAACTGTGAATGGAGAATTATGACATAATTGGCTTCCTGGAAAATAAATAAATTGTCAGATTCATCAAATCGCGCAGAATCCTATGATTTGAACATGTACAACACATGGATTACTCCCGAATAACAAAGATGATCATTAAAGAAAAGGTCTACGATACGAGGAGAAGGAGGAGGCCTAATATCGACAATGTAATTGAGGATATCCGTACAATGCGGGTTACAGGATGGTGTCCTCTCGTCAAGGACAGATATCGCTGGAGGCAAGACCCAAGACCCACGTCGGGATGTAGTGCTAGTCCGTAATAGCCATAACAGAACATAACATTGGATGATTATGACTTTGAACGAGTTAAACAGAAAATGCAGAGGGGTGAGAGGAAATAAACAATAGAGTTTAAGCTGCAACCGTTAACATTGATGAATCTATGATCATCCAAATAATTCATCTATTAATCCATCATCACACCTGTTATTATGAAGAACGATGAGAAATATTAATTACATACAAAGAAGGAAACTGGAGAGCATGGAAACAAGCCTCAACTAATGAAACGCCGGTGGGACGAACTAGAGAGACGATATTAGGAAAAATCGGAGAATGCTAGAAATAGAAAATGAAAGTGAATCATTGCTAGATAGGAAGAGATGGAGACACATTGTGAACTCTGCTAAAATCCATCAGGAGTTTCACGCCACGGAGTAGTAGGAATATCCAGGTTAGAATTTAATTTTCCCTCGTATATTTAATAATTACGACAGTTTCAGTGATCTATTAAAAGATAAAGTCTTCATTAAAACATTTATAGTATAACAAAAGCGTTCTTATCAGATAATTCATTCGGTTCGAAGTTACCTATATATAAATATGAACTATCTCAAGTGTACACATTCACGAAAATCTCTGTATTCGCCATCATAACACACCACTTTCCCCAATAGCTTATCAGGTTGTGCTTGGATTGGCTGATGCGCTGATGTATTTCCTCAGATTTATTAAAATAAATTGAAAGCAGAAGCAGCGGCCCGGTTATATTCTATGCAGATAAGTAGAAGCGATTGCGTCCAGAGTCTCATTTCCTGCCCGAAGGCCGTCCCTATAGCTCAAATTCTCCTGGATCTGGTTAGAGCTTCGTGTGCATGTGTATAGAGACGCTCTCTCCGTATCTGCTCTTATATATCGGCGGGACATTACTCAACGAGTGTTTCGCATTAAATCAAATCCCTGTGCACAACGTTTACGGTGTCTGTTTTGCCAACATATATATACTCGAGACGCTTTTACAAATTGACCGCCGCAGTCACTGCCGTTACCCGATACGTACTTACGTTCGATTTCCATGATCTATCGGATTGGACTCGACGGGACCGTTTTAAAACGGAAGTTGGATGACAAGGAGCTTTGTCTCCAGACTCCGATTATCCTTAATATTTTTAAAAATATTAGATGTTTTGAAAAATAATACTTCAATAAGAAGAACTATACTTCAAAGTATCGTGTTGGGCAGAGCAATTTGCTTTGAATTTGAATAAAAGCATAAAAATTGATGCAAGTCATAAATGACGTATTCGTTTTCAACTTGTTACCAACATTACCGATTCAATATTACAATTACCCGTTCGTTTTGTGTTTTGTTTCTCGAATAATTTTTTCCGTAATATTTTATTGCAAGTCACTGTTATATTACAATTTCCTTATATTCCAATATAAAATAAACGGTTTTAAAGATTAAAATTAACTTCCCCGCATCTGCGAGATGCCCTGAAAAAATATCCAATTATAGAATTGGTAACTTGTATACACTCCGGAGGCTGTATCGTGCTAACAATCCAAAATTTCTCCAAAAATGTGGCACTTCAAGTACCATAGCACTCGTTGTACTAGCTCCAGTGTGCTGAAAATCAATAGGATTCATGTATTAGACGCCCTGAACAATATCCAATCATCAAATTGGTCACTTACATACACTCCGGAGGCAGTATCGTGCTGACGAACCGAATTTTCTCCAAAAATGACAAAAATTTCGTACCTCAAGTGCCACAGCTCTAGTGACCTGAAAATCAATAGGGTTCATCTGTGAGACGCCCCGAACAATAACCAAAAATATAGTATATCTGAATTTATAGGACCCGTTATACTGGCTCTAGTTAGTTATTTATTAGTAAAAACGATTCGAGAATTCCTTTTTTCAGTATTGAACCGCACACAATAATTACATTGTCACTAATGATAAAAATGAGGGTCCTTTAATAAAAGTATTAACAAAAGCATTGATGTTGAAGGATATACTGTTAAACAAGCTGAAGAAGTTTTAGATGTCGTAACTATTAAAATAACGATAGAATAATATATGACTGTAAATAGTGCTACTGGAATGGTTGAATATAAAAAAAGTCACAGTTGTAGGACAAAATATTGATCTATTGGTTTTATTGAATCAGTTAAACTTCAAACGTGCACCAATTTACTTGTTAAAGCCCGTAGTAGGTAATGTAAGTGATGCTACGTATTCTTCAAATAGTTTCCTACATGAAGATTATCTGGTTGTGACACGACGTCTGCTTTTACTGGAAAAGGAAAAAACAGTGGATTTACTACTAAAAAATCACGAGTTGATAGAGTTGGTAAAGCATTTTATATAAGTACTACTAACCCAACAATAATCGCTAGAAATGGTTGCAAATTAATTACATCCATGTAGAAAAACAACACACAACACTCGTACGGATCTTACTTGCAACTGCAAACCTGACTTCGAAATACATTAAAATGCTACAAATTGGGGGTGGAAAGAAGTGACTGTATATAACTTGAAAATATTAGTATCTCGTTTCACTGAAGATCCAGTTGTACCAGAAGATTTATTAAAAACTATCTCTTGCAGCTGTCAACGTGGTTGCGAAAGTAAGAGATGCAGTTGTCGAAAACATCGCCTAAAAATGCACAGATCTATGCACGAAGTGGGTTCATCCGATTGATTGAACGTTGAGAAAATAACAAAAAATTTGAGTGACTCTGGAGATATGTATGAATTAGAGCAGCCAAGTGTCAAGTCCTTCAATGAACCCGGAAACTGAAATATACGATGAACTCAGTAATTTGGATCAAACGCTTGAAAGTGAGAAGGAATCTGAGCATATTGCAGGGCCAGATGATGAAAGTGATGTTGATATCGTTACAAAAAGACCGATTAAAACTTCTACAATCTTGTAAAATAATTTTTTTTGAACATTTTAATAATAAACAACTAAATTTTGAATAATTTAATCACAATTTCCTTAAAACTCATAATTAATAAATATACATACCGATCCTTTGATAAATAAATTTTTTTTAATGTATTTTTTTCCGTAGAACTCAATTGCAATATTAAAAAATTCACTTTATCAATAATCAACAATTTTTTTGCTTTTTTGGATTCTTGAACGTGTTTTATAATAGCTACAAAATTAGCGTCAAATGAACTCTGTACGATGATTTTCTGGAGTATATTTTTCATTTAGTTTTTTTTTGGAAAAATTGAATCTCTCATAAACTACTAGATTTTTTTTACTTGACGAAAATTGTGGTTATTAAGCATACTAAAAGGTATAGTTTCTGAAAGTTTTATTTAAATTAAACCACTTTTCAGAAAATAAAAACAAAAAATAAAGACGGTTTTTTGCTATTTGCTTGAAAATGTTGAGGTTGTGTTAAAGCCCTAAAAGGGTTGTAAATAGTTTTAAAAACTTGAAAATCACCGAATTATATATTTTGATTCATTCGCAGACATCACAAATGTACATTAAACCAAAGTATCCTGCGCATTCACTGTGGGCTAATTTCACACATAGGTACAGGACACCAAATCAATTGTTCACCAGAACGATCGTCGGAAAAGAGAGTTTCACAAAACATGCATTCTGCATCATCTTCATCTTCGCTAAATGGTGGCTTACCACCATCATCCAAAATTATTCCAACTTCAGAGCCCGATGAAGACGGTAGAGACAATGTTCTTTTTTTTGTTTCTGTTTTTTTTAGATCAGAAAAACTATCCCTTACCAACACATGGAAGATTTCTCTTTGCTCTATACTATTCTTTTTGGCTGAACTTGTTTCTAGCTCATCTTAATATGGAGAACTTGGGACAATAACAGCCTATACGGCATTATATTTTTTCTTTTTTGTTGAATTCTCACCCACCTTTGGGATCGGCATTAAGTCTGAAGGTAGCTCTAACTTTAAAGTTGATTGTTGCCGTTTTATTTTTCATCAGAAACTAATATATTCTGACCAATCTCTGGTTGATTGTCAGCTACGGAATCACTTATTAACGATTCGGCTATAAATTCGTCTTCTCTGAAAACATTGCGATTTACGGGGCATATACCTGCTTTTTTGAAGCCATTAACTGCCGTTTCCACAACCGCTGCTGTCATGTAGGCATTCCCAAATAACTCTCCTATTTAATAAACTGTCACAATAATTTTGCTTCAACCAGGATGTTATTTCTGGCGCATAGAATGTTTTAAACGGTGACGTAAATGCCACATCCAAAAGCTGCATTTTGTTGGTGCAATGTGGGGGTCAGCATACAATGTGAACATGGTTGTCTCTTGCTACATCGATCATGTCCAAGTTCCTATTATGAAAGAGCACCACACGGGATCATCCTGAGTCGGCTTTATGTGTACAATTGTACAATAAAATGTTTTATCCATTGAACAAAAATTTCATCTTGTATCCATCCTGATGGATGACCGACGTAGATGGAACCAAGAGGCATTCCTTTTATCAATTTCGGCTTCATATTTTTCCTATAAAAAAATATTAAAGGTGTAACATAAAGGCCAGTTACATTGAAACTATCGTCTTAAGTTATCCTCTTTCGGCAGAAGAAAGCGATGGCCAATTGCTTTTTTCCCTTCATAGCAATAACTTTCTGTTATTTGTGTTGCACAACAGTTATGCCAGTCTCGTCACAATTGAATATACTAGCAAAGTTTCATAAAGATCAAAAAACGAGGTAACTTTTTCTGTGTTAAATGATACTACCAAAACTGCTATCTACGGATATCAGTAAAACTTTGCGCCATGTACACGTCTCAAGTGACTCTAGAAAAAATAAAATTCCATTTAATAAACAATTCGAATACCTAATTAAATTAAAATCACAAAAATTTTTGAAATCACGTAAAATACCATGTCGTATATTAAATTTATCCACCTTTTTCTATTTTCAATTGATACTTACAAAGAAACATTCTTCCAAATAATTCTCAATTTATTGACTGAAATTTATTCAGATAAAATTTTTATATATACATAGTTATTTTCCAACTAATTTTAAGCTGATCTAAAAAATCATTTGGAAGAAAAAAATTTATAAGACTTGGCCCTATGTTTGGTATAAGGCTGCAAAAATTTGATACCGACAACCCAGAAATTTAAATATTTCACATTTAAAAACTCCAAACTTGCTAATATTGTTACAAAAAATTCTATAAACAACAAAATATACGTTATTTAATAATGTAAATAGTTATCGAACAATTACTTGAAGAATAAGGTTGAATAATGGTAATAAAAGAACTTTACGAAGACTTCATAATAGAATTATTTATTGATTTCACCTAGAAAACCATAACTAAAGTGGAAAAACCTCTGTTCACTTTTGAAAAAACTATTCAGATTTCTATTTTTGAAATATGATTATTAAACTATACATGAAGATGAAATTCGAGACCAACAACCCAAAAATTAAAATTTTTCACATTTAAAAACACCAAACTTGTTAATATTGTTAAAATTCTATAAACAACAAAATATACGTTATTTAATAAATAATTATAACAAAGGAACAATTTTGGATTCTGTGTTATTCAATCTTTGTATAAATGAATTGATTTCAGTGAGCAGTACTGGATATATACAATTAGAGTCGCAGACGATACAGCCATTATTTATGAAATAGATAATTGGTATGATTTGAAATAGTTGAAAATGAGATTAATTAAGGATTGGTTTCATCATAAATTACTTACTCTAAATTTTAATAAAACATAATTTGTCATTTCTTAATTCTAGAGACCATAAGAATAGCTTCACATATTTTTTATAGAAAAAAACTAGAGATTGTGCTTTATAACTTTAAGTGTTTAAAAAAGTTTATGTATAAATGTCAATACTTGCAGATATTGTACTACGGTCTAGTGGAAAGCCATCTCAGGTATGGCCTATTTTCTTGGGGATGTGCTTCCAGAACATTTATAGATCCCTTTTAGAGATTATACAAAGAAGCTTCATTTAGATTATTACGTCTAGTTCCAGCATGGTCCCTAGTGACGCACTGTATAATATAAACAAAATCTTTGACTTAAAGAAATTATGTTTTCTGTGTGCATCTGTAAAATATCATACTATGAAAAATAAAATTAAGTTACCTACACATACATATGAATCCAGAAATAATAATATGAAGCTCCTATGATGACAAAATCTTTATGTCAAATTTTTCCTATTAACACAACCAAAAGTTTTGTGAAATTAACGGCTGAAATATCTCTTCATTCTCTGCAATGTCTATCCACTTCATAGATTTTATGTATAATTAGGTAAAGTGTTTTCTTATTTACCAAAACATATGTTGAGGTAAATTCGTTCATCTCTGGCATATATTTTTTAGTATTTATAATTAACAAATTGGCTTTCATAAGTTGTTCGGGATACTAATGTTCAATTTGGTTTTAATACTACTGATTAACTGATTGTAGAATACATTTTTATAGGAGAAATTGATAACATATTTGAAAAACTTATTTAAATTTGACGTTATGAAATGGCAAATGACATTTGTGTTGTGACGTCAACTGACGCAGTTGTGAGGACGATACAATTCGATGATTTTAGGAACGGTGCTCGAGAATATCAATTTTAGGAACTATTCGCAAATAGAGCAATCACAGGCTTGCGTATGCATGAAGTTGGGAACGACGTCAAGAATAACGCCCTGATTTCAGATTCAGGGCATCAGTGCGGATGAAACCCAATCATCGACCACCACACCTGCAAGAAATGAATCACCGGTAGCGACATTGATTTTTTAGCGAAATATCGAAACCACACATGAGAAACCTTAAACTTTAGAAATATTTTTACAAAAGATACAACTTTTATTTTTTAGAACTGAATATCTTTTTAATAAATACATGGAAAATTATCATTGATGCTGCAAATGGAAGATCATATATGAATTATATGGCAAATGTATGCATACTTTGCCCGTAGATAATATACTTTTTAACTAATTAAAAGAAATAGAATTGCGGGGAGAGGAGAAAGACGAAATTTTCGGTATAAGAGTGCCTGTCGTCTAGCGCAAAAATATATAAAAGAGGGCGGAGTCGAGACGTGACATGGCGCGAGTGACGAGCAGTCACTCTTGATTTTACTCTAGTATATGATATTCCTTGCGGCGTTCGAAACGATAATTCTTAATTTCGTTTTAGAAAGCATGATAGACATTTCAATCCTGTACATTCCTTACGAGTATTAAATGGTTTTTAATGTTATTTCTTTGGCATAACTCTGAACTGAGTCTACAAATATCCTTTCTCGTTATCTCAAAAAAAAATGTTTCTCTAACTGCAAACAATGTTGTTTCAATTGTTTTTCCATTTCTATCGTAAAAACTGGCTTTTTTCCAAGCTTGCAACTGACAATATCTTCAGGTTGTTAGTCGTTTTTAACATATCGTTCTAAGGTAGATTGTGGGACATTAAATGTTTTTGCATTTTTCATGTATCCCATGCGTTTTCTCTCAGCAAGTCCTAATAGCTTCTATTATGTTTGTATTATTCCAAGTTTTACGTTGATGTGGCATCTGGAACAAATACAAACACTTATATTATTTAGAAGCAATTTCTTGTTATAATATCCCTTATGTGGGGTATCCCACATAAAGCACATAAAATGTACCCCATATCATGGGCATTTGCTTCAGTAAAAACGTTAAAAAAATTAACAACAGGTATTAAAATTATAACCCTATAAACGCAATTATTCGAAGTCCCTAGCTCATGATTAACCGAAATAAATATGTCAAGCTTACCTTTTAGATTTGAAAAATCATCAATTTTCGTGTAGAACTAAAAAATTCGAAACGCTCTTTATAAAATTTTAGGTAACGTTGAAGTGAAATGTAGCATGCTACAGCTCAAACTTTTACACGTTATCGTGGGCATTAAGAATGTAGAGCTTGTTCCACGAAAGAAGAAGCCACCTGAAGGTTCGAAAATTGACAATCGCAGAAACCAAATTCTGTCTTGTTTACCTACGTCGGTTAGTAACGACTACTGGCGTAGAACAATTATTTACGCCGATTGGTTTAGACATCAAGTTTACGCATACGACTGCAACTTCAGGTGGCTTCTTTCCTCATGGAACGGACTCTATCTTATATTATGCACAACAGATGACGAAAGTAGTATTACTAGAAATATTCGAGAACACCATATTGGGCATTATCCTGTACCTATAATATGTGTATGACAGTTAACATTAGTCATCATTACTATCAACTTGTTTGTAATGATAAAATTTCAACACAAACAACCAAATAATCACTGCCAAATTTACTGATTAATTCACTATTTTGAGGAAAATAACGTCTCATTACTACCTTATCTCCAAGTTGCTTTCTACCTTCATTGAGAAGCATTTTAACCAGTAATAGTTTTATTAATAACATTGACAGTATTTTTCGTCAATTCCTCTAATTAACTACATTCTGATTCGAACGTAATAACGCGTTAATAAAGAAATGAAGAAGCTTTAGACGTTTTTATTTCAAAAGCAGCAAATTGTAATAAAAAATGCGATAACATATCTCAAAGATCATAAAGCACCAGGCAATGATGGTATAAATGCAGAGTTGTTAAAAAAGGGAGGAAATGTTTTACACCGAAAAATATATGAAATGATCCTGAATATATGGGTACAATAGAAAATGCCTAAAGATTGGAGCAGAAGTATCATAATACCTATATATAAGAAAGGAAACAAAGAAGAATTTAGAAATTATAGAGGAATATCACTTATCAACACAACATACAAAGTATTGTGAACCATACTACTGAGAAGGTTGACCCCTTATGCGGAAGACGTTATCGGCGACTATCAATGCGGGTTTCGTGCTGGAAGGTCAACGATAGATCAAATATTCACGACCAGACAAATATTAGAAATGAACTGGGAATTCAACCGAGATGTTCACCAAATCTTTGTCGATTTCCAGCAAGCATATGACTCTATAAAAAGAAGCTTGTGGGTGGCAATTCTAGAAATGGGCATCCCAAGGAAATTGGTGGGGCTAACACAAATGTGTGTGGTAAACTCATATGCACAGGTGAGGATAGGAAGCAGAACATCAACTCCATTTAGGGTAATATCAGGACTTAGACAAGGAGATCCCCTCTCACCGTTGCTATTCAGTTTGGCCTTGGAGTATGCGGTTGGTAAAATAACATCGGAACTAACTGAAGGTTTTGCTAAGCAGGGTTCAAAACTATTGTTCGCTTTTGCTGATGATATAGATACGGTGGCTCATTCAAATGGAGATATGAGAGAAGTGTTCTCCCAACTCGAGGAGGAAGCAGGTAACCTGGGTCTACGAGTAAATGAAGAAAAAACGAAATACATGGTAGTAACCAAGAACCCAAGACCTTGAATCAGACAGAATATTTCTATTAATGAGTACAACTTTGAAGTAGTTAAGAAGTTTAAGTAACTAGGAGCGATAATTACAGATGATAATCGAGTAGAAAGAGATGTCTTAGCAAGAATAATGGCGGGAAATAGAGCGCTGTATTCTGTTACAACACTCTTGAGATCTGAACTGGTAAGAAGACAATCCAAATTGACAATATACAAGTCAATTATTCGCCCGGTGGTTACATACGGCAGCGAAACCTGAACCCTTAATCAACGGGAAATAAATAAGCTTCTTGTCTTTGAAAGGAAGGTTCTTAGAATGATACTTGGACCGCAACAAGATGAGGCAACAGGACAGTGGAGAAGACGCCACAATGCTGAGTTGTCAGCGCTGTATGGCAGTGAGAACATAGTCAGACACATAAAGGCTAATCGAATAAGATGAGCTGGGCATGTATTGAGATCAGAGGAGCACATATTGTTAAAAATAGTATTCCTTGAGAGACCAGAGGGTAGAAGATCAATAGGCCGACCCAGGAAAAGATGGAATGATGCCGTCGCAGCAGATGTGTCTAGAATGGAAGTCCAACAGTGGGAAATGGAAGCACAAGATCGAGGAAGATGGAGGACGATAGTGGATGCGGCCAAGACTCACCCAGAGTTGTAGGGCCAGGAAAAGAAGAAGAAATTGTTTTACACGAGAAAAGACTTTTTGTTATACGTTTGTGGAAGGGGACATCACCAGTTTCCAAGCGGCGCAATGTTGAAATTGACACGGAATGCACGTGGTATTACTAAAATGAGTCTCGGCTGAATGTCATGGTTTGGGCGTGTTTTGACAATATTAACCAAGATCCTGGACTGAATCTCCTTGGTGCTGGTTTTTTAATTTTTTCACATTAATATGTTTAATTTTCTCAACACCTTGTAAAAGCTTCGATATCATTCGAAACATTTAAACAACTAAAAATGTCAATCTCACTAGATAAACGTACATTACAAATTGTAGAATCTGACGTATCTTAATATCGTATTGATTACTTTTTAAATAGGATTGAAACGATTCGAGAAAACAAACTAATCAGTGTGATTTGTGTAATTTGAAAAAGTTGTTTTGTGTTTTCCAGAGTTATCATCGAAGACCTTATTTATCGTCTAATTTTGATTGCGCCGGACGCTTAGGCAACATTATTATAAAGCAGTGTCGATTTGCTTCAATTTGAATAAACCCTGTAAATTCCCGGTTTATATACTAATATCTTTGACTGATGTGAAAATTGGAAAGTTCTATTTCATCAGAAAATTTTAACTGGAAATATAGTGAATACCTGAATTTGTCAACATACAAAAGAGTGTAGGAGAAATTTGCATGAAAATGTTTAACTTTGGTCTGTAATATAGTTAAGGAACTTTTTAAACAAATTATTAAAGATTGCAACAATGCTTATAAATAATTGCACTCTATTTAGTGCAAAAACTAGTTCTTTATTGCTCTGGCGCAATACAACTTTTATTGCAATCTGTCATTCTTTTTTTAATTTTAATTTTTTTGTAATCATGACAAACATAAACATTCAAATCGACGCCAAATATTTAGTCCATTTTCTGTATTACGTTTTAAACAATTGCATATTTTCAATCATATGTATTACATACTAGATTATGAAATTACTAAAAAATGTCATTACAAATTATGAACACAAACGTAAATAAATGGCTCAACGTTTTTAATGAATATTATTAAAAAAATAAGTGATGGTCATGAAGGCAAATTCGTTGGGATCTTGGGATCCCACCAGAAGTCAGTGAATTCGCAAATACAGCGTCATTAAACGTATTACCTAGAAAATCCCGATATCAATATGAAATTCAATAAGTTATAATCGTTTTACAGAGTGGTGCTTCGATAAAAAAGTTGTAAATTTAACAGAAAACGTCCTTGCGTATTTTTCAAAAAGATCTTGATACCTACCGTTATTCACACTAAGATTCTTCAACCTCAAACTCGTTGCATATTTGCGCTTTTAGGCGTTGCCTCTAACTCTTGCGGGGTCGGGGGGGGGGGGGTCCGTTGTTCGAAGACTAAATAAAATGTAAAAGGACGCCAGGCAATCTTGCCTCCCGACAACTACCTACACGAGTTTTCCCACCCTAAGACCAAATAGGAGGAGAAAAAAAAGTCAGATGTCACTTACCCAAGTTTAAGTTTAATAAATGACTTAGGTTTTTCAAGAAAATCTTACAAAGTCAAGATAGTACAACTACTACGTACAAGTGTATCATAAAATTACAAAAATTACAAGAAATTCCCCCAAATGTCCTAAAATCCCATAAATCCTAACCACAATTTTTCATAGGTAAGTGAAATCCCCCTCGATTGAATGATTTACAAAAAAATATATACAAATATATATACAAATATTCCAAGCAAAAATAGTAAATCCTATATAACCCCCCAAGTAAAATCCAATAACTCCCCCCAAGTAAAATCCAATAATTCCCCCTAATTGAAATCCTACGTTACAGCCTGGATTGTTCGTTGGGTATAAATATGTACAAACCAGTATTTACATACAAATGAAATTTCTCAAACGAGTACTCAATTACCTGATAAAAATGAGAAAACTGTATACTTGTGTCTTGAATACACTATAGGGTTAAATCAATACAGTATACCATACGTATCTATGGATAACGTTTACGCAATTAAATATGAAATTTGAAAATATTAAAATATAATATGGCGCAACATATGAACTCATACGCTTACTACCACCAACACGAATAACTCAAAATATTAAAATTGAATAGCCACAGTAACGTTTACATAACCTTACAATGGGTGTAGTTATCACCAATCCACATTCGCAAATTGTAAACGATATGACAGCTATAATCTGATATTATATGTTGATCATAGTGATTAATACTTGATTAACATAAGTATGGTTATAAACTGACTACCACAAGATGCTTACAGTAACGGACAAATCAATGATCTACAACATACACCGACTAATATTATAGGCAAAGTGTACTTTACATAAACATTTCAAAGTTTAAAACTTGCGTGAAATCCACAATGTGTTGTTCGATGACTGCTAGTGGTGGCTACCAACTCCTACTCCTGTAGAAAGCTGTACGAACCCATATCGTACTCCTCAAGTCCACGTTAAAAATCCAAATTTTCTCCCATATGAGTTGATCTAACTCAAAGTTAGAGAAACAACCCTAAAACGAGAAATATGTTAATATTTTATATACATCCTGACAGTCTCAATGCTCAAAATTAAATATCTATCTAAACTTTACCCCCCCTAATCTTTCTCTTTCTCTGAGAATCATATACTCGACGAGTAATTTCCATGAATGATCCCTAAACTAAAATATCTAATAAACTCGTTCGAGTAAAACTTCTATTAATTATAAAGCTTAATCGATTAATATTAATATTACTTAATATTGCTGGCAAAAGTTAACAAATGAACTACTATATTTCATATTTGATCAGAAAATTATAATGCTAATTGAGCTTAATATATTAACTATCTTTTTTTTACATTTAACAAAAAAACTTATATGAAATCAATAACTAAGAGCTAAGTACCTAAGCTATAAAACTAGTTGACCTCCAATCAACAAAAAAAATACATTAGCCAAAGAAAATATGGTCGAAATTACAAAAAATATTTCTTACCAATTGGCCAGATCGAGTCCTAATATAGGGCTGTTATCACCCTAGATGTGGTAATTAAGGCCTACTTAAATTATGTTTTCCCTCTGACAAGTTTTTGTATACACTATAAAAAAATCACTTCATCAAATAAGGGGACAAATTATCTAGACATAATTAGGACCAATCTAGTTAATGAAACTATAGAAGCATTCTAATACTTACAATTAACATCCGACTGGAATAACACCATAAAAAACACCTATTGCGTTGAAATATCTGTTCCCAAAAAATTGGTATTTCCATGGGTCTATAATCTCAAACAACTCGAAAAAATCTTCAGCGATACTCGGGAAATATGTTTCACACGTCGGTCATCCCTTAATATAAGGTGAAATATTTAGTTATTTCACCCGAAAATGTGATATAAAATTCAACGGCTTACACCATTAAATACCCAACGAACAATGAATGTCCACCGACAAAACTAGAACCCTCGTGTTCAATCCAGCCAGCCAATCAGAATACACTCGAGATGTCAAAACGTTCATTAACCAATGGCGTTGCGACAATCAAATACGCCACAGATCAACATATGTATAGACGCACTGAGAATCGCGTTACAAAGATATGTATCAGGGGTAGTGCGTTCGAAGTAACACCAGAGGGACATGCTTCACAATAACAAAATAAATACTTTCACGTATAGTTAATCAAGAAAGGTAATGAAAATTGCTCGCATACTCTCAATATTAACTAATTGAGACAATAAACCCAACTCCACCGCCTGAATCACCCAACACTAACTCCGACGTGTTCAATCTAATTATATCAAACCCTCAACACACAGTAGTTTCTATCTTTTTCAATGTTAACCAATAGTGCTAATTAAATATTTTGCTAATAAATTACGCTTTTTATTTTTTCTACAACAACTATGCAAAACACGGTTTTCTACACAAATTTTCATACTCAAAGCAGATAGATTAGATATCCGTTGGAAAAGTAATAACTTACAGTGGGAAAAGTACACACTATGGCAAAAGTGAGGCTTTGAGTACTTGTTATACAAACTACTATTTCTGCACTAAGTACCCTAAATATATAATAGTTTGTACAACAAGTGCGCAAAGCGTCACATTTCCCACCAGCGCAGAAGTTTGTTGCACGAGCCGTGAGGTGAGTGCCGCACATCCAGCTTTGCGTACGAGTTATACACAATATTTTTTTTTCAACCACGTTTATTAATGAGAGAAAAAAGTTAATTTTATGTTATTTAAACTTTGAACAGAAATCAGGTAAACATGATCAATTTTGAAGTGTTATGCCGGGTGTATATTTTTTTAATAATAAATTTTAATGAATTGTAATATTAGTTCCTGTCTACGAAATTTACTATAAAGATAATGCTAAATTGACATTTCCGTGCGGAAAAGTGCCATAGCTTGAACTTTTCCCACGGTAAGTTATTACTGTTCCAACGGATATCTAAGCAAAAGGTCTGCGTTGCGTATGCAACTGGGTATAAAAGCGAGATTTGCATAGTGGTTGTAGAAAAACATATTTTTCGTTTTTGCATGAACGTAGGAAAAACATTGTATGCAATTCGTGCAAAAAGTGTTTATTGCACATAACGTATTGGCAATTTCACGTCACGTGCACTAAACACTTACTTTTTATACTTGTTGCATAAATAACTATTTTGATTTTACAGAACCTGAAAACACAAATGGATAAAAGCGACAATTTATTTTACATAAATATTCAATTTTGAGAATGTTTAAATTGCAATAATATATTTAATAATGGAGCCAAATTTTCTCAGTTTAAATTTTTTACAAGCAATATTTATTTGAGGTGTCTCATCTTGATAAGCTGAATATTAGGGGACATTACAAAATTTCAGGCTAAATGTGGGATGAAGACTTGAAATTTCTTTATTTTGCCAATATACTATAAAATATAAAACAGTACATAATAAAACATTTGGGGTGAGTAAACCATCTCCTTGGACTACTGCTTGTCCAGTGGCTACTTCATTATTACTGAGGTCTAGTTCGTTGCAGTGTCAGTCCTGCCAGTCTGGACCTTGATCTTGGTTGCTCCTATTAATAACTATAGCTTACTACCCCTTTTGGCTTGTTTTTTTTCTTGAAAAGTTGGAGAAAATAGGGGTCCATCGCATCTTTGTTTTTTTATTTTATAAACTGCATTTTTCACAAGGATAAATGACCGTGCAGAAGCTGATACCCACAATCAGAGAAGTCTTCTGCCGTGTAGTTGAGGCAGTTTTGTTAAAATCGGAAGGAAATTCTAGATCCTCATTTCCTGCTTGTTGTGTAGCCAGAATATTCTGAAGAATTTGTTCGGTTGCCATTCCCAAGATTTTAATACAATGAAACATTTATAAACGAAATGGTTGCCTGTAAATACTTTTTTATAATTCACGTATACAAAATTTACTTTGTGACATCAAAAACAGTGTCACAAAGTAACCATTTCAGCATCGTTTTTGGCAACTTTTTATACAGTTGGAGGCACGGTTTAACTTATGGCTGACAAACTGACATTTTCAACTGGCATTGGACGGTGGACCTATGACTTGATAAATTTTCTATAAAGTTTGAAGAATTTAAATGATTTGAATAAAAACAATAATATTAAATATGAACAATATATATTTATAAGCTAAGTCATATTTTTGTTTAGATTCTTCAGGTAGTAATTCATTAACTGCATTATTAGTAATATTGCAAATTTCTGGTGGAGTGAATGATATTTCGCTGTTTAGTTGCATATTCATAAATTCCGAACTATGTAACTTAATAAAAATGTGAGTGTTACCAACATAAATAAACACAAAAAACCCTAATATTGCAATTATATTTATATAAAACACTTTTTGCACGTTCATTATAAAAAATAGTATGTAAAACGCTTATCACAATGACATTTTGTAGTACTCGTGCTTCGCGGTTGGTTACACAAACTTCACTCGTACTTGTTTTACAATATACTATTGTGGGTGTATACTTGATGTTGATGTACTGATTTTATCTAAACAAATTTTTGAAAACTTTCATTGAATACAGTGTATATCGGCAAATAGTTTTTTATCAGTGCATATTTATTTTTAAGAAAAAGTATCTGTTGTTTTAAGTAAGAATTTAATTGAGGGGATGACATCTAATACTTTTTCAATAACAAACATAATTTCTATGGAAAAATATATTTTGCATGCGCCAAAATCAGTGGTGTACTTAATGTTTTGAAAACACAAATAGTTGATTTGAGTTTGCTACTTTAAGATTTTGAATAAAACCAAGATGTGGCTTTTTCAGTTACGAAACTTTGTGGTTTAGTACTGAAGTGGGAAGTACCTATTGGTTTTCCTAATTGTAACAATATTGTTATGCATCGTTTTCGTTTTTAATTCGGAAAATGTCATCAAATATTGATAAATGGAAAGGTTCCTGGCCTAAACTAATCGAATACTTTTCATACATTTCACTCGACCATTCTCGTACTCACTTCCTTGGAAGCGTAGTATAAAATAAGTAAATAAACGAAGTAGAAGTAGAACGGCATTAAAACGAGTTTCACAAGGTCTAGAATCGGATACGAGACAAATTTTTAGAAATCTTACGACCAATCTCGATGTAGAATCTCGCGGTAACACATTCCCATGTTGACCAGCCCGCCTTCTTTGTCTTGATCGCCAGTTCTACCATATTTACAGACCAGTCGATATATAAAACATAAATCACTAACAACACATTTATTCGTTTCTTCTTAAATATGGTAGATTGTTTGTTACGAGGACGTTACAAAAGTTTCGGTAGCTCTTATTTCGTTTTCACAACTCATTAATCACTTTTTGTAGGCATAACATTTTTTGTCTTTGCTCACTTTCAATATATATATATCATTTGATGGTGCAGGGTATGAGGCGCTTATTCATGTACGAATTTCTTTCATTCTCGTCTGTGTGCCAATTCCGCTGCTTGCTTCCAGTTTATATCTCTTTTATTTAGTATTTCTCCTATAACTTTGTCCCACGCCTTTCTTGGTCTGCCTCTTTTCTTGTTCGTTTGTATTTTCGCTCTCCAAACCCTTTTTGCTGGTCTTTCTTCGTTAATTCTCTGCAAATGTCCCCACCAATCTAGTTGTCTCTCTTCTATAAATTCCAGTGTGGATTGTATCTATAGATCATTTCTTATATCTATATTTCTCAGCCTCTCTCTCTCTCTCTCTTGCAGACTCCTAAAGCTTTTGTAAAATATTTAATTTCTGTTGCTTGTATTTTAAGTTTTTGCTGTTCTGAGACCTAAGATTCACATCCAAATGGTAGTATTGATCGATTTGTTAAAATTTTACTACTTGTTTCTCTGTCCGAAAGTATTTTCCATACCTCATGTCTTGGAACTGCGTCAAAAGCTTCTCTGGGTCCAAAAATAGCATAAACATTTTCCTTTTTTTTAATTGTTTTCAATTATTTGTTTTATTGTGAATACATGGTCCTGTGTAATTCTGCCATTTCTAAATCCGCTCTGTGTTTCTTCCAGTGCTCTCTCGATTTTCATTCTGATTCTCTTTTTAAAGATCTTACTATTAGTGCCTTCTCCCAATCTTTTGGCAAGAACTCCTTCCCATCCTCTGTTGTAAATATGCAACAACGTATCTCTTCCTTTCTGTCTCACGGGTGCTTTTCCTCTTTATAGTTCCTTGATAACTTTCAACGGTTTTAAAGATTAAAACTAACTTTTCCGCACTCCGGAGGCTGTATCTTGCTAGCATACCGAAATTTTTCCTAAAATGGGTTATATATGGATTTATAGGATGTGAAAAACGGTAGGGTTTATCTGTGAGACGCCTTAAATAATATCCAATCTTAAAATTGGTCACTTGTATACACTCGGAAGGCTTTATCGTGCTAACCAAGCGAAGTTTCTCGAAACATGACTAAAACTGTGGTATTTCAGGTACCATAGCACCCGTTGTTCTGGTTCTGATGAGCTGAAAATCAATAGGGTTCATCTGTGAGATGTCCTCAACAATACTCAATCATAAAACTGTTGACTTTATGCACTCCATAGGCTGTATCGTGCTAACAAGACATGTTACAAAAAGTGGCCAACGAGACATACACACAGGATTTATTTTCTCAAAAAACCCGTTATTAATATTTTCCTCACCGAACAACATAAAAATAACTCAAAAGAATTAAACATTCTATCTTTTTTGGGATAAACCCATACTTTTCACGCATCGTAGATAGGTACAGTGGAATGGCCCGCTAGATCACCCGATCTTATCCCATTAGACTTTTTAGGCGTTATTTAAAATCTAAGGTCAACACTAACTGACCTGACAATATGCATGACCTAAAAGCCCGAATCAGGCAGGAAATGCAGAATGCTACAAAATGTTAAATACGAATTTATTACCTGGTTAAGTCATTGTTTAGTGGTCATTCAATTTGAACAATAACTGTACATTTTTTTTGTTTTTGTTAGAGAGTACGTTTATTCTCTATCAATTATTTTTTTTTATTTATTTATCTGCATCGATCTACACAAGATCATTAGCGGTTTACATAGTACACATTTCTTAATACAAAATAAATTAACAGTTACATGGTAGATATTGAAACAAATAAAAGTACATTAGCGGTATATGGTACATAATTCATAATTAATAGAATAAACAACAGAAAACAGGTGTCTCAGTGCAGTATTAATGTTTAGTTTGGGTATAGTGTGTGACGGTAGAATGATTATATCTTATGTAACATATTTGCACTTTTCAGAAAAGCTATAACACTTGATGGGTCTGATGCATTTTCGAAGATTTCCTCAAGATTTCGTGGGATCTTGTAGGTCTTTCGTAGTAGATCATACATAGGGCAATCGATTAGTAGGTGATGTACAATGATATCTTCGTCACAGAAATTGCAAAACGGAGGATCCTCCCTTGTTATTAAGTATTCATGCGTGTATCTGGTGTGTCCTAGACGTAGTCGGGTGATGATTACCTGGTTCCTTCTGTTTTCTGTTGGTATATGCCAAGGTCCGAAGTTAGGTTTTAAGTGTTTTAATTTAGATTCGGATTCTTGCCAAAACGTGTTCCAGCGTTTTATGATTTTGTCCTTGAAGTGTGAT
Source organism: Galeruca laticollis (assembly GCA_963921935.1). NCBI lineage: Eukaryota > Metazoa > Arthropoda > Insecta > Coleoptera > Chrysomelidae > Galeruca > Galeruca laticollis. The sequence goes on along the minus strand of OY998175.1, from coordinate 159,862,928 downwards.
TTCAAATCAGTTGATGTCGATAGGTTACAAGCTAGACAGTTTCGATAAGTTGCCGCTTGTGCTTTCTCGTCTGCTTCCTCATTACCTTTGATTCCCACATGCGATGGAACCCAAATGAATCTGATGTCTTGGTTATGGCTGTACAATTGTTCTAGCTCTTTTCTTATTAAATTAACTATTGTATGTCTTTCGTAAATTCTTCCTAATAATTTTAGTGAGTTCAATGAGTCTGTCAAAATGATAAAGTTTTTATCTTGCTGATGTTTCGCATGTTCTACTGCTTTGTATATCGCATATAGTTCTCCAGAAAGGATAGTGTATGTGCCTGGTAGTTTGAATATTTCAGAGTTTGTATTTGTTACAATGTCAAAGGATTTGTGTTGTTATCATTATTTGATTTGTTCGCTAAGTTTTCTATAATAATTGGAAAATGGTCACTGTTGTATAGATCATCGACCACTCTCCAATTGAGGTCAGTTGTGATGTTCGAAGTGCACAGTGATAAAATCTACAGCAGAGAAGTTTTTGGTAGCTGCATTGAATCTAGTCATGCTTCCATCATTCAATAGTGAAATATTCATTGTGTCTATCCAGTCTTTTATTTTTCTACCTCGTGTGTCGATGCTCTCTGATCCCCAAGAAAAATGGTGACCATTAAAGTCGCCGACGATAATAAATGGATTAGGTAGTTGGTTTGTTAGAAGTTCCAACTCATGTTGGTCTATGGCTTGACTGGAGGGTATGTAAATATTGCATTGTTAGGAGTTAATAGTTGTACGGCTACGGCTTCAAATGGGGTGTTTATTTGTATTGAGGTTGCTGCTAATAGTGATTTAGTGTAGATGGCAACTCCACCACTGGCTACTTCAGAAATTCTATTTTTGAAGAATCCGGTATAGTATCTTGGTGTTTTGTTTTTGTTTACATGAAAATGTGTTTCTTGCAAACATACTACATCTGGCGAATATTCTGCAATTAATAGTTGTAACATATTTGAATGGATGTAATATCCATTCAAATTCCAATGTAGAATGATCTGGAAAGCGAATATTTATTTAGAAACAGCTGTCGGCAGATGCGTCACTGCTAGGGTCGGTATCTGTCTGTCTTTCTAGTTTTTTCCGTATTTTTGCACATTATGTTTTTAGACTTCTATCTTCTATTTGTGGGTAAACTTGTAGCAGCATTTCGATTAAGCTATTTATATTGATGGTGTAATCTTTGGCTATATTGATAATATCTTGAGCTCCAAGTGAGTTTTCCAGTAATGAAGTGAATTGGTCGGCATTTAATACGAATGGAGGGCTATGTTTATCTATAAAATCTCTAACTTGTTTCATTTATTCTAGTTTGGATAAGTTATTTTGTTGAGATTTTTTCTTCTTTGCCTTTTTAGTTGGCTTTTTTGGATTTTCTGGGAGAGTAAAAGTGAGCTGTTCAGTTGGAGTGGATTGCTGAGAGTGTTATGGGGTGGATACGGTAACTTCTGAAAAACTTCTTTTATTAGTTGTAGTTTGATCTGGTAATTGATTGGTTACCAATGTATCGATTTCTTCATTTGAATTTTGTGATGTTTGTTCATTGATAGTTTTTACTTGATTTATGTTTGTGATAGGAGATGAAGTGCAGGGCACAGTGTTTGTTAAATTAGCAACAGGCTCTTCTGATGTGGATGCATTTATATTTTCGTTTGAGTGAGGTGTGTTGATTGTTGTAGTTGGGAGATATGTTTGGGAAGGAGTATCCAATTTGGTATGAGTTGTAGGAGTAGTCTCTGTAGGAATTGGGTGTCTCGATGAAGTGGAAGGTTCTGATGTAGGTATTGAAATATTTGGGCACTGTGAAGATAGATGACCTGGATTTCTACATTTGAAAGAGCTTTGATCGTCTCGAGATAAAAAAATACGGAAATTGAGAGTATCGTATTCTAGATCGAAATATTCTGGAATAAATATATTATCTAGAGGCGCAATGTATATTTGCCGTCTAAAATTTAAAATATGGCTGTATTGGGGGTTATTTGAGCTTATTCTGAGAGGGTTCATGGGCGAAAGTAGTTTTAGTCCCAGTGTTTCTAGTTTAGCCGTAAGCAAATCATTAGGTATAACAGGACTTACATTAGATAAAACTAGTCTTTCCGAGGGTGTAATAAGTCGTCTTACTTGAATTGTTTCGTTGTTGACATTTATGTGGCCGCAGTTGTTAATAAAGTTATCTACTACTTCTTTGCTTGATAGGAATATACATAGCCCATTATTAGAAATCCTGGAAATATGTGTAATATTCTTTGGTTCAACTAGAGGACCAATTTCATTCAGATAGTCTTGTAATTTCGTGTTTGTTATGGTATTTAGAACAATTGCTTGATTTCGTGATGGATAATGTTGTTGTGACAAAGCGGCTTGTGAAGAATTATTCATTTTGGTCAGATGTAGAAATTTTAATCATCGCTGAGTGCGGTCCTGTCACTCAATAGTTATTGAGGACAAAAACTGGTACTATTTAATATGGTCGATAGAGTGTTTGGAATGTTCAAATATTTCAGATTGCGATTTCTAGGTGTTTACAGATAAAAACAATCAGAAAGTACTCATTGTGTTTTCACTATGATGATAACTAAACTGTATTATATACTTTTATCACCTACGTTTGGTTTTACCACTAAAATTGTTAGGTTTGCGGAGTCGAAATTTACAACTGTTAGCTGTTTATCGGTCAGAGCCGCAATCTATCAATTATTTTGTAAATAGTAAACTGACATAAACAACTGTATATGTTAAGAAGATTCAAAAACAATAAATGAACATCGAGCTGGACAGAAGAAGGCAGACGAAACACGGGGAATAAGATAACAAGAGGTAAAACAGAGAACACTGGATATTAAGGATGAGAAGAGCTATGGAGAAAGGAGCCCACTCAATGACTCAATTTAAGAAATAGTATCAGTACAAAGATTTTAAAATTGAGATAAAAGCGGTTTCACTGTTCTTTTTTTTAATTCTAACGTCTACGGATCGCAAAGATACTGAACAAAAACGATAATGGAAATAGCAGTTAAGATGGCGTCTGTAATTATTTTTCTCTCATTTTCTTTCTTTGCCGGTGTATACCTGGAAGTAAGCGATATTTCATACTTATCAAGAAGATATAGAGTAGTGGAATTTTTACATAAAATTTTCCTGTACAGTTTTACATTAATCTCTGGATTTTTATCTTAATTATTATTAGTTCCAACTTAGGCGAGTTTTTAAAAACACCCGATTGCTATCCTTTATTTCTTATCTAATTTAGATGTTTGTTCCTTTTTGCAAAGCTAAATGGCCTTAGGTGGTGCGATCGTTCAACATAGTTGATATATTTATTTCTCCTTTTTATTTAAGAGAAGAAAAAATAATTTACGGTGCAGTTACAAACGGCGTACTAAATTACGAGTGGATTGTTATACAGGGGATAAAACTAAAGATATGCAGAATTAATATTAATAAATCCATAGTCTTTTTCTGCACTCAAATATTGTAAAATATATTTTTATCAACCTACTAGATCAACTTACTCGATATAAAGCTATAAAAAATAGGTTCTTATCCTTTCTCAACATTTGCAGGTCATCAATAAAGCGGTATCTATTTACCCTCTGTTAGGACTCAGTGCCGATCTTGGTTATTCCAGGAGTTGGTACTGCTGACTGATATCCCAAAAAAGATATAGGTAGGAGAACAAATTCAGTAACATATTAATAAAAGAATTAATTAATTATGACATTCCAAAATGGCGGTCACTACGCAGTTCAAATCGGAACACCACACCAAAATAATAATCCATTTTGGGTCATACTTAACCCTTAATCCCTTACTGGAATTCCCCACCGAAAAATAGTAATATCTAATCGAGTACCTGAAAACTTGTAAAATACAAACTGGGAAATTTGGCAATAATAGATTTGATAATTACTGTTACGAAATAGCACCCTAGTGTAGTCCTTGAATCCGTCTCTGTCTAAACCATGTATGAAAGTTAAAATATTGGCGGATGCGCAGGGATTTCTTAGAACTGTTTACGATTTTTTGTGACTATCTTATCTAGACATTGTTTTTGTGACCAGTCTTATCTAGAAAATTCTAGGGTGCCGATTGCTTTTGTGTAAGCCGCAATCTATAATTATCTAGTAAAAAAGGCACTAATATATAAAGGACCTACCAGCGGGAGAAGTTTAGTTTATAAAGTGATCTCGCGAAATGAACAAGTCAACAAGTAAATAGTAGTGAAGTGTTTATATAAATTAGTTTAAGTGCATATATTGTGAATAGTTTAGTGAATAAATAAATTAAGTAAGTGAATCTACCGTGTGTGTGAATTTATCCCACCCATCAGGATAAACTGTTTTTAAATAAATAAGAAGAACATTACATTGGTGTCAGAAGTGGGATAATATAAATAAATATCTACGTAAACATGGCCAAGAGACTGAGTGACTGAGCTAAAGGCAGAATTGGAAAATCGCAAGTTGGAAATGTCCGGTAAGAAGAGTGAGTTAGTAAAAGACTTAAAGTGGCATTGATGAGTGACGGCTTGGATCCAGAAACATTTCTATTCAATGACGAGGCTTCCACCTTAATCTCATCGATTTCTACTAATATGGACGAGAAGATTTCCACTATGAAGAACGATATTTCTACTAATATGGACGAGGAGATTTCCACTATGAAGTATGCCGATATCTTATCGTTCAAAAATGACATTGCCGCTGACGTCGAAAATAAAATTTCGTCTCTAGAATCGGATTTTGAGGATAAGATGACAACGATGGACGAGAAAATCGAGAATAAGATGACAACGATGACCGAGAAAATAAAATCAGACATTGAAAATAAGATGACAACGATAGACGAAAAAATCAAGGAATTAGAGAGAAATGTGGCAGATTTAAGAACACAAGACACGCCAGCAGAAGAAAAGAAGATTGAACACATAAAACCCTGCAAGCCAGAAAGAAACTCCAGGATAGAAAACATTGGCAGTTTTGCACGAGTCAAGGCCCCAACGTTCGACGTAAAGACATCGCGGACCAATTATGTAAAACAGTTTGAAGCAACTTCTAAAGTGAATAATTGGTCCGACAGGGAGAAGGCAGTGAACTTAACTATCGCGCTTAGAGGAGATGCCTTAGATGTACTCCAGACGATACCTCTTGAAGAAACGGGTGACTTTGAGCAGCTGAAAAAGATGCTGGACAGGCGACACGGTGTCGAACATTTGGAACATTTGTACAGATTCCAGCTGAAGAACCGAAGGCGGAAACGTGACGAAACCCTTCAAGAGTATGAACTGGATATTGCCCGACTAGTTCGATTTGCTTATCCATCAGCACCAGATAACATGATGGCATCCAGGCCTTTATTGACGGCTTATGTGACCACGATATGGAGAAGACGCTTCGATTAGCCCATCCTAAAACGTTGGTCGATGCATTGATTGCTGCTCTTGAATATGAAGCAGCCACGATGGATTCGGGATACAACAAAGGTAGGACCATACAGGAAGAAGGTATGGCAGATAAGACGCCGAAGAAGATCAAATGCCGAAAATGTGGCGAGTAAGAGCACGTATGCAGTCCGTCTAAGCGCCCCAAGACTCCTGTAACCCAAGAACTCCAGTCACAGGGGAAATCAGACAGGCGTGAACATCCAGCTGATGTGAATCACCGAAAAGCCAACCCTTTGCCTAGACGGTCATGCCCTGTAGACTATTCACAATGCAACAAGTCGAAATCTAAGGAGATCTAGTCAACGAGGAATGGTCACCCACCAGGATTAGAGAGGATCCGGAGAATGATCCTCACCTGAAGATGATCCGGCAATGGAAGGAAGAAAATCGGCGACCTACATGGCAAGAAGTGTCAAGATTTTCAACGACACTCAAGGCATATTGGGCTCAGTGGGACTCCCTGTCCTGGAAGAAGGGCTGTTGAAAAGAGTCCTTGAAAACGATGATGGTTCCGAGATGAGGAGACAGTTAGCTATCCCTAGAACGAGAGTAGCTGAGGTACTGAAGAAGTTACACGACAGTCCATCGGGAGGTCATCTGGGAGTGAAGAAAATCCTTCAACGAGTCCGTGAAAGGTTTTATTGGATGAACAGCTCCGACGATGTGAAGGACTGGTGTAAGAAATGTACGACTTGTGCTACGAGTAATGGACCACATCGCAAGAGAAAGGCACCTATGAAACAATATAATGCTGGAAGCCCCTTCGAAAGGATTGCTTTAGATATCGCTGGACGATTTCCGACGACAGAAAATGGTGGTAAATACATCCTTGTTGTAATGGATTATTTCACAAAGTGGGTGGAAATTTACGCGATCCCGAATCAAGTGGCCACAATTGTCGCGGATGTATTGGTGAAAGAATTCATCAGCCGATATGGAGTGCCCTTGGAAGTCCACAGTGACCAGGGAAGAAATTTTGAAAGCCATCAATTCCAGGAGATTTGCGACAAGCTGGGAATGAAGAAGACCAGGACAACAGCATTACATCCACAGTCAGATGGAATGGTCGAGAGAATGAACAGGACTATATATATATACATATATATATATATATATATATATATATATATATATATATATATATATATATATATACCTGTCCAAAGTAGTATCCAGCCATCAGAGAGATTGGGACCAATATCTTTCCCTATTCGCATTGGCTTATCGATCTGCCATCAATGAGTCCACGGGTGAAACACCGGCGAAAATCCTGTTTGGACGTGAAATGAGGCTTCCTTGTTAACTGGAATTTGTCTGTCAACCTGGAGAAGATCTAGCAGGCGAAGACTACGTGATCCAATTGAGAAGAAGGCTGGACGATATTCATGTTGCCAGCGACAGAATGAAAAGTCGGTACGACACGCAGGCCACAGAAGGCGGTTTTAAGGAAGGGGACAAAGTATGGTTACACAACCCGACGAGGAGAAAAGGATTTTCTCCAAAATTACAAAAATCCTGGGAAGGTCCACACTTAATCAAGAAAAGGATCAATGATGTTATATATCGCATAAGCAAGATCCCCAACGGAAAACCAAAAGTAGTTCACCAAAACCGACTAGCGCCATTCGAAGGAGACCATGACCTGGAGGAAGGAGTAAACCTTATTCGAGATGTGTCTGACCCTACCTTCGATGAATTTATGGGCATGTATGGAGGTACCGGGAAAGCTAGATATGGAGTCACTTCGGAACAACAACAAGATTTGTTCACTCTCCCAGAAGATTATTCACTGGCATACAACATCCTCATCCGTATCAAGAACGCACGAGGGTTGGTAACCGTCTTTCGAAAGAAGTTCGGGCAATTAGAAAAACTTGAAGACCAGATTCCAGCCCCTGGCAAGACACTGAAACTGAAACATAATTCGCGGTACGTCTTCTACGTGGTAACTAAAAATGAATTCCAAGATCGATCTACCTACCGCGATGTGTGGGAAGCACTTCGACACCTCTGAGACCATGTGTTAGAATTCAGCGTGAAGAAACTGGCTATGCCTAAGATAGCGAGTAACCAGTTGGATTAGCGAGTTATCAGGAACATGGTATAGGTTATCTTTAGAGATACCGGTGTCCAGATATAAATTTGCAGCTACAACCCCCGTTATCAGTATCCGATGAAGACGGTGCCCTGCTATTTCCATAAGATCGGAAAGTGTAGAAATGGGGCCAGTTGCCGATTCAAACATCCAGTCTCGGCTACACAAAAGTTCCAGGAGGACCTTCCATTTAAGGAGGGGGTAATGTTACGAAACAGCACACTGGTATAGACCCTAAATCCGACTCTGTCTAAGCCAGGTATGAAAATTAAAATTATGGCGGATATGCAGGTTTTTTTATAACTGTTTACGACTATCTTAGCTAAACATTGTTTTTGTGACCAGACTTATCTAGAAAATGCCAGAACCAATTGTTTTTGTGTGGGTAAGCCGCAGTCCGGAATTTTCTAGTTAAAAAAGGCTTTAATATAAATAAAGGACCGATTAGCGGATAAGTTAGTTGATAAAGTGATCTAGCCAAATAAACAAAAATACACCGAACAGTAAAGTGCTAATATAAATTAATAATCAAGTTTGTGTGCATATAAATTAAATTTAAGTGATTAGTTAAGTATATATAAATTAAGTGTTAGTGAGTTAGTGATTAAATAATTTAGTAAGTAGCCATACCGCGTGTTTAAAATTTATCCCACCCATTTACTGTACAAATAAATGAGAAAAATATTACAATACGTAGGATAGTATTCTTTCATTTTTATATTAAACTAATCCAAAGCCTAAGTAATTATTAATCAATCTATGATATTATCAACATTTATGTTTGCGTTTTTCTTCCATACAACAAATCCGTCTTTATTTTCCGACCAGCAATCTAACAATCTCAAAGTGGTAATAACAATAATAATAATCAATTGTGCTGTTTCTTCCTTAACTTTTGATACAATGTGACTGGAGTGATTTTTATCGTCGATAAGTGAGCTAAAAGGTATGAAAAACAAGGTGGGAAGTCTCAGCGGGACCAAAAATACTCGAATCGAATTGAATTCGATATTGATAGAGAAGAAAAGGGGCGACCGCTGTGATTCAATCACCAGCTTACCATTTACCAGTCGCAGTCGTCTTTATCGATGTCTGAAATAAATACTTATTGACAGCGGCCGTTCACATTTACCAGTGGAGGCGGTAACTGAAAATTTTTAACAGAATACCCCTCTCTTAACTTTTGCACAATACAAGTATAATAATAGATCCAGTTAAAACCCTTGCTGATACATTAAGATCGACATCATCAACTTTGTAGTTAGTTGAAGAATGAACTATTGAAACTATCTGCTGATTACTAAAATCAAATTTCCAGCAGCTAATTACTTGCTTATCTGAATTTGGCGCCCGACTGCGACGGTTGTTCCGGGAGTTAGGCATTGTCGAAAGAGTGGATCTCAAAACTTTGTGCCGACTGTTTCAGTTGCCAATGTCAAGTTAATGGAACGGACGAACGAACAGCGCCCGTTCAATGTTCACGCGTATTACTTTTCCGCCCAATCTATCTATATGCGAGAAAAGTATTGGCTTACCCCAAAAAAGTTAGAATTTTGAAAAAAAAATTTGAGTTATTTTTACGTTTTCCATCAACAACAACACGAAAAAACGGTTTTAAGAAACACAATCCTGTGTGTATGTCGTCGTTGTTGTCGGCCACTTTTCCTTACATGTCTTGTCAGCAGGATACAGCCTCCGGAGTGCAATAAGTCACCAATTTGATGATTGAATATTGTTAAGGACATGTCACAGATGAACCCTATTGATTTTCAGCTCATCAGATCCAGTCCAACGGGTGCTATGGTACTTGAAGTACGACATTTTGTAATTTTTTGAGAAATTTCAGTTTGTTAGCACGATACAGCCTCCGCAGCTCAACAAGTCACCAATTCTATGATTGAATATTAATCAGGACATCTCACTGATGAACTCTATTGATTTTCAGCTCACCAGAGCCAATACAACAGGTGCTACAGTACTTTAAGTACGATATTTTTGTCATTTTTGGAGAAGTTTCAGTTTCTTAGCACGATACAGCCTCCGGAGTATATACAAGTGACCAATTTTATGATTGGATATTATTCAGAGCAACTCAAAGATGAACCCAATTGATATTCAGCTCAATAAATCCAGTACAACGGGTGCTATGGTACTTGAAGTACCAAATTTTTGTCATTTTTGGAGAATTTTCAGTTTGTTAGCACGATACAGCCTCCAGAGAGTATACGATTGATCAATTTCATGATTGAATATTGTTCAAGGTGTCTCACAGATGTACTCTATTGATGCGGAAATAGTTATTTGTGAAACAAGTGTCACAATGACTCGTTTTGTAGTACGAGTGAAGTTTGCACAACGAACCGCGAAGCGGTGAGTTGTGCAAATCACGAGTACTACAGAAAGTCATTGTGGCACAAGTTTTACACAAATTTTTTTATAATTCGCATTTATTCAATTATTTAAATAAAATAGAATTTCATATAATCCCTGTTTTTAAACTAGGAGGAGTAGTTTGAATTTAAGTTGGCAATTCTGTAGATTCCTAATTGGTCAGATCAGAGATGGTTTTATTCAGCACTTCTGACTTTTGACATAATATAACCGAATAATTGTGTAAATTGTAAACAAACTCTCATTTAAGCAAAAAGAGGATGATTATTTGTTTAAAAAAGAGCTTCTTCGTATATGCTCTTGCGATCTATGTATATTATATCATGAACAGAATTATTTCTGTAATACATCTTCACATAGATATCTGGTAAGTTTCGTATACCTATTTATTGATCCTATACAATATAAAAATAAACAATTGACAAATCATTGATAAATAAACGTTAGCGTAATTTATTCATTAATATTTTTAATATATAAATCATTCGAATTTACCTTTAATACAATAATTTGCTAGCTAAAACAAATCTAGACCATTTTATTTATAATTTGGGTCAAATGTCAAATAAAAATATAACTAAATACAATAACCAACTGTACACTAAAAATTACTATAACAGAGTTCAAAGAGCTTCATTGTGACACTTTAAACAATGTTATAATGGGTTGTTAAATTCATAATTAAGTATGAATTTCATTTTAAAGGCGGAAATTGTTCAGCATACCGGAGGTACACACTAGAGTGTTTCAATTAACAATGCGCAAGCATTATTCTTCCGTCAAGTCAGTAGTGGGAACTGATATACTTTTGAATTTTGAGTTTAGTTCGAAATGCAATTAAAATTTTGAAAATTAGTTGTAAACCTATACAACTGACCGATAGCACCGAACAGAAGATTGACCGATTTAAATTATTTAGTCAAGTAATTATTCAAAAAGTAATTAATTAGTTTATTTGCAAACATAGAAAGTGCAGAGACAGTTCTTTGTTTAATTTAGTTGCCTAAAAATGTATGTACAGGAACGAGAAGGTCTCCGAGTCATCTTTCTTTAGAGCCTGAGTTTTAAATAGATTTTGATAGGTTTCACCGTAATCCGGTTAAAAATCAATATAATTTTCTGAAGAATTTAATCCATTTAAAAAAATGCCAAGTTGGGGTAGATAAAAACCGTAATTTGTGTGAATCGGCTAAGTTTGAACAATCGTATTTGATGTAAGAGAGGGATTTTATTCTATTCAATTTGTATCCATTAGGGGGGGGGGGCTTTGAAATACTGATCAAACCATTTTTTTGTAAATAGCAATATAACCAGATATTATGTTGACACTGAATAAACCTCTTCTATTTCCTTAAAATCAAAATTAATCCTCCGACATGTAAATAAATCGATAATTGATGTAATTTTCTGTTATAAATAAAAACCTTAAAAATACAGGATGAACCGCTCAAAGTTTAAATGCCTGAAAGTTTGAGGAAAAAGTAAAATTAGTATTATATCTAACAGCCATTCGTAACAATATACGAGGGGTATAACATTTAAAGCCCGTTACATAGCCGTGTCGTTTGTAAAAGGGTTTTTTTTATAATTCGCGTATAAAAGAGACTTCATTATAACATTGTTTACAGTGTCACAATGAATCTCTTTGAACACTGTTATAGTAATTTTTAATGTACAGTTGGTTATTGAATTTAGTTATATTTTTATTTGACATTTGACTTTAACCTTGACACAAATTATAAATAAAATGGTCTAGCGTTGTTCTAACTAGCAAATTATTATAATAAAGGTAAATTAGAATGATTTATATATTACAAATATTGATGAATAAAGTACGGTAACGTTCATTTATCAATGATTTGTCAATTGTTTATTTTTATATTGTATAGGATCAATATATAGGTATTCAAAACGTTCGATTTTTGGGATAAATTACCAGATATCTATGTGAAGATGTATTACAGAAATAATTCTGTTCATGATATAATATAAATAGATCGCAAGAGCATATATGAAGACGCTCTTTTTTAAATAAATAATCATCCTCTTTTTTGCTTAAATGAGAGTTTGTTTACAATTTACACAATTATTCGGTTATAATATGTCAAAAGTCAGAAGTGCTGAATAAAACCATCTGTGATCTGACCAATTAGGAATCTACAGAATTGCCAACTTAAATTCAAACCACTCCTCCTAGTTTAAAAAAATATTGTGTAAAACTTGTGCCACAATGACTTTCTGTAGTACTCGTGATTTGCACAACTCACCGCTTCGCAGTTCGTTGTGCAAACTTCACTCGTACTACAAAACGAGTCATTGTGACACTTGTTTTACAAATAACTATTCTAGCACGATCATGGATTACCGTTTCTTCACAAGACTACTCTAGGATCATTGTTAAGTTTCCAACAACGAACGTGTATTCTCTACGTTAAGAGAGGATTGGCGCTCGAGCTATACCGCACTACCAAGGATGTCATTGTAACTTTTTCCGACAAAAATCCCCTGCAGAAGAAAATAACGTTCCAATGGTCGTATCGTATTCAAAGCTGCGAGAACAATTACTTCACATGTTGTACTTGATATTGTTCACAGAATAAAATGTACAGCTTTACTTTTCATTTGAACGGATTTCAAAATAAACAAGTTTGCTCTGTCTTATCCGATCTTTTATGTGGTCATATGAAAATTGGAATTTTTGACAGTAAATTTCAAGTTCCGTTCACAATTTATTGAGAACAATTTTTTCATTGTTCTGTCACAAATAAATATGTCAGTTTGATTCAATTGCATACCCAATTCAGGATTTCACGCTAAATATCTGAATTTTTTTACTGCTACGAAAATTTCGAAGCAGAAAGGTTAAATCAAATGAAACAATACAGGGACACATCTAAATTTAGTTGTACTGATATAAAACTAAAATTAACTTAAAGAACAAAAAAATTTAACATACAAAATTAAAATTGAATCAAATATATCTAATCTCTGCGCACATACTTTAGGCATTCTATTGATGAATTTATTGAAATATATTTATCTTTTCCATTCCGGCTCAAATACTTCTCAGCTCGTAAGCTTTCTTTAAGTATGTTCGCAAAGAGTTCAATAGAAAGGAAGGTCGGGCAATTGAGATGTTTTCCTTGTTCGAAAAGTTCTTGCACAGCTTCGACGAACGTTAAGGATCATAATACTGTATCCTGTTCAAAAATGTATCCAAAAACAAAGTAGTTCAGGATGAAATCGTAAGGAATCGTAAGGAATTTTGCAATAGACTTCCTTGTTTACTTTTCTACAACCATTGCGTTAGCAAGGTGCACAATAAGCCAATCAATGGCTGAGCGGCAACAATTAGGGCACCTGAACCCTAACCCCCTCGTGACTAAAAAAAACTGCGTAAACAAACTTTTTTGTATACTGAAACTTTAATCCAAAGGACATTTTCCATAAGTCTATTATCCAGTTTTCATTCGCCGTTGTCCATGCTAGTCTTACTGCCCTTACTTTCGACTTTAGAAGTAAGTGAATGAATAAAGATATAGTTAACTATGAAAATAAAACAATTTAATTTAATGAAATTAACTGTCTCAACCCTTACTTCGTGGAATCTACTAAACATCAGGTAGGCATGAAATAAAATGTAACTTCAGTCATTCTGACGATGATATTGATTTATCGAAACAATTGTCAATTTTTTAGAATTTTCAATAACTTTTATTATATTGTGGAATTAACTAGAAACCGTGAGTTTCATTTAAAACACAATTTAATTTGTCTAAAACTTCATTTATTTGAACTAATGTTCAATTTAAACTGGTGGACGCGTTTCACTAACACAGTAGCTTTCTCAAAACGATTGAATGTGTAATTTAAAAATGTTATAATATATACAGTGCATAAATACAGAATTCTATTATACTAATGTTAAAAAAGGTATTGAAAGAAATTCACTACAAACATTCCTAAGCTATCTTATAGGTAAAAAGATTTAATAAAGGAGAGTGATTGATATCTATTTGGTCGTTAATAAGGTTACCTGAATATTTATTTTTGTCTAATAGATTCTAACTATTCAAATCGTTTATTAGAAAACCAACACATTTTCGACCCAAATTTTGAAATTTTACATGTAGTCGGTAAATCCTTTATTTTAAATGTATTAGAAGCTCTTGAGATAAACAAAAATAAATATTCAGGTAACCTTCTTAACGACCAAATGTATATCAATGACTCTCCTTTATTAAACTTTTATACCTAGAAGATAGCTTAGGAATATTTGTAGTGAATTAATTGTCAGGTAATTTCTTTCAATACCTTTTTTAACATTAGTATAATAGAATTCCGTATTCATGCACAGTATATATTAAAACATATTTACCTACGACCTGTAAGTAGTCAAACATACACAGTCGGCAATCAATGTAAGACGTCTATTACGTACGGTAGAACAAAAAGCACGGCTGTAAAGTAAATCGTACGGCTTCCATAGCAACCACTTAGCAACTGTCAATAGACGTAGCCATTTTATTAAAAATTCATTATTTGGGTATTAGACGTTGAATTTTATTCTATATATGTAAATGGTAGATAACGTTTATTAGATATGAGATTGCATTCAATACTAAGGGTTATTTGGAATTATATGATAATTGGTTCCGTTTCATTCAATCCGCACCTTTTAGCTATCTGAATGTATCTCATATTAGTAAACAAATAGTATATTATACACCAAGCGACTAAAGTGGCCCATTTAATCCCGCGGGTGGTGTTTGATTCCTGAGTAATCCACCTAAGGGATTAAAGTCACTTTATTCGAGAAGTGTATACGCTATTTTATGCAATTCCGGTAATTCTACATACATTTTTAATAAAAATAAATACTACTTAGGATGGACTTTTACGAAACTTGGCTGGGCATCGAGGAGCGACTTTTATAAAACTTGGCTGGGCATCGAGGATGTACGTTTTTACCTGTACTTCAAATACCTTAATAAGATTATAAACACAAGTACAAGTGGGTCGTAGGTAAAGTATAGTACGTAACTCGTGTTGTAACGCATTTTACGCACTCACGGAGTTACGTTCCGTTCTTGCGTAAAATGCTTCTTACAACACACGTTACGTAATATACTATTAAATTTCACCTTCATTCGTTTTGAGAAAGCTACTGTGTTAGTGAAACGCGTCAACCAGTTTAAACTGAACATTAGATCAAATAAATTAAGTTTTAAACAAATTAAATCGTTTTATTTTCATCGTTCTGTATGGATTTTCATCAAGAAAGCCTCATCTATTCAAAAATATAGTTGTTTCATTTAGAAAAATTAAGATATTTGACATTTTTGAACTTGAACTTTTCATAATTTTTTTAACAGCCCTGTATACAAAAAAGAACATTTAGACACGTCCCAATTACCTTGATCGTCGTACCAATCAACACGACAAGATGTTTTTTATTTGGTATATTAGGTATGTTCCCACAGAATTAAGAGTAAAGGTCTGCACCTGTCAATTCTTTATTAAAAAAATTAATATACCTATAACTCGATAAGTATAAATTTTAGATATAGGGTATTCTACACAAAGTGACATTAAAGTTTAATGTAGAATTTAAAATAACAAAGTTGTCGTTCACTTCCGGTATAGCCGAGAGTGTCAAAGTATTTTCATTAAATTTGCAGTAACCTGTTATGCATCTATACCAATTTTTATCAAAATGGTGTGAGTAGTTTCTAATATATAGATAGTGTAAGCTCGTCGTGAAACAGCCTGTATATTGTATGTTTGTTATTATATGAGATGTTTTTCTTCTATAACATGCCGCTAAGTTGTCGGATGACTGCTGGCCATTTTAATTTCTTTGGGTAATTGCTTTGTCTATGTAATATTATTAGTAGTACACGATTCCTATATTTTATTTATTTTTGTAGTTATTCTAGCGTCATATCTCGTTGTTCTCCTCCAATAAACATGTATTCTATTAGTTTTCCGCCAACCTTATCTTCAATGCGATAAAAGTATTGGTTTACACCAAAAAAGGCTTTTTTGAGTTATTTTTACGTTTTTCAGTGAGAAAACACTAAAAACGGGATTATAGAAAAAAAATTCTGTGTGTATATCGTAGTCGTCGCCGTTGTCGTCGGCCACTTTTTGTAACATATCTTGATAGCACGATACAGCTTCCGGAGTGCATAAAGTCACAAATTTTATGATTTGGTATAATTCAGGGTATCTCACAGATGAACCCTATTGATTTTCAACTTACCAGATCAAGTACAACGAGTACTATGGTACCTGAAGTACAACATTTTTGGTATTTTTTGAGAAATTTGTGTTTATTAGCACGATACAGCCTACGGACTGTATACAAGTCACCAATTTTATGATCGGATATTGTTCAAGGAGTGCTATAGATAAACCCTATTGATATTCAGTTTGCCAGAACCAGTACAACGGATCCTATAAATCCAGATAATACTACATCTTTGGTAATTTTTGGAGAAATTTCGGTTTGTTAGCACGATACAGCCTCTGGAGTGTATAAGTGCGGAAAAATTAGTTTCAATGTTTAAAACCGTTTATTTTCTTTAGTTTACTTTTAGCCCCTTATATTCTTCTATCAGCTTCCTCATCATGTATTACAAATCAACATAGTTCTGGCCAGAGTCTGCGTAACATAAAGTATAAATTGTACCATTGTTCAATGTATTACCCATGTTTTAACATTTCCTTTTCCAGTTGTGTATGTTCCAGATATATTATGAAGAGACATGCAGCATTCCTGTTTCATTCGGTCTTTTGTGAAACTTTGTGTCCTACTTTGAAAATCTGTCGTCGTAAGCGTTTTTCGACTACTTTTATGTTGTTAATAAAACATATATTCTAAATGAACATATATAACGTAGAATTTTATTGTGTCAATTATGAACCCAATCAACTTATTTTCACCATTTTAACAGAAATTTTAAACAATTACCTGTCATTACAGATATTAAAAGCAAAGGACTAAATAATGAATAATTTTTGCGGGTTTAATATAGTTAATTTTTTTGTTTCAGGCGATTCGCACGAAAAACCACTGCAGGAAGAACCCGAATCTGAAAAAGGTGAGTTTTGCAACGCTGTTAAAACCGCCATTTCAAAAATATTTATTCACTGTTTTTTATCATTGGTCGATTAGTTAAACGGCTTCGAACAATTCGAGATAAATTAGGTAGATAAAAATGAAATCCGAATAAAAACAATATGTTAATCAGTTAAAAACAGGGAGCAACGGCAGCAGCATGGGTGATGGAATGTCTGTCTCTCTATGGGTGTAGACAGATGTTAAACTGTTAAAATTTAACAAAAAAAAATATTGTGAGGTCGAGCTGTTTTTTCGGCTTATTGGCAGTTTTTAGTCATAACCATTCTACCTGTGAAAAGTGTATCAGGCGAAACGTAATGGTATATTTGCGAACTATGTAAGGTGGTAAAAGCACCCATTATCGACACCTTAAGCGACTTTCTACAGGATAACAATATTTGAAAGCTTTTAATTTTAAAAATTCATATCCCATCAATTTCTGGTGAAGACTAACATTCAAAATAAACCTTTATAATAATAATAACGCATATTCAAATGTCAATTTATAACCAATTTAAAAAAAATACATTTAATTTAAATTAATGCAAGGGGGGGGGGAGATTATCGAAATACTGAAAATACCAGTAAGTCATTAATCGACAAGTCAAAGCCTCGATTATCGACTGTTTATTTTTGTATTAATTAGAGGTATAAGTAAGGCATGTAGTATGTATTTTAATAAAATGTAATAGAATTTTAAATAATCATTTTGTTTATAAAAAATATAAAATAAAAAAATAATGTAAACTCTTAAAAGTTAAAAAAAGTCTCATTAAAATTACTTAAAAGGTAAGTAAGTAAGTCATATTTTTTATAATTATAACAGGTATTATAAATAGTGAATCATTTCAGGAATAATATATGATCCCTTTTTAATTAATTTTGGTTTTGATATCTTTAAATGGGTATCACAGTATATCATCTCGTTTTGGCCATTTCCAATTGGATCCATCAGGTTCCATAGATTTTATTTTATATTGCTTATTTAAAATGTTTTCTTCGTCATAATAGCTAATAGCTAAAATTTTTCCTGAAAATGTCATACTGTGCCATACTGAAAAATGACAAAGTCTCCTTCTACCATTTCGGTAGACGAAAAATCCTCATCAGTTCAAGATTCATTGTCATTTTTTAGCTTATATTTTTTTACTAGTTCTGCTGCTTTCTTTTCCCTTAATCTTTTTCTGTTCTCTTTTTCTTCTATTAGTTTTTCTTTCTTCTCCTATTATCTTTGAAAATAATTTTACCAATCCCTAGATGAAGCTACAACAAGGGTTTTCTCTTTCGTTTTTCCTTTTTTCTGTTGTTCCAGGCCAAAACAAGCTTTTTTAAAAGGTGTAGGGATATCTTTAATCTTCGAAATATTTTGTTGTGGTGATACTTCACAAAGAGGGAGGTTAGTATCAGTCGAAGGAATATTATCGTTATTATTGTTATTATCGACATCGTTTCTAACTGTTGAAATCAGTGGTTCATCCTGCGATACTTCATCTAAAATATATTCTATTGCAGAATTGGACAGTGGTACTCTACAGGCATATTGGCTATATCTAAAGTCTAAAGCAGAAAATCTGTTGTTGGCGTTTCTACATTAAAATTAGTTTTGGATTCTACTGGAGTCTCTAAATTCAATTTCATGCTGGAAACTGGAACTGCGAGTTCCAAATCATATTCTAGGTAATCACTACTTTCTCCAATGACACCATTCTCAGCCTGACTCTTTATCATTTTCCAAAAGTTGAATAAATTCTTATCTTTTTCGGGACGGTTCCAGACATTCTTTGTTCTTCGGAAAGTCTGAATTTTCAAGGGAATCTGATTTTCAAAATATTCTAAAAAATCCTTATCATTTCTGATTTGTTCCGTTGCAATTTGGGAACCTTTAATGATCTTGTTAGATTTATTTGCTTCTTTTGATTTTATAAATTTAACATTATCTGCATTAAAAGGGCATAAGCCACAGGATCTGAAACCATTTTCGAGTGTAGATTTGATATTTTCCATAGATTGGAAAACTGAATGTAAAATTGGAGCAAATTCTTCTCTGGATAGTCATTGTCCATTATTTTCGATCTGCCAACTATGAATTAATTTTTCCATGCACTTTTCAGCGGATGGATAAAAGCAATGTCTAGAGGTTGTAAGATATGGGTGGAATTGGGCAAAAGATAATCCAAAATGATTCCATTATTTCTACAAAATTCGCTTAAAGCCATAGCCACATGCGACGTATGTCCATCCACATAGAGACTAACTGGTAGAGTTATATTTTTTCAGCCAAGTCTAAAAAATAGTCGCTATGTATTTATAAAAAATTTCCCCCGTCATCCATCCACTTTCAGATTTTCCAATGCCCTAATCAGATGGAACTTTTTGTATAACATTACGTGGTACTCTTTTATAGCTATAGACGATCATAGGAGGTGGCAAATCTCCGGCAGCATTACACATAACAAGGGTAGTTAGACACTCTTTTTCGTCATTATCATTTTTCGTACTTAAAAAGAATGCAGTTTCGTCACAGTTGAACACTCTGTTTGGATCATTGGCAATATCAAGATAATCATTAAACCAATTTCTAATAGTATGCTCATTTTGAATAGATCGTGAACTTGTTAAATTTTGAGTCATTCTTACGCTTATTTCCTGATGTCTTTTTAAAAAAGCGTGATACCAACTTTTTCCGGGTCTATTATTAGCAAAACAAGTAGATCGTTTCATTTCATTAAGAAGTATTTGGACGCTGTCTAAAAGTTGCCTTCTTGTAACGGGAAACCCATGTTTTGCGGAATGAGTATTGTTGGGGGGCCAATTTTTCTTTCAACAGGTGCTCTTCCTTTAATTTTATCTAATAATATTGTGAGAGGTACACCATACAGCCTCGCAGCTTATAACACTGGCATTCCATTCTTCGTAGCTTCTATAGCTTTGCTTATGTCTTCAACAGAATATTGATACCTCTTTGCCATCTGTAAACGAATATTGTCTAATACGCATTTATCGTCAACAAAAAGGATGTAATTTCGACAGGTGAACTTTATAGATTGTTTAAAAATAGTAGTTATATACATTTTTAGTGTCGATGATTTGTAACTAATTATTTTGATGCCAGTTTAGCAAAAATAGAATATTATTACAAATTTAATTGAATAATGAGTTTTTATTAAATTTCTAACTAAGGTCTTTTGGAATGTTGTTTCGATAATGACTAGTCCCATTTATCGACACTTCAAGTATTCTTGTATCGACAGTTAAATTAAAACAATTTTACTACAACTTGGGTTTTACAAAGAACGTGTCTATAATTGGTCGTTCTATAAAATATTAAGTTTAAAATAAGAAAAGCTGTTTGTACAAGAGGGAAAAATTATTTTTGTCTTAATAAAAAACTTTACATGTAACTTCCCCAGCTATTGTCACTTTTGTTGATATATGGCCCTATAGTTAAATGCGAGGGAACCATTTATCGACACCAAGTTTTTCACTAAAATTTCCTTAATTGCCTTAATATCTCATAAATTGTCCACTATAATCTATAATACACAATTAATAAACTCACTGATTGATTGAAATGATTTAAATATGACTGAGAATATAACACGTGTTCTTACCTCGTAAGCAGTTGATCGTACCACTACTGTGGCAACTACTGAACTGACGCTATTCTAAAGGCAATGGTTAAAAGAATAGGGCACGTATAGTTACAGGGACAAAAACATAAAGTAGAACAAAGATGAAAATAACGGAGTCTAATTGGTCCTTTACCGTTCCCGTTTTTGAATGCTTATTTTTGGTTTATGAAGAAAAAATATGTCGATAAATAAGTTACTGTCGATAGTTGGTGCTTTTACCGTAGTAGGGAATAGATAAATTTACTCCCAAGAAAGAAGACCAAAAACAACCGGCAAATTCGGTTTCCGGGCTAACTTTTTAAAAGTTACCAGTAAAATAAAACTATAACATTGAAAAATTTACTTTTATTAAATAAAATTGAAAATGTATACATTATAGACAAAATTTACATAAAACTTAAAAGTCTATACACATCGTATAATTTTAAATGCAAACGACTTACAGTTGAATTACTGGATCTTTACCCGTGCGTAATTAATATCTGATAACATAACCGACAAATGTCCAATTATTTTGTTCTGTTCTTCACTATTAATAGAAAGTGATGCCACTTAATAATTATGTTACCAGATATTAATGACGCACGGGTAAAGATCCAATAATTCAACTTGTATTTAGTTTTTTGTATATGAATCAATCATTGTAATGAATTTCTGATGGTTTTTAACGTTACTATTGGCAATTTGTAACATTCGATTGAACACTTAGTAATTTTACATAAGTTTCCATATGAAATTATTTAAGTTTATCCATAAAAACAAAAACCTAACCCAACTAAACGTGATAAAAATGATTGGGGGCGAATTTATTTACCGATAAAGGTGTGTAGATATTTTTATAGACCCGCAGATAATAACAGATTTTGGAAAACAACTTTATTCAGTCTGTCTCGTTATATGCTCAAACTATATCTTAATACAAACTTACAATGCGCAAGCGTTGGCGGTTTCAGGTGTGATAACATCTGCAATAAAAATTGCAATCGTTTAAAAAAATTGTACATTTTTTACTTTGTTCAGACTGCGGTTGTTTTAGAATGAAAAGATGCAATAAAATAGTAACGTCAGTTTATTGGCAGACCGTTTTCGGTAGTATGGAACTTTTTATCCTCAATTGAAATCGTTAACAAAAAAGTTAGTTGTTTTTTTACAATGTATACAGTCTCCCAAAATACGAAACGACTACACTTAACCTAAGCAACGAGGCAGACAAATCCATGTGAGACTCTGCCTTACATTTTATATCAAAATCGACCGGGAATACAAGAATTCTTCATCATTTTTTTATACAAATTAACATTAATTTATTTGTAAACTAGATACTTTCGTAATAAACTACAAAAAGTGGCAGACGGTTTTAAGCGTTATGAAACATTTTTACCTATTTTTTAATTTGCAACAATTTTAGTAACTTTTAAATTTATTATACACAGTCTGCTTTTTCAAAATTATTCTTTTAACATCATTGCAAAATGATTTACAAAAAAGCAGACGGTTTTACTAGCGATAAACAATTTTTAGCTGAATTAAATTAACTGTCTCAACCCTTACTTCGTGGAATCTACTCATATTAGTGTTTTAAATGAAACTCACTGTTTCTAGCTAATTCCATAATAACAATTGTTTCGATAGTCAGTTTTTGACCATACTTATGTAAATCAAGTATTACATACTGTAATCAACATATAATATCCGATAATATCTGTCTCAGCATTTATATATTTGCGATTGTGGATTGGTGATAACTACACTCATTGTAGACTTTGTAAACGTTACTGTGGCTATTCAATTTTAATATTTTGAGTTACTCGAGTTGGTGGAAGTAAGCGTATGAGCTCATATGATGATATTATTGCGCCATATTATATTTTAGTAATATTTTTCAAACTTCATATTTATTACGTAAACGTTATTCTGGGCTATTGATAGTATGGTATACAATTATTGATTTAACCCTATAGTTTATTCAAGACTCAAGTATATAGTTTTCTCATTTTTATCGGGCAATTGGGTACTCGTTTGAGAAGTTTTATTTGTTTGTAGTTACTGGCTTGTACATATTTATACTCAACGAACAACCAAGGCTGTAACGTAGGATTTCAATTGGGGAGAATTATAGGATTTTACTTGGGGGGATATATAGGATTTTAAAGATACGATACATTTTTGCTTGGGATATTCGTATACCTATATGTTTTTTATATCATTCAATCAAGTGGGATTTCACTTACCTATGACAAATTGTGGTTAGGATTTATGGGGTTTTAGGACATTTGGGGATTTATTGTAATTTTGTGAAACACTTGTAAGTAGTAGTGGTACTAACGGGATTTTTGTAAGATTGTCTTGACAAACTAAGGCATTTTATTAAACTTAGACTTGGGTAAGTGACATCTGACTTTTATTTCTCCACCTATTTGGTAGTCTTAGGGTAGGAAAACTTGTGTAAGTAGTTATCGGGAGGCAAGATTGCCTGGCGCCCTTTTACACTTTCCTTTGTCTACAAACAACGGACCCCCCGTCTCCGCAAGAGTTAGAGGCAACGCCAAAAGCGTACAGTATGCACCGAGCTTTAGGTAGATGGATCTTAGAGTGAGTAACGGTAGGTGGCAAGATAACGAACTATACGGTCCTAAAGTTTGAATTAAAAATGGTTTTTTATTTATAATTATTAAATGGCTGATTGGTAATTAGTAAACTGCGCTAAATAAACCTCGACAGCGAACGCGCGTTGCAGGTCGTACTAACAGAGATAAGCAGCATTCAATTTTTCGACCCACTCTTTCTACTTGTTCAGCAGTTTTGGCGAATTCTCTTGTGGGACATTAGTAGCAGAAAGCTATTAACAACTGTACATTATAAAACCGACAACTCTCTTTTTTAAAGTTAATAAATCTTCTCTGTACTCGTTTACGAAGAAAAACAATTCTTGCCCATCGAACGTTTCTACATTGAAAATACGCGTCGGCAGCAGTCGCAACTGTCATCATTATTGGTCAGCCTTATCAGTGTCATACAAATTGAATCTATTTCGTATGTTTTCATTAAACTTCAACAGGCTAACGATCGTCGCGACGCTATCGTCCGCTAGCACCGGCGTGCATTTATAATAGGTAGCGATATCTGGGAATAACCCTCACGTTTTAACATTTTCAATACGAATGCAAAACATAAAAGCTCGTTTCATATTTACACATATTTATTAATGTATATTCGTTCGTTATTGTTTAGATTATTTTGTTTCCTATTTTAATATGTTATTACTCATACGTGACGATTCAAAAATGGAAACGAAAGTGACGTCAAGATATTTTCGTTTTAAAAACTTTTCTGGTCTGAGGAAAACGGTGCAGTAGCAATAACCAAAATATATTTAAAAAAATTTACTGTTTCGACCCGTACACTGTGGAATCTACTCATATTACTTTTTAAATGAAACTAACTGTTTCTAAATAATTCCACAATATACAGGGTGTCCCAAGATTTTTTTACAGTCTGTAACTCAGGAATTACCAAATAGGTTTATTTGAAAATTGGGTAATGTGTTTGGGCCCTACAGTAATTTCATCCGAGGTATGCAGGGTATCTGTGACGTCATCATAGAAGCAGGAGCGCCATCGCAATGAAAAAATTCAATGGAAGGGGGGGATCAAACTTGTATTTCAAATTCAACGGTGTATCCCACTGAGGGTGGGATTTTAGTTCTAGTATATATTTTTGGATTTCTGGCTACTATTTTACTTCTTTTTTTTGCTGGAATTCGACACCATTGTTACCATAAAGTTGAACAGAATGTTTTGAAGAAGATACAAAACAAAAAATTAGAACTTTGTTTTATGAGAGGGAACTATTGGAGTATGGCTAAATTTTATTTTTTAGATTAGGAAATATTTCTGAAAGAGTTGAACTAGACCAAGAACATTTGGCAGCAATTCCTTTAAGACAGTTTCCCAATTGATAATACAGGTTCATCTATAGATGATACAGTTGATGCAGTAATACATAAATATTGCAGCAAGAGAGTTAGGAGGAAAATTATTAACATGAAGAGATAGTTTGGCCAACAGTTACAGGTATGTCTCTCAAACATTTTGATTTCCTGGTCAATCCCGTGGGCCGCAGATGAAATTAGGGAAATATACTTAGTGATAAGTCTTGAAGATTTCTTCAACATATTTCTCAATAATGATGTGGCGACTCTTATTGTTACTGAAACAAATCGGTGTGCACAACAAAAAATTAATGCAGGAATTCAACAAAATTCCCGACTTCAAAGATGGACGGATACTAATGAAGAGGAAATAAGAATATTATTTTTTTCGTGTTTATTGATGGGCTTAGCAAAATTTCCTAAAATGGTAAATTACTTAAGAAAAAGTAGTTTATATTCGAATGAACTTTATAAAAAAATGTCTAGAACCATGTCCGATTTAGAGGTCTTTTTCTTTTTAAGCATTATATGAAAAATAAGTGTTTCAGGTTTGGTATCAAACTGTACAAAATTTGTTGTAAAGGGACTTATGATCTAAAAGTTTACTGTGGAAATGATAAAGATCCAAATGTTAGTGTGTCAACAAAAATTGTTCTGGAACTTATGAATCCACTGCTTCATCAAGGTAGGATTATCTTTACTGACAACTAACTTTTACATAAGTGTAACTCTTGCTGGGGAGCTGACTTGGTGGGAACTCTCAGGAAAAACCAAAAATTGGATCCCGGTGACATAAGACATAAAAAGCTCAAAAACGTACTATTATTTGCGATTATAATAACAGTAAATCGTTTATTGGCCTATCAGATTATCAGATTACTTAAAAGCTTATTCAACATCAGTAAGGGCATAAAATGTTACCGTAAGCTCACTTTTGAGGTAGTATTAGGAGCCTCCTTGGTTAATGCTAATATATCAATAACAGCATTTAATGAACAAATAGTTGAGAGTGTATCGGATGCTAATACTGCAGAACTAGTTAGAATCAGAAATGAAAGACACATTTTAGAGGAAATGCCATCTAAAGATCGCCGTAGATGTGTTGTTATCTGCTATGAAAAAATAAGCAACTCTGAAGGTCAAAAAAAGGCATAGTTATAGGTACCAAAGTCAAAGTTTCAATGCTTAGAATGCGCAAAATTTTACTTTATCATGTTTTATTTTTTGTACATACATGTACAATTGAACACTGAAAAATGTGTAGTGCACCCAATTGGTAAAAATAACCCACTATTACTGTACTTCGTAGACGGACGACCATTAAATTCTGTGTTTTCCTATAACGACCTCGGAGTTATCGTAAATACCAACCTAACTTGGTCTGATCATATAGCTTCAGTCTGTAAGCCCGCGAACACCACACTGTATCTCATTCGTAAGTGCTTTTCGAGTGTTTCGTTTCAGTCGTTTTGCAAACTGTATACTATCTATGTCCGACCAATTCTCGAGTACGCCGGTCCAACGTGGTACCCAGACCTAGTTCGCGATAAAAATCTTTTAGAAAATGTTCAAAGAAGAGCCACTCCACTGTCCCTGGGACAGCGAAGACCTTCCTACGAAGAAGGACTTTCCATGGCCAACCTAACTTCCTTTGAACTTCGCAGACACCGCAGAGACTTCATTGCCTCTTTTAAAATATTAAAATTTAATTTTGGTAATCTTGATATGATGCTCACCTTAAATCCAGATGACCGCCTTAGAGGACACCTTTTTAAACTCAAAAAGATAACCTTGCCGTCAGATCAAGAGAGAACTTACAAAACAGGGTATTCGACAGCTGGAATAATCTTAATGTATCCACAGTTTCTGCACCATCTACTAACTCGTTTAAAAACAGTACGCTGCTAGAGCACCTATAGTTTATTTGGTATATTGTAGTTATTTTTCTGTTCTTTACCTACTAGTAGGTTACTTATGTAATTATAATAATAATAATAATAATAATAATAATAATAATAATAATAATAATAATAATAATAATAATAATAATAATAATAATAATAATAATAATAATATCACTGAATTTGAAATAGATCTAATCAAACAAGAAATCGCATCAGAAATTAATGAAACGGCAACCCTACCTGCCATACCGACTGAACCACACACACCACGTACCAAAACCACCATCGCTGAAACACTTTCACAAATACCACCCCCTGCACCATCAACAACTCCAAGAAAGCAGACTTTAAACACCACACATACAGAAGACTGGCAGCGAAACCACGATAATATAATCGAACAGTTACACATAACATATATGAAATGGACAGGAACCTGTCCTAACAGCAGACCAAAAATACCCCGACTCAAAGACAGCCAGAAAACCAACAAAATAATAGCCCAAGTAAATACAGCCCTCAACAGCTTAATCACCGAAAAAACCAACATAACTGAACTGCACACCTTAATCTACTGTGCAGCAATAGTAACATTGACTCTAAATGAACAAAAAATACCAACTAACAACACAAAAAACAAGACAAAACCAAAAATACCGAACTGGCAACGTAGAATAGAACAAAAAGTAACCACTATCAGAAAAACGTTAGGACTACTTACCCAATACTTAATTGGCAACAGATCCGCTAAAACAATTGACAAACTTCAAAAGTCGAACATAAATTTAGCACAACTCAGCCAACAACAACTTTTATCACTCCTCGACAACCACAAACAACGTCTAGCAGTCTACGCAGGGCGACTAAAACGTTACAAAACAAGTAACCTCCGAAAGTCACAAAACAATACATTCAGACAAAATGAAAAGAAGTTTTATGCACAACTCAATAATGAAAACGATAATAAAAACTACCCAACACCATCAGAAGAAGATATCACCAATTTCTGGAAATCAATATGGTCAAACCCTGTTGAACACAACTCAGATGCCAGCTGGATCACAGAAATCCAACAAGAATATGAACATCTGGACACACAAAACAATATCACCATCTCCATCGGACAACTAAAAGACATAATTAATAAAACACACAATTGGAAGGCACCCGGCCCTGACGGAATACAAAATTTCTGGCTTAAAAAATTCACTGCGACGCATGACAGACTTGCAAAACTTATAACACACATCGTCCACAATCCCTCAGAACTCCCAATTTTTTTAACACAAGGCATCACATACATCAAACCTAAGAACAATAACACTCTGAACCCAGCCAACTACAGACCAATCACATGCCTACCGACATTATACAAGATCGTCACATCCACCATCACACAACATATGCAGGACCACCTAGACAAATACAACATACTCACAGAAGAACAGAAAGGATGCAAAAAGAACAGTCAAGGTTGCAAAGAACAGCTGACAATAGATGCAGTAATCCATCAACAAGCACTTAAAAAATTCCGCAATCTTTTCGTCACATACATTGATTACAAAAAAGCGTACGATAACGTACCACATAGCTGGCTAATACACGTACTCAGAATCTACAATATCAACCCTATCATCATAAATTTCCTCCAAACCATAATGAAAAGATGGTGCACCAACATACATGTGCAAACAGAAAATACTCAATTCACAACTGACAAGATACCCATTAAACGAGGAATATTTCAAGGGGATACACTGAGTGCCCTGTGGTTCTGCATGTGTCTCAATGTTATATCTCAGGCCCTCTCTAAAACAAAACAAGGATTCACCATCAAATTCAACAAGAACAACAATTATAAAATCAATCACCTTTTCTACATGGACGACATCAAACTATTCAGCTCGACAAGAACACAAATGAACTCCCTTATTAAAATAACAGAAACCATGTCCAACGACATAAAAATGGAATTCGGGTTAAATAAATGCAAAATTAATAGCATAGAGCGTGGCAAGTGGACAAACACCGAGGGCATCAGGACTACAGGAGGCATAATAGAGCACATGGATGAAAACGACACATACAAATATCTTGGCATCGAACAAACAATCAAACTCAACCATACAGATCTCAAAAACAATTTCATACAAAAATATACGAAGAGACTCACACAATTACTAAAAAGTAAACTCACATCCAGAAACCTTACTAAAGCCATAAACTCTTACGCCATACCAACGCTCACTTACTCATTTGCAATTCTCAAATGGACACCGACAGATCTCGAAAATATCAACAGACAGACCAGAACACTACTGACAAAACACCATATGCACCACACTAACGCCTGTATAGAAAGGATCACTTTACCTCGAGCAGATGGTGGGAGAGGAGTTCTTGACATCCACCAACTACACGACACGCAAATCTCAAACCTAAGAAATTACTTTCATGACAAAAAATCCAAAAGCAAACTTCACCTAGCAATAGTACACGCCGACATTAACTACACTCCACTAGACTTACACAACACCGACCTTTCACTGAAGGACAAGAAAACCACATACAAAGAGAAAATACAAAGATGGGCAAGCAAAGAACTACACGGACGATACTTCAATCAGACACAAGGTGAAGACATCGATAAAGGACTAACACATAAATGGCTCCAGAAGGGTGACCTCTTCCCTGAAACGGAAGGATTCATGCATGCTATACAAGATAAAGTAATAAAAACGAAAACATATAGCAAGTACATATTAAAAGACCCCTCAGTTACAAATGACAAATGCAGAAGATGCCATTCAGACAGAGAAACAATAGAGCATATAACCAACGGCTGCAAGAGTCTTGCACCAACCAAATACCTGGAACGACACAACACAGTCGCAAAAATCATCCACCAGGAAATGGCATATAAACTTTCACTAATAAACAAAACCGTACCTCACTACCAGTACACACCATCCGAAATACTGGAAAACCAGGAATACAAAATATACTGGGACAAGACGATACAATCAGACAAAACATTAGCATGCAACAGACCCGACATCACATTTACTGACAAGAGAAACAAACACACCTACCTAATAGACGTTTCCATCCCTACCGATCAAAATCTAACAAACAAATACTCGGAAAAAATACAAAAATACACCCCCCTCGCAATAGAACTGGAGAGAATTTGGAAACAAAAAGCGGTCACCATTATTCCGTTGATTATGTCTGCTACTGGTATCACCCACAAAAAATTCACAGAACACCTGACAGAACTCGACATACCTGAAAATATACACAATCGAATACAAAAAAGCGTCATTTTACACACGTGCAATATAGTCCGCTCGTTTCTTAGAACACAATAGACTTCGTTTATACTTGGCCCGCCCGTATAAAGAAGAAATCCAGGGAACAAAAACCCTGTGAATTCCTAAAATAATAATAATAATAATAATATAATAATATTGCCGCCCAACAAGCAGCTATATTGGGAACATGCCGAACCGTCCGACGAGTGCTCACACATGACTAGGCTGCTGAAACCTTGAGAATCCCAGCCTGGACATGCCAATAACAAGTGTGAATTAATAAAAAAATAATAATAATAATAATAATAATAATGCTCATATCTAGCACCGCGTGACCATAAGGCAAGGCACGACAACGTGGCAAAGGTATTTCATCAAGCGCTATGTAAAAAATTCGAGCTAATAAAAGATATAACACAGTACTACAAATATACACCAAGGGATCATATGGAAGACGAGGAAACAAAAATCTATTGGGATAAGCCTATCATTAGTGATAGAGAAATGGCACACAATAGAACCGATATATTGGTGATAGAAAAAGATAAAAAGGTAGCAAGAATAATCGATATTACAGTACCTAATGATCACAATCTTCGAGAAGCAAGAAACCAAAAGATCACAAAATATATAGATCTTTCTCACGAAATAAAAACTATCTATCAGCTCGATAAGGTCACAATACATCCATTAGTTATATCTGCAACCGGCCTTGTTGAAATAAATTTGAAACAGGAACTAAAAAGATTGGAATTAGAAGACCCTACGAAACTGATACTCACCGCCCAAAAAGCAGCAATTCTGGGCACTTGTGGAGCAGTCTGGCAGGCGCTCGCACATGACTAATCCGTTGATATGGCATCCTGGATTAGCCAAGCAAACCCAGGAAAACCCTGTGAAAAAAAAATAATAATAATCTACAGTTGACCTTCTTGCTCTAAGTCCTGCCTGTCAACAAAATAGCAAAACTTCATCTAAACTTGAATATTATTGAAATTTACTGTATCGACGCCTAATCTTTGGAATCTACTCATATTTCTTTTTTAAACGATACTAATTGTTTCTAAATAATTCCACGATATATTGAAAAAAATGGTTAAAACTCTAAAAAATTGACCATTGTTTCGATATTACTATCATCGTCAGAATGAAGTTACATTTCATGTGATGCCTACCTGATATTTAATGATTATTTTTGGCTAGACCAAAAAGTGGCCTACTTTATAATTGACTTGATATATATGAATAGAAAAACGATGAAGATATAATATTACAAATATTAATGTTTAGATATTATTAGCCCTATGGGGATATCATGGATATCTTTTTCCCATTTAAGATCAGTATAACTGTGCCTAGATATAGAAAACCAGGAAAACTATATCTGTTAATCTTTACATTTATTACTTAAGAATACAGTTTAAAAGTGGAGAACTCTCTATATTTATCTGTTCATTGAAGATTTCCTATTCCTCTTCATAGAAATTCAGCTCTTGTTTCTTCTCACTGTATCGAATTTGTACGTTAACTCTTTGAATTTTTGAAGAAAATTGATTTAGTTATTTTCATCCCTATTAATAATTTACATCCAAAAATTAAATTTATATTAGAAGTTGAAGAAGTGTTAATAATGTACTTGATTATTCAATTTACAGAAAACCAACACACACTGATGCGACTATTCCATATAAATGATGAAATAAAACAATTTAATTTGTTTAAAACTTCATTATATGCAGTAGCTTTCACAAAACGAATGAAGGTATAATGAAAAAATGTTTTAATATATACAGTGCATAAATACAGAATTCTATTATACTAATATTAACAAAAGTATTGAAAACAATTACCTGGAAATTCATTCACTACAAACATTCCTAAGCTATCTTCTAGGTAAAAAGGTTTAATAAAGGAGAGTGATTGATATCTATTTGGTCGTTAAGAATGTTACCTGAATGTTTGTTTTTGTTTATATCAAGAGCTTCTAAAATATTTAAACTAAATGATTTACTTTCTACATGTAAAATCTCAAAATTTGGGTTGAAAATGTGTAAGTTTTCTAATAAAAGATTTGAATAGTTAGAATCTAACTTGTTGTTGTCATTGCTACGTTTCTGTTCCGAAATTCTAGTTTTAAAATTTCTAAAAGCACTACCGATTTAAATTTTATCACATTTGTCATTACTACATTTTAATTCATAAATAAAAAGATAATAAAACTGACTTTGGAACAAGTATTTCCTTCTGATATAAATAATAATTAACAATTTAAAGACTTTGGAACACCATCCTTAAAAATTAAATCATTTTTAGAAACTATAGACATGAATATTTGCTTTAAAACTGATTACAAGTTATCCAAACTCATTAAAAATAACAAATCTAAATCTTCAAAATTAAACAAATCAGGAGTTTATAAATCAAAATGTAGTAATGACAACTGTGATAAAATTTATATCTGTAGAACTTTTAGAAATTTTAAAACTAGAATTTCGAATCACAAACGTAGCTATGACAACAAAAAATTAGATTCTAACTAATCAAATCATTTATTAGAAAACCAACACATTTTCGGCCCAAACTTTGAAATTACAATCTGGAATTGTCAAAATTTGATTACCTTGCAAACAGAAAGTCACCGGTCGCATAGCAACCGCTAGTCACACAAGTCACAATTTAAAACGTCAAATATTAATTGCTAATATCTCGCATTATAAATGCATGTGGAGATATTTCTACTCTTAAGCGACACGTTGGCTGGAAGAGCATGTCGGTAGCAGAAGGTGAATGATTCTATGAGAAACAAAATTAATACAAGAACTCTTAATAATATTCAACAAATATCATACTTTAAATGCAGTCAATTTTGACCAAGAGTCAACACCATCAGTAGTTAATATTACTAACAGCACTAATGTCACGATTAATTTTGTCAGAAGGTAAATTTCAACTATAGGCACCTATTTATTATATATCTATATATAATATCCGTTTTGTTTAGCTGTTTTCATCTTCGTGAATAATAGCCATCATTATACGCTCGTAGAAGAATCTACTATTGTATACATTTTCTTCATTATGTAAAAATTTCAAGACTGGTGAAATGTCAAAAATGAAACTATTTTTTAATTACTTATTTCTATCAACATTTAGGTAGAGGAACAATGTTCTGGCAATTTTTTTTAGAATATTATTGAAAATAACTTTGAAATTTCACGAATGATATTTTGACTAAATTGAATGATTTTTCGTACCTTCTTCAAAATTTTAGGATGGTTATTCCCTGCCACGAGGGGCTGCCAAAAGTGCATTATATTGTTGGACAGGTATTGAAGATTCGATGATAAACTTTACATGACTGTGGACTATGAATTCTTGAAGGAAAGATAATTTTTATTTTATAAATGATTAACTAGTGATGCTTGCATCATTAACCTTTGCGTAAATAAAACTTTCAACATAATTAAAATAAGCGTTTATTTTTTAAGTATACAATGAACAGCAGAATTTAAATGTTAATAAAATAATAATTATTCTCGTTACCAAAAAGTGGCACGTATTTAAATGAATAAATAAATTTTAAATATACTGAATGACTAAAAAACACATCACTCTGTACTTATCAATTTACTTATCTAGTTACTTGTTTGGTCCTCACAAGAAAACGATTTAATTTTGAAGTAGGTTTGCTAAATACCGTTTTTTGTCGATATCCTTTAAAAAAATAGGTCCATCATTTTTGTTCAGTTCTCTCAGTGGTGATTAGTTTAATTTGGTGAATTGGTGTTAGTGTTTGACACCCACCTAATAACACGCCAAGAGCTCGAATATAACCTCAATATCGTCCATTGAAAACTTTAGGAGGGGTCGAATTATTGACCAACATGAGGCAGGTTTTTTTGGAATGGGCTTGGAGGATCTAAAGTTTATGTGTACTACTGCTCCTCGAAACACTGGAAGTCATGATAATGGTAACGCGCACAGCAATAATAAAAGCATTGAAAGATAATATCCGGTCATGGCATCGATCGTTCCACCATGGTCGGTGCCGGGCACGTGGCTGACGCGAATTCCCTCAATCTCCCCTCTAGACGTTCAACATTCCCATTCCTTTTATCGTCTAAGGCCACGTTAATTTATGTGACATGGGATGATTGGAACTATATGGAATAGTCTCATCAGTGTGTGTTGGTTTTTTGTAAATTGAAGTATCAAGTATATTTATTAACTCATTGAATTTTGAAATGAAGAAAATTGATTGAGTTATTTTCTTCAACTTCTAATGTAAATTTAGTTTTTGGGTGTAAATTATTAATATGGATGAAAAATATATCTAATTGTCGTTGACTTCCTATAAAACAAGCTAATATGTCATTTACATATATCTATACCAAAATAAAACAATTTTTGAAATTTTACTTTCAAAGATTTTTCTTGGTAAACTGTCCATACATTGGTGATATAGGGCTTACCATCGGTCAACCTTCATTTTGAAAATATATCTTATTGTCAAAAGTGAAATAATTCTGATTAATACATACATCAAATAAATTAAGTATATCTGATATTATTCCTAGATTAATATTTTTATCTTCTAGTAATTTTCTTACAAATATTAGATATTCTTTAGGAGGAATTTTAGTGAGCATATTGGTAACATCAAATGAAAGTTTAGAGTTGTCTTGCAAGTTGAATGCTTTTATTTTTTTATTAGTTCTATTGAATTTTTAATTTCATTATTAATAATATATTATTAATTTATTAAGTACCGTAAGTTTTATGTAAGCATCAATGAAGGCTCGGCTGGACCTTTCACCATAAAAGCCGGAGTTCCTCAGGGCTCAGTTCTATCACCTTTGTTATATTCAATATTTACCCACGATTTACCAACCACCCCACAAGTTTTGACAGCCATGTATGCAGATGATACCTGTTTTGTAGCATCAGCAAAAGTTTCGGACACCGCCCTATACAACGTACAGACACGCATAAATACCCAAATCATACCATACCTGAGAGAAAATAAGGTAACTATCAACACATCTAAGACAGAGTAATTGTTACCTAAGATAATTGCAAGGCAAAACAGCTCATTACAATATGAACTGTGCATTGATGGACAACACCTTTTACCCAGTAACACTTATCTAGGATATACTCTACAAGATAACACAAACGCTAATGCACATATAAAGAAGCAAGTTTAAAAAGCTAAAATTGCAATGAGCAGATTATATCCCATCATATTCAAAAATTGCTATCTCACAACGGCGAATAAATTAATCGTATATAAATAAATCATCCGTCCAATATTGACATACGCCGCCCCAATGTATTTTACTGGCACAAAACACAATTCCCATACCCTGCAGGTGGTACAGAACAAGTGTCTCCGCATGGCGAAACATGCTAGCCCAAACTCACAAAAACCTCATGGTTACACGAACAAGCAGACATACCCACTGTCAAGGACTTCATATCATAAATTTCATTTAACTTTTACAATCACTGTCTCCCAAAAAATCTTCGTGAAGAACTGCACGGGTCGCTATACACATAACTGATTGTTATCTCCAACAACCAACTGCTTCAACCTAGGAGTTAACCTAGTTACTCCTAAAATCAAGTCCATATCATAAATTAACTAAAACAAAATTGCATCATAATCAACTTCAGCCAAGTTGCGGTGTCACATAACATAACCCAACGTTCGATTTTGAAACCCTGTTTTTCAGCTGCTTTTCAGGGACATACCAGTCGAAAAGAAAAACTAATATTCTATACTAGGGACAAAGTAACTTCCCCACCCAGAAATAATTGGATGATGCCACAAGAGCAGGGAGCCAATTCATACCCTCAGACATACACCAGTGGTTCGGAAATGTCCTGAACATCGGCATTATTTACTTATTGTATATTTCTTGAGCTACATGTATTTAAGGATATAAAATATTGTGAATAAAGACCTTTTTAAATTAAAAATTAAGTACATACACAACATTTTATTTGAATAAATTGTGTTTTACAGTATGATACGTTTTTTGTCATTCAGTATATAATTGTAGTTCAGTTTAAGTAAATTTAAAACTATGTCATTTGTATGGCAACACATTGCGAAGTTGATGTAACAGTTTATTATAAACAACATAATTTTCGCAATTAAATTGAAGGTACGATTTGTTTTTATCTTTAAATTATTCAATCGTCCGTTGATGTATTTATGTTGTTAAGTATCAACGTTTCTTCTATTATAAATAACTTTAATTGTACGATTTGATTATAACAAATTTTATCAGCGGCTAATGGAGTGCAGCTGTTTTGCATTTTCTTTATCGAAAACAGGCACAAAAAGGTTTATTCCAAGTTTCGATAACGTTTTATCTTATATCCAGATAATATACTAGTAGTTTTTTTAATCAGCACTTAAGAATTCCTATTTTTGTAGCCACAAACTTAACGAAAATTAAAAGTATGTTCTTCATTGCGACGAACCGGCGATAAAAGTGTAATTAACTATATGAGTCATCGCTGAATCTTATATCTTTAAATGAGCAATTCTTGTATATATATATATATATATATATATATATATATATATATACAGGGTGTCCCGGGACTAATGGGAAAAAAGTCAGGAGCGTATAATCTGAGCCAAAATAATGTTAGTACTTCATATAAACTTTTTCTATTCAGGCCCTCGTTTTCGAGTTATAGGCCTCCAAAGTTTTAATTTTGAATTTGGTTTTTATGTTTATTTTTTGTACTAGTTATTTGATCTTTATAAAATTTACGGCAAAGCTATAATATACGTGTATGTTTATTTTGGTAAGGTAAACAGATTTACAGTAGTGCCTTGAAGCCAGGGACGGACTACTCGCAATGGTTAGTGATCCAAAAATTTTGCAGGGATGGCACACCCTGTATGAAATTATCGAAATTCACTTCCCCACACATTAAGCTAACGAAAAGGTACTCCTGTTGGAATTCGATAAAATAATCCGTTTGGCTAATATTTACAGTTTTATTAATGCACTACGTACCAATTTACGCATTCACCATTTTTATAAGTACACGAGGTAAAACTAACTTATTAATACGATGTCCAAGATGTACTTACAGTACTACAAAAAAATAATTTAACGATAGCAGAAAATAAAAAACATTAACGACTTATTAATTGGAAAGTTGGTAAAAACTTTTGTTAAATGCAGTTGATAATGAACGATCAACGAGTTTATGAAAATTATCAAGAGAACATAACGTCTCGAAATCAGTTGTTCATCGCATCCTAAAAGAACAGCTGTTATATCCTTTTCACATGAAAAAAGTACACAGTATGACAGTGGCTGATTATCCTTCACGACTTGAGTATAGCCAGTGGTTTCTGCGACAACAACAAGCAGACAATACATTTATTAGTAACGTTCTCTTTACGAACGAATCCGGTTTCACCAGAGATGGAGTCATAAATTCAAACTAGGAGCCAGCATAGATTCATGGTTAAAGTTTGGGCAGGAATAGTTGGCAATCATTTGATAGGGCCATACTTTATTGACGGTACTTTGACCGGCCAGAGATATTTGGAGTTTTTCCAAAATGAGTTATGGAACCTGTTTGATGATGTGCTACTACAAACTCGTAGGAATTTA
Organism: Galeruca laticollis; assembly: GCA_963921935.1. Lineage (NCBI taxonomy): Eukaryota > Metazoa > Arthropoda > Insecta > Coleoptera > Chrysomelidae > Galeruca > Galeruca laticollis. The sequence continues at coordinate 159,825,402 of OY998175.1, read as the reverse complement.
TGGTTCATGCATGTTGGGGCCCCTCCTCATTTCAGTGTAGATGTACGACAGCATTTACACACAAGGTTTCCTAATAGATGGATTGGTCATGGAGGCTCTTTTCGATGGCCACCGCGATCAGATGTTAATCCTATGGATTTCTTTCTCTAGGGTTATCTCAAAAGTAAGGTATACGCAACACCTGTGCAAACAAGGCAAGATTTAATAGACAGAATTATGTTACACTGCAATGTTATTAGAAATAATGTGGGATTGCTCTTTCAAGTGCAAAGAAACAACCTTCGTAGACTTAGAATGTGCGTGGAAGTAGGAGGAGCTCATATTGAGCATTTATTAGAATAACGTTAGTTTTTGTTGTTGTTTAGGAATTAGTTTTAGTCCAATGTTTTATAACTTGTGTTTTTTAGGTTTTCTTAATGATTTAATGATGCTGAGTTCGTAATTTTGATTAAAAGCAACTAATTACGTTGTTTGCGTACCTATTAAATTCCCATTAAATAAGTTCCTAATGTTTTTATAACCTGCTATCATCAAATTATTTTTTTGTAGTACTGTAGGTAAATATTCGACATCGTATTAATAAGTTAGTTAAGTAAATGTGTATGTAGTGCATTAATAAAACAGTAAATATTAGCCAAACGGCTTATTTTATCGAATTCCAGCAGGAGTACCTTTTCGTTAGCTTAATGTGTGGGGAAGGGAATTTCAATAATTTCATACAGGGTGTGCCATCCCAGCAAAATTTTTGGACCACTAACCATTGCGAGTAGTCCGTCCCTGGCTTCAAGGCACTACTATAAATCTGTTTACTTTTCCAAAATAAACATACACGTACATTATAGCTTTTCCGTAAATTTTATAAAGATCAAATAACTAGTACAAAGAATAAAAATAAAAACCACATTCAAAATTAAAACTTTGGAGGCCTATAACTCGAAAACGAGGGCCTGCATAGAAAAAGTTTATATGAAGTACTAACATTATTTTGGCTCAGATTATACGCTCCTGACTTTTTTCCCATTAGTCCCGGGACACCCTGTATATATGTGTATATATATATATATATATATATATATATATATATATATATATATATATATAATTGAAATCTCGGAATCGGCTACAACGATTTTCATAAAATTTAGTATGTAGGGGGATTCGGGGGCGATAAATCGATCTAGCTAGGAATCATTTTTAGAAAATCTCATTTTATTCGTGTTTTATCGATAATCAACTTAAACATAAACTTGGAAGAAAAATAACAAAAAGGAGGCGTTTGAGTAGTCTCAACTGAAAAATATGACTCTTCCTGAAATCTATTGGCGAATAATAATACTATTTTTTGTGAGCAACTAATTGCTTTAACGACACGACAGCAGATAGCGTTGTTAAGTAACACGAAGTCAATGAGTGTTTGCTTTGAGGTTAGACTAAAATCAATTGTTTATTTATGTTATTTGTGTCTTCTTAATGCACGTGTTCACTTAAAAATGCCTAAACGATCTTGGAAAAAAACGCTTATAAATAATCTAACTTCACGAAGCCGCAACTCGTCTCAAGAACATCTAGAAGAGCATCGTCATCAAACTGATCAGGATTCTCAAACTTCTCACAGTGAAGACTCATTAAATACAGAACATAATCAGGTTTCTGCTCGTCCCACACGTGCTGCTAAAGTGAGATGTTTGCAAAATTTGACTGAAATTACACGAGCAGAAAGGTCTTATGATTTAGATGTTTCACGAGAGCGTGCCGCCCAACGTGTAGCTAATGAAAATAACGAACAACGAGAGCGACGTCTACAAGATTTGCGGCAGCGTGCGGCAGAGCGTGTAGCTTCTGAGAATGACGAACAACGAGAGCGTCGTCTGCGAGATTTGCGGCAGCGTGCGGCACATCGTGTAGCTACTGAAAATGAGGAACAACGGAAGCACCGATTAGAAGAACAAAGACGTCGAGACGGAAGACGACGTAGGGCTTTAGAACTTAATAATTGTTTGCCGACTTATAAATGTGCCGTTACTGCAGCTGTGCAATATCACGCCTTAGGACCATTTGAAATTTTGTGTATCCATTGTGGTGCATTGCATTTCGCTGAGGAACGCGTTTCTAGTCGTATAAATAGAAATTCTTTTGGTGACTGTTGTTTGCATGGACAAATTGTAATGGAGCAACCAAAATTTTCAAATGAATTAGTACGTCTATTTTTAAACCGTCACCCATATTCGGAAGAATTTCATAAAAAAATAAGAAAGATAAACGCATCTTTTGCTCTAGCATCCTTCAATGTAGAAGATGATAGAACAATAAATAGCCATGGAATTTATAGTTTTATTGTTTGCGGACAAGTATATCATAAAATGAATATGGCAGCACATCCGACCCAAAATGATGTTGGTGTCTTTGAACGGCCACAGTATGGACAACTATACTTTTCAGACCCTGATAAAGCCGTGAATGAAAGAGTTAACCATCCACTCAATTCAGGAATTACTACCTCAATGATGAAGTTATTGGAGTTTATCGTTCGAGCGCAAAATCGTTATGCACAGGGATATATAATGATGCGAGAAGTAGAGGATGAAATGAATCGGTTAACAAGCAAAGCTCGGTCATCCAGGTACTAAACATAATATAATACAAGTGCAGAATTCGTATTTACGTTATGTCTATTTTAATTAGTTTCTAGTATTTGGCTTTATTAGGTAATTTATAGTATCTAGCATTTAAAAATTGCGATTTTATAGTGCTAATTAATCAGATAACAGGATTAAGAAAATAACGAACAAAGTAGATCTATGTACAGATCTATTAAGTTTTTGTTTTTATTTAAATTACAGTGTCTTTGATTTGTAATCATTTGATATGGGGTTCCATAAATTAAAAGGTGGGTGTTCCGTTATTTTTCGAGAATACATTTTTCTCCCTGATGTATCGAATTTGCAACCTTTTGTCACAAGAATAAATATTATTTATTTATTCCTGTGCTGTGACATAATTCACAACCTTCTTTTATATTTTAAAAACTATTGTCCGCGCGGTTTAAACCAATGTGATCCCTATCATAATATTCAAGGTATATTATATTTCGGCACCCTATCGCAACTTCAGTCTTCTCTTGAAAAATTTGATTCAATTCCGCGAACTTCAATTCCAAGTTGCTTTTCTAAAACGCCCCAAAATAATGTGCGTTTGCCTGGAATCAGCATACTCTTTTTTGATGGTTCTAACCCCCTGGAATACATATCTATTTATAATTTTTTTGATGCATTAATTATTAAAAACGCACAACTCTCTAGTGATAGCCATAAACTTTTCTACCTCAGAAGCTTTTTAAAAGGATATTCTTTAAAAATAATCGACAATATTCTGGTATGCGAAGAAAACTTTAACACAGCTATTGAATTAATAAATAAGAGGTATACCAATAAGAAATTAAATTTGCATTCGCTTTTTCGTCACATACTTGAGCAAGAGTCTTGACTAAAATGTGATAATGTTAAACTGCAAAAATTTGCCACAAACACGGGAGCTTTGCTCGAGCGCTTAAAAAAAGTTCAGTATATCACACGAAGTAATGTTTGAGAATTTAATACTATTTCTATTAGAGATTATGCTAGATATCAGTACGAAACGTACCTTTGAAGAAAGCAGCGAAATATGTTCAACTATTGTCAAAATTAATTGACGATCAATTCAACTCTCCTTCTCACATATATATTTTGCTCGGTTGCGAAATGAGTTATGCAATCCTTAAAAATAGTATCAAACACTTAGGTTCTGGACTTCCATTGCTCATTAACACCCATGTAGGCTAGGTGTTATATGGAAATGTTCCACAAAATTGTATCAAGGAAAGTTCTCTAACACCTATACACTCTCATTCTTTCTTGGTTAACAGTTTTTCAGCAACTGAAAACAACTCCCTCCCTCATAATAATGACGCGGATCTTAACCTATTGCTTGAGAAGTTTTAGTCTCAGGAAGAGGTTGGTTCGAGCACCGCCTTTCGCTCTCTATCGCCTGAAGAAGTAAAGTCCGAAGAAATATTCTCGTCCACCACCAAAATTTTAGACAACGGACGATATCAAGTAAACATCCCACTTGTAGAAGCCAAAACTCACAAAAAACTTGGAGATTCTCTTTTAATAGGAAAACGTAGGTTCGAATCACTCGAAAGGAAATTTACCCACAACCCCATTCTTTTCTCAGAATACAAAAATGTATCGATAAATATATTTCTCTTGGACATGGAAAATTTGTTCCTTCATCTCTCACCAACTCCTCCAACGAAAATAAGTATTTTGTACCCCACCTAAGTGTTCTGAGAGAACGCAGCGAAACCACCAAATTACGAGTGGTCTTCGATTTCTCCTATAAAACGACTTCCTCTCTCAAAGGTCCGCTGGTGCAGCCCGAATTATTCGACATATTATGTTGTTTTCGCTCTTCTAGATACGCATTGACAGCAGATATACAAAAAATGTACAGACAGATCTCCACAAACCCTGATAAAATTTGTTTTGGAGAGATTCTCCCAGTGATGATTTTTCATGTATCGAATTAACTTGTGTGCCGTTCGGACAAAAATGTCGAGTACTTCAAGATATTGCACAACGAAATATCGATTTATCTCTCGCTTCAGACGCATTATTACACTAGAAGTATGTGGATGACACGCTGTCAGGTACTAACTCTCTGTCCGAACTGAAGCGATTGCAATCCGAATTAACCAATTGTCTTAGTGCATCAGGTTTCACGTTACACAAATTTCGTCCAAATTCTCTAGATTGCCATAAAGAATCAGTGCAGTCTCAAGCATTAGATCTAGATTTGTATTTTGATAACATATTATGTAAAATTATTGGGCCTAAGTGGAATCCAACTCACGATATTTTTCAAATCTCTATTCCCTTAGATCTTGAACTCGAATCCTACATAACTAAGCAAAAAATTCTATCGGCAGTTTCACAATGTTATGATGCGCTAGGATTAGTCAACCCCGTCATTGCCAAATGAAAAATATTAATGCAACGCACATGGTTACACAAACTTTCATGGTATCAAGAAATCACCGAGCAGTCCTTTCTCCTAGCTTGGAAAATTTTTGTGAATAGTATCTCATCTCTCTCCAACGTTAAGATTCCATGCTATCTATTTATTAATGAAAAAGCCATAGAATGTCAGCTTCATGGATTCTCAGATGCCAGTTTAGTGGCATATGGTTGCAACTTATATTTTCTCTCCAAATATGCAAATAGACAATCCATTGTGCATTCGTGGGTGCTAAATCCCGAGCTGCGCCATTAAAAAACATGCTGACTGTGCGCAATGTTACTGTTAGCCAAATTTACTCAACGAATGACACAGCGTTTTAAACCAAAAATTCAAGCCAGTCTCTGAAAAGGTTGTACTCTTGTACATTTTTTCTCTGATAAATTCTCTCTATTGTATCGAATTTACAACCTTTTGTCACAAGAATAAGTATTCTTTATTTATTCTTGTGCTTTTGTGCTGCGACAGCATTCACAACCCCCTTTTGTATTTTAAAAACTATTGTCCGCGCGGCTTGAACTACTGTGACCCCTATCATAATATTCTAGATTTATTGGCCATGTGCATTTACTCTTATAAAAGATTCTATAACAATTTATAAAGATAGCTATTCTCTCGGTATTGATGCAATATAGTTTTAACTAGAAAAGCAAATATCTCTTCATGTTGAAAGATTTGCATGTGTTTTATTGATGGCATTTGATCTTTCTTGCTAGAAGATATCAATTTTAACTCTCAGTCGTGAATGTTTCTTCGGTTCAGATACAGCGTTGAGTTACTCTCAAGTTGCATCTCAGTAGTTTACTGAAGTGACTTTTGTAATTTATTTATTATTTTACGCTTCTCTCTCTCTATCTCTGTATATCTCATAGGTTTCCATATTTGAGCTAAACATTCTCAATTCCTTCACTCGGTATCTCGATTAGTAAACGAGTGATACTAAACTAGCAAATTTTCACAACCGTAAATAAACATTGTAAAATTAATAATTAGTATGAATAGTCTAATAATTCTGTGTAAATATAGTAATAGTGTCCTGATTTGATTTTTATTTAACTACAACTAGAAATTGGAAAAACAGTGCGCTAATTATGAATGTTCGTGGACATACGTACAGTTGTCTTAAAAGTTTCGGAGCCCCTGGACTAGAGTAGCGTATTTTAGGGTCTGAACTTGCGCCAAGAAAGTAGACATTCTTGAGCGATTTAAGAAAAAATATATTGTGTATTTTTCCTACGTTTACACTAATTGAAAGTAAAAATAACTCCGTTATTTTAATTACCTTAATCTCATACTAAATACATTAGATAAAGTAAATGTGAGTGGCCTCAATATAGATTTTTCTAATCCGATAATCCGCCAGACCCTGAAATACCAGAATGTGATGCGATAGTGATGATAACATTTCCAACTATCAGATGCTGGTACCTCCACAACCGTCTAGTAGGTTAAGCTTTTCTATTTCCGTCTCCAGATAAAGTAAATATAATTCACATTCAACTAGATAAAGATCCATCCATCAGAAACATACAGGCACATATTATAATATATATACCTACATTGTAATCGCTCGCCCGGATTCACTTTTTGAAGTGCATTTATACTATCTAATGTTTATGATAATTTGAAGATTGAATTTTGTACTTAATTTGTTTAGTTAGTAAGAGCATATATCGAAATAAATGTTACCGAAAAATTCAACAGATTAGTTTTAATTGAAAGAAGCTAGAATTATTATAGTATGTGGTGGACTATGTTGATGAATGAAGTCGATTTTTGCAAAAAAAATGGTCCGGGAACTTGATGATGTGTACAGTGTGATTTAAAAATAATCGAAATTAAAAGTTGAAAGCGTTGGGATCGATTGAGAGGCTACACAATTACATACATTTTAATAACTGCAGTTTTTGTAGCTATGTTTTAATACGTTGAGCCCCAGTGCGGTCCATACGACCGTAACTGAACTTCCCTCGCAGCTCAAGGGACCCCATTTGAATGTGTTTTACAGTTGAGTTGAACCGTCCTGGTTCCTCGAAACATTATCTTACACTTGGGCCTTTTTTTAATAAGTTCTTCCTACTACATTGCAAAAGCAGCAAAAATTGCTTTTCGTATTTTTCCATTTGCTTCGACATAATTCAAATAAACTTGGGAAATAATTTTTGTTAAAACTAATTGGATTCAATAAATATAAGTGGATGAATTTTAATAAACGTATATTACTTTATAGATTGACGTACATATATTATATACTGACATATCTAAAACTAAACAACTAAAAACGTAACTATCAACTACGATCTCCACATGTTTAACATACAGCAATTCAGATCGTTATATATAAAATATTCTATTGTCTATAATTTCAACACACCCTCTCAATAAAATATTTTATAATAATTCTCACATTTAATTAGAATAATTCAAGACCACATTTTTTCTAAATTTATGGAACAGCTCTTTAGCAAGTGGCTTAGTAAACATGTCTGCCAATTGATTACTACTTTCAATATAACAAGTTCAATTATACATTCTGCAATTGTTTCTCGAATAAAATGATATTTAATATCAATATGTTTCAAACGTTTATGATGTACAGGATTTTTGGCTACTCTTATTGCAGATTGATTATCTTCATATATAATTACTGATTTATTAGTTATATTAGGTATTTTGAAATCCAATAACAAATTTTTAAGCGATTTCCCATTCTGGTAGCCGACGAGTACACATTACTTATCGGTGCTTTAATAGTACGAGTTTGTGTATCGTGAAAAAGTAGTAAGATAACAGTGAAAACATTATTAGTGCATACATAGAGGTGACCATCTGTAAGTTGCATGAACTTTTTCCTTTTCGCAAATTAAAACAAATTAAACAAACATAGTTAGCTTAGTCTAATAGACAAAATCAGTTTTTACTGATTTATATATCCAAAATATTCAAATATTCAAGCAGACAGATCCGTCCTCAGAACGTATGAAATCTCCCACAGAAAATTTATTAATTGAAACATTGAAACATGAATACAACCACTGACGGGGTTTCTTACTACAGGAGCCCCTCTCAAAAAACAGTTACAAATCAACCTACAGTCTCAAAGTACATCTTATGCACCCGCTCTCACTCAACAAACATTTCTCAGCAAGGAGCAAGCGATTGTGTTTCCAATAATTGATGGATTGTTCCTCCAGGATTACATATACGCACTAGGGTCTCTGATTGGTCCAAAATCTATTATATTTTACTCAAGAATCTCCAATGGTAGAATATGTATATACCTAATAAACAAACAAGCAGTGGACACTTTTATGAATAAACATAAATCTATTAAAATCGGTAACTCTATACTTGATAGTCGTAGACTCATTACTCCATCTCAACGATTGGTCTTATCAAATGTATGTCCATTTATACGCCATGATGTCTTGGTAAATCAACTGAACCAGTTAAATCTCACCCTACTCTCGTCTATAACCTTTTTAAAAGTGAATGTGTCGAACCCTGAGTATAGTCATATTCTAAGTTTTCGCCGACAACTGTACATAAAACCTATCTCAACTCCTACAGATATACCTTCCTACATTACTTTATCTTTTGACGGCACACCTTATCGTATATACATATCACGAGACGGTCTTTCCTGTTACACATGCAAAAAAGATGGTCATATCGCCTCCCAGTGCCCCGATTTTTTACCAGCTGTTATTCAAAGTACAATGAAAAATCAAAATCCGGAATCAAATATTCAAAATATAAATACTGACATTGAAACACAACCTCTCAGAGAAAATATAGATCAATTACAAAAGATTCAAGCTGCAAAACTTCCACCAATACCTGCACCACAACTAGCCCCAATCGACAAAAATACCGCGCATAGTGGAAGTAAAAGACGCATAGAACAGATTATCTCTTCGCCAGATACACCCGAAGAAAATAAGGAATCAAAACAATTCATAAAACCCAAACAAAAAATGAAACACCCAAAAACTTATTAATCCAAAAGCTGCAGACAGTCACTACTACCAGCACAAACATTTATAAACACTCAAAACCCTCCCAGCTCACTCGATAATACAATGGGAGACTCTGACCCTGTAAAAACCATTCTGGAATTCACCGATAATCTTGACAACTTGGCTTTGCAACTTTACCAAATCCGACCTTATCTCACAGAAATAAGCATTAAATCTCGCTGTACACGACTCAGGACAAGAAACATGAAGCACATTGGCACTCGATCTACGGATATAGAAAGTGAAGCATCATCATTCCAGGAATTGTACCAATAAACAAACTTATGAATATATCTACTACATCAACCTACATTCTTCAGTGGAACCTGAAAGGGTTTCACTCGCAGTAACCTATGCTACAACATTTAATAAGTCAATATAACCCATTCATTGTAGGACTACAGGAAATAAATTTTACTGAAAAGAAAATAACTAGATTAAAAAATTATTCAGCTTTCTATAAAAAACGGGTAAACGCAAAGATAGCTAGTGAAGGAGTTGCAATTTACATAAAAAAGGACGCTGATGTCAACGAAATTTCTCTAGAAACAAATTTAGAAGATGTTGCAGTCTCTATCAACCTAGAACGAAAAATTTCTATTTGCAATGTGTACATACCCCCCAATAAAGAAATTTCAAGTCAAGAACTAACAGATCTCTTCTCTCAGATAACATCTCCACGTATCATTATTGGAGATTTCAACTGCCACAAACCGAATGGGGATGCAAAACGACTTCCAACAAAGGCAAACTGCTATCATCTACTACAGATCTCTGCGGTCTTTGCCTACTGAACAGTGGGGAAGGCACTAGGCTCAACCCCTGCACTGGAGAGACGGCAGCTCTAGACCTTACCTTTTGTAGCCCAAATTTACTAACCGTACTAACTTGAGAAATTCTACCCTTCATTTATAATAGTGATCATGCTCCAATAATTATTAATAACTCCAATCACAGGAATATAACCAATACAAACATTAGTACAAAATGGCAATATAAAAACGCAAATTGGGCACTGTATCAGCAAACAATCGAAGAAAATATAACAAACTTTGAAATAAAATCGGATATAGACGAAACAGTTGATAATTTTGCAAATACCATGTTAGAAGCAGCAAAAGAATCAGTAAAAAAACATCACTGATTAAAAATCGTCAACCCCTACCTTGTTCACATTTCCATAACAAAATTTTAAAAAAAAACGGAACTTTTATTGAATAATATGGGGGAGACTGGGGCACATTCGACACTTTTTTTCGAGTGTCTGTTCTTCAACACGAACATTTTTCAGGTGACTGCCAGATGAATATTTCAAAAGGCGGGTATTTGTCTTACATTACCTGCATATATTTCATTCTTTATACAATGTAATTTTTCGGTGGGGTAGACTTTTTCCAATGTGATGCCATGTGATGAATGTGCCCCACCGGTGGGGCACATTCAACTCCACCATGGGGTAGTTTCGACAACCCCTAATTTATTATTGTTGCCTAAAATGTGAGAAAAAGGGGAATACTAATAAGACTTCCGTTAAGCAATGAAAAAGCTTTAATTCAATGGCTACAAATTCTAAAATACATTATATTTTTCCACATTAATCTTGAACGAAAAAATAATTTGAGTTCTTGATGTTCCTTTATTCTCGATAGCTCTCAGTTTTCCAACAATATCAATCCGATCTACAGTTGAGATGCCCTCAACATCTGGAAATTTGGAAATGAAAATTGCATTGATTGTCCTCTTCTTCTCAGACATTTAATGGCATACTCTCCTCGACTGCAATTTGTGACTTGACCAACGTAGTATTTGGTAGTAGTTTTAGTACAAATTTTGACTAGTAGAACATCTTTTGCATCAATGGTGTCGTCATGAGAAGAGTCAAACTTTCATGGGAAATGGATCCGTTTTCACTGAGACCTATCCAATCCACATCACTTTCTTCGTCAACTTCTAATTGCATATCACCTTCACTGGATGATGAAGAGGATAGCGTGAAGACCTTCCTTTTACATGGCCTCTTGTTTTTATTTCTAGTTGCAACTTTGATCTTTCTCTCTTTTATTTCTCTTTCTCTCATTTCCATCTGAAGTTTCTCAGGAGTGTCAGTATAAATTTTTGATTTTCGCCGCAGTCTTCCTCTAGGATTAGAGGATTTGATGGCTTTTGGAAGACGTCGGACATGCTCAGGTGTTGCTTTTTCGATGATTTCATTATTGCATTTTTGTATGAGTTCTTCTTCATTATTTGTCTCGGTTTCACAGCTTGTGCTCGCAATAGGTATCATTTCACTTGATTTGGGTATGTTTTCGTCAATTCTACATTGAAATTACTTGTGAGAAGGTGCTTCTGTGTCATAAACATCAGTTGCATTGAAATTACTTGTGAGAAGGTGCTTATGTGTCATAAATATCAGTTGCATTGAAATTATCGTCAGTGACAGCTAGGGAATTCAATGTCCAAATTCCAGGTTTCTTGAAAGCATTGATAATGTTGGATGGCGTGAAAGCTGGTAAAAAGCATGTCGAGTCAGCCTTGCTAAATCCATCATTTGTATAGTTTTTCCTGGATGTATCAACAACCAATCGGTGAAGCCATTGGCACAGTATTGCTTGAAAGGACCAAATACAGCAATGTCGCAAGGTTGAAGCCGATGCGACGTATGTGGTGCAAATAAATAACAATGCCATTTACTATACAGTAATTTACAGCAGCCACAGATATATATGATTCGTGATTGTCTAATGTGAGTAAGATTTTTCTTTCTTGTGAACATTTTGTGTGCTTTTTGATATATTCTAAAAGTTTGAGGAGTAATTCCTTGGTCATTCATCCGAGCTATTACCTGAGGCTATACTTGAATAGGGTGCCTCTTGAGTCAAATCTTCCAGCTGTCTTTTTCTTGGAAATATGTAGACTGGGGGATAAGTATCCACCTGAAGCATTTATGATTCCAACTATGGTTTCCAGTTCACCCCTCTCAGCTGAAGAAGCGTGGCTAATTTGGTTCTTTCCTTTTGTAGCAATCACCTTAACTGGCTTGGTGACAGTAGTAACAACAGTTTCATCTAAATTTAGAATATCTTCAGGTTCGAACTTGTATTTCGCAAGAACACATATATCGTTTAGTGGATAATTTCAAATTAGACGTTTCGTTATGTGAATTACAATTGTACACCCTCTTTATAGAGTAATTTTAACAAATTTTACTTAAATAATGATGTAACATCAAACATTTTATTTCATTGTATGTGGCAGTTACAGGGTTTGATGCTTTTTGACACCTGTTGAAAGTTTTTTCCTTGACGACAGCTTTTAGAATGGCCTAATGGCTGAAAGCGTTTAGCTGGAATTTTGATAAAATTACACACTCAGTACTTGTCTTTTCATTCACTCAATTTACATTCTAAAATGTCCAAAATTATAGCATGCTATATTGAATACAATAAAACTTACCACCAATTTTAGTTAATTTCCTCTCATATGGGAACGCAAATCAAACTGTCTTAATAACCTCCCTTCGTCTTTCTCAAATCTAAAGAAACACTGTTTTTGAAAATGTAGGGAACATATCCTCCATCGTTTCCTAGTCCTAAAATTTAATGATTTATTACCACTGCATTCCAGCCATATTAATTTTATCTTCCTGGGTTGGAAGAAATGTAAAAAAATATATTTACTTTAGTAATGCAACAATTTTCAGTTTAGCTAATGTAAAAAACAACCATGATCTCTAAAGTTGTCGATTAAATTAGTAAAAATTCTGTATTTTATAAAAATAAAGAAAATGGTTGTCAATTGAGAAAGAAAAAATGCTCAATTTTTTTTAATAAAACTTACCGAGTACACTACTTATTAGACTCCTTCAGGATTCACTTTGACATTGCCTTTTCAATTAATAACAATGAAGCAACGAGACAACAGATAAATATTACACAATAGCAATTAAAAAATACACAAAAATACCGAAACCTCATAATAACCTCAACACTTGAACTAAGAAACGATAACACTATAACAGATAACCTGTGGGGACAAGCAATATGACACCGCGCATACGTAGTAATTAAAATCAATAAAATTTAATTACTAACGACGTTACAGTTTTCGTTAATTTTTTGGAATTATCTACTGATTTTAGTTACTCGACAGGCTCTATAGATGGCACGATCTGCAGGGTCCCTAGCCTGCTATCTACATCTAACAATTCATTAATAAATACCAGAACAGATATATCGTCATCTACCTCAATAAGTAAATCTTCATAAGTGATACTCCCTCTGACGAGTGTTTATGTAAGTAAGTTAATATACATTGTAGTGTTTTGGTAAACTTAAAGCAGTGTAAAGTTGAGGTTGTGAATTAAATTATTCTCCCGTTTTATCAATTTTTAATACGAATAATTATTACTATTGTATTCTTCAGAGCTTTTACTGCGCAAACAAAATCCTGCACTGAGCTTTCTCAATTTTCCAGTAGCAGGAAATTTGAAAGTTTTTGTGGAAACCGAAATTGGGGATAGATAACTTGTTGACAGAAGGAAAGAATGGATTAGGAATTGGTGAAAGGGTGTCTAATTATATGAAAATTTGCTTTCTTGATTATAAACACACTGATTTTTTCCAAAAAGGTTTGTTAATGTATGAATTGAAGTTATGTATCTAGAATTTAAATAAAATATTTGTAAAAAAGGTAAAATGCAGAAAACTAAAATGTAATGCTGTCTCATCCAGTAACTGGCGGTCCCAGTTCATCCCTCAGGCCTACAACTTCTAGAAGGAGGATACTCCCGATTCAAAAGAAACAACATCTCGTGAAAATAGACTCGATTTTGAAGATCAGGAAGGCAGACAAGCTGCAGATGCATTATTGTCTTTGATGAATCCTCGGAAATGTGAAGAAGTTGATGCAGGCCATAGTCATAAAGATGTTAATGTGCAAGTAAACACATCAACAGTTTTAACATTACGTGAACTGATCATTGCCGTTGAAAAACCGAGAAACTTCACTAAAATAAATAACTTTCCAACTTTTAATGCTTTTCTTGAGTTTTGTGAATAATATATAAAAGATAAGCAAAAAAATGATTTAAGTTAAAAGTATTTTTAGTTGAAAAATTAGTAGTTTTATTGAGACATTCATTTATTTAAGAAATACAATTATAATAATAATTTAATAAAATGTTACCTTCAAATATACATTTAATTTCAAAAAGATATAAGGTTACAGTTATTAAAAACCAAAACTAAGTCAAAAACAGTGAAGACGACCACTAAAACACTTTAATTATCTACACAAAACACCATAACATAAACAATGGCAAGTAGTTTCCGGTTGTCTCCACCATGGCGCTGTAATCCTAAGACGACAAGCCTATAAAAGAAAAATTTATTTCTGATAGCCCAATCAATTCAAATAACTTCTAATATAACTATCAATCAATATGTGAATCAAAAATAAATTTTAAAATACACCTTGAGTTATTCAAAGTTTGTAAATTAATAATAAAATAAAATTATTATTGCAGTATTAGATTTAATTTTTAGGATTTTATACAGTATGTATACGGCAAATGTTTAGAAAATTTCAATTATAATATAAAGGTAGATTCTAAAAGAAGCATGGTTTACTCCTAAATAGCAGATTTCATCAAGATCACTTTAAAGATAATTCAACTCTTTCAAACTTCTTGTACATCCTCTGTAGTAAGCCATGGTTATAGAAAAAGTACAGTTTTACTCGTCGAAAATCATTTTCTGCAACTTGAAAACATTATCTCGTTTGCAGAAAATGCTACTTTCGTCACTCGTTAAACAAGATACTATTCATCAACAGTTGCGTAATATTTTACTTTTCATAACTAGTTACGAAAAGTAAAACGATTCAAAACGTTAATGAGTTTTAAAAAGTGACACTTTATACGTCAAAATTAGAAAAAAATAATTTGTTTCGTTATTTTTCCTTTTCCTCCATTTAGAGTATGAAAAGGAAAACTAATTTTTCTACTTCCGCTACTAAAACCGCACTTTGAACACGGGTTTGACATGCACAAAACGACTCTTTAAACACTAGTGTTTAAAATGCGAAAAGTCACATCTCGTTTATCTTTTGTTTTTTAAACGTCAAATTAAGTGTATCTTCTGTATGTTAAATTTCATGCTCCTTAATAATTTTGTTATTCTGCGTCATTTGATTTATCAGTCAGCTGTCAGTCATCGTCCATCATGTAATGAATATAATTCAAATATAATATAATGTTTTCCTTCCCGCGGGCGAAGAAAAAGTATAGTAAGCACCTCGTGTTAAAAACGTCTTTAGTCACTCGTTTCACAAGGAACTCGTTCCGCTTCGCTCCACTCGTGCCTAGTAAAACTCGTGACTAAAGTAACCTTTTTGACACTTGGTACTTGATATACTATTATTATATTATATGGTCCAGTGGGACGTGAGAGACTTAAAAATTGGTAAAAAATTATTTTTATATATAATTAACTATTCTCAAATGGTTTACACGATTTAAAAATTATCGTGATTATTAAAATTATAATACAAGAAGACCTGGACGACCAAGAGCTTCAAATAATGTGGAAAAAGTATATGAAATGCAGACAGAAAAATTCTACTGTACAATCTGATGGAATTTTAAGCAAAAATCTACTGAAACTGTGGTCATTCATCAATGAAATACCTTTTAACCAGTTATTTTTTCAACAACAACGTCAGTAGTCAAATATCTCCAGGGTAAGTGAATTTTTCAGTGCAGAATAGCCGACGTATTGCTCTAAAATATAGGTTGAGAGGGTAGAAAATAACCCTCATATTGAATGCAACAGGGTAGGCATATATCTCGTTACAACGTATATACACACATTCACACACACACACTAAAACTCTTTTTATCATTCCGTTATCAATCTCGAGCCCCACCGCTTAGGTAATATCCATACAATGTCACGCATACCTACAATGCTATTACTTATTAATGAGATATCCGCAGAGAATATATACAAGATAGTCGTGGAAATACGTTTGTAACAGGTAAGTAATGATTACCAGTTGCTTGTATATGGATGCTATAAGGCGCTTATCGATATATCGAAAGCGTCGGCAAATTTGTTTCGCCGGTATTTAACATAAACTTGGCCAACGGCGGTTGGTTTTGCCATTTACGACGCGGACAAGTGACCAAACGGATAGAGTAGACGGTCAGGTAAAACAGGCGGAAGAGGCAGCTATAGGTTATATGTTTTATTGTTGTTGAAGTGGTGAATATGTAATTTTGGTAAGGTCTTATATGGGGTGATTCGTTAAGTTTGATATTTCTGAAATAAAATTATGTTTACTATACGTCTCAATATGAATCGAGGGACTAAAACAAATTGAATCGTAAAAATGAAAAACTACGTTTTTTCTTAGGCTAGTCCTCCACCTGAACATGACAGTGGTAGAACTTTTCAACTAAAAAAAAAATACTCATTGAAATTTCAGCAATTTTGGATGGTCAGTTGTTTGACAATAACTTGAGTAAATAGTTGTTAGGATTTTGACAAGTATGGAAAAGCATTGAGTACCGAGGTGTCATTAAATGTGCTTATAAACAACATTACTACATTAGTGTTTTTAAATGAAACTCAAGGTCTCTAGTTAATTCCACAATATAATACAAGTTATTGAAAATTCTAAAAAATTGACAATTGTTTCGATAAATCAATATCATCGTCAGAATGACAGAAGTTACATTTCATTTTATGCCTACCTGATGTTTAGTAGTTATATTTTTGGCTAGACCAAGAAGTAACCTAACTTGTGATTGGCTTAATATATGTTTATAGAAAAAGAAGAAGATGTGATATTACAAATATTGAAGCTTAGATATTATTAGCCCTATGGTGATATCCTGGATATCATTTTTCCAATTAAGATCAGTATAACTGTGCAATGATATAGAAAACCAGGAAAACTATATCTGCTGATCTTTACAATTATCACTTAAGAAGACAGTTTATTAGTGGAGAATTCCCTAGATTTAACTGTTCATTGACAACTTCATATTGTGGGTTTCTTAAATGTCTTCTAATTTCCAGCTCTTCAAGGAAATCCAGTTCTTGTTTCTTTTCACAAATATGCAGCACTTCTAGTTCTGTGTTAGGTGTCAATGAATGATTGGTGTCAAGTAGATGTTTTGCGTAGTGGGATTTATCTGGTTGTTTTAATCTGTAAGCTCGTAAGTGCTCACTGTATCGTATTTCAAAATTCCTAAGGGTCTGACCCAAATAGACAGCATTACATTCTGGACATTTGAGTTTATATATACCTGACTTCTTTAATAGTGGTATTTTTGTTTTTACATTTAACAATTTTGTACTAACGTTACTTTCTGTTTTAAAAGAAATTGTTGCATTCGTTGCTGAAGATATTATCTTTGAAATATTATTAGAAATATTTCCTGCATATGTGATGGTTTTATAAGTTTTAATTTCATCAGCTTGTTTAGGATATATTAGTTGTAATGCCACTTTTTTCTCTTTTTTACTAATTAGTTTATTTATCATATCTAATGATATACTTGATACTTGACACCAATCATTCATTGACACCTAATACAGAACTAGAAGTGCTGCATATTTGTGAAAAGAAACAAGAACTGGATTTCCTTGAAGAGCTGGAAATTAGAAGACATTTAAGAAACCCACAATATGAAGTTGTCAATGAACAGTTAAATCTAGGGAATTCTCCACTAATAAACTGTCTTCTTAAGTGATAATTGTAAAGATCAGCAGATATAGTTTTCCTGGTTTTCTATATCATTGCACAGTTATACTGATCTTAATTGGAAAAATGATATCCAGGATATCACCATAGGGCTAATAATATCTAAGCTTCAATATTTGTAATATCACATCTTCTTCTTTTTCTATAAACATATATTAAGCCAATCACAAGTTAGGTTACTTCTTGGTCTAGCCAAAAATATAACTACTAAACATCAGGTAGGCATAAAATGAAATGTAACTTCTGTCATTCTGACGATGATATTGATTTATCGAAACAATTGTCAATTTTTTAGAATTTTCAATAACTTGTATTATATTGTGGAATTAACTAGAGACCTTGAGTTTCATTTAAAAACACTAATATGAGCATATTCCACGAAGTAAGGGTCGAGACAGTCAACATTACTACAATCCACAGCAGGTATCTTTTCTTTTAAAGGACTATAAATTGACTTAACAATCAAGGAACTCCTGCAGGCAAACCTGCCTATATATATATATATATATATATATATATATATATATATATATATATATATATATATATATATAAACGCTAGTCTTTGCTGACCAGTTAGGAATAAAACTCAGAAATATTGGGGTATGCAGCAACAGGGAAAAAGAGAATTCTTTATTGGTTTTTATCCAAGCTTTAGAAAACGTTCGTTTTCATCATCAGGGACGCTACAAATAGAGGAAAAAATGGGATTATTCTACACTCCATCAATAAAGAGACAATAGTGTACTTACATCCAATGTGAGATTTTTTCCGTTATGTAAAACATAAGATTGAAGAACTCATCCATGGTATCAGTTAGGGAAAATTGACATTCAAATTAGCAGCAATATTAACAACATTGAAGCTGTTATAAGATAATATAATAATTATATGTTTTACACAAAGGAAAATTTTATTGATGGAGTTGAGAATAATCCCATTTTTTCCTCTATTTGTAGCGTCCCTGATGATGAAAACGAATGTTTTCGAAAGCTTGGATAAAAACCAATAAAGAATTCTCTTTTTCCCTGTTGCTGCATCCCCCAATATTTCTGAGTTTTATATTTATATATATATATATATATATATATATATATATATATATAGTATTCGTGAAATAAGTCAAATTGATTCTCCCATCTTTATTAGCCATCATTTTAACGAATATTTATAAAATTGTACAAAAAGACATGTTTAAATCAATTATAGATAGCTACAGTAAAAACAGTGAACAAAATCCTCGTTATATTACTGAAGGATTGTGTGTCTATAAGCAGTTGTGAAACAATCAATATTTCTAATTGTAATGAGAAATTTGTTAGTGTAGGTTCTACGCGAAGCTGCGAAACTCGCGTTAACGTCTGACAAAAGTCTTCGGGAAGCAGAAATAAGAATTGTGTTAGCTAAACATTATTATCATTTGAAAAGAAAATGGTATATTCAATGCAGTTATGTTATTAGTATTTTATCTATTAATTTCCATTGAATAAAATCCAAGATTGAGATGTATTGTCATTACCAAGTTCATTCATACTTCTTGTATATGTCGCATTTGCTCTATCATTTCTTGTCTACCAATTTATAAGTTTTATTACGTTCCCAAACTACTTCGGAAAGATGTTTTTACAATATCCTTTCCATATTTTTTATCTTCATTATATAGTCAAGTTTTGTGGTGTTTTATTATGATTGTCAGTAATGAATATAGTATGCAACGTATTTGTCGATAGATAGATATAATGTCGATAGATAGTTCTAACGTATCTAAATGGAAATCCAACTGTGCTGGATGCTTGTCGAATGTTAATGACAGCAACTTGTGAATTTATCCAGTTATATTTTCCATGTGATATATACAAACATATGCAGAGGTAGACTAAACCTCTAGGATTTTACCGTCACATAGTTCTATTTGGCTGTTAGTTTTACAGAAAGCTAGAAGTATAATTTATAGAATTATGTGAGAATATTTATGATGTTTTAAAGTTTGACAGTATATGACAGTGATTAAAATAGAAATTTATGCAAACAATCCTTTAAAAATTAAGTAGTTAAGTTAGGATGGAGTTTGTAGAAAATAGTAGCTAGGTACTTGACATAATTTTGTCGGCGAAAAAATTTTTGAACCGAAAAAATATAGTTAAAGATATTGGAGAATATTGAAATATTGACTAATTAATTATATTGTAAAACATATATATTTTTAATGACCGTTAATACTCAATTTCTTATATTTTCATGGGTTTCGGTCAGAAATAAAATCACTTGCTTATAGTGGTAACGTTTCGGTCTATTTTATTTAAACCATTTTCAAACCTTTCTAAAAATTTTGAAAACACACTACATTTATTCTAATAAATATAGAAATATATTTCTTTAAAACTTACTTTTTGATTATGCCTCCGTAGAGGCTTGTCTACTACTGTACAGTAGTATTTCTTAAATTAAAAAAAAGACAATTACTACACATAAAAACAAACAATATAAACTATGTTAAAGATAGTTGACATGTATATTACAGAGTGTCCTAATTAAATTAAAATTAGAACTAGAGACCTATTTTTTAGGTAGTGTGTTTTCAAAATTTTTAGAAAGGTTTGAAAATGGTTTAAATAAAATAGACCGAAACGTTACCACTATAAGCAAGTGATTTTATTTCTGACCGAAACACATGAAAATATAAGAAATTAATTATATTGTATTTACTTGGATAACGATTTCAATGGTAATTTAAAATTAATACATTATAATTGATCATTCAAATGGATATTTTGTAATGATAGATGAAGTGTACGGTCTAGGAGTTTATATATAAATGTAAAACACATTTAGAAGATTTAAGAAAGAAGAGAATAGTTTAAAAAAGTTCTGGTTAAGTTTTCATCAAAATTCAGAAGAAGTGTACGTTGCAGGAGTTTATATAAATATAAAATACGTGTAGAAGATTTGGAAGAGAAGAGAACAAGTTAAAAAAGGTTTATCAAATTCTGAAGTAGTGAAAGTCGCAGAAGTTTTTTTATTATTTGACATTGAATGTTTCTTTTAGAACGTAATTTAATCTATATTTTCTTATAAGGTGATATTACAAAGGAAATAATAATCAAAAAAAACAAAGATCTTTGTTTGGGGAATATAAGAGAAAGGTAAGAAATTTTGTTATAAAATTGGAATATATTTAAAAAAATTTATATATAATAATTTTGGTTACACAAGAAATAATTATAGACATGGTGTTACTCAAATATAAATAGAATTTGAAGTTATAGTTATAAAAAGGGTTATATATAATTTGAATATTGCCATTTAGAATTAAGACATCATTTGTTAAAAGAAAACAATTTGTCAATAGGTCAATATATGTATTAAAATTTAAAATAAGATACGTTTATGTTAAAAAAAATATTAAAAAAGGAGATATAGAATAATATTGCCGAAGCAAATACATTTACACTTATTTGAGACAACTGCAACAAATTCTGAATCATATTATTAAATTTTACTTACCTTTTGAATGGTAAGTTGGCGCCCTAAAACTTTTTTACCATAATAGTAATACACTTTATTTATCTAAATTGAATTAAAAAAAATTGTATAATATATATATATATATATATATATATATATATATATATATATATATATATAAGATGTACGAAGTGTGTGACATATGAACAATAAGCAACGAGTAGATTAGTGGGTATTGCACGAAAATAGAAGAAGGGGCTACCGAAAAGATGACGGCTAGTGAGCCAGAAGCATGCATGTATGCGGTTACCATTCTTTTCTGTAGCCCTTTCTTCTATTTGCGTGCAATACCCACTAATCTATTCGTTGCTTATATATATATATATATATATATATATGGAATTATCTACCGATTTTAGTTACTCGACAGGCTTTATAGATGGCACGGTCTGCAGTGTCCCTAGCCTGATAACTACTAAACGACATAAAATAGGTTTTGTCAAAATTAATTGTTAGTTTTTCATATCTAAAGCAATCGATAATTTTTAAGAAGTCGGACCATATTTTTGTTTTTAAATTCTCCTATCAGTTCGAATTTATACTCGGTACGATAAAGACGTTAGTTCTGTGTGTCGAATATAAGCGGATATTATTAATATTGATAAAATAGTTGGGTTTTTAATTTTATTATTAGTGAAAATAACACTCAGTGACTGTAACAGTGACTATGGAAGACGATTCTCCCCCTGATAAAGGGGGAACAAACAATAATAATGTAAATAACAGAAAGGTGCCCTCACAAATTATCAACACTGAAAAAGTTGTCCTGAATGGTAAAGAAAACAACAACCAGTTAGCCGAAAAAGTAATTAGTGATAAAAGACAACAAAAAAGTATATATATATATATATATATATATATATATATATATATATATATTGTAACGAAGTGTTCGTTACTGGCATGTTAAAGTTGATGCGCCGAGTGTAATTTCATTTTTAGATTATGTCGCCGAGTATATATATTTAATTTAAATTATGCATCAACCGTCATATATTCGTTCCTTTGTACCTAATCATGTTGAAGTTTATGCGCCGAGTGTAATTTCATTTTTAGATTATGTCGCCGAGTATATATATTTAATTTATATTATGTACCAACCGTCATATATTCGTTTCTTTGTACCTAATCATGTTAAAGTTTATGCGCCGAGTGTAATTTCATTTTTAGTTTTCTGCCGCTGAGTATAATTGTTTTATATTACATATCACCCGTCACGTATTAGTTTCTTTGTTATATTTTCATTTGATGGTGTATGTCACCGAGTATATATTTGAGTTAAATTATTTGATAGTTTATGTCACCGAGTATATATTCATTTTCATTATGTATCACTCATTGCATATCCGTTTCTTTGTTATACTTTCAATTGATGGTTTATGTCACCGAGTATATATTTGAGTTAAATCATTTGATAGTTTATGTCACCGAATATATATTTAATTTGAATTATTTCATTGTATATATTTAATTGATATTATGTATCACCCGTCACATATTCGTTTCTTTATTTATAATTCATTTAATATTTTATGAGCCGAATATATTTTCATTTTACAATTTATGTCGACGAGTGTATCTAATCATTTGTATATTGACTTATAATTAGGGTAAAGTATTGTGAATCTTTGTGAACATTTTATTTTATTTTATCCCCTGGTTTCGGGGTAGAACCAAATGTTATAATAGTTTAATATTTATCCAAATTCCGATATTTTCATTTTCTTCTTAGTTGCGATGGAGGGATCAATTTTTTTTCGGAATTAAAGTATTTACTTCAATTTTAAAATTCAACATTTGAAGGTACTGGTCTCCCCACTGCAACAAGGTAGATATGGATAGAAGCGCGCAGGTCGAGAGGGAGGTGGAACCGTGAGGTTAGACGACTTATATTATTTTTAAAAATAGAGAGAGTATCGAAGTGCCAGCCGACCGAGCCAGAAGTGTAACTTATTCATCGTCCGCTGTAAATTATTTTAACTTTTCTTTTGCCGATTTACTTTTGAGGTTTTTTTCGTGAGGAAAAAAAATTTCAGTGATAACTTATTACTGTGAAGGTAAGAACTTTAAACAATAATAATTCCGAAAATATGTGGTCTTTTCAATGATAATTTAAAACATTTAGATAGTTGACTTTCATTTTAAAATACGTTGATATATCTAGTACATTAGAGTGTGGTAAACCATTTATATATCGTATCTGATTTAATACTTTTTCCGATTTTCCTTTTTCGTAGTTTTCTTAATATTAGTATATTATTCTTCTATTTTGCAAGGAAAATTCCTGATTGAAATATCCGCCTGCGCCAGGCACCCCCAAGCTAGGGCTCCCGGATATTTTAAATCTTGAGTTCCCAACTGCAATACTTTTTCCGAGTCTCCTTTTGTGAGTTTAGTTGATATCCGCCCCGTGTTTTAACACGAGTTTGGTTTATATTAGTTCCGTTTCGAACATTTTATTCTTCTATTTTGCAAGGAAAATTCCTGATTGAAATATCCGTCTGCGCCAGGTATACCCAAGCTAGGGCTCCCGGATATTTTAAATCTTGAGTTCCCAATTGCAATACTTTTTCCGAGTCTCCTTTTTGTGAATTAAGTTGATATTCGCCCCGTGTTCTGATACAAATTTGGCTTATATTAGTTCCGTTTCGAACATTTTATTCTTCTATTTTGCAAGGAAAATTCCTGATTGAAATATCCGTCTGCGCCAGGTATACCCAAACTAGGGCTCCCGGATATTTTAAATCTTGAGTTCCCAACTGCAATACTTTTCCGAGTCTCCTGTTGGGAGTTTAGTTGATATCCGCCCCGTGTTTTAACACGAATTTGGCTTATATTAGTTCCTTTTCGAATATTTTATTCTTCTATTTTGCAAGGAAAATTCCTGATTGAAATATCCGCCTGCGCCAGGCACCCCAAGCTAGGGCTCCCGGATATTTTAAATCTTGAGTTCCCAATTGCAATACTTTTTCCGAGTCTCCTTTTTGTGAATTTAGTTGATATTCGCCCCGTGTTTTGATACAAATTTGGCTTATATTAGTTCCGTTTCGAACATTTTATTCTTCTATTTTGCAAGGAAAATTCCTGATTGAAATATCCGTCTGCGCCAGGTATACCCAAACTAGGGCTCCCGGATATTTTAAATCTTGAGTTCCCAACTGCAATACTTTTCCGAGTCTCCTTTTTGTGAATTTAGTTGATATTCGCCCCGTGTTTTGATACAAATTTGGCTTATATTAGTTCCGTTTCGAACATTTTATTCTTCTATTTTGCAAGGAAAATTCCTGATTGAAATATCCGTCTGCGCCAGGTATACCCAAACTAGGGCTCCCGGATATTTTAAATCTTGAGTTCCCAACTGCAATACTTTTCCGAGTCTCCTTTTTGTGAATTTAGTTGATATTCGCCCCGTGTTTTGATACAAATTTGGCTTATATTAGTTCCTTTTCGAATATTTTATTCTTCTATTTTGCAAGGAAAATTCCTGATTGAAATATCCGCCTGCGCCAGGCACCCCAAGCTAGGGCTCCCGGATATTTTAAATCTTGAGTTCCCAATTGCAATACTTTTTCCGAGTCTCCTTTTTGTGAATTAAGTTGATATTCGCCCCGTGTTCTGATACAAATTTGGCTTATATTAGTTCCGTTTCGAACATTTTATTCTTCTATTTTGCAAGGAAAATTCCTGATTGAAATATCCGTCTGCGCCAGGTATACCCAAACTAGGGCTCCCGGATATTTTAAATCTTGAGTTCCCAACTGCAATACTTTTCCGAGTCTCCTGTTGGGAGTTTAGTTGATATCCGCCCCGTGTTTTAACACGAATTTGGCTTATATTAGTTCCTTTTCGAATATTTTATTCTTCTATTTTGCAAGGAAAATTCCTGATTGAAATATCCGCCTGCGCCAGGCACCCCAAGCTAGGGCTCCCGGATATTTTAAATCTTGAGTTCCCAATTGCAATACTTTTTCCGAGTCTCCTTTTTGTGAATTTAGTTGATATTCGCCCCGTGTTTTGATACAAATTTGGCTTATATTAGTTCCGTTTCGAACATTTTATTCTTCTATTTTGCAAGGAAAATTCCTGATTGAAATATCCGTCTGCGCCAGGTATACCCAAACTAGGGCTCCCGGATATTTTAAATCTTGAGTTCCCAACTGCAATACTTTTCCGAGTCTCCTTTTTGTGAATTTAGTTGATATTCGCCCCGTGTTTTGATACAAATTTGGCTTATATTAGTTCCGTTTCGAACATTTTATTCTTCTATTTTGCAAGGAAAATTCCTGATTGAAATATCCGTCTGCGCCAGGTATACCCAAACTAGGGCTCCCGGATATTTTAAATCTTGAGTTCCCAACTGCAATACTTTTCCCGAGTCTCCTTTTTGTGAATTTAGTTGATATCCGCCCCGTGTTTTAACACGAATTTGGTTTATATTAGTCCCGTTTCGAATATTTTATTCTTCTATTTTGCAAGGAAAATTCCTGATTGAAATATCCGTCTGCGCCAGGCATACCCAAGCTCGGGCTCCCGGATATTTTAAATCTTGAGTTCCCAACTGCAATACTTTTTCCGAGTCTCCTTTTTGGTGAATTTAGTTGATATTCGCCCCGTGTTTTGACACGAATTTGGCTTATATTAGTTCCGTTTCGAATATTTTATTCTTCTATTTTGCAAGGAAAATTCCTGATTGAAATATCCGCCTGCGCCAGGCACACCCAAGCTAGGGCTCCCGGATATTTTAAATCTTGAGTTCCCAATTGCAATACTTTTCCGAGTTTTATTTCTTTGAATTTGGTTGATAGTCGCCCGTTCTTTAACACAAATTTGGTTTATATTTAAATCTGGAATTGCCTTCCGTTTTCATTACCTTCCCCGAATTTTCTTTTAGTGGGATTTCGTGATACCCTTCTTGATTTTGTTAAAAGCTTAGGGAAATGTCTGACGAGTAGATATAGAGTCCCCGATCTATAGTATTGTTTTCCCGATTGGATAGTTTTTTTTAGTACCACCGGACCCGTTCGTTACATAAGGGTCTATCAAATACATGAATGAAAAGACCACCAAGCTTAACATAGTTTTGCTTGCCTTTTTTCCGCTTCTTTTATTTGCATGAACGCTATTTTATAATTACAAACCACTCTCGCTTATGTCCTGCCCGCTTCGTCGCTAATAATACATATGTGCTTTTGAGTATTGTTTATTTTGTATGTATATAACAACTTAGAAGGTGTTAATGTAATAAAACTGAAATAAACCGGTGTTGTGTTTTATTGACCTATTATAGACTAGTATTTCCTTATGGTAGCGTAGTTGTTTGGCAGCACGAATTTTAGCTTCTCCGTAGTGTGGATCAGGATAATAACAGTTATTTCAGGACTAGCGAGAACATTTGTTTTATATATTTAGGAATATCCCGAATTTTGACGACAATAGACCCCTGGAATTTACCGTACCTCCATCTGAGGCTACCTGGAACTCTCGACGAGGGAAGTCGAGGGGCCGTGGAGACAACCACGTTAAAAATCTGGCGCCCGAGAAAGTGTAAGGTTTCAAAGGTGTCAGGAGTGACGTTTCCGAGACGTTCCACGCGCAGTGCAGCGCGCAGTCATCGCCTCTCTCACTTGTAGAGGGGAGGAAAACGCGTCACAATATATATATATATATATATATATATATATATAGGGGGGTAGCAGACAAGAAACTTTACAGATAAGAGATAAAGTGAATCAATATCGTACGTTATCTAACCTTTCGAAGAACATTGTCTCCATTTTCAAAGGCTTATAATAAACCAAGAAAAAACAACCGGTTAAAGTAATAATGAAAATATTAATATATAATAACATTGAGGAACTAATGAGTATAAAGTCTGACATTGAGTCACTCAGTTAATTGTTGACAATACAAACATTAGTAATTAGTTCAATTAAAACAATTTTACATCCTAGCCAACACAGCTCAGTTACGAATCCTGATGATTTCCAAAGAGTCGGGCCTCAACGTGAGAGGTTAGGTCCTATCCATGATTTACAAATTACAGCTCTTAGTTCATTTATCATCACCAATACTAACTACTATTATTGTTATTGGTATAAAATTATTACTGCTTTTCATGGAAATGAACATCAGACGAAAGTGGAAATTGTCAGTATTTGCTGGTGGGTTATGTTGGGCTTTTTTCTATAATAATAGTTAGTGCTGGAATGGGTTGACAGTTTCGGAATACCGAATGTGAGAGGTTTGAGTGTTCGTTGACTGTTTACGTATTTCGTCATCCCATTTTTTTATATTTTGCATAAGACAGGTGACAGCTGTCAACAATAGTATCTACTGATGCACCTACTGATGAATTAACATATTTCCTTACAGATTTACTCACCAAAGCATATAACGTGGATAATGAATATTATATTGAAGACTCTTTCAACTTCTCAGAAATAATTAATGATTTTCAATTACCACCAAACTACGTTATTATAAGTCTAGATGTCGTTTCACTATTCACTAATATCTCTGGGGAATTAGTTATCAATAGTATCAACAATAATTGTAACTCTATCAAAGATCATTGTTCTCTGGATGAATATACTTTCATTAAGATAAAAAAATTCATTTTTGCGATACTTTTTTCCCACTAAATGGACAATTTTATAAACAAATTTTCGGAACACCCATGGGATCAAAAATATCATCTATTCTTGCCAGTTCTTGGTTCTTATCACAAATATGTAGTACTTCTAGTTCTGTATTAGGTGTCAATGGATGTTTGGTATCAAGTAGATGTTTTGCGTAGTGGGATTTATCTGGTTGTTTTAATCTGTATGCTCGTAAGTATTCACTGTATCTGATTTCAAAATGTCTAAGGATTTGACCCAAATAGACAGCATTACATTCTGGACTTTTAAGTTTTTATATACCAGACCTGCTTATGGGAGATATTACTTTTCCGTCTAACCTATCTATATGCGAGAAAAAGAATTTTATCCCAAAAAAGTTGGAATTTTTGAGTTAGTTTTACGCTTTCCACTAAGAAAAACTCGAAAAAACAGTTTTTAGAAAAAAATCCTGTGTGTATGTCGTCGTCGTCGTTGTCGTCGGCCTTTTTTTGTAACATGGTCTTGTTAGCACGATACAGCCTCCGGAGTGCAATAAGTCACCAATTTTATGATTGAATATTGTTCAAAACATCTCGAGGATGAACCCTATTGATATTCAGCTCACAAGATCTAGTACAGCGGGTGCTATTGTACTCGAAGTACATTTTTGTCAGTTTTGAGGAAATTTGAGTTTGTTAGCACGATACAGCCTCTGGAGTACAACGAGTCACCAATTTTATGATTGAATATTGTTCATAATATCTCACAGATGAGCCCTATTGATTTTCAGCTCACCAGATCTAGTATAACGGGTGGTATGGTATTAGAAGTACGATATTTTTCTTATTTTTGGAGGTATTTAAGTTTGTTAGCACGATACAGCCTCCGGAGTACAACAAGTCACAAATTTTATGATTGAATATTGTTCAGGATATCTCACAGATAGACACTATTGATTTTCGGCTCACCAGATCTAGTACAATGGGTGCTATGGTACTTGAAGTACGACATTTTTGTAATTTTTGGAGAAATTTAAGTTTGTTACCACGATACAGCCTCCGGAGTGCAACTAGTCACAAATTTTATGATTGAATATTGTTCAGGACATCTCACAGATAGACCCTATTGATTTTCAGCTCACCAGATCTAGTACAACGGGTGCTATGGTACTTGAAGTACGACATTTTTCTCATTTTTGGAGAAATTTGGGCATTTTTGGAGAAATTTCGGATTGTTAGCACGATACAGACTCCGGAGTGTATACAAGTGACCAATAATATAATTGGATATTTTTCAGAGTGTGTCACACATGAACCTTATTGGTTTTCAGCTCACTAGAGCGTATACAACGGGTCCTGTAAATCCAGATATACTACATTTTTGGTAATTTCTGGGGAAATTTCGGTTTATTAGCACGATAAAGCCTCCGGAAGTGTATACAAGAGACAATTTTATGATAGTTGCGAAAATGTTAGTTTTGATCTTTAAAACCGTTTATTTTTGTTTTTACATTTAACAATTTTGAACTCACCCATTACTTTCTGTTTTAAAAGAAATTGTTGTATTTGTTGCTAAAGATATTATTATCTTTGAAATATTATTAGAAATATTACCCGTATATGTGATGGTTTTGTAATTTTTTATTTGTTTAGTTTGCTTAGGATATATTTATTCCACAAAATAAGGGTCGAGACAGTAAATTTAATTACAACAGATGTATACAATTCCTCTATAGTTTTCACAAGCTTCTTGATCTCCTTTCTTGCGTATTGGACATGCCGGTCGCACCGCAATCAATTGGACTGGTTTTTTTATCTATCCTCATTATTTTCTTAATGTTAAAGCAAAATGAACGATGAAGCGTTCAGCGTTAAATTAGTGCAAGAAGTAGAGTAATATACAGTATTGTACAATTATAATCTTGGTGATTATAGGACGAGAGATGTAGTTTTTCTACACATTCTTCGTTCATAATTTTCTATCAAATACGGGTGCACCCAGAATCGTATTTTCTTTCTACTACGAAAATACCAAGAAATAATAACATCTTCTGACGACTCCATTTCGACTAGATTATAGTCGCATCAGTTGCACAACAAAGTGAAAACATAGATATCATGCAACTAGTCTTGTGAGTCGCGTGACTTGCGTTGCATCAGTGTGTTCTTATAAGAATTACTTTGAACGTGTCGGTTTCTTTGATCACTTAAAAACTCTCCGACGAGTTAAGTGAAACTTGCAAAAAACTTGTTGAAAAGTATTATGAAGATGTAAACGACAAAGAGATGGAAATGGAACGTTTGCATTTAACGGAATATTTGATGTTCATGTTGAAAATGAAGGAACTCATGATATATTAGTAATTTATCATATTTTGAAATAAGACAAAATTGAAGAAACATTTCCAAATGTGAAAATAGGAAGGAAGAATTTTAAGCATGATGGTGTGGAACGATTTTTCTCCAAATTGAAAAGAAAAAAAATGAATTGAGGAGTACAATGTTTCAAGAGATTGTCTAGTTTGTCGCTGATGTCGGTAGAATGTGATATACTCAAAGACATAGATTTGGCTAATCTGAAATCAAGAAGCTTACTCCTTCAACTACCATAGATTTTTAAGTATCTACTAGTGGATGCTGAAGAAGCTATTTTTACTTTTGTGGATTATTTGTTATAATTCAATTTGATGTGAAGAAAGAAAAAAATCTTCAACCTGGTTTATCTTCCTTTGTTTATTCTACAGAAATTGTGCTCTATCAAGGTCCCCAATGTGCCCAGGGCCCCTAGTTACCGTTACCTGTTTCCTTATCTAAAAGTTTGGCTTGGAGGACACATATTTTCCTCGAACGTCTATATTGCAGAGATAGAGTGTAACTAATATTTGGAAGAGTTAAAAAAGTTTGAGCATCCCTGGAATAAATATATTGACTTAAAAGGAAATTATGTTTGTTTTAGTCCCCAATAAATGTTGATTAAACTAAAAATTTATTAACTGAAGAAACTGAATTAAAAATTGTCCGCCACTGTATGTGGGATCTTCGATAGTGTTACCATTTTTCCACTTCCTGTAAGAGAAAGAGAAAGCTGAAAGAAAATAAACGTAAAATATTTTTTCGACGTAAATGAGACAATAACGATATTTTATTTAAATAGCAACGTGGCAGAGTTAATCTATGAACTATGTATTTGAAGTCTGTAAACCGCTTTGATTTCTAAATCATTAGGGTTTCTTTATGTAAATTTAATTGATTCTAAAAAAGAATTGGTCACTTTAGCGCTCTCGAAATTAAAAATTCATTGTTTTCTTGCTTCTTTTATTGCATGTTTACATCAACTTAAAGTGCAATTGATACTAGAAGAAAGTAGAATAACTTGACAGGGAATAACAAGAAAAATTTTAATTACTCGAGGGATATTTCAGTGAAGAAAAACTGCCATTTAGACCCCATTTTCTATTTTATTCTTACGTTACTAGATTTTTTACTGTTTAATATATTTTAAAGCAGAGAGTTACGAACCGACAATATGCTAACACCTGTGAAATATGACATCTCTTACTAAGAGTTGTATACGTACCACTATGATACAGTGTTAATTATGTGGTGCACGCGCTAAAGTCAGCGATTCTACAAAATATTTAATATACCTGATCTCTTTTTTTCAATAACGATTACTGTTATTGATAAAGCCTTTGCAATACTTTCTGTATATGAGAAGAAGATCCAAGTGAGCAGGGAATAGAGAAGTTATAAATAGGGCTACTGTTGGCATCAAAACATTCTGCCACCCATTCTAGCTATAGTCCGAAAATCTGACCAATCAAATTTGATGTGGCTATTTTGAGTGGCATAATGTTACTACATGCGCTAGAATAGGGGTCAGAATGTCGGGACGATGATGGGGCTATTTACAGGGTCAGAATGTTTTAGGCGATAGAGCATTAGTATTATATTCAACAAACAATATTTACGTATTATCCAATTCAGAAATTTAGATTTCATTTCATCAAGAATTGTAACGATTTTAATGTGTTTAATATTTTTATATTTTGCATTCCTTAAAAGTATAATAGTCTTGCTAATGAGAGAACGTTATTATAATGAAACGGGCGATTTAAGAGATATGTTTATTTTAAATAAATTTAAAAAGTTAATTAATTTTGATTTAGCAAAGTAGGAATAATAATTAAAAATTTAAGTTCTAAATTTTTTAAAGACTACCCGTATTTGTCAGTACATTTTTTACCTTTCTGAATAAGATTGAATAACAGCTTATATTTAGAATCCCTTGTTAATAAAATATGAAGATATTTTTTCTATCTTTTATAGAAAATAATTTTATAAAATGTACCCTTAGAAAAAATAGCATTATTATTTACAAAATATTCAGAGGTACAAAGAAATAAATAAATAATATGAATATATATAATATTGAAAGAAACATAAAATAAACATACATTATTTTACCTCAATTGAAGAGGCACATACATAAAATAAAAAAGAAAAGTAATTTAATGTGCAGCGCCATGTTTTAAGGCATTTGAACGATTTTCTCGAACATTTTCTGACAAATTGTGACGCCGTTGTCCTGTTTTTCTTGTTGGTTCGCATTGAGCTGGGCGGCCTATAGGAGCTCTTTTGCTCCCCTTAATGCTCCTGGTCTTCGTCGAGCAACAGCAGTTGGATGCATGTTAATTGCCGATCTCCTTTTAAATTTAAGTGGGATGCAACTTCCATCTGTATTTAAAAAAGTTTCCCATGCATTTTTCGTTTTAATTGAACGTAGTATTGACACAAATCTTCTACAACTTTGGGCAGTAGTGCCAAACGTTGTATGATTTTTCTTCATCAAATCAATAAGTGAGGTAAAAAAAATACGCACTAATGTTTTCCTCTTGTTTGAGATCGGTTAATGGTTGGCAATTTTCAATATTATATTCCGATATCAAACTATCATTTAAGTTAACAGTGGTAACATCTTCAGGAGCTTCATCCATACGTTCAGTCATGTTTTGATTTGCAAATGCAAATGGCATATAAAAATCTTTTGTCTGGACATCCTCTCCAAAAGCCAGCTGTGCCATTAAATACCTTGATTCGACACTACAGATTGGAGTATTTAAAGATGTTTTTTGATAATAACGGAAAACTTCAGTCTGGTATTTACAAAAAGACCCTAGTCGTCCAACTTCACAGCTGCAAAATCCGTTTGAAATGACCACGTTATACATTTCATCCGAACTTTCACTCGGGACAGAAAACAGGTCATTAGATAACTGTGAAATGTTTTGTTTTTGTAAGTATTTTATTTTCCCAATATACCCTTTTAAAGGCAACGTACACGTCGAATCCCTCTGATGAATATAATTTCTTATTCTTCGCAAATAGTAGTCTTCCATTGCTGTGCAACAGAAATCAACTAGTGCCACTGCATTATATGCCTTATTTCTTGAGAGCAGTATATCTTTAAATAATCGTACACTTATCTCACTGTAATTATTAGTTTGATGCCCATGGGTTGTTACATCTCTGTAGGCTAAACACCAATCTGCCCTCCTATTCCAGTTATCCGTTAAATATATTTGACATTCCAGCAGTGAAGTATAATTCAGAATTGCCAAGTTATATTCCTCTTTAGCTTTATCTTCTGTAGAAGAGTCTAAAATATTATGAAAGTTTTGATACAATTCTTTTCGACGATCTTGTGGAATACCATTTTTTTTGTCTCCCATAACCAGCGCCACACCGACTGTAAATACATGAAACCGACAAAGCAAAGTTTTGGAGTTGGGCCATACAGATTTTAAAGCCCATCTTTCGGAATTCGAATTATCCGTCATAAAAATTTTCGGAAAACCTTGCCCGCTAAATGAATTTGGCACAGGGTCTTTTAACAGTGGAAATCCTACTTGATAATCACTTGCTGACTCTACTGACGTTATAATTATTGCCAAAGGTACTGCACCAATTTGGCAGGGTGTCAGTAATAATGTTAAACAATGATTTAGTGTATCGCAGGATGATGTACTGCCAACAAATACAATATCTTTGGCGAATGGCAAATTATGTGCTCTTTGCATTATTTTAGTTACTACTATGAGAGCAAACGGGTTTTCTGAATAATTTATAATTATCCCCTCTAATTGGAACTCTTCATGTTTCTCAGAAATTTTCTGACAAAAAATACTGTGTAGAATTTCAAAACTATTTATAGAATATTTTTGTAAACTTCTTGTTGGTGTTCCTTAGAAAGAATATAATTATAAGTTCTTATAACGAATTCAGACAATTATATATTTTTTAAGAATATTGGACAATTATCATAGTTTCTTTATGATAAATAATTATTTAATAACCGAGTTAAGAACTATAATATATGAAGAAACAGGTAATAGTCCGGTTAAAGTACACATATGAAATAACAAAAATTGGGGGGGTGCCAAATTTTGGTGAAGACCTTAGGTTCACCATTAGAAATAAAGTGTCAAAAATCCCCATCGATCCCATGTATGCTAAAAAAGTTATGAGGGGTCAAAGGTCAAAATTTCAGGTTTTTTGGATTTTTCTCAAAAATGGTAAGTTTTATCAAAAAAGTACTCCAAAGTTGTAGATCTTAAAAAAATGTTTCTTATGATTTTTTTTCTAGGAATTACCATTCCTGAGATATCGCGATTCTAAGAGTCACGTTTTATGTTATATGCACACATTTCCACGCCACCTGTGAGGTAGTGTACTCGACGCATTTTTTTTAACGTGGTTTCCCCGGTAGGCCTACTTTCACGAACTGTTGTGACGTAATTTTCAGGGACAATACTTTTTTGATTGCATGATGATTATTAATATTGATATTGGTTTTTGAGATTATCTATTATAATTCTGATTTCTTTGAATATTTAATCTGATTCATACTCTTCAAAGTCAACTTCTGGTGTCATTTCTTCTTCGATTTCTGCTTCATCCTCCTCTTCCCCTTGCTGGATGTTCATAAATTGTTCAAATGAAGATGAATCAGTCGACTCTTCATCAAAATCACATGAATCATCTGCTGTTGTATTCAACTCGACATTTGAGCAAGACTGACCTTGGCAATTGGTACACGCTGGAGAACACAGTAACCCTACTTTTCTACAGCCACATTTGGCATTACAACCTTTTTTGCAATTGCAAAAAATTTTGTTAAGGAGTTTTTCCGGAGCTGGTGGGAGTAAAGTTTCAATTGGTTCCAAAGTATTGTTTATCAATTTCCAACCCCAGTCTTCTGGGTTCAGTTGATAGCCTAGCCATGTCTGAACTTGATAGTATACTCGATACAGGTGTTGAATAGCAGAGGCCGATGTTGGAGGAAGACAGGATAGTTGTACTTGCTTCTTGTTTCGTGTATTTTTGACAAAGGTTAAATATCTGTATTTGTCTATGCAATCAATTTTTTTCGGAGCTCCATAAACAGCAAGAAGAAAGCGAATTCCTTTCGTAATTATTGTTTGAGGAGAAGAATCAATTTCTGTAAATACTTTCGCGCAGTCAATCAAATCTTTTTTTTTCAAATAATTTGAATACTGATGTTTTGCCCCTTCTGTACATCCGTCTTCATAGATTTCATCATTGATTGTTCAATAATCATATCTGTCGAAGTTCCACAACTAAGTTTATCAGAACGTCGAACAGTAAAAAATCCTTCTGTGAACCTTCGATAAATACTAGGATCAATTACCTCCTCTAATAGAAGCATGTCTTGCAAGTACAAGTGCGCAGACTTAGCATAAGGTAAATGCCTGATGCATGGAAGTAAGGAAGCATTTCTTTAACGCTGTTCAAATGTGCTTGCCAATCTCCCATACGCTCAGCTCTTATAAACTCCTTTGCAATGGACACCATCCGAAAGTATTGTACCCGTAGTTGTGCGGTTGGTCCTCGTTTCTGACATTCCATTAATTTTTTATTGAACAAATCAAGTAATTGTCCAGATATTTCCTCATCATCTTCAATGTCATTATATGAAAGAGTGTTATTTAGAATATTTTCAACAGTAATAATTAGATTTGCATCCATCACATCATCAATAGCTAGTTCTTTTAATATTCTCAAAGCTAAAGTGAGCTGAAGTAACGTGTGAGCTCGAACTGCCCTCGCGTAAGCATGGCCATTAAGCATTTTTTCTAAAGACTTAGGTGCATAAATCTCAGTAAGTACTTCTTTTAAACCACTGCCTTGCATAATATAACCTATTGCTCCGAAAAATGACATAAGCAAATGAAATCCTCCCAATCTTACTATAATCTTCGATTATTCAGATCATTCCGATGCAGCAGATACGACTTCGCGAGCTTTCGCATACAGAGGTTGATCAAAAGTAATAATGCATACTTTATGGTTATAACGTTTAGCATCCTCTAAAGCACAAAGTAAAGTTGTGTATATAGTATTGTAATTACTTGCTGGTTGATGAACAAATGGTAAAAATGAAATTTTTGACTTTGAAAAATCCGCAATGTTTCTCGTCAAGCATTCAATATAACCATTCCAACCAGGTAAAGAGAAACTTTTTTCAGAAAATATGCTTTTGCTTCAATTTCATAATCAAAATTTCGCACATTTATTTTGCTATATCCTACTACACCGGTGTTTTGGTAAACCTGTATAGGTACATGAGCCTTTTCTGCGAAATCTTTTGCTGAAAGAACTTCAGATAGCCGTGGCATTGGTTCTTCTTGCAATACCGAATCTTTGGGAGTAACGATTTGAATGATACCCATTATATGAAGCGTATTATTACCGTCCAAAGTATTTACATTGACATCAGCATTATCCGCGACATATTGAACGAATGTGCCTGTTTCTGGTGATAAAATATGAGGTGGACGACTGAAGACTGCTGCTGCTTCATAGTTCATTGTTTCACTGTAAGATGCGCACAAGCCAAAAGACAAGAAAATGTGTATCAGACGTTTCGAACCAAACCGGCGATGAAAAAAAACTGAAAGACCCAGTTGAAGTTTAGATTGGAAGGATCTAGGGCGAACAGCAGTCATTATGCAATGGCTGATATTCGTACAAACTAACTTTAAATGATCCAAGTTATGACGCTTGTTTTTAAGAATGACTTATTCCAAAAAATACGACAATGATTTGGGAATATCGTTATTTACATTTTCGAACATTCTACCTGGTGGAGGATACATTGTATTATCAAACACACAAGATTGAATGTCTTCTCGAACAATTTCTGCCGCTGCTTTTAAAATGTTCACCCGTTTTTCTTTTTCATCTAAGTTTTAGCAGACCAGGCTTGACTTAAAATGTCTTGATAATTGTCGACAAAACAAATAAATGTTAATTTTCCAGGCTTCTCTGTAATAATAATTCTAGTACCATACTTTAACTTCAATCGTATTTTTATGATTCTGTTATCTAAAGCTACATTTTGACAAACATTCTTTAATTCATCCAACGTAAACTGGCAATCTTCACTACGTTCTATGAATTGAAAAATGTCCTCCATCGCAGAGTTTACAGCTTCATCTTGAGGACGGCCAACTTTACGACCAGTACTAGATTTTTGGAAAGATTTGTAACAACAGCTATGGTATTTAGCATCAGCAGCGACTAAATCATGCTCAAAGTTAATACGCGCAATAACTGCTTTTGATACGTCATCAGAACGACCGTTAGCTATCTTCAAAAGAGATTCTTTAAATGTAAGAGTAGAAACTTTATAAATTATTTTTCGAAGATGCTTCGCTTTCTTTCTCTCAGCCTCTTCATCGGCTACATCGCCACAAAATAAACAGCAATTTTTAAAACAGAAGTTGGATTCACTTAGTCGCGCTCTAATACGAGGTGGACCTACTTTTGAGGTACTGGCCTGTTCATCCTCATGTTTTCTTTCTACTGCACCGATTGAACTTTTCCGGGTGTACGATTTTCTGCAATCCACGTGAACTGTAACGGACCTTAGGCCTCTTAAATAATCAACAAACTCATCACCTCTCGCGACACTTGCATCAATTAAAGTTGGTATTCCACGACTAACCATAACAGTTTCATCTTCACTCAAAAGTTTTGTGCAAATAAAGCAAAATTGTGACATTTTTTCAAGATATTGAACAGCAGAAATAACCTAAATGGAAAACGCTTGTAATAAATACGTATATTCACTTGAACCGAACGTTTAACACTAAAAGTAGCAGGTATATAAGCGACACAACACGGACAATAGAATCATCTGAATAGAATCGTCAGATGTTATTCAAGGCCATACGGGTAGAGGGGATTCAGTAAGGGACTGACTATGATTTGAGAATATATTTTCAGAATAGTATAGTTAACACATGAAAGAGACACAAATAGGCATTTTTACTTGTCTTAAGTGCCTGTTTATGTATATACGTGGCGTATGTATGCATATCACATAGAACGTGATTCTTAGAATCGCGATATCTCCGGAATAGTGATTCCTAGAAAAAAAATCATAGGTACCATTTTTGTAGATAGATAGATAGATCTACAACTTTGGTCTGACGTACTTTTTTGATAAAACTTACCATTTTTGAGAAAAATCCAAAAAACCTGAAATTTTGACCTTTGACACCTAATAACTTTTTTAGAACACATGGGATCGATGGGGATTTTTGACACTTTATTTCTGATGGTAAAACCAAGGTCTCCTCCAAAACTCGGCACTCCCCCAATTTTTGTTATTTGATGACTATTTTTATGTCTATCTTGACCGGATTATAAATTAATAAAAGAAATGTAAAGATGATAAAAGAAAAGTGTCAAGATATTGTTTTTACATACAGCAATATCATATTGTGTTTGATTATGTATAGGATTTACCTGCATTACACCATCACTGAACGCGGTCCTAAATTTTTGGTTCTCCATTCTTCATACCAAAACTGCACTGTTCGGTATTTTGGATTAATTTGAGAATTAGCTAGCTCTGCACTTTCTGGTCCATATTTTAATTCAAGTTTTGAATTGTGATAGTTAATTGCTTCTTTTATGCCAGAGCCACATTCAAAATATTCTTGAAACTGTTTTCTTATTTCTTTACTGGGGTGCAAATATGAAAATGTTTAAGCGGAATTCAAATTATGGTTATGCTTATAATTAATAGCAATTATGGCTGGCATTCCATCCTAAAAAAGAGCGATCCAAAATAAAACCAATGTTTTTTTCAACAATTTTACATGCTGTCATATTTACAAGAATGACAGCAAACCTTTTAAACTCCGCAGCTATAATCTCTATCAGAAAATAATCGATCCCATTTCTCATTTGAGTTTTTGGGATTGATGCCACACCCTCTTAGTGGGTTGCATTTATTAAGAGGATGCATCGGAAAAATTCACTGTAGAGGTAAATTAAAAAGCACACCACTGATAAACAACAACTATATGTGCAAAATGAGTTACTATATATGGAAGATGAAGGATGATAATAGGTAATGGAGAAGTTTGAAGTTGGAATTTGGTGTGTGTACAGATTCGAAAATTTGCAAGTTAGGAAAAGTTCTGCAATATCGCTATGATTCAATTCTCCAACACAGTCGAAATTTCAACATCAAATTTCTTCATTACTTACTATGTGCCACTCAAAATAGCCACATCGAATTTGATTGGTCAGATTTTAGGACTATGGCTAGAATGGGTGGAAGAATGTTTTGATGCTCCAGGAAAACAGAACAAGATACAAACACACCAAACAAAATCAGTTTTTGACCATGTCATTATTCTTAGAATTTTCTGTTAAAATAAACTTAAAAAAATGTAGTAATAATGTTCATTATAATTATTGTATTCCAGTTATTTTAATTTCTGTCTAGCTTTTGTTCCGCAAACTTACTATTGTAAATGAAATATATTTTTAAAAACGGTCTAAAAATGTATAAATTTGTATCTGGCAAGTCAATACGATTCGCGAAGTCGTGAAAATACTGTAAAAAGTCGCTTTTGTCGTGAAACAGTGAAATTTCGGGACCGTGCTGCTCCTTCCACGTCACCCGTCTTCGTTTCCTAGAAAGAATCTTATCGCCTCTGGCGACGGCTTCTTCACTCCTTAACCTCCTGAGTTCACCTCTCGAGAGCCTCTTCTTTGGTTCTCTCAATGGCGACTGTGTTACTGGATTCTTTGAGGTATTATCCTCCTCTCCAGATCTGAGCAGCATATCTTCCTCTCCAGATCTGAGCAGCATATCCTCCTCTCCAGATCTGAGCAGCATATCCTCCTCCATCTCTAAAGGAGAACTGATGCTGATCTGCTGAATAGCAATGCCGACTGTTTCTTGGCCACATTCCAATTCGGATCAGCAATTTTGATCCCACGAGTACCGGGTTGCTGCGGTCCATTCCCCCAGTGACCCGTTTTGGGGAATAAGGCTATTTCTCCTAAAGGTCGCCCGGTATCCCAGAGACTCCGTTTGCGACGGTGCTCCTCTACCGCCATGCACCCATCGGCACGGGTCGCTTGACATCTTGGGTTGGGGGATGTTTAATCGACCTCCCGGTCTAGATTCCCTGAGTTCAGTTACAACAGGGTCACCACGTGAAGGGTGCAATCTATGATCACACCCTCCCAATCATGTTGGGTGTACCCAGCGATGTTGGGATAGTTTAAATAGGTGCAATTTTCTAGGACTCTCCGTGCAAAACCTATCCTATGGCCTCCGCCTCTCTCTTCCGTTCAACTGGAAGAGGAGCAGATCCCTCGACCCCACAATAGTATTTTATTACTTATTGAAAACAAGACGTAGCCAATCAAAACCCAAGGAAGAAAAGGAGATACGTTTAGAAGAAATTACAACGGATTCATCCCACAAAAATAATTCCATTATTTTTTCTTCTTAGGTGGAATTACAAGCCGACAATATGCTAACAACTATGAAATATGACACCTCATACTAACAATTCTATACCCATCTTTATGTTATGTAATTATTTTATTCCAGTTGTTTAATTTTCTGTCTAGCTTTTGTTCTGTAAACATAATATTGTAATTGAAATATATTTTTAAAAACGGTCTTCAAATTTATAAATCTTTATCTAGAGACATCAACTTAGATGATCATTGGGATTCGGATGACTAGCTAACGGTAAATAAAGTGTGGAGAAAAGTTCAAATAAAAAGTATATCGATAAATTACATACTACATTATATGTACATTTTAGAAAGGTGTGACCCGTTTTTTACTTCCTGTCCAATACTTATAAGTCGACGACTAAGTACCGGGACACGTCACAATTGACACCCCCAAAACTGCGGATTCAAGTTTTCTCTCGGGCGCCAGATTTTTAACGTGGTTAACTCCACGGCCCCTCGACTCCAAACCTTTCGAGGGTTCCGGATAGCAACAGATGGAGATACGGAAAATTCCAGGGGTCGGACTGTAACTTACTGTAGAGACTTTGTAGCGATATACCTATTTTGATAGAGCTTTATTGCTCGACTGACACAGAATTACCTTAAAATAAACTACCAATATGATAATTACTGTTGTCAAGCTTACATAAATTGAAACTAGCGAACTCTTAGTAAGTTGTAAATGAAACTAAAATAATTCAATAAAGGTGTATATTCTATAACATAATAAGTACACTCAGATAACAAAATAAATAAAACCTTTTACCAAAAGTATTAAAGAAATTTAACAAGCGGGCGGGTATCTAAACAAATAATATAATCTAGGCAAAATATAAGCGAGAAACATATAAAACGGTTCATGTACAATACAAATCAGAAAATATATAATCTTACACGGACTCTGTGGTTTTATAATCGGGGTTATCGTATGCAGTATTACCCAAAATAGTGCATACGGTGTTAATCGGCGGCTTGACGAAATTTGAAAAGAAAAACCCTATACCAACTCAAAATAGCGGAGGAAGAATGAGATTTCAACAAAACCCGAGAAGGTCGGCGAGGAGCTGAAATCTCTACCAGAATTTACTTAATTCCTGAGCAATACTTTCGAATCACCCAGTAATTAAATATAATTCTCGGAAATCAAATGAACACCCTATTAAATAAATCTGGACGGCAGGAACAGAAAGAAATTTTAACAGAACCCGAGAAGGTCGGCGAGGTGTTAAAATTTCTACCAGAAATTATTTAATTCCTGAGCAACACTTTCGAATCACCCTGTAATCAAATATAATTCCCGAAACAAAAGGAAAACCCTATTAACTAAACCTGGACGGTAGAAACAGAAAGAAATTTTAACAGAACCCGAGAAGGTCGGCGAGGTGTTAAAATTTCTACCAGAAATTATTTAATTCCTGAGCAACACTTTCGAATCACCCAGTAATCAAATATAATTCCCGGAAACAAAAGGAAAACCCTATTAACTAAACCTGGACGGTAGAAACAGAAAGAAATTTTAACAGAACCCGAGAAGGTCGCCGGGGTGTTGAAATTTCTACCAAAATGTATTTAACTCCACAGCAATACTTTCGAATCACCCAGTAATCAAATATAATTCCCGAAAACAAAAGGAAAACCCTATTAACTAAACCTGGACGGCAGAAAAAGAAAGAAATTTTAACAGAACCCGAGAAGGTCGCCGAGGTGTTGAAAGTTCTGCCAGAATTTATTTATTTCCAGAGCAATACTTTCGAATCACCCAGTAATCAAATATAATTCCCGGAAACAAAAGGAAACCCCTATTAACTAAACCTGGACGGCAGAAACAGAAAGAAATTTTAACAGAACCCGAGAAGGTCGGCGAGGTGTTAAAATTTCTACCAGAATTTATTTAATTCCTGAGCAAGACTTGACTTGCGAATCACCCAGTAATCAAATATAATTCCCGGAAACCAAAGGAAACCCTATTAACTAAATCTGGATGTCAGAAACAGAAAGAAATTTTAACAGAACCCGAGAAGGTCGGCGAGGTGTTGAAATTTCTACCAGAATGTATTTAATCCCTGAGCAATACTTTCAAATCACCCAGTAATCAAATATAATTTCCGGAAAAAGGAAAACACTATTAACTAAACCTGGACGGCAGAGACAGAAAGAAATTTTAACAGAACCCGAGAAGGTCGGCGAGGTGTTGAATTTTCTACCAGAATGTATTTAATTCCTGAGCAAGTTTCTACCAAAATTTTGAATAAAGAAAGCTTACACAAAAATATTATTCTGAATAAAAACAATTGAAAATATCTTCGGACGAATTAGGTCAAATAAAATTTTAAAATAACCAGCAACAGGAAATAGCGTATAGTTCACAATTTAATATTTAATAGAAACTATAGAAAATTAAAAATATAATGAGATAAAACCACTGAATATAGTATAACTACGGGAGTCCTAACAAATTTATTCTTTTATACGGAATATATTGTATTCAACTGTCAATTATAATTTTACACTAAAATAAGTTTAATTCGGAATTATGCATACGGCTTAAAATAAAATTTTACCTTTTAAGCACTTCACAAGTTTTAATATCTTTCTACGGACACTTACTCACTATTCAAACGTGAGCGGAAAAAGAAAAAGCCAAAAAGCCCTTTTCAAACTGTGGTCTCGGTATTTATTATTTTCACTAATCGCTTCAAAAGAAGTCTAGTAGAAAAACTCAAACATGTAATTACTTTGAACCAAAATCTCTATAGATATACCGGACGGTCTAAATGTTTTAATCAAATGAAATGAAAATGTATATAGAGGGTGTCCCGGGACTAATGGGAAAAAAGTCAGGAGCGTATAATCTGAGCCAAAATAATGTTAGTACTTCATATAAACTTTTTCTATGCAGGCCGTCGTTTTCGAGTTATAGGCCTCCAAAGTTTTAATTTTGAATTTGGTTTTTATGTTTATTTTTTTTACTAGTTATTTGATCTTTATAAAATTTACGGCAAAGCTATAATATACGTGTATGTTTATTTTGGAAAGGTAAACAGTTTTACAGTAGTGCCTTGAAGCCAGGGACGGACTACTCGCAATGGTTAGTGATCCAAAAATTTTGCAG
Source organism: Galeruca laticollis (assembly GCA_963921935.1). Classification (NCBI taxonomy): domain Eukaryota; kingdom Metazoa; phylum Arthropoda; class Insecta; order Coleoptera; family Chrysomelidae; genus Galeruca; species Galeruca laticollis. The sequence goes on along the minus strand of OY998175.1, from coordinate 159,781,463 downwards.
GGATGGCACACCCTGTATGAAATTATCGAAATTGACTTCCTCACACATTAAGCTAACGAAAAGGTACTCTTGTTGGAATTCTACATAATAAGCCGTTTGGCTAATATTTACAGTTTTATTAATGTACTACGTACCAATTTACCTAACTAACTTATTAATACGATGTCCAAGATTTACCTACAGTATTACAAAAAAATAAACGGTTTTAAAGATTAAAACTAACTTTTCCGCATCTGTGGCCCTAAACAATATTCTATTATAAAATTGTTACTTGTATACACTTCGGAGGATGTATCGTGCTAACAAACCGAAATTTTTTCAAAAACAACCAAAAATTTAGTATATCTGGATTTATAGGACCAGCCGTACTCGCTCAAGTCAACTGAAAATCAATAGGGCACATCTGTGAGATACCTTGAACAATATTCAATTATAAAATTGATCAACCGTATATTATCTGGAGGCTATATCGTGCTAACAAACTGAAAATTCTCCAAAAATGACAAAAATTTGGTACTTCAAGTACCAAAGCACCCGTTGTACTGGCTTAAGTGAGCTGAATATCGATACGGTTCATCTCTGAGACGCTCTGAATAATATCCAATCATAAAATTGGTCACTTGGATATACTCCTGAGGCTGTATCATGCTAACAAACTGAAACTTCTCCAAAAATGACAAAAATATCGTACTTAAAATACTGTAGCACCTGTTGTATTGGCTCTGGGGATCTCAAAATCAATAGGGTTCATCAGTGAGATGTCCTGAATGATATTCGATCATAAAATTGGTGACTTGTTGAACTCCGGAGGCTGTATTGTGCTAACAAACTGAAATTTCTCAAAAAATGTCAAAAGGCCGTACTTCAAGTACCATAGCACCCGCTGTACTGGCTCTGATGAGCTGAAAATCAATAGTGTTTATTTGTGACATATCCTTAATAATATTCCATCATAAAATTGGTGACTCATTGCACTCCGGAGGCTGTATCGTGGCCGACGACAACGACGACGACATACACACAGGATTTTTTTTCTAAAAACCGTTTTTTCGTGTTGTTGTTGATGGAAAGCGTAAAAATAACTCAAAAATTTTTGTCAAAATTCCAACTTTTTTGGGGTAAACCAATACTTTTCTCGCATATTAGATAGGTTGGGCGGAAAAGTAATGATTTGATGATAGCAGATGATAAAAACAACTAGAACTCATTTAATAGGAATTGAATAGGTACGCAAACAACGTAATCAGTTGCTTTTAATCAAAATTACGAACACAAAATTATTATACTATTAAGAAAACCTCAAAAAACTCAATTTATAAAACATTGGACTAAAACTAATTCCTAAACAACAATAAAAACTAACGTTATTCTAATAAATGTTCAATATGAGCTCCTCCCACTTCCACGCACATTCTAAGTCTACGAAGGTTGTTTCTTTGCACTTGAAAGAGCAGTCCCATATTATTCCTAATAACATTGCAGTGTAACACAATTCTGTCTATTAAACCTTGCCTTGTTTGCACGGGTGTTGCGTATACCTTACTTTTGAGATAACCCCAGAGAAAGAAATCTATAGGATTAACGTCTCCTGATCGCGGTGGCCATTGAAAAGGGCCTCCACGACCAATCCATCTATTAGGAAACCTTGTGTGTAAATGCTGTCGAACATCTAAACTGAAATGAGGAGGAGCCCCATCATGCATGAACCATAAATTCCTACGAGTTTGTAGTGGCACATCATCAAACAGGTTCCATAACTCATTTTGCAAAAACTCCAAATATCTCTGACCGGTCAAAGTACCGTCAATAAAATATGGCCCCATCAAATGATTGCCAACTATTCCTGTCCAAACATTAACCATGAATCTATGCTGGTTCCTAGTTTGGATAATGCCATGTGGATTCACATCATCCCATAAATGCATATTATGAGAATTTATGACTCCATCTCTGGTGAAACCGGATTCGTCCGTAAAGAGAACGTTACTAATGAATGTATTGTCTGCTTGTTGTCGCAGAAACCACTGGCTATACTCAAGTCGTGCAGGATAATCAGCCACTGTCATACTGTGTACTTTTTTCATATGAAAAGGATATAACAGCTGTTCTTTTAGGACGCGATGAACGACTGATTTCGAGACGTTATGTTCTCTTGATAATTTTCGTAAACTCGTTGATGGTTCATTATCAACTGCATTTAACAAATCTTGTTAAACTGCCACAGTAGGTACGCTTCGTACTGGACCTTCTCCACCTTTTTTTGGCAAAAAACTTCCTAAAATTTAAAATTTTGTTTTCTATACATGGAAAATTACATTTACTTATTCATACCTGTTTCTCGTAACCTGAGATCAATACGCTCAAACATTCGTCTGTCTGGCAATGCTCTGTTTGGAAAATGTTCTGCATAAAGCCTTCTGGCCTCTAAACAGTTTCGAGAAGCCAGTTCATACATTAAATGCATATCTGCATACTCAATAAAAGTGAATTCTGCCATTGTAACAGTTAAATTAAGGACTTATGAATTATTGACAAGTAATGACAACGAACTATTCTACACAACGTTTGACAACTAATCCTATGGTTACTTGATAAACGGTAAAAACACTTTTAAAAAGTTTTTACCAACTTACGAATTGATACGTCGTTAATGTTTTTTATCTTCTTGCTATCATTAAATTATTTTTTTGTAGTACTGTAGGCAAATCTTGGACATGTATTAATAAGTTAGTTTTACCTCGTTGTGTACTTATAAAAATGGTGAATGCGTAAGTTGGTACATAGTGCATTAATAAAACTGTAAATATTAGCCAAACGGCTTATTTTATCGAATTCCAACAAGAGTATCTTTTCGTTAGCTTAATGTGTGAGGAAGTCAATTTCGATAATTTCATACAGGGTGTGCCATCCCTGCAAAATTTTTGGATCACTAACCATTGCGAGTAGTCCGTCCCTGGCTTCAAGGCACTACTGTAAAACTGTTTACCTTTCCAAAATAAACATACACGTATATTATAGCTTTGCCGTAAATTTTATAAAGATCAAATAACTAGTAAAAAAAATAAAAATAAAAACCAAATTCAAAATTAAAACTTTGGAGGCCTATAACTCGAAAACGAGGGCCTGCATAGAAAAAGTTTATATGAAGTACGAACATTATTTTGGCTCAGATTATACGCTCCTGACTTTTTTCCCATTAGTCCCGGGACACCCTGTATACCGGACGGCCCAAATATTATAAATAAACGAACTTGTGATTAAAATTGTTTTGCCAGGTAAAATTCAATTCATTACATTACAATATTCTTTTAAATCGAAATAATCTAGCTAAATCAAACGATACCGGAACAAAAAAAGTATGTTCGTTACAAAGGTTCAAATTTAAAACAAATAAATGGCAATTTTTGCTTTATTGGATTTTTTTACACCGTCAGTAGTGTCACGCTTTATCAATATTAAAATCTGGTCATCTTAATCTAGTATAAACCATTTTCTCAAAATAGCCTAGTTAACAACCAGATGACTAAAGTAACCCAACTACCATTGGATATGCGATGTTTTTGGGTTTGCCAATTGCCAAAATGACTAACTCTTGGCACACAGTGTTGCAGTATCATAGCCCATAACTGTACTTTCTAGTCAACTTAATATTTCTTCTATTTTTATTGAAAAGTCGATACAAAATATAAGGGTTAATTGATTGAGAATTCAGATACTCCAATCTAATGATTAATTATTATTAGTATAATAATCTATTATTTTTTTTAAAAGTTAATTTTTAATTTGCGAAAACTTTCTGTTTATTCTAGCAATCTGTTATTTTACATTACGATTCTTTAATCGCATTCCGGAACCCGTTACAACCTGTCGAAAAAAAAATAAGTGCAAATTACCGGGTAATCCTAAATTTACACTCGCCAGTGTAGTAGTCAGTTATCTATATCCTTTGACAAATGTTACTAATAAATGATTCAAATGCTAATAATCTATTTAAATTACATCATTTTTATTAGGCGTAATAACTATCGGTAAAATTATGTAGGTAATGGTATTATTATTGCACAATGCGCCTTTTCTTCTCACATTTTTAATTTGTGAGAAAATAGGAAAATTATGAAAAAATATGGTTTGGATTAATTCGTGTGATTTTGCTTATTGTTCTTACTTGGAAAATATATCATCACCGTTTCGATTGATTGGGAAATTGTTGAATACGTAACGGAGCCATTTCAGGTGTGCGAATCTGATGTTTTATTTATTTCCTTTAAAAGTAATAATGCATTCACTATTCATATTGGAAACTATGTTCTACCATATTTTGGTCTATTATAATGAATAACGTGATAAATGCCGAGATAAGAGTGTAGGGAGGTTGTGACCCTGATAACTCATAAGACGTTGACACGAGGAGTGGTCAGATCGAGGCCTCGTTGTCAGAAAACCTCTTGAAAATGGCTTCAAAAGGGAAGCCATCAATACGATAGAAAAGTAAAACAGCATTAACTAACTCATAAACAACAAAAAAAAACATGCATAAAATTGTAAAAAACTCTCGAAACTGAATTGAATACAAAAATAAACAGTTTTAAATAATAAAACTAACTTTTCCCCACTCCGGAGGGAGTTTCTCTAAATTTGGTATATCTGTATTTATAGCACCCGTTGTACTGGCTGTGATGGGCTGAAAATCAATAGAGTTCGTCTGTGAGAAACCTTGAGCAACATCCAATCATAAAATTGATCACTTGTTTACACTCCAAAAGCTGTATCGTGCTAACAATACAAAATTTCTTCAAAAATGCAGTATATATGGATTTCCAGGACCCGTTGTTCCTGCTCTCGTCAGCAGAAAGTCTGTGAGACGCCCTGAACAATATCCAATCATAAAATTGGTCACTCCAGAGGCGGTATAGATAGATGACGTCATTAATCTATATCTTGATTAAGTACGGACCTTCCCAAGATTTCTGTAGTTTTGGAGAAAACCCTTTTCTTCTCGTCGGGTTGTGCAGCCATAGTTTATCCACATCTTTGAAACTGCCTACTGTGTCCTACGTGTTGTACGGTTTTTCTTTCTGTCGCTGGCAACTGGAAGATTCGTTCGAACCAATTCATGTACATCGTCCATCTTTCTTTTCAATCGGATCACGTAATCTTCTCCTGCTAGATCTTCGCCAGGCCGACAGCCAAATTCCAGGTCACAAGGAAGCCTCATTTCACGTCCAAACAGGATTTTCGCAGGTGTTTCATCCGTGGACTGGTTTCCAGTTTTTCTGGTGGCTGGAAACTACTTTGGACAGATATTTTCCAATGAACCTGTTCATTCTCACGGTCATTCCGTCTGACTATGGAGGCAACGCTGTTGTCCTGGTATTCTTCATTCCCAGCTTGTCACAAATTTACTGGAATACATGTCTCTCAAACTTCCTTCCTTGATCGCTGTGGATTTCCAAGGGCACTCTATATCGGCTGATAAATTCGTTCACCAATACATCCGCGACAGTTGTGACCTCTTGATTCGGGATCGCGTACATTTTCACCCACTTTGTGAAATGATCCATTAGAACCAGGATGTATTTACCACCATTTTCGGTCGTCGGAAATGGTCTAGCGATATCTGAAGCATTCGATTCGATAGGACTTCCAACAATATATTGTTCCATGGGCGCCTTTTTCTTGCGATGTAGTCCAATACTCGTAGCATAAGTAGTACATTTCTTATACCAGTCCTTCACATCGTCGAAGCTGATCATCCAATAAAACCTTTCACGAACTCACTGAAGGATTTTCTTCACTCCCAGATGACCTCCCGATGGACTGCCGTATAACTTTTTCAATACTTCTGCTACTCTCGTTCACGGCATAACAATCTGTCTTCTGATCTCGGAACCATAATAGCTTTCAAGGACTGTTTTCAACAGCCCGTCTTCCAGGACAAGGGAGTCCCACTGAGCCCAATTTGCCTGAAGTGACGATGAAAATCTTGAAGCTTCTTGCCAAGTAGGTCGCCGATTTTCTATCTTCCATTGTCGAATCATCTTTAGGCGAGGATCATTCTCTTGATCTTCTCTGATCCTTGTGGGTGACCATTCTTCGTTGACTATTGTAGCACTTGAAACTACAGCTTCCTTCGATTTTGCCTTGTTGCAGTGGGAACAGGCTACTGGACACGGACGTCTAGACAGGGAGTCTTCTCTTTGTCTTCTGGGTCCATTTCTACATGCCAATAACCAGACTTCAGGTCCAAGGTGGAAAACAGTGTGCTGCCGGCCAAAGTGTCTAGCGTATTGTCGATTCGAGGCGGAGGATAGCTGCCTTTCTTCGTCACGTTGTTCAGCTGGCGATAGTTCACGCAGAATCTCGTAGTTCCATTCTTTTTCTTGACGAGCACTACTGGAGACACCCATGGACTAGTAGATGATTTTTTTTTTACTTTTTCTTGTTCAATCTGTCGAATTATTCTTTCAACTTACTCTCTCTTCGGTTGTGGTAGTCTTCGGAATGATTGCCTAATTGGCTTGGCATCACCAGTATCGATTTTGTGTTTGACGGCTGAGGGTCTACCAGTCTTCCCTCCTTTTGGTACGAATAGGTCTCCATACTCCAAGAGAAATTCTCTCACTTTCCTTTTCATAGCTCGAGTCAAGGATTGACTAGCTATTGATAACATTCGTTCAAATCTGGCATTGGAATTGTCAGTTTTCGTTGTTTGGCAAACTATAGACGTCACTGGTACGCCGGATCCAATCCTGGTTTCTTTCTTGATGGTAATCGAGTAATCATTCACGTTCATCACACGTACTGGTATCGTCTTGGCCGACGTAACCAATCCTTTTCCAATTAGTACTCTTTTGCAAATCTCTTCGTCATGGTTCCTTGGCTCCATCATAACCGGTGTACCATCCCCCATGATTTCCTTAGCCGTGCTACTATCATGGTTTCGCTTCGTGCAGGTAGAACGGCATCTTCTTGTATAGCTGCCAACATCGTGCTGCCTTCATATGGATGAAGGAATACTTCCTTGGAACCCACTTTAATTGTTCTGTTTCTAAAGTCCAATTGGAAACCATTAGATTCATTACGTCCATTTCCAGAATTATTTCTTTTCGATGTCAGCTACGATGACCGTGTCCGTGAACTTTTCTGCACCAATTTCCAATTAGATTTGTGTCTCTCTGTGAACGTTGGCACTCTCACCTGTGGCGATCCGCAGTCGCAGTCTCGTTGGTAAAAGCTTCTTCTTGGACTTTATTATCCCCGGCCGTATAATGGTTCTAGTTGCTCCAGTGTCTACCAGCAAAATATGTTTCTTGCCACTCACATCGCCATCCACATATACACTGCCGTTGCGACATCTGAGAAAGGCAGTAATAGTTTTCCATTGAATGGAGTTCTTGGTTTGCAGAAGTCCTGGGGCGCTTACACGTACTGCGTTCATGCCCTAGCTCGTCACAATTCCCGGATCTGATCTTTCTCGGCTTCTTGTTTATCATATTCTTTATCAAGTTGTCGATCTGGTCAAATCTGTCTTCGTCACTTTCTTCTTGGACGGTCCTAATTTAGTTATATTCCGAAGCCTTCGTTGCTGCTTCATATTCAAGAGCAGCAGTCAAGACATCGACCAATATTTTGGGCTGGACTAAACGAAGCGACCTCTGCATATCGGGATCACGTAAGCCATCAATAAAGGCCTGGATGCCCAGACATTCCATCATGTTCGCTGCTGCTAATGGATAAGCAAAACGAACTAGTCGGGCAATATCCACTTCATACTATTGAGGGGGTTCATCACGTTTTTGTCTTCGGTTCTTCAGATGTGATTGGTACAAATGTTCTAGATGTTCGTGACCATATCGCATGTCCAACCTCTTTTCAGTTGCACGAAGTCATCCGTTTCTTCAAGCGCGATGGTTAAGTTCTTTGTCTTGTCCCTATCGGATCAATTGGTCACTCTAGAGGCTGTTAAAAACTGTTTTATTTAATTGGTCCATGACGTCTTTCAGTCGAACGTTGGGGCCTTGGCTCGGGCAAAACTGCCAATATCTTCTATCTTGGGGTGTGTTTGTGACTTGCAGGGTTTTATTTGTTCGATCTCCTTTTCTTCCGCTGGCGTGTCTTGACCTCTTAAATCTAACTCCTTGATTTTCTTGTCCATCGTTGACATCTTATTCTCAATCTTCTCTTCCATCGTTGTCATCTTATTCTCGATTTCCTCATCCATCGTTGTCATCTTATTATCGATATCCGATTTTAGAGACGAAATTTTATTTTCAACGTCAGCAACAATGTCATTTTTCATTAATAAGATATAGGCAGAAATCTTGTCCATGTTAGCAGAAATATCGTCCTTCATGGTTGAAATCTTCTCCTTCATATTAGCAGAAATATCGTTCTTCATATCAGAAAAATCGTTCTTCATAGCAGAAATATCGTTTTTCACATTAGTTGAAATCTTCTCTTCCGTGGCAGAAAAATCGTTCTTCATATCAGAAATTGACGTGATTAAGGTGGGAGTCTCGTCTTTGAATAAGAATGTTTCTGGATCGAATCCACACTTACCAGTGCCATTTTGAGTCTTTCTACTAATTCACTCTTCTTACTGGAAGTTTCTAACTCGCTATTTTCCAATTCTGCTTGTTATTTCGTCACTTTCAGGTCACTAGTCTCTTGGCAATATTTACGTAACTATTTATTTATATTACCCCATACGTGACACCGACGTAATGTTTTTCTTATTTATTTCAACACACAACGCGTGGGATACATTTATACACTTAACTAGTCACTTATACTTAATTTATGTACAAACCTAATTTCTAATTTATTTTAAATACACTAATACACTGTTCACTTTTTCACTGTTTTTCTCTCGAGATCAAATTGTAGACTGCCTCCTAGTTCACGGGCAGTTGCTTATATTTTAAACGTTATTCTAGTACTTTCCGCTTCCGGAAAATCTCGATTGCAGCTCCCAACAAACAACCGACCTCCTTGGAAATCTCTATGAAAACGGTCACAAAAAAGTAGATAGTCCTCAGAAATCAGTGTGCATCCGCCAAAACTTCAACTTTTATATATAGTATTATACAGGGACGGATTCAGGGACTACATCACTGTACGATTTCGTAACAATATCTATTGCCAAGCGATTCATTTCAATAGTTAGGTTATATGCTTTTCCTGGTTGGAATATGCTTCTCACATTCCATTATAGATTTTTCCTCTTCTTTTTTCCTTCGAGTGATTATTCGCACCTTTTCTCCATTTAAGGGGTGCCTGGGACTGAGAGCCTGTGTATTGGTCAGTTGTTATATCCTGGGAAAATAAAAATTGGGGCGGTTTCCTGTTGCATTCCCCAATGTTTGAGTTCAGCCGCCCCTAATCTGGAGAACTGCCGCTGTTTGTAGCCGCCTACTCTGGGTCAGACGCTACTAATCACCATACCTGAGTACCCTCTCCTGGTTTAGCATATGGATCAGCACAGTTACAAGGGTGTGGCGCTTGGAGCTATCAAGTGAGAGTTTGGTGTCTCGTAAGGAACAATTATTATTCCAAACCTCCGCCCGCCTATGACGCTTGGAGTGACCGTTTAGAACAAAAGGTACTACTTCTCCGACACAACCAATACACCACACAATTTCTACCACAAAAATAAAAATGTTACTACAATAATCTACAACGTTTGTAATAAGTATGAGCTTAAAATGAGATTTTTCTTATTAAGTCTTATTCTAGATTCCTACATCTTAAAGTAAAGGCTAAAATTGAGCCAAAACGCCAAAAAATATTCCCATAAAGACTCTTTTTTTAATTACATTATCATAACGAAGATGTTCCTCACCGATTTATACTATACTTTTACATTTTGCTTATTCCTCTTCTTTCTTCTTTTACTACAGCTACGTATTTATATTTCATTAATATAGAATAGTTAAGTTAAAAAAATGTATGACGCAACATAAAATAAAAAAAAAGTATTAATCATTATTACATTTATTTAATTGACTTCCTACTGAATTTTAAATATAAAAGGCATCCCAAAATAGTGCGCAGTATGTGGCCAAAATCAATCTAAACGGTGTTGTAATACCTCAGATAAAATCTTTTTGCTTATCATTTCTCAATAATCGCTTATACCGGGACCAACTGGAAAATATTTCTTTGAGCCTAATGTTCATTTAAACACAACCAAAATTCAACAATGGTTGGATGGATTTCTGTTTGATAAAATTTTACAAATTTAGCGTAACATTGACTGCTATATACAGGGTGTCTAGAAACTGTCCTGCCTAGGGTTGGTACCTCTCCGGGTTTCGCCCGGAGACTACGAGTTTTAGCCTATGACCTCCGGGTGACTAGATATTTTCTCCCGTTAAAATCGTATGAAAAAATATATACATATACATTTTTTATATTAGGGAGAAAATATAGATTTGGCAACGGTGCAGACCCAGTCGGTATATTCTGTTACGGTTGTGTCAAGTCTGTTTATACATCCCGCGGCGCGAAAGCTGGGATTGCGGGTTTATTCATGCTTGTCGCTTATAGAGTCTAGCTGTTCCTTGGTTTTTGGCAGATTCTCGCTAAATTAACCGCAAGTGAGTTTAAGTGTTTTGGACAGTTTTGTTTATATTGAAGAATCATTCTACAATTTTCCTGATTGCCATGAGTGAATTTATTGAAAATAACTAAAGAGAGAGCGATAGAGCAAGTACTCATCTGAATAAATCTCTAAAATAAAATAGCTAAGTACGCAACACATTTTTAAAATTCTTGGAAATAAAATACTCAATATAAGAACTGGGTGGTTAAAATAGATCACTCAACGGTTAAATGTATTTTATGCAACATGAAGTTAACTGTTTCAGTTTGTATTCGCCTTGTGAATAGGTGTTTTTTTGTCGTCAGCAATTTCGGGTGAAGGTGTATCCGGGTCAAGCTAATTTTAAAGGTAGCATTCCTACTCCTGCCAAACAGAAGCTATAGAAACTGGATATGTTTTTATGTCCATTTAACCTAATTTATCTCTATCTAAAAGTTCCTCCTAAGTGAGCTAGCGCACTTTGAAGATGACGCTGTTAAATCAGTTTTTTGAGCATATCAAAACACCGCTACCTACAAACTTCAAACTTGCTACTTTGCATAAGCCTCCAGCTTTAAATTATTTACTATAAACCTGCGTTTTATATTACCGTCACAAGCGTTCAGCGTGGGAGGGCAACGGGTAAATTTGGTAAAAAAAAATTGTGAATTGTGAATTTGACAGATTTTACAGTAAATTCAAAAACTATGTGGTATTTTCCAAAAAAAGTGCCCGTTTTTGGATTCGCTATTATTCAGCGTTTTCAAGAAGAATCAGTTTATTATTTATTTATTAAAATCCATAAAGGTTTATTAACTTAATTACACGGATTGTATTTTAATTAAACTCCTCTTACAAAGTTTTATTGTGAACAATTTTTCTGTGTGTGAGGCTGATTACTGAACGGCAGATTGTTTAACAACGGTGAATGTTTATATGCCAAGTTCTTTTAATTGTCTAGATATTGTTACCTTAAAACTATTCAATTTAACACTAAAGTCTAATGAATGGAGACTGTTTACAGTATTGGCAAGCTTTAAAATGGCGTCTAGAGGTGAACTAATGGTAAGCCTTGCAATGTTGAAAATTAATGTATGTCTAATATGTGTGGGTGGGACTATCATTTGCAGTAATGAAATAAATTGTATCGAACTTATAGTATTGTTCATTATTTTGAATAAAAATATCATCATATAGTATTTCCTTCTTCTGATTAACGATGGCATTCCAAATTCGGTTTTTAGCTCCTCTGTTCTAATGAAGTGGTAATCCGGCCAATGGTGATGGTTTTTGTAAAACAAGTAACATAAAAATTTGTTTTGAATTTTTTCTAATTCTTCTATGTACATTTGTGGCAGTGCCCCCCAAATAACGCATGCATATTGTATTTGTGATGAAACTAATGTATTGAAAAGAATTTTTATCGTTTTTATACACGACAAAAGAAAAGTTTGTCTTTTAATGAAACCCAATGTAATATTAGCGTTTTTACTAATGTTACGACAGTGTGTAGCAAGTGATAACTGATTATTATAAGTCACACCTAGATCTTTTATTTCTGAACATCTATTTAGAGTATTAATTCCTATCTGGTAATCAAATTCTATTGTTTGTTTTTTGCGGCAAATGGACATTATACAACATTTTTTTACATTAAATTCCAACATATTGCTGGTATTCCAGAGTTCAATTTCCTTAATATCTTTCTGAAGTGCCACACAGTCTCTCAGATTTTTGACCTCTTGGTAAAGTTTGAAATCATCTGCAGAAAGTAAAAATTTAGAGTGTTTAACACATATAGAAATATCATTGATAAAGATAATAAATAATAGTGGGCCCAAATTGGACCCTTGTGGCACTCCAGAGTTTGCTTCAAATTTACCAGAGGTGTTTCCGTTATGTCTCACTATAAATGTTCTATTCTGTAAATAACTTTTCAGTAATTTTATAATTGTTTCTGACTCCCCAAAACAATGTAATTTTTCTAATAATATGTCGTGAGTTACGCGATCGAATGCTTTTGCAAAATCGGTATAAATTACATCCAGTTGTGATTTACTTTCTATGACAGCGGTAGCTGATTCAGTAAATAGTAACAAATTTGTGATAACCGATTTTCCCGATATAAAACCATGTTGTTGATCTACTACTACATTATTAACGTAATTATATATATGTGTGTACAAAAATTGTTCAAATAACTTAGATGGGACACACATTATGGCAACACCCTTGTTAAGACTCAAAGGCTTCTGTAGTAAATAATAAAAGTGGCAACGTCGTAATTATTTGATGTGCATGTGACAGGGACCCGAGGGGGAAGAAAAAGAATACAGTCGCAGTCGAAGAGAATAAGAGTGAGGGGACTCTAGACTTTATAATTAAGTTAACAATATTATTAAAATTTAAAAAGGCTAAATTCACTGTATAGTAGTATCGGTAGTGATTAAGTTTGATGTAAAAATAAAGTCATATAATACAGTCCACAGATTATTTATCGAAAAGGTAAATCAAACAAAGAAATTAACGCCGATACCTGAACATTTGGTCTTCGAACCGCATGAGTGGGATGATTTAATCCAGTATCCAGCAAATCTGAATTTCGCCGGTAAGCCGACGGACGTTACATACACAGTGAGTTTGTTCCTTTTTTTTAATAATTCCCATTAAAATTAAAAATATTGCCTTTATTTGGAGAGTAGAGTTTAATTCAGCCTCATGTTAATTTAGATAATTATTATTTGTATATGTATACGGGCGTGGTCTTGAGTTGATAAGTGGTTCACAAATTGCTATCGCCATATCATATTTCATTTACGTTTTACGAACCCTAATATTTATCTGTTGGGTTCTTAACATTCTGAGTGCAGCTGTTAAATATCTCTAGGGTCGTTTGTTTGAAGCTACACTGTTGCCAACAATTATTCAATTTCGCACTGATAGGAAATTAATTTAAGATTATAAGTTTACAAATTAATCATGACTGACGATTCATTTAAAACTTTAATTAAGAAACGGGGTGTTCTAAAAGGAAAAATTTCTATTTTTAGTAATAAAGTTTCAAAATTAAAAGAAAGTTTTGAGAATAAAGAAAATATTTCTGAACAAAATATTATCGAGCTTGAAGAAAGAATAAATAGTATTAGTGACATAAGTAATGAGTTTGATAGTGTTCAGAGCCAAATTGAAATGGAAATTTTAGACGACGAAGCCAAGTTTACTGAACAATTAGCTCAACGCGAACAGTTTTTACAAAATTTTTATGATTCGTTCTCTTCAGCAAAATACTTATTAAATCAACTAAAGCCACCCATTAATAACAATAATGATCATAATTCCGATCAAATTTCGATTATTTCAAGCAAAAACGGTTGCAGCTCTCCCGCAGTAAAATTGCCAGACATAAAATTACCTACATTTAGTGGGTCTTCAAATACCTGGCTTGAGTTTCGAGACACGTTTAACGCATTAATAAATGACAACCCTGACATCGACGATATAAATAAATTTCATTATTTAAGAGCTAGTCTAGAGGGTAGCGCGCGTCAGGTTATTCAATCTCTTGAAATTTCCGCAGGAACGTATATCGTTGCATGGGGTTTGTTATGCAAACGATATGACAATAAAAAGTTATTAATACATAATCACTTAGATGCATTATTCAATTTAGAAAAAATTGTTAAAGCGTCATCTTTTAAAATAAGAAATATGTCAGATACAGTCTCCAAACACTTGAGGGCTCTTAATAGTCTTGAACTACCAACGAGTCAGTGGGATATGTTAATTTTACATTTAATGGCCAAAAGTTTGGACGATGCGTCTGTCAGTAAATGGGAGGAATTCAAGTCCAAAAAGGATTTGCCTTCTCTTGAGGATATGTATGAATTTTTAAGAAGTAGAGCAGACTTGCTAGAGCGGTTAGAATTAAACAAACTTGAGCAGGGTCAAAAATCGGGAAAAACTAGGGGCTTATTTTCTGCCGATTCTGGGAATAATTCACAACAAAACAAAACATTTTCCCAAAATTTTAAGTGTGCCATATGCAGTGGTGAACATAGAGTTTTTCTGTGTGACAAATTTAAATCAATGTCCGTATTAAATCGCACTGAACAAGCCAAAAGGTTAAAATTATGTTTAAATTGCCTCCGAAGTGGTCACAAAACTAACCAATGCAGATTGTATGCTTCATGTAAAACATGTCAAGGTAAACACAATACTCTTCTACATATAGAAAATAAAAATCAAGCTGATCAAAACATAAATGAAGAAAATGTTTCTTTAACCACTAAATCAGAATATTCACAAATTTTATTATCTACAGCAATAGTAGATGTTTTAGACAGTAATGGTTTTTATGTACCAGTTCGAGCTATTTTAGATTCAGGTTCTATGTCTTCTTTTGTAACTGAGTCTCTTCATTCAAAACTAAATATTTCAAAGCAATCAGTCCATTTTGCTGTTTCCAGTTTAAATAGTACCGTCTCTAATGTTAACTCTAAATGTTGTTTGAAGTTAAAATCTCAACACAACAATTTTATAACTGATTTGTCTTGTTTTATACTACCAGAGATAACTGGAAACTTGCCTACATTTTCCATTGATAAGCAAAGTTTATTGATACCTAAAGATCTAATATTGGCCGATAAAAATTTTCATAAGCCCAGGCCAGTGGAGATGTTGATAGGTGCTGACATATTTTGGAATGTTTTATGTCCAAAACAATTAAAGTTAACTGAGAATGGTCCTGTTTTACAGGAAACTCAGCTTGGGTGGTTGGTTTCAGGTAAAGTACAAGGCATTCAAATTTCTAATAATACAGTTTGTAATTTTGTTAAAAATGAATCTGATTCATCTATCCAAGATCAGTTATTGAAATTTTTTGAAATAGAAAGTGTTAAAACTGCCAGTCCTTGGTCCAAAGAGGAAACTGACTGTGAATCTCATTTTAAAGATACAACCACAAGAACCCAAGAAGGTCGTTTTGTTGTATCGATTCCGTTAAAACAAAGTCCGGAAATATTAGGTGAATCGTTAGATCTAGCCAAAAAGAGATTCAAATCATTAGAGCAAAAATTTTCAAAACATTATCAATTTTCCAAAATGTATAAAGAATTTATCTTGGAATATGAAAATCTCAGCCATATGCAAAATATAGGTAATGTAGCTAAAGTAAATCATGAGGGTGCCTATTATCTACCGCACCATGGGATCCTACGTATGCATAGTGCGACAACAAAGTTAAGAACAGTTTTTGACGCCTCGGCTCGAACTACAAGTGGAGTTTCGTTTAACGAACTCCAGTTAAAGGGACCAGTCATTCAAGACGATTTAGTCTCAATATTATTACGCTTCAGACAATATAAATATGTTGTTACCGCGGACATTGAAAAAATGTACCGTCAGGTTTTAGTGTTAAAAGATCAGCATAAAATGCAAAGAATTCTTTGGCGAGAAAACGAAAATAAAGAACTAAGTGTCTTTGAACTTTCCACAGTGACGTACGGAACCACAAGTGCACCATTTTTAGCTATTAGGTGCCTAGTTGAGTTAGGCAACCTTTGTAATAACAAATTACCTATGATTTCAAATATAATTCTTCACGACTTTTATGTCGATGACCTTTTGACAGGTTTTGATGATATTCACCTAGCAAAAGAAAGTTGCCTTAGATTATGCGAGGTTCTTCGCTCAGGTTGCTTTCCACTTCGAAAGTGGAGATCAAACTTTCCGGGCATATTAAATGATTTAAAAGAATGTAAACTTGCTGAAGCTTCGGAAGGTCTAGTTATCGGCGAAGATGATGTTGCAAAAACTCTAGGCATATCTTGGATGAGTAAAACGGACAAATTAATATTTCACATTGACGTTGAACTAAAAGGTGAACACTTAACAAAAAGAGTAATGCTTTCATGCATATCCAGAATATTCGATCCAATGGGTTTACTTGGTCCTTGCATTATAATTGCCAAAGTAATGCTACAACAACTTTGGAAAGAAAATTTATCTTGGGACAGTCCTATTTCCTATGATCTGCAAATTAAATGGAATAATTTTATACAAGAACTTCCTTCTCTGAACCATTTAAAAATTGACCGACATGTAATTTGCGATAATCCTACACAAATAGATTTACATGCGTTTTCAGATGCTTCTGAGGTAGCATATGGCGCAGCTGTGTATGTCAGATCAGAAAATTGCCATGGAGAAATATTCTGTCATTTACTTATTTCTAAGGCTAAGGTTGCGCCAATTAAATCACTAACAATTCCTCGGTTAGAACTATGTGCAGCCCATCTTTTAGCCAAACTTGTTAATAAAGTTACTACTTCTCTGAGGCTTAATTTAAATTCTGTAACATTTTGGTCTGACTCGACAATAGTTCTTGGCTGGATTAAAACTTCAGTCCATTTATTAAAACCATTTGTACGCAATAGAATTGCTGAAATACAGGATTTAACTGATATAAGGTCATGGCGTTATGTTCCAAGTTTAGAAAATCCTGCAGATATTTTATCAAGAGGCTCCTATCCTAGTAGTTTAAATAATTCAAACATATGGTGGCACGGTCCATGTTGGCTCAGAGAGAGTCCAGAATTTTGGCCGAAAGATAATAAGGTGTCTGTCCCTCTTCCAGAAATAAAAACGACTTTGGTTGCTGTGTCTGAAAGTAAATTTCCCTTCGAAAGGTTTTCTAGTTTAAATCGATTAAAACGATGTATGGCGTATATCTTGAGATTCATAAAAAATTGTTTAAGTGCTAAAGAAAACCGAACATTTGGTGTTTTAACAGCTACTGAATTAGATTATTCATTGAAGTTACTTGTAAAAATATCCCAAATATCTTCGTTTACCAAGGAGTACAATGATCTGAAGGTTGGAAATGAAATTGACAAAAAGAGTAAACTTTTATCTTTAAATCCGTTCATGGACACTGATGGCATAATTAGAGTTGGTGGTCGTTTGCAAAATTCAAATTTTCACTTTAATAAAAAACATCCAATGATCTTGTCTTCAAAACATTATTTCACCAAACTTCTTTTCGAACAAGAACATAAAAACTTACTGCATGCTGGACCACTACAACTGTTATATAGTATAAGAGAAACATATTGGCCCATTGCAGCTCGCAATCTAGCTAGATCTGTTGCTCATAAATGTGTACGATGCTATAAATTGAAACCTAAACCGGTTCAACCTATGATGGGTAATTTGCCTAGTGATAGATTCCTATCAGGTTTTTCATTCCAAATTACAGGTATAGATTATGCTGGACCTTTTCTTGTCCTCAATAAAAAGGGACGTGGCTCGAAACTCATAAAGGGTTACGTTTGTCTATTCATATGTTTTGCCACAAAGGCCATTCATCTAGAGTTTGTAAATAGTCTTTCAACTGAAGATTTTCTTTTGGCTCTGAAACGCTTTATTAGTCGGCGAGGGAAACCATGTCAAATTTATTCAGACCACGGTACTAATTTCATTGGGGCAAACAGAAATTTAAAGGAATTATATGATTTCCTAAATAAAAATAAAATTTCAATAAGTGATTTTGTGAACAACCAAGGCATACGCTGGAATTTTAATCCTGTCCAAGCTCCACATTTTGGTGGATTGTGGGAGGCAGGGGTTAAGGCAATGAAGTGTCATTTAAAACGTGTGTCTGGTAATTCTAACTTTACAGCTGATGAATTCACAACTCTACTTTGCCAGGTAGAGGCCATATTAAATTCCCGTCCTCTTTCTCCACTATCTACCGACCCCTTAGATCCTTCTCCCCTAACTCCAGCTCACTTCATCATTGGTCGTCCACTAACTTCAATTCTTGAGCCAGATATGAGTTTAGAAAAGGAGAGCAGATTATCCAGATACCAGAAGATTGAAAATGCCCGACAACACTTCTGGAGAAGATGGTATAAGGAGTATATCTCTGACCTTCAGCAGCGAACCAAATGGAAGACAAGCAATGGAATGCTGGAAGAAGGCATATTAGTGCTGGTAAAAGACGACAAGCTACCACCTTTGAACTGGAGATTAGGACGTGTAATCAAATTAATTCGCGGAAGTGATAATATCTCGAGAGTTGCTGAGATTCTCACCAACAATGGAACTATTAAAAGAGACTTCTCCAAAATTTGCCCATTGCCGCTGGACAATTAGTCGTGTGTGTTCTTCTCTTAATGAACATTAAATATTTCGTTAAAAGCTGGTGCTTTCAAGGCCGCGGGTATGTTAAGACTCAAAGGCTTCTGTAGTAAATAATAAAAGTGGCAACGTCGTAATTATTTGATGTGCATGTGACAGGGACCCGAGGGGGAAGAAAAAGAATACAGTCGCAGTCGAAGAGAATAAGAGTGAGGGGACTCTAGACTTTATAATTAAGTTAACAATATTATTAAAATTTAAAAAGGCTAAATTCACTGTATAGTAGTATCGGTAGTGATTAAGTTTGATGTAAAAATAAAGTCATATAATACAGTCCACAGATTATTTATCGAAAAGGTAAATCAAACAAAGAAATTAACGCCGATACCTGAACAACCCTTGTAGTTTTCTATATCGGTTTTATTACCTGTTTTATATATGGGAGTATAAGCAGATATCTTCCATTCAGATGGAAATGTTGTAAATTTAATTATTAAATTGTATATATGCAGTAACGGTCTTTAGCCATTCCTGACAATCTTTAACAACGTAGGGAGGGATTCCATCGATCTCAGCTGCTTTTTTAGACTTCTTTATAGACTGTTCATAATCTTTTTCAGTTATCTCAGTTAATGTAAAATTATTGTTAGTAAATGTAAGAAATTTAAACTATAATTGGATTTGTCGGAACTATGTACAGACGAAAAAAATTGTGCAAATTTATCCGCTGTATTATCCACTGGCATCCCTTTATAATTGTATGAATTGACATTGTTATTACTTTTAATTCTATTAACAAAATTCCAAAAAGTATTAAAATCATTGTTTGTACTACTTTCTACTCTCTTAATGTATTTTCTATATTCTATACCAATTAATGATTTTAACTGTCTTCTTATCTCCTTACATTTGTTAGGATAATAATCCGACACATGTCTTTGTTTCCAAAAATTTTTTTGTTTGATACACATTCTAATTTCAGTTGTGAACCAATTAGGAAATTTATTATAGGAATTATATGTTTTATATAATGGAACGGTAATAGAGAATATATTGTAAATAATTTTGTAAAAATTGTCTACGGCACTATCAACATTAGATTCCCCAGTCACTGACTCCCTTAACATTTCTGTTAGTAATTGTAAATTTGCTTTCTCAAAGTTATATTGACTCACTGATAATTTGTTTGATGAGATTTCAACTAATTTTTGGTACCTGCCTGTGATATTTAAAGAGGGATGAAATCAGTCCTCCGTAACTAATGGAAACAGTTCCTTTGTAACATTACATTTTTTTAAATTATCTGTCGAAACTATTACTAGATCCAATCACTTGTCATGAACATTTTTAATATTATTACACAAGCTCAATGAATTGTAATTCAAAATATCAACCAAAGTGTTTAATTTAGAGCTGGGGCTTTTAAGTGGGATTGTCGTTCCTCCTATTTCCGGCATATTAAAGTCACCAACAATAAATGTTTT
Source organism: Galeruca laticollis (assembly GCA_963921935.1). NCBI lineage: Eukaryota > Metazoa > Arthropoda > Insecta > Coleoptera > Chrysomelidae > Galeruca > Galeruca laticollis. The sequence continues at coordinate 159,761,258 of OY998175.1, read as the reverse complement.
ATCAATATCCTTAATCTTGTTTTGTAAGTATTCAAAACATTCCACGTAATCCCCCAAGTCAGAGTCTGGAGGTATATAAAACAAAACCTACAACCTGACACTGAAACTTGCACTTGTCTAACACTAGAATTTCACATTTTGAACAAAGTTTAGTTTCTTTTAAAATTTTAATATTTTTTTTACATGCCATAACTCCCTCCCCCCCGGGACTTGCCCTTTGCCACTAAATTTCTATCTGCCCTATAAACATTATACAAATCGACATTCACCAGTACACCATCTCTAACACCGTCTTTTAACCATGATTCTACTACCACCAGAATATCGTACTCACATTCTGAACTGTTTCTATAAAATTTCGCCGTCTTTGTATTCAGACCTCTGCAATTTTGAAAATTCATGTCACTAGAATTAGAGTGCACGTATTCGAGAGCATCCCCGAAATTTACTAAAATCTAAATAATATTATCTGAATACCTATAAATAAATAAGAAACCTTCGAGAAATGAAGTTAGATACAAATTACTAACTATAGAATTAAATTTGCTGTTACGGTTTTATAAATTATTTTCCATTATTTCAGTTTGAATTAAGAGGGTAAACACTTACCGCTGATATCAATCAAGTCACTAAAACTGTTTTCAATTAACCCTTTACAATGTCAACATTGTCAAGATGTCAAGTACAATAGAGGTTGACCTTGAGAAAGAAACTTCTTCTGTTCCAAAATTTTCAAATTAACATAATTGTGCCTACCTTGGTTAAGGTTTAATTGATCAATTGATCACCACCAATTCCCTAGTGAAAAGAACTGACAATTTCCGTTGGCTGTTCCTTGGTTTTTTTGTTGGGTCGTAAAAAGGCTGGTTTTCTTTGGACCATGTGGTTTCAGTAAATATCGATTTGACTCGGATTTTTAGAGCCAAAACTGGAAAAGTACATAAAGTATTTTATATAGAATATCATAGGTTGATTCCCACATTAGTGGATTTATATACTTTACTACCTACCTGAAAGGCCAAACTTCAACTACGGTAAGTCATCATCGTCAACTATCTTTCCTTTTGCATAGTTATAACCAACCATGGGTTTTCAGGCCTTTTTTTGTTATCCTTCAATGCTACCCAGCAATCTTTCCTACAACCTCCTAGATACGGAAACTAATCCATGACCTTCTAGAGGGGCTCAAGGCAGATACATACTTTAGCTCATACCTGATTATTATTGTGGAGAAGACGCACACCTACATATTGAAGCTCTATTCATAGAAACAAACAAGTAAGATCTAATATTTACTTTCCTGTCATAGTGAATAGTCCGGTCTGGTTTGGTGCGCTTCCGAGACTGTTCCCTTTGGTACCTTAACTCTAGCTCAAGCTACTTTATATGAGATTGTGTAACCCATTATATCTTAATCACTAAATTGATATACAACCACCTCACTTAGGGTTTAGTTGCTTCATCCTAAAATTTCCTAGCTAGTTTTATTAATTTTAACCAGATTTTTCATTCGGCTTAATCTAAACAAATTGTAAACCAAATAGTACTACTTGGGAAGTCTCTTGTGTTGTTCAGTGTATATTCATCACTCTATTCCTTCAACTGTATACTGTAATATGAATGGACACTCTGATTAAATACATACCTAGCATTGAACTACAGATTTTTGATAAACCCACACCACTCTCCGAAAAGCATTAAAGTAAGTAGTTAGCCAGCATTTGAAATCAAAGTTAATAGTAGCACTGAAAAGATCTCCAATCCCTCCCTGTTTCAATTCGGGTAAAAAGGGAGGTATACATGAATAAATATAACATTGCATACTATTAATATCCACTCATTCAAGTTAATTAATACATGCTCCACATATTTGTTTCTCCCCACCCATCTCTATTTAGAAACAATTCTATAATAAGTAAGTTTAAATAAATAATAACATTTGTTTAGTATGTATCAATCAGTTTTTACACTTATTGAAGTAAAAAAGTAATGTCCCATTAATAGCTTTATTTATTTGCTAATGCGGCACACACACCAACTCACTAGGAATTATATATCATCTGATGTCTTAATTAATTTAATGATGTTATTGCTTTTTATATAGATTTTTCCAGCCCAACTCCAGGCGTCACTCTTCCCGTATTTCTGTTTGGCTTGAATTAATAGGTTGTAACTGTTTTTTGAAAGGTCCTCGTTCAATAGTATACCAGTTTGCTTTAGTTGTCCTCTGGCTTTTAAAATCTCCATTCCGGTATTTGTTGCTAATGTCACCTAAAGTGCATTTCACGTTCATCTGGTTGTTCAGTATGTTAGCCACAATATATATTAAACTTTCGTTTTCCACAATTTCATCGAAAAGAATATTTGTCCTTCATTGATACGTTTCTAAGTCGTTGTTTTTATTACGTAACTCATCAATTTCAGTTTCTTGGGTTCTAATAGATTTGAGTGAATGAAAACGACGAATACTCAGTGTGTATTAATTTATTACTTTTAGGCTAAGCGCTTTCGGCTGTTAAGCCATTATCAAAGCCGTCGTCATTTAAAAAGTAATTGTCAAAGACATCAAGCCGATCAAATACAAGAATCAATACTCAAGATCTATCCAACCATCGTTATGATTGAGTCATTCTAATAAAAACTTTAAATACCCTATTATAAGGGTGTAAAATTATATTCATAAGATGTAAATACACTCAAAATTAAAAAAGTTTTTTAATTTTGAGTGTATTTACATCTTATGAATATAATTTTACACCCTTATAATAGGGTATTTAAAGTTTTTATTAGAATGACTCAATCATAACGATGGTTGGATAGATCTTGAGTATTGATTCTTGTATTTGATCGGCTTGATGTCTTTGACAATTACTTTTTAAATGACGACGGCTTTGATAATGGCTTAACAGCCGAAAGCGCTTAGCCTAAAAGTAATAAATTAATACACACTGAGTATTCGTCGTTTTCATTCACTCAATTTGCATATAGTGTGTACACCATATCCACAGGCATTTCTAATAGATTTGTTTATTTCACTAATGTTTTTAGATGTCTCCCCTATTTTTGAATCTATTTTATCTAGTTTGCTGTCTATTTTTTCATCAATTTTTATTATAAATGTTCGACGTACCTTCATAATCAGCTGTTCAATAGCGGATTCATCCAATTGTGTCGAAATTTGACTGGCGTTTCTGGTTTTGTTCATAATTTTACACAATTTTTGAAATTGCGGCTGAGCAACTTATGTATAGCCCTTCGCTCTCGCAAAGACCAACTAACTTGTATATTTCACTACTTAAAGTACAAAAGAACAGCAATACCTTATAAATTTACCATTTACCAACTCTTGTGACGGCAAATAAAACGCGGGTTTGTAGTACACAATTTATCACTGGAGGCTTATGCAAGTAAATTGAATTTAATTGGCGTTAGACCCTTCAACACCTTTTTATTTCATCCTGATACTAGAAGATCAATTTTCTTACTCTTACAGGGGGCACTAATTATGGTTTGTTAATAAACTGAAAGCGCTGTGCTCAAATTGAACACCTGTACCAAAATACAAAATTGGTTCAGCTGACCTCACTCGTTTATACAATGTACCAAGTTTGATGTTTGTAGGTAGCGGATTTTAGAGATATGCTCAAACTGACTTAACAGCGTCCTCTTCAAAGGGCGCTACCTATCTCACTTAGGAGCACGGTTGAGCTGATTAAAATCAAAATCAGGATTTAAAATCAATTTTTTTCTCTTTTATTCAGATCCAGATAATAACATATTATAAAAGTTTTCTCAAAAATCAAAAAAAGTATCTGGCTTTATTAAAAACCACAAAAAAGAAGTACATAATTCCAAATTCTTCAACTAAATGTAACACCTAAATTTTATTGCTGTATATTTTCAGTCTATTCATTTTCGTTATACAATTGAAACAAAAACACGAGTTTTCCTCCTTTTTCTATGCCTAATCTGTTTCTAATATCCGAGTGTACAAGACCAAAAGAGCTAAAAACGCGTTCTACTGAAGCTGAAGAAGCAGTTGCACACAGGAACTGTTTTGTTTTTGGCAACTGTTTCAAGATTTCCGGCTCATCATTTTGTGATAACCACAATTAAATATTCTGAAGTATGTGGATTTCCTGATGTGTCTATAGTTTCGTATAAGAGGGCTTGTCCATCTTCAGTGGTTATCGTTGCACATATCACTGGTTCGTTGTGCACGTTTGACCACCCATGAATTGACATATTTACGGACTGTTCTGACAGGGAGGACAAACATTTTTCTTTTTCCGCTTCATAGATTTCGTCCAATATACTTGTTGCTACCGCTTTTCTCGAGGGCGGTGTATAACCAGGCCTTAATAACTGAATGGTTTTTTTCACCTCTAAATTCTCAATACATCTGAAGCTCGAATTAGTAGCAAAAATAGCCTTTGCTATTTGTTTGTCAATTTTATGTTTTTCAGCAGTTGAAGTCCGCATTACAAAACCACTCATGGTAGGCTGAGTTTCGATTGTTTTCTTTTTTTGAACTGGTTCAAAAGTTGTTGGACTTGTTGGTATTTTCGGTGGACTTTTTCTAACATATGAACTATCCGTTATAAGTGAACTACAACTTGGGGCAGATGATGTGCTAGCAAAACTGTCAAGCGACATTCGACTCTCTGGAAAGAGAAAAACATAATTGAAAATTGACATTGATTAATTGATGATATATTGATATAGTATTGAATTGTTGATTTTAATATAATAAAGTGAAAATGTTCAATAGAGATGTAAATGCAAATTTATTTTTTTAAGTTGAAAAAAATTAAAAATTAAGTAAGTATCGAAGAGTAAAGATAATCTTTAATTAACCTGGGAAAGGTCGCGTTAAAAAAGTTACATTAAAGGCCACGTGTTATATTTCACCTATCATTTAAAAACAATTCTATATGCCTAAAATCTATATCCTAAAATATCTATAAATGAATACTTTAAAATTATATTATCTTTGTTAAAAATAATAAAATTTTAAAATTATCTCAAAAATGTATCTTCTTCTTCTCATTGACTTTCAGACCTTAAGGTCCATATCACTATTGGGATTCCTTGCCTCATTTTTCCGGCAGCGGTGGCCAGCCGCTTGGCCAACCCTACTGCTTTAAATCAGTGGGGAGTTTGTAAATTTGGTGATTTAGTTTCTGCTCTGAAGTCTATCCTTTGCTTCTTATACTATTCTTTTCCGGTCTTTTCTTTGTTCTTCCAGTCATTTATTCCAATTTCTTTAAGATCTTCTTCTACACCATCCAACCATCTAGTTTTCGGTCGTCTCCTTGCTCTTCGTCCTTGTCTTTTAGTTTTCTGTATTTTCTTGACACACCTTTCATTACCTAGACGTTGTACATGTCCTGCCCACCTTAATCGTTTACTTCTTATTTCATTTGTTATTATTGGGCTATTGAATTTTTGATTAACTTCGTAGTTTCTTAATATTCTCCATACTCCATTTTCTTTAATTGGGCCGTATAATCTCCGTAGTATTCTCCTTTCCCAGATTTCCAATGTGCTTTCCTCTCTTTTTGTTAAATTCCAGGTTTCTGCGGCGTAAATTACTGTCTTGTATATTTTAATTTTTGTGTTTGTAGACAATATCTTTGATTTAAATGTATCCTTGAATGCATAGAAACATTTGTTACCCTGTTGTATTCTGTTACTTATCAAAAATGTATCTACTTATAATATAATACGTATATATTTAAAAAATATTTCAAAATATCTCAGAATATATAATTAAAAATTACACTATGTTACTTAACTTATAATTAATATTTATGTCTCAAAACTTTCACTAAATTATCGCAAAAATAAAATATCAAGTGCTTGGAGAATCAACAAAAAAGAAAAAATGTAAGGCAAAATCTAACCACGCGATCATTCCCGGGTTAATAATAAAAATCTTTATTAAATATAAATAAAATTAAATTAATAATTTAATTACCTGTATTCCTCTTTTGATAATTACAAACATCGTGGTGTGCTTTAAGTCTTTGGACTAACCCTTGAATATCTTTCTTGCACTCTGTACAAATAGCCCTACACCCCAATTAGAACTGCCATATTGGGTCCTCTTTTCTTCCACTCATTTTACTTTATTTATATGTTTTCACTTCACTTAACTAACCTAACTAACGTCAATTTATAGGTTGAGAAGGAAAACCAGCCTCGACAGGAATATTCTTGCAAAAAGCACAACAAACGCGTTCGTGCCTCACTCGGCAGTACTCGGCACTGTATAGTGAGTGTATAGGACAGAAGGAAAACAAATCGCGACAAGAATTTTCTTGCAAGAAGCGCGACAAATGCGTTGTCACAAGTTTTTGAGCCACAAATTGTATTATAATGTTTACACTTATACATTAAAATAATTAACAATGATTTCAAAGAATCAAAATGTTCAAATTTTATATTCAAATTTAAAAAATCAAATAAATCGTGATTTTTTAAAAAAAAATCAATGGTTTTTGATTGTTCTAATGAAAATTAGATTTTGCCCAACCCTGCTTAGGAGTAACTTTTAGATAGAGATAAATTACGTAAGATGCACATAAAATCTCTTCTATATAGTATATGTAGTTTGCGTTTCAAAGGAGGAGATTTTCTGGATACCCTGTATATAAATCAGCGCTACATGCCTTGCAGGTACTTGGCTTCTATCTTTTCTACTATCTGTTTCCAGCATTTCCTGTTTACAGTACCATTCTTCCAATCCTTTGCAATTATCTCCTTTAAATCGTTTTGCACATTTTTTTCTGAGTCTTCCTCGTTTCTTTTTAATGCTTTCATATCGGCAGTGAACAGAACCTTCCTAGTGCATCTACAGTTTGACATTCGGATTATGTGGCTCAACCATCTGGCTCTTTGTTCTCGGACTTTTCTAGTTATTTTTGGTCTTTCAAACAAGCGCCTCCTCCTCCTTCTGCTGTTCTAACTCTTCAAATTATCTTTCTAAGCACTATACACTATATAAACGCTAAAATTTTACAGATTTTGAAATTGAGTTAGTTACAGTGATCTCGATCTTATACAGAGTATATCAAAAGCTTTTTTGGTCTGAAAATGAACTTATATTGGAAGACATAAAATTAAAAACAACATTGGTTAAAAAAATAATAGCAAATTATTTACCAGTGACTGATAAATAAGGTTTAGAGGTGTTTCTGATAAAACAATAGAAAATTTAGGGGAAGTCCAACATAAGTAGATATTTGGAAACGGAAAACTGCGACGGCATTCTTTTATGTAACTTTCGGCAATCATAAATATTTTCAATAAATCGAATGTGTTCCAAACTGATTAAACAATCAGTACAAAGCAGGTGCAATATTATTACAAACGAGTGAAATTATCTAAATTTAAATACATAAAATCGTTCTGTTATTTAACTTCCATTAATAGCAAAAAGGTATTTAACAGATATCCGAAGCAATGCGATTTAAAGCGAAATGGCATTGTTGTGTTCGTAATGATAAAGCTGATAACGAATCAAGTTGTGCGATGATAAGAGCAGGCGGTGGCGATAATAACTTCAAATTGGTTAATTCGGTCGATGGTAGAGAAACACGTAGGCAGAGTTCAAACAGATAGGTTTATATGGGGTACATTACGGTAATGTGAAAAAAAAACAATTTTTAGCACATACTTTAATTGCTATACCATTTTTTATGTGTCTGATTATAGACAGAGATATTTACAAATGAATAATGATGTACGCTTGTTTTATTTCATGTCTTATCTGAAATACCAGGATCGTGCAATAGAAAACATTCAATACTAGAACAGTGTTGCCACATGTGTACTATCACGAAGAAAAAACAGGAAGAACTAAGTAGTATAGAGGTCATCGATGACGTATTCGTTTTCAAACTTTACACCAACACCATCGCTTCAATCTTCATGAAAAAATAAACAGTCTCGCAATAAATCTCGGTATTACCTAATTATTGTCCAAGAAATACAAATCATTATTATTAACAAATAAATTATTCAATCTCCTCGGCAATTGTTTAATTAATTTTTGGAAGCATTTAGCATTGCCCCCAAGTTAAAACATAGTTTGGCGCGTGCCAACTAGATTTTAGGTGAAAACCTTCGAGTAGCGATTGAACGGTGGACAGTACATGTTCTCGATCGTTGTAGAAATTATTTTTACCTTTAAATTAAGTGTGTAACTCCAGATTTTAAAATTCACGTGGTGGCCTTATCTTCATCCTCAGTCGGACAAGAAGACCTACTCTCATAACCAGGGTAAATGTTACCTGCTTCCTGTTTTGAACCAAATATAAAAAAATACTAGTCCATTTTTTGCCGCCAATACAAATTGGTCATTCGAGCACGGATTTTTCAGGATATTTTCAGCCCTTAAAATCCCATAATTTATGATTTATTAATTTTTAAACACTTGTTGATACAATTAAATCCTTTTTGTGACCGACATTTTTATTCATTATCTATTTATTGACATCCACATTTTCAGTTGCTTATGATCTCATTTCCAGTCTACCTTTACGAGGTAATACTTATGTTGTAGCATACAATAGACTCAGAAAGCGCTTTGGTAAAAAGTTGTTAATTGCTCGCTCCCATTGGCATGCTTTAAAATTTACTTCTGCAATGGACAGTTCAGATGATCATGAGGCTTTACGTAAGTTGACTGATAGTTTTGAGAAGAACTGGGCCATTTTAGAAAATTTAGGTTATAATGTCGAGAATTGGGATTTCATACCTTACAATATGTTGTTAGATAGATTAGATAATAATACTAAAACTCGCTTTGAGCTACAATATAAGAATAATCTACCTGATGAATATTAAACTACGCTTATAGAGTTTTTAGAGACTCAATGTGACGCTATGGAAAGTGTTCGTATTTAGTATTTCGTCAATGCACGCGCACTTGCACTTGCAAATAATGGGAATGAAACTATTGTTCCTTCTCCTAAAAGGTTCTCTTCGTCTAAAATTAAAAGTACTCCAAAACACACTCCTCAAAAACAGCGAATTAATAGTGCATTTACTACCCAGTCTGACTAAAATAAATTGTCAATTATGCCATCAGCAATATTTAATATACAATTGTCAAGGTTTCTTAGCTAAATCACCTAACGAAATATATGACTTTGTAAAATCTAAGAATTGGTGTACACATAATAATTTTAATTGTCCTTCTCAATTGCGTTGTAGAAACTGTTCACGCAGGCACCACACTCTTTTACACTTTGATGCAATTCCTACCTCACAAGCTCTCCCAAATAATGCTCCCATTACTCCAGTTGCATCAACTAGTGCTTCCCACTTGGCTGCTCGTTCTAATGTTGAAACTTCAGTCAACCTACTCTCTCGTGTAAATAGTACAATATTATTGATTACCGCTATGATTGACGTTAAATATAGCCAAGGTCGCTATCATTCTGTTAGAGTTCTTCTGAATAGTGCCAACCAGAGTCACTTCATTTCTGCTAAATGTTGTAATAAACTGGGCTTGAAGAACTTTCCTCTCTCTTTGGAGATAAGGGGTGTGGGTCAGATCTATTCTCAGGCTTCACAAGGAGTCACTTGTGCTATTAAACCACGAGATGCTCCGGAACCTATTCTTACTTTAGACTTTGTTATTTTGCCACAAATTTGCTCTGATATGCCCAGCATCATTTTCAGGAATTCGCAAACTTACGACCTGCAGATCCTCAATTCATGCATTCCCTTCCTGTAGACATGCTTTTAGGTGTTGACGTGTTTGCTAATATTCTCCAAGGTGGTTTTAATAAGTCTTCAAACGATAAACCTGTTGCTTTAGATACGATTTTTGGTTGGATAATCATGGGAAAAGTCAATCATACCTCAAATCAGATAGCTCATTCGTTCTTTACTTCCGCTGAATTATCTCTAGAAAGTGAAGTTAAAAGATTTTAGGAAATGGGTTCCATACTCTCTCGCTCTTATTCATCGTCTGATGATCTCTTAGCCGAAAGATTGTTTTTAGACTCCATACGTCAGGACTCTACTGGACGTTTTGTATTATCTCTCCCCTTTCGCAATACTCCATATGATTTCTCCGATTCTCGAGACATCGCTCTAAGAAGATTTTTATCTTTAGAACGTCGTTTGGTAAAAAAAATCCTCAATTATATACTCAATGTGAAGATTTTATGGAAGATTATTTAATTTCCGATCATATGGAACCCGTTCACGGCAGTGAACTTATCTCTTCTAGATATTATATCCCTTATCATTGTATTGCTAAGTCAGATATATCTAAATTTACGGTCGTATTTGATGCTTCCCCGAAAGGCTCCAATGGTCTTTCTTTGAACGATATCCTGCTTTGAGGCCCCAAGCTTCAACAAGATATCTAATCAATTCTTCTTAGATTTCGTACGTACAATGTATGTTTCACCACGGACATGAAGCAGATGTGTATTTTAGCATGTTTCATCGCATGGTGCTTGCACCAGTTGCCATTGCACTGCATTCTGTATGCAGCCATTTTAGCCTCCCCCTGTATATAGAGATCTAATGGTGGGATGTTGAGCAGTATTTCCAATGCTGCGGTGGTGAAGGGCACCCCCATGGCGTCTGTAATGCTCAGACACGCAGCTCGCTGCACTTTAGAAAGCGTTTTGGCGGCTGTGCTTTGCTGAACTTTAGGCTACCATGCGATCGCACCATACACCATCATTGGTCTGATTACTCTGGTATGCAACCAGTTGACCATTGTCGGAGTTAGTCCCCAGGTGCACCCAATTGCTCGTCTCATCGTCATTAGCGTAATCTGAGAACGGCTTGTGATGCTCGCTAGATGACTGTTCCAGGTTAGCTTGTTATCTAACCGGATTCCTAGATATTTTGCCTCCCTGACAACCTTTATCTGATTGCCGAAGAGTTTTGGCACACTAGTAATCTCTGCGATTCGCTGTTTTGTAAATGGTACCATGATGGTTTTCGAGGGATTGACAGACAATCCCTCCGCATCACACCATCTCTCCACTACGGACATTGCCCTCTGCATTAGTTCCAGGCAGATGCCCACGTGTTTTCCCCGTATTAGAATGATGATGTCGTCAGCATATCCTTGAGCATACCACCCCTGCTCGTTTAGTGAGACAAGAAGGTCGTCGACTACCAGATTCCACAGCTTTGGTGACAGAACGCCTCCCTGTGGACATCCTCTTTCAGTCTTCACCTCTCTTGTGACACCACACAGGGATGCTTGTGCTCTCCTGCTGCTTAAAACGTTCTCTATCCATCGGGTGATTGTCCTGTCTGTGCCTCTGGATTCCAGCTTTGACAATATTGAGCGAGTGCTCGTATTGTCAAATGCTCCTTCGATATCCAGGAACACAGCCAGTGCAACTTTTTTGTAAGTAATGGCTTGCTCTATCTTGCTCACCAAGCTATGCAAGGCTGTTTCGCAAGATTTGCCACTTTGGTAGGCATGTTGATTGGAGTGCAGCGGCTTGTCGCCCAGCACCGTGACCCTCAAATGCCTATCTATCATCTTCTCTAGTGCCTTAAGAAGAAATGACAAGAGACTTATTGGACGATGAGCCTTTGCAGTATCGTAAGAGTGTCTTCCAGGTTTTGGTATGGGTACCACCTTGGAGATTTCCCACACCGTAGGTATAACTCCTCTGGCTATGCTTAGTCTGAACAGATTCACAAGTCTTGGAGTTATTATATCGGCGCTTTATTGGAGTAGTACAGGGTAAATTCCGTCCATTCCAGGCGCACAAGTCCAGCTATCACGAGTTGCCAGACCGCGGGCAACTTGCCGTTCTTCTCTGACTTCGCTCGTTGCTTCGACATGTATTTCGGTGGATCCCGGGAAGTGCGTACTGAGCATTACTGCCAGTGTCTCCTCCGATCCATCCGGGTGTGAGCCGTCTTTTTTGAGTACGGTCTCTGGAGTGTTAACTGAATTTTGAGCCATGACTCTGTGGAGTTTTGCACAGTCAGAAACACTTTCAATGTCCTGACAGAAATTTCTCCATGAGCTTCACTTGGCTTTCCTCACTGCTTTATTGAATTCAGTAAGCGCCTTCTTGTGACTGTCCCAATTTCCTGTGCGTTTGCACTGATTGTACAGCCTTCGAACGTTCCTTCTCATCGATTCGAGCTTCCTGTTCCACCAACGTGCATTTCGGTTGGTCGTTCTGACCGTCTCAGGGCAGGTCTCGGTATATGAGTTCATGATGGCATTGTTAATGTCACAAGTCATTCTCTCAACCCCTTACCCTGAAACTGGGTCAAGTGAGGCTAGATTGGTTTCCAATTTCTTCCGAAATGCTTCCCAATCTGTATTCCTTGGGTTTCTCTAAGTCTCTTTTTTATAGGTCGACTTAATAGTAAAGGATATGTAATTATGATCCGACGCTGAGGCTTCGTCTAATACCTCGCAGCCCTTAATTTTGCTAGCCACAAAGTAGCTGGTCAAAGTTATGTCCAGAACCTCTTCCCTAAGCAAATTCCCCCTTCTTTGTTGGAAAGTTGGCTTGCGGCCCTGATTCAATAAAGTTAGATTCGACTCTATTAGGTAATCAATAAGGTACGCACCCCGTTTATTGGCATTGGAGCTCCCCAGGCCAGATGGTGGGCATTGGCGTCCATTCCCAAGACGAGATGCTTCCCCGTCTCTGATCCGTGTTCCACTATCCTCCTCATTTCCATGGACGGAGGTGCTTCTGTGGAATCGTATGGCAGATACACTGATGCAAGCAGGATTCTGATGTTTCCATCACCTGCCTGCAGGTGTACCTCAGTCACGGCAGTGTCCCTAGAACATAAATCCGTTATTTTCAACATTTTGATATTATTCCTGATAAAAATGCATGCCCTTTGGTTTGCATTATCAGTGTCGTAGATTAACTCACCCTTAACAGCGCTCATTCCCATTACTCTGCCTTTGACGGTCCATGGTTCTTGGATAAAAACCACTGCTATGTCATCAGCCAGGATCTTCTGGCAGAGCGTCGCCGTTGCCGCTCTACTGTGATGCAGGTTGATTTGCAGCACTGCGGTCATCATTGCTACCTTTATGAGATCCCCCCTGCAACTTAAAGAGAACTCTTTCTGCTCCCACGAATGGGCGCATACCAAGTTTCCTCAGCTTCTGCAGTGATTCGTCGTCAATGTGGATGACTAGGAACTGTCCTTCTGGCGTGGTATTACCACCCACAACAGCCCAGTGCTCGGTGTTTAATCCACTCTGGCTCTTTAGACCAAGCATCACGTCTTCCTTGGTCTCCGCTCCCGTGGATCGTGGTACAAAAGTTGTGACTTTGCACATCTTCACAAGGTTTTTGGCCGGGTCCAGTCTCAGCTGAATCTCGCCAAACGGATTCAGCTGCTTGAACTGGGCTTCTAACCATACCTTTGTGATAGAATTTGCGCAGCCTACAACTATTGCACCGTTCTCAGGGTGGCAGCTGGATATTCTAACGTCTTCGTCCCGTAGGGCACGTCTCCTCAGCTCCATTTTGATTTTTAAGGCTGTCTCTTTGTCCAGCCTTGTTTCTGAATGGTTCATATGGACAATTGCCATCTTTTCAACCATCAGTTTCTCGGCGAAGGACTCAGGTGCCTTTAAGGTTCTCGCTGAGCTTCCCTCTGCCGTAGATCTTTTTGTCATCCGTACAGATTCCTTCGGAGTTCGCTGCGAGTACAACCTTTTCCCTCCTGGAGTGATGTGTTTGGATGATGACGGTTGGGCTTCTGGTTTCGCACCTTGCCTCGACTTCACCCCCGCGCCCAGGGTTCCAGAGGAACCGGATTTGCTAAGGGGTGGTTCAGCCGGAGCACCATGCTTCTGCTTCCACGCCAACTGTCTTTCTTCAAGGACTGCTCAGGGTGGGCGATAGACTTGTTCACTCTAGTTTGTCCTTTCATAAAAAGCACACCATTATTTTACCCAGTAGTCATACCTTCACGTATCGACTTATAGAATTCTATCATCGGAAATATCTTCTTCCTGGATTGCAAACTCTCCACTTCTTACTTCTCCAGAAGTTCTGGATCCTCGCCCCAAAACGGTCGATTCGTAGAGTAATTTCCCATTTTATAAAATGTTTTAGAGCTAACCCTACTTCATCTCGGCCTTTATGGGCAATTTACCCTCTGTTTGTTTATCTCAAGTGAAACCCTTCTCAAATGTTGGTGTGGATTACGCGGGACCTTTTTGTATAACGCTTGGACGATCTCGTGGAGCCAAAACTCATAAGGCATATCTCGCTCTGTTTGTTTGTATGGCCACAAAGGCTGTTCATCTAGAATTGGCTTCAGACCTATCCACAGACATTTTTGTTGCCGCGCTTCGTTGCTTTTTTGCTCGTAGGGGTTCCGTTAATATTGCTGAAAAACGAGAAAATAACTCAAAAAAATTTAAAATTCCTACTTTTTTGGGGTAAATCAATACTTTTTTCACATATTAGAGTTGGGCAGAAAATTAATAACACAGGCCGGTTAACAGAATAATCGTCAGATATGTTCCGAAGTTTTTAATAATTTTTTTGTAAATATCAGAGTCAATTTAGCAAAAAGTATTAAAAAAGATTCAACATATATATTAGAAAGATTATAACTAATACAAATTCAATGTTTTTACATCCCACAAATCCAGAAGAAATAAAAAATATAATATTGATACGATTTCGCACACTTCTGTAGTATCGACTCTGTCTAATACTATATATAAAAGTTAAAAATTTAGCAGGTGCGCACCGATTTCTTAGAAGGACTATTTATCATTTTTTGTCATTGTTTTTATAGTGATTTCCAGGAAGGTCGATTATTTGTTGGGAGCCGCAACCGAGCAGTTTCCAGAATAGAATGCACTAGAAAAACCTTTAATATATAAGTGGTGAGAGGCAGTCTACAATTTTTTGTCGTGAGATAAACAGTGAACACGTGAATATAAAAGTGAACAGTGTATTTGATATAAATTAGTTAAATAATTGAGTGTGTACATGAATTAAGTATATGGGTATGAATAAATACACTAGGTAAGTAGATATATGAATCCCACCCGTTGCCTATTTAAATAAATAAGAAAAACATTACAATATTGACACTGAAAAACTAAAAAGCTCCAGGTTATGATAACTGAAAATAATATTGCCTTACATTGCAGATCCCATTGTATACTTAATTATTAAGTCATTTAAAGAGTTGCCAATAATAACACCAAATTACAAAAACAATGATATTACAGAACCAGAAAGTTTTAGGACCATTCCGTTAATAAGTTGGCTAAAGTATTTGAAAAAGTAGTTAAAAAAAGACGTCAGTTTTTGGATAAATTGAATTCTTCCCGTCATTATGGGTATAGAGATAAAAAAAGTACGTGAGATGCCATATTACATGTAGCAAAAATATGTATGATTGTTTTCATAGGTCTTCGTAAAGCTATTGATACTGTAGATCATATTTTGGAAAAACTCGAAGACTTGGGTGTAAGAGGCACAGCACATAAGTATTTCGAAAGTTATTTAATAAATCGGAGACAGTGTACTAGGATTGATAACCAAATTAGTAAAGAACAAAAAATAACTTGTGGTGTGCCTCAAGGTACGGTTTTGGGTCCTATATTATTCACAGTATATCTAAATAACATATTTCTAATTGCACAAGGAGGTATAATCATTAGTTTTGCAGATGATACTGTAATTTTTCACTGAAAAAAAAGCTCCAGGTTATGATAACTTAACGGCAGAAACACTGAAATTAATAATATTGCCTTACATAGCAGATCCCATTGTATACTTAATTAATAAGTCATTTGAACAGGGCATTTTTCCTGACGCTCTTAAGTTGCCCATAATAACACCAAATTACAAAAACAGTGATATTACAGAACCAGAAAGTTTTAGGCCCATTTCGTTAATAAGTTCGTAGGCTAAAGTATTTGAAAAAGTAGTTAAAAAAAGACTACGTCAGTTTTTGGATAAATTTAGTTCTTCCTCTCAATATGGGTTTCGAGATAAAAAAGGTACGAGGGATGCCATATTACATGTGACAAAAATATGTATGATTGTTTTCATAGATCTTCGTAAAGCTATTGATACTGTAAATCATAAAATATTATTGGAAAAACTCGAAGACTTGGGTGTAAGAGGCACAGCACATAAGTATTTCGAAAGTTATTTAACAAATCGGAGACAGTGTACTAGGATTGATAACCAAATTAGTAAAGAACAAAAAATAACTTGTGGTGTGTCTCAATGCACGGTTTTGGGTTCAATATTATTCACAGTTTATCTAAATAACATATTTCTAATTGCACAAGGAGGTATAATCATTAGTTTTGCAGATGATACTGTAATTTTTCACTGAAAAAAAAGCTCCAGGTTATGATAACTTAACGGCAGAAACACTGAAATTAATAATATTGCCTTACATAGCAGATCCCATTGTATACTTAATTAATAAGTCATTTGAACAGGGCATTTTTCCTGACGCTCTTAAGTTGCCCATAATAACACCAAATTACAAAAACAATGATATTACAGAACCATAAAGTTTTAGGCCCATTTCGTTAATAAGTTCGTTGGCAAAAGTATTTGAAAAAGTAGTTAAAAAAAGACTACGTCAGTTTTTGGATAAATTTAATTTTTCTTCTCAATATGGGTTTAGAGATAAAAAAAGTACGAGAGATGCCATATTACATGTGACAAAAATATGTATGATTGTTTTCATAGATCTTCGTAAATCTATATACTGTAGATTATAAAATATTATTGGAAAAACTACATCAGTTTTTGGATAAATTTAATTCTTCTCAATATGGCTTTAGAGATAAAAAAAGTACGAGAGAAGAAGACTTGGATGTAAGAGGCACAGCAAATAAGAATTTCGAAAGTTATTTAATAAATAGGAGACAGTATACTAGGATTGATAACCAAATTAGTAAAGAATAAAAAATAACTTGTACTGTGCCTCAAGACACGGATTTGTGTCCAATCTTATTCACAGATTATCTCTAAATAACATATTTCTAATTGCACAAGGAGGTATAATCATTAGTTTTGCAGATGATACTGTAATTTTTTATAAACGTTCTGATTGGTTTTTATTAACACCACTAGTAGAAAGTGACTTATTGAAAATTATAAGTGGTTCGACCACAGAGCTTTATCAATGAATGTAAATAAAACAGCCGTTCAGTAGTTTGACATTATCTCTTCCACAGACAAAAGTTTAAGTATTTTGGTTACTGTTTTAAATGAAACTTACTGTTTCTAAATAATTCCACACTATATTGAAAAAATTCGATTAAATATTAAATATCATCGAAATAATTGTCAAATTTCTTAGAATTTTTAACATTTTTTTCAATATATTGTGGAATTATCTAGAAACAGTCAGTTTCATTTAAAACGGTAATATGAGTAGATTCCACGAAGTAAGGATCGAGACAGTTAATTTTATTAAGTATTTTGGCATTGTGATGGATCCAGGATGAGCATGTGTATCATCTTATTAAGAAATTGGGATTCCTGTTGTTTAGATTCAAGCAAGTTATTCCCTCCCTTAATTTCCAACAAAAAAAGTAATCTATTACAGTTGAATAGAGCCTCATCTCATCTATGATATTATAGGTTGAGGGGTATCAACAACATATCAAAATATCTCAAAAGAAATTCTTAAAACAGATATTAAATGTACATACAAGATACCGGAGTAGTTCACTATTTTCAGAAACAAAACTTTACTATACAAACCAGTTATATTAGAAACAACTAGCCATGCACAATATAACCACAAATCTGATTTAGCTTCACATCAATACCCGACAAGACGAAAAATCAATTTGTACTGCTATATAAAGACAAAGAAATACTTAGGACCTAAATCATTAACTCTCTGCCGGAAACTGTGAAATATGCTCCCCCACTGACTTTCTTTGAACGTAGATTAAGAGTTTTCATGGACACGACACCTAGAAAAGAAAAATAAATGTAAAATTGTAAATATAATCTAATTTTAACAAAAAATAAACTGTTTTAAAGATTAAAACTAACTTTTCCGTATCTGTGACATGCACTGAACAATATTCTATCATAAAATTGGTGATTTGTTGCACTACGGAGACTGTATCGTGCTAACAAGACATGTAACGAAAAGTGGCCGACGACAACGACGACGATGACGACGACGATGACGACGACGACATACACGCAGGATTTTTTTTCTAAAAACCATTTTTTCGTGTTGTTCTTGATGAAAAACGGTTTGTTAGCACTATACATGCCCCGAAGTGTATACAAGTGACAATTTTATGATAGAATATTGTTCAGGGCATCTCACACATGCGGAAAAGTTAGTTTTAATCTTTAAAGCCGCTTATTTTACTTATTATTTTATTAAGAAACTAAGTCGGGTAATTGTTTAATTTGATTTTATTTTACCACATACAAATAACTTAAACGTATTTCAGTCGATTTCAACGTGTTTATTTATTAATTAATATTTTGAAATTGTTAATTTAGTTAAAAATGAATAAACACTGTATAATTGCATTATTTAAGTCAAAATCAATATAATACACACTTTAAGTGCAATTTATTAATACCTCGGTTGTTCTGAAAAAAATGTCTGCCCGGCAAGAACCATGGGGAAGTATTAGCTTTTATTGCCAGGAAAAAGGAATGAGTTTTTTTGTTTTAATTTAATGCATATTTTTATTTTTTGCTTTTTTATTGGTTTTGGAAAATACAGAACCTACTATAGGTAAGAAACGGTCTATCAATCATAGAACTCTTATTTATTATTATAATTAATTAAATTTCAGTGGTTAGAAGACAGATGTCAAGGTTTTTTATTCTGGGAGAGATTAATACAAACTTTATTCCTGAACTTTAATTTTAGAAACCCCGTTTCTCATAAGTTTCTCATGTGAAAATACTGTAAACACTATCGTCTAATGTATAAACCAATATGACTGCTTCTTGTTATGAAAAATATATATTTTTCCCTGCCGATAATTTTTTGTTCTAACACCGTTTTGCATGATACGTCGTATATTAAGTCCATCGGTCTTCTGAAGTGCAAGAGAACTAGAAAGAGACGATAGTCGGGATCGTGATCAGTCACAATTCAGTCAAGAATCTACATTAATTTCTGGTAGAATTTCAACTCGAGCAAATTCACGATTGTCTGCTGTTGTAGAAAGATAAACCGGCCACCTTACGCTTCAATAGGCATTTGCTTTTTATTTCCTACTCTTCCCATTCGATAAGACCTTAAGTGGAAAGTGTTGAAAAGATAGAAAAAAAATTATCACGTTTCGGTTTTTGTACGTTAAGAATGTCTGTAGGAGAAACGTACATAAGACTAATTTTTCCGAATTGATAGAAATACAGGCTGTCCGATATAATTAGTCGTTGAGAAATATTTGAAATACCTAATTACAATTTTTCTCTAACCTTGTTAGTTTGTGAGATATATAGAGGCTGAAAAAGGGTGCAGAAGAAATACACTAACCGGCACAAAAATGGACTCCCTGTGAATTTTAAGTAATTCTTTGTCGCAGAAAATAAATTTGCCTCAACTTTTAATCAATTATTGTTTTTATTAACTAAAGAACGTCAAATAAGCAAAAAATTAAAGAAAAGATTATCGAAAAAACAATAAAACTTTACGAGTGCCCGTATTACAGGATTACAGCCTCCATAAATATGGGATCGACAAAATCAAGTTATTGCTTGATCATCGAGAAGATCCCATAGTATCTGAACAACAAGAAATAATTCGACTAAGGTGGCAGGATCAGGGATATGAGATCTACTTTGTCTTGGTATCATATCCCAAACGCTCTCTATAGAATTTAATTTGGGGCCACTCTATTCGATTGATGCCGACGTCGTCAATGTATTCTGTAACAATCCTGGCAATGTGTGGTCTCACATTATCATACATTAGCACAAATAACTCTGTGGCGGCCATCTAAGTCTCGTAAGCAAAAGCGGGACTCATCTGTGTAGAGTACTTGGCTCCAGTGTTCCTTATCTGAATGAACATGAGCATAAGCATAGCTCGTTACGTATGATATCATTGTAAAAATGGTGGAAGCGCAAATTGGTACAAAGTGCATTAATAAAATGGTAAATATCAGCCAAACGGCTTATTTTACCGAATACCAACAAGGGTATATTGTCATTAGCTTAAGGTGTTGAGAAGTCATTTTCGATATTTTCATTTAGGGAGTGTCATCCTTGCAAAATTTTTTTGATTGCTAACCATTACGAGTAGTCTGTCTCTTGCTTCAAGGCACTACTGTAAAACTGTTTAACATAACAAAATAAACATACACATATATTATAAATTAGCTGAATATTTTATAAAGATCAAATAAACAATACGAAAATTTAAAATAAACGAATTCAAAATTCAAACTTTGGATGCCTATAATTTGAAAACCAGTGCGAGTATTGAAAACGATTATATGAAGTACTAACATTATTTTTTCTCATACTATACGCTTCCGACTTTTTCCCATTCGTCCCGGGACATCCTGTATATTTAATCAGGAAATAAGAAGAGGGGTGTAGGTTCAGGTCCGTATCTACAACTTTCGATATTCCATGGCTATTTTTCAACCAGAACGCAGGATTTACCATGTGTTTAAGTTTCATAATTAATTTTTAATTTGAAATATTTTATATTCACAATAATTTTTCAAATTATAATATATTAACCGTCAAATTTTTCAATTTCCTATCTATATGTAACATAAAATTGTAACATCTAGTATACTTCTTAAAACTAGTGAAATACAAAACACAATCAACATCACCTCTCACAATGTATCTTCACACGGATGTACACAAAAGTCGTGAGTACAATTGTTAAGTATGCAACTTACTTAAATGTCTATAATATATTTTCGTATAAATATCGTGCTCCGGTATCTCGATGGATTAACGTTAAAAAGTCGGATATATATGATCGTTACAGAGTATGATATGCATGTCACGAATTGGATCTAAGTGAAACGGGTAACAGTAACCAAACAAATACAGGTTTGGTTGTTTTAGTATCTCCACAACCCGAAAATTTTAATTTGTTGTTAATTTTTGGGTATTCATCTATCAAATAAAATCTGCATAGTGAGATCATATAAAAAGTATAAATATCGGAAATAGAATGCCAACTGCAACAGATGATGTTTATTGACATTTGCCCGTGATGCTCCCGTATGAGGTTTCTTCACTACAAAGACAACAGCGAGAAATTTGAAATAATCGATTTCGTTTTCAGGTGAAAGGTAAATAAATATTCAACTAACAACACGACACCGAAGATAATTTTTGCGGTATTATGAATCAGCAAATTACCATAGTCGTTTCTTAGTTGTTTCCACGGTTAGAATGAATATGGGGTTGAATAAATACAATGAAAATATTAATATTTTTTATTGTACATCCAAACATAAAACAATATATGAATATATGGTAAGCTTGAGTATGCAACTTGATCATTATCCAAAATAAAGCCTAAAAAATGAATATTTAGGTGAAAGAATAACAGTAATAGAAGTTCAGAAAAGTGAGCATTATTTTAATCAAATAATTTATTTCATAGCTGGTTAATTCAACGTTGGTAAACGTTTAACTGCCTTGATCAATGTATTGATAATAAATTCTGAGGCAAAATGATGATGACCCATTCTATTGAATTCAGATGTTGAATACCTGCAACAAAGACAAATCTAAAAGTTATCTTGTAAGTAGGAATCTAACTTTTCAAATTAACTAAATATTAGTATATTAACATTATACTCTGGAACAACTTTTGTTATATGTCTATTATGGCAAAACAAAAATTCTTTTATTCGAGAATTAAACACAAAAAAGTTAATAAGAATAGCCTCAAAATACTGAATTCCTACCAGTTCATGTAAATAAGGCAAACGCAGCATTTTAGCTCTTTTATTATTATTATTCGTAAAACATATTGTGCAGCAATGTAATCGTATATCCCCTTTAAGTTATGTTGCGGAGCTAAACTCGGAAAGTTATTATGTCATCAACATCGATTTTTCGGAGAATTATGGATGGAAATATTCAAACGAAATACACAACGTACACTTTGGAGCATCAAAACCCCAACTCAGTCTGCACACTGGTTATTTTAAAATTGACGCCACCAATCCTTTACCTCTGTTTCGGACCAACTCTGCCATGAACCATATGCAATTTGGACCCATGTGCAACCAGCTCTAGACATAGCTACAAATTGGATCTCTGGACTAGATACCATCCATTTTTTTAGTGATGGTCCTACCTCTCAATACCGGAATAAAATACATTTCTTATTACCTATTTTGGAAAAATGCGTGGTTTTAAGAAAATAACATGGAATTTCTCAGAGAGTCGGAGGATCTTTAAAGAAGATGGCTGATTTGGCAGTTTCTCATTGCAACGACATAATGTGGGCAAAAGACTTTTAATGTTCTTCATACGACAAATCCACAATCAAAAATAAAAGTTTTTTTGATAGAAGAAAATTAATTTGATAAATTCCGAGATGTAGCTCCATTATCATAAAAGTCTATTAAAAAAACAATGCAAATACATCGAGTGTTATGGAAATCTGACAATCCCCAGAAGTTTAAATTTAAGTACCTCAGTTATATTTGTGAAGATTGTTCTCATTATGAACTATGTGAAGTAGCGTACCCTAAAGATAACAGCTATGACAAGATTTTAGATAAAAGTTACGAAATCGAAGATGAAATAGTACATAATGTACTTGATGATTCTGCACTTTCAAAAGTGAGTCACAAACTAAGTAGCAATCTCACTTTTTTATATAAAACTCGCAGTATGTGCTTAAAATATTTATGCTTTCTTCATTTTTGTTGTCTTTTAAAGGAAAGTGGTCAAATTTGCAGTAAAACTCTAGGAGAAATAAAATGTGGTGATTGGGTGGCTGTGCTTTATGATACAAACTGGTATCCGGGGATAGTAGAAGAGACTAATAAAGATAATTTAAAAATATCTTTCATGGCTCGAGCTGGACAAAATTTCATTTGGCCAGAAAAGTCTGATATACGAGTTGAGCCTTCCAATGAAATTTTATGCATTTTAGAAAATCCCCCTATACCAATTTCTGGGAAACATTTCAGTATTATGGAAAAAGCACGCAATGATGATTTATTAAAAATGTTACCTTGTTAAGACTAATACCTAATGATATCTGTTTTTAAGGCATCAGTTAATTAAAATGTGATTAGTATACTTTAAGTAGATGTATGTACATTTTCGTATTTTTATTTTGGAGTTTTATGTTTTTTTTAGATTATTGATACAGTTTATTACATACATATTTGTTCAAAGATTTTATTTTCATCTTACACTACCTTAATCATTACCGTCCCACAATTGTCATTACCGTTCCCTTCGTCATTACCGTCCTTCTTCACGAAATAAAATATATATCCAATATAGCTTTTCCAAAACACAATTTGGTGGAATAATATCAAGTAACTATAAGTGACTAACCATTCCTCATGAAATTTACAAAATCTCATAAGTTTGTATACAATAACAAATAAAATACGCTTGTAAATTTCGATTATTCCACTTTTTCCTTATTCCAGTTACAATTACAGTAAAGGAAGAGTAATTGGCTTTTGCCACACAATTTTTCATTATTTGCTCATGCATGGTTATATGTCTAACGTACTGTAATGTTTTTGTTATTTATTTAAACAATAAACGGGTGGGATAAATTTTAAACACACGGTAGGTTCACTTACTTAATTTATTGAAAAACTAACTCACTAACACTTCATTTATATATACTTAACTAATCACTTAATTATTAATTTATATTAACTTTATATTCACTCAAACTAATTTATATAAACACTTTATATTCACTTATTGATTGTTTAACTCACGATGTCAAATTATAAACTGACTAAAACTTCCTGATCAGTCCCTTATATATTAAAGCCGTTTTTACTAGTAAATTCCGGACTGCGGCTTACACACACTTAACTTTTCTGGCCTTTTCTAGATAACTCTGGTCACAAAAACCAGTTCTAGATAAGATAGTCTCAATAGTAAACAGTTTTTTATAACTGCGTATCCGCCATAATTTTAACTATCATACCTGGCTTAAACAGGGTCGGTTTTAGGGACTATACCAGTGTGCTGTTTCGTAACAGTACGAAAACATAATAGTAAAGACTTCATACATTTTCATGTAGAAGAACATAAAGGACGGTAATGATGAATTTCTCAACATGACAGGTTTCTTCCAACTTTATCTCATAACTTTTACAAAAGATTTTGTTACCTATCTAGAAACCAGAAGCCAATACTATAACCTTTAGGATAAACAAGTTGCAAATCTAATTAAAAATCAATATTGTTTTTCATCCATCATTGAAAATGTAAAATGTCACTCATATAAATACTTTTTCTATGAGTGAGAAATAATTAGACTAGTTGAGGATAATAGTGTATTAATATACCAAGTAAATTATTGTGACTATTTCACTCACCTACGAAATGAACCAATCAGAAGCTCTAGTCAAGTTCGGCTTACCGATAATACCAAACTTGACTCTTGACTCTGATTGGCCTATCAAGTTCGGTATTTTCAGATTTGTTTACAGTGCATGTGGTAGTGTAGTATTTCTTTCGATGTCAATGTTTTCTGTTCATTGAAATTTATTGATTTCTCAGGTCAACTTTTTTGCCAATTTCCTCTAATCCTGCCAAATTTCAGATTTTTTATCTTTCACTCTGTTTGTGAAATAGTCTAATAAAATTCCACTCGTGATTGAATTTTCGCGATAAGTCTGTCCAGGACGAGTGGTGTTTTCTCGAATCAATTCAGTTTCGTTCAAAAATGAATCGACAGACTTATCGCGAAAATTCAATCACTTGTGGTATTACTACTGAAAATTCCATCCCTGTTATTTTTAACCAATCAAAATGGTTTTTTTGACAGATCCCCTTTGGCAACGCATGGCGAAAAAGCTGGGTTTAGAATGGATATTAAAAATCTATGTCTAATAAAATATGTATAATATTTAGAGACTATTTTATTCACCATTCTTCCATTTAGTACTTTCAATTTTGAGTAGTTTCGAAGCAAATAATCCTAAATAATTCTAATCAAACTTTCTACCTTTAAATGGAAACCACAATCTTCTATTAATGCGGGTAAATAAGACATGATACGATGATTGATCATTACATCAGACAATTTTATGAATATTTTACATACAGCATTTTCAAATCGATACATTAAAAAATGTTTGCGTTCGTTTTGACTGCACAATATTCTTTCGTACTATAAAATTTAAAACACGAGTTTTTACCGACATTTTGTACTGTCAAAATACAATGATCACAGCCCCCTATGATATTCGCTGATGCTATACAATAAAGCACGTATGGAAAATTAATAAAAACGCAAAAAAGCAATGTTCTACCACTTTTGGTTACTCAAAACCTATGTAAAAATTAAAAAAATTTCTATGTTCAGTCTTAATGTTATTTCTATGCAGCTACAACAAGTAGAAATCGACAATTTATAGGCTAAAATCGCTGCCGAAACTGTAACGCAAAATAAATCTCTTATGTTCCTCCCTTTATGAAAAACCGTTAAAATTTTAATTTTCTACCAGATGTAGTAGCTCTAAGTAACTATAGAACAAAGGAATATAATATTTTACGTCCTAAAATTGTGTTTTTGTGCTACTACAATGAGTAGAAATCAACATCTTATAGGCTGAGAAGCCATTGCTGTCGGAACTTCAAAGCACATTATATGTGTACCCATATGAAAAATTGATAAAATTATAATTTTCTACCACTTGTAACTTAACAATTAAGTCAATCAAAACATTCTATGTTTTGTTAGTGTCTTGTCGAATAATAGGAATTATGCGCGAATGCGCCAAGGTAGAAAAGTGAGGTATTATTGTCGAGGTCCATTAAAGACCGAGAAGCGAAGCTTCGAGTAAAATTTTCGTCATCCATGCTTCTGTCATATGTAAAGCACAAACGGCAGTTTATAATATTTTGCTGGTGGTCGAGTTTGCTAAAAATGAGCTATTCCAGTGGTTGTACTCCTCCAGAAATTAGAGCAAAGGCTGAAGAACTATTGCCAAAAAAGGTATTATATGAAAAGGCCTACATTGCATATAAAAAATGGTACGATGATAAAAATGTATTAAAGATCTCAGAAATTGTATTGCTAGTTTACTTTCAAGAAATAGCCCAAGCGAATAAGGCTTCAACTTTGTGGTCCAAATATTAGATTATAAAATCCGTGCGTAACATTAAAGAAAATATTAATATTTCTAATTATTTTAAACTTGTCGCATTTTTGAAAAGAGAAAGTTCTTCTTACGATCCCAAAAAAGCATCTATTTTTTCGAGAAATGACATAACGAAATTTATTTTGGAAGCACCAAATGAATTGTATTTGTCGAAAAAGGTAGGTACCTTGTTTACTTAGGTACTTTTGGTTCATATAAAAATGAAGTATCTTACTCTTTTCTAAATAAAATTTAAATTATTTCTTATTGCCAAAATTAATTTGGCACAGAACTGCATCGGGTGTAGAATATGACAAAACAACGAGTGAGTTTATTTGGATGTGTGTATTCACCGATCCCTTTGATTAGTTTTTCGTAGTTTATTTCATTCCTCCGGTAAAACTTAAATTTGCTCAATCTCGGAGTATATTTACAATTTCTATAAATTGAAAATGGTTAAAAAACACATTATTGTCCTTCTGGATTTCCCTTATAGATTGCTGGTGATTGCCGAATGAAAATAAAAATATTGTATTAAAAAAAAATAACTTCTGATTGTAATTGCGGGTGCCTATAGAACAGATGAACTTTTAAATTTGAAATTTAAGGATGTTGATATACGAGAAGACATAATTATATTTAACGTTAATAAAAGTAAAAATCATTCGTGTCTGGGCAGTCTTACAGTGTAGATCTACTTAAACCAGTTCTACGCGTATAGATTGTGTTTTCGAATAGTGAAATTGTAAAGCTCAGTAAAAGAGCTTGGGTTCAAGAATATAATGATTCCACAAAAGGTTTTGCATACAAAAGCATACTGCCAATTATTCCACTCAAACCCTGGTTTAGCGGTTTAGCAGTTTCGAAAAATGTTATTTCTGCAATATGTAGGCTTAGATTTAATCATGTGTTAATCCCACAATATTTATTTAAATTAAAACTTAAAGACAGTCCAGTCCTTATTGTGAATGTGGTGCATCGGGTACCGCCGAGCACATGATTTTAAATTGTCACAGAATACATGATAAGGTTTTAATATTTAATGCATCTTTTTATC
Organism: Galeruca laticollis; assembly: GCA_963921935.1. Classification (NCBI taxonomy): domain Eukaryota; kingdom Metazoa; phylum Arthropoda; class Insecta; order Coleoptera; family Chrysomelidae; genus Galeruca; species Galeruca laticollis. The sequence continues at coordinate 159,733,887 of OY998175.1, read as the reverse complement.
AAATAAATAAATTAATAAAGCCATATAATCTATCACAATGACTACAAACGCGTGATTTACATATTTATCTTAATCTATTTCATCACATTTGTAATATAGATCTCAAATTATAGTTGTAATAATTAATAATTAAGTATTTAGTAATTTCCTTCATGTCTATCCAAGTGATAACCTACTTTGACCGCGATCCTCTTGTTTGTCTGAAATCGCTTATATCGATCCGTAAGCGTAATGTGTCCCTGTGTTATTCCCAAAAGAAAAAAAGGAAAAGAAAAAAAAGCAAAAAAAGGAAAAGAAAAAAAAAGAAAAAAATAGAAAAAAAAAGAAAAAAAAAGACAAAAAGAAAGAAGAGAAAAAATATTAAAAAAAATAAATAAAAAAAGGAGAGAAAAGAAAAAAAGGTACATTAGTTTTAGACATTTTAATTTCAAACATTAATTTTGTAAAGATACATAAATTTCAAATGATGTAAGCATAATGTTCCCTTAAATGAAAAATTCCAATAATAAAGAAATATCTCTAAAAGATATGTTGTTTGGCGAATGGGTAAGCTCAAGTTTCTCGTAGTCATCCATTTCGATCACACACACACACACAAAAGTAAAAATAGTTCGTCGAGGAAATTTGTAATGATGGATTATTTGTGGATTAATATTGTAAAAAAAATATATATCACTCAGATCTACGCGAAATATTGAGAAACTATTTATTGGAATAATAAGTTTAAAACCTACAAAACAGAATATGTTTGGTGTTCCGAAAGAGATAGCCAAGTTTTTAAAACTAAAAAATATAAATACTTTTACTGGGCACACTTTAAGAAGGACATCTGCCACTATATTAGCAGAAGGTGGGGCCAATATTCTCTCTTTAAAACGCCATGGCGGCTGGAAGAGTTCTACAGTGTCCGAGGGTTATATAGAAAAATCCATTGAAGTAAAAAAACACATAACAAGAATGATACAAAACATACCAACAAATGCACAACCGTCTACTTCAAAGGTAGATAATGATAACGGAAGTTTTCAGGATACTTCGACTTCATCGACCATAACGGCAAACATCAACAGTCTAACGACGGAAAATAATTTTAACTTTGAAAATCGTACAATTAACATTACCCCGTCCGATGTTACTGGACTACGTTTAATATGACATGCAATAACAGCACAATATATAATAATTTTAAATAAGTAACTAAATAATTCTAGTTTATGTTAGTATTAGTTTATTGTTATTCCAGTCACAGGTTATAAAAAAGCAAGAATTGCAAATTTTTGTTTAATTTTTACTTTTACTGTTGCGAAAAATTAAAAGTCTCGACATAAAATATGAAATTTGCAATTTATAACGTTGGCCTGATTTTGGCCGGGTCACCAGTCACTCCCGTTTCACATCACATGGGAGCCGCGAACAACGAACGCAACCGATAACACATTCATCCCATAATTTTTGTTTTGATTTGATAATAAATTTTGTTTTGTAAAAATCGCTATGAATACTCCATGGATAAGTCAATTGATTTTCATTTTTGAATAGGTAGGTGGATATGACCATTAAATAAGTAAGGAAAAATATTTTTTCATTTTGTATTTGCATCAGTTAACCTAGCAGTACGCGCATTGAATCGGAACAGAGCCGTCGGAAACGAAAAGAGCTTTCGGAAGTTTTTGAAATACATGTAAGCATATACTACCCCGCGCATTGCTTCAGACCGACCGGCGCAGAACGGTCGGATCGGAACGGAAACGAAGGCGATCGCTGAACAGGGCAACTTTTTCTGTTGGCTCTGCGGAAGTTTTCGATATTTGTGTAGTACGGTTGATGAAACTGAAGCGACACGTGTAGTCAATTATTTCGTTTGCTAGAGTGAACTACTGAAGGGAAAGATGGTTGATGAACAATTGATTGAAGCTGTACGGGAGTACAATTTGTTATACGACCCACAAAATAGATATTATCATGATAATATCAGGAAAGAGAATGCTTGGGTAGAAATATCCAGCAGAATAGGATGTTCAGGTAAGAAAACTTATTGTAGGTAGCGTAATTTGTGTACTTTAACTGAAAGTTTGTATGCAAATATAACTGTTTTATTTTGTTAAGTTTTTATACACTTATTTTTTAAGTAATGTTATTTTAAAGAAATACAACATTAGTTTCATTTGTAAATTTAAGTGGATACATTTCTCAAAGAAGGGTTGAAATAATAACAATAATCTTATGTCTCTCTATTAAATATTTGATAAAACAACTATACGAAACGTACTGATAAGTATTAACTATAATTTAGACGATAACTAATAACTTTACTTTTTAAAATGTATCTCTCTACGGAGCCAAAACCGATAACAATTTTGATGTACTGGTACCGACTAGGAAGAACTAGATAGTTAGCATGTTACTGTGAATAATTTGGCTTTAATGGTGTAATCGTCCAGCATTAACTCTTTCAATTTGCCACGGTACTGCACCTTCATTCGAAATAAAATATTCCTTGAATTGCTCCCTAATATTCAAAGCATCTCTTTGAAAATTGCCCCCAACATGTGCTATATCATTGATGCCTTCTGGCGTCTCCTCTTGTTCTAGTTCTCCTGGTTGCCAGGTACAAGAATCATTGCGTAGGAAGTTATGCAACACAGTACATGCCAAGATAATAATATCAAGATGCTCTGGCGAAATATTAAATTTTTTTAGGAATATTCTGAATTTCTTTGTCATAATACCAAATGCGTTTTCACTTACACGTCGAGCCCTACTGTGTCGATAATTATAAATTTTATTTCCTTCATTTACACCAGTTTGTGCTCCTGGATACGGCCTCATTATATTGTTCATTAGGGGAAATGCTTCATCTCCTACTATTACATGGGGCAAATGAATATTTGTATGGGGCAATATCTTGTCTTCAGGAATATTCAATTGCTTCGCCAGGAGTTGTCTTCCAAATTTTGATGAACGGAATATACCCCCATCACTATTACGACCATAGGCTCCAACATCCACGGTTATGAATCTATAATCTGCATCAACAAGAGCAAGTAGCACAACACTAAATTCTTTTTTATAATTGAAAAAAAGAGACCCTGAATTGGGTGGCTTTTCGAATACAACGTGTTTGCCATCAATCGCACCAATGCAGTTTGGATAATTCCATTTAGTGCAAAACCCTTCTTCTATTTTCTTCCATTGTTCTAGTGTGGGTGTAGGCATCACTGAGGAAGCTAAAGTAGACCAGATTTGTTGACACGTGTCGTAGATTATTTCTCTTACAGTTGTTTCTCCTAATCTGTAGCTGAATGATATAGATGAAAAGCTGTCACCGTAACCAAGGAATCTGCAAATAAGTTAAAAATAAATCCCTACAGTAATTTAACCGTTATTTTTATTGATTCAACCTTTTTTTATCAATTTTTTCAACTTTTGGATTGATTAGGCCGTTAAGTAAAAGCAGAAAGTGTTGAAATATCCACAAATATTTAATTATATTGAGGTTTCGTCTTACTAATACTTTATCGGAATACAATATTATAAATTATGTTAAAGCTTTTACATTTGTAAGCAGGTAGAAAGGTCCACTCGAAAAACAATACAGTTCATTAAGAAATATTACGCAGATTGAAATAAATAAATCCAGGAGAGAAGGGTTCAAATCTAACTGATCATTAAGCAAATTGTTGGAATTTTTTCTGCTGTTGTTTTGTAATGTTTCTAAATAATTTAATTTCAGCCCTTTTCTTTCTATATGTAAAATTCCGAAGTTTGGATGAAACGAGTGATTTTTCACTATTACGTAATTGGAATAATTAGAATCTCTTTTATTTTTATTAAAAACCTCCTTGTGTTCTGAAATAGACTTTGAAACATTGTATTCCGATGAAATCTTAGTAAGACTAACGCGTCAATATAATTTAATATTCGTAGATATTTAACACTTAGTGTTTTTATTTAACGTGAATTCATCATTTACATTTGTATGCAATACCAACGACATGTGACTTAGCTTACGATTTGTTTAGACAGTATCATTTTTAGTTTCAGATTGTAAGAAACGATGGGCATCTTTGAGGGACTGCTTCCGCAAAGCACTAAAAAATAGGAAAACTAAGAGTGGTCAGGCAAAAATTAAAATTAAAAAATGGAAGTTTGAAGAGGTGATGTCTTTCTTGGTTCCTTTTTTCGCGGAAAGGGAACAAAAATCTAATATTGAAGGAAACAGTCAAGTTGCAGATAACGAACAATCTGATGAGGAACCTCTTGCGGACATCTCGATGGAAAGAGATGAAACTGCAAGTAGTTCTGAGCTATATTCATCATCTACAACACCAGAGTCTGAACCAGCGACCTCCAGAGCACCAGACTCCATACCATCAATCGCAATACCAGCGAACCAGAGGTCAGAAACCATCCCCAGACCATGTAAACAATCTCAATCAAATTCCATGGCACAAGTGTTACAACAGTATTTTGAGAACAAACAGGCAACAAGAAACAAGAAACAACCCGACCATTTACAAAAATACTTCGAGGCTATACAGGAAACTGTAAGGACTTTTACACCTCAATTGCAAATTGATATCAAATCTAAAATATCTCAGTTAGTCACAGAGTATGAATATAGAAATTTGATGTCAACTCAGAATAATAACTCTACAGATGTAAATGATGATTGTTATACTTACACAAATTTGTCATAAAAGTTAATACATTTTTTTGTTACCTATTATTAGTAACCTTATTATAACATATCGTCACTATGTAAATAAATGATTCACGAAACAATTGTAGATGTATGTAGAGTATAATTGTCTTTAGTCAAAATTAAAATAAAATTGGAATTTTTTTAGGTAACTTTCCTGGACGTTACCATAATTAAACAAAATTCAAATAATTAACACGGAATAATAAAATTAAAAAAAATTCAAGTTAGCTTCTCAAATAACGTTATTTGAAAATTGGGAAGTTTATCCAAAAAATTATATGCGTACTTACTTAAGTGTCACTGCTAGTCGTTCTTCCGGTGAAATAGCTTTCCGAAAATTGGTGTCTTGCTTTCTAATTGGTAATAGTTCTATCAATTCATAAAATTTAGCGGTAGACATTCGGAAATATTTGAAAAACTTTTCATCATCTCCAAGCAGATCTGGAAACAAGTGATGAAATTCTCCATATGTTTCTCTTTTGAGATTTATTTCATGAACCCAGAATCTTGGCCTTCGTTTTTGTTCAATCTCGTTGCAGGCTAGAGCGATCATAATATCTTCTTCAGAATCAGAACTCGTCTCCATTTTCACAAGGTGCCACCTTTACTTCACAAAATTAGTTTATTGACTGGACTGCTACAGACAACATCAACCTCCTGAAAGTGAGTATCGACGCCGAGTCAGTGCGCGGGCACGTTCGGAACTTTGACTGTTCTGTTCTTTTCCGACGGCTCTGTTCCGATTCAATGCGCGTACTCCTTTAACCTCAAATTCTGTCAAATGGATTGAGATTTAGTTCTAATCAAGTAGGCTCTGTATTTTTCTACCTTGGTTAATAATGAACAACTTTTCTACCTCAAGAAAAGTCAATAAAGATCGGTTTAGAGGCTAGTAGTGAACAAAAATTGGCATTGTTGAGAATCAAAAAAGAAATTCTAAAACTATTTAATTTTTAAACACAATTATTTGCTGTGGAATTTTCTTACCGAATACCACATGAGGTTAAATTAAATCTGGATATTTTTTCGAGCTCGGGATAATTTTCTAAAAAAATTTATAAGCTCGAAAAAATTTACGGAAATAATTATTTAACCTCTAGTGTATAGTGGTATTACTAGTGATTACCATTCGTTAGATGCTATACTTTATCTTCGACTGTTTTTTTATAGAAATATTTGGTTAATATTTAACTTCTAGGTATTAAATGAATTTGGCAATGAAATCCATCTAAAACACCACGCACGCAATACAAAGTTGAAACCACTCATCATATTAATTTAGAATCAGTATCGCTGATATTTCTTCTGATGACATTAAAAAATGATTTGACATTTCTGACAGCGGCTGTTACCTCAAAAAATATTGAAATTTTGTATAAACAAAAAAATATCGGGAAGTGTTGAATCGATATAAACAAATTGACTACTTTAATATTTGAAAAAAATTTGTTTTTCTACGACAACCTCGATAAAGGTTCATTTTATAACCGTAACTTCAATCATAAACAAGCACATTTTGTACAGAATTTCATTTTTGCATCGGTTGCTATAGGCAAGTTGCTAAGCAACAAATGCGAAATGGGATATTTCGTGTTAGGTCTAGGTTCACTCTAAAATCACGACGACTGCGGCTTGTCAAATTATGACGCCCAGCGACAAATTGATGAAATGTCAGCAGATCGTTTCTGTCAAAGTTTTAGTAGGTAACGAGTAATTTCATAGTTGTTTTCTATAAAACTATTAATTAAAATGGAAACTGATAGTGATATTGACTTAGATTTGACACCTCCGAACATAATAGAAGCAGCAAAGGTAACAACACTGAATTCATTACCGGAAACGTCGAAGAGTATGTATCAACGCGCTTATAACCTTTTTTTGAAATGGAAGGTAGATCAAAAGACAAAATCGTTTTCCGAGAACGTTTTAATGGCTTATTTTGGCGACTTAGCCAAAAAATTTAAAAGTTCCACATAGTGGTCACACTTCTCAATGCTGAGAACGACTTAATATCTATAATGATATAAATATTGCTAAATATTTGAAACTGAAAGCATTCCTCAAGCGGCAGTCTAACGGCTACAAACCCAAAAAGTCAAAGATCTTTTTTACAGCAAGTGACATCGATAATTTCATTGAACAGGCTCCAGGTGAAATATAGTTGGCAACAAAAGTATGTTTTATATTTCCATTTGATGAAAAATATGTTTAAGTAAACTAATTTACATTGTAGGTTGCATTAGTTATGGGAGTAATGGGTGCATGTAGAAGACATGTATTATACCAAATGAAAATTACTCATTTCAGTGATCTTGGTTCAGCTGTTTTAGTAACAATACCAGACAGTAAAACCAAGATAGTACGAAATTTTACTGTAACTGGCAAATTCTACGAAATTTATAAAAAATACGCAAATCTTCGCCCTCAAAATGCTAATGGTCTATGGTTTTTCCTTAATTATCAAAAAGGAAAGTGTACCATTCAGAGAATAGGTCTAAATAAGTTTGGAGCTATGGAAAAAGACATTGCCAAGTATTTAAAATTCCTAAATTACGAATTATATACTGGGCACTGCTTTCGCCGATCCTCCGCAACAAGTCTTGTTGATGCTGGAGGTGACATAACCACCTTCAAAACGCCATGGTGGCTGGAAATCTACTACAGTCGCTGAGGGATATATTGATGAATCGAAGAAAAGTAAGCTTGACATAGCAAATAAAATTGCAAATGCAATACAGAACATACCATCAGACATACCAACGAATTTAGAAATGGAGAATCGCGAGAAGCCGTCTACTTCAACGTCGACAAAAATTAAGTATCAAGCAATCAAGTTCTCCAAATATGATATTCAATAATTGCACATTCAACTTCAATTAGATACTTACATATATTTATAGGCTTCTATTTCTGTGTACCTATTAGAAATAGCAATAAAAAAAATATTTACATATTTCTTTGATTTATATTTTCATTCTGATAGAAAGTCCATTAGCGGCGAATTAGGAGTAATGAAATATCATCAGTTTATTTCTTTCAAAGTTTTTGCAATGTATGCATGTATTAAACGAGAACGATATGTTGTCATAGAAAAAGTATAGTATGCAACTCGCAATTTTCGCCATTTTGCACTCGTATGAATTGCAGCACTTGCCTTCAGAGTAATGAAATATCATCAGTTTATTTCTTTCAAAGTTTTTGCAATGTACTCGTATGCATGTAATCAACGTGAACGATATGTTGTCATAGAAAAAGTATAGTATGCAACTCACAACGAAATGGCAATTTTGCACTCGTATAAATTGCAGCACTTGCTTTCTACTATTTTACAATTTTGTTGTCTCGAAATTATTATTATTTAAAAAAATATTTCTTATTTTTAATTGTTTATAATCGTTTTCTTATATTAATAAAAACGATTATAATCAATTAAAAATTAAAAATCTTTTCTTCAAATCATAATTATTTCAAGACATCAAATTTTTTTATTCAACTTAATAAATGTCTTTTTTAATACAAAAACGGTGATACAATAAATATTTCAACAAATTCTTCGATTTTCAATTTTTTGTGAGCTTAAAAAATTATATTAAAATTTTTCAAACTCTCATGATTGTGGTCTCATTATGTCAGACATATAAACACAGTTTTAGACCAATTATTTAAACATTTTTATTATCTTTAATGTAGACACGGGTGCGGTACATTTTTGTTAAGTAACAATCGCCTAGCTCAAGGGCGGCGAACCTTTTTGGATCAACGTGCCATTTTTTCAAAAAAAAATTATAATGAAGCTATAGTCAAATAATTCGATTTTTGAAAAAATAATCAGACTAAATACTAATAAGTAGAAACTCAAAAAATACGTTTTGCACTGTTCGTCCCTTGGATTGCGACTTTCGTTGATCAAGATTAGATGACAAATATCATATATTAGAGTTGCACGAAGTTACTTCTGGCAGAATGCATGCGAATTGGAGACATCTTCCAAATTATTTCTTGAGTTACTGTTTTAAATGAAACTAACTGTTTCTAGATAATCCCACAATATATTATTAAATAAATATCGAAACAATTGTCAATTTCTTAGAATTTTTAACATTTTTTTCAATAAATTATGGAATTTTCTAGAAACAGCTAGTTTTATTTATAACAGTAAAATGAGTAGATTTCACGAAGTAAGGGTCGAGACAGTAAATTTGATTTCTTATGTGTTAAATATTGCATACGTTCCAACCGTTTGGTAAAAGATTACCCGTAACTTTATAAATTTTTCTTACGCAAGCGCATTAAACAGTTCAATTGCTGGTTACGTACGATAACATAATTGTTGGTTGGAACGAACCTAATAATTTAAAGATTCTGTTGCATGTAGGTTACGCTAATAAGAATAATCATTCTTACTTATCGTTTTTGTTACACTAAATGATAACAATGGTTTTACTTTAAAAAATGCCCTAGATGTTTTTATATACATACCCACACACTTGAGTTGGTATATTGGGTCAGGACCCTGTACTGATATTAGGTGCGTTCTTTTTGACTGAGATCTCAGATCACTTCAGTTAAGGTGATCTGAGATAAAGTGTTATGAGTAAGCACCAAAAAGAACGACATCTCAATTGAAGCGCGCGATCTGTCGATAGATTTAAACTATACGACAGATTCGTATCAGCATCTAATAATGTTAATTAATGTATCCATAATTTGTAACAAAAGAAAAATAGATTATGTGTTTATTGTTTATATGTCAATGGTTAAAACCTTAGATAACCTTGGTTAAAACTACAAATAAACTAAGCAAATCAAATATTTCTTCATCCCCACCACTTTATTTCCGACTCAATTCCAACTGATACCCCCTTACAACACATTCAGCATCGGTGAAGGGGGAGGAAAAATCTCAGCTCACTTGAAGTGAGTAAAACAAAAAGAACGCTCACATTACTGATGTGAGCTGAGATTAACTGAGATCTCAGTCAAAAAGAACGCACCTATTATCTCATCGAATACTCCAACCGATACCCCGGCAAACTATTTCGACGTAAAACGGTATATATTGAGATAAGTATTAACCAAGTATGTATATAAGTTTATGAGGCAAAGTTACTTTTCAAACATGTATATTATCGAGCTCTGTAGGTAATGGTGTGCAAATCTGCGATATCACACACGGTGAAACATGAAAAGGGTGGTATACGGTTACGTCCTATTTACATTTTAAAATATCCTTATGTTATATTCTACATAATCTTGATTCGCTTGAAGATTGCGTTGGTTTTTGTAATGATTGAGTATCATATATTGTAATATTTTCATATTTGCTGGATAATTTGCTTGAAAAATCTACGTAAATAAAGCGAAGAACTACAAACAAGTAAAAACTGCTCGACACGACGGAAAAATGTCAAAAGTTATCTACATCAAAAAAAGAATAATCAAGAATAATGACTGTTTTAAATGAAACTTACTGTTTCTAGATAATTCCAAAATATATTGAAAAAATGTTAAATATTTAATATCGAAACAGTTGTCAAATTTCTTAGAATTTTGAACATTTTTTCAATATATTGTGGAATGATCTAGAAACAGTAAGTTTAATTTAAAACAGTAATATGAGTAGATGCCATGAAGTAAGTGTCGAGACAGTTAATTTCATTAAGAATAATGACAATTGAAGGAACAGATGACGTACTAATTTATATCCTGATGCTATTTATCACACAATTTATATATAACATGACATTTTTTATTTAAGTATCAGCATTTCTTCGAGAGAAGTCTTAAAGTTGTTACACAATTTTTAGAAAATAACAGGGATGATATTGATCTGCTTTCGGCGACCATTTTTTTAGCTCCGCGATCAGACAACAGTCGTTTGGGACCAAATCTGGAAAATTTAGTGTGTATGGAAGAAAGTGTAATTCGGACAATTTTGCCAACGTAGCCAAAGACATGTGTTGTCTTGGTGAAATATCACTTTATTTCTTTACATATGGAGCAGTTTCTTCGAAGTTTTCACGTTCAAATGAGTTGGGCATCATATTTATCACATTGACTGTCTTGTTTAATCTATAATTACGTATCAATGCAAAAAGTCTTTTTTTATTTCGTCAAAACGACACCCGAGATCATCGACTCCTTATTTTTGCACAAAGTTTTGTTACTTGGATAATTAAGTGAGTACCAGAAAAACATACTGCCCTTCGAATACTATGGATATTTAAATTTCCAATTTGTTGTCGACACCTTTCTAGTTATTCCAGACAAATTTTCAAGCGTTTTAAGGCATTTGAAAGATCGGTGGTGGCTTTAGACTTGAGTGCATCGATAATTTGTATGATTTTCGACTCTGTATGGCACATAAGGCTGCAATTTTGTGTATATGGGTTTTCGACCCCCAGGAACTTAAATATGATGTCATTTTTGAGCTGCACGCCCAGAGTTTTCAGAAAACAGCCCAATGTGACGTTTTTTGGGTTTTCTTCAAAACATGCTATTAATAGACGAAAAATGACTTGGCCATCGTGTAGAATGGAAAATTCTACATCAAATTAGGTCCTCATATGATGAAAACGGAGTCCGATTAACGAATTTGGAAAAAAATATTTTACCAAAATTTACCAGATGCCCTCAAGTAGAGATAGCAGGCAAGCAGCTAACGTGCCGTCCACCTTAATTCACCAATCGTTATCTCAAGTGTATTTTTAGGTTCATATAAAATGTATTGTGAACTGTTTAGCAGTCGCATATAGTTCATTTTCTGTAATGTTTGGCTGGCGTTACATTTATATTCGATCTTGAAGATTTGTATTTTTTTCAAGTATTGAAATTTTGCTTTTTTCCCCTTTATTGGGTACGGTTATTTGTTTTTTTTGAAAGTTTTTTGGTACCACCTTCGTAGTCAACATTAGAATCAGGTGTATACGCGGCAATGCCTGATAGACATTGAAATGTTTCTTTGTCACCCAAAATACTGCTGAAAGTATGGTCAGTATTGTGGAATATGTATTACGTAATACCATTTTCAAGGTTGGAATTTGGAGAATATAGTAGATGCTTCGTATAATTGAATACTGTAGTAAAAAGCACAAACACCAAGTTTTGATAGAATATCAATTATCAATTTTGGGATTTGATTTTCTATATATGTATGTTCCCACAGCCAATTGTTAATTAGAAATGAATGATTTCGGATGTAACATTGATATAATAAAATGAGCAATACTGTAGTGTTTCACACAATATTCTGTGATGTTTTCTTTGGATTTTTCTTGAGTATCTGTAGTAACAAGTTCACCAAAGCATAAGATAAATGATTCTAGAACATCTCTTCCGATATTATCTAGAAATTTACTTGCTGTTGAGTATATTTCAGTGCCTCAATTGTTTCTTTGAATCTCGGCACGCAGAATTTTTGCAGATGCATGTAACACTATATTCTTTTCAAAACCACTAATAACCACGCAGCCATTTACTGAAATTACATACGATGTTTCGTAGTAAACTCTACTGGAGATCTGCCAACCTGCTGCGCATTTAAAATATCATTATCGTTTCTCTCTCAACTTTTTAAACCGCACTTCGTAACAACTTTCTTAGTTCATTCATAGGAAATTTTCCACTCTTTTCAATGTAATCATAAATTTCTTCGAAAGCTACTTTGTCATTTTGTTTTCCAAGGTTGACTTCTTGATCCTTCGACTCTTGTAATGACTTTATAAAAGAAAATAGCATTTGTCTTGGTACCTTGGGTTGTTCTTTTTAAATGAAGTATCTGAAGATTACTCTATGAGTCTATTGTAAATTGTACCACTACTATTGTCACTTGCTAGCGAAACATGATAAAACATGCGATCTAGTGTATATTTTACGGTTAAAGTATGCACTTTTTTGTGGTTTCAGTCCAATATGTCACAAATTAAGCATTACTCCACAGAATTTAGATTATTGTTGCTGTTAGAAAATGTTGACAATGGTTCTGGTTCGTTTGCTGATGAAGAACATGGTAATTCGATATCTGATATGGCCAATGTTGCATTTCTGCAAGCTTCGTGAAATATTGCACATGGTTTTCCAGTTCATATCTTCTCTTTGTAGTATTTTTACTATAAAAATGTTTAATCCTATTTCGCGTACTGAGGAAAATACGTCTGATTCTTTCGCCAATGCTTTGTCACATATCGTACATACAAGGTCTGAATCCACTTTTATATCTGGAAAAATAAATATAAAAACGTAACTTAATTTCCACGAAATCAACTGTTATAAATTAAATTATGCTGATAACTAACCATAATGTTACTGTGGCATTAATATTTTTAAATTGAAAAGTATGATTTTCATCGGCGTTTGAAGGAGAGTCAAATTCTGCATCAAAAATTATCCAATTACCAACGGGTGTAGTGCCATTTCGAAATATATTCTAAGCAATATACTCATTCAAGCTTATATTCAACAATTTATTGTGTCACCATAAACATGCAAAGTAGAAAAATGATGAATATTTATTACATGGTGTTATTTAAAAAACATTTATATAAAATTATCTTGTTGAAACCACTATACGTACGTTTTGATCTTCTTCTTATTTCACAATTATTCACAACTCACAATTGAAATATTTACGATTGCAATTACTCAACAACACTTATCAGCTCTATGAACCTGGAACTCGACTTACTAAAAAAACATCTCATTTTTAGCTCACCCTTACTACAAACGATGTAGGTAATTGTAGTAAAATTTATTTTTTTTGTAGTAGAAATTATAATGCCAAAAAAATTAAATCGTCAAATTAAACCATTAACACATCATCAGATAAAAACGAAAACTACTAGAATACATCTAAAATCGTTTGCAGTAACAATATTAGTCACTGAAAACTTAATTTAATCGAATAAATCGATAAAAAAATAATCATCAGAACGAAAACTACTTTAATACAGCTAAAATAATTTGTAGTATATTGTAGTACAATTTTAAATTTTATAGTAAGAATACTAGTCTCTGAAAACTATAATCTAATTTTAGCCTCACATCTAGTACAAACGATGTAGGTAATTATAGTAACATTTTTATTTTTGTAGTAGAAATTGTAATGCTCGATAAATAAAATCGTCAAATTAAACCATTAACACATCATCAGATAGAAACGAGTAATAATAATAATATAATAAATCTTGTAGTAAGAGTAAGTCCCTGAAAATATGAAATAATCGAATAAATCGATAGAAAAATAAACGGTTTTAAAGATTAAAACTAACTTTTCCGCATCTGTTGCCCTGAACAATATTCTATCTTAAAATTGTTACTTGTATACACTTCGGGGGATGTATCGTGCTAACAAACCGAAATTTCTCCAAAAATAACGAAAAATTTAGTATATCTGGATTTATATGACCCGCTGTACTCGCTCTAGTCAACTGAAAATCAATAGGGTCCATCTGTGAGACATCTTGAACAATATTCAATCATAAAATTGATCAACCGTATACTCTCTAGAGGCTGTATCGTGTTAAAAAACTGAAAATTCTCCAAAAATTACAAAAATTTGGTACTTCAAGTACCATAGCACCCGTTGTACTGGCATTAGTGAGCTGAATATCAATATGGTTCATCTTTGAGACGCTCTGAATAATATCCAATCATAAAATTGGTCCTTTGTATATACTCCGGAGGCTGTATCGTGCTAACTAACTGAAACTTCTCCAAAAATGACAAAAATATCGTACTTAAAGTACTGTACTGGTGAGCTGTAAATTAATAGGGTTCATCAGTAAGATGTGCTGAATAATATTAAATCATAAAATTGGTGACTTGTTGAACTCCGAAGGCTGTATCGTGCTAACAAACTGAAATTTATCAAAAAATGACAAAATGTCGTACTTCAAGTACCATAGCACCCGTTGTACTGGCTCTGGTGAGCTGAAAATCAATAGGGTTCATATGTGACATGTCCTTAATAATATTCAATCATAAAGGCGCTGACTTATTCACTCCGGAGGCTGTATCATGATAAAAAGACATGTAAAGAAAAGTAGCCGACGACGACGACGACGACATACACACATGTAGTAACATTTTTATTTTTGTAGTAGAAATTGTAATGTCCGAAAAATAAAATCATCAAAATAAACCATCAAGACATCATCAGATAAAAACGAAAACTAATTTAACACATCTAAAATCGTTTGTAGTACGTGTGTGGCTAAAATGAGATAATTTTTGACTGAAATTGACTGTCTCGACCCTTACTTCGTGGAATATGCTCATATTGACACCAATCATTCATTGACACCTAACACAGAACTAGAAGTACTGCATATTTGTGAAAAGAAACAAGAACTGGATTTCCTTGAAGAACTGGAAATTAGAAGACATTTAAGAAACCCACAATATGAAGTTGTCAATGAACAGTTAAATCTAGGGAATTCTCCACTAATAAACTGTCTTCTTAAGTGATAATTGTAAAGATCAGCAGATATAGTTTTCCTGGTTTTCTATATCATTGCACAGTTATACTGATCTTAATTGGAAAAATGATATCCAGGATATCACCATAGGGCTAATAATATCTAAGCTTCAATATTTGTAATATCACATCTTCTTCTTTTTTCTATAAACATATATTAAACCAATCACAACTTAGGTTACTTCTTGGTCTAGCCAAAATTAACTACTAAACATCAGGTAGGCATAAAATGAAATGTAACTTCTGTCATTCTGACGATGATATTGATTTATCGAAACAATTGTCAATTTTTTAGAATTTTCAATAACTTGTATTATATTGTGGAATTAACTAGAGACCTTGAGTTTCATTTAAAAACACTAATGAGATAATTTTACTTTTCCGCCCAACCTATATCTATATGCGAGAAAAGTATTGGTTTGCCCCAAAAAAGAGTGGAATTTTGAAACAATTTTTTGAGTTATTTTTACGTTTTCGATTAACAACAACACGAAAAAACGGTTTTTAGAAAAAAATCCTGTGTGTATGTCGTTGTCGTCGTCGTTGTCGTCGGCCACTTTTCGTTACATGTCTTGTTAACACGATACAGCCTCCGGAGTTCAACAAGTCACCAATTTTATGATTGAATATTATTCAGGACATCACGCAGATGAACCCTATTGATATTCAGCTGACCATAGCCAGTACAACAGGCACTATAGTACTTTAAGTACGATATTATTGTAATTTTTGGGGAAATTTCAGTTTGTTAGAACGATACAGCTTCATGAGTATATACAAGTGACCAATTTTATAATTGGATATTATTCAGAGTGTCTCAAAGATGAATCCTATTGATATTCACCTCTCTAACGCCAGTATAACGTGTGCTATGGTACTTGAAGTACCAAATTTGTGTAATTTTTGGAGAATTTTCAGTTTGTTGGCACGATACAGCCTCCAGAGTGTATAAAAGTAACCAATTTTATGATTGAATATTGTTCAAGATGACCCACATATGTACCCTACTGATTTTCAACTGACTAGAACGAGTACAGCGGGTCCTATAAATCCAGATATACTACATTTTTAGTTATTTTTGGAGAAATTTCGGTTTTTTAACACGATACATCTCCCGAAGTGTATACAAGGGACACTTTTATGATAGAATATTGTTCAGGGCCACAGATGCGGAAAAGTTAGTTTTAATCTTTAAAACCGTTCATTTTTATCGGTTTATTCCATTTTTTTAAGTTTTCAGGGACTAATATTCTTAGTGCAAAACTTGAAATTGTACTAAAATATACTATTAATACTACTACAAAAATAAAAATGTATCTACAATTTCCTACATCATTTGTAGTAAGTGAGAGGCTAAAATAGGATTATTACTTTTCCGCCCAACCTCTCTAATATGCGAGAAAAGTATTGGTTTACCCCAAAAAAAGTTGTAAATTTGAATTTTTTTGAGTTATTTTTATGTTTTCCATCAACAACAACACGAAAAAACGGTTTTTAGAAAAAATCCTATGTGTATGTCGTCGTCGTCGTTGTCGTCGGCGACTTTTTCTTACATGTCTTGTTAGCACGATACAGCCTCCGGAGTACAATACGTCACCAATTTTGTGATTGAATACTGTTAAGGACATGTCACAGATGAACCCTATTGATTTTCAGCTCACCAGAGCCAGTACAACGAGTCCTATGGTACTTGAAGTACGAAATTTTGCCATTTTTTGAGAAATTTCAGTTTGTTAGAACGATACAGCCTCCGGAGTTCAACAAGTCACCAACTTTATGATTGAATATTATTCAGGACATCTCACAGATGAACCCTATTGATTTTCAGCTCACCAGAGCCAGTACAACAAGTGCTACAGTACAGTGCAATATTTTTGTCATTTTTGGAGAAGTTTCAGTTTGTTAGCACGATACAGCCTCCGGAGTATATAATCGACCAATTTCATGATTGGATATTATTCAGGGCGTCTCAAAGATGAACCCTATTGATATTCAGCTCACTAAAGCCAGTACAACGGGTGTTATGGTACTTGAAGTACCAAATTTTTATCATTTTAGGAGAATTTTCAGTTTGTTAGCACGATACAGCCTCCAGAGAGTATATGATTGATCAATTTTATGGTTGAATATTGTTCAAGGTGTCTCACAGATGTACACAGATGTACCCTATTCATTTTCAGTTGACTAGAGCGAGTACAACGGGTCCTATAAATCCGGGTATACTACATTTTTGGTTATTTTTGGAGAAATTTCGGTTTGTTAGCACGATACATCCCTCGAAGTGTATACAAGTAACGATTTTATGATAGAATATTGTTCAGGGCCACAGATGCGGAAAAGTTAGTTTTAATCTTTGAAACCGTTTATTTTTCTATCGGTTTATTCGATTATTTTAAGTTTTCAGGGACTAATATTCTTGCTACAATATCTAAAATTGTGCTACAATATACTACAAACGATTTCAGATGTATTTTCAAATGAAACTCTAGGTCTCTAGTTAATTCCACAATATAATACAAGTTATTGAAAATTCTAAAAAATTGACAATTGTTTCGATAAATCAATATCATCGTCAGAATGACAGAAGTTACATTTCATTTTATGCCTACCTGATGTTTAGTAGTTATATTTTTGGCTAGACCAAGAAGTAACCTAACTTGTGATTGGCTTAATATACTCGTATGTTTATAGAAAAAAGAAGAAGATGTGATATTACAAATATTGAAGCTTAGATATTATTAGCCCTATGGTGATATCCTGGATACCATTTTTCCAATTAAGATCAGTATAACTGTGCAATGATATAGAAAACCAGGAAAACTATATCTGCTGATCTTTACAATTATCACTTAAGAAGACAGTTTATTAGCGGAGAATTCCCTAGATTTAACTGTTCATTGACAACTTCATATTGTGGGTTTCTTAAATGTCTTCTAATTTCCAGTTCTTCAAGGAAATCCAGTTCTTGTTTCTTTTCACAAATATGCAGCACTTCTAGTTCTGTGTTAGGTGTCAATGAATGATTGGTGTCAAGTAGATGTTTTGCGTAGTGGGATTTATCTGGTTGTTTTAATATGTAAGCTCGTAAGTGCTCACTGTATCGTATTTCAAAATTCCTAAGGGTCTGACCCAAATAGACAGCATTACATTCTGGACATTTGAGTTTATATATACCTGACTTCTTTAATAGTGGTATTTTTGTCTTTACATTTAACAATTTTGTACTAACGTTACTTTCTGTTTTAAAAGAAATTGTTGCATTCGTTGCTGAAGATATTATCTTTGAAATATTATTAGAAATATTTCCTGCATATGTGATGGTTTTATAAGTTTTAATTTCATCAGCTTGTTTAGGATATATTAGTTGTAATGCCACTTTTTTCTCTTTTTTACTAATTAGTTTATTTATCATATCTAATGGATAACCGTTAGATGTTGCTATTTGTCTAATTGTATTAATCTCTCTATCAAAATTACATTTGTTCATAGGAACTGAAAAAGCTCTATGTATCATTGAATTATATGCTGCTAGTCTGTGTGAGACAGGGTGGTTAGAATTGAATGGAATTGTCACATCAGTCTGTGTTGGTTTTCGGTAAATTGAATAATCAAGTACATTATTAACTCTTTGAATTTTAAATCAAGAAAATTGATTGAGCTATTTTCTTTAATTTCTAATGTAAATTTAATTTTCGGGTGTAAATTATTGATGTGGTTGAAAAACACATCTAATTGTCGCTCACTACCCATAAAACATAATACAATTAGACAAATAGCAACATCTAACGGTTATCCATTAGATATGATAAATAAACTAATTAGTAAAAAAGAGAAAAAAGTGGCATTACAACTAATATATCCTAAACAAGCTGATGAAATTAAAACTTATAAAACCATCACATATGCAGGAAATATTTCTAATAATATTTCAAAGATAATATCTTCAGCAACGAATGCAACAATTTCTTTTAAAACAGAAAGTAACGTTAGTACAAAATTGTTAAATGTAAAGACAAAAATACCACTATTAAAGAAGTCAGGTATATATAAACTCAAATGTCCAGAATGTAATGCTGTCTATTTGGGTCAGACCCTTAGGAATTTTGAAATACGATACAGTGAGCACTTACGAGCTTACAGATTAAAACAACCAGATAAATCCCACTACGCAAAACATCTACTTGACACCAATCATTCATTGACACCTAACACAGAACTAGAAGTGCTGCATATTTGTGAAAAGAAACAAGAACTGGATTTCCTTGAAGAACTGGAAATTAGAAGACATTTAAGAAACCCACAATATGAAGTTGTCAATGAACAGTTAAATCTAGGGAATTCTCCGCTAATAAACTGTCTTCTTAAGTGATAATTGTAAAGATCAGCAGATATAGTTTTCCTGGTTTTCTATATCATTGCACAGTTATACTGATCTTAATTGGAAAAATGATATCCAGGATATCACCATAGGGCTAATAATATCTAAGCTTCAATATTTGTAATATCACATCTTCTTCTTTTTTCTATAAACATATATTAAGCCAATCACAAGTTAGGTTACTTCTTGGTCTAGCCAAAAATATAACTGCTAAACATCAGGTAGGCATAAAATGAAATGTAACTTCTGTCATTCTGACGATGATATTGATTTATCGAAACAATTGTCAATTTTTTAGAATTTTCAATAACTTGTATTATATTGTGGAATTAACTAGAGACCTTGAGTTTCATTTAAAAACACTAATATGAGCATATTCCACGAAGTAAGGGTCGAGACAGTCGATTTTAGATGTATTAAAGTAGTTTTCGTTTTTATCTGGTGATGTGTTAATTTTATTTTTCGAGCAATACAATTTCTCCTACAAAAATAAAAATTTTAGTACACTACACCTACATCGTTTGTAGTAAGTGTGAGCTTAAAATGAGATTTTTTTATTAAGTCGGTTTCCAGATTCATACAGATACATTTATCAGCGAAAAATGCGTCATGCTTCATGCTACAGCAAGACGGTTCAAATTGTATTCTGCGGTCAATTGGGTCTCCCTTTGTATGGAAGGCACGATTAGCTACCTGCCTGCTATCTCTACTTTTCGACGGCATCTGGTGTATTTTGGAAAATATTTCTTCTAAATTAGTTAATCCGACTCCGTTTCGGACATATGAGGATATCATTGTGGAATTATCCGCTCTACACAATGTTTCGTCTATCAACAGCAGTTTATGAAGAAAGCGCAAAAACCGTTAAATTAGGCTTTTTTCTCGAAACCCCCCCTCCAAAATTACTTCAGATTTGAGTTCTTGTAGGTCAAAACCCTTATACGCAAAAATGCAATCTTCTGCGGAACATTTCGAATTCAGAGCTATTTTTATTAGATTACTAGTATGTAGAGTTAAATGAATTTTATATAAACCTCACTTTCCTGCTGAAATTTTTGATGCTTTTAGATTAACAATTTTGTAGTAATCACAATCGTTTATATTCATCACAGAATTTGTTGTTTATGAAAAAATACCCAAGGAATTGGCTTCTGGAGATGTGTGTATGATTATATTGTCCAATTTAACTTTGACATTTACTATAAATCAATGATTAAACATTGTAATTTAATCGAGACAATCAAAATATTCATCACGTAAATCTTACGTAATCGATTTCTCGATATGATTAACTGCAACGTCTAGCGTTGCATTCCTATTTCTATTTGTTATAAAACTATTTAATATGCATTAGATCGACCGTGTTAGTAGTTAATCAAATTTGTGTGGAAGTGTACGTGTCGCGGCAATAGCTATTCCGCGATGCCTAATAAGTACAAGGGGATATAACAACAGGATCGGATTAATCACTTGTTTCACTTAAATAAAATATTTATTGACAATCGTTTGTAAAATTATAGTTATGGGGTTAAAGTGAAAAAGTTGAAAAGTATAAAAAAATTCTTTCTTCTGAACTGTCCAAAGTATGTTATTATGTCATGTCAGTCATGGAGAAGTTTGAAAAACCAAATAATATTCCTTAAGAAAAGACTACTATTTACACTCAACGTTGGCCTGAATGATTTAATGCCTCACCTGGTGAGAATTCTCAGATCCTCATTGGCACGGAGGTACCTATATTCCAAAATGTTGAAGAAAAGTCAAAGTAGTGTTCATACCAAAAGCAGGATGAATGGACCACTCCATTCCAAAAGCATATCGACCCATTAGCCTCACATCGTTTTCAATGAAGAACTTGGAGAGGCTGTGTGAACGATGAATAAGAGATGTAGTGATAACTCAAAATCCACTGCACTCAAATCAATATGCATACCCCTCAGTTAAATCTACCGATTCGGCTCTTCATCTCGTGGCGGGCCACATCGAAAGATCGGTGGAAGATATATAGTTCACCCTGGGTGTATCCATAGACATAGAAGGTGCGTTTGACAAAACCATTTTCCTAAAATATCAAATGCAACCAGGTCACAGTCGTCCGTAAACTGGGTTAAATCCAGAGAACAGCATGCCTCAACACATCGGGAGGCATGAAAACCACAGCAGCTAGAGTGATGGAGGTGATCCTTGGTCTTACTTCCCTCGACATACACATCAAGGATGTTGTTTTGATAACCACGACAAATCTACGTAGCATCCGGTGAACTGAGACGTAACTTGCGGCGTGAGGCCCTCAAGGAGGTTCCACTGCTGCAAGCCAATATGGATTCAATTTCACCGCAATATGCCTTTCACATGCCCCACAAGGTAATCGTTAAAAATAACATACAAGACCCATTAGAAAAAGTGCAATTCGCATCTGCACAGATGGGTCTAAATCCAATGTAGGCTCAGGATGTGGATTTATTGCAGATCCTTGAATCTAAACATTAAATGGGCGATGGACTGCTCAAACAAAGCTCACTGCTATCAGCATTGCTGCAAAAGAGATTACCAAAAGGAACACCACAGGTAATAATATTTATATCCTCATGGATAATAAACAAACATTACTAGCCCAGAACAAACCACGTATTCTCTCAGGCCTAGTATTGGAGTGTCACCTGGCCCTAATCGAAGCCTGTAACAACAACGTGGTCATTTTAGGCCGGATCAAGGGTCACGGGAAATTGAAAGGGAACCGTATTTCTGATTCGTTCGCCAGGAAAACAGGCTCCCAAAAATTCTTGGGACCTGGAACTTTCATTGGTCTGGCGGCATCAGCAACGGTTGACTTATTAAAGAAACACTCCCTTAATACATTTAAGGGTAGATGAGATGACGCGGAAGGCTGCAGGCTTGCCAAGCAACTGTTACAGTATCCGGACAGCAAAGTAGCTAAATAATACGTGACTATGAATAGCGACGGGTATTCTGACTGGTCACTGCCACCTACGAAAATACCTCTACAGGCTGGGTCTGCCTGACCCTCCGTTTTGTAGAGGATGTGAACAGGAAAATGAGACTGTCTAACACATTCTTTGCGAATGTCCGACACTCTCTCAATTTAGGTTTTCCGCATTCAACGATCACAGGCGAACACACGCAAGTATAAGAGAGGTTACTTCAGGCGACGTTATCAGCACCATCAAACAAGTAGGTTGGATGACGAGCTAGAAGGAATTCTGAACATCAAAAGGATGCACAATGAGCCAATTGTGGCCTAAATGCTGTTGGGTCGCACACCCTTCAAATTCTCACAGATACAGACAGATTATACTCAACGTTAAAAAAACACTTTTTACCATTCACCACTTATTCAAGTACTCTATCAAACTTACATCAATTCAGATAGAGTCCAAGGGAAAAACTTTGAAATCTACCCTAATTCTCCTTGAAAATATTCAGGAATTCTTATTGAAATCTGCGATGGGACATACACATTAAAAACATAATCGCCAATTTAAGATCGCTAATACCAAAATTTTCAACAGAATTAATTAATATAGAAAGAGGAGTCACACAAGGAAATGGATTATCAACAGTACTATTTAACATTGAACTGGAGGAAGTGATACGAAACAGAGCAACAAAATAATTGCTAAAAGTACAACCCAGATAATAGGATATGCGGTCGACTTAGTATTGTTAGCAAGAGACAAAAAAGCCCTAAAAATGTTGAGCAAAGAAGCAGAAACCAGAGGACTGACCATTAACCAAGATAAAACATAATGTATGGTCAGCTGAAGACGAGATATTGAGAATGTGACAGAAATAATAGGTCAAAAAACTATTTAAATAACAAATATGTTTAAATACCTGTGAGTAATGGTGGACAGTAAAACTGAAAGAGGGATAGAGATAAACGAGAAAATTAAATCAGGCAATAATCTATACTGGAAGTACCAAACATTATTAAAACATAGAATGCCAAAATAAAAATGTATAAAACAATGAAAAGACCAGTAATAACTTTCGCAGTTGAAGTAATGAGCTAAACACAGAAAGACGAAGAAAAACTGAGAATAATAGAAAGAAAAATATTGAGAAGAATCCAAGGACCAAAAAACCATGAACCACGAAATAAGGATACATAAAAGCACAGAGACTAGGATGGTACGGACATATACAAAGGTAAGATCATCCATCCCTGTTAAAAAAAGTCATGAACTGGAAGCCAGTAGACGGTAGACCGAAAATCTGGTGGGACGAACAAGTAAATGATGATCTGAAAACACTGGGAGTAACAAATTGAAGGAAAATAGTGAGAGGCAGAAAAAAATCGGGAAATATGGTAAACATGGCAAAAAACTACACCACTCTATAGAAGAGGCGAAAGGAAAGAAGAATGGATCCACCGCGAAAAAAAAAGGATCAGAAGAGCTCACCAAGAGCGGCCGATACTCCTTAGAAGGAGATTAGGGCCTATATCATATAATACCAAAATTTTAATGTATGTAATAGATTCTGTACAATAAAACAACTGATCACAATGTATTATGCATGTATTAGTTCAGTCTCAACTTTCATACGAAACTGCAGCCTGGGGAGGACTAACAAAAAACTACCTTAATAGAACTGAAACTGCTCAGAAATAGATAATGAGAATCATTTTAGGATACACTTTTCGATGAAGGTAAGGTTTGAAAAGAAAAAATGTATTTCTAAATTATTAAAAACTCTTCAAAACACATAAATGAAATTTTCACGTTCTGTACATTCGAATTGTTCAGGTAAAAGCCGTACATATTTATAATGAACTGACTAAATCGATTTATAAACAAACAACTTAACCACTATTTTTGGTCAAGAAGGTCCATAGCTTAATTACAAGTTATTCTATTATCTCTTATTCGCATATTGTTTATCCTCTGCCTATAATTCCCATAATTTCCTTGTTTTTTGCTTAGTTGGTTTCTATCATCCTCTTAATTTGTTTTGTATCCTAACCACCTCATATCTTGTGCTCATACTACATTGTTTATAGAGGGTTCATCATATACATCGCCAATGTCTTTATTTGCTTTCCTTTCCCATACTTTTTTTTATCATATGTTCTTCTCAGAACTCTTCCCTCGAATATATCTAGTGCACAACGCCCCTTTAAATTTAGTTTCCATGTTTCGCAAAAGTAAATAGCCACTGGCTTTATTATAACAAAGCTTGTCACCAATTGTTACGTTTTGAAACTTATACTTACCTCAAGATATATTTTATTTTAAGATTTCAAAAATCAATGTTTCGTTACATTTATTTTTTCCACTACAAGCAATTATTGCGTCTTCTAGCCAACTGAGAAGTTGAATTTCTCTATTAGTGGTCAATAATTTATTCTATTGTTAACATAGGTCAATACTGGACAAATTCAAATATTTTGAGTAACTAGGGATGTAACAGAAAGCTCTAAATATAGCCGCACAAGCTTAGTAAGTTTCCAGTCAATCTTTGTTTACGTCAAAATGAAGAAAACGTAGTGACCTAAAAATTATAAACAATTTAAGAGGAGATTCATTCATATTGAGGCCGCGTCAATTTGAGTCAAATATCATGACACAAGTCACTATCGCGTTTGTTTAATTATTCATTAGTGTCCATTATATTTGAAAAAATACATATTTGTGACATTATTCTTACGCCAATCCTGTCGTAGGTTATTCCTGCACTCGAGCAACAGTAGTAGTCTGGTAGTTACATGATGAGATGAGATTAGTGATTGCATTCAAACTGATGGACATATAATGCCCGATATATGTTTGCTGGGCCTGTGCCGATAAGCCAGTACACCGATCACTATTTATTAGTGTGCGCGTGTTTTCAATGTTGTTTTCATTTTGTAACCACTTATACGACCGAGACCAAACGATTAAACGTCCAACTAACAACGTTTAGCGGTTACAGGTCACTACTTAAAATTTAATCTTATAGTGTTGTGAACAATAATAGGTAGAGACACGTGAACACAAGTTGAAAAATATCAATTGCTGTTACGACGGTTTTTACGAAAATTGTACAAAAATTAGAATTTGATAGGGGATTTTGGAGAGGTAAGCAATTACCCAAAGAAATAACAAAGGGCGAGAATCCATCTATCATGGCATATCATGAGACAAAACATCTCTAGAATAATAAACACACCATATACCTATAACAGCGTATGCAACAACATAAAGCAGTGAAGTAAAATGCCCACAGATGTTGACTATTACTGCAAGAATCGCGAGATGTGATAAAGTTAGAAATGAGAGAACTAGAGACATTGGACACGGGGACAGAAAAGACGGGAAAAATTAGAGACGCCTAGATTAAGTTGGAGGGAGGTTATCGATTACGATATTAAAGAAAGAGATTTATAAGGAGATCTATGGGAAAACAGTGATATCTAATGAATTGGATCCTGATAACTTAGTCGTTAATACAATACACTTTCTAAGCTCCACGTAAAGTTTTGTAAACATTTTTAAGGAAATATGCCGATTTTTTTCATACTTCATTATTATATTATATTATATTATATTATATTATATTATATTATATTATATTATATTATATTATATTATATTATATTATATTATATTATATTATATTATATTATATTATATTATATTATATTATATTATATTATATTATATTATATTATATTATATTATATTATATTATATTATATTATATTATATTATATTATACTATACTATATTATATTATATTATACTATATTATATTATATAGTATTTATTTGTTGACAATTATAAGGGTATTAATAACATTACCAACCTCGACTGGAGACTCTTCCTCAGGTAGTGGCATTCGGCCTCAGTTAAAGTATTTTCGTAGCTAACTCTGGGATGGGGTGAACAATGGATATTAAATCGGACGCCACCAGTTTTTTAAGCGATAATAACTTTAATTAAACGAAAAAAGGTTAAAAACTGGAAAACCTTATATTTACTTTAATTCAACAAAACAAAATACTGAAATATTTTAACGCGATAGTACAAGTTAATATAAATTGCTGAAAATCAAATATCAAAGGTGTTAGCAAATTATATTTATTCATAACTCAATCAGATAATCCACATTAACGGCATATCCAAAATACAAGACGTATATACAATAAAAATCTCCAATTCTAAATTTCCATGAATTGAATATAAGACAAAGGACTTAACTTGGAGAGGTTCTGGAATTATTCAGCTCTCAGCTAGGTCCTAGTGTATGGAGATGTGATGTTTAATCCATCTCGGCCGGTTTCTTGTTGTCTCTAGTGGTGTTGTCTAGCCACCTAGGGCCTACCTAGGGGATGCAGAGCTGCGGAAAGAAAAAAGAATGAGAAAAAATTGAAGGAAAATTACTGGGAAGGAAGGAATAGATAGAGCAGATCGGAAACTTATGCTTCAACACATAAAAAACTGAATCTAGTTTTTGAAATAAAACTAACAGAAGGTTGTTCTATCCTATTATTAAAAATTTTCTTCTAGAGAATATGAAATTTTTCGGAAATAGCAGATGTGTACCTACATCTACATTGTAGGGGATCTCAAAATCAGTCATCATGCCAATTGGTCTATATGTGTTTAAATCAATATTTTCTCTCTTTTTATGTAGTAGGATCACGACTGCGTCGTTTAATTGTGTTGGTATTTGTTCTTTTAGGCTTGTTAAGGGTTGGAAATATGAAAAGGGACTAATGGACTGTATTTCGAAGAGTTAATTAACAAAAAAATAGCACATCATCAACGCATAAATAAAAACAATATATAAGGCTCCTACCTGATGAAGCTGTCTTGCCGTCGTATCCAGGCGCCTGGGAGGGTTGACGATGTCGTTTTTGGTACACCCCTTTTGACCGAATCTCGTCCAAACAATTTACCGGTGTTTGTATAAATTAATGTTTACCGTGCGAAGGTCGACAAAGTACTGCCCTCTGGGCACGTCGACGGTTTATCAATCATGCGCCAATGATGCGTTTAGCGGCAAAATTGAAAATAGAAGTGATTCCTTAACAAGGCTTTTAAAAAAATTTTAAACTTCTGTTTGTATTTAATCTGTTCGGTTGATTTTATTTATTTTTTAAACACCTTAGTTGTGCGTTAATTTTGTGCATTAATAATTGCATTATGACGGTTTTCTACTCGTTCTAACTGGTCTTCGCTTACAACTTTTAATACATTGTCGTACTTAAATGAAAAAGACTATTATTGTCTACTGACATATGCTGGAGTCTGCTGGGTGCCACGGACATGTGACGGCTTTCCCTTTATGATACTTTACACGTGGATTGATATACATTAAGGTAATTCGACATATTGTGAATTTCTGATTTTTTCTATCTTGACATCTTTTACAGGCCTGATGATGGCTCAGTGAGCCGAAACTAGTTGCCCCTTTCATATTTTACTAATATATGCTGTAGTACTGATTTTGAATTTTACTTACTGCTATTTACTGCTATTGTCGTACTTATTTCCTCATTTTTGCCACCATTCCTCTACTGGGTTAGTCCTAGGTATATTCATAAAATTATGTAATTTAGGAAAACTGTTTAAATTGATTTTTTGAATCTTTTCATTCAAGAAATAACTCCAATGGTTTCATTTAATTATTCTTTCAAGTATTGTTTTGAATAAATTATGCACCGGGTTCATTGATT
Source organism: Galeruca laticollis (assembly GCA_963921935.1). NCBI lineage: Eukaryota > Metazoa > Arthropoda > Insecta > Coleoptera > Chrysomelidae > Galeruca > Galeruca laticollis. The sequence continues at coordinate 159,705,647 of OY998175.1, read as the reverse complement.
CCGTTATAGGAAGGCGAAAGTATAAGTTCCGTTATGAAATAAATTAAAATATGTAGATGAAGATACGGGTCCTAAATATCATCTAATTTTATTTTATAAAACAAGTATGTTTTTATTTTTTTTCTCATAAGTTAAATCGTATGTTCCGGTAAAAAAAGTAAAGTAGGTCTATACGACGACTCAATAAAATCATAAAAAATTATACGTGTTAATAAGAAAATGATAGTATCACGCGAACAAGTGTCTTTTCGCCTTATTAAACAACTTAATTATACAATAAAATGCAGTTTCATGCTGAATTAAAAAATAATTTGTATGACACCGGATGGTGTTCTATATATGGGGGGTATACAAAAAGAAAAATGTGAGTGATGAGTTTTGTTTGTGTAGAGTCAGATCAATTTATTTTATTCTAATAGAAACAATAAACATAAATCTTACGAAAGATTTGGCCTCACATTTTCTAGAAAATGGGAGATGTGTCACCAGTAAATCATTGAGAAAGAAAAAATGGCTCTTGATAATACCAATTCAAACATTGGCCCGATCGATTGTTGGAAACGTGTTAAATGTAAAGTTTGTGAATTTACATCAACCCATCAGTGGTTACTATAAAAATTTACGATACTTTGTCTTGAGAAGTTGCCTTCTTCATCTGGAAACAGAAAATTGGCAGTCAAATTAATACAGTAGAACCTCGATAACTTAAACCTTGATATTGTAAAAACCTCTATAAGTCAATACATTTTTCTGTTCCCTTTCCCACAGAGCCTAAAACCTCTTTTACTTAAAATACTAAGCTTCTTAACTAAAAGGAATAATTTCAGTAACTTCAATAATGTTTTGATGACTTCAATAAGTTAAAGCATCAATCAGAGAATCATTTAAAAGAAATACAGGTTGGCAAATTAATTTTGGCAGTTAACGATGCACAAGGTAACGAGGGTAACACAATATTTTGAATTTGGATTTAAACATAATAAATTGTGGCACATGTATAATGCTATATAAAATCGAGTTTACAAAACAAAATAACATTAATGTGTTCTTTATTATTAATTAAATGAATAAAGAAATAAAAACCATTAGTTTTTTCTACGAAAATTGGGGTTTTTTGTACAGAAATAATTATTTATTGCTTCAAAAACCATACGGGGAATTCTATAATTGATTATTTTATGTGATGTAAATAATAAATAGATTCCAAGAGACATAAACTTCCACCTTTACTTCAAATTAATGTCTTTTAAGTGATTTCTTCATAATATTCGTCATTGAGGTTTATTTGTATATAAATTGGAAGTCAGGTAGATTTTGTAGATAAAGCGTACAATATGATAAGGATTGTTAAACGACTTTCAAAATTTAACAATGGCCAACAATTTTTCCTATCTGTTAGTAGTAATAGTTAATGACATACCTACCTGTTAAGCTTTCTAAAATTGTTATTCTTAATAATATGTAGTAGATAATAATGTAAAAATTCGGGTTCATGCATAATATATTAAAGCTTTTTTGTGGTAGATATTTCTATTTTCATATGTAAATTTTTGGTATTTTTAAAAATATTTACTTTAAAATTAGAACATCCCTTCACACTTTTTACAGAGTTAGGACTGGGTGCCGTCAATTATTGTTTATTTAGAACTGTATACAGATGTCCTACAAATATTATATTACTCTTGTGGAATTCATCTCTAATATCTACAATTTTGTAACACGTATTTATATTTTTACATTTGTTGCGTTTAATGTATTCAGTCATGCCGCCTACAAACAAACCATATAATGAAAAATATGTTTTAGATGTACAGGGACCATCAACAGTAAAATAATGATGTGCATCTACAAATGATTCTTCAAAATCACTTTCTATATCAACTTCATCATCCTCGCTATCTCTGTCTTCGGCCAAATTAATAATAATACCTATTATCTACAGCAGAATCTAAAAGTGGTTCATTATTCATAAATTCATCTTCAACCTTTTTAACATGGTCACATCTAACTTTCCAATCATTTGCAGAAAATGTGTCAAAAAATTCATTACAGAATTCTTTAACCTTTGTAAAATTGAAGGTAACATTTCGTTTCACCACATATTCTTTAAGTGCCGCCCAAACACTTTCGTTCGGATTTATGTCCGGGTGATAAGGGGGTAGCCTTAAAACTTGCAATCCATGTCGAATAAACAATTTTATATTGCGGTTTGTACATTTTTGCAACGTTATAAAGATACGGTTTTAACATTTGTTCACTGTAATATATGTTTCTTTCAGAAAGCCAGTTTTTCAATTGTTGTTTAGTCCAAACAGTATTAGGTAATTTTTCATTTAGAACGTTGTGATATGGGGCGTTATCAATTAACACAACAGTGTTTTTTGGTAGGTTTGGAATAAGTTTTTCTTGTACCATTTCTCATAATTTTCGTACGCCATTTCATTATGATAATCTCCTGTTTTTGACTGGGAGTTCCACATAATACCAGCATTAGATACAAAACCATTTTCACTTCCTGCATGCACAATGATGAGCCTATTACCTTTTGAAACGGGTTTTCTTAATCCTTCGGTACTCTTATCGCTCCATCCTTAAAGGTGCGTGTGACATGAATGAATGTATGTTTCATCCATATAAATAATAGGTTTGTTCTGTTCTCTGCAGTTTTTTTATGTTTCTTAAATATAGTAGGCGTAAATGTCTGATTTCGTGACGTTCCATTAACAAATTTCTGTTGTTTTCATGTTGGTCCAACGAACACCCAAGGATTGTATTTGTTTCCGCAAAGATTCGCGACTTCCTGCGAAGACATAACTATCTGCAAAGCTTTGGTCTACATTTCTTAACGTGGGTACTTTTTTCTCGGATATGTGATAACTTATTATGCACCTTCTAAGCACAGTTTTGCCGAATTGATCCATACGGATACTGGACGTTCTTTGTTTTTTAGTAGGCACATCAGTGTCAGCATTACTTCCTACCAGAGCTTCTTTTTTAATACGGGAAAGCGTTCTTTGGCTAACTTTCGTAGCAGCAGAAACTCGTGCAATGACCTGACAATAAAATAAGTTGATATAAATGTTGTATTAAAAGTTTTACTCATGTGTATTTTCATACAAATAAAATGAGGAAGTATTTAAATTTGTTTTCAGTGACCGTTCTTTGAAATAAAAATATTTGTCGTGGTTTTCGATCATTTAAAAGCAGTATTAAAATCAAAAATACTATATTACGTTTCAGTTCATTAGTTGTTTGAAACGATCTTCAGATTTTAGTTCAAACATATTTTAATATGACCAAACCGCAATTGTAACTGAAATCAGAAGATGGTTCAAAACAAATACCGAAACGTAATCGAGATAGGTATGAAATGAGTATAATAATTATAATTATAAGCTAAAAAACCTATTACATTTAAATAGGTATCTTACACAAAATAAACATGTGCCCTTTTATATAAAGAATAGTTATTTATGCAACAAGTGCATAAAGTGGTGCTTTTTTTCACGAATGGAAAAATTGACGGATGAGTCACAGGCATGCAAAAACCAAAAAATGTCTCCGTAGACTTAAAAAAATTCGACAATACTTTTATCAATTTTTATTTTGAAATAGTAGTATTAAAAGTACAACTGTGAGCATTATTAATTTGAAGTGAAGAAGAAGTTACATTACTATTGGTACTTGAATTGGCAACATTTAACGAGTTCAAAGAAATAACATCGTCTATAGTTGTATTAGTACTTATTGGATTGTTGGTAGGATCGTGAACATTTACAATGTTCCTTAAAGTCGAACTAGTTGTGCGGAATCCATTTTGTTTTTTATTGAGTCGTCTATGTAACCCTCCGCAACTGTGTTGGATTTCCACCCACCGTGCTTCTTTAGTTGCATTATATCACCACCGGAATCCACTAATAGAGACGCCGAAGAGCGTCGAAATGTATGCCTAGTGTAGTAAATTCAAATATGTTGCGATAAGAGAGGGAATTTTTGAAAAGGTATTGAAACCTACAACTTGGGTTTTGCATTTTCCATTTCTATACTGCAAAAAGAAATGATCTTTTTTGACATTTGTGGGTCGTTGGTTTTTATATTTTTTATAAATGTTTATCAAGTTTAATCGATTGTCAAATATTTCATCAATAACAGTAAATCGACGTTGAATATGAGTTTTTGTATCAGGTACTGTGATAATTAAAACATTTCCGGTATCATTAATATCGTTACACTTCATTTTATATAATTATATAATGCCTCACTCCGCAGAGCTCCTGCGATTCCGAATATTAAAGCAACCTGTAATATGTTACAAATAATATCTAAGCTTACATTAAATCTTTTTGCTGTCATACCATATGCATGAGATAATGATCGTCTGGAGCTTACAACAGAAACTTATTAATTTCTGCACGGGCAAATGTTTTAGATTTTTTGGGTCTATAGCCAAATGATTTATTTTTCAAATATGCAATGAGTTTCGAGTATTTACTGATGTCTACGTCGTTGTTTACCGTTAGGGTGCCTTTCAGTTTTGAATAAGTCGACCAAAGTGTTGAAAACTTCCACATTTTGGATTTAGTTTCAAAGTAAGCTAGTAACACTCTTTCTGTGAAGCTGTTTATGCCTTTTTCAGTAAAAACTGTTCCCTGTATTTCTCAGGGAGAAAATTCATAGTCGCTGCAGTTGCCGATTCAACAACAACTTCTGGTGTGCAGTTTAAACTTTCTTCACTATCACTCTCCATCACTAATAATGATACTACACTCTTTTTAATTAGACACAAAACGGATTTTCTTGAACGAATATCAAGAAATAAAAGTGTGACAGTTTATCTGAGAAACGAATTGACATGAGAAAGAAAGCATTCACAGCCCACTACTTTGATAAAACAATTTTATAATTGCGTTAAAAAATTACACGTTACGGCACTTTTTTAACGCAAAAGCGTGAAAAAATGAACTGCTACGGTACTTTTTTTCACGCTTTTTGACAGATTCAGAAATTACATTCTTTATGAATGCAAATGAATGAAAAAAAACATGAATATTATAACGGACGTAGAAAAATACTTTTTTCTACAACCTATCTTTAAAGTACCTTGTATTTCATCGGTTTGTAGCGGTTAAAGTGGTTGTTCATGGTTAGGGTGAAAAAAAGTAAAAAAGCGTTAAAAAAGTTTCATAACCTTAACTTTATTTCACGTTTTCCATAAGCTAACACAATGAAACTTAGCTGGGCATCGAGGATGGACTTCTAAGATACTTGGTTGGGCATCGAGGATGAACTTTCATGAAACTTGGAATACGTATAATTATTGTAATTTACCGAAGGAGCTTAATTAAAATATCCCAAATTTCTATTTGAATTTTTTTTTGTATAGGTCCGTAGAAAAAATAATGTATGCAACATGTGCATAAAGTGTCTTTTTTTCACTCATGGAATTGTCGCACTTTCCATTCGTGAAAAAAGTGCCACTTTATGCACTTGTTGCATAAATTAAGATTCTCTCACCCTAATGTCACTTTTTTAAATCGTTTAACAAATAAATATTTCATGTTCGAAAATCGATTTAAAAAATTTACTATCGAGTGTAAATTTGTTAAATAATTACTTACCTTTGTTAATGGAATCGTCGACTTGCCATTGTTTGCCTCTTCGGTCATGAAATTTAAAACGTTCATAATTATTTCACGACACTGCTCGCTCAACTTTTTCTGAACAACTTTACATTCTGGAGTCGCCATAACAAGTTACATACGTAATTATCCATTAAAAATTTATAATGTTCCAATGTATAATTTAGAAAATATGTTCTGATTTCGCAGCTTTGAAGGCCTATAACTCAGAAACGAGGGGTCGTATGAGAAAATGTTTTTATGTCACAGCATTATTTTCACGTCATCTACTCACTCCCGAATTTTTTGCATCAAGTCCCGGAATACGTTGTATATGTCAAAATTGTCATAACGTGCATATAACACCCTGTAACAAGGAATGACATCATTTTTAGTCAAAAAATTCATTCAAAATTTTAACCAGACGACTATATTAATATTTTTACTTAAAATTTTACCGCCAGACACTGACAATGGTCTATAAATATATAGAGGGATTCTTTCTACCAGACAGACAGATAACAGAATCTATAAGTTATCTCTCGAGAAATCAAATATTTTTATTCGAAATCTCTTTGTATTTATTTCGTTTTGTGATGTATTCATTCTAGTACCAAACAATTCGAAATGAATATAAGCATGGTAATTTTTAAGCGCAATCATTTCGATCTAGCAGTTGCGCTCTTATCAGCGCTGCATCGGGTTTAGTGTTCCGGATACTGCTGAAAGATAAGGAAAATTAAAGATCGAACGATATCATAGAACTGTACATTCGATATGGGTAGTTTTATATGCTAAATGGTTAATGGATTTTGATTGTTTAGATTTCATATTTCATATTTTCGATATGTAACCGTTTAATATCGGATTTAAAATGGGGTTTTAGAATAATGTAATGTATAATGTATATATACAGGGTAAGTATATTTAGAGCATTTCAATTAAAACTACCCTATACAGGGTGTCCCGAGACTAATGGGAAAAAGCCGGTAGCGTTTAATATTGTTAGGAAGCAACAAATAACAACTACTAGAAGACACACGTTTATTGAATTATAAAAGTAAAATGATTTTACAAAGTTCGTGCTCAACCATCTTGTATTACACTTCCTTTTACAATTACAATTACCATTTGAAAAGTATTCAACATGTTTGTTCCTTAGTTACTTATTACTAATTATTTAACACCCACCCTCAAACCTGTTGATGCACGCAGAACTTATTTTAAATTAACCTTATTAACAAAATAATGAAATTTTTCAAAAGACAAAAATTTGGTAAACATATCACCCAACTGTTCACCAGAGCAAATATATTCAACTTTCATAACAACTTTTTCAATTAAGTCTAAAACAAAATGTAACTTCACTTCTAAATTTTAACAGCTTGATTGTGCTTTGATTATCTTCAAATAATGCAATAGGTAAAGTAAAATCAACTTCTAGGTCTAACATTAAATTTTTAATATAAAGCAATTCGCATGAAGTAGCACGAACTGCTACAAACTGTGATTCTGTAATTGCTAAAGATTGCTTTTTAGAGCACCACGATATTAAACAGTAAAATAATAATTTAAAATAGTGTCCGCTAACCAATTAAACTTAAAATTACTATTAGATTTTAAAAAACTCTTTAAAAAAAATTAATGTGTTAGTCAGATGCGTAATTTTGGAATTTACCGAAATAACTTATACTGAAACAGGTCTTGTACCCAACATTACATACGTGAGAATGCCTAATAACTCCTGATATGGTAAGTTAGTATTTACACTACTATCATTATTTCTTTTTAAACTTAAATTCTTTTCTATTGGTGTTTTGAAGGTTTTAACTTGTTCAACATTATATCGTTTAACTAAGTTTTCTATCGATGGTATTTGATCAATGGTTATGATTTGTTTTTCAAAATCTCTATAAGTTTTTATTCCCAAAAAAATTATATTTGTCATTAATTTTATTCATTTTGACTTTAAATGACTTGAAAACCTATCATCATTACAGCCTATTAGAATGTCGTCTACATACAAAAGTAAATGGCATCTTGTATTTTTATCAAAGAAATATAATGGTAATTATGCGCCAAGGTAGAAAAGTGAGGTATTATTGTCAAGGTCCATTAAAGACCGAGAAGCGACCAATAAGTTCCAGAGGAGGAATGTCAATAAGGGCTTCCAATGATGCCATCCACGTGCTGTTCATTGCTCCGATAATCAGAGGAAAGCTTGGGATCCGTATGCCTCCCGATTTCATTCTGAGTATCGTCATCAGTACCTCTGCCCTAACAAAAAGTTCCAGAGAAGGGAGGTCAATAAGGGCTTCCATTGATGCCGTCCCAGTGCTATTCGTTGCCCCGGTAATCCCGAGGAGATCTTGTCTTTGGATTGTAGTTCATTTATTCTCTACTAAGGACACTTCTGTCCTCAACCAGACTTTCGTTCGATAGGTGATCGTTGACCTAATGACTGTTGTGTACAGCCAGTATACCACCTCAGGTCGTATTCTCCAGGTTTTGCCTATAAATCTTCTGCATAGCCCGAAAAGCCTGGTTGCCCTGGTTGTAGTTTTTTCCAGGTGTGTCCTTCAATTCATTTCAGCATAAAGTGTGACTCCCAGATATTTCAGTTCTTTAGATATTTCTAGTTTTTCTCTGCCTTCCGGATGAGAGTACAGTCGTATCTTAACGCTGCCAGTTATTAGTTTTTGCTCGATATTTGGTAGAGGAGAATAAAATAAAAGATTTTGAAACATCGAAAGAAGAAGATATTATAAAAATCATTTGTGATTACTATGAGAAGCATCGCCATGAGTGAAAGAAACCAGCAGGACTTTGATGGAGCGCCTGATATGCCTAGCAACATTAGTGAAGAAGAAGAAGCATGATACAGTTATGATGCACTGTATAATTCACCGTATTAGCATCGAAAAACTTGCCGAAAGACTTATTGTATGGCATGAAATTGGTCATAAAAATGGTGAACTTTGTTAAAGATAGTGCAAAGCACAAGTATTTTTATAGAGTTATGCACAGAATTAAACACCGAGTACGAGACAACTACTTTACCATACTTATGTGCGTTGGCTGTCAAAAGGCAATATGTTGACTTGAGAGAGGAGTTGAAAGTATTTTTATTGAGACTAAAATGCAATATTTCTTGGAACAACTGAGTGAACCAAGCTTAGAGATGCAATTCATATATCTAGTGAATGTTTTTGGTCACTTAACTAGTTAAACTTACAACTTCAAGGATCTGGACGCGAATGTTTGGAAGGTGTTAGTAATATATTTGCATTCGAGGTCAAACTTTGCGCGTTTAAGTGTAAGATTGATCACTGGATAGGCAAAGTTGAAGAAAAAACTATCAATCTTTTGCGACTTTAAAAGCTCTTGCTGACAACGAGTATTATGCTGCTGTTACAGGTCAGGTTGTTACGATTTGAAGAAACTTATAAAGTTTTATAAATTATTTGCCATTATTTGAGTTTGAATTAAGAGAGTAAACACTTAACGCTGATATCAATCAAGTCAGTAATTCCGTTTTCAATAATCTATTAACCCTTTACAATGTTTACATTGTCAAAATGTCAAGTACAATAGAGGTTGACCTTGACTAAGAGATTTCGTCTGTTCCAAAATTTTCAAATTAACATAATTGTGCCTACTTTGGTTAATATTTAATTGATCAATTGATCCCCACTAATTCCCTAGTTAAGAGAACTGACAATATCATAATAATCTGCACCCCAACTTTTGCCCAACATCTCGAAGTCCTACGCGAAGTTCTGAAAAGAACTAGAGCAGCAGGATTAACATTGAATAGAGATAAATGCAAGTTCTGTAAGGATGAGTTGAAATATCTTGGGTACGTGGTAAACGCTTCTGGGCTATTGGTTGATCCTGATAAGGTGGAAGCTATAATACCTGTCCCTAAAAACGTAGCGGAGGTCGGGAGGATCGTCGGATTAGCTTCTTGGTATCGGCGCTTTGTGCCAAATTTTTCCTCTGTTATATCACCTATGACCGCTCTTCTTTGTAAGAATGCGAAATTCGTCTGGAACGAAACTTGTGACAGTTCTCTTAACACCATCAAAGAGCACTTGGTGTCTGCCCCTGTCCTGTCATGTCCCAACTTTCATATCCCTTTCTTTGTTCAAACTGATGCATCTGATTATGGCTTGGGAGCAGTGTTAAGTCAACTTCAGAATGGCGACGAGAAAGTCATTTGTTATCTGTCACGCTCTTTAACTAAGAGTGAACGAAAGTTCAGTACAACCGAAAAAGAGTGTTTGGCCGTACTTTTTGCTGTGGAAAAACTGCGACCATACCTTGAGGGTTCTCGGTTCAGCGTAATAACGGATCACTATAGCCTGAAATGATTATATGATATTAAAGACCCAGTTCGACGAATAGCTCGTTGGGCTCTTCGTCTACAGCAGTACGATTTCGACATTATACATCGGAAGGGAAAAGACCATGTGGTTCCTGACACGTTGTTTCGGTCTGTCTCTGTTCTGGATGAAGTCAGAGTTGATGCTGGTGTAGAAGAACCAATTACTACCGACCGGTGATTCCGTAAAATGTGGAAGTGTGTTAATCTAGATCCTTCTAAATATCCTTTATGGCGGACTGAAGGTCCTAAACTATTTAAAAAAGGAAGAGTTAGCTTTACCACGTATCTTGATGGCGCAGAGGAACCCTGGAAGTAGTTCCTAAACCCGACCGTCGAGAGGTAATTCGAAATCACCATGATCCACCTACTTGTGGACATCTAGGAGTATACAAGGCCGTTGGTCGTATAACGCAAAAATACTATTGTCCTAAACTTCGGGATGATGTCGTCCGATACATCCGAAACTGTGTTGTTTGCCTACAGACCAAACCATTACAAAAGGTCCAGCAGGTCAGATGTTAAGTAAAACACCAACTGTGACAAAACCCTTCCAGTTGCTGAGTCTAGATTTTATCGGTCTCTTGCCGAGGACAAGTGCAGGATATTCATTCATATTTTCAGTATGTGACTGCTTTTCCAAATATGTCTTACTTTTTCCTTTAAGATCAGCGACTGCGGCAAATATGGCTAAGGTTTTTGAGGAACGAGTCATCTTAATCTACGGTGCACCACGTAAAGTGATCACCGACTATGGAGCTCAGTTCCGCAGTGAATTGTTTCGAAAACTTATGTCAGGATATGATATCATTTACAGCAAATTATCATCCTCAGACCAATCCCGTGGAGCGTGTCCACAGGGTTATCAAATCCATGCTAACCGCCTATATATCTGATCAACATAATAAATGGGATAAGGTGTTGTCCAAAGTGGCGTGGGCGATACGTTCCGCTCGGCTCGAAGTGACCGGATTTACACCTAATTTTCTTATGTTTGGGCGTGAACTAAATCTTTCTGGTAAAACTCAATTACCCGTAGGTGATTTTATTATGATCGATCGCAACCGCAATAACCCAGCATTAGACCAGGCTGCAGATATTTACAAGGAGGTGTCTAAACGTCTAGTAACGGCTTACGAACAGAGCAGGAAGCGCTATAACTTACGCCATAGGGAGGAGAAATTATGCGTAGGTCAAAGAGTTTGGAAGAAGAATTTCGCAATATCTGATGCGACAAGAGGATTTACTTCAAAATTTGCCAACATGTTTGTAGGACCATATAAAATTAAACGCATCGTGTCTCCGTGGACCTATGAACTGGAAAATGATGCTGGGAGTGACTTGGGTATCTGGCACGCCAAAGACCTCAAGGCTCATCCACCCGACAACGCTATGTCTCACAAAGAATAGATTTTTTGAAAATTGACTGTCTCGACCCTTACTTCGTGGAATATGCTCATATTAGTGTTTTTAAATGAAACTCAAGGTCTCTAGTTAATTCCACAATATAGTACAAGTTATTGAAAATTCTAAAAAATTGACAATTGTTTCGATAAATCAATATCATCATTGATTTAGCTTAGTCAAAATCTTTTCAACGTGATGCCTACAGATAATTCTAACAATATTCAAGAAGATACTATAGAACTTCACTTCAAAATATTTTCATAATATTTTCAGCCACTTTTTTGTGTGAGCAGGAAATCACTACTTTATTGTTAATTAAAAACAAACAACGAAATCTGTTAAGTGCAAGCAGTGATTGGAGAGAAGCTCTTGGCAAGAAACTAAGTCCTAGGATTCCTCAGCTTGTCAAAAAAATGCAAACACAAAAGTTACATTGAAAATATGAGGTAAATTTTCATTATTTTCGACTAAGTAAATTTTGTATTTTTGATTTTATTAAAAGACAATTTACAATTAGAATATTTTTTACTTTTTGTGATATACAATGTAGCCCTACCCTTTGTGTTTGTATTACTGTTAATTATAATAGTTTCTTAATTAATAGTAATAGTTTGTTTATGAAAAATTGTTGTATTTAATCACCTTTGAATTTGGTTATAACTGAGATGTATGTAATTATGTTATGGGTAATGGGTGGTCCATGGTAATTCACTTTCAGGCTGAGTGGTCCATAGACATCTACGGGCTGGGATCCACTGGTGTAGAGGGATGCTCTTAAGCACTCCTTCTTACAAATTAATTTGTATGACTTTTTCCATGGTTTCCACCATGAATGATGCCAGACTAATTGGTCTGTAGGATTTAGCCTGGGGTACGTATCTTTCCCTGGTTTGGGAATAAACACCACCTTTGACTCTCTCCATGCAATTGGTATATGCCCTAAAACATGGCTACTGCGTAATATCAGAACTAAAGGACTCATTATGATGTCAATTCCCTCCTGCAGGAACTTGGGAAATATGCCATCTGGTCCTGGAGTTTTGTAAGAGTCAAATTAATTTAACGCCTATCTGGTGAGATGGGGTCTGAAAATTTAATTTGTTAGTTTTCAGTCGTTTTTGCCTCTTTACCGAACTTGGAAAGTACACACTAAGGAAGTGTGAATTCTCCTTTCGGCTGCTGAATAGAACCTTGTTTATTAGAAGGGGCAGGGATGAGTTGCGCGCAGCGTACCTGAATACGAGTAAGAACACCAAAATTAGGAGCCGAATTTCGCGCAACAAGATAAACACAAAATTAAGGAGATTAAGAAAATATAAAATAAATTCAATGGTAAAGGTATTTGTACATTTATTTCAGGAATAATAAGACACGGATTTTACAAAAGTTTTTAAGTCATTACATTGGTTTTATATAGATGTATTTGTTGATCTAAAAATATCTGTTTTTTCTTAGCTTTCCCATAAAGCGGTTTATTAATATTATTATTAGCGCTTCTTATTTTAATATATGTATTTGTTTGATAAGTTAAAAGTACATCAATAAAAATGAACACATTAGGATGCGAGGAATAAAAACTTTTATTAAAATGTACATGAAACGATTCACATGCGTTAGTGGAACGTAATAACACTTGATGACATTTCTGCCCATAATATGGGAGGAAACTTAGATTCCTCATCAATATAATTTTCGACCAAATAATCAGAAAATTCAGTTACTGAAATATTTTCTGGTTTATCTGGCATTAAATGAAAACAAAATATTTCAGATACTTGAAGCGGATCGACAAACGGTAGACGGAACAAATGTTTGAGCCATTTTCCAATATCTGATTTTAAATCATTATAATGGACAGATGAACCAAGCTGCATAATTTTACGATACCAGGCTTGCTTTAAATCAAAAAGGCAGCCTCTTATTTCAGATGTTGGAAAAATAGCTTTAACTGCCAAATGTATGGCAATCTCAAAATCATTAATAATTTTTATTGGATTTAATAAAGCGAACACTACTGGCACATACTGTTCATTTTTATACGCATGCAGAGTGAAAAATTGATAAAAGTATTGCACGCAATATTGGAAAGTACCGTCCATATAAATCACGTCAGAGGAACACAGAAAATTTAAATTTCGAAAACAAGAAAATATAACAATATTATTGTCAGTATCGTTGACTAGCAGAAAACTGTCCTGTTGTAATGTTTTGAAGTCCAGACATAATAACGCTTCATGTACATCTTGAATATTTTTTGGTAGAGGAAGCAAGAGCGTACGACGTGCAGAATAAGTATTCTTTCTTGTATATTCCAAGTCCTTTAACGACAGATTGCTCACCAATTCAGGACAGTTTTTCAACTCTTTATGGATTAATTTATTCGGTCGCTCAGAAATATCTTCAACAGTCTTTCTTTTCACGCTGTTACTTAGTTTTTGTCTATCGAGAGTACTATCCACTTCATGATTATGCACTAATTGACTTTCCACATTTTATTTTCGCCCACGGTATATAGTTTTGCATTGCACATTTTTGCTGTACAACGCCAATAAGTTTTGCCAGATGCCATCGTTCTACATTTTCGAAATTTTCCACGGTTTACCACTTGAAGAATTTTGCCCTTCTCACTTAACATAACTTAACACTTAATTTCCATCTTTGTTGTACTACAGTTCGAAGACAAATAAAATACAATCCGTAAAATATTTGTTGAGATAGAATTCTAATAAAACCCTCTGCCTACTCCCTACCCCCGCCAGGGTAAACTATTAGGACAGTCCCGATAACAGAACATTTATTGGCTTGTTATTGTCTTGAAATTCTATTACAACAAATATCCTATTCACGGTATTTTGGTTTTTTCCTCATTTTATTAGCACAAGGACCCGTTTGCATTATCGTCATAATTACGTATTCCGGGAATGCCAGTAATCCCTTGACGGTTACTACCTGAGACACCCCTTATTAAATAAGGTAAAATTTTAACCATTGCGCGCAACTCACCTATACCGATTAGAAGTGTCCCTTTTGAGAATTTTGTTAATTCTGACCCTTTCAGGGGCCACTTGTATATCCTCACAAAATTTCCTCCAGGACCCCTTCTTTGTCCTAGCAGCGTCTCGTATTGAGTGGTGGCGTGATTGGTTAAGACTGAGAGGTTTGATCAGAGTGGGGGCCGTGTTGGTTTAGTGTTCGGATAACTATTGCATTGTGCTGGTTTTTTGGGATTTTCTTTTTCATCATAAAGTTTTATTTTTGTATAAAATGGTTGTGTTGTGTGCAGCTTGCACAACACAACTACCAGACTTTCTAGCAAACCCTCAAAACAAGAAGATATTAATGGAAGTAATCACAACAAGGTTTGTCGCTGAAGCTATTAACGTGGTTTCTGCTGAAGATAACACCGACACTGTCATTGTCAACCAGGCAATTAAGTATGTGCAAAGTAATAATACTACTGTTGTTGTGGGAACTGATACAGATCTCTTGGTGTTATTTGTAGACTTAGGTCCCCAGAATGACGCCAAACTTTTCTACTTAAAGCCTTCATCTTCAGTGTTCCAAAGCTCTGTCGATTTTCTTACAAATAAACATGTCGAACAGCAAACTGCACACCTTTATGCCCATGCAATGACTGGTTGCTACACGACATCGGCTTTCTATCGACTAGGAAAGTTAAAAGCAGCCGACTTGATACGTTATTCGACCGAAGCTACATACAGCTCTGGCTGAGCATTTCACAAAACAAGACATCACAAAAAAATCCTTGTAGAAAGGGAAGAACAGTTTATTCTTATGTACAACTTATTACAATTGAAAACCCCAAATGAAGTTTAAGTATAAGCAAAAGTAATCGCAAAAATGTCTAAAGTCAAATTTTGAGTTAGCTAAACTTCCCCCAACTTCAGATGCCGCTCATCAACATCATGGTTTTACTGTTTCGACCCTTACTCTGTGCGATCTACAATTGTTTTTTAAATGAAACTAACTGTTTCTAAATAATTCCACAATATATTGAAAAAATGTTAAAAACTGTAAAAAAATTATAATTGTTTCGATATCACTATAAATCGTCAGAATCATAGTAATATCGAAACAATTGTCAATTTTTTACAATTTTTACCATTTTTTCAATATGTTGTGGATTTATTTAGAAACAGTTTCATTTAAAAAAGTAACATCGTTTTAAAGCCAATCATATTATCTAAAAGTTTTGTTCAAAACATTTCTTCACAAGACGTAATGATAAAAAGCTATAGGTAATTTGTTGAAGTTACTTTTTGTTTTTTTTTCTACTTCCGTTACTAAAACCGCACTTTGAAAACGGGTTTGACATGCACAAAACGACTCTTTAAATACTGGTGTTTAAAATGCGAAAAGTTACATCTCGTTTATCTTTTGTTTTTTAAATGTCAAATCAAGTGTATCTTTTGTATGTTAAATTTCATGTTCCGTGATAATTTTGTTATTATGCGTCATTTGATTTGTCAGTCAGCTGTCAGCCATCGTCCGTCATGTAATGAATATAATTCAAATATAATATAATTTTTTTTCTTCCCGCGGGCGAAGAAAAAGTATAGTAAGCACCTCGTGTTAAAAACGTCTTTAGTCACTCGTTTCACAAGGAACTCGTTCCGCTTCGCTCCACTCGTGCCTAGTAAAACTCATGACTAAAGTACCGTTTTTGAAACTTGGTACTTAATTAGGGTGACCATATTTTTCTTAGGAAAAAAAGTACAAAAATTGCAATTGATAAAAAGGTGAGAAATTCATATCGTTTAAGTTCAAATAAAGGGTAAAAAGAAATATGAATGAAATAAACGTAATAATTTTATTACATTTTAATCAAGGAACAAAATACAAAAATTAATTACTATAAAATATAAGAAAATAAATTAATATATAATTTCTTCTAATGAAAAAAAAGATTATGTACGTAGTATCTGTATGTAGTTAATTTTTCCCTGGATGGGCCTGCAACTGCATCATCACGCCTCGCATCATGTTTGTGCCAGTCGTACTTTTGGGAACCCAAAATCGCCTTTAGAATTTGCGGACTGGCCTGCAGAAATTGGAACATTTCGTTACAGGTTTCGTTAAAGTTTGTGTAGACTTTCATCACAGCTTCGAGTGTAGGTATTAACATTTGTGATTTTTCTGAGCTCCAATAAATATTAATGTTGGAGAATAGTCTCTCAATCGATGCACTTGTGCCAGGAAAACAAAAAATGAACTGACATAAGATCTGCAAATTTTTAAAATTACTTTGACTTGACCCAGTTTCTTGTATAAATTTGAATGTTTCAAGCCACCGCTCTTCAGTGCGAATGTTGTTTGAATTCCAATAGGAAATTTTATCTTCTGTGAGGTAGTTTTGTATGAGACTCACTTCATCAAACAGTTCATCTTCATTCAATACTGGACCAATATAATCTTTAAAAGCCTCACATGAACACAAAATATCGTTCCATAAAACTTTTCTTCTCAAATGTACCCATTCAAAAAGCTTTAATTCATTCAGATTTGTACTCCAGTTCTGCAAATATGTCACACAATTTGAATAAAATAACTTGGCATGTTCGATGAAGTCTTTCCGATAATTTACACTGCCTTCCATGTTTTCAGGTTTTGAAAGATATTCTCTCACTTTCATTGGTAAAAATGACTCTTTCAAACGGCATTCAAGCTTATTTTTTAGATCGAAATACTCCATTGCAGCTTCCGTTGCGCATAGTTTGTCACCCTCGATGTTTAGAATGGCAGTGTGGAATAAAGACGCAATGTTGTGTACAAACCACATCCAAATTTCGCCCGTCGGATTTTCAAAAAATTGTTTTAGAATAGTTGGGAAATTTTCAATAGACAAAAAATAAGATTTCAATGGTTCGTACATTTGTAAAATACGTTCTATTGCAGGCATTAGACTTAAGAATCTTGTTTTCGAAAATGACATTTTTTTGTACTCGACATTAACAAAATTCGCAGAATTAGTTTGTCCACTCTGTCTGTGTAAAATTAAAATATTTAAATATTTTGACAGCAATAACTTCTATGTCGAATGGTAGGATATCCGTTGCATTTTGTATGCAATTATTGAGAACGTGAGCAATACAACCAATACCAACCAGGGGTTTGCCGCAAGCAGCATTTACTTTAGCAAATAGATTATTTACTCCCTTTCGTCTCATTCCCCCAAAATTCGTATTTGTGTTGTCAGTAGCTAATCCGATACATTTCTCAACCAAATCGTTGTTTATTAACTTAGTAAATACCTACATAATTACTTAACTGTTCCGATGTTTCTCCAGATAAGTTACGTAATTCAAGCAGTTTTACTTGCACACCCTTTTCAGAATCAAAGTATCTCACCAGTAACGGAGCAATTTTAATATCTTTATGGTTTGAAGAATCTATAATGATGGTAACAAAATGTGTTTTGTGTAAATCACTCTTTAATCGCCTCTGAGATTCTTCAGCAAGAATGTTTTTTACGATGGCTTCCGATTTGGCTCGAGCTGATGCAAATTTAGGTTCAAACATATTAACTATAAGTTTTGAAGTACAATCCAAAGATCTAAAACTCTGTAGGTGCTTAACTGTGTGATAGGCGAAGGTTCCTTCCTTGGCGGCAATCAAAATATTTTCTGAACTGAAGTTTTGATTTTTAAAGAATGTTTCCAATTTATTACTTTTTGATTTTGAATTTGCAGCCAATCTATGCTTTTTCTTGGCCAGATGAGCTTTAATATTACTACGACCACTGTTGGAATTATCAACACCACTTCTACAAATTTCGCAATATACAATGAGTTGCAAAGAACTTTTTATTTTCATAAATGGATACTCTTCCTGCAAATCCAGATTAAAATTACATTTTCGCCTAGGCGGTGACATGTTGAAACGAAATTAACTTCTTTTGCCACTTTACACAAGCCAGAAATTAACAAAATTCAATGGAGTAACTGTTATTTGGCGAGAACCGGGATGAACAGAAACGTGACATAAACTATGCACCACACCATTAGTGATGGGAACCATCGAATAAAAACTATCGAATAATTCGATGGTTGCTGATTATTCGAATTATTCGATAGTCAGAAAAGTATTCATGAATATGAATGAATTAGTAGCAGCAATAAAATTTTTCGCGAATGAATGAATGAATTAGTAGTAGCAGTAAGTAAGTAACCATCGCTGTCATCGAAAATTGATAACTATAAATACCAAATTATTCATAATTCATGAACAAATTCTGTTAGTAACTAATCAATTACTAATGCGTTGCAAATTACTAATTTTTAAAATGTCTTAATTTTAAAATTCATTCAGTTTTTAGTGGGTAAGTAAGTAGCTAAATAAAGAATCAAATTATTAAATCTTTCATTTCATTTTCTAAAATTCAAAACATCGAATGTTACTATTTAAAAAAAATATGCTGTCCCAATTTATTACTGTGATCATTAGTTATCTGGCCAACTTTAGAAAAAACTATTGCTCATGGACAGACGTAGATGGCACGGACGAATACTTATACCTAAAGCACTATTGAGACTAGTGGACTTTCCAATCTGTTTCAATGGACATATCAAGACAATTTTTATCTAAATCGTAAGCTGCTGAAAGTGGTGTCGTTTGTAAGATCGTCCGTTAACTTGATGGTGAATAGTTTCTCGGCATTTTCACTATTTGAATTAATTCCAAAACCTTATTTTTCAAATCTGGGATCAAGAAAAATACATTAGCACATTTCATTACTAATTTATCCGAATCAATTCATTCGATGGTTAGATTAATTCATTTAGTAATTATTCGATAGTTCAATTTATTCGATGGTTCCCATCACTACACACCATGCCATTTTCTATCGTACTAATACAAAGTTCGCGTCCGACTCTACTCGACTGGCGCCGAACCTGACCGACTCGAACAATTTACAAATATCTAAGAACTACCTTATATTCCACTCGAGTCGATTTTAAATTACTGTCCTAAAAAGTAGTACATTTAGGTGTACTTGATGAACCTTTTAAGTACAATAGGACAGACAGCATGCAAAAAGTAAGTACTGTCCTATTAAAATGAGTACATATGGTAACCCTATACTTAATATACTATTCTGTATAAGATTAAGTATTTCGGTGCAACTGTATATGATTTTATTTGTTTATAATATTGTTGAGTAAAATAAAAAAAGAACACCTCGGTAGCATCATTAGTTTGCGAGTTTGTAAGCATATAAACCACAGTAATGCTCTTGCAATGTTTCGAAAGGGGTGGGGGTCAGGAATTTGTGTTTTTATAGCGCATACTTTATATACTAACATCTTGATAAGTCAGCTTTCCCTTAATTAGGTGCGACACAAAACATTTATTGACTGGGTTATAATTCATTTTTGTCCCTTTTTAAGAAAACTAAAGAACTACTTTTGTATTTCAAATACTTACCTCCTTTGAACATTCTTCATATTATGGGTACCACACGTCTTTTCATTCCAACTATTAGTTGATTTTATTAAAGATGATAATGAAAAATATTGGATCAATGATCAATATTAAAAAACCTTTTACAAAAGAACTCGTTCCCATGAATTCTTTGCACAAACACAAACATGATAGCCTATTAAAATATTTTATTCTTGATAATTACTACTGTTCCTATTCTTTTATAAAATTCACCGTTTATTTTCCTATCAACTACAATAAATTGGCCACAGCCGTTCACCTTTTTTTTTCTAATAAAAATAAATTAATCCCACCGAGAAAATAAAATGATTTTCTTATTATCCCATTATCGCCATCAACCACAAAATTTTAACACCATACAGGCTTTCCTTTATTCCCCTGTACCCCCATTCTGTCTCTCACGCTGCTCTTTTACTATCAACAAAGGGGAGAAGCACACGCTCTACCGGCTATTCGCCGGCCTGCTTCGTCTTTTTGACAACAACTGCGGTCCGCGTTTGTTGTTGTGCGTTCTGTACTGTAACAGTACAGTAACAATTCACGTGGCACAGCTGTTTTTAGTGCGAACAAGACGGGGTTAAAAAAAGTGAGGTTAAGTTTAGTGTGTACAAATACATTGAGATTAATGGGTGAGCGTTTATGATAATTTTTACTATTAATATCATTATGAACACTTATTTTTGAACAATTTAAATTTTATCATTAGTAATTAATGTAAATAGTTTGGTAAAAGTTTGAATACGAACGAGTAAATAAATAAAAAGTTTAATTACCATTATTTTGGAATGTTCTAATATAATTCACAAAAAGATGCATGATTTTTGTCATTAAATAAAGCAAAAAGCCAATGAAGCTGTTGAAAAAACTCACAAAACACATTATTCAACAATTTGTAATAAAAATGTCATAATCCGTACTTATTGCACAAAAAATTGCTACTATCTCTTCGAAATTATAGATGGATTATTATTCAATATGAAGCTATAACTTCATGATACCGTGGGTAGTCTAAAAGGTTATGGTGCAGATGTATTATACTCTACATTTAAAATAGGAATGATTTGAATTTAAGGTGGCAATTCTGTAAATTCCTGATAGGTCAGATCACAGCTGGTTTTACTCACACATATGATAAAACAATTGAGTAAATTGTAAATAAACAGTGTCCATTTTGTTATTTCTTTTTGATACTTGAAACAATTTACGTGACAGTATATTTGACTACTCATATTAACCTTTTACAATAGTAGTCGCCGAACTTGAAATTATTTATAGATTTAATTTTACTATTAGTTGTATTGTTTTCTTAGTTTTCAATAATATGCATAAGCTCGGTTACCACATGTCTATTAGCTTAATTATTTTGTAGATTGTTGTTCATTATTTCCAAACCGTATAATTTTATTATAGCTAATGTTTTATGTATTCTCTCCCAATTTAGTAACTTTTTTAGTAAATTCTAGTGGTCTGATTCTTAAAAACAGATTATAGTCGAAATGTTCTGTATTGTCAAATCTGACCTCACTGTCGAGTAAATTATATACGGTATTATAAACCCTGGTATTCAATTACGCAGCAATATTGTGGAATATGACGTCAATTGTGACGAAATTAGAGATTGGTGGGATGTTTCATAAAGTTTCTGAAATCGAAGTATGGGTTTAGTGCTATTGACAGGCTGTTAAAATAGCGGACAAATTGATTGATTCAAAATTGATGATAGGAACAGCATTTGTTTTAAATGTTTTTTAAAATTGCTTTGAAAAATCAATTAAACTTATTGTCAGAATCAATAAACAAATTTTTGAGACAGTTTAATTTATTAAATCGACCTCCATTTTCGTCTAAATATTCATCAAGTTCAGTTTATAGTGTTCTATTTTTTTTTCATGTATTGCTAATGCCGCATTAACGACAAACATTATTGGCGGCGATAATAGTGTGAAATTAAAAAGAATCACAGAAACATGATTCATACTGTTTACCACCACTATACCAACACTCACAATTACACCATCTAATTATTTCCTATTCAGAGACTGACGCAGCGGCGTAGCTAAACAGGTGCAAACCGTTGCAGTACACCGGAGCCACTAAGCTTAGGGGGCCCAAGCGCTGACCTGCAAACCCCGTTTGAACTAGCTGAAAAAAACTTAATAATATGTGAAAATGATTAAGTACACTCTATGTGATTTATATTAAATATAAAAATCAGCGCTGTACCAATTATAGTTTATAATATTACGTAAATAATCTGTATTTAATTACTAACGTTACATCTAATTATTCAAAAATTACATGATTTTTTTTACGTTTTCGTACTTGACCTCATTTCTTTTGTTCCTTATATCATAACAGGCATTTTTTCGCAGCTCATACCACTGGGTGTCATAAAAAAACATCTGGTGCCGCTCTCTCTCCAGATTGAAATGCACATTTCATTTCTGTTAATATTATGCGTCACGTACACAGTCTGCAGTAGGTAACTACTACAGACATGCCTAATAATTTTTTCTTCAGCTCTCGAACAGTTCCAAAATTTATAAAAGGCTGGTGGCTTTTCTTCAATAGGTATGTATTATTTTGTTCTTTATTTTGAATTGCTGAAAACGCTTTGAAATTACTGTAGTTTTTTTGTTCCAGCAGGTTTTTGCATATTTTTTCGCAGCGTCGTCAACAGCTTTAACGTCTTAAAATCAAACGTTGTGTGAGGTTGTGCGTTCAGTGTGCTTATGAATTTTTTTTTGCCGTTTTCAGGTTGTGTATTTGTGTTAGTTAATTATAATTATGGATAAAAGAAAGAACCTAGTGGCGTGTTTAAGCTCAAACAACACCAGGAAAAGGAGATGGTACACAAAAGACCAAAAATTGACAAATTTTCTATTCAACCATCTACTAGTAGTAACGACCCAAATATTTATATTTGGAAGTTTTTACGTTAAAAATACCGCCGCCGATGACGATGTCTGCTTGCCGAAGGTAGAAGCGGAGGTGTCGTCAACGTCATCATTTTTCGAAAATGTGAACGACTTGGGAAACTTCAAAGACAAAATGTTAAGTGCGAATAAAAAACGCCAAATTCCTAATTTGGGGCATCTGCAGCCTTTAGGCCGTTTTCCGATGGACGCCCACCAAAACAACAGGTGTTTTTCGAAATCATACTACTTTTCAACTTCTAAATATGGATCAGTTCATCGGTTTTGGCTCTGTTATTCTAAAATACTAGATGTTGCGTACTGTCAACCCTGCTGGTTATTTTCTTCTCAAAGGAAAAATATATGGTGTACAGGCATTCTTCTCAAAAGAAAAATATATGTTGTACAGGCATTCGGGATTGGGGAAATTTATCAGAAAGAATTAAACCACACAGTTTTGCGAATGGACATGTATAAACTTTAAAAATTATACTATTGACAAGGAACTTGAAGATGAAATTCGTAAAGAACAGTCATTTTGGAAAATGGTTCTTCGAAGATTATTCGATGTCATACTTACCCTAGCAAAGAATTCTTTGGCTTTTAGACCACATCGAGACTTAAGTGAGGAAGGGCTCCCTGTCCGTTGTACAACTTCTTGCCTCATATGATCACATAATGCAGCAAGTTTTGAATATGCCCAAAGGTATTTTTCTTTATTTGTTAAGTTTTGTTTCTATTTCATTGATTATTTTATTTTATTCGATTAACTATTCCAAATTATACATATATATATATATATATATATATATATATATATATATATATATATATATATATAAGATGTACGAATAGTGCGTGACATATGAACAATAAGCAACGAGGAGATTAGTGGGTATTGCACGCAAATCGAAGAAGGGGTTACTGAAAAGAGTGGTAACCGCAGACATGCATGTTTCTGGCTCATTAGCCGTCATCGGTACGGTACAACCAAGAAAATATGTGAAATATGGGAGCAAAGGTGTTGAATGAAACATGAGAAAATATAACAGAATTCAGCAGGATAGTCAAACAATACTCACTAATCTCTTCGTTGCTTATTGTTCATATGTCACGCACTATTCGTACATCTTATTGTTATTTCATTAATCTGGGTCGGAAGTTTCAGACGGGAGTGTTATATGCACCTCCGTGTCTATGTTGGTTGTTGTCTCGAATATTCGAGATCTAATATTACTGACACAAATGTTGTGTTTTACTATCCTGCTGAATTCTGTTATATTTTCTCATGTTTCATTCAACACCTTTGCTCCCATGTTTCACATTTTTTCTTGGTTGTACCGTACCGATGACGGCTAATCAGCCAGAAACATGCATGTCTGCGGTTACCACTCCTTTCAGTAACGCCTTCTTCGATTTGCGTGCAATACCCACTAATCTCTTCGTTGCTTATTATATATATATATATATATATATATATATATATATATATATATATATATATATATATATATATATATATCCTACGCTATGTTCCAGTATTTGTCAAATACGGGCAAATGAGCTTAGTTTATACCAATAGTTTTCTTAGCGACTTAACCCGTATGGGATTTTATTCTATGCAAACGATTTGAACGCATTATATACCATAATATGGTTAAAAAATTGGTACTTAGTTTGATCTAGAAACAAAATTCAATTTCAGAAGAATATTACTGCAATTTTGATTATAAGTCAAATACGTGGGTTTACATTTTGACGGCAGTTTTCTAATGGCTACTCTATTTTATATTAAAGTAGATGTAAAAACAAATAAATTGTGCTTCGAACGAAGTCTGTACGATGATGTTCTGAAGCACATTTTTTATCTGAACAAAAAAAGGGATTTTTTTCGAAAATTGAATATCTCATAAACTACTATATTTTGTTACTTGACAAAAATTGTGCTTATTAAAGACAGGAAAAGGTATATTCTCTGAAAATTTCATTTAAATTGAACTACTTTCGAGGAAATAAAAAACAAAAACAAATAAAAGAGACGGGTTTTCGCTATTTTCTTGGAAATGTTGAGGTTATGTTAAAAAGTGATTTATACAAAAGTTGTCCATTTTTGCATGATCTACAACTTTTTTATTGAGCACTTTTCATTTTGGCGCTAACTTCCGCCGGAAATCGCAATAATATGATTTTCGATCCCCCAAAAACACTCTAAATCTCCGCGATCGGTGCACGAATTTTTTTTACATTTCTTATAACCCCCTTCACCGTTTACAATCGTTAAAGTGGTGTCTACAATTATATTTTTTTATTATTAAAAATATGTTAAAAAGCCTGGCCTATATTATCATTACTGCACAATGACAAGTGGGTTTGTTTAGGAAAGACATATAAAAAAATGTAATATAATACCGGCAGTCCCATTTAAAAAAATAATATTGGGGTGACATATAAACATAATAAACATCAGTTTCGACTGTTTATAACTGCCAAATATCATACATATGTGAACAGATTTCGAGAAATTGTATTAAAACATGTGGGACATCCTGTATTTACTAGTGCTATTTTCCGCAAAACTAATATTTCATCAAAATATCTAAATAATATTTTACATCAATCAATACCCGACTCATATAATGAAATATTTCCAACATAACGAATTTCAATTGAAACTCAACGTCCCCGTATCGATATCACCTCTCTATACCAAAAACATCACTTTAATTAAAACACACAGTTTAAAAGGTAAAAAGGGAAGGAAGAGAAAAAGACGACGAGAAAGATAGAAACGACTGGTAGGACGGGAAGGGTAGGGGGAGTACGAAGTCTGGGGTCTTTATAGATGGAAACCGTCGAGGCTGATAAGCGGTCCCCCAGCGTTCAAGCAGAGTTTGTTTATCAGTTCCAGGCTGATTGATGAGTTGTGATAAGACCCGGTCCGGAGTCTTATCAACGGCATGCATCGGTGCCGTATACCCCCTCCGCCTACCCGCTATCGACGCTTATCTCTACGGCAATCAGACTATATGGCTTGTATGAAAGTGATGTTATCGTTTTAACTAGCTCGACCAGCCCAAATAACGATTACTATCGAAAATGGGCGCTACAGGATTTTTATTTTAAGTTTTTTTTATTTTTAGTTTTGGTTCGTCACAAAAACCACCCACCTTAGGACGTAAATCATTTTGACACTTCGGTTGTCTGTTAAATAAGACGTGTCTACAAGGATAATTTATTGGGTGTTGTAAGAGTTTTAGGAACTTGGCAAATTATTTTCTTATTGTTTCCAACCTTTTTTAGTACATTTTTGTAATTTTATTGAACTTGAATTATACGTCAGTTAACTTTCTTGTTGTTCCAAGAACATTGAATTTAATGACAGTGTTATTAAATCTAAAGAAAATGTAATTTGTAACGAGTTCACTTAACAATTAATCTAAGATCCGGACATAAAGCTGCACCTCTCATCGTTTTTATTGATGAAATATGTTTTTTTTTTAATAAAATATATAGTTAAACAAAACCTGGCGTGTTATCTTGGCAAGGATATTTTTGTTTAAATTTTTTTCCCATTCTCATTATTTTCCTTAATTAATTTGGTAGCAATCGAAAGCATATAGAAAATGCCACTGTATGATTGGAAATCAGGTATTAGTAATTTTCCTTCATTCTTTTTCCAAAAAAAATCATTAATGTAAATTGTATTGTTAATCCAATAGTATGTGATTGACATTTCAAATCGTGGCAAGTGATTGACGGTGTGACAAATAGTATATTGTAATGTTTTCCTTATTTATTTAAACGTTTTTATACGAAGGGTGGGATAAATTTATACACACGGTAGGTTCACTTACTTAATTTATTTATTTGCTACACAATTCACTAATTATATACACAGTATATTCACTTAAACTAATTTATATAAACACTTAACTAATTTATATTCACTTATTTACTGTTTGCTATCTAGGTGTATTCTTGTTTATTTCACGAAAACACTTTATCAACTAAACTGAACTCTCTATGGTCGGTCCTTTTATATATTAGTTCCTTTTTTAATAGATAATTCTAGATTGCGGTTTACACAAAAACAATTGGTTCTGGCGTTTTGTAGATGAGACTGGTCACAAAAACAATGTCTAGATAAGATAGTTACAATCGTAAACAATTCTAAGAAATCCCTGGGCGTCCGCCATAATTTTAACTTTCATACATAGCTTAGACAGAGTCGGATTTAGGGACTATACCAGTGTGCTGTTTCGTAACATTACCCCCTCCTTAAATGGAAGTTCCTTCTGGTACTTTTGTTTAGCCGAGACTGGATGTTTGAATCGGCAACTGGCCCCATTTCTACACTTTCCGATCTTATGGAAATAACATGGCACCGTCTTTATCGGATACTGAGAACGGGGGTTGTAGCTGGAAATTAATATCTGGACACCGGTATCTCGAAAGATAACCTCTACCATGTTCCTGACGACTCGTCAATCCAACTGGTTACTCGCTATCTTAGGCATAGCTAGTTTTTTCACCCTGGATTCTAACATATGGTCTCGGAGGTTTCGAAGTGCTTCCCACACATCGCGGTAGGTAGATCGATCTTGAAATTCATTTTTAGTTACCACGTAGAAGACGTACCGCGAATAATGTTTCAGTTTCTTGCCAGGGGCTGGAATCTAGTCTTCAAGTTTTTCTAATTGCCCGAACTTCTTTCGAAAGACGGTTGCCAACCCTCGTTCGTTCTTGATACGGGCGGGGATGTTGTATGCCAGTGAATATTCTTCCGGGAGAGTGAACAAATCTTGTCGTTGTTCTGAAGTGACTCCATATCTAGCTTTCCCGGTACCTCCATAGGCGCCCATAAATTCATCGAAGGTAGGGTCAGACACATCTCGAATATGGTTTACTCCTTTCTCTAGGTCATGGTCTCCTTCGAATGGCGCTAGTCGGTTTTGGTGAACTACTTTTGATTTTCCGTTGGGGATCTTGCTTATGCGATAAATAACATCTTGATCCTTTTCTTGATTAAGTATGGACCTTCCCAGGATTTTTGTAATTTTGGAGAAAATCCTTTTCTCCTCGTCGGGTTGTGTAACCATACTTTGTCCCCTTCTTTAAAACCGCCTTCTGTGGCCTGCGAGTCGTACCGACTTTTCATTCTGTCGCTGGCAACTTGAAGATTTGTTCGAACTAATTCATGAATATCGTCCAGCCTTCTTCTCAATTGCATCACGTAGTCTTCTCCTGCTTGATCTTCTCCAGGCTGACAGCCAAATTCCAGGTCACAAGTAAGCCTCATTTCACGTCCAAACAGGATTTTAGCGAGTGTTTCACCCGTGGACTCATTGACGGCAGATCGATAAGCCAATGCGAATAGGGAAAGATTCTGGTCCCAATCTCTCTGATGGCTGGATACTCCTTTGGACAGGTATTTTCCAATTGTCCTGTTCATTATCTCGACCATTCCATCTGAATGTGGATGTAATGCTGTTGTCCTGGTCTTCTTCATTCCCAGCTTCTCGTAAATCTCCTGGAATAGATGACTTTCGAAATTTCTTCCCTGGTCGCCGTGGACTTCCAAGGGCACTCCATATCGGCTGATAAATTCTTTCACCAATACATCCGCAACAGTTGTGTCTTCTTGGTTAGGGATAGCGTAAATTTCCACCTACTTTGTGAAATAATCCATTACAACCAGTATGTATTTGCCACCATTTTCGGTCGTCGGAAATGGTCCAGCGATATCTAAAGCAATTCTTTCGAAAGGGCTTCCAACATTGTACTGTTTCATGGGTGCCTTTCTCTTGCGATGTGGTTCATTACTCGTAGCACAAGTCGTACATTTCTTACACCAGTCCCTCACATCATCGGAGCTGTTCATCCAATAAAACCTCTCATGAATTCGCTGGAGGGTTTTCTCCACTCCCAGATGACCTCCCGAAGGACTGTCGTGTAACTTCTTTAGTACTTCAGCTACTCTTGTTCTCGGGATAACTAGCTGTCTCCTCATCTTGGAACCACTGAGTCCAATACGCCTTGAGCTTCGGTGAAAATCTTGACACTTCTTGCCAGGTAGGTCGCCGATTTTCTTCCTTCCACTGCCGAATCTTCTTTAGGCAAGGATCATTCTCCTGGTCTTCTCTGGTCCTGGTGGGTGACCATTCTTCATTGACTACTGTAGTTCTTGAAACTGCAGCTTCCCTAGATTCCGCCTTGTTGCAGTGGGAGCAGTCTGTTGGGCACGGCCGTCTGGACAGGGAGTCGGCATTTCGGTGACTCATACCAGCTCGATGCTCGATGTTGAAATCGTACTCTTGAAGTCGTTCAATCCATCTAGCGATCTGGCCCTCGGGATTCTTGAACTGCATCAACCACTTGAGAGCTGCATGATCAGTCTGGATTAAAAACTTCCTACCATAGAGATAATGGTAAAAGTGTTCCATGGACTTCACTACCGTCAAAAGTTCTGTTCTTGTGACGCAGTAGTTTCGATCTGGTTTGGAGAGGACTTTACTGAAATATCCCAGCACTCTTTCTTGCCCTCCTTGGATCCGTGAGAGCACTTCACCAATTCCTACGTTGCTTGTGTCAGTGTCAAGAATAAAGTCTCCCTCTGGTAATGGATATCCTAATATCGGCGCCGAGGTTAAATGTCTCTTCAAGGTTTCAAAAGCCGTTTGAGAGTCTTCGTCCCATTGGAAAGTTCTTGCTTCTTATGTAAGTCGAGTTAGAGGCTTGGCAATATCTCCAAACTTCCTGATAAATATTTTATAATACGTGCAAAGTCCAAGGAAACTCCTAATTTGATGTTTGTCGGTTGGTTGCGGCCATTGCTGAATGGAAGCAGTTTTCTCTGGATCCACCGCCACTCCTTCATTGCTCACTATATGACCTAGATAGTTGATTCGGTTTTGGAACAGCTGACAATTCTTCGGGTTTAACATGAGCTGGGCAGCTTGGAGTCGTTTGAATACGTCTTCCAAATTCTTCAAGTGTTCGTCAAATGTATTTCCCAGTACTACGATGTCGTCCAAATAGACCAGGCATGTCTTCCAAGACAACCCTCTCAAGACATTTTCCATGAGTCTTTCAAATGTCGCAGGCGCATTACAGAGCCTGAATGGCATGACGTTGAATTGCCATAATCCAGATCCGGTGGTAAAAGCAGTCTTTTCTTTGTCTTCTGGGTCCATTTCCACTTGCCAATAACCAGACTTCAGGTCCAAGGTGGAAAACAGTTTGCTGCCGGCCAAATTATCTAGCGTATCGTCAATTCGAGGCAGAGGATAGCTGTCTTTCTTCGTCACGTTGTTAAGCTGGCGATAATCCACGCAGAATCTCGTAGTTCCATCCTTTTTTTTTGACGAGCACTACTGGAGATATCCATGGACTAGTAGATGGTTCTATTACTTTTTTTCTGCTATCTCTCGAATTATTCTTTCAGCTTCCTCTCTCTTCGCTCGTGGAAGTCTTCGAGCTGATTGCCTAATTCGCTTAGCATTAGAAGTATTGATTTTGTGTTTGACGGCTGATGTTCTTCCAGTCTTTTCTCCTTCTGGTACGAATAGGTCTCGATACTGCAATAGAAATTCTCTCATTCTCATTTTTTCAGCTCGATCCAGAGATTGACCAGCTACTGATAACATTTGTTCGAATCTGGCATTAGAATTGTCAGTGGTCGTTGTTTGACGAACTATAGACGTCACTGGTACGCAGGATCCAATCATGGTTTCCTTATTGATGGTAACTGGGTAATCATTCACGCTTATCACACGTACTGGGATTTCTTTTGCCCACGAAACCAATCCTTTTTCAATTAGTACTCCTTTGCCAACTTCTTCGTCGTGGTTCCTTGGCTCCATCATAACCGGTGTACTTTCCTCCATGATTCCCTGTAGCCGTGCTACTATCATGGTTTCGCTTCGTGCAGGTAGAACAATATCTTCCTGTACAGCTGCCAACACCGCGCTGCCTTCATATGGATGAAGGAATACCTCCTCGGAACCCACTTTAATGGTTCTGTTTCTAAAGTCTAATTGGAAACCGTGTACATTCATTACGTCCATTCCCAGAATCACGCCTTCTTCAATGTCAGCTACGATTACCGTATGCGTGAACTTTTCTGCGCCAATTCCCAATTGGATTTGTGTCTCACCGTAAACGTTGGCACTCTCACCTGTGGCAGTCCGCAGTCGCAGTCTCTTTGGTAAAAGCTTCTTCTTGGAGTTTATTAGTTCTGGTCGTATAATAGTTCTAGTTGCTCCAGTGTCTACTGTCAGAGTATATCTCTTGCCATTCACTCCTCCATCTACATATACACTGTCGTTGCGACATCTGAGCGAAGCTATCAGTACGAGAGGGTCTTTGGAACGATAATGGGTCGGTGCTGCCCCCTCGTAACCGACCCGTTCTAGTTTTCCTGTGACTGGGGTTCTTGGTTTGCAGGAGTCCTGTGGCGCTTACATAAACTGCGTACATGCCCTAGCTCGCCACAATTCCAGCATCTGTTCTTTCTCGGCATCTTGTCCATCATACTTTTGATCAAGCTGACGATCTGGCCAAACTTGTCCTCGTCGCCTTTTTCTTGGATGGTCCTAACTTTGTTGTAACCCGAAGCCTTCGTTGCTGCTTCATATTCAAGAGCAGCTGTCAATGCGTCAACTAATATTTTGGGATGAGCTAAACGAAGCGTCCTCTGCATATCGGGGTCACGTAAGCCATCAATAAAGGCCTGAATGCCCAGACATTCCATCATGTTCTCTGGTGCTGACGGATAAGCAAATCGAACTAGTCGGGCAATGTCCACTTCATATTCTTGAAGGGATTCATCACGTTTCTGCCTTCGGTTCTTCAGCTGAGATTGGTACAAATGTTCTAGATGTTCATGACCATATCGCATCTCCAACCTCTTCTTCAGCTGCTCGTAGTCATCCGTTTCTTCAAGTTGTATCGTCCGTAGTACATCTAAGGCATCTCCCCGAAGCGCGATAGTTAAGTTCACTGCCTTCACTCTATCGCACCAATTATTCACTCTAGCGGCTGCTCCAAATTGTTTCACATAATTGGTCCACGACATTTTTCCATCGAACGTTGGGACCTTGACTAGGTTAAAACTACCAATGTCTTCTAACTTAGGGTGTGTTTATGGCTTGCAAGGTTTCGTTTGCTCGGTCTTCTTTTCTTCCGTTGGCGTGTCTTGAGACCTTATATCTGTCATCTTTTTTTCTAACTCCTTGATTTTCTCGTCCATCGTTGTCATCTTATTCTCAATCTTCTCATTCATCGTTGTAATCTTATTCTCGATTTTCTCGTCCATTGTTGACATTTTATTCTCAATTTCAGATTTTAAAGACGAAATTTCATTTTCAAATTCAGCGGCAATGTCGTTTTTCATTAATAAGATATCGGCAGATATATCGGTCTTCAAAGCAGAAATATCGTTTTTCACATTTGTTGAAATCTTCTCTTCCATGGCAGAAATCTTCTCGTCCATGTTAGCCGAAATATCATTCTTTATAGTAGAAATATCGTTCTTCATATCAGAAATATCGTTTTTAACATTCGTTGAAAGTTTCTCTTCCATGGCAGAAATTTTCTCGTCCATGTTAGCAGAAATATTAGCAGAAATTGAGGAGATTAAGGTGGAAGCCTCGTCATTAAATAAAACTGTTTCTGGATCAAAGCCGTCATTTTCCAGTGCCACTTTAAGTCTTTCTACTAATTCACTTTTCTTACCGGATGTTTCCAACTCACGATCTTCCAATTCTGCTCTTAATTCCGTCACTTTCAGATCACCTAGTCTCTTGGCCATTTTTACGTAGCAATTTATGTATATTATCCCACTTCTGACACCAATGTAATGTTTTTCTAATTTATTTAAACAGTAAATGGGTGAGATAAATTTATGCACACGGCAGATTAACTTACTTAATTTATTTATTTACTACACTATTCACTAATTATATACACAGTATACTCACTTAAACTAATTTATATAAACACTTAACTAACTAATTTATATTCACTCATTTACTGTTTGCTATTTCGGTATATTCTTGTTTATTTCACGAGATCACTTTATCAACTAAACTGAACTCTCCATGGTCGGTCCTTTTATATATTAGTGCCTTTTTTACTAGATAATTCTAGATTGCGGCTTACACAAAAACAATTGGCTCTAGCATTTTTTAGATAAGACTGGTCACAAAAACAATGTCCAGATAAGATAGTTACAATCGTAAACAATTCTAAGAAATCCTTGCGCGTTCGTCATAATTTTAACTTTCATACATGGCTTAGACAGAGTCGGATTTAGGGACTATACCAGTGTGCTGTTTCGTAACAATATATTATTATGTGTGTGGTAGGATGAACGATAACAGCTGCAAATATACATATAATTTTCGATCGCTATTTAATTAAATATTCAGAGAGCCATAATCGACAAGAGTTTGATGTTCCAGCTGTTATGCATCCTTCACATACCATTGAATTCGCAATTAAATTATATATTATTATATTATAATTACGATTTTTTTGGAAAAAGAATTAGGGAAATTACTAATACCAATTAACCCGTTTCCACATGATTGGTGGGTATTATAGCACGTGAAAAAGGTAGTCAATCACACAGTGACATTTTCTATATGCTATTTGCTTTCGATTGCCAGAAAAAGGAATGGCTGTAACTGGCAGACAAATTTAATTAACACTCCGATGGACGACCTAAGCCCATATCCATACACGAGATCTATTGGAACCAACATAAATATAACAAATTTACACCCCAAGTTTTTTGGCATTGTAAAAAAGTTGTTTTCCATAGGTTGATCCGGTCAAATCATGAACAAATTAGAGACAAGCTAAAATTTGGCATATAAGTTTGTTTCGGGGTTCTTAAAATTCCACCAAATCCCACCGGCAATCCGCCCTGCCTATCACTCCTAAACAACCTTCCAAAGGAGGGAAAATCGGACTTTTTAGTTTTTTGACAATATCTTAAAAACAACGCTATTTACGAAAAAATAAGGGAATGGAGAAATTGAAGTACATAAAATGTCCTGTAATATCGCGTTGAGTAGATGTAATTTGCGTTGCCAGTGGCGGAGATACGATATTTTTAATAAGGGGTTATTTTGTGAAAATACTCTGTCCATTGATTTTACTGTTTTTTACAATACATATGCCTAAAAATCTATATAGATATTTTGGTATATCGATTGTGGATTTCTTGAAAAAATTTATTTAGAAACAAGGAATACGGTTTACAATTCTCTTAAAAACGATTACAATTTCTCGCTAAATCGTTCAACTTCACTCCCGTCACAGTTGTCAACCCTTCTCAACTGTCGCACCTCCTTATATATTCATTTTAAATATTCTAGAATGTTCCAGAATGACATTTCGAACATACCAGAATCATCGATCGAACAATCCAGAACATTCTATTGCTATTCAACCTAACTGACGTATGACAACTCAATAGGGAAAGAAGAATACCTAACCTAAAATTACTTCACAGGGAAAGAATACCTAACCTAAAAGTAATTAACAGGGGAAAGAAGACTATCTAATTAACTTATTACTGCCACTGTCATTAGAATGCCATTAACGGGTTCGTTACACTGCCCCTCCTTAAAATAATTCCTCCTGGAATGATTCTGCCCTGAACTGGATTCCTGAATTCCCTATTTCGAAATCTTAATTTGTTGAATTCATTCTTCTCTAGGATGGGTTCCCTTGAATGGCGCCAGACGATTATGACGGACGACCATAGGCTTTCCCCTGGGAACTCTAACAATCCGATATATGACGTCGTTAATTTTCTTCTTGATAGTGTACTGTCCTTCCCAGTTCTGTTGTAGTTTGGGACACCGGCCACGTCTTCGCCGAGGGCTGTACAGCCATATCAAGTCTCCTTCTTGATAATTGGTCTGTTCTACTCGGGCGTTGTGGTACCTCTTCATCCGGTCACTGTTTATTTGCAGCTTGGTACGCACCGTTTCGTGGATATCCTCCATCTTCCTACGGAGATCTTCGACAAATTCTTTCACAGCCTCATATTCACCAGGCTTGTAGCCTAACACCAAGTCGCATGGCAGTCTCATTTCTCTACCAAACAGAACCTTAGCAGGTGTTTGGCCGGAATATTCATTAACAGCTGATCGAATGGACATTAGGAAGAATGAAAGGTGTTGATCCCAATTTTTTTGGTGTTCTGACACAACTTTCGATAAATAGTTAGCTATGGTGCGGTTCATTCCTGCCACCATTGCATCAGACTGGTAATGCATGACAGTGGTCCTGGTTTTGTTAATACCCAGCCTTCGACAGACCTCTTGGAACAAACTGCTTTCAAAATGTCTTCCTTGATCCGAATGTAGCTCAAGACGCACCCCAAATCGTTTGATGCATTCATTTACCAGGACATTGGCTAAGGTGGCAACTTCTTGATTGGGAACAGCATAGGCTTCAGCCCATTTTAAAATATAGTCTACGAAGATGTATTTGTTCCAGCAACACGAACACGTCCGCAGCAATCCTTTCAAAGGAGATTCCAACCAAGTCTTGCTGCATTTCAGTTCTTTTTCAAAGGAGCTTCCAACCAAGTCTTGCTGCATTTCAGCTCTTCGCCTTCGAGTAGGCCCATTGCTTGCTGCAAATACGGTACATCTTCGGCACCAATCTTTGACGTTCTCTTTGAGATTCGCCCAGTAAAATCACTCACGTACCTTCTACAAGGTCTTTGTCACACCGAGATGACATCCTGAGCTATTATCATGAAGCTGTTGAAGAATTTCCGTAACATTATTTCTAGGAACTACCAATTGTTTCTTTGTTTCCATTCCGTCAGAGTTTTCGACCAGTCTCACTAGAAGTCCATCATCTAAGGTGATCGACTTCGATTGTGCCAAATACGTTTTAAAAACGGGAGGATACGCAGACACTTCGCGCCACGTTGGGCGCTGGTCTGCTCGCTTCCATTCGCAGATCTTTTTTAGGGCAGAATCCCTTTCGTGCTGGTCTTTCATCTTCTGGTTTCAGTCGTCAGGGGTTACTTTAATCGGTACATTTATCCCCTCGTGTTCCAGGCGCCCACAATGGCGGTAATCTAGTTGGCATGGTCTCTGTGAAA
Source organism: Galeruca laticollis (assembly GCA_963921935.1). Classification (NCBI taxonomy): domain Eukaryota; kingdom Metazoa; phylum Arthropoda; class Insecta; order Coleoptera; family Chrysomelidae; genus Galeruca; species Galeruca laticollis. The sequence goes on along the minus strand of OY998175.1, from coordinate 159,669,725 downwards.
GGGCATCAACATTGCGGTGCCTTGTACCAGGTCTATGCTCGATTTCAAAGTCGTATTCTTGTAGTTTCTTGTGAATGTATAAGCTGCCCGTTTGTTGTTTGATCATTGCCAGCTTACCATGGAAAGCTCTTTTCGATGATATATGGTCCATGTCGCCCTCCAGGAGTCGAACCGTTTTATTTTTCCTGCTGTTGAGGATTGTCTGTTACGCGGGCAAGCATTTCTTATGTGACCTTTTCACCGCAACCCCAGCATCTCACGGGCAGTCTCTTCTTTTATGCTACCACCCTCTAGACTTCCTCCACCACTTCTTTAAGTTCACTATTGTTACTAATCGCTGGTGGCACTAAATCAGGGCAGGTTATTCACCGTACACGAGCAGAGCCTAGTATAAATTATTAAATATAATAAGTATTAATTTTATACTTTTTAATATAATAAATCTTCTTTCTTGTATTGGAATGAAGGTAAACAAATGTATGACGTGCATCAATCTTTATAATGTATGAAGTATTTACTTTCGTTTATAGATACGTAATTATCTTTAATCGTTTCATCTATCAATTAATATTGAATAATCTTTAATCATGATTTTACGAATCATAAGTTTACTCTCTAAACATGAATAGGTGAATGTTCACTTAAATTAGTAGGTATTCAATAGTTCTAAGTTCTGTTGATACCACTTTTTGAATGAAGTGCTACAATTCTCACTTAAGTAAATGAAAATTCAGTTATTCATGTTTAGAGAGTAAAATGTAACCGAAAAGTGATCAACTTATATTTTTGTATGGACCGATAAAGTTATACTCGACTCAACTGAACTGTTTACGAATATCCCATTTAGGGTCGAAACACACATTACAGGACCGTTTCAGGACAGGACTACTGCAGTGTAACTGTACTATCTCCCTCCTGTGTCACGGGTCAGCAGCACTTTAAGTGCACTTCCCGAACAAGTCTGAACAGGTACACATAATATCTCACGGCTAGTCGCTAACCGTGTGACGGCCGTAAAACTGCAGTAGTCCTGTCCTGACACGGTCCTCTAATGTGTGTATCGACCTTTATGTCACAATCCTTTAGGTTGCGGAAAAAACATAACAAACCATCGTCAAGTTGGCTTCATTATTCCTCGTGTATCATGTGTTGCGATGCTAGGACCATATTTTTTATTCGTTCAAAGACCGTGTAGTGTGTATGTGACTTCGCCGCGTATTGGAATGTAAACCGTTTAATACGTTTTAGGTATCCTAGTTCTGTATTAGCAACGTTTACATACTTCTGAATAGAAATTAATTTTGATTTTTAGCGATGCTGCTACCTTCTTCTATGAATTAGTAGTATTCAAATTTCGAATAAAACTATTTTATTATTTTCGTTAGAAAATACTTTGACAAGTAGGTGGCCCATCAAAAACATTAGACGTGCATTTTTGTGCGCCATATACACTTTACTCTTTTTTTATGCATTGCATAATTTCCATTGATTGTGTTTTATAACGTATCTTTATGCTTTTTTAGCTATATTAAGTGGAAATGAATAATCGAAGTTACCAAATGCGAAGAAATGCAAAAATCCATCTTTGTCGAATATTTTGTGAACTATTGGGAACACTTACACCATAATTTTCATAAGTATAATGTTATCTATATTATTAATTCTTAAAATGTGATAAGAATCTCGGACACATTACGTTAAGCAAAAAACAATGATTGACAGAGAATAGTGGAAACACTTTATTTGTAACGTCGATTTCTGCCTTTAAGATGTAGCAAATGATAACGGAAAGATTTTTTTTGTAGATAATCAATCATTCGAGTATTTGGTACAGCTGACTCTTTTCTGACTGGTCCGAAAGAATAATAGGTTTTTAATGTTCCTCTCTAGTTAATTACCTACTTTTCAAATAAAATTTCTATGGAATACGAGTATGTACTAAAGAACAAACCGGCTTTAGAAAGTGCTCCAGTTGACCCTGATGAAAAAACAAATTTTATATCCGACTCTATATGGCGTTTATAGACATCTAAAATTCTTTTGAATCAATAACTAACATTTACAGTGTGTAACAGCCAAATCGAATAAAGCTTCAGTGAAATCACGTAGTGACAGTATGCAATATGGTTCCAGCACATTACGAAGTCAATGTCCGGCAATATCCCCACACAATCTTTCCTAATTGCTGGATAGGGAGTATAGGTAGTATACAATCCTTCTTATCCTCATTTACAAATCTCAAACAAAGACAGTTACTTCTTCTTCTTCTACTTCTTGGAGATCTGTCGATCTGTTACTTCTGAAGCTGCCTCTGCATCTTTTCCTGGGAGGTGGATTGCCAGCTATCTTTCCACCTTTTAGGTGGTCTCCCGGGAGGTCTTGAGCCGGGCGGGTTGTTTTCTAGGACTATTCTCGGAAGTCTGTTCTCGTCCATCCGTCTTACATGGTTGTACCACTGCCTCTTACGTTGTCTTCCCCATCTCACAATATCCTGTATCCCGCAAAGACAGTTACAAATTGCAAAAACAAGAAGATCAATGGACAAATGGTACGTGTGAAACTGATTGGCAGAAAGGGAATCGAGTGGATAAGAGATAAAACGAAAGTGAGAAACGTTAAAGAGGAAGTAGGGAAACTGAAGTTTACTGTTTCGACCCTTACTAATATTAGTTTTTAAAATGAAACTAACTGTTTTTAAATAATTCCACAAAATATTGAAAAAATGTTAAAATTCTAAAAAAATGTTTTGACAATTGTTTCGATATTGCTATCATCGTCAGAATGACAGAAGTTACATTTCATGTGATGCCTACTTGATATTTAATAATTATTTTTGGCTATAACAAGAAGGTATATGATATTACAAATATTAAAGCTTAGATATTATTAGCCCTATGTGGATATCCTGGATATCTTTTGCCCATTTAAGATCAGTTTTACTGTGCAATGATATAGAAAACCAGGAAAACTATATCTCCTGATCTTTATAATGAGGGGAAGTCGAATATCGATAATTTAAGATATAATGTAAAAAAAGCAATAATTTTCACAAAACATTGTTATTTTTTGTATTAAACATAAACTTTATTATCTTTAGAACATAATAACACAAACAAATCCTTATATCTTAGTCAGAAATAAATGTAAAAGAAAAAAAAACGAAAACTCTAACTGATCGATATTACCCACCAATGATCGGCTAATATCGATCATACAGGAGGGTAATATCGATCAATGTCTGTTCGCATGCTTCACACGAATCCAGATCTTCTGGCTGAGACACCCCAGAACAGGCATCATGTAGCCAATTGCCACAAGATCTACACCGCCGCCACAGGTGCCCACGCATATTGCACATAAGTCGTTCTTTTTTGTAGGCTCCGGATCATGTTGTTTGTTTTTTTCATTTGCACTTGTTTTTTATTTGTTTTTTAGCCGCTGTTGTTTTAAGTCGACTTTTGAAGTTTGTTCAACTTTCTTCTTGTCCCTCCTTTCTTCCTTCTCCTTCAAAGATGCCTCCAGCGGTGTGGATGTTAGTAGTTGAGATTTTTGTTTCTTTCTCTTAGGGCGCGGGTTTTCTGTTAATCGGGTTGTCGTATGAAAGTCTTCAAAAGATGTGCACTTTAATTGAACGGTCTTGTCTTCATAATCGGTGGTGTTATTTTCGAAGACTTCTGTTATTGCTGATGATGAACTATTACTGGAAGATGTCCTTCGTCGACACCTCTTTTTCTTTGATTGATGCACGTGGCTTCTTGTTACACTCTTCCAGTGGCGGTTTAACCTGACGTATATCTATTTCATTATATCTACTTGGTACATACGATGGGTCTGGATCTCTACTTGTTCCGTGCTTCGGATCTAAATAAATTGTTTGTTCGGAAGACTTGCCCAGTTTGCTCGCTTCTGCCTGAATATCGGAATTTGGTTCTTCTGTTATTTCAGTAAACTATTCTTCCCCAAATATCTATTTAACGGAAAGATATCCGTATTTTTCAATCCATTCAATCCTTTTTCTTTGGAAGTGATGCGATTGTACGCTTTGGCAAAGAGCTCTGCAGTGTCAGTCATCTCAATTTTGTTATAATGATGGGACTTCATATAAAGATAGCATACTTTGCTTCATGCTGTCTTCAATGAACTGAAAGACGTGACGCCCAGAGGCTGAAGCCGGTGAGAGGTGTGTAGGGGTAACGAAATAAGAAGGATTCCGTTTTCACGACAGAATTTATAGGACTGCAAGGAGGAGTGTGTAGTATGGTGGTCTAAAACAACTAACACAGGCTCTTCCGTAGAAACATTTACATATTTAGCGAAATGCTGTAACCATTCCATGAATAATGCTCCAGTGATCCATCCTGATTTTGAACAGCGGGACCATTTTTTTCCAGAGCGTTGTTCATAAGCTCGCGTTTAAAAATAAACATGGGAGGCACGAAGTCCCCTGCGGCGCTCAAACAGCACACAACAGTGGTTGTCTGACCCCTTTCGCTAGTCCAAGTATCTGCACTGTACACAGTCGCACTATCGTCAGCAAAATAGGTTATCTGGTCACTTAATTGAAACATCAGCAAGTCATTCAAATATATTACAAACAAAATTGTTCCTAATACTGTCCCTTGAGGAATCCCGCATTTAACCACCAATTTCTTTTGACTGAACTAATTGTTGATCTTTACATACTGGTACCAGTCGTTTGTAGATTACAAAGGGGTCGATTGGCCTATAGCTGGCCTTTCCACACTGCGACCTGAAAAGATCTTTTGTGTATACCCTCCATCTATTTTTGGTCCCAGAGATCAAGGCTTCTAAGGAAACCTATTATCCGATTGGGAGCTATTTTTGTTACCTGGTTAGGTCTCAAGAACAACCGTTCCAGGTACCTATGGCGTTGGCGAACAAGTACTCCGCAATGACATAATATGTGTTTAGCCGTTTCATCTGCACTGTCGCAGAATCTACATGTTCCTCTGTCCACTTTTCCCATCTTGCAGAGGTGATATCTGAGTGGGCAGTGTTCCGTAAGGAGTCCTGTGATTGCTCTGAGATCAGACTTCTGAAGCTCTAAGAGCGATTTAGCATAGCGAGCAGAATGTTGTAGCAACCTTTTTGCTTGTCTTTGGCCTGGAACATTTTTCCAGTAGGCTGCACTAAGTTCCTTTTCCCATTTCCGGACTTCTTCCACAATGTGGCTTTTAGTAATGCCACAAAACGGTTCGGGTCTGATGAAAGTAGTGCTAGCTCCTTCCTTTGCAAGACCATCGGCAGTCTCATTCCCAGAAATTCCCTTGTGCCCGGGCACCCATAACAAAGATAGTTTGTTATGTCTAGCCAGTAGCTTAAGAGATTATTGGCAGCTCCAGGCTGTTTTAGACTCATAAGTTATAGACCTTAGAGCTTTCAAAGCAGTCGGTTTAGTAGCTTTTTATTAAATTCAAACAAATTTGTGTGATCCACACTATCAAAAGCCTTAGATAGATTAAAGGTTTGTTCCGGCACACGATGAAACTAATTCGGAATTGTACTGCGTATGCGCCGTGGCAATTTAGTGTTCCGGCACCTATTTTTGAAAACTAGTAGTTACGCTGAAGTACTAATTCGATTTTCCAGCAGTTTATCAACATAGAACGGTTCGATCAGATCTTGCTCTTGAGTAGGTATTTCAAATTCTCTTTTACTTCACGCAAGCGCGGAGCATATTTCAGTTTTGTTTTGAGTTAATTTATAATAAATCAAAATCAGTACATGTACAAAAAACTTTCATACGAGACTTTGTTTTTCTGTGATTATATGTAAATATAAGGTAAGGAAATAAGTTTTTTTTCACTTTTGTATATTTACTTCAAATATAAACAATTATAAAAAGGTGCACGTTTCTGTTGAATTGTAAAATTTACCTTTTAATTTTTTTACCATTTTGAATTTATTGATTATTGATATGCGAAGGAATAAAAGTTCCAAAAGTAAGAAGAAACTGTTCCATAATACTCCGATGAAGTATTCAAAGAACAATGATTGTATCAATATTACAACCAGTTCGCCTTTTGGTATAACCACTTGAGTGATCAAATAACCAAAAATGAAGGAAATACAATAAAACTTTAGTGAAAAGGGGTTTCCAGGTGTCTGTGGTGTTATCGAGAGTACTTAGCACAGATCAATAAAAAATAAAAATTGCGTTCCAGCACCAATTATTTGAATTGTCATGCGCAGTAAATCAGTTCAAATTATGTGTTAGAACTGTAGTGGTGCCATCTCTGAAGCCGTATTGATTGCAAGAAATAAGTTTATTTTTATTTATGTAATGAATAATTCGTTTTTTTTTAAATCTTTAATTTAAAGTTATCGGTCTGTTATTACTTACTTCTGATTCTCAAACCTTTTTAAATAGTGTCTTTATTAAGCCAATTTTGAAATTAGTGGGACAGTTTCCGGATAAGATTATTTTATTTATTAAATGAGATAATGTGCTATCTATTTCGTTTTTCATTTCTTTCAAAGTTTCAGCTCTTATTTCATCGATACCTGGCGCCTTTTTGGGTTTTAATGAGTCTATGACTTTCAATACTTCATGTTTTCTGGTTAAGTACAAGAAAAAGTGAGGGATACGATTTTCGTTTTAGATGGCAAGCAGATGGTGTTGGGATATTACTTGCCATATTTTTAGCTATAGAAGCGAAGTGGCCATTAAAATAATTTGCGATTTCTTCATTTCTTTTTATTAGCTTTCCGTTCTGATTTTTAATTTGGTTGATGATTGTTTCCTTTTTATTCGGAAATATTTCATTTGCCACCTGCCAAAGAGCTTTTGAGTTATTCCCTAAGTTATCAATTTTATTTTTATAGAAGTTTGTTTATATTTGTTCTATTAGGTTATTTATAGTGTTCCTGAATGAGTATAGTGATTAGGTAACAGAAGAGAATGGGAGACATATGTATCAACATGGATAGAAAAAACCTAAATATATATGTAGACATCCAATATCGTCAGAATTATTTGTAATATTACTTATTTCAATACCTAATTTATGTTAAGTTTTATCGAGTAACTAGCTAGCGTGACGTAGACACCAAAGACGATGAAGTATATTTATTTTTTCTAGATAACGAAGTCCTGTGTTCGTATCGCTTGGATAGTAAACAAAAATTAAAAAGTATTTATCTAAATTCTGCTATTTCCCGGTTCTCAGAAAACCACTTTCAAGAAGGCCGAGAAGAAGAGTAAAGTTTTAAATATTCTAAAGTAAACTTTTAAACAACCGCACACAGAACCGCTCTAAAAGAGAGAAAATTCGCGGCGCATTATAGACAATGCCGGACTAAGATTCTACTAGATAAGATGAATAAATTTTGATAAAAACGCTATGTGAGTTCAGATATCGCGAGACTGTATAAACTCATGACGTCTAACACAGGAGCGTTTCTGATGATCCGATTTTAGCAAAATAATTGTAATTCAATAATGTTTTTTTATCTGTCACTTATAATATGATCTGTGATATGACTACTATCTTTAGTTTTGCATGCGATGATCTAGAGGACACGATTACTAAAATTTTACTTGTATCTTCAGTTAATCAAAATCCAATTCAAATAATAACGTGCTAATATTTTTTAAATATATCAGTTTATTCATCTATTTTGTTCTCTTCAAAGTAATCCTGTGTGATTTAATATGAATGAAGATTTAAAAAATGAAGAACTAATATATGTTTCAATACCGGAAACCTGTTATTACTAAAAAAAATTGATGATAAAGAAAAAGTATCTTAAAAATTAGTTTCTCGTTGAATACCACCATTTGTAGATCGAGAAACACAAAGATGCTTTCAATAATAGTAGTAATTTTATTGAAATAGGACCTAATATACAAACATTAGATAAATTGTACATTTTTTAAAATACAAACATACAGTTCCTTTAATTAAAATATTAAAATAATTGTATATTATTTAACGAGCGGTAATGTAGGTCATAACTCACGCAGATGAAGTTTGTAGCACGAGCCGCAGGCGATAGAACTGTATATTTTATTCGCAGTATATGAATTATTCTTTTCGGTATCATCAACGTACCCCTCAACCATAATTAGGTATTAATTACAGATCATATAACTACTATTAAAAACTAAGAATACACCAGTATTATTTATTAAACGTATTAACTTAATTTGAAAACGTCAAAATTATTCAAGTGACATTTCTTCCATCAATAGCAATAATGGACTGTTCCCTTTCGGCGAATCAGCTTGTACAAAAGTGCAGAGCGTGAGTAGTGAGTTATTATAACCCACGCTGTTTGTTTACAGATACTATTAATTGCTGAAAAGCAGTTGAATAATTAATATATAATTTAACAGGATTACATAAAAATGTATTAAAATTAACAATTAAAATTTAAAGTTCAGTATTTAAAATATGTTCCAGTAGTAAACCCTTAAAACTTCTCAAGTTCCGTGATTTTTTACAGCTTTTGGTAGCTTATTGAATTAATTCACGCCTTTAAAAAATAAAAAAAGTCATACAGTTTTTTTAATTTGTTTTTTCAACATGGAATACATTTTTTGACCTTAGTCTCATCATTCAATACTGTTACGAAATTACACACTGGTTTAGTCTCTGAATCCGACTCTGTTTAATTATATATATGAAAGTTGGAATTTTGGCGAAGGCGCAGGGATTTCTTCGAACTTTTTACCATTATTTTTTGTGACTATTCTTATCTCAAGACTTCCAGGAAGGTCGATTGATTTTGGGAGCCGCAATCGAGAAGTTTCCGGAATAAAAGGCACCACAACAAAGAGATTCATGGGTAATTCACGCAAAAAGAAAAAGGGCCACTGAAACAGAGTAGTAACCGCGGACATGCATGCTTCTGGCTCATTTGCCGTCCTCAGCACTGTATAACCAAATAAAGATGTGAAACTTGGGAGCAAAGATGTAAATCGAAACACGGGAAAACACCAAAACAACGGATTTCAACAGGGAAATCAAACGCTCATTTGTGCCTTCAATTGAAATCCGTTGTTTTGGTGTTTTCCCATGTTTCGATTAACATCTTTGCTCCCAAGTTTCACATCTGTGTTTTTACATTTCTACAAAATATTGTAGATTGGATCATTTTAAATGTTTAGATTGTCAGAAAATTGTTTTTGTCTCAATTTTTATTAATAAATTTCATGCTCCTGTAAAACTCTTGTGATGTTCTTGATGGACAATTTTCAAAACTTATTTTGGTGAGTCCATTGTAAATGTTCCGATGAAGGAAATAAAGTATTTCCGAAATTACAATACAATTAATTTAATAAAAAATTGTGGTTGTAAGCCCTTCAAAATTTTGTATATAAATATCATCACCAGTTATATAAATTTCAGTAAACTGGCATCCATTTTAATATACTTAGCAGCAAAAGTATCGCAACATTTTAATAGTTGTAATTCATTTAAAAACATATATAATCAAATAATGATGATATTACCCTGTATAATGAGAAATGAAAACAAATGTTTCTTTAAATGACTATTTTTTGTCCACTTTTTTACGAAATAAAAAGTTATCGATTTCGGTATTATTTCTTCAGTATATTTCAATATAGGCTAGTTGCTTTTCTACAATAAATTAGTTTCTCTAGTATCTGCACCATATTTACCAAATTTGCTTCTAGATGCCCATCAAGTTCATGTAAGTCCTAATTCTGTAAGAAGAAGGCTTCGTGAAAGTAATCAGACTCCCCACGAAGCCGCTAAAACACCGTTACTAGATGCAAATCATAAGAAAGAGAGATTAAGGTTTGCTCGAGATCATGGAAATTGGGCAGAAGACGATTGGGCCAGAGTTTTCTTCTCTGATGAACCCAGGTTTTCGTTCTTCAATAATGATCGACGAGTAAGAGTATATAGACGCGAAGGAGAGCGATATGCCCAGTGTAACATTATTCCTAGAGTGAACTATGGAGGCGGATCAGTAATGGTGTGGGGAGGAATTTCTTTGAGTGCACGTACTGAGTTGGTACTAATTCATAATAGAGATCTCACTGTTCGAAGATATATAGAGTCAGTTTTAGAACCTCACGTTATGCCATATGCCCCTTTTATTGGAGAACATTTTCTATTTATGCAGAATAAAGTACGGCCCACATTGCTATAATTGTACAGGAGTATTTTGAAGAGGTAGGAATTGATATCATGGCATGGTCAGCTAGAAACCTTGATCTCAACCCCATAGAACACATATGGGATAATATGGACAGAAGAGTTTCAGCCCGTCAAAACCCTCTGAATAACCTGGATGATCTTAGTATTACCCCATGGGAGACAACACCACAAAATATCATTAGGAATCATATTCTTAGCATGCCAAGAAGATGTCAAGATGTTATTCGTGCACGTGGTGGAATTACGTGGTACTAAAAACAAGAATTAGTGCATTTGATTATATTATTCATAAATCGAAAACTCATGTTTTTTTATTTATTTGTCTGAGAAATGAAATTTTATGTTATTTTTATTTATTAAAGATGAATATACTTTATTATACGTATTTACTTTAAATAAATACAAATATTAAAAAAAATATTTATATTTTTTGCTATCTACCATGAATACTAGATATTTCATTTCAAATACAATTTGTAATGCTTCGCCATCAATCTCAATGTGAAGTTCCTCAGAACTCACATGATATTTTTATTTGATATAATCATAGTTTTAGAATTATTATCATTCAGTTTCAATTTGTTTGTTTTCAATAATGAACAACATGGTGGTTTTCTCCATTTGAATCAAACTATTTTAGCTTATTTTCAAATACTATATAAATAAGGACATTTATGATCATTTGTAAAGTAGCTGCGAGTTTTCTTTTGTTCCAGTCTTTTTATTCAAAAACTCGACAAATATTACATGAAACTTTTTTTAAGTTATACTTATTTTGACGCTATTTTGAGATATAAGAGTGACATGTATATTAATTTTCCGCCAACCCTATCTATGAGGCGAGAAAAGTATTGGTTTACCCCAAAAAAAGTTGGAATTTTCAATTTCGTTTAGTGTTATTTTAACGTTTTTCAGCGAGAAAAACGTATTTTAAGAAAAAAAATCCCGTGTGTATGTCGTCGTCGGCCACTTTTTCTTGTTAGCACGATACAGTCTCCGGGTGTATACAAATGACCAACATTATGATTGGATATTGTTCATAGCGTCACGCAGACAATCCTATTGATTTTCAGCTCACCAGAGCCCGTACAACGGGTGCTACGGTACCTAAAGTACAACATTTTGCTCATTTTCGGGGAAATTTCGGCTTGTTACCACGATACAGCTTTTGGAGTGTATACGTTACGGTAAGAGTACGTAATTGGTAAATGTACACATTTTCCGGCAAATGTGTACATTCACCAGTTTTGATGGATAATGTGAATAGAAATTGATAAATTAAGCATTCTGTCCACTTTAACCGGAAAATATGCACAGTTACCAATGCGCCTTAGGAAATGTAAATATAAAAAAATAACATTCAGAAGTATATTCAATTTCAAGATGGGGAAAGGTGAATCCAATGATTATATTCCCTTCCCCTCCTTGAATAACTTAATTTGCTTTACAAAGTTTTGGATATTCTTGAAGAAGGGGAAGGGTGAATGCATGTTTCTTCATCGTCGCTAATTTAATTATTCTAATTCCAATATTAAGCAACTGCCAGACAGCACTTAAAAAAAGCACAATCTAACCTCACTTTTCAGTATGAAACAAAACTTTTCACTTTTACCGTTGCTTGTTGGTAAATGTATACATTTCCCGACTCAGTTGTTAAATGTACATAAAATGATTCCTAAAGCGAATTATTTCTACAATTACCAACTAGATAGGAGAAAGTGTACATTTACCGGATAATGTAAACATTTACCGACCTACATTTTTGGTAATTTCTGGAGTAATTTCGCTATGGTAGCACGATAAAGCCCTCGGAGTGTAAACTAGTAATCAATATTATAATTGAATATTTTTTAGTGTGTGTCACAGATGAACCATATTGATTTTCAGCTCACGAGTGCGAGTACAACAGGTCCTATAAATCCAGATATACTACATTTTTGGTCATTTTTGGAGAAATTTCGCTTTGTTAGCACGATACAGCTTTCGGAGTGTAAACAAGTAACCAATTATATGATTGGATATTGTTCAGTGCGTCTCACAGATGAACCCTATGGATTTTCAGCCCACCAGTGCCTGTACAACGGGTCTTATAAAACCAGATATACCACATTTTTGAATAATTTCAGTATGTTAGCACGATACAGCCTCCGAAGTGCAGAAAAGTTAGTTGTAATCTTTAAAACCGTTTATTTTTAAATGGGATAACTCATATATTTTAGAATTTTTTGTTACAGTTTTTTATTGCCGATACAGCAAACTGTTGGAGGCCAATATTGACCATTCATAATGTGAACTAATTAGGAAAAACATTTTTACTTATAATTAATATTGTAGTATCAACAGAAAGCAGTGCCTAAAGAGAAAAATAAGAGATGATGTTCAATATGACTTCTTTTTCTTTGGAAACAAACTTTTTAAATCGTTTTCGGATAAATTAATTTTCTCCTCTGTAATCTTGTCTTTCAGTTTTTGGATAGTCTGTGACATATTCACATACACTTTGCTTTTTAAATAACCCCATAAAAATAATGTAAAGGTGTCAAATCCGAAGATATTGCTGACCATTCGATAGCTCCTCTCCTTCCAATTCAACGATTTGGAAATGTAATGTCGACAAACTCACAAACACCGCTAAGATAATGAGGAGGCTCCATCTTGCTGAAACCAAATTAATTTATACACAAGAAGAGAATTTATATTATCAGAAAAGAGTCTGCCTAATTCTGAAATTAACTCTTATTCTAAAAATTGCAGTATTCTTCACCTGTCATGTTTTAATCCCAAAAATGAGGTCGAATCATTCCTGCCAACAAATTAATCTTTTCTGGATACTGCGTATGTACCTCCACCATCGAATGAGGATTTTAATATGACCGTTACCTTCTGATTTGTTTATCGACCGTACCATGTAAATGGAGAGTAGCTTCATCAGAAAATAATATTCGATTAAAAAAATACAGTACATAAGTTCCACAAACGGTTTTTGCTGCGGCTGTAACTTTTTGGGAATACCTCAGTATCGGGTGCATTTATCATATAGACATTTTTTTAAATCATGTTTGGTGCTTTAAATAGTAGTGCAACAAGAAAAATAACCGCAAGTGTCCTTCAACACAATACTAAAAGCAACTGTCTTTACCTGGAGTTGTAAAAGTGAATCCCCTCTAGCCAAACTAATTTTTTTCCTAACAACTGACAAGTTTTTTGTAATCCTCGTATCAAAAAACCCCCGTATGCATAATTTAATTATAATCGAAATATTTTATTTATGTTTTTTTAAAAAATTCAACTTTGAAAATTTATAACACAGATTGTGTTATCATTGGAAAGATGCTGTATTTATTTATAATCGTCGATTTTCACCAATTTTAGTATTTTCATTCAATAGGTTACACCAATTTTTGTTCAACTTCAACCCTGTATATTGTCTACAAATGAGGAATCGAAAAAATCAAATATAGTCAGTTATAAAAATGCATCTTTCCTCTATCGAATAGCGTAAAAAAGAAATCGGCATCTCTTGTACTTTCAGAATTATTATTTTTTTTATGGAAGCATGAAAAAAAATTTCTAAAATTATGCTTTTTTTAATCAGAATATTTGTGTTTACAGTGAAAAGTGTGGGGGAAAAATGCCACCCACAAGCGGGTAGGATCACTGGTGTCAGTTCAGTAACAAACAATACTGAAGGCAACTGTCGACCTGTAAAAGTGAATACGAGCTTTTTGAATCTAAAATAAAAAGTAATAGAGGAGCCTCCTTATGTAGGGACATCCGTAAGCGGGTAGGATCTCTGGTCTCCTTCAGTAATGACACCCGCAGCAAAAGTGTTCAGTGATTGATAAATATCTGGCTCTAAACAATGTTGAAACCAAACTACAACCACCGATAAAATAAAATTAACTGTCTCGACTCTGTGGAATCTACTCATATTAGTGTTTTAAATGAAACTGTTTCTAGTTAACTCCACAGTATATTGAAAAATGTTAAAAATTCTAAAAAATTGACAATTGTTTCGATATTATCTAAATATCATCGTCAGAATGACAGAAGTTACATTTCATTTGATGCCTACCTGATGATTAATTATTTTTGGCTAGTCCAAGAAGTGATTGTGATTGACTTAATATACGTTAATAGAAAAAAGAAGATACGATATTACAAATATTAAAGCTTAGATATTATTAGCCCTATGGGATATCCTGGATATCATTTTTCCCAATTAAGATCAGTATAACTGTGCAATCATATAGAAAACCAGGAAAACTATATCTGCTGATCTTTACAATTATCACTTAGGAAGACAGTTTAAAAGTGGAGAACTCCCTAGATTTATCTGTTCATTGACGACTTCATATTGTGGGTTTCTTAAGTGTCTTCTAATTTCCAATTCTTCAAGGAAATCCAGTTCTTGTTTCTTATCACAAATATGTAGTACTTCTAAGTCTGTGTTAGGTGTCGAGTAGATGTCTAGCGTAGTGGGATTTATCTGGTTGTTTTAATCGGCATGCTCGTAAGTGTTCTCTGTATCGGATTTCAAAATTTCTAAGGGTCTGACCCAGATAGACAGCATTACATTCTGGACATTTAAGTTTGTATATACCAGATTTCTTTAATGGTGATATTTTTGATTTTACATTTAACAATTTTGTACTTATGTTACTTTCTGTTTTAAAAGAAGACGTTGTATTTGTTGCTAAAGATATTATCTTTGAAATATTATTAGAAATATTTCCTGCATATGTAATGGTTTTATAAGTTTTTATTTCTTTAGTTTTAGAAAATATCAGTTGTAATGCCACTTTTTCCTCTTTTTTACTAATTAGTTTATTTGTCATATGTAATGAGTAACCGTTGGATGCTGCTATTTGTTTAATTGTGTTAATCTCTCTATCAAAATTACATTCTTTGTTCAAAGAACTGAAAATGCTCTATGTATCATTGAATTATATGCCGCTAGTTTATGGGACATGGGATGATTGGAAATGTATGGAATAGTCACATCAGTGCGTGTTGGTTTTCGGTGAATCAAATAATCAAGTACATTATTAACTCTTTGAATTTTTAAATCAAGAAAATTGATTGAACTATTTTCTTCAACTTCTAAGGTAAATTTAATTTTTGGGTGTACATTTTTAATGTGGTTGAAAAATATATCTAATTGTCGTTCACTACTCATAAAACAAGCTAATATGTCATCTACATATCTATACCAAAATAAAACATTTTTTGAAATATTACTTTCAAAGATTTTTCTTTCTAAACTGCCCATAAAAATGTTTGCCAATATTGGCGATATAGGGCTTCCCATTGATAAACCTTCATTTTGAATATATATCTTATTGTTATTGTCAAAAGTGAAATAATTCAGATTAATACATACATCAAATAAATTAAGTATATCTGATATTATTCCTGAATTAATATTTTTATCTTCTAGTAACTTTCTTACAAGTATTAGACATTCTTTAGGAGGAATTTTAGTGAACATATTAGTAACATCAAATGAAATAAGCTTAGAGCTATCTTGCAAGTTGAATGCTTTTAATTTTTTGATCAGTTCCATTGAATTTCTAATTGAATATTTAGATGTATATCCGTAACAATTAAGTATATTGTTAAGTTTCTTTGCCAATATATTATTAGGAGTATTAACATAAGAAACTACAGGTCAAATTGGTTTCGTTATTTTATGTAATTTAACGGTTCCATATAATTGTGGAGAATGGGGATTCTTATTCATAATGGACCTCTTTTCGTAAATTAGCTAGAAACAGTGAGTTTCATTTAAAACACTAATATGAGTAGGTTCCACAAAGTAAGGGTCGAGACAGATAATTTCATTAAAAATCTTCGATTGAAGATTTGACCCGACTGTACCAGAAGTTACAACAAAATCGTTGCAAAGCATCTCAAAACATTTGGTTTAACCAAGAATGCCTTAGAAAAGAGGTAATACAAAATTATGTGAATATAAAATGCCAAACTAAAACACCTCAAGCACAAAAAGCTATAAAATGTGCTCAACGAGTTTGGCTTAGAGAAGAATGTAAGAAATGGTTTAAAATAAGGGACTCCTTAGACAACTACATAACAGTTGTACATTATGAACTCACGTTCCAATTACATCCAGTAGAATTTGACTGTTTAGATGACAAAATAAGAGAAAGTGACAGAGTAAGTGAATGCTACAGAAACTTGAACACACACAACATAGAGTTCAATACTATAAACATCATGAAACTGTAAGTAATTACATATCAACACACTTTGCACCACGATTTGAAAACCTTTCAAACACTAATGTTACAGATAGAGAAATAGAATTATTAAGTAAAGGTTTAAAGTACAGCATACCACCAAAATTTACGAATAATATTGAACAGATAATGGCTACAGAGTTAGAAATAGCTTTAAAACCTAATTCAAATAATTTTCTTTATGATAAACTAAAAATTGCCAATTTAATCAAAAATATTGAACCTTCAAAAGTTAAACGTCAATAAAAAAATAACATTACAGTTTCAAATTCAATAAAAAAGGAAGTAGAAGATAATAACCTAACAGTTACGAAATCTGACAAGGGGAACGCTACTGTCATATTGACAACTAATGATTATAATTCAAAGATATATAACTTTATAGAATCTAGCGATGTAAAAGTTCTTGGAGCCGACCCAACAAAAAAGTTAGAGATATCGTTAATAATTCAAATTATCTTTTCAGTGATTACGAAAAGAGGTCCATTATAAATAAGAAACCTCATTCTCCACAATTATATGGAACCGTTAAATTACATAAAATAACGAAACCAATTAGACCTGTAGTTTCTTATGTTAATACTTCTAATAATATATTGGCAAAGAAACTTAACAATATACTTAATAGTTACGGATATACATCTAAATATTCAATGGACCTGATCAAAAAATTAAAAGCATTCAACTTGCAAGATAGTTCTAAGTTTATTTCATTTGATGTTACTAATATGTTCAATAAAATTCCTCCTAAAGAATGTCTTGTAAGAAAGTTACTAGAAGATAAAAATATTAATCCAGGAATAATATCAGATATACTTAATTTATTTGATGTATGTATTAATCAGAATTATTTCACTTTTGACAATAAGATATAATATATTCAAAATGAAGGTTTACCAATGGGAAGCCCTATATCGCCAATTTTGGCAAACATTTTTATGGACAGTTTAGAAATAAAAATCTTTGAAAGTATAATATTTCAAAAAATGTTTTATTTTGGTATAGATATGTAGATGACATATTAGCTTGTTTTATGGGTAGTGAACGATAATTAAATATATTTTTCAACCACATTAATGATTTACATCAAAAAATTAAATTTACATTAAAAGTTGAAGAAAATAGTTCAATCAATTTTCTTGATTTAAAAATTCAAAGAGTTAATAATGTACTTGATTATTCGATTCACCAAAAACCAACACACACTGATGTGACTATTCCATACAGTGCCAATTATCCCATGTCCCATAAATTAGCGGCATATAATTCAATGATACATAGAGCATTTTCAGTTCCTATGAACAAAATTTTGATAGAGAGATTAACACAATTAAACAAATAGCAATATCCAACGATTACCCATTACATATGTTAAATAAACTAATTAGTAAAAAAGAGGAAAAAGTGGCATTACAACTGATATTTCCTAAACAAACTAAAGAAATAAAAACTTATAAAACCATTACATATGCAGGAAATATTTCTAATAATATTTCGAAGATAATATCTTTAGCAACAAATACAACGATTTCTTTTATTAAAACAGAAAGTAACATAAGTACAAAATTGTTAAATGTAAAAACAAAAATATCACCATTAAAGAAATCTGGTATATACAAACTTAAATGTCCAGAATGAAATGCTGTCTATTTAGGTCAGACCCTTAGAAATTTTGAAATCCAATACAGTGAACACTTATGAGCATACAGATTAAAACAACCAGATAAATCCCACTGCGCCAGACATCTACTTGACACCAATCATTCATTGACACACAGAACTAGAAGTACTACATATTTGTGATAAGAAACAAGAACTAGATTTCCTTGGAGAATTGGAAATTAGAAGACACTTAAGAAACCCACAATATGAAGTAGTCAATGAATAGATAAATTTAGGGAGTTCTCCACTTTTAAACTGTCTTCTTAAGTGATTGTTCGTGTTTCGTAATTTGTTAACTGCTTCGAAGGACCAATGATTCACTAAACTACTTCCACTAAATACTTTATTTAACAAAAATATTTTGAGTAAATACAACCAAGTGAACTTATGTGTTTATTGCGTGACGTCTCTCTTCTCTCTGGCTGATTCGGTCTGCTTGCCCATATGCTGATCTCGCGCATGCGTCGCACACAGCGGCGCCGATATATGATTGAAGTGCTAACAGTGATAATTGTAAACATCAGCAGATATAGTTTTCCTGGTATTCTATATCATTGCACAGTTATACTGATCTTAATTGGGAAAAATGATATCCAGGATATCCCCATAGGGCTAATAATATCTAAGCTTTAATATTTGTAATATCATATCTTCTTTTTTCTATTACCATATATTAAGTCAATCACAAGATAAGTCACTTCTTGGACTAGCCAAAAATAATTAAACATCAGGTAGGCATCAAATGAAATGTAACTTCTGTCATTCTGACGATGATATTTAGATAATATCGAAACAATTGTCAATTCTTTAGATTTTGAAACATTTTTCAATATACTGTGGAGTTAACTAGAAACAGTAAGTTTCATTTAAAACACTAACCGATAAAATACACATATATCAAACCTTTCATAAGACCCTCGTATAATTCATCGTTTTTTATAAATAATGTACATACGACTACTACATCTACTAGCTACCAAAACATTTTCCAAATGTCATTTTTACCATCATCCTCCAAAAGATTTATTACGTCGTAATCTACTTGACAGTATATATGGTCATCTCAAATGTGAGTTGATTAAAATTCTACTCAAGCTTCTTACACGTCATTTGGTCGCGTTACCAGTGTTCACATGGGCTAACATCCCGACGTTAACACGTTAACATGCCGGCGGTACGTTAACATGCCGGTAGAACGGCGGCCCTTCGACATCCGCCCGGCTTTAGGCCAGTCTCATGTAGATTTAGTATTTTTAATACTCATAATAATAATAGGTATTTTTAATCTGAAATATTAGTAGTAGGGACGATTAGAAAACTTTTTCATTCGTCTGTTTAATTGATGAAAATAATTTTATACAAAATTTAATACGTTAAAAAATACATCGCGATACGCTTGGCTAAAAAAATCGTACCCAGGCTATGGATGAATTAAAATTGCACTCATTTGTTTAATAAGTAACTTATATACCAATCAAAAGTATGAAGTGTATAGAATATGAAAACGTTGGGTTGTTTATTTTTTTATTCACAAAAGTCTCATCCAGGTTATTAACGACGGTACAGTCGGAAACTGATATTTTGTTCAACATATTAATTGATTTGAGATAGTCAATTACGAGTCGGTGATCGAAGTATTTTCCAAGAAGTTTCTTCAAGTCGTCAGTAATGCTGTGCATGCCACGTTGAATATGAAATATACAGCAGTCAATTAAGAAATAATTTACACTGTCTATTACATTACACGCAGTGCACTTTGGTGGTTCGTCGTTTGAAAAAAGGTGATACACCTGGTCTAGCCCATGCGTTGGCGTGTAAGAATCATTTGCGTAAGTCGATCGCTAGTTCTAGTTTGGCACGGAAAACTGTCACTTTTGTATTTGATTAGCCGTCATTTCGAATGAGAACCTTGCCAGTCCCGATTCCACTTACACAAAACTTTATTTTTAATAAATGATTTGAGATCACTTGCAACACTTCGATTCTGGTTCGTCATTGGATATAGCTCTACGGGCACATTTGTCTGTTTTTTCATTGCTCTCATTGCCGATGTGGGATGGGATATTCCTATATCTATGAATGGGATCCATATGAAGTTGACGCCTCTGTAGTTTTCTTGAGCCTATAGCAATTCGGATTTTATCATTTTGTCAATAGGGTTTTGGGGATAAATATGTTTTAAGTTTCACAAGGAATTAAGAGTGTCAGTTGTAAAAATTAACGTGTTTGGTGTGTTGCAAAAAATTTATGCGTTGGAGGGACTTATTAAGTGCAAATTACTCAGGGTTGGAGAAAGTTTAAATTGTTTATTGCATTCTTGTCATAACTATTGGGTTGGCAAGTAAACGTCGTTATTAGTAATCTTCACTTATCTGTTAAATGTAAAAATAAAGATAATTCCATGGCGAACACTATGACATGAGGTTGCTAAAAAACTGCCCCGAATTTCAGTTGGCGAGCTTTAAAAAGTGAAATATGGGTGCAAATGATAAATCTATTCAAAATTAAATTATGGTACTGAAACGTTGTGTCTCTCTTGACCTCCAAAAGGCATTCGACATGGTAAGCCATGTCTATTTGTTGAATACTTTGAATGATTTAGGAATTAGAGGTGTAGTCTTGAAGCTTTTTCAGATTTACTTAGGAAACAGAAAATAAATAGTGAAAATAAGCTCACAAATCTGCCAAGAAAATGGTGTACCACAAGGTACAGTATTATGGTCCGCATTATTCACACTATACTTGAATAACTTATTTTCAGTTACTTCATGACATAATTTACTGATGACACTGTAATTATATACCAGGCAAATGGGTAGAAGGAAAATAAGGAAATCGCAGAGTAGGATCTAGTTGACTGGTTTGATAATCATTCATTAACAATTAACTATAAAAAACTATTTATTTCTTTTACATGCAATAAGACTACAATGCCGCAATATAACTTATTAAATGTTGGCAACACAAACTGTATAAGAAAAAGAGCTAAAAATAGAAAATATCTAGGTGTTCTTATAGATCAGCACCAGCAGATGATCATATCACTAGCGTTCTGACATATACTATTTATCACAAATATTGTCTGTTCGCTATCTGGAAATGGTATATGCACTTGTGGCATTCTTGTTAGAAGAGGAGCACCTGAAAGTTTTTTGAAAAAGTAAGAACTGATTCAAAGACGTTTCCTAAAAGTAATATGAAAAAAGGAGGTTAAAGTTCGTCCCAAGATATTTCGTTTTGACTTATGACAACATAATTGATTTAAGACCAAAACACACAGCAGGTAGCCGTTAACCCGATAACAATAGCTCAGTTGCTCAGTATCGCACTCGTCTTTACGAAAAGCGAATAGATAATGCCTAATAGTATGAGTATTTTACAACTGAAATGTTCGGATGGTAAAATAATATTTGAGACTAATATTTTCTAATTTATTTAATTATTCAGTTGTGCTTTACAAGATATATTTAGTCCGGGAGGCAGCGACACTTTTGATGTAATTATTCCTACAAAGCTGATTTTTTCTCATTTTGTAGTTTTGTTATGGCAAGTAAACGGAACGGCAGTCTGCCGCGCCAATATGGGGGCAAACATTAATAACAATTTTTGAAACATGTAAATAAATAATATGTAAATGCCTTATTCCTACAAGTATAAAACTTTGTAGAGTGGTCAAGGATACCTAAAAATGCAGTATAATGATAGTCTGCCGCGTCGGAGGGGAGGCCATCATAGGTCTACCACCCACGCAAGGTGTTCAGAAATAAACTTTTTTCACTTATTTCTACAAGGCTGAAATTTTTTTCTCATATACTTTAGTTTATAAAAGAACTAAAAAAATTAGTCTGCCGATCATATAATGGTGCAAAGCCTTGACAGACGCAATGGAATGCACAATCTCCCGAGAGCAGCAGCCGCAGCGCCGATCCGCTATAATTCGCTATGAATTATTGCATACCGGGATTAAATTAATATGTACAAACCCGCTTTTTTATCAATACGTATTTTACAATTATTATTGTCAACTAAACGTGTTCTACCTTCGATACAATGCGGCTAAAGTTTCGCTAGACGTGGCTTAAACTTTTGCGCGGGAGCTTTATTGAAGGACTGCGGCTTTAAAACTATTGTAATATTAAGTACATATAATATTTATTATAAGCTGCTACAATAATATATTAATTTCATAATTATTTAATATTTAAACCCTATATTTGTATGTTTTTTAAAATTAAATAATAAAACAATTATTTCCTTAGAGTAATAATAAACATGGAGAGGGCTATTCATTCAAAAACATGTTTATTTTTGCGGCCAACAATTCTAAACGCCGGTAGTGGAATAATGAATGAATTATAAAAAGTGGGGATGGTATTGTAGCTACATGGCCTTGGTAATTTCGGCTGTTTTTCTGACAAACCCTTCACTGACGAACCATGATAATCCAAAAATATTAAATTAATTATCTTTAAGGTTCATTTTGGCACTAAAAGTTTTGAAAAACACATCAAAACGAAAGAACTAAATATTTACTCTCTAGTCGTAATAGCGCTCGTATAAACAAACCACGTTTGACATTATTTACTACAATACTACGACCTATTCGAAATGATCGTCGATCACAGTCACTTTTTGTTATAACCATAAAGGTATCTAAGGATACAACAAATACTTGTTTGAAATTTTTATAAGAATATGCCTTTATTAAATAAAATTCAAGTATTATTAATTAATTTTAAAAATAGCGACTCAGATGCATAAATTAGTATGACTTTTTTTATTTGCATAACTTTTTAACACATTTTCAATTACACTTCTAATTTCATTTTTCCTGCAACTAAAGAGACTTTGTAAATATGGCAAAGCACTGGAAGTGTCCGCATGTGAGCTTAGATTGTGACTCAATGTTTGGGGCAAGAAAAGATCAAAACAAACATATCTATTTTATTTGTTAATCTGAGATTATTTCGTAGATTATTCTTTATTTTAAATAATTGGAAAGTAAACTAAATAACGAAAAATACAGTAAGTTACTGTTATTCGGGCAACTCAACACCAAAAGCAAACGTACAAATTTACGATGGATTTTTCTTTATACATTTAATGAAGGAAATACCAGCTACATATGAAAACATATCTGTTAAATTACTGCAAATGTTTTTGAGAAATGACGCACAGTTCGTTATTATAGTATTTGACACTTATAAATCTCCGTCGATAAAGGATAAAGAGCACGCTTTGAGAGGAACCAGCAGCAGTCGTAAAATTGTAATTCGAGGAACATCAATGCGCCCTTCTGATTTTTCAGCCGAATTAAAAAATATTACTTTTAAAGAGGACTTAGTTGAGTATCTTTTAGATAGTTGGGGACGCAAAGAAATTGCCCCATTTTTAGGCAATAAAATAGTGTATGTTAACTATAAAGGATGTCATAGATACCAAGTAATTAATGATGATGTTGTTAAAACTATTGAGCTCAGTCAATCATGTTCGAGTCATGAAGTAATAATGCTTGGTAATATGAAGTTTGTACAAGAACAAGTGGAAGTTTTGATGGACGTAGGCGTTGTAAAATCGCATAGAAATCTTAATTTAAGCTTATTGTACAAATCATTAGGAGCCAATTTGTGTGATTCCCTACCTGCCTTTCATGCACTAAAAGGGTGTGATTTCAATCCAGCTTTTGTCCGAAAAGGGAAAAAACGTACATTTCATTTGCTAAGGAACTCTGAAAAATATGTAGATGCATTGACAAATTTAAGCAAATATCCTGATTGTAACAATGCAGTATTCGAAACAGTGGAAGAATGTGTATGCCTAATTTACGGTTTTTAAAAAAAAATTAATGAATGTCGATCAGCGATGTTTTTGAAAGCTTACAAAAGTACCAAAGACAAAATTTTTCGACAAAACGTGAAGAGTTTTGATGTATCTGCTTTGCCACCTTGTCAGTCTGAGCTCCGAAAGCACCTACTCCGAACAGCATATATTTCAAAAATTTGGAGCAATGCTCACATAAAAGAGCCTTCAACATTATCCCCTCTCGACTGTGGCTGGAAAGTTGATGAGAATGGAAAGTATGATTTTAACTGGTTTAGTGACGACCAATTGCCTCAGTCAATCGATTATGTGACGTTTAGTCAACAAAACGATATAGATTCAGGTATATACATTTTGCATTTTAAGTCAATCGAACTTATGTAATGCATTATATAATAATATTCAATGATTTACTGTTATTTGCAGATACAGAAACGCTTGAGGAATCCGCAGAAATATTTGCAAATGACAGCTGTTATGAATATCTCAAAGAAAGCGATTGGATGAATAATGAGAATGATGAAGATAGCGATTACGATTTGGAAGCCGGTGAGGAAGGAAATGCCAGTGGCGATGAACAATAACAAAAATATTGTATATAATATATCTGTTTTATAAAATATTTTATTGCTACAATAAAAAAAAATTTCTCTAATAGTAATTTAATTGAAATAAATTTAATTATTCAGCGTTAAAAAGAAAAAAAATTCAGTTATTTGAAAAAAGTGTATTTTCCACTTTTATTATAGTAATATCATACTAGAAAAAAACTCGGTCGCAAACGCTTTTTCGTGATTACTATATCGTACGTTTTATAATGGTGTAAGCTCCAAAAAGTATTATTAACATTTAAATTAGGAATTTTATTGCTCGTTACGATTTTTGCAAGTTACGCGTAAAAACTTTAGCCACATTGATCGTTTAGTTGACAATAATAATCGTAAAATACGTATAGATAAAAAAAGCAGGTTTGTAGATATTAATTTAATCCCGGTATGCAATAATTCAGAGCGAACTATAGCGGATCGGCGCTGCGGCTGCTGCTCTCGGGAGATTGTGCATTCCATTGCGTCTGTCAAGGCTTTGCACCATTATATGATCGGCAGACTAATTTTTTTAGTTCTTTTATAAACTAAAGTATATGAGAAAAATTTTTCAGCCTTGTAGAAATAAGTGAAAAAAGTTTATTTCTGGACACCTTGCGTGGGTGGTAGACCTATGATGGCCTCCCCTCCGACGCGGCAGACTATCATTATACTGCATTTTTAGGTATCCTTGACCACTCTACAAAGTTTTATACTTGTAGGAATAAGGCATTTACATATTATTTATTTACATGTTTCAAAAATTGTTATTAATGTTTGCCCCCATATTGGCGCGGCAGACTGCCGTTCCGTTTACTTGCCATATCAAAACTACAAAATGAGAAAAAATCAGTTTTGTAGGAATTGGTGCAAAATTTCGGTCGCTGCCTCCCGGACTAATTGTTACGGTTGCAATTTGAATTGAGAGGTGAAGTTGTGTGATAGTCTCTAATTGAAAATATTCAAATTCCAATTGTTAGTTGTTTAATGATATACTACACAGATAACAAGTAGTATTGTTAGTTGTCTACTTTTCAGAAACCAGAAAAATAAATAATTTACTAGCTGAACTCGGTAACATAGGTGTCTCCAAATTAATTTTATTTTAATGAAAAGGTCATTCGAAGATAGTTGCTCTTCGTTATACTAAATTGGATTTGTTTAGATAATAATTTTTATTCGAAATGTTGTAATCAAACGGAGATAGTTTTGACTATGCTTGAATGAGGATTGGTAGGAAAGTATGAGTGGAAAAGGGTCAATAGGTAGTAGGAAGAAAATGAGTACGCCATTGGAACCATCAATAATTTTCATTAAACATAAAAAATTATGAAAAACGATTTTGGGAAAAAACTATCGATGGGTTATAGGAGACGTTGTAGATATTGGGGGAATTTGAAATTGATACCTGGTGAGAAGTCACATTGATAGTGTTAAAAGGAAATTTTGTAATTGGTTATCCTAATATTGGAAAGCCATCCGAAGTAGACATATTATCGGGATTGTACGAAATATTTCTATCAAACAAATAAATGGTTATTTGTAATCGGCTAGGCCGGATTTGAAATACAGTTCCCGTAAAAATGCTTTTGAAGGCGCTACAAGAAACCAACATCAGTCACACCCTTATAACAGCACTTAAGAATCTTTATGATGGATCAACATCAATAATCAAAATTGGTAATAATATATCAATGAAATTTCCGGTAAATAAAGGTCTGCGCCAAGGATGTTGTGACTCACCCACACTTTTTAATATCTATATAGCAAGAGCGTTAAATCACAGGAAGAAAAAATGCAGCGGAATGGGTATCGATCTTGGAGAAAAGTATTTATAGATTCTACAGTTTGTCGA
This sequence comes from Galeruca laticollis, assembly GCA_963921935.1. NCBI lineage: Eukaryota > Metazoa > Arthropoda > Insecta > Coleoptera > Chrysomelidae > Galeruca > Galeruca laticollis. The sequence goes on along the minus strand of OY998175.1, from coordinate 159,643,390 downwards.
TGACCAGGTCATCATAGCGAATGACAAAGAAGATCTTGAATATATGACGAGAAAACTAAATGAAGAGTATAAGAAATGGGGTCTGGAAATGAATACTCAGAAAACAAAATACCTTCCAATAGGAGCTGAACCAGGAAATATCAAACTAGAAACGGAAGAAATAGGACCATGTAGCGAATACACATATTTAGAAGTTGAATTTGATACAACAGGAATAGACGACAGAGAAATCAAAAAACGAATAGCACAAGCCAGACGAACAATAGGCTGCTCAAATGGGATATGGTTTAATAATATATAAAAATGGCAACTTTGTCTTTAGACTCATTTTGTATCCTTGTAGATACTGGCCTATTATCATGACAGCAACGTAAAGTCCCCTACACATCCGACCGGTTACGTTTCCCAATTTACATCTGATTTCTATTCTACACCGGGTAAATTACAATTTAACAAATACAAACTGAAAAGTGTAACCGACTAACAAGATAAACTGTAGTTTGTGGGACGACGATTTTATTTTGCCGTTTTCTGATGCTTCCTATATGATTAATACATTTGTCTAGTAACAAGATTAGTTTTACATAAACGAATCGTATTATTAACAGAAAACGATTTGTTATGGGAGACAATACTGACATGTATAAATCGCACCTTTTGCAATACTCGAAAGATATGATTTAAATAATATATGAACATGTATATGTATGTACCAATAGTGTAGACGCCTTGTTTCGAGATGTCCGGACTGGTGTTTTTTACCCTTATCAAAATATTATTTGACAATGACAACTTTGATATACCTACTGTAATAGTATTTTTCTACTACCGTGCGTAAAGTACGTACTTTAGACACACTTTCGAATGCGTAAAACTTTACTATACGCACTAGTGCGCAAAGAAAAAGTTCTAATTTGTATGTAGTTTTATCTAGCCTTATAAAAATATAGGTAGGTATAATAAAGAGATATTAAATTTGAGTTTTCTTGAAATCAGAGATTGAAACATATAGAATTCAGTAAAGTACATACGTAATAATTATTGGGTACTGGAAAATAATAGAATAGGGTGCATAGGTAGGTACCTATAAGTTGGCTGTGAGTGACTGACATTTCTTTGTGCATTGAATCTGACATTTAAATTTGAAATTGAGATCTTCCGACTATACCTAGGGTAAGCAAAAGTATTTATATTTAAGTATTGAACATTCTTAGGAAACTATGATGTTATTTTAGATTATTTTTTTAGAAAACGGAATAGGTAGGTACATATAATTATAAAGATGGATTCCTCTGATGATCTCTCAGGAGATTATTTTGAAAATACACCATCAAACATATTACACGTAGCACAGAATGCTTCTAATGATTTATTGCCCCAAAAATCTGTGAATATTTACGAAACAAAATACAATTTGTTTAAAGAATGGTGTAGGAAAAATAAAATAACAAAATATTCCGAAAATGTCCGAGTGCACAAATTGCAGCTTTAATATTAGTATTGTTAATAATTGAATTCGTCTGTTGTTTTGTTAATTTGTTGTAATTTTGATTAGAATGTTGATCAATAAAAGCGTTATAGTTTCTTCTAAAGAAAAATTAAACCTACATTAGTGCGCAAAGAAAATTACTATTAAACTTATGTATTTTGATAAAATTTTCGGTAGTAGAAAAAATAGTGTATGTAATTCGTGTGTAAATGCCTTTTTTCGACTCATGTGATTGTCGCATTCGCCTGCGGCTTATGCGACAATATTCATATTCGTCGAAAAAAGGCTACTTTACACACTTGTTACATAAATAACTAATTCATAACAAGTGTTGAAAATGGAAGACTTCACACGAGTGTGCAGAATTGAGTCACTAGCCGTAAGCGAGTATCTCACGCGAACGTGTGTGAAATCGAATTTTCAACACGTGTTGTACACGATATTTTTCTGACGACCACAAAAAAACGCAGAGTTAGTATTTTTTTTTAAAGTTTATGGTAAGGTTACTACAATTTTCAAAATAAACTGGTGCTTGCTTGCTTGTATTTTGTGTTCATTAGTTGATACGAAGTTTTTAATTTTATGCGTATCAGACTCACAATTGATCGTTATCGTCATTTTCATCGCAGAAATCCATCCTTTTGCAAGTTTCCAAATTTTACTGCAATTAACTAATAATTTTTTATTATTCAATATATAAATAAACGGTTCTAAAGATTAAAACTAACTTTTCCGCATTTGTGAGATGCCCTGAATAACATTCTATCATAAAATTGTTACTTGTATACACTTTGGGGGATGTATCGTGATAACAAACCAAAATTACTCCAAAAATAACCAAACATGTAGTATATCTGGATTTATGAGACCCGCTGTACTCGTTCTAGTCAGCTGAAAATCAATAGGGTACATCTGTGAGACACCTTGAAAAATGTCCAATTATAAAATTGATCACTTGTATACACTCCGGAGACTGTATCGAGCTAACAAACTGAAATTTCTCAAAAAATTACAAAAATGTCGTACTTCAAGTACCATAGCACCCATTGTACTGGCTCTGGTGAGCTGAAAATCAATAGGATTTATCTGTGAGATGTCCTGAACAATATTCAATCATAAAATTGGTCACTTGTATATACTCCGGAGACTGTATCGTGCTAACAAACTGAAAATTCTCAAAAAATTACAAAAATGTCGTACTTCAAGTACCATAGCATCCGTTATACTGGCTATTGTGAGCTGAAAATCAATAGGGTCCATCTGTGAAACGTCCTGAACAATATTCAATCATAAAATTGGTGACTTGTTGCACTCCGGAGGCTCTATCGTACTAACAAGACATGTAACGAAAAGTGGCCGACGATAACGACGACGACATATACACAGGTTTTTTTTCTAAAACCGTTTGTTCGTGTTGTTCTTGATGAAGAATGTAAAAAATTTCAACTTTTTTGGGGTAAACCAATACTTTTCTCGGATATTAGATTTAGATAGATTGGGCGGAAAAGTAAAAATTAGTATATTTTAACTTACAAAAAATTCACCCTTCACTTACGGTTCAAAAGTAAAACTTAAAATGTCATTCGGCAAAGCACTCTAACTAACATCGATAATCATCGATCTGTGTGCAAAATAAAAACATACAGCTGTCGGCCAATCAGATTTTATAGTAGTCGTCGGAAAATATTATTACGTACTACATGAATCTCAAAACATAATCTGCAAGCATTTATATAAATACTGTTTGTTTTTAATTGTTGAAATTTAAGTTGTAACTGCAATATTAAATTAACTAATACATAATACTTTTCAGTAAATTAAATGCTCAAAATGTCATCCACCGGTCTCTTGACAATAAGCAAATCGACGAACACATTCTTCTCGCACATTACGAATAACTTCCGAAGTAATTCTATTAACATCGTTTCTAATTCGGCCTTACAACTCCTGTAGATTTTGCGTTTGATTTTAAATAACCCCATAGATAAAAATCTATAGGTGTAAGATCTAGTGATCTTGTGGGCCACTCTATTGGTCCTAGTCTACCAGGAAAACACTGGTTTAATACTCGCGAACATCACATGCATAATGCGGGCACCATCTTGTTATAACCAGATACTATCATCTGGTAAGTTAGGAATGTTGGCGTTTGGAAACATATTGGCAAGGACTGGTATAGCTTCTGTTCGCAGAAATTGTAGATAACGTTCCCCTGTAAGATTTTCTTTAAAAAAATTAGGACCAATAATTGTGTCATTAATTATTCCCGCCCAGACATTGATTTTTTGATGGTGTTGAGTATGACCTTCAGTCATCTAGTGAGGATTATCCATACTCCATTATCTGCAATTTTGACTATTCGCTGAACCATTTAGGAAAAATGTAGCCTCATCAGAAAACATAATTTGTTTAATAAAACGTGGATTGTGGTTACATAAATCCTGTCAAATATCACAAAACTGTACACGGCGATCGGGATCATCATCGTTGAGTTCTTGATGTAACTGAATTTTATACGGATGGTACTTCACGCCTTTCAAAATACGTAATACCGACCGTTGAGATATGTCTGTATCCGCCGCGTGAAGTATTATGAGGATTATTTTCAACCTTAATACAACATCAAGTTTCACGTTTTCTGATACCTTAGGATGTCCAGCATTTTGAATATTTTCAACATGACCAGTTTCTCTAAATTTTTTCTCAATTTTACTGACTGTTGCTCGGCTGATATGTTTGTCTGGGTACTTAGCATTAAACAAATCGCATACCTATTGCCGAGTTCTCGTGTATCTCCACATTCTATAAAAATTAAAATTTCTATGAGTTGGGTTTCACTTAAGGTAGCCATAATCTACTTCTAAAACTTACTTGAAATTTGGTGTATCTGACAAAACGTCAACTGTTATTTCAATTGATATTAGGCAGGCAACATGATTTTTATCGATTAATACCATCTTTTTTGACGATTAACTGCGGTTGTGTTTTTGTGTAGTTCTTTAGCTTTGTCTTTTTTTTACTAAAAGGTAAAGTTTATGAAATACAGGGTGTGTACATTGAAGTACAATAATTAACAATTTTTAACAGTAGCAGCAAATTCTCAAACTGAAAAATAAAATAAATTTTTGTTCACTCCGTAGAAATAATAAATAATAATGGACCGACCTATTATGCCATTACTGAATACATTATTAAAAGAAAATGCAAATGAGGTATTATAAGACCCACATTTCAATTTTAAAAAATTAACAATTACGTTACCACGTCAGCGTATTGATATGTGTTTTAATCTATTTTCCGAATACTGTGATGTTTGTCCTATGTAAACATCACAATTATTACAATATACGTCATATAATGATAACGTTTCTGATTTTAGATTACTAAAATATTTTGATAATGTCTTATGTTCTTTATGACTTATTTCAATTCTATATTTACTGAAATAATTGGTTAGGTTAGGTTAGGTTAGGTGTTAAAACTGGTGGGGTAGGAGGTAAATTGGGTGTTTTATATTTTGATGTTTAGAATCTGTTTTGTTTGTTATTTGATATTATTTGTTTATCCGTCTTTTGAATATTTTATTTATCATTTCATCAGGATAATTATTTTTTCTTGGTGCAGTTTTTGCTTTTTCGATAGCTCTCTATCTAAATTCAGGATCTGATATCTACTATTTTCTAAACATTAAGCTGTCCTTTGCTGTATACCCAAAAATCTTATTTCCCTAAACATTTTCTTCTTATTACATAAATCTTTTGGAAATAATAAATTTAATTCAAATATAAAAAAAGTTTTAATTTTAAAATGGAAAAAATTATTTCACCTTGTAAAAGTAGACAGTTGATGTACTACACATATTTTTTTAATCATAAAAATAGCATATATACGAAAAACAAACCGAAATTATGTTATACGTAAAAAACACCAACGTTTAAAAATTAAATAACAAAGTCGATGAATTGCACATTACAAAAGTCAGTATCTGGCAGCAATTGCATATTATTTCATTATAGTTTTGACTGGGCGCCTCTGTAACTTCAGTATAGTTACCATATTTACATAACTAGATTAAAATGATCATAGATAATAATTATATAAAATAAAGTCATTTAATAAACTGATCAACCACATCAACCGGCCATTAAAAAGTAAACTGTTAGTCGAATCATTGATTCTCCTCAATTAAAAAAAGGTTTTAAGTTGATTAACAAGTACACGCAATCGAAATCGAATAAATGGATTAAAATTAATGATATTTAAAATAATCTAATAGAAGTTTCGCGTGCTGGTTCAGATTGATCGTTTCAACAATAAAAATAATTATTTATTCCGATAAATAGTTTTAATTAAACTAGAAAAAAAATTTAATACGGATGGGAAATTTCTGTAGTGTTTTATCAATTTTATTTTTTATATGATAAAATCGTTTAACCTGTTGTTGGTTTTAATGTTGATTAAGTTATAAAAAGTGACTCAAAAAATATATACTTATTCTATAAACGTTGCCTAAAAAGAAGTTTAGATGTAGTGTGTGTAAAATAAAATAATTCAAATTAACATGAAAAAGGCAAACATGCAAGAATTTATAGCTGAAAATGTTGAATTTAATTTGGGAAGTAGAAAATAAACTTTTTTCAAAATATCTCAAAAATATAACAAGAAAAAAGTCTCAAACAAAAACTGTAGAGCATCAAATTTCTTATAAACTTGTCCCAGACTACTTTTGACATATTTGCAATGGAAATCGAGATATTCACAATTAACAATAATTCTAATATATAACTCAGCCGCGTCGAATATTAAAAAAATTATAAAAAAGCGAAAAATTTAAATTTTTCAAAATTTTTTTTGTTTTAAATTATATCTAGAAAGTCAGACAGACATGCTCAAATATAGCACAAGAGCGTGCTATTAATAAGCAATTACTACTTAGCTGCATCTGTGTAAGTACCTTAGAAGCGCGGGTAGAAGAGGCGTGATTTTAGCGCGTTTCAACAGGGTTGCTTATTAAACATGCTATATAGATCGATTTGTTGATCGCTGCAGATGCGAGTGCAGGATTTTGCGCCAAAAATGTTTCGCTGAGAGACGAAACAACATTGAAATTTGTGATCTGTACATACATATAATCACTGTTTTACCTCACTTACCCGCACATAATCCTTCAGAGCATTGTATATTGCATTACACACTTCAGATAGAAATTGAGCTTTAGTAGATCTTGCAAATATGTGAAGTGGTTCCAATGTGTATAACGAATCTCCAGTTGCTAGGTATCGCAATATCACTTCCAATTTCATCTTTGCTGAAGTAGCATTTTGCACGTGTGTTTCTTGTTTCTGTATAACGCTCACAATGGTAAGGGGGTAAGCGTTGTACCTCTACTTTTTGCCATCTCATCGATTAAAAAAATTTTAAACTCTGCCTTACGCTGTCTAACAATTTGCAAAAGTTCTTTTCTCACCATTGTATCATCGAAATTTAAGGCTTTACACTGCAACCACTCAATTATCGCCGCTTTTCCCATGAACTTGTGGGAAGCTTCTCTACTAATCGAGAATGATAGCTGGCGTTATCCATTACAATAACTGAATTCTGGGGAATGTATTCGATCAGTTGTTGGAAATATTCCTCAAAAACGTCAGCCGTCATTTCTTCGTGGTAGTCTTTGGTTGAATTAGATTGAAATTCCAATAATCCTTGATCCAAAAATCCGTTTTCACTGCCTATATGGGTTATAATAAGCCTGCGTCCCTCTCCAGACGGAAGTCTTAATCCTGTTGACCAACCCTCCATGACAGCTTGTCGGGAATTCAGTATATTTATTTTTATCTTGACAAACTTTTGATACGATGTGTCTTTCATTTATCCAGGTTTCATCCAAATAGAAAATATTCGTTGCGATATTTTCGGATTGACCTTAAGTATTCTCGTCTCCAGCAGACAGTATCCGGCCTATCAATAAGAAAATATTTTCTGTTCTGTTTTTCCCACCGAAAGTTCATTCCATGAAGAATTCTCCATACCCTAGTTCTTGATAGTTGTGGCAGGTTTTCGTCATTTTGAGCGGCTTGTACAATCTTGTCCAATGCTGGTATTTCTTTTGCGAAATACATACCATGCACTATTCTACGTACACTGTTTTTGACATCGTCGTCAATTTCTAATGGTTTCTTCACCGGGTGAGGAATAGGTTCACCGAGGTTCTGGAATTATCTTTCACGTAAAAATCTATAAATCGTCGATTCTCCTACCCCCATCATATTGGCACAGTTCGTAATTATGTCGCGAACAGAACTTGTGGGGTTTTGGTGCACAAGAGCATCATGAACGTTCAGGATTAATGTTTTTTCCCGCAAAGAATATGCACTTTTGCTAACTCGTTGAATAGGAATTTGAGAAAAACTTGAACTTGAAGCCATCTTAATTAGACGAACAGACGTTACTTGCTAATCGCCGAATACTAACTACTTCAACTTTTATTCTACACAGGTAGTTAGATTTAAATATTAAGAGGAAATTGGGTTGTACCTGTACAGGTTACGGGGCAGGTACACGAAATAAAGGAATGTTTGAATATAGTATAACAAAATAACTGCGGAAGATTTTGTAAAGCTTTCTATATACCTGGAAAAAACTTATATAGGTAATACCAAATGAAACATTCTACTGTATTTCCATCTTTTGCCATGATTGATGAAATCACAAACTACTGAAATTTGGGAACATCAATAGGCAGTAGCATGTGAAAGTATTTACAGAGATATTTTAGTTATACGAATTGTAGAATTGAAACAATATCACAAAAATATTTTTCTTCATTACAGCGGAAGTTTTTGAACCAAACAATAAATTTTTACAATTAAAAAAAATATTTTTTCACTTGAGTAACTCACACTCACACATCATTAAAGTATAATTTTAAATCAATTCCTAATTATACATTTGTTTCAAATAGCGATATTCTTGATTCAATACTACGGATTCTGAAATTAAATGAATATTTGAACGAAATCAATAATACTTTTTTCATTTTAACAGTCTGGTATTTAACCAAGCAATATGTATTCAAAAAGTTAAGTAAATATTTGTTTCATTTGAGAATTTAATATTCTTGAATATACAAAATTGTTTATTTGCTTCGATGCTGGAATACATTCTCAGATGAAAGTGAAATTATTCTTGCATCAAATAAACCTGAAGAATTGAATGGACGAAATATAACAATTGACATCATCTAATATTTTCTTGTATCAAACAAAAATTGGTCTTGGAATCTAAATAAACTAGCGTTTTCTTTTAGATGATAGGTTTATTTCGCCATATTGAAACAACAAATTTGTTTGACTGAAATATATTTTGTTTAATTCAAGGCTTTCTTTTTTTCTGTGTAGTTCGGTCGCGCCTATGGTTTACAACTATTTTATGGTCCGAACCCCCGATCCGTGCTATCAACTCCATTGAGATAGACTTCACATTAAATAAAATCGTCGGGATTAAGTTTCTACGTCAACTCTTCATTTACGCAAAAAATGGAATATCTCAAAAACGGCTAAACCTACGTACATGAAACCTTATTCAAAGTTGATCTAATTTTCTCTCGAACTAACAAGATTCGAGAAAAATTATCTCTTTAGTCGAACCATAAATCTATGAGAGTTGACAATCACTTCTATATAATTTAAAATGTGGAAACTCGAGCATCAGCATTAATTTATGAGAGGGTTAAAAACTATTTTTACAAATTAATACGCACGCCTCGAGTTTCCACATTTGAAATGGCCGTTTACTCTTATACATTTATGATTCGATTATAGGCAGTTTAAACATTTCTTACCGATCTACCATTCCTCTAATTTACGGGACATTCTGTATATTTCGATCACCCCAACAAATGATTCCAATCTAAAAAATTGGAAGCAAGCATTATTGGAAAAATATCTTTTAATCAAATATTTTTATCGAAACGTAGTGTGAGTGTGCCAACAAGCCCGAGTAACGAAATCGGAAATTTATATTTTCCACTAAGTAATCTTCTCTTCAATCTTGACTGGCTCGATAACCAAATTTACCACAGAGAATCGTCTGAACATAAAAAAGATAGAATTTCTTTTAGATTGAACACAAAGTTATTGATAAAATGCTGGTGGATATTTTAAGACTGCGGTTATTAGAATCATTTTGTACGGGGTTTAAAAAGTAGAAAAAGTATATTTAGAAATAATTTTTTTTCCACTACTAGCTGTGAAGTTGACAATTATTGTATCATCTAGCCAACTGAGAAGTTGAATTTCTCTATTAGTGGTTAATAATTTTTTCTATTGTTAACCTAGGTCAATAATGGACAAATTCAAATGTTTTGAGAATTCAGGGATAATAGCTTAACAAAAACTAGTGCAACATAATTTTGTATACCCAGGAGATTGTGTTTAACATATTTACTGCTTGAAATTACCTAACAAGATAAAATTATTTCAATAAAACTGTCATTAGTTTAAAATTCGCGCTCAACCAAAAATTTCTGATGACATAAGGAGTGCGTTCATAATATATGGATGAGGTGAGGAGCGAAAACAGTGTCAGTGTTAGTCAGACGACGGAGTAAACGCTTAGGGAGAAATCAGTTTTAACGATTTGTAGATCGACACTATCAAAATTTGACATTGAAATGTGTTGTTCATTTTCCGTTAATTTTAGAAAAATGAGGATCGAGGAATGTTTTTACCTTCAACATTATCACCAGTGGAATTTGAAAATCTTCTGTTGATAGAAACTGGTAGCTAACCTTGACCCACATAGACAAATAATATATTACTTTCTTCTTACATATGTTTTATGGACGCTCACTTTGTACCCAAGTGTTGTGAACGCACTACCGCTGTGATTGTTCAAAGTTCAAAGTAAAACATACACCACGTTTTGTGAAATTTTTGGATGTGATCGTATAATTGATTTCGTTAATTCGTTGCAGTTAATATTGGTGATTATGAACTATAGGAATAATGGTATTCTATTGCTGTGTGATTAAATTATACCTACATGATTTTTATAAGACATTTTTTATTTTTGATTTTTGTCTTAAATTTGGCTAGTAGTGGAAAAATATTTATATACACCACGGTGATGAAGACATTTATAAACTTCGCACCTTATTCCGCTCGGGGCAAAGCCCCTCGCGAAATAATTTTGGTGCTCGGTTAATAATAATAGTCTTCACCACCTTGGTGTATAATATACTATTTTCTACTCCCGTATTATAATACGTGAATTAAATATCTGCTTCCGATTCATTAATATTGTTCATTTTAACACGGATTTTCATTTCGATACAGATTTTGGCCAATGAAAATACGTACTTTTCATTATGAAACGAATTTTTGGCCAATAGAAACAAGTACTTGGGGATAATCAAGTGGTCTATGTTTCTACATACCTACTTATCTATTTGACATTTCACAACGCGTCAAAAGTAGATAACTATAAACATGTCGAGTAGTGAAGAATTATCTTGTACACCACCAGAAATTTCTGATAAAGCTAAAAGTGTCTGTGAAAATTTAGTTCCAACTAAATCAAAAAAAATCTATGACAAATTATACAGGCAATTTTCTTGGACTGGAGAAATACAAAAGATATTTCATCTATTTCGGAAAATGTGTTGTAGGTTTATTTTGAAGAACTTTCAAATAAACTCAAATCTTCAACTTTATGGACACATTATTCCATATTAAAATTGATGTTGAATATCAACTATCAAACTGACATTTCAAAATACGCACGGCTACATGCATTTTTTAAGTGGAAATCTGAAGGATACGTTGGAAAGAAATCCAAAACATTCCAGCCAAACGAGCTCAGGAAATTCATCGAGGAAGCCCCAGATTATGATTATTTAATGATAAAAGTAAGCAAACCTTTATTTTGAAAAACCTTTCTGTTTATTTCCGCTTGATACAATGATTTAATTTGTATATGTATAATGTGCGTACTTTTTCATACAAGTCTTCGTAGCTTAGTTGGTAACGCTTGCGGTCGTGGCGCATGAGTGCGTTGCAGATCGTGGTTAAAATCCTGGGCGGGTTGAAATTCTTTTATTAGAATATAATGTATTTTCTTGAAAGAAAAACTAATTGCATTGTTTGTATATTTCTCTTTATCAAAGTGGAATCATTGCAATTAAATAATGCTATTTTTTTACAGGTTGCCTTAATTATGGGAGCTTGTTTGAAATTAATTCTTGTTTTCATTTTATTATATATCGGTCGTAGAAAAAATAGTGTATGCAACTCTCATGTAAGGGTTATTAATACACTCGCATAAACCATACGAAACTCGCCTTCGGCTCGTTTCGTATCCCGGTTAATGCTCGTGTATTAATAACCTTCATTACATGATCGTTGCATAATATACTAATTCTACTCATCTGTCATTCTACTATGGCGTTTTGTAATCATGACAAACATAAACATTCAAATTGACGTCTAATATTTAGTCCATTTTCTGTGAGATTGTATTACGTTTTTAACAATTGCATATTTTATATTATTTTCAATTATATTTACTACATACGAAATTACTAAAAAATGCATTTTATTAAAAATGTAATTACAAAATATGAACATAAGCGTAAATAAATGCCTCAAACATAGGTATGCGCTTACGAATATTGTACTGCAATGCAGTTGCAGTTCTAGAAACGTGAGTCAAGAATTAATTCTGACAATTACACAATTTAAAGTTTTAAAATGAGTAATATTATTGAAAAACTAGATGATAGTGACGAAGGAGAATTCATTGGGGCCCCTCCAGAAATCAGTGAATTAGCAAATACAGTGTCATTAAACTTAATACCTAGTAAATCAACAAAGCAATATGAAATAAGTTATAATCGTATTAAAGAGTGGTGATTCGATAAAAAAGTTGTTAGTTTTACAGAAAATGTTCTTGCATATTTACAAAAAATATCTAATGATATCAAACCCTCATTACTTTGGTCTGAGTACTCAATGGTGAGAGTAGTTTCTAAACTTTATCATTGTTCCTAACATAGTAGTTTCTAACTTTTTAAATGTTAATCGATAATGCTAATCAATTATTAACTGGTTGGCTATTAAATTACGCTTTTTATTATTCTACACAATTTTTTTTGTTTTTGCTTGAAAGTAGAAAAAATATTCTATCCAACTCGTGCAATAAGTGCTTATTGCACTCAACATTGCGTGCAATAAACACCTACTTTTTGCACTTGTTGCATAAATAACTATTTTCTACTTTGCAATTCTAATGATTACTTTATGAAACCCATTTGAGTGTCAAAAGAGCAGTTTTCGAAACGCAATATATTATTCATCAAGGTTGGTAATACTAACAACGAAACGTCAACAAACAACATAACCCAACTTTATTCCAAGGAACGCTTTAATCATAACATAGTGCATCATTGAACAATAAATACTACTTATTTTTTGAATATTCATCAGTTCTGTAGGATAATAAGAAAACAGATTTTCCACTATGCCGACATTTCGGATTTATTTGAATCCTTTATCAAGGCTAGTGAGGCTTTTTCCGTCAAGCAGAAATGATGTATTTCCTTGTCAAATTAAAAAATAGACGAGAAAACATGAAAATATTTCAGAATGTTCTGGTATGTCAAATAAAAATAAATGCACACTCTTCAAACATTGGTAATAACTTATTTTCCTTTTTATTGAGATTCTATAAACAAACAGTTTGTTTATATAATCTAAATAAAACGGAAAATAATTATATAATTATTAGAATGGAAGCTGTGATATAGCTTTTATAAAACAACTAATAAATATATTAGATTTGGCTTGGCAGTTTTAGGAAAACAAACCTCGTAGAAACACTATGAAAATGTCGGGATTAAGGGAGTGGAAGAAAATCAAAAGGAGTGGAGAGTTTCGGAGAAAAATAAAGAAAAAATATATTTTACTTCATTTTAAAGCTTTAAAAAGTTAATTCAAAACGTAAATTAGAAGAAACAAATAAAATAAATGTAGGTATATATTATTCATATGAAAGGGACTCTTACACTCTAGTTTCACTTTCCATATTGTAATATAATAACTAAATATTCTATAACAAAAATTCTTACCAAAAGACAGCTGCCGTATTATTGAAATTATCCATTTATGACAAAACTGTTCTATGTCTTTTTTTCGTCTAGATTTGACTCATCTTCTGTTTCGGTCAGATCTGTGTCCTCTTCATCCAACATTCTTCCCTGGACACCTCGCCATTATTAGGTAATTTCGTTTCATTTTACATTGCATTGTAGACTATCAAATCCCAGGAGAAGAATTGGCGCTTAACACCAATTTATCAGCAACATTTTTTCTTTTCTCATGCAACAGGAACAATACTTAAAATACTTAAAAAAATACTTAAACCTTTTTGGGTAGTTTGAACGATTTTAAACAGTCTAAAACAAAGAGAACAATAATTATTACAAATAACGTAACATTTACGAATGCAAACTAAACTGTAGCAAACTGCAGGAAAGTAAATAATTCACTCCATATTACAAAACAGGTCTTGAATGCAAATATTTGAAATAATAGTTAATTGTACCAATAAAATCACTTACCTGACGGAATATCGTAATATGTACTTTCATAATTCTTATGGCGCCATCCACCAAATGATAAACAACAAATTTATAGGTTAGAAGTTAAAAAAATGAATGGGTACAATGTCTGCTTGAAATTGAGTTGGTTGATCTTTTTATAAAATCACTGACGCGAAAGAAGGTGATTTTATTTATAAACACCGAACAACACAACGAACGGACCGTTATGGAAATTTTTGATAATTATTAGAATGCACTAGATTTAAAAAGTTATTGTTGTTTTCTAATTTCTAAGAATACCAATTAATTCTAAATTGTGAACCTGCTTAATTCTTATAATAAAAGTATTTTAATAAAAATTGTCTGCTAATATTCAGAGACAACATAAAAGTGGCCCTAAGCCAAAATCTTGGAATATAATTATCGCCAATTTACAAAATGATCGCCCAATGGAAAATTTCTTTATTTTCAGCTTTTTCGGCATGAAGGTTTGTTTTCACGTAACGTCTATAAATTTGGCAGATTTTAACAATTTTATTTCTGTTAATTGTTACAAAAGGCTCGGGAAAACTTGTCAATTGATTTAAATCTCGTTTCATACGAGACGTAGGACGCGCGCTACGTCGTATGCACGCTAGAAAATTGGTTGGCATTGGGTTAAGGAGGTCCAGTAGTGCATTTTTGGCCATAACACGGTCTCATTCACTGATTTAAATGCGGTTTTTACCAATGTTATTCAGAACTATAGCATTATTGCATCAATAAGGTTTTTTTACTTGTTATCGCCATCAGATTCTTGAGAATGTAATAATGCAATTAGGGGTAAGAAGAGACACACGTCTGGGATGGTATTCGCCATATTTCAATATTCGCTTTATTCAGGCCCGAGATGCCTTTCTTCAAGCTATCATTCTTTTCTACCTCCGCCTTGATGAGACGATGAGATCACGAAGTTGTCAGTAACTCCTTCATCCTCTTAAATGTAACTTTTCAGATGAGATGAGCGTACATTTGTTTGAATACATTTTGGAGGTGAATATTTAAGGATAGATGCTGTTTCCAGCGATTTGCATCCCATCGTTTAGTCGTATTTACACTTTAAAATGTTATAGAAATATATAATACTGTTAAATTTGTTTATCAATTCATTATATTTTTAAAATACGGTCCTGTTTTGTAGGATTCTTTTGAAAATGAAGTATATTTTATAAGAATTTTAAAATTATCAGAATTGTTGGTAAATTATTTTATAAAACCTACTTTGTCCACTAAACTGTTATATTACTGGCAGTCATATTAGTAGTCAGATATAACAAATTTAGTAGAAAACAACTAGTAATTTCAAATATTACTACTGAAACTTTTTTAACTCCTAAAATTACTAGAAAAACTTGATAAATTTGGAGCGCATGAAAAATTCACTGCCTTTATACCATATAAATCACAGTAAAATTTGTTTCGCATCAAAATTTCCTTTCTGTCTGAAACTAATACTTGCCCAAAAATCAAATCTAAGTTACAACAGTCGGACAAATTTATTTTCTTTATAAAGTTGGTGCTGTTCATGTATGCATTTATTTATTATCACCAGCAACTCTGCAATATAATTATTGGAAAACAATTTTACTTTCTACAAACATTATAAGTTGATTTATTAATACTGCTACAGTAGCAATAATGTGGCATGTAATTCAATTATAAAACATATATACAATCTTTATATAATAATTTTTTAACTGTTATATAAGTATCGCATAATAAAATTTAAGAAATTTTCTAGCATATTTATTAAACGATGAAATAAAACAATATAGTTTGTTTAAATCTTCATTTATTTGAACTAATGTTCAATTTAAACTTGTGACGCGTTTCACTAACACAGTAGCTTTGTCAAAACGAATGAAGGTAAAATATAAAAAAAAGATAGCTTAGGAATGTTTGTAGTGAATGAATTTCCAGGTAATTTCTTTCAATACCATTGTTAACCTTAGTAAATAGATTTAGCACTGTATATATTAAGTATTTTTACCTTCATTCGTTTTGACAAAGCTACTGTGTTAGTGAAACGCGTCAACAAGTTTAAATTGAACATTAGTTCAAATAAATGAAGATTTAAACAAACTATATTGTTTTATTTCATCGTTCAGTATGGATCTTCATCAAGTAAAAGCCTCATCTATTCAATTATTTATTAAATCTTTTTTAAAACAATTTCATTGTATTTTTATAAACACTGTATATCTGTTTTATAGTAGTTGCTATAGCATTTATAAAATATATTATATAAACAAAATATTTATAAATTGTGCCCATTTGGTGTTTATAGAGATTTTATAAATATTTTGAAAACGTTTCTGAGACTAACATTGTTTTATAATATTTATCGCCAAAACATTTCTACGACTATTATAAAATAGCAAATTGTTAGTTGGAATAGCATTACCAGTGTGTTAGAGAGAAGCATGGTGAGATAGACAATCTAAAGTTATCGTAGATTATTACAGTTAAAATAAGGATACTAGAATATACGAATACGAACCGCGCGTGTTAGAAAGAAACAAATATAAATTCAGTGTATTACTATTTTTCTATACCAGGATATCATAACCAAGCAAAAGTGGAAAACGTCCAAAGTACATGAATGTAAGCGACGACAATGTGTTACAAAACAAGTATAAATTCATTGTAGGTATGAACAGGATATCAGAAACAGTGAAACAATTATTCACTGAACGATTTGAAGCAAACTTATACGGTGCCGGCTTTCGATGGTACATTTATATTAATTGTAAAATGCATTGTTCTATCACGAGAACAAGTTATAAGAAGCTTTTAATTATGATTAATCGAGAGGTTGTAACATATCAAGATCATTAATCCGATGATTGGACATTTTATTGTAATGCTGGAAATTGTTATAGTTTTTAGTTTGAAAGCGGTTAAACCCTTTACTTTTTTGAGATTTGGCAGCATGGAAATATGTCGGCCGAACACTTGTATTGTTTTTTTTTGTATCAATAAAAAGTTTCACTTTTTTTACGTTTGTTTTCAAATGAGAAACGAATTCTTTGTGTAGATACAATACTAAAAAAGGCTTTCGAGAATAAACTTAAATAAAATCGAATTCTAATGAAAATACCCTATTATTTTTAAATTAAAGTAATATTCTGATGGGTAATATATTAAAAAAAACTTTAATTCTTCAATGCATTTAAATCAAATGTTCGAAAAACCCCTGTTTTGAGCTAAACAGTAACCGAGCAGTTTATAAAATTCTTGACGAACATGGGTGATACTTAACACTCCTTGCCATTTAAAGTTTTTCAAGAGGTGGTTCTAGGCGCTAGAAACATGAGAAAATTCTAAACTACTATAAAAATTGATTCCCTCCAGGTTAAAATTTACCTATTTTGGCATTTTTTCCAAATCTGAACATAACTCGAGATATTGGGACTGCATATTTTACTTGGGGCACCCTATATTTATAAATATAATAATGTGCATATTTATTACAAACGATCTTAATAAAAACGTCGATTAACTCGTCCGATAAATACCGATCATAACACGCATTGAAAATCTATTACAATATTAACATAATCGATTTCCCAATCGGCCTTTCTGCTTACCAATAATACAAGTGTTGGTCTGTTTTCAAATTGGTGCTTCTGTTTTATTTTAAGATCGCTCTTATGATACTTTTTACGTTTTATTTTCGTTATAATGGCCGTGCTTGTGTTGATTCATTTGAATTTCAGTTGATATTATCTGATAAATGGCCATTGGAAAGAGAAAAAAAAATAAGAGACAAGAATTCTGGCTTTTGTAAAGCAGATCGCACTCGATCTAAATCCATGTGAAATTAATTATGTTGTAATTACTATTCTTTTTATATAGTTAGCGTACCGAGTTGCTACAATAGTTAAATATCTTGAATCCTAGAACTTTGTAGTTAAGGAAGTGACTGTAGCTATTTTGTTTTTGAGAAATTACTGTAAAATATTCAAATTCAGGCTACCCATTATTAAACTAAGATAGAGGTCTCCAAACTAAGGCCCACGGTGTCATAAATCCGTCTTGCCACAGATAATACCTTTTTGTTGTTGTTGATGCTGAGATAACTTCGACAAAGAAAATTAGATTTACAATTTTTTCTCACACCACTAAGTAGCTCCAAAAACAGAAAAATTCACCATCAAAGTTATGCAAATTATCAAATCGTCCAAGTGGAATTCTAACAAAGATGAATTTTGATATTTGTTCTTGATCGTATCACTCCACTGTAGATTCACAATTTTCATTTGAAGTTCCAAAAAGATTTTGATTCAATTTGCAATGACATCAAAGTGCGAACAATATAGATAGAATGCTTTATAGGCCATATATACATAATCTATAAGCCTTTCTACCCGCAAGTATAAGAGATTCTAATTTTTAATTTGTCACGTAGATTATTTTCCCCATTTTCTCATATCCATTGCCAGGTTCACTACTTCTGTCTTCGTTAATCTTTGTGTCTGCTTTAATCTTCTGTATAGAGCGGTCCCATGTGATTGGTGGTCTTCCTCTAAGCTTTTTCTGTATTCTGGCCTCCCATACTTTCTTGACCTGTTTGTGTTTTCAATTTTTTCTAATATCGGCTTAACGTTTAGTCACTACGTTATGCCTTCATTTCGGGTTTTGTTTATTCTTCTAACTCCCAACACTCTTTTGCTCCATTGCTTGAATTTTCCTTTCGAGCCTTTTTGTTAGTACCCAGCTTTCGCAGCCAAAAGTAAGAATCGCTACATACACACATTTGTATTGTAGCATACAGTTTATTTCTTATTGAAAATTTGAGGTACAGGGGTACAGTTGTACAGGTTGGCAAATCAATTTTGGCAGTTAACGATGCACGAGAAAGCCAGACAACTTGACAACGTTGTAAACGCAGTTACCGGGAACAGCAGTCGACGTACATTCCGCATGCAAAGTTTTAAATGTTGTGAGACTGCTAATACGTAGGAGGGTAATACAATATTTTGAATTTGGATTTAAAAATAATAAATTGTGGCGCATGTATCATGGTATATAAAATCGAGTTTACAAAACAAAATAAAATTAATGTTTTCTTTATTATTAATTAAATGAATAAGGAAATAAAAACCATTAGTTTTTTCTACGAAAATTGGGGTTTTTTGTACAGAAATAATTATTTATTGCTTCAAAAACCATACGGGGAATTCTATAATTACCCTTTATTATTTTATGTGAACTAAATAATAAATAGATTCCAAGAGACATAAAGTTTCACCTATACTTCAAATTAATGTCTTTTGAGTGGTCCCTTCATAATATTCGTCATTGAGGTTTATTTGTATATAAATTGGAAATCTGGTAGATTTTGTAGATAAAGCGTACAATATTATAAGGATTGTTAAACGACTTTCTAAATTTAACAATGGCCAACAATTTTTCCTATCTGTTCGTAGTAATAGTTAATGACATACCTACCTGTTAAGCTTTCTAAAATTGTTGTTCTTAATAATATGTAGTAGATGATACTGTAAAAAATCGGGTTTATATATAAAATTTGAAAAACAAATTGGGGAAATCGCCTTTAGAGATGGTCTAATAAGTATACTAATCATATAAATAAAATATTAAAGTTTTTTTTGTGGGTGATATTTCTACTTTCATATGTAAATTTTTGGGTTTTTTCCAAATATTTACTATGAAATTAGACCATCGCTTCACACTTTTTACAGAGTTAGGACTGGCAAAACAGAAAAATCTTGGTTCTGGGTGCCGTCAATTATTGTTTATTTAGAACTATGTACAGATATGCTACAAATATTATATTATTCTAGCGGAATTCGTCCCTATATCCATAATTTTTTAACACCTATTTACATTTTTACATTTGTTGCGTTTAATGTATTCAGTCATACCACCTACAAACAAACACTATAATGAAAAATATGTTTTAGATGTACAGGGATCATCAATAGTAAAATAATGATGTGCACCTACAAATGATTCTTCAAAAACACTTTCTATATCAACTTCGTCATCCTCGCTATCTCCGTTTTCGGCCAAATTAATAATAATATCTACAACATTATCTAAAAGTGGTTCATTTTTCAAAAATTCATCTTCAATCTTTTTAACATGGTCACATCTAACTTTCCAATCATTAGCAGAAAATGTGTCAAAAAATTCATTACAGAATTCTTTAACCTTTGTAAAATTGAAGGTAACATTCCGTTTGACCACATATTCTTTAAGTGCCGCCCTAACACTTTCGATCGGATTTAAGTCCGGGTGATAAGGGGGTAGCCTTAAAACTTGCAATCCATGTCGAATAAACAATTTTATATTGCGGTTTGTACATTTTTGCAACGTTATAAAGATCCGGTTTCAACATTTGTTCACTGTAATATATGTTTCTTTCAGAAAGCCAGTTTTTCAATTGTTGTTTAGTCCAAGCAGTATTAGGTAATTTTTCATTTAGAATGTTGTGATGTGGGGCGTTATCAATTAACACAACAGTGTTTTTTGGTAGGTTTGGAATACGTTTTTCTTGTACCACTTCTCATAATTTTCGTACGCCATTTCAATATGATAACCTCCTATTTTTGACTGGGAGTTCCACATAATACCAGCATTAGGTACAAAACCATTTTCACTTCCTGCATGCACAATGATGAGCCGATTACCTTTTGAAACGGGTTTTCTTAATCCTTCGTTACTCTTGTCGCTCTATCCTTTAACATGCGTGTGACATGAATGAATGTACGTTTCATCCATATAAATGGTAGGTTTGTTCTCTTCTCTGACGTTCCATTAACAAACTTCTGTTGTTTTTCATGTTGGTCCAACGAAAACCCAAAGAATGTATTTGTTTCCGCAGAGATTCGCTACTTCTTGCGAAGCCATAACTATCTGCTAAGGTTTGGTGTTCATTTCTTAACGTGGGTACTTTTTTCTCGGATATGTGATAATTTATTATGCACCTTCTAAGCACAGTTTTATCGAATTGATCCATACGGATACTGGACGTTCTTTGTTTTTTAGTAGGCACAGCAGTGTCAGCATTACTTTCTGCCTCTTTTTCAATACGGGAATGCGTTCTTTGGCTAACTTTCGTAGCAGCTGAAACTCGTTCAATCACCTGACAATAAAATAGTGGATATCAATGTTGTATTAAAAGTTTGACTCATGAGTATTTTTATACAAATAAAATGAGGAAGTAGTTAAATTTGTTTTTAGTGACCGTTCTTTGAAATAAAAAAATTTCTCGTGGTTTTCGGCCATTTAAAAGAAGTATTATATTCAAAAATACTATATTACGTTTCAGTTCATTAGTTGTTTTAAACGATTTTTAGATTTTAGTTCAAACATATTTTAATATGACCAAACCTCAATTGTAACCGAAATCGGAAAATGGTTCAAAACAAATAATAAAACCGAAACGTAATAGAGATAGCTATGAAATGAGTATAATAATTATAATCATAAGCTAAAAAACTTATTACATTGAAATAGGTATCTTACACAAAATAAACATGTGCTCTTTTATATACTCCTGTAAACAGAAACAGAATAGTTATTTATGCAACAAGTGCATAAAGTGGTGCTTTTTTCACGAATGGAAAAATTGACGCATGATCCGCAGGCATGCAAAAACCAAAAAGAGTTTCATTTAGGTTGCTCTAAATGGACTAAAAATGACGTCGATTTGTTTGTCACGATGACAGAACGGTGCATAAAATTGACACATGAGTGCATAATTACTATATTGTGCAACAAGTGGGAAAAGTTCAACTTTTCTCACGAGTGTGGAAGTTTGTGGCACGAGCCAAGGGCGAGTGCCGCAAACACACGAGTGAGAAAAGTACTTTTCTCACATGTTGCACACTATACATTTTCAAAAACTGCACAAATTTAAAAAATACAAGTAAATAGTTTTGTAGAAAAAGTCTAAGCATCGAGGACCACCCACCGAAAACGGCTGAGCATCGAGTATAAGTTTCTGATATTTCTCACAGTGTGAGCAATATATGGTTTTGAAATTAAGTAAGCTATGAGACATACGCTAATTTTCATAGCAGTTGTAGAAAAAATACTTTTTATAATTCGCGTATAAAAGAGACTTCATTGTAACATTGTTTACAGTGTCACAATGAAGCTCTTTGAACACTGTTTTAGTAATTTTTAGTGTACAGTTGGTTATTGTATTTAGTTATATTTTTATTTGACATTTGACTTTAACCTTCACACAAATTATAAATAAAATGAACTAGCGTTGTTCTAGCTAGCAAATTATTATATTAAATGTTCCTAAAAGTAAATTAGAATGATTTATATATTAAAAATATTAATGAATGAAGTACGCTAACGTTTATGTATCAATGATTTGTCAATTGTTTATTTTTATATTGTATAGGATCAATATATAAGGTATACATAACGTTTGATTTTTGGGATAAATTACCAGAAATCTATGTGAAGATGTATTACAGAAATAATTCTATTCATGATATAATATAAATAGATCGCAAGAGCATATACGAAGAAGCTCTTTTTTAAACAAATAATCATCCTCTGTTTGCTTAAATGAAAGTTTGTTTACATTTTACACAATTATTCGGTTATAATATGTCAAAAGTCAGAAGTGCTGAATAAAACCATCTGTGATCTAACCAATCAGGAATCTATAGAATTGCCAACTTAAATTCAATCCACTTCTCCTAGTTTAAAAACAGGGATTATATGTAAATCTTTTTTATTTTATAAATTAAATAAATGCGAATTATAAAAAATATTGTGTAAAACTTTTGCCACAATGACTTTTTGTAGTACTCGTGATTCTTCACTTCACTCGTACTACAAAACGAGTCATTGTGACACTTGTGTTACAAATAACTATTGTCTCACCCTAATGTCACTTTTTTAAATCGTTTAACAAATAAAAATTTATGTACGAAAATCGATTTAGAAAATTTACAATCGAGTGTAAATTTGTTAAATAATTACTTTAGTTTAAAATTTTTATTGCAATAATTAAAACTTACCTTTGTTAATGGAATTGTTGACTTGCCATTGTTTGCCTCTTCCGTCATGAAATTTAAAAAGTTCATAATTATTTCACGGCAATGCTCACTCAACTTTTTATGAACAACTTTACTTTCTGGAGTCGCCATTACAAGTTAGTATTGCACAACCCCGGTAATCACACTTTTCTCAGAACTGTACTGTCGAAACGGAGCTTACGAATTCTGCCAGCGAAGTGAGCTCTTGCAATCCGCATACGTCTTTTCTATGGCGCATCGGACGTTGCCAAACTTCCGACTGTCAAAATTAATTTGCCAACCTGTAGGTAGTTGCTTTATGGTAAGCAGTCAACAAATTTCTATGAGAGGATTGGTAGCCTTCGGAAAGAACTTTGGTGTATAGTTTTTTCTATTTTTCCTAACAATTTGGGGTAACATACATTTTTTATATAAACTATTATTGCTTTGAACTCACTTTGATTGAATTGGTTTAATTTTTAAAATATCAATTTTTCTTTGGGTTATTTGGTTTCATTACTACTTGTCATTGAATCTAACGACATCTGACATTTCAATAGAAAAACGAGATTTTAGGATAAAAGGAATTTTTCGCTGAACTTACGACCCGAGACATTATTAACATATCTTTTAATCTGCAGGTTGATTTATTTTTAAATGACGCCTATTGAATGCTTTGAAGTTTTTAATTTCCTTCATATTAATATAAAAAGTTTTCATTAGATTAAAATTACCACAGCAATGAATGATGTATTTTATCAGGAGCTTTATGAATTTAAATCAAATTAATAAAATAATTAAAACTATTAATGGAGTGCCATTTGGTCTGATTATAAATAAGTATTTGAGCTTTGAATTTAAATTATGTAAAATTAAGAATAAAAGAGACAATTTTAAAATATCTAAAATTGAAAAAGTAAAATCTTTAAGAAATGTTTTATGTATTACTAAACCCCTTATTGTCATTAACAGTAGTTATTAGCATAATAACAACGAAATAACGTGTTAAAAATATTTAAGTTTCTTTTAATTTCCTTGTTATATCTATAAGAAGATTTAAAAAAATCAGTAAAATGCTTTAAACTTTTTTTTGGAAAATTTCCTCCTCTTTAAGGATCTTTATTCAAATTATCCAACTTATAGTTTTTGAGTTATTAACAAAAAGCTGAGGCCTCTTTTTTTGTTTTATGTTAATAAATAATTGAAATTTCAATCTCCAGAAAAAAATTAAAATTCTCCTTTCTCGAAATTTGATTCTGCCTCGAGCGAGGCATCGCTCATATTTTTGGGTCAATTCTAACGATTTTTCGCAGGAAACTAACTTCTCGACTCGACTAATACACTCTGTGATAATTATAAATATCACTAATATTTTTTTAAAATGTTTTTTTTATCATTTTAACCAATAATAATATTTATTCATTGTTTCAGGTAAGTTGTCCTCTCTATTTGATTCTCATGTAACAAGGTAAGAGTGTCTTATTAAATTTATAGAAAAATAACCATTTAACCTATACAGTGAGCACATTAAGGTTTGTTAAAAGGCTGATTTGCCCATTGGGTAAAATAGCTCAGACACATTGATTTTATTTTTCAGTTGCGCTTTTTTTGCTGTACTTATATTTTTGATGAAGACATCACTGGTTGAGTTATGAGGTCCTTATCATTTCTTTAAAATGGGAATACCATATTTTGATAGTACCATCAAAAAGAACGCTGTC
This sequence comes from Galeruca laticollis, assembly GCA_963921935.1. Lineage (NCBI taxonomy): Eukaryota > Metazoa > Arthropoda > Insecta > Coleoptera > Chrysomelidae > Galeruca > Galeruca laticollis. The sequence goes on along the minus strand of OY998175.1, from coordinate 159,618,529 downwards.
ATATTTTTTTATGTTACATAACCGTATGTTAGAGAAAGAAAAGATATTTCATATGATAATAATATAATTTATAAAAATGTAAACAGGACTAAATAAACCTACATAAGTATTGCGCCATGTACACGTCTCGAGTGAATCTAGGAAGAATAAATTACTATTTAATAAACAATTAAAGTAATGAAATTTAAATCACAAAATTTTTTGAAATCACGTAAAAAACCAAGTTGTTTATTAAATTTATCCAATTTTTTCTATTTTCATTTGATACTTACAAAGAAACATTCTTCCAAATAATTCTTAATTTATTGAATAAAATTTATTCGGATAACAATTTTATTTTCCGTGATTTCAAAAATTATTGCGATTTGAATTTCATTACTTTAATTGTTTATTAAATTGAAATTTTATTCTTTCTAGAATTACTTGAGATTGTTTTGGTAGAATTTCAATTATTTTTGTAGTTTAATCTTTTAATTCGCTAATTTAGTGATTCATTTTTTCTACACGTTAGAAAAAATGAGAAGGAGAAAAGAAACCGATTTTGTATTTTGGTACAGGTTTTTAATGTGAGCAGAGCGCTTTCAGTTTGTTGAAAAACCATCATCAGTGCCCCCTGTAACAGTAAGGACATTGAACTTCCAGTATCAAGATGAATTAAAAAGGTTTTGAAGGGGCTAAAGCCAGTTAGATTCAATTTACTTACATGGTCAGGGTGTACACCAAATCCTCACAATCAGAAGAAACATTTAAAACAAATTAAAATGTAGTGATTGAAACACAGTCACTCATTATTAAAATAACAACAAAAACAACCCATTGTATAAGGGATATCTCCTTGAAATAGGGGAACGTGATAATTCGTAAGGTATTCTAACAACAATCGGTGCTCTGATGGAGTCATCAGAATATAGAAGCAAAAGTTTACAAGAGCTTGAAAGGTTAGGAACATTATTAACAATTACGTTCTGATGACCTGCCCAGAGGAACAAATATGTGTTGGTGTGAATCACTGAAAATAGTCCAGAGTATTATCCAGAAATGTTGGTGCACTGTGATGTTATCTTAAAATAAAGTAAAAGCATCACACAATAATTTTCATAAAAATAATATCTTTAAAACACTCAACAATATAAAGTCGAAAATCAAAAATCACATTTTAATCTTTACAAATGCAGATAAAGGGAATTGTTTAGTTATCATGGACAAAACTACCTATATTAATATTTTTAAGCCATACAAGTCCGCTGGGACAGATGGTGTCCACCCCATACTATTGCAGATGGAGATTGAGTTGTTACTACCATACCTATCCTTCAAGCCTGTTTGGCATGATGGATCACGCCAAGAATATGGCAAAAGGTCAAGGTCATATACTTGTCCAAGGTGGGTAAAGTGTCAAACCTAACACGTAAGTCATATAGACCAATAAACCTATCCTCCTTTTTACTTAAAATACTAGAAATGCCTCTGAATAGGTATAGTAGGGACGAGATACTAAAAGCTAACCCGCTAAGTTACCTGATGCTTACCAACCAGGTAGATCTACGGACTCCGCGCTGGACGATCTAAACGGGCTAGTCTCAAAGTCGATAGAAGACAAAGAGATGACAATGGCCACTTCCCTGGTTATTGACGGTGCATTCAATAATGTCACCACCAGCTCATTGATTAACGCAATGAGTAGACGGGGCACACCTACTGTAATATGTAGATGGATAGAAGCTAACCTGGAAAATAGGATAGTAGAATCCACTCTCGGTCAAGCCTTGGGCAACCTTAGTTGACGATCTCCTCATAGAATTGTCCACGGCGGACTTCTACTTCCTAGGATATGCAGACGACATATCAATTGATGTCAGAGTAGGGGTGGTGTCTGTAAGAATGCAGGCAGTCCTAAATATTGTTGACAACTGGTGTAAACAAGAGAGACAGAGATTTCATTTGCCAAACAAATAAAATCCCTTGGGGTATATTTTGATCATAGGCTCACATGGAATACTCACTTGTTAAAAACCACGCTAAAAGCTGCTAAGTCGTTGGGCAGATGCAGAAGAATGTGTGGTAAGAACTGGGGACTCAATCCTAAAATGACAGTATATTTTTTCAGACATCTTCTATCCATTGGATATAGGCCCCTCTCATGTTTGACCATGCACTTCTATTTTCTGCTCTCTGGTACCAGTTCAGCCCAGCAAATTTTTTCAGGTCATCGTACCATCTCTGTTGTGGTCTGCCAATACTTCTTCGTTCTCGCCAACGTCTGTCTCTATCTAGTGATGTGTCCACTCCAATTCTCTCTGTGTCTTGCAACATGTCCTCCCCATGGCCACTTTAAGGAACTGATTCTCTGTATAATGTCGGTTACTTTTGTCCTTTCTCGTATCCACTGGTTTGTTTTGTGGTCTCTCAGTGATATTCCCAGTATTGTTCTCTCTATGTCCCTCTGATGTATTCTTAGTGTGTTAATAATTCTTTCAGTCAGGACCCATGCCATGGGGATTTTCATGTTGAAAGCGTATTTTGATTTACCATCTGACTCTCCTATCGATCTCACTTTCTTGGTTTTGTTTGCTAAGTGTCACTGATTGTCCAAGTTATATGCATGATTGTGTTTTGTTTATAGTTTGTCCATGAAACGTAATGGTTTGGTCTGCATCAGGAACGTTTGTCATGAATTGTGTTTTTGCATTATTCATATGTAGTCCAATTTTTGCAGCTTCTACATGTAGTTCTTCCAACATCTTAGTTAGTTCTTGTTTATCTCTTCCAAACAGGACGACATCATCAGCAAACCTTAAATTGCTTAGGTATTCACCATGGATGTTTATTTCCCTTTTCCTCCAATTGACTTTCTTGGAGACATCCTTCAAAACCAGAGTAAACAATTTTGGCGAAATTACATCTCCCTGTCTACGCCTCTTTTGGATTCCATCTTATTTGTCTGTGCGTGAATCTTGATAGTTATTGTAGAAGTTTAGTATATATTTTCTATTAGGTTGATGTATCTTTGATCCACTCTGGCATTTCTCATAGATTTTATCATTGCCCAGGTTTCTATAGTGTCGAAGGCCTTTCTGAAGTCCACGAAGACCATCCATATAGGTATATTATATTCTGATGGTTTTACTGTATGGACGTGTTCGGTAGTGCTGTAGTGACTTCTAAATCCAGCCTGTTCTCTTGGTTGGTCTGTTTCGCTCTAACCTGTTTGTAATTATTCTGATAAACAATTTGTACACCTGATACTGACTGACTGACTGATTGGTCTGTAGTTTTCGAGGTCCGACGGATCTCCTTTCTTATAGATAAAAACAACCACTGCATTCCCCCAGTCATGAGGAATGCATTCTTGCGTCAAGCAGGTATTAAATAGTTTTACTAGTTCTTCAATATTTTTTCTATCGCTTTCCTTCAGCATTTCCGGTAGTATGCTATCTCCTCCTGCCGCCCGTCCATTTTTCATTTGCAATATAACCTTTTCCAGTGCTTCGATGTCTATTTCTGGCATTTCCTCTGAATTAACATTAATAATTTTATTGTTTGTGTTCTCATTCTCTTCCTTCACTGCTTCGTTTAGTATTTTTGATTCATATAAGTCTGTGTAAAACAATTCAAATTGAGTGAATGAAAACGACGAATACTCAGTGTGTATTAATTTATTAATTTCAGGCTAAGCGCTTTCGGCTGTTAAGCCATTATCAAAGCCGTCCTATGAAAAAATACAAAGCTTGTGAAATTTTGAAAAAAAAAAACAATTTAAAAAAGTTGATACCTTGCCAGCGTATTTCTTCCACCTTAGTCAATAGATTATATAAGCTCCTCCATGGATGCATTTACAACTAAATATTTGATTTATGTTATCTAGCATTTCGCACGTTTAGGTTACTACGCTTGTTCCTGACTGGCTGGGGAATGGATCCAACCTCTTAATTCGGTTTCAGTATGCAGCTGAGGGATGAGGCGGATTTTACTATTCATCTAAATTGGATGAATGTTGGTAATTGAATTTGAATAGAGTTTTTCAATTTTTTTTGCTTTATTCACATCTTTAACTTCATTTTCAAATTTAAAAATAAATGTAATATTAGGGGTTCCCTACAATTTTCAGTTCACTATGGAAAAATTTTTTCATCTTTACAATCATGCTTTTGATTCAGTGTTCGTCGTGTAAATATATTGTATTGTCATGCACTTGTTTTTACGGCGCGCTGGCTTATTAGCCACCGTAATTCTAATGTCAAACTTGTCATCTGTTTTAATTCAGTTTTTTAATTTTGAGTGTATTTACATCATGTGAATATAATTTTACACCCTTACAATAGGGTATTTTAATGTTTTTATTCGAATGACTCAATCATAACGATGGTTCTATCTTGAATATTGTTTTTGATCAACTTGATGGCTTTGACAATTACTTTTTTAAATGACGTAAGTTCAACTTTTTTAAATTGTTTTTTTTTCAAAATTTCACAAGCTTTGTATTTTTTCATAGGACGGCTTTGATAATGGCTTAACAGCCGAAAGCGCTTAGCCTGAAATTAATAAATTAATACACACTGAGTATTCGTCGTTTTCATTCACTCAATTTGCATCTAGTGTGTACACCATATCCACAGGCATTTCTAAAACAATTCAACTTCTCTCAGTATTTGTGTTCTATCTTCTATTATATTATTCGCTTTGTCTTTTAATTTCTTTTTCTGCGTGTTTTTTCTTCTAAATATCTTCAAACCCTTATTGTTTTCTAGCAAGGATTGTACCTGTTTTGTTTTGTGGCTCAGGATGTCCTGTTTTGCCATTTTTCTTGCTGTTTTATTGGTTTCTACATATTCTATTGTGTCTCACTTTCCACTTCTTATGAGTTCTCTTCTTTTTTCTAATAGTTTTTTAGTTTTGTCGGTCAATTTATTATCAGGTTTTTTCGAAGGTTTGGCTATGAGCTCTGCAGCTTCTTTTATTGCTTTTGTTAGCTTCGTTTATTGATTTTATATTTATTTTAGGTGTTCTTTGTTTCATTTTTCTAGCTCTTTCCATTTTGACATTTATGAACACCTTGCATCTAATCATTCTATGGTCGCTTCCTGTAGTAAATTGATTTATCACGTCTACGTCCTGGATTATATGTTTATGTTTTGAGATGATAAAATCAATCTCGTCCTTGGTTTTTCCATCTGGACTTCACCAAGTCCATTTTCGGTTTTCATTCTTCTGAAAGAAGGTGTTCATAAGGTAGAGCTTTTCCCTTTCTAGTAAATTGGCCAACCGTGTACCTCTATCGTTTCTGGCTCCTAAACCAAAATGCCGTATGTATATTTGTGAGGGATCTGTAGTTTTTCCAATTTTGGCGTTGAAGTCACCTTCTATAATAACATGTTTTGTTTGACTTTCTGACAGTATGGTTATACACAAACGTGGTTAGGTTAGGTTAGCCAATGGTTACCTATGGGACGGTGGCGTGGTGGACTAAAACGCAGCAAACGGAGACTATTAAGTAAGACACAAAGGCTAGCTTGCCTGTGTGTTACGGGGGCCATAAAAACTACTACCGCAGCTGCTATGGAAGACTTGCTGAATCTACCGCCATTACACATCTTCGTACAAGGCGAGGCCAGATCTGTAATGCACAGATTGATATATAATCAACAGCACATAAGCCAGGATTATCGGAAGCTAATAGCAGAGCTGAAAGCGAGTAATGTAATGGGTCAACCCATTGATGTAACAATTACAAGATAATAAATTCATAGTAACTATACCAGGTAGGGGAGACTGGAGAGAGGGTGTACCCATACAGGCAGACGCTACATGGTACACGGACGGCTCAAAAACGTCGGAAGGCGTAGGAGCAGGAGTAGTGGGGCTAAAACAAGCGATAGCTTTCTCAGTAAGCCTAACAAAAGACGTCACAATTTTCCAAGCGCAAATGACGGCGATATACTACTGTGTGAAAGAAATCCTAAGACATGAAAGAACGCATTGTTCAATTACCATCTTCACAGACAGTCAAGCGGCGCCAAAGACACTCGATTCTGTAGATGTCAATTATAAGCTAGTATGGGATTGTGTGTGTGCTCTAAACACGCTGGGCCACCGTAGTAAAGTCGCGGTGGCCTGGGCACCGGGGCACGAGGGTCATAAGGGCAACGAAAAAGCAGACGAAATGGTTAAGCAAGCTGCGCCATTGCCATTCTCTGGACCGGAACACTTCTGCGGCGTTGCAAAATCAGTAACAAAAGCTGCCACAAAAAATTATGGGTGGAGTATAATTCTAGGATATGGTGGAGGAATTCACCAGGACAAAGTCAAGCGAAACAGTTTATATTAGAACATTTGCCAAAATTTACGGCAGACCTGATAAGCGAAGACAGAAAAACGGTCATAGCTGTTGTAGGTCTGTTAACAGGACATTGTAAGCTTAATAGACATCTAAAATTAATGGGGTTGACAGAGGAACCCTTATGTAAATTATGACGATCAGAGGAAGAAACTGCGGAGTACATTCTATGCCACTGCGACAGTTTAACATGCCACTAGCAAGGAACTATATGAAAGATTCATTTTCTAAGCTGACAGACCTCATAAGAAGAATAAGGCTAGAAAATGTAATCTAGATTTAGAGGGCGACAGTAGATTTGAAAAGATCGCAGTAGAATAGAGGAACGCTTAATAATCGGACGTCGTACTAGTGTTGCCGATTTGTACGATTTCAAACATGGTCAGTTGCGTTCAATTATGGTATTAATAAAATAAATAATGATATCCCGATTAAAAAGACAAAAACGGGAATTTTCTTATCTGTTTATTAACAGAGAAAATGATTTTACTCTTTCTATGTGTCATAATTCTGATACAGTGCTGTATCATTATTTTACCCAGTGGTAATAAATAAAAATAATGAATCAAATATAATTACAGTTTTAAGTCTATAAGATTTAGAACCCATTTTTGTGTATCTTAATCGAGTCTTAGACAATTATTATCAAGATGAATAAAAATTAATACGTACAGGGCTATTTTTTATATTCACAACTATACCTACAAGTACTTAAGGAACTAAAGAGTTCAAATAATTTTAATGTGATGCCTCTGTAATTTCGGCATTCTCGGTTATTCCCATTCTTTTTGTCTGCAAGTTTGTGAGTTCTTCTGGTTTTCCCGTTTGTTTTTGTTACTTACGTTCAACTTCCCTTTACAAACAATTAATATTAACAAATATTACTCAGGTAGTTTAAATAGTTACACATTAGTTATAAGTAATATCAATATTTTCATAAAATAATTTTTATTTATTTGAATTTCAGATTAAATTTATTTGTCAGTCGTGGACAATGTATAATATTCTACTCGTATATAATGGCAGGTATGATTCACTCAGATGATTTACTGGCCTGCGGCTCGTGTTGTAAATAATGACCAATATATTCTTGTTGAAAAATAAAATATTATTTGTTTTTTTGTGAAATAATGAAGCTCGCCGCCCTTGAGCGAAAGTTGGCGTTTCTCTTTCGACATTTTCACACCTTTGCTTTGCAATAAAGTCACTCGCCGATGATCGAGTGAGTGACATATCGGGTGACACCAGCAATTTTGCATTCGGAAAAATCATTTTCTCTCATATTGCGCACGCGTCTTATCAGCGGCACACACAAGGCGGCCGTACGTTTTACCGAACGGTTATCAGACTTTGGCAGTGACAACCAGGCTAGTCGTGTGGAAAAATGATAGCGAATCTCAGGTCATCACCCAAACGGATGGATCCCTCTCTTTTTTTATACTCACTCTCTTTGAAATCCATCAAAAATATCCTTTCAATTTCAAAGTTACGATTTTCAATTATTGTTTTTTAGCTCCTTATTTTCATACCTGAATTTTAAAATGGCTTCGGAAAGTGTCGGTGATTATAAATGATAGGCAAAACCGCAGATTTAACACATAAAATAGATGTTTGTTTTGATTTTTTGATGCCCCAAACATCGAGTCACATTCTAAACTCACTTGCAGACACTTCCACCCCTCTGCCATATTTACAAATTCTCTTTAGTTGCAGGAAAAATTAAATTAGAAATTTAATTGAAAATTTTACACCAGTCGTTTTCAACCAATGCTTTATTTAGACATTAATACTATGGTAACCAGCAAATTTTCTGAAAATTTTTCATCCACATGAGCATCTAGACATAAAATATTAAGTGGAAATTTCCCGGCATATGACACCTATCATATAATTAGACATTAAGAATATTGACAATATTTTTTATTTACTTACTTTATAAGTTGGAAATATTACAACGATTTATTAAGGTGCGCATTCTATAATATCACAATTAATTTAAAACACAAAACCGGTGGTTTTTTAACAGTATGCCTGTGTTTCATACAATGAAAATAATACTGAGACACCAGTTTATTTCTTTGAGTATTATTAGATTTGTGTCCAAAAGAATGAACAATATCACGCACAATTTTGCTAATCTCTTTACATACGCAATACGAACATAACCTTTAATTTTTAGTCGAGATTGACATTCCACTGAAACAGTAAGAAAATTGTATGAAATCAATTAATTTTATATAATAATTCATATAACGAACGTATTCACTTTAATTTTTTAGTCAATATTGACAGTTCCCTAAAACCTATTAAAACAATTAATTTTATATAATAATTTAGCGGATATATTTTTTAAATTTTACTAGGGCATAGGAAAAGTAAAAAAATCCCCTATACGATACGATGTGCCTCCCCCATAAATACTAAAAATAAATTAACTCTGTACCCACACAGTGTTAATGACAGTTCAAATAACGAAAAACGTCAAAACTCGCATTACACACAACCTTCTATTTATTTGTGGATAACGTCCAAATAAATATTTACTTTCTTTCTTTTTACATATAATTCCGTTATAAAATTTTCTTACCGAATCCCCCACGTGCTTGAATGAATTGCGAGAAATTTTCTTTAAAAATTCATGTACTCAAAAAATTTCCGGCAATAATTCATGCTCTAGGGAGAATATAAGTGATTATTTTTTGACGTTTCTTAAAACCAATGAAATGCTTCTTTATTTGTCACAAGGGTAAGTTTCAACCAATTATGTCATTATTATAGTGGGAATAAATCTCTTGTGATTATTCTCGGGAACAAACAGCGTGAGTTATAATAACTCACTACTACAACTCACGCTCTGTACTTTTATACAAGCTGATTCGCCGAATGGGAACTGTCCATTATTGTTATTGAGGGGAGTAATACCACTTGACGTTTTCAAATTAAGTTAATACCTAATTATGGCTGAGGGGTACGTTGATGGTTCTATATTACCCGTTAGTACAGCAACAACATATTTGCAACAAACACAAAAAGAAATAATATATTTGCATAATTCAATTCCACATATTCAGTTTACTGTTGTTCAGACTTTACAGTTAATTTTATTATTAAACAAAATGAGGACAACTGCATTTTTTATAGCTTTCTTATAAGTCATCATCATCACTTAGCGCTACAACCCTGGAGGGGTCTTGGCTAACTGCACAACTTTATTCAAGGAGGCCCTGTCTTCCATCAACCTGTAATCGAGTGGGATGTTAATTTTTTGGAGGTCTGATCTTATGTTGCCTCTCAAACGCATTCTGGGGCGTCCGAGTGGTCTTTTGCCTGTTGCAGTCTCTTCCCATATCAGTTTTACAAATCTTCCGTCGTGTAGCCACTGTATGTGTCCTGCCCATCTTAAACGTTGGGATTTAATCTCCTGGATAATATCGCTATCTTTGTATAGTTCTTGGAGTTTATATTGTACCTCCAAACCATATCGTATGCCTTGGTGATGTCCATGAATACTGCTATGCATTCTTGTTTATTGGCTAGTCATTCGCTGATTTCGGATTCTAGGTCTATCAGATTATCAGCTGTCCACCTATTTTGGCGAAATCCGTTTTGTTCTTGTATCAATAAGTTATTTTGTTCTAGTACCCAGAGCAGTCTATGATTGATAATTTTTTACATTATTTTACATAGAACGTTAGTTAAAGATATAGGCCGATATGAATCGGGTCTAGTTTTTGCTTTGTCGGGTTTGAGAAGTAGAATTATCTCGGCTTCGCTCTAGCTTGAAGGAAAGACTTTATTAGTCCAAATGTAGTTGTAGAAATACTGCAGGTATTTGATCTGGACCAGGAGCAGTATGTTTTTGTGATTCCAGAGCTTCATAAAGTTCTGTTTCCGTAAAATCTTTTGATTTTTGTTCTTCGATATTTTTTATATTTTGTATAAATGTTAGATCAAAGTTTGAATCACTAGAGTTATGTTCATATTGTAAAGTTAATGTTTCTGCTATTTCAATTGGATATGTGATTAGAGTGTTATTTTTAAGTAAGAACGAAATTCTTGGGGATTGTTTTGTTCCAGACATCTTCCGGATATTTTGCCAAACTAAGGATGGTAGAGTTGAGGATGTTATCGTATATACGAATTTATTCCATGACTCCTGCCTGCTCTATTTCATAATATATCTTGTTTGAGCTCTTTGTTTTTTATATTGAATTAAATTTTCTGTTGCTTCATAACGTATAAATTTGTTAAAAGAGGATTTGTATGTTCTTATTGCATTTTGACAGTCTTTGTTCCACCAAGGTAGCGGTTTGTGGTTTATTAATATTTTAGTATATCCTATGTGTGTTATTGCCGCTTCTATGTCAATGGATCTAACGGTTTCTACAAGATTTTCTACGTTCAAAATTGGCATGTCTTTTATAATATTAATCGTAGCTTCAATTGTTTCACTGATTTTTTCCCAATTAGCATTTTTTAGGTTCCATTTTGGGTTTGGTAAGCTATTACTCTCAGAGTATTTTGATGAATATGAAATACTTATAGGAAAATGATCACTTCCAAATAAGTATGGTATTACATCCCATGTCAATGTGGGAGCTAAAACTGGTTCGCATAAGGTGATATCTATGACTAAGCTGGTGCCTCTATGTATGTCGAGTCTTGTTGGTCTTCCGTCATTTAAGATGTTAAGATTTACGGAGTTCTTTGTGGTATATCTACTGCTACGGTTATTGATTCTATGTTATTTACAGCTAAATTAATTTGTTGTGTGTTATATTTATTGTTGACGTATATTGCTTCAGATGCTTTTCCATTATATGCTCTATTTTTGTGGAAACAGGTATAATTTTTTAAGTTGTGGCAATGTTGATTTTTAAAATTGGTTTCTTGTAGGCGATAGTTTGCTTAGTAGGCTTTTAAGCATTTCGAATCTTTTGTAGAATCCTCTGAGATTCCACTGTAAAATTGAGTCAGTCTTATACATTATTCCTGAGATGATTCAATTGACGTTTCGGAGTAGTCTTCAATTTCTTGTGCGATTGTTGATGGGTGTAGGCTTAGTTGTTCCATTATTTTCATTCTTATGTTTGTATGGTACAGATGCATGTGAAATAAGTTTTAAAAAAAATTGTATCTTCTGTATATATTTTTGACATACTTAATGGGTCTTTTGATCCTATTGCATTTTCGAAGAAATTAACTACTTCCTCGAAAGTTAAGATTTGACTTTCGGCTTCAAATAGTGGTAGTGCTGACTCCATTAAAATTTGTTGAAAGTATTTTTCTGTGAATCCGTTTTCTAATGAATTGTTTTTTTGGCTTTTTTGATTATTTGTTCGATTGGTTTATGAAATGTATCTTCTGCTTGTGGTGTAGGTGAAGGCGGAATTGTGATGTCTGATAGAGTGCGTTTTGTATTAATTATATCTGCATTCATATGTATTTCTGCCGATATTATTAGTTTTTTTTGAATTTCTGTTATTGCTTAGGGATTGGGTGACTTCTGTTTGATTAGTTATATTTCTTGTGCTCGTTGTGGTAGAGTTCGTAGTTGGTGGAGTGTGGTTTATTTGTCCTGAGACATTGGATTTAGAGCACTAATGGCTATCGTGCGTTAAAAAGATTCGATAGTGTGTTTTCATAGTTGATAAGAATCGAGATAGGTATTGGTATTTGTGTAGGAGATATGTAAACAATACGGCGAAAACTTAAAATGTGTTTGAGGTTTGGGTTAGATGTACCAATTTTGAGGTATGTTATTGTAGAGGACAGGTGGAGGCCTAAAAGTCTAAGTTCTTGTTCGATAATTTGGTGAGGTATAGTTGGACAGACGTTGGACAAGAGTAGTCTTTCACTAGGTGTTATAAGTTTACGTACAGGAAGAATTTCGTTATTGACTTCAATTTTTCCATTGCTTTTAGTTAGGAATTCGTCTACCTCTTCTTTTGTCGATAGATATGCGCATATTCTATAATTGGTTATTCTTGATGAAAATATAATTTCATTGGGATTGATAATAGTGCCTATGGGTAACAGGTATTCTTCTAGTTTTACGCCATTTATTGAGTTAATTACTATTGCTTGTTGTTTTGTTGGAAAAATTGTTTTTTGGTGGTTTGTAATGGTTGAATAAGATTGTGGAAGGTTATTAGTGCAATTTCAGGTGTTTTTATCATACATTGTCTTTGATTTTAATTTTCATAACTTCGTACTTAAAACCGGTACTGTTTACTGAAGGTTGTTTTGACAGGTTTTGTAGCTCGGTTAATAACAATCGAGTTTAATTGCTATTACTCAAATACTAAATCCGTTGTTATGATGATATAAAATATGCTTACTTTTAGATGGATATATGGAGGTGATGATTTACACTAGTGGTTATAGTTCTTTCACTACATAACTATGTTTACACTTGTAAAAATGGTTTATCGACGGGAGCTGATTTTTACACGACTTTACGGTGTGTTACTAGGACCGTTCTTGTGTAGTAGAAATTGTAATGCCCGAAAAATGAAATCGTCAGATTAAATCATTAGCACATCATCAGATAAAAACGAAAACGAATTTAGTACATCTAAAATCGTTTGTAGTATATTGTAGTACAATTTTAAATTTTGTATTAAGAATATTAGTCCCTGAAAACTCAATATAAAAGAATAAACCGATAATAGTATATTAAACACCAAGGTGGTGAAGACTATTATTATCAACCGAGTACTAAAATTATTTCGCGAGGGGCTTTGCCCCGAGCGGAATAAGGTGCGAGGTTTATAAATGTCTTCACCACCGTGGTGTATATACATTTTTTTCCACTACTAGCCAAATTTAAGACAAAAATTAAAAAAAATGTCTGATAAAAATCATGTAGGTATAATTTAATGACACAGCAATAGAATAGTGTCCATCTACAAATCGTTCAAACTGATTTCTCCCTAGGCGTTTGCTCCGTCGTCTGACTAACACTGACACTGTTTTCGCTCCTCACCTCATCCATATATTATGAACGCACTCCTTATGTCATCAGAAATTTTTGGTTGAGCGCGAATTTTAAACTAATGACAGTTTTATTGAAATAATTTTATCTTGTTAGGTAAATTCAAGCAGTAAATATGTTAAACACAATCTCCTGGGTATACAAAATTATGTTGCACTAGTTTTTGTTAAGCTATTATCCCTGAATTCTCAAAACATTTGAATTTGTCCATTATTGACCTAGGTTAACAATAGAAAAAATTATTAACCACTAATAGAGAAATTCAAGTTCTCAGTTGGCTAGATGACACAATAATTGTCCACTTCACAGCTAGTAGTGGAAAAAATATAACATCATTTCAGCATCTCACTTATACAAACGATTGTAGGAAATTGTAGTATCATTTTTATATTTGTAGTAGAAATAGAAATAAAATCGTCAAATTAAACACATCATTAGATAAAACGAAAGCTTTAAGGCATCTGAACTCGTTTGTAGTTCGATTATTTTATATTTTCAGGGACTAATATTCTTAGTACAAAATTTAAAATTGTACTACAATATACTACAAATGATTTTATCTGTATTAAAGTAGTTTTCGTTCTGATGATGAGTTAATGGTTTATTTTGACGATTTCATTTTTCGGGCATTACAAATTCTACTACAAATATAAGGATGTGACTACAATAATTACTATCTACATCGTTTGTAGTAAGCGTGAGGCTAAAATGAGATTATTTTTTTATCGATTTATTCGATTATTTTAAGTTTTCAGGGACTAATATTGTTACGATAAAATTTAAAATTGTACTACAACTTACTAAAAACGATTTAAGATGTACTAAAGTAGTTTTCGTTTTCATCTTATGATGTGTTAATGCTTTAATTGATGATTTCATTTTTCAGGTATTACTACCATTAACTTACATCGTTTGTAGTAAGTTTGATGTTATATTGAGATTATTTTTTTAACGGTTTACTCGATTATTTTGAGTTTTCAGGGACTAATACTCTTACTACAATATTTAAAATTGTACTACAATATACTACAAACGATTTTAGATGTGTTAAAGTAGTTTGCGTTTTTATCTGATGTGTTAATGGTTTAATTTGACGATTTTATTTTTCGCCATTAGAATTTCTACTACAAAAATACAAATTTTACTACAATTGCCCACATCGTTTGTAGTGTGTGTTTAAAATGAGATTTTTTTATTCGGGTTCCAGGTTCATACTGCTAGAGTTTGGGCCAAACAAATTTAAGACTAAGCCCAAATTGCGAGGAAGTTTTTCAAAAATAAAAACTTTTAACTAATTATAAATATTTTCAGAAAATTAACTCTGTCCGCCTTAAATAAGTTGCAAAAACTCAAAAACAATTATCTTTTGAGTTTTATTTTAATTTTTTGCTAATAAAATATCAAATAGTGAATTATAGGAAAGATTTTCGAGTAGTCATTCACGTCTACCGTTTCTTAAGTGCATACCGGCCTAATTCACGAACGAAGCAGCAGGAACCTAAGAAGCACAATATCAAAAGACAATGATATCGATATAGGAGGCCCACCCGCGAATATTTGCACGTGTTCGCGTCACGTGACGCAGCCGATGATAAGTGAGATAAAGCGAATCACGGCATCCGGAATCAATGACACTTTTGGACCCTTGAATGGGGTGAAGAGTGAGTGACGAAACACCCGCATTTTCGAGCGTTGCATTATCTTTGAATATACACTCCGATGATAATTTGTTTCGAAATGTTAGAAGTTATATCCTGCATGAGAAATTTTACGAGGGGATAGACAAAAAAATAGCCCTTGAATACAAATATTTTGAAAAGCAATAAAATAATGTTAATACTTCCTATTAACTATTTCATTCGTTTAGACATTCGTTTTATTTTAACTAGAGGACCCGTGCTGCTCCGCAGCATTAGGATAGACTATGTATGAGAGAGTGTAATTATTACATAAAATCATTTTACAGTACTTCCTTCCAGACAATATTAGATGTGCGTCTGCCACAGTATTTGGAAAAAATTGAAAGTAAAGTTGATTGTTCACACATAACTTTCCTCAAACTCAACGAATTTAAACAGTTAATAGTTCAAAAGAAAGGGCTTGATCCACTGAGTGTTCTGAGAATGAAACGATCAAGATCCATTCTTTAGAAGAGGAGCTATGAGACTTCGAATTGCTTGAGTTAACGTGTCCCATAAGAAATGTACAGGGAAGAATCGCCTTTGAGTATAACTTAAGTAAGGTGGGAGTTGAGTAAAATTCAATGATTGATGACATATCTATGTCTAAATACCTATCATTTAAAAAAAATTGAGGAAATCGTCCGGATCGAACAGCCAGACACTGACTTCAGTTTTCATAATTTTTTTTAATATATAAGATTTTCTCTTCTTTCGATGCTCGTAAAATTTTCAGTATCACTTAGAATGCATATGTATTTTGTATTTTTACAAAGGTGACAGAAATACATTAAGCCAACAAACAGATTATTTTTTGGGGTACTTTTGTTATAATTCAATAAACTATGCTGCTTATCTGATATTTGACATTTTATTGATCGATTTAAATAATTGTTATTAACAGTTTTAATTTAATAATAATTATTTGGTACTTATCTGAAATAGTAAATATAAACAATATTAGCGATAGTAGAAGGTAACAACATTAACAACTCATTTATTGTTAATTAAATAGGTATGCAAACAACATGATTAGTAGCTTATTCGATCAAAATTATAAATCACTAAATTAATTATTGAAGTTCGAAAAATAGTTTGAAACCATTGGATAATAAAATAGAAGCATTAATAAATAAAGATGTGATTTTAAACTGGACAGTGTTAAATAAACTTTAATGCTGGACTATCGTATTTTTTACGAAGAACAAGAAATTTTGATACAAAGGTAATACTAAGGATAGTGTAATATTAGGTAGAATTAATTATTTTTGTGCCTTTCACAAACATTGCATATATCACCTCGATGTTCTCCACTTATTGGTTGCTTGCACTGGTTACAATATGTCGTTGTCATATCCCTCTTCTTGCTAGGGTAATGCAAACAAGTTTTACGTTTCTTATAGTCCTACACTACTGTTTCCTCTGCAGGGGAAATATTGAGAATATCTCGTACATCTTTTCTAATATTGCGACGCATAGTAATATTATTTAGCCGCTCTTTCATCCATTGTTCTGCAAGACAATAGCTTAGCTTGATGCTCAGATTAACAAATAAAATAGATATGTTTGTTTTGATTTCTTCTAGCCCCAAACATCGAGTCACATTCTAAGCTCACTTGCGGACACTTCCACTGCTTTGCCATATTTACAAAGTCGCTTTAATTGCAGGAAAAATTAAATTAGAAGTTTAATTGAAAATATGTTAAAAAGTTATGCAAATAAAAAAAGTCTAACTAATTTATGCATTTGAGTCACTGCTTTTAAAATTAATTAATAAAACGTGAATTTTATCTAATAAAGGCATATTTGTATATAAATTTTAATCAAATATTTGTTGTATTCTTAGATACCTTTATGGTTATAACTAAAAGTGGCAACATTACTCAAAATTTCAGTACCTGATGTGTCAATAGTAATCGATTTAGTAGTTTTGTCCTTGTTTAATTACCATATAAAGAGAGATGCAAATATCGTCAGAGTGTGATTGACGATCATTTCGAATGTAGTAAATAATGTCAAACGTGGTTTGTTTATACCAGCGCCATTATAACTAGAGAGTAACATTTAGTGTTTTCGTTTTGATGTTTTTCAAGACTTTTAGTGACAAAATAAACTTTAAAGTTAATTATTTTAATGTTTTTGGATTATCATGGTTCGTCGGTGCCAAGTTTGTCAGAAAAACAGCCGATATTACCAAGGCCATGTATCTACAATACCATTCCCACTTTTTGTAATTCATTCATTATTTCACTACTGGCGTTTAGATTGTTGGTCGCAAAAATAAACGTGTTTATGAATGAATAGCCCTCTCTATGTTTATTATTACTCTAAGGGTGTATGCATGCATTTATGCTAGCAATATTAATCATGTCATAAAAAATTACCATCCGCCATCTCGGAGTTTTGCGGTTAGAATTCATATTCGAACACATTTGGTAGAATTAGTCAACTCCGCTCTTGATTTCCTTATAATTGATTACCATTGCAGGTGTTCCTGATGATAATATTGCAGCTCCTTCATGAATAGTAGACATGGGTAAGACTATTTTTAATCTTTTTTGGTGTATATGATACTTCTGATCGTGACAAAACATGGAGGTGTTTGATTGTCTACCTGCTATTAATAACTCTGTAGGGATCTCTTTCTTGTTTTTACGTATAGTCCCTAAGGGGGTAAGTTGATAGTATAAGGCATCAGCAAGTGGAACCGGTAATATTCCGATTACTACCATGAATGGATTTAGTCAGCTCTCGCTCATAATATTCACCCAATTATACCCATTGGTTTTTGTAGATTTTCCCAAGTAGTGATTGGCATCGACTATATATTTCGAACTGGAATCGCAAACAGTGACAATCTGAATACAATATTTAGATGATTTATTTGGAATATACATGCTGAAGGGACAGCAACCACGAAGGTCAACGAGTTGTTCGTCGATAGTAAGGTAAGATCAAAGTGTATTATACGAGTTTTTACAAATTGTGATAAAAATATTCCAATTCTCACGAATATGAGCGAATGAATCCTCTTCGTTTCTTTCCTCTCTTGTTTCTTTGGCATTAAACCTAAGACATGCAGGCTCTGTAAAATAAAATTTTAGTGTCGAACATATGTTTAGCAGACACATAATCGTCTTTATTTGCTACCAACGTTATGAGAATGGCAAATAGTGCTTTTAGCTCATTGGTTTCACTTTAGAGAAACGTTAGCATTACTCTGTTATTTTCGTGCTTGTCTAGAAATTTCGGTATTTGAGTGAAAAAGAATAATATCTAATACTTCATCTGAGAAGAAGTGTAGGAAACATTCATCAAATGTCGAACAATTTTTAGCGTTTTCTTTGGGACCAGTTCTTGTGTAATTATTTGAAGGCATTTTCTCAGACCATTTATAGCCATTCTTTCCTTTCAAAGAAATGTATGTATTGAAATAAGAACGCATCACTTGCTGATACGATTGGAATTCCTTCATTTATTCCATCTATGGCACT
Organism: Galeruca laticollis; assembly: GCA_963921935.1. NCBI lineage: Eukaryota > Metazoa > Arthropoda > Insecta > Coleoptera > Chrysomelidae > Galeruca > Galeruca laticollis. Next base: position 159,600,025 of record OY998175.1, on the reverse strand, counting down.
TTCATTGAGCATCTTCTAATTTATTTATACTCACCATTGTCCTTCTCCGCTAAAAAACTTTGGTCACCTGAAGACTCTTCAATTTCATATTCTTCATTGTCCTTCTCCCAATCACTACCGCTGTCTTCAAAACGTTCGGGTTCACTATCTTCTCCACGAATTATTCGCTCTACTTCAGACTGTATCTCTTTGTCACTTAATCTAGACATTTTTTGAAAAAAGTAAATATATTTATAATTAAGTTCAAAACAAAGTAACTTACTTTTCAAGAGAGAGACGTCGCTTGAACCAGAAGTACAAAAAATGTATATAGATGCATAGTAAAATTTACGAATGTCCAGTATCAGGGTTAATCTAATATGTAATTGACTGAAAATTTCAACTGCCACTGTATTCATAATAAAAGCATCTATTTGTTCCGGCGCGTCCGCCAAAATTTAAAATTTGTCTTTGTTAAAAACCTCTTTTAAATGTGTCTAAAAATGTATTACTCCTAATAGTCCAGGAGAATTAGACCCCAAACCTTTGAAATATGGCTGTGTCGTGACGTAGATTAGATATTGGTTGGAATTGCTCGGAAATCATCTAAGAAAAGAAAATATAAAAGTTCGTTTTCGGGAAAACATTTTTTTTAAATTTAACCGTTGGAATAAATCAATCATTTATTTTTTTACAATTTTGTTGATTGAATCATAGTAAGAATTCCAACGTGTGCTCACGGGAAAGAAAGGGTATGTCCCAGAATTTCTAAAATAACCTCTGAAAATTTGGGATACACTGCTTGCTTCCATAATGTATTGCATTTGGCCATAGCTTGTGAGTGTCTTAACTTTAAAACAGCGTTGTCATTGATAGCTTTACTGCAATCGGTAGTGCAAATTAATACTATAACTTTCACAGCATAAATGGTTGGGTAGTCTATGTTGTTGATCGATAACTTCTTCATAATTTCCAATGATTTCAAATGTTAATTCTTCAATCTCTTGATCACCAACATTGTCTTCATCACTGCTATACTTTTTTTCAATTTCGGTATTAACAAAATCATATTGCGTATTAGATAACTTACATGTTGTCACTCCAAATTCTTTAAACGAATTTACAAAATTTGAACCGTTGTCGGTGACAGTTGCAACGATTTTATTTGTGTCTAATCCGTATCTCATATGTATATCTTCTAAAAGTATTAGCAATTCGATCATAAGAATGAGTACCTTCAAACCGCCAGGGTCACTGATTGACGGTTGAAGTCTTGTTTTATCCAATGGCAGCTAACTCCAATGAAACTTCTTTTTATTTACTGACCAAATGGCGGCTGTTGTAGAAACATATTGGACATTGAATAAATTATTACAGAATCTTTAATTTCTTTGATTTTTGATCGGCAACTTTCACTACAAATGGTCACAGTATGGTTAAAATCTGTAATTTGTTTCACCTGAAAAAATATTTCTAAATCACAATTACAAAACAAAAAACTCGGTTCAGAATGGCATTTTTTGAAATTATTTGTCGGATATTCAGTATATTTTCATCGTTCATCATCTCACTATCAGAACTACTACCATCGGCATCAATTTCCTTAGGAATAAAATCGCTGCCTGAATCGGTGGAATACGAATCATGCACAGACGTAGTTTCAACACTTCCACTTTCCATTTTTGTACTTGTATCTACTAAAATATAAGAACATGCATATTTACTCCGAATTTCTACAAATAAACAAACAACAAACCTTTTTTGTTACCAGTGCTTAACTGCTCAACATATTCTATACGGGATGACAATTTGAAAACGAAAGGCATTTAATATTGCCTAAACTAATGAGAGTATCAAAATTTGGCGAAGCACGTTAATTTACATATTGTAATAAATACCAAAGTAAAAAACATAGGGAGGATCACCCTGTATAACAAATTACTTTTTATATTGTAACGTTTAAACTATAGAAAGCGGTCGTTAACATCCATACAATGTAAAAAACACTTAGCTAAGCTGTCTGAATTTGTTGCAAAAAAAAGAAAAAAATAATATTTTAACAAGAAATAATAATTGCGTCAAAATAACGAAATTCTGCGGAATCAAATAAAAAATTCATTCCTAATCGAGGAAAAAAACCTATTACACAATTATGTCGAACGATACGTTTCCACCAATCAGAAATTAACAGGTACAAAAAAACGATGCTGACATAGGGAGAAATGCTGAAACTACGAAATTGTAACAATTGAAGTGGCGGTTGGTAAAAACTCGCGGTCTGAAGCGGTCTAGTTTTTTTTGGGTTCGCGGATAGCGGTATTTGAGAAGTCCTGAGTTTAAGTAACATATAATTAAGACGTAGTGTTTTAACTATCAAGTGTAATTTTTTTCGAAAGGGGAAAAGAAGATTACAAGCGAGCGTCTACTGTACGCGCTCTGAAGGGGTTTCTTTTTTTTTGTTCGAAACGCGAGTCGTGGCCGTCGGCCACCCAATCTGGGAATTGGTAAATCTAATTTAAAAATTATACTAACTGTGTATTATGACTTTTTTTTAGTTTGGTCAAATTATTAACATTGCCAGCCCGCATCTATGATACTATATCTAAATAATTTAACTTATGTTATTTCATATCGCATACGAGTATTTAATGGTGATACCTCTCCGTGTAAATCAGGTATTGGGAGCACATTTGAGGTTGGATACCAAATTGTTAATTTCAAACTTTCATTTATAGGGTGCGCGAATATATTTAGGTTGCGGCGATTATTTGCAAACTAACATATTTCATTTTATTCTGCATTTCATTTTTCTTAATGTAACATGGTATCTCAAGTTTTCTCTCGATCCTATCATTGGTTTTAATTATTTACAGTCACAAAACTTTACGTACAATTTTTCCTGACGCTTTGTCAATTGGTGTAATCTCTTTTTATTTTTTTCATTTTGTATATTAAACTCGTTAAAGAAATCATTATCGGTTAGTTTATTTTCTCAACCAGGAGAGCATGATTATATGAATACATAACATATACCCATCAGAGCTACACCTAAGATTTTTTCTCAACCCACCCCTCTAACTGACGTAACCCTATAGCACAAGACCTCTCATTACCAACGACAACTGGTAGCAGCGGAGGCCGAAGCCAACCCTTTCGGACATTTCTTCCAGGAGCCGACGACTCCTGTTTCCCACGAATTGTGGGTAGTGACAGCCAGCTACGCTGCCTTCTCGATCCATTAGGGACATTTTAACAGCAGAGTTTTTTTTTGGTTATTACAGCGTTTTTTAAGATTATGGCGAATGTTTTGCTAGGTTATTACAGAGGGACGACTGTTGATGCGTTTTTTGTCGTATTACTTTCAACCCCCAGGGCACCTTCCCCTAATTTCTTTTGCCGTTTTTGAGTTCCTTATGTAATTCTTAGATAAGTTTCATTATTTTTTTTCTTCAAAATTGAAGTACTTGAATGGCCCTAGGTCACCAGATTGATTTCTTCCTATGGGAGCACTTGAAATCAGTTGCATTTACAACCTAACTAGACTCAATTGAACAACTGCAACAAAAAATTGTACAGCAATGTAGGGCTATTTCACCCGAGACTGTTCGCGAACAGTTTGAATACCGACTGTACCTGTGTTTAGAAAACAATGGAACCCATTTTGAACAATTCATAAAGTACACATCCGTGAAGTCAAGTACTTCAATTTTGAAAAAAAATGGAATTCATCTAAGAATTACAAAAGGAACTCAAAAATGGCAAATTAAATAGGGGATGTCATTTAAAATTTTAGGGGTAGGTGCCCTGGGGGTCAGGGGGTGGAAAGTAATACGATAACAAATGCACTTTCTTTTATATATATTGTATAGATCTATATTAATTATTATTTGAAACTGAATAATCGTTAAGCATGTACACAACTCTATCGCAAGGTAGGATTCAATTGCGCCATTCAAATTTACTTTAATTATTGGATTGTGAAATTAAAAGGATCCAACTTATGATTTCAGGAATTTTTTTTAATTATAGAAGTTTCTTAACAGAAAATGTGTAGACATACACTACGGAAAAATAAAATACAATTACTTTGGAACAATTAAAATGTTAGATTGATTACTAATCATGGCATTCCTCTTTTTTTTGTAATAAAGGCCTATTGTAATTTAGAAATCTCTAATATAATATTTTAAAACGGTACCTTTTATTTATTAAGTTTCTATCAACTTCAAACTAATCTTCACTCTCAATTTCTTTCAGTTGTACTGTCCAAAATATTATTGAAAGGCTCTTCTTAAATTTCACTCGCAATGCCTCGATTTTTTCCCCCAGATATCTATCCTTTAACTGGATATACAATTATCTTCTTTCTTCTTCGTATTATTATAAAATTGGTTTAAATATCTCTCTGCTGTACTTTGAGTATCAACTTTTTGAATCGTCCTTATTGACGAGATCAATTATAATACTACTTCCAGCTTTGACATTTTAAAAATCACTCTTTTCTCATTCACCCTCAATCATTAACATCGTTAAGGGTTGCTATGGAAACTTTTTCTATATAGTATGAATTGTATAAACATAGTGTCTTTGACGGCCTTTCCTTGTTCACATTACAATAAACCATTAATTTTTAAAGACGTATACGAAACATGAAAATAACATTTTAGTTTCGTCACGACATCAACTCATCGCATCAGAAAATAGGGAATCATTGTTATTTATAAAATTATTGTGATGATCATGTAACAGTGAAATTATAATAATCTTTTAACTTTCAATATACAAAAAAAATTGAATGAATAATATGAGGATAGTGTTTTGATAAATTGTTATACATATAAATATTTCCATACCTTAATTACTATTTATTAAAATTCCTGAAATCCCTTGCATTAAATAACCTAACTATATAAAAAATTTGTCATGTATCAAATGTATGTCTCTTTTATATTATTCTAAATTTCATTTTAATTTCGACGAATTGTTTTGAAATTACATCGTCTACTGAATTATTAGTGTTAATTTCTGTTGAATCTGAATCGCTTTTTAGTATTTTCGATTCCGACGGTTCAACGATTATATCATCTGTTTCAATATCTTCAGTGATTTTCTTCAATATTGTTGTAAACATTTTGTTCACTGTTTTTCCTATAGGCATCTATAATTGATTTAAACATGTCTTTTTTATACAATTTCATAAATATTCGTTAAAATGATGGCTAATAAAGTACAAGATGGGAGAATCAATTTGACTTATTTCACGAATACTATTAATCATTATTAAATTGAATACAACTAAATAAGACGAGGTTTTCTATATGAAAAATGATATTCCGTTTTCCGACAACTTCTATTTGGCTCGTGTGGTTACACACATGCGAGAAGTTGTCAGCTGGCGCCATCTTCACTTTCAATTGCGAACCACCACCTCAGATAATTATTTGGTCGTATTAGTCGTATGAAATAAAATGAATTAAAATTTCATAAAATACGATGTCTGTATTGACAAAAGGGTCGATCAACGTCACGTTCTTCGAAGGGGATGTAATTCAATATTCTGCGTGGCATTAGCCAGGAATGTACTTGTTTTTCTCTTCGAAGAACGGTCAGGCTATAATGTCGAAATTATTGAAATTTTGACTAAAACGGAGGTGTAGTAGAAAACCGAAATTTATTTTTCATATAGAAACACCTCGATACAATCTTTGAAAATTAGTCAAACTTATATTTGTTCAGAGGAACTGAAAATACTCTATGTATCATTGAAGTATATGCTGCTAATTTATGTGAGGTGGGATGACTGGAATTATATAGTATGGTTATTCAGTTATTTTCTTCAACTTCTAATGTAAATTTAATTATAGGGTGTAAATTATTATGATTGAAAAATACAATGTATTTAATTTTTTGATTAGTTTTATTGAATTTTTAATTGAGTATTTAGATAATTATTAAGTATGATGCTCAGTTTTTTAGCTAATTTACAATTATTAGGTGTATTAACATAGGAAACTACATGTCTAATTGGTTTCGACACTTTATGTAATTGAATGGTTGCATATAATTGTGGAGATTGAGGATTTTTATTTAAACAGTTTCATTTAAAAAAATATTATGAGTAGATTCCGAAACAGTAAATTTCATTTATATTGATTGACTTTACATTCTCTACTTTGCACGTATATAACTACCAAAAATTTGTAAATCAACCTGCAGTTGAAGCTGATGAAAAATCATGGGTCAATTCTCCCAGTTATTGTGTACCGGTTATTCATCTATTTTGTATTAATTTAAATTGGCAACCAAGATAATTGAACCGGTTCTGTATAAATACATGATAAGTTATTTACTTTTAATGTTGGTGTAAGTTCAATAGGCAGCCAACCGTATTTAATGAAATTAGCTTCATGACTAAGGAAGTGACTAGTAAACCAAATACGTGCCTAGAAGCTCCAAGCCAAATTAATTGTTTATCCTTTGCTTAAGTTTGAATCTACTATATTGTTACTTAATGTTTACTGATTTCCATCGTTTTTTATCTAATTTAAGCTTGTGCAATCAAGAAACAGTTTGATCATTTCGTACTTTAGGTTATATTGTTTGGCTAATATAGTAAAATATTTCAGTGACAATGATGCAACTAGTATATCCTCAGGGACTATTATTACTTTTGTATGTTGATGATCCTGTTTTGCAAGGGTGTAATGCAGATGACATGATTCGTTAATTTTATGGACAATACTTTTAAGTGAAACGGATAGGAAGTATAATACGTAGGAAACTGAAAAAATAATGAGAGGAATTACCAAATCGGCCTAACCAATTCAGAGATATAAAAACTTGAATACAATGAATTATAATGAAGAATGTAGAGGTATCAATATTGAGAAAAATCAAGGAATAATAAGAAAAAAACTAAAAAAAAATTGAAATACTATTCTTCCTCAGATGCAAAAATCTTCACGGTTTGACAGACTAATGATCTATCCACCTCGTTTCTGCCATGACTCCATTTTCAAACCATATGTACACCCTCATTATTAGCAATCTTATTCATACTTAAAAAATAGGGTAGAAGGGTAAAATCTATCATCTCCCTAATCCTTAATAAATGAAACGGAATATTAGGTAGGTCATGACTAAATGTTGTTTAACTTTTCTCCTTTTATTTCTGAAATTGGAAAGCGGTCAGTTCTCAAAACAGTCTTGTTTTACAAATCTGGTAGGTAATTTATTTTGTAACCGTAAACAGACCATTATAATCTCGTTAATACCCCACTATAGTTGTGAAAGTCTAGTGGCTAAGTAAGTAAGTTTTATTACTTACACACATTTAGACAAAAATAATAGAGAGCTAGTGGTTCGCACGAGACCAACGAGACGAGATTTTCACAAAGTCTTGTCTCGTCTCGCCGATGCAATGATTAGTCTCGTCTCAAGTCTCGTCTCGATTCTCGTACGAGAGTCTAGTAAAAGTTTCGAAATCTTATCATTCATAATTTTATTGTTTCAGTGCAATAAGGAATACTTAAATACTTGCTATAATATAAGAGTCGGAAGAGAAAATTACAATTGTTGAAAAATAACATGTATTTGAAAGTAATACAACTAAAGAAAATAAAAACATAACATTATTTTATAAATGGAATAACTGGAAAGATCAATGGTAAAAAACAGCCCTTAGTCCTCTCGATTGCAAATGTTTTTGTTTTTCACCCAGTCGTTCAGACTCATTGTTGAGGCGATTTCGATGTTTTCTTATAGTGTCGGCGTATCAAACGAAATTGATAGGTATTAGAAAGACTATTCACGCGGCGCTTGTCGTGGCTTGTTAAACTTGTAAAAGTTGCAGATTTTTGATAACGATAGATGCCGTCAGCCTTTTGAAAAAGTTATAGATTTCACTATTCAAAACAAAAATATGCCATAAATAAAAATGTGGTTAAACGATGGTATACAGCGTTAAAATAATTAAATTATTAAGTTATCTAACAGCTTACCTTCAATTAAGAATTCGCAGCTAACATTTCGGGAACAGTGAGTCTGGAAGTACTTGCTCCTGCCAGTTGATTTTGTTCATTTGGATATATTTCGAAATATGCTTTGGATGTTTACTGCGTAGGTGTTTTCTTAATCCAGTAGTATTTCCCCGTGACATTTTAATTTCTTTCGAATTTAAACATATTCTGCACCTGGCTATTTTATCTCGATTTGTCCCTTTCAATTCAATGTTGAAATAAGTATCGAATTTGCTTTTGTAAGAGTCGTTTTGTATTTGCATGCGAGACGAAGAGCGAGTGCTATTTAACGAAGACGACAATTCAATTTCAGTCACATTATCACCCAAACTAACATTGTCTGGTATGTAAATATCCTAAGTTCCACTAGAAAAATCACCGGAATTTGATTCATCTCTTGAATCGGCTCATTTTGAATTAACTTGGCACAATTATTCCGCACGCTCAAAAATTCGAACAACTACCACTATCCACAACGAACAACGAATAACTAAACTGGGAAGAAATTTAAACTTTTATTTTCAATAATGATCTTTATTTATTCGATCACAATAGGATAGGACACGTACATATCGCAAAATTTATGGCTGTCGGAATAGGGTTCAAAGACGGCGGCGGCGCGCTTCAGAAAGACAAAGTGATTACAGTCAACCGATAACGCCTGCAGAGGCTTTTTAAATCAATTCTTAATATTCATTCAGAAATATTCAACTGCGAGACTCTCGCGTGAGACGCGATACCTCATGCACGAGACTCGAGACGAGACGAAACAAAAGTCTCGTCTCGTCTGGTCCGAGTATCGTCTCGAGTCTCGTTTCGAAAACGAGACGAGACCATGCGAGACTCTCGAAAACGAGAGTCTCGTGCGAATCACTATAGAGAGCCCACTATTATTAAAATGCCAAACTATGTCATGTGATATCTTAATCCGGACCAGGGAATCTTTGAAGGGACACACACTTTTATTGCTTATCTAAATTTCGAACAGTAGGTAATAATGAGGGTTGTCGGCCAATATTGATTTACGACATTCTTAGATTTCTGGTTTTACTTTAACAACCTGTTCTGTATATAGTGTTATACATATTTGTAAGATGGTGAATGTTCTCTTCTTCCACCAATTTTAGAATTTCAGAAGGCAACTCGTCTGGACCTGCAGCTTTTCCATCTTTTGTGGTCCTTAATAGCATGGATTACCTCTTGTTCAGTGATCTCCGGTCCACTAACTGCCTGGCCTGTTTCTATTCTGTTTATATCTCTATCACCCTCGAATAGTTCCTCTATGAAATTCTTCCAAGTTTTTAATTTCTCTTCAATGTCTGTGCTAATTTTGCACTTCTGGTCGGTTAGTATTGTAGGCTGTCTATTTTTCCACAATCCTGCGGTTATTTTTGGATCGCGCTATATAGGAAAGTAGATTTTTTTTATATTGAATTTAATTACAATTAATTCTTGGAACAAGATTAATGAGCAATACCTACTTTTCTTCTAAAATATTGAAACTAAAAAGTGTTTTATCGGGTTTGTCCCAGTAGTGTTTTCTCAGTTTTGTTCTCTCTTGGTTATACTACACAACACACTGTGCTCTGATTTTAACCACTATACTAGCTCCTCTCGCAATGGATCTTTGATTAAATTTTCGCAATTTTGGCTAAAATTCAATTAACCACTTGTTTTTTTATGCGAATAATATATCTTTTTGATGCTCCGGAACAAATGTTTGTTCTTAATTGTTGAAATTTTTATTATTGTTCAAGAATTTTTGCATTTTAATCATTAAATATATAGTTGTTCGTATTAGTTCGGGAGGTAGTGTCAAATTTGACAAGTGATCGGACCGAATACGAATTTTAGTTTTAAGATAACTTTGAATAGCACTGACTATGAAACCGAGCGTCAGACAGCTGTGAAAGGGGGCATTGTCTTGTGAGAGGCTATTAAAAACATAAGTTTCAAAGTCATTTGACTGCTGAAAATTGTTCCATAGCTTAGTTGTCATATAAAACTAATATGCCTCAATATGCGATGGCAATAGTCAGTCATGCATATGAACGTGTTAAAAAATTCTGAAAATGTAGTCGTAGGACCGAGACGGAAAGGTGATGGAGGTGATAATTAGTATCTCATATAGCATGAAAAATATAATCCGACTATCTGAAGTGGGGGCGAAGTCCGTCAATTGCATCTCTGGAGTGTACCGCACCGTTCAAAGTTATTGAACGCGAGGCGTCTTTTGCGGTTCAACTGACGGACTTCGCTCCTCATGATTGATATCTGACCATTATATTCGTAAAAAATAAGATTTCAAGTATCACCAGAATTAGGGTGGGTCAAATGACTAATGATTTTTAAATCTGAAAAACGATGTTTTGATGAAAGCTGCAGTAATTTTACGATCGGAATATTGAACAGAAGCCTCTTACTATAATTACTATGATTGCTGGAGAGTGCGAAGTACCACAAGTTTTGTCGTATTTTTACGTTCTCCATCAACAACAACACGAAAAAACGGTTTTTAGAAAAAAATCCTGTGTGTATGTCGTCGGCCACTTTTCCTTACATGTCTTGCTAGCACGATACAGCCTCCGGAGTGCAATAAGTCACCAATTTTATGATGGAATATTGCTGACATGTCACAAATGAACCCTATTGATTTTTAGCTTACCAGATCCAATACAACAGGTGCTACAGTACTTTAAGTACGATATTTTTGTAATTTTTTGAGAAATTTCAGTTTGTTAGCACGATACAGCCTCCGGAGTTCAACAAGTCACCAATTTTATAATTGACTATTATTTAGGACATCTCACTGATGAATCCTATTGATTTTCAACTCACCAGAGCCAATACAACAGGTGCTACAGTACTCTAAGTACGATATTTTTTTCATATTTGGAGAAGTTTCAGTTTGTTAGCACGATTCAGCCTCCGGAGTATATACAAGTGAACAATTTCATGATTGGATATTATTCAGAGCGTCTCAAAGATGAACTCTATCAATATTCAGCTCACTAAAGCCAGTACAACGGGTGCTATGGTACTTGAAGTACCAAATTTTTGTGATTGTTGGAGAATTTTCATTTTGTTAGCACGATACAGCCTCCAGAGAGTATAGGATTGATCAATTTTATGATTGAATATTGTTCAAGGTGCCTCACAGATGTACCCTATTAATTTTCAGTTGACTAGAGTGAGTACAGCGGGTCCTATAAATCCAGATATACTAAGTTTTTGGTTATTTTTGGAGTAATTTCGGTTTGTTAGCACGATACATCCCCCTAAGTCTATACAAGTAACAATTTTATGATAGAATATTGTTCAGGGCTACAGAGGCGGAAAAGTTAGTTCTAATCTTTAAAACCGTTTATTTCCACTTTGATTGACTGACTCATTCTCTTTCTAAAGATCTCATTTCACATTAAGAGTGTTGAGCGTGCAGGAGAATTCCTGAGAACATTTGAATCTGGAGAGAGCGTCTCTACGCTGATGAACAATGAACAAAAAAATATTATACAGCAGGATCGAAAGCGTTTAATGCCGATTATAAAAACAATCATATTTTGTGGTCGTAATAATTTGCCTCTAAGGGCTCATAGGGAAAAAGGTACATTGAGCAACGAAAAAACTCTACAGCCCTTTCTGGTGCTCATGGAGTTTTTCAAGCACTTCTGGCATTCCGGATTGAATCTGAATATGTTTAGTTGTAGGTGCATATTGCTTCTCTTATAGTATGAAGTTGAGCAAATTATTACAAAGTCCTACACTGAAATTTTCTTCAGCACTGGAAAATATTCAGACTCTTAATAATTTTCCAATACATGAGGGAAAATGCTGAGAGAGAATTCAATACAATATTTTTAGAAGCTCAATCCATTGCGATTGGCTTCGATGTAGAAATAACTCAGCCAATGTAAGTCTAAATAATTTTGTTTTGTTGATGAAATAATATAGATTTTTTTTATTTTAGAGTATATGGACGACAAACTCAAAGAGAAAACCTTTATTCAAGTTCGTCTCAAGAATATTATAAACATACAGTATTTATACCTTATATTGATCACTTTATAACCCAGCTTGATTCACGTTTCAATAACAGATTAACTGAAATATTACCCATCGAAGGCTTCATCCCAAAAAATTATAAAATTTACACCACAGAAACAATTGTCAAGGCTTGTTTAGTGTATGAAGCACACATTAATATATCAAAACAAGAACTAAATAATAATGTGGCAAAAAAGATAGGAAGATAAACCAGATTTGCCCTGTACAGCAATCGAAGCACTTTGTTTTGGGGCGAGTTTGTTTCCTGCAATAAAGATTTCACTGCAGATATTTGCGGCTCTGCCTGTATCAACGGCAACAGCGGAAAGGAGCTTTTCAACCATAAAGCGCCTGAAAACCCATTTGAGGTCAACCATGGCGGAAGAGCGTTTGAATGGTCTAACTTTACTTAATATTCACAAGGAAGCTGATTTGAATATTGAAAATGTGATAAATAGATTCGCCACAAGTAAACCCAGACGAATGAGCCTCAAAGACTGGTCAGGTTGAAATAATTGAACTAAAAAAATAAATATGCTATATTCCATGTTTGTTCATTAGCCAAAATAAAAAAAATGGTTGTACTGGTGTTGTTTCGTTTAATTGTTTTGGTCAATCAGTACCACGACTAATTTTGGTAACATTTTTTATTTTTGCCTCGGCCCTCCCCAAAGCAAGATTCTAAACACGCCACTGTTGGATGCTGTGATGCTTGAACTACGCCCGTATAATAAATAACCTAGATTCTCAGAAAAATTAGAGAATTATGACAGTTCTTTAAGATTGTATGATTCTTTACGCATACAAAGCATGGCTTATGTCACTATTTGAATATTATCATTACACTATCTTGGATTGGATACAATAAGTATGATCTACGAGGATCGTAGCTGTAAACAAAAGATCTCAAACTTGACTATCATAAATTCTTCTCCGACTAATGACGAAGTTGAAACGATGAGACGGGTGAAACAAGCTGCATCCGACTTAAAAATCATTAAAGTCATTTATTCTTCTTACAGTGCCATATCCGTGATCGGACGTAGGCGACCTCTCACTTCTACCTGTGTTGTGCTCTCCAGTTACCACAGATAGAAGGGACCTACAGTTTAACGACGGATCCGAACGTCTATGTTGAGAGGCTGTACTAGGCAGAATACTGTCGGTGGTTTGCCATTGCCTTCCGACAGGTGGCTCTCCGAATTATTAATTATGATGTTAACTAAGCCCGGGTTTGATCCCGGGGCCTCTCCGTTAGCAGACAGAGCACCATTCCACTAGCCTACGGATTTGACCGACCTTAATTCTGGGGAACTTGAAATCTTGTATTTTACGAATAATTCAATAATTTTGAACGGTGCAGTACAGTCCTGAGACGCGATTGACGGACTTCGCCCCCCACTTCAGGTAGTCTGATTATTTTTTCCATGCTATATGAGGTACTAATTATCACCTCTATCAAGGTCCTGTGACTTCATTTTCAGAATTTTATAATTAATGTTCATAACTGACGACTTTTGCGACGGCATATTGGGGTCTGACGAGTTTTGTTCTAGACCGGGAGTTAGTGACATATATACACACGGAATTATTCATTAATGTATGTCTTAATATCATTAGAATATCCATCAATATACTCCAAGAGTCATACTGTCAGAAAATTAGTCAAAAACTCCCGGTATATTATTAGTTTTATATAACAAATAAGCTATAGAACAATTTTCAACATCGGTCAAATGATTTTGCAAATCATCGCTTTTGACAACTCTAGCAGTTTCCGACATGCCCCATGGGTGCGCGGTCTGACGTTCGGTTTTAAATTTTTTACTAAGTATTTCAAATATAGTTTCAGCTAAATTTTGTATTCTGTCCTATCACTAAAAGAATTTGACTATAAGTTCCTCGATTCATATTTTCCAGATATACTTTTGAGTCTCCTCACGATTTCAGGTTGGTCCAGCAGCTGAATTGCTTCGATGTTCTCGTGGTTGGGAAGTCGTTCTTCATGCTTGCAAAGTTTCCTGCCTCGTGTGCTATCATTTCCACTCCTAGGTTTTTGTGGACATCGCTGTTTCATACATACCAAGGAGCATTGACAATACCTATCAATACTTTGTTTTGTATGATTTCAATATTACCTGAGCAGGCACTCTCCAGAGTTGTATGTCGTATGTCCAAACAGGCTTTACTATCTGTTTGTATATCATTAGTTTGTTTCAAATTGATAGTTAAGAATTTGTGCCTAATAACGGGATAGAGAAGTGGATGTGGCGTGGTTTAAATAAATAAAATTTTAAGAACAAATTTATTTGTGGGAAAATAATATTTGTAAACCATATCCTTAAATGTATTTTTCTACGTCCATGTCTGCAAACGTCAAAAATCGCACTGTCAACATTCCTTGTAAATGACATTTAACAATAACATGAAGGTTATGAGATCTCATAACATACACGTGCGTTTTGAGAAGAAAACTTAAACTTCTTGCTTCAATTAAACTACAATCAAATTTTTATTTACGTAAGACTTTATTTGGTCTATTTACACAAATTTAGTCAATTAAAAAACATAAAAACTTTTAGCATTAGCAAGATATATTTAAGATTGAAAGAGTGATGCCCCTAAATGTAGGCAACCCATTATGCAATTTCTTTAAAAATAGGACACGTTTTCTTAAGTAGAATGCTATGCAAATAAATGTTATGTCATTTATATTGTCGATTTCTTGAACGAAATATAATACAATTATAAGTAACCGTTCATCACCATTAAATAATAAAGCACAATCGATTTCCAATAATTGTTATTAACAACTATTATAATAAAGTTTAAATGATTACGATGTGTTTTTATTTAATGGAAGAAAATGAATGGGCGTAGAAAAAGTATAGTACGTTACACGAGTTGTAAGCCCATTACGCACTCATGAAATTTATATAAACTTTTTCATTTCGTGCGTAATGGGTTACTTACAACTCTTGTTACGTAATATACTATTACCTACGACCACCCCTGTAAGTAGTCAAAAACACACAGTCGGCAATCAATGTTAGACGTCTATTACGCACGGTAAAACAAAACGCACGGCTGTAAAGAAAATCGCACGGCTTCCATAGCAACCACTTAGCAACTGTCAATAGACGTTCAATTTTATTCTGTATATAAATGGTAGATAACATTTATTAGATATGAGATTGCATTTAATACTAAGAGTTATTTGGAATTATATGATAATGGGTTCCGTTTCATTCAATCCGCATCTTTTAGCTGTCTGAATGTATTTCATATTAGTAAACAATAGTATATTATACACCAAGCGACTAAAGTGGCCCATTTTATCCGGCCGGTGGTGTTTGATTCCTGAGGGAAGTAATCCACCTAAGAGATTAACCTTTATGTGACTGAATAGGTACCCGGGTACCTATTCAGATTTTAGATATAAATACTTTTTTTGTTTAAATTCTTTGAAGTGTGTGATTTCGTGACATTTCTAATCTAGGTTTTTTCTACACAATGTTACAATAGAATTAATATTTTTACGCTATTTTAGAAATAAATAAGGTCCAAAGTTTTTTCACCCAGAAATAACGGTGTAGGTACCTGGGTACCTCTATCAGTTTTAAATGCAAATAGATATTTTTTATAGCCAGAATGAAAACGCGAAGTTTATCTGCATATATTTATTTATTTAAATGGTAACAAAAAAACAAAAAAATCTTACATATAAGGTCAGTTGGTTTTTTGGCAACATTTTTTACATATAGTTTGATCTACAGAGTGTTCATTACAAACTGGCTTACAGCAGGATTTACACGCTTTACGAGTCTTCCTTTGTTTGAGCTTTAATTCTCGACAAATTTGGCAGCTACCAACAACCATAACACGCCCAGAAGCATCCCGTCTTGGTTGTTCTCCGGCTGGAGTAACAATGGGCTCGATTATTTGTCGACCAAGAACCATTTCTAGCGACTGACGTGTGAAATAATTACCAACAACTTTTGGAATAAGGGATCGCATTTGTATAGCGGGCAAGCACATGTCATGAGCAAGATCTTTTAGAAATCTTCGACGTTGATCAGTTGCTCTAAAATTTGGATTGTGTTCCTTGTAAATACAATAAGAAGCCAAGCCACCAACATCTATTGTGTTGAAAAAAAATGCCAATGGCCAACGATTTGTTCTACGTTTTACTGTATACTCGCCTAGCATCTTATCCATGGTGTCAACGCCTCCTTTTGTTTGATTATAATATTTTATTATTTCAGGCTTCGCCACGGTAGTATCATCTACTTGGCCTGTAGTGTGCATCGTTGATAAAAGAATAACAGATTTGTTTTTCTTTGGAACATATTGTTGCATCTTTGTTGAATGCGAAAATGGTTGAGTATATAGGCCTGTCTTTAGATGCCTGCATATTTGGTGGTAAAAATGCCTTATTTTTCCTGAGAGTCCCTACCAAAGTCATCTTCCATGAATTCAAAGTACGGGCCAATTGCAGACTTGTAAAAAAATTATGCGTTGTTACATTTCTTCCCGAACCCTTATACTTTGCCACTAGATCCAAAACTGTACGCTCACCGACATTTACCTGTCGTTCACCATCTAATGGTTTTCCAGTGTATAGTTGACCTTGTAAAGGATAAGCATTTGCCGCATCGCAAGCCCAAAAAATTTTTATTCCATATTTTGCGGGTTTCGATGGAATGTATTGGGTAAATTTAGTATGTCCCCTGTAAGGAAACAATTGTTCGTCTACTGTTATACATTCTTTTGGCTTGTAGTTCTTTGCCAAATTTGAATTTAGCATAGTCCAAATATCTCGAATTGGGGCAGCTTTATCATTTTTGGCACGTTCGGCACGTGTGTTCTGATCATCAAAGCGAATAAATCTGAGAAACATTTTGAACCGATCTCGAGACATGGCCGCTCGAAATAGAGGTAAGGACTCTAGTTTCCACATTTCAGATACGTGTTCCCTATTAGACCTGTGTACGCCAGCAGCAATAAGAACTCCTAAAAATGCATCTAATTCTACTTCAGTAAATGGAATGAATACTTTCGGGCTTGGTGTGTTGGGAGGTGGATATTTATCTGCCAATTTTCGGTTCCATTCGTCCGTTACTTTTCTACCTTTTTTGTTAGAATGCCTTAGAATTAAGGTACACATTTCTGGAGATATAATAGACTTGAAAATTTCTCGAGCCGTGTATGAACGACTAAAGGATGATGCGCCACTTTTTTCGTGCAGAATATTACGACCTATTGTTTGCCTTTGTATTGATGATGTGTCACTCCACTGAGTGCCATCCTTGCCAGCCCAAGTTGTTTTTGTAGGCGCTTCTTCTTCGTCAACGTTTTCATAGGAATCAGTATATTCTTGCTCCACTACAGGCTCCTTTTCTATATCAGATTCCTCGGATTCTCCACCTGATAACAATTGTGGAATATATTCGTCTTCATCGGACGCAACAAATGGCTCTTCATCAGACAAATGTTCTACTGCTTCTCGTAATTCTGCAGAGGTCAGCCTGAAATAACATATTTCGAATTACCTTTATTAGTATAATTATTGTTCTTGTTTCTTTGTAAGATAAAAAAACTTCCACTCCACTGCGGCTCCTACACACATAGACCACAGGTAAGCAAAATAACATGACAGTTTTCATTATTCATACACTACTAAAATCAAAGAATCGTCTTATTTCTTACCTTTCATTTCGCCATCTTGGTTTCGCAATATTGGCTTGGCTTGAACCAGCCTTACTATCAGACATTCTAAAACAAAATTTAACAAATACGCTTAATCACCCGCAGTTGTTTATTCGACAAACTCAAACATGCAACTGACCTGTAACTAGGAATAAATTCAGTTGATGTCGCTGCGCTGTTGCCATTTAAACAAAGTCTTATTTTGTCAAATACAGATAAGTTAGAAATTCATAAATCACGTATTGTGTACCTATAAATACATATATGGAGTTTTTTGATAAAAACAGGTATTTTGCGTTTATATTCCAAATTATTATACAGTAGGTACCTACGCCGTCGTAAGAAGGTGTTTTTCTTCCCAGTCACATAAAGGTTAATGTCACTTTAGTCGAGAGGTGTATACGCTATTTTATGCAACTCCGGTAATTCTACATACATTTTTGATAAAAATACATACTACGTAGGACGGACTTTTACGAAACTTGGCTGGGCATCGAGGATGAACTTCTAAGATGCTTGGCTGGGCATCGAGGAGCGACTTTTATAAAACTTGGCTGTGCATCGAGGATGTACGTTTTTACTTGTACTTTAAATACCTTAATAAGATTATAAATACAAGTACAAGCGGGTCGTAGGTAAAGTATAGTACGTAACTCGTGTTGTAACGCATTTTACGCACTCACGGAATTACGCACTCGCCGCTACGCGGCTTCGCGCGTAACTTTTCCGTTCGTGCGTAGAATGCTTCTTACCACACACGTTTCGTAATATATACTATTTCTTGTGACAGTTGCTCTTTGCAAATTAAAACGAGCTGTCGTTGTTAAATTTTTAATCAACTTTTGAAAAAAGTATCAATTTTATTTTAATTATTAAACCTATTTGATGGCGTTGATATAATACAATCGAATCGGTTGATTAGTCACTTCTAATATTTCCACAGTGACATTATTATGTTCAACAAGGTGTGGTTCGAAGTTTTATCGAAGATTTGATTGATATCGAATCGCTCGCAGGAAACTAGTTTACACACACACTCACACATACATATATACACACACACACTGTTTCGTTTTAGATACATACCTATTCGTACATAATATAGCATCGAAAACATTTGCATACGATAAGAGTAATTGGTTTCTTTGGAAAATGTCATTAATTTATAATGAATTGTTTGATTTGCTCTACCATAAGCGGTATATATTTAAGTTGCATACATTAATTAGGTAATCTGAGATTTTATCGATTCTGTGAAGGCGTATGAATCGTCCACGGTGATTGGGAATGGGATTTTTCAATGCATCATTGAGTTTATAATCTAATTTACTTGTGTTTTCGGGGAATAGATGAATGATATTCGTTGATCATAAACGCGCGAATCGCATGATAATATCTGTATATTTTTTTGCCTTTTTCATAGTTTTCTGGTACCAAATTATTTATTTTCAGATTTTAAATAAAAAAACTTTGGACCTTAAGTTGAGTTTATACAACAAATAAAATGAGATAAAACAAACTAGAACATAAATGTTGACCATATGGAATATAGCGTTTATAAAGGAAATAACAAATAATATTCTTTTCTGTCATATTTTATCTGAAAATTGATGTGCGCAATCGTGAATTATTGATTATTGTATGTTTGGTACACATAACCTTACTTTAATATATATTTTTGTAAATGAAAAAGACTATCCATTACAAATGTAGTCTGTAGATAGCAGTCAGTAAAACTCAAAATCAGTACTACAGCATATATTGATAAAAGATGAAGGGGCAACTAGTTGAGCCATCATCGGGCCTGTAAAAGGTATCAAGACAGAAAACGATAAGACATACACAATATATCGAATTACCTTAAATGTACGCAACAATCCATATGGAAACTATTATAAAACGAAAGCTGTCACATGTCCGTGCCATCCAGCAGAATCAAACGTATGTCAGTATAAGGGAATAGTACTGTAGGGAAATATTAATAATAAAAATATTAATGAAAAATTTACATAACCATGTAAAACGTCAAACAAAAAATAAAATAAAATTTAAATAGGACAACATTAAGAAAAGTCATTAAAATTGGATCAATGTATAAAAGAAAAGAAGAAAGTAAGAAAACATGGACATCGTTGTCCAACAGAATGTGTCCCAAACAGGAAGTCTAGTAGTCGTAAAAGGAAATAAGGGAAATGGAGAGAACCAAATGCGGAGCATCAGTCAAGAAAAAGAAAATAAGAAGTGGTGGGGTAGTACCCCTCCCATAGAGAAATGAAGGGAGAATACGGAGTATAATTCCCTAATGGGAATGTAAAAATAATAATAATAATTTCCTTGAAATAATGTGAATAATTCTTGTCAAAAAGGCCCACGCCTTGATGTAAGTGAAGAGAACAGCGAACATTTTTGTACTATAAGTATGAAGAGTAAAGTGAAGTCAATAACCCGACACTTAAATAGTAATACCCCGGAACCGAAAACCAACCCCAAAACTACTAAATTTAAAATGTTTATAATGTTACAAAAATCTGAAGCGCAGTGACTCAGTATTATCACAAATAAGACAAGATGGCTGGAGAACTGCCAAATGACAAGGACAACTGACAGCTATCAATAACAAAATGAAAAATATTTAAAAACAGAGATGACTGAGACATGTTAACAATCGTATAGAGAAATAATCTAAAACAAAGTATAATGTAAAGGCACGAAGTGTTTGAAACAATATCTATTAAGTAATCGTCAACACGAGAATGACAATTAACAAAAAGAAGTATCAACATTAAAATCAACATGTGTTTATCATCTACCTTCTAGTTCTTGCGATGCAGTATACGTGGGTCAGTCTGGACGCAGGTTAGAGTCTCGTTTGAAGGAACATCAATATTATCAGTAGATATAGGAATACAGACATATATAATACTCCTTCATCATTTGCTAACCATATTTTATCGGAACTACATGATTTTAATTTTCAGGATGTCAGACTTTTACATCAGTGTGTGAAGGGTGTTCGACTCAACCTTTTAGATATGTCTGAAATACGTCTATCAAATCTCGTGATGTTTATCGCCTTTGATAAACTATTCACTCGAATAATGCTGGTTCTATTCAATATTATTAATTGAAACTATTATTTGTTTAGTTTTTAACTAGTTTTATTTCGAACTTCTTGCAGTGACACGTAAAAATCAATATGATATATGATGACAGACGTCAGATACAAATGTTGCTTGTTGTATTTAGCACGTTTTTGACATATATAAGAAGGTTATCACATGCCACCGATGTAAATGAACAAAATAAAACATCATTCCTAATAATTAATAATAATTAAAAATAATAGAAATAATAATGAGATTCCACAACGTCCATACATAAAGATCCTTCGATCTTATGTTTGAACGAACAATTACAACCTTTAGAAAAATATTTATTCCTTAATTTTTAGAATTCTTAGTTTTGGTAACACATAATTTGTTTGTTTTCAATCAACTTCATTTACGTTCCGTCGGTACACTCTACTACGTCGACCATCACTAAAACGATAAAATCTGGACTCATCGCTAAACAATACATTGCCCCATTCACGATTTCCCCACTGATGGTGATCTTGGGCAAACTGGAGTCGCGGGCTTCGATGGTTTGCGGTTAGAAGAGGACCAGTTGCAGCACGATAGGGGGTAATTTCGGCTTCTGTCAACCTTCTTTGCACAGTATCTTGGCTAACTTGGTTATTATACCGACGAGAAAGTTCTTGCTGTAATGAAGTGCTTCTAACAAATCGAGTTCTTAATGCTTGCAATCGTAAAAATCGATCTTGATTGTTAGATGTGACCCTATTCCGTCCTTCTCCGGGTCTTCTTTCGTTACTACCAGTCATCCTAAATTGTGCTATAGCCCTGGATATGGTAGATTGTGTCACTCCTAGATGTGCCACTTCAACTTGTGGCAAGCCTTCTCCCACAAGTGCTACAGCAGTAGTACATTCCTCACGCGAAAGATTTTTCATCTCACGAACGTTTTGGGCCATTTTGTGTTGTAATGCACTTATAAAATTTGAATATTGCCTATACAACTGTAAAAAGCAAACTAAGAACAAATAAAACACTAAACTTAATATCTAAAGAATTTTGGTAAATTTCTGTTTTGTAGTAACGTAACAATAAACTGCTTTTTATGTATTCGACACAAAAACAATATCTTGAAAAATTTAAAGAGCATCATAAATAAATATTTTTAATCTAGTAGCGGCCTTTAAAAAATGTTTTATGGTCATTATTACAATTTTTAAAATTATGCGTTACTTTAGCGGCGCAGTGTATAATGGTTCTATCCACTTTGAAACCTTCCTAATTTTTGTTGTAATAGTTAGAATGAAGACTAAGAGGATCGAAATTTCTAATTGGAAAATAGTTGTTACATGAATAGATGCCAAGAAAGAGGAGTCTATATAATATCCCCGTTGCTTCGAAATTAGAATTAGTAACTGTATTGTTTTTCAAATAGAGTACCACACATTTAAATTACATCATATATTACATCAAATTAGTTTTACAAAAAAACACTAACTTAAACGCAAGTTTAACCTTTGTTTGAACAAAGAAAAAATCCTACACAGGCCGCTTTTAATATAATAATTTATATTTTATCACATCTGCTCGCTTGACTACAGAGTTTGTCATAACCTTCAACGATCTACGATATCACGTCCACGATTATTATCATTATGTTGATTGGACAACAAAATTATTGAATCTTGATAGTGCTTCATTCAGTGGTTCTAAAACTATAACAATATACGCATATTCTCTCTTTTATTAGCAACAACCATTTTAAGTAAGACTGATTAATGTCATTGAGGAATGGGCGGATAAAGCATTTAGATTAACTATACTGATGTTCAAATATTATTAGTTTTAGAAGAAAGCAAAGGACAGGGGATTCAATTTTTAGTACGTACGAAGGTTATCTGAAGAGTTTCTACTATAGATATCAAAATATGAGATATATATATATATATATATATATATATATAACTGTTTACATTATTCTTGAAGCCAACCATTTCACAGTCTAAGCAAAAATCGAGTGGGAGCAGGATAAAGTAGTATTCCATCTAATGTTATCAAATTTATTGTTTTAAATGAAACTCACGGTTTCTAGTTAATTCCACAATATAATAAAAGTTATTGAAAATTCTAAAAAATTGACAATTGTTTCGATAAATCAATAACATCGTCAGAATGACAGAAGTTACATTTCATTTGATGCCTACCTGATGTTAGTAGTTATTTTTGGCTAGACCAAGAAGTGACCTAACTTGTGATTGACTTAATATATGTTTATAGAAAAAAGAAGAAGATGTGATATAACAAATATTGAAGCTTAGATATTATTAGCCCTATGGTGATATCCTGGATATCATTTTTCCAATTAAGATCAGTATAACTGTGCAATGATATAGAAAACCAGGAAAACTATATCTGCTGATCTTTACAATTATCACTTAAGAAGACAGTTTATTAGTGGAGAACTCCCTAGATTTAACTGTTCATTGACAACTTCATATTGTGGGTTTCTTAAATGTCTTCTAATTTCCAATTCTTCAAGGAAATCCAGTTCTTGTTTCTTTTCACAAATATGCAGCACTTCTAGTTTTGTGTTAGGTGTCAATGAATGATTGGTGTCAAGTAGATGTTTTGCGTAGTGGGATTTATCTGGTTGTTTTAACCTGTATGCTCGTAAGTGTTCACTGTATCGGATTTCAAAATTCCTAAGGGTCTGACCCAAATAGACAGCGTTACATTCTGGACATTTGAGTTTATATATACCTGACTTCTTTAATAGTGGTATTTTTGTTTTTACATTTAACAATTTTGTACTAACGTTACTTTCTGTTTTAAAAGAAACTGTTGTATTCGTTGCTGAAGATATTATCTTTGAAATATTATTAGAAATATTTCCTGCATATGTGATGGTTTTATAAGTTTTTATTTTATCAGCTTGTTTAGGAAATATTAGTTGTAATGCCACTTTTTCCTCTTTTTTACTAATTAGCTTATTTATCATATCTAATGGATAACCGTTGGATGTTGCTATTTGTCTAATTGTAGTAATCTCTCTATCAAAATTACATTTGTTCATAGGAACTGAAAAAACTCTATGTATCATTGCCGCTAGTCTGTGTGACATAGGGTGATTGGAATTGAATAGAATTGTCACATCAGTCTGTGTTGGTTTTCGGTAAATTGAATAATCAAGTACAATATTAACTCTTTGAATTTTTAAATCAAGAAAATTGATTGAGCTATTTTCTTCAATTTCTAATGTAAATTTAATTTTTGGGTTTTAATTATTGATGTGGTTGAAAAATATGGGTGGTGAACGACAATTAGATGTATTTTTCAGTCTTATAAATGATCATTTAAAAGTAAGACTTGCCATGCCCAAATTGTCCAGAGAATTGCGCTTGATAATTGCCAAAGCATTAGGAACTGAAATTATTTATAAAGATCAGACTAGACGAGAAAGACCAGCTGTAAGACAAATATGCTACTTGTGTCACAGATGTAATGATAACAAACATTCCACATTTTGCTCAAAATGTCATAGAACCATCTGCAATATACATCTACTTCAGAAAGTTACGTGCACTATGTGCCAAGAATAGATAACACTTATAATACTTTCAAACTGTTATTGGTACAATATTCTCACATTAGGTAAATAACATACCTGTTATTTTTCTTATATGCTATACTATTATAATTTTTTTTGTATTAGGTTAAGATGCTCCTATAATCAACTACTTTTCGAAGAATAAACATTTAGTTTTATTTTTTTAAATATTTATTGTGCTCAACTAACGTGTTATGTTTTTGATCATAAAATATTTGAAAGTTCTATAGTGTTTATTTTAGCATCTTAACTTTCCTGATATAAAATTTAAATTTACAAAATATCTGTTTTTTATGTTCACATACATTGATCATAAATACAAAAAAACAATAAAAATATTTGTATGTAATTTTTAAAGCTTATTAAAATTTAGGTCTTCGATGACCCCACGATAGTAGTTATGTGATCATAGATATACGATAGTAGTTCAGGGTTAAGATCAGTCTAATTGTGCAATGAGATAGATAACCAGGAAAACTATATCTGCTGATCTTGAAAATTATTACTTAAGAAGTCAGTTTAAAAGTGGAGAACTCCCTAGATTTATCTGTTCGTTAACGACTTCATATTATACGTCTCTTAAGTATCTTCTAATTTATAATTCTTTAAGGAAATCCAGTTATTGTTTCTTATCACAAATTTGTAGTACTTCTAGTATCAGATGTTTAAATAATATTTCAAATTTATCAGGGTTTATTTAATTATTATTTGAATTAATTTGACTTTGTACATATTAATACAGCTAATAAACGGAATACTGGTCATACTACATTATAATAAATTCGGCAAGCTCAATATTTGAATAAATACTAGGCAACTGTGTTTTTATTAGATAAGTATATTTCCATTCAAGGAAGTCGTAGCGTAGAAGTAGTTGTATGCGTAGTAACAGTTTTTATCTAAATACGACGTTGTAACAGAGATTATATAACTCATGTTTTAATGAACCAATATAGTAAAAACCAAATAAAGTTGCGTTTACGTCACCAAGGGCGTATTTCTATCGCATGTGTGGCTACATTTCTATCGAAAAGTGCATATACTTAAATTTGTTAATTAATCGGTTCTAAAGATAACCCAATTAATAAAAAAACTTTTGTACCAAAATAATGTATAAGCAATATAGCTTTATTGGGTTTAGACGTCCCTCGATGTAAACATTTGTGTTAAAATTTTTATAAAGAAGCCTCCAATTATTGACGGTAAAATAGTCACTGCCAGAAATAATGTCATGTTGCCGCGTTGTTTGTGACTTTTCTACTCGTGTATTGTCATCGATTTTCGAGGTTATAGTTACGTGCTTTATAAAATTTTCTTGTGAGAAATATTTATAAGCAAAACTGTTTTTGTTTTCAAAACAACAAAGCATAAGCATTTTCTTCTGTGATTGTTAAAATGCCCAAACAGCTGAATAGCCGATGCAAAAAACTTGTGGCTTCATTAGTAAATTATTTTGAACAAGAAAGGAATAATAATGGTCCTTTCTTGCCCTTAAATGCTGTACAGGAGGTAGGTAATGCGTGAATAAAATATCCTTACTTTACTTTACGAAAATTTCTATTATTTTAGCGTGTAGCTGCTGCTTTAAAAATCAGTGTAAGAACAGTAAGCAAAATTTGTCAAACAAAGAAAAAAGGTGAAGAGTTTGAGTTACCAAAGAAAAAACGTTGCGCTCATAAACCAGTAACAAATACAGAAACTTTAAATACAAGCTCTATTCGTGATACCATTTACAACATGTACCAGAGAAGTAAGTATAATTACGACAATTGTATATTTAACATATTTTTATTTCTGTATGCTTTTAGAACAGCACATAACGATTCAATCATTGTGGTCCCAACTAAAAGAAAGAGAATTATTTAATGGTATTACCACTTCTTTAAATAGACTGCTCAAAGAACTTGGGTTCAAGTGGATGAAGGATAATCCACGACGAGGACTTATGGAATTACCTAATGTTGTTTTGAAAAGAGTAGAATTCTTAAGATATTATAAAGAAGCAAAGGACGAAGGTATATACCAATTTGTGTTCATCGATGAAACCTGGATATTTCAAAATGGCATCATAGGTCATTCATGGCAAAATGAAAATATCAAGAGTGTTAAAACCACTAAAACGGATGGCAAAAGGTTTGTTGTATTGTAAAACATAAGTGGTTACTTAAACATTATTTAAATAATATTATTACAGATATATTATACTCCATGCTGGAAATTAAAACGGATTTATTGAAGGTGCTAAAGCAATATTTTGTTCAAAAACCCAACTTAATGATTGTCATGGGGAAATGAACCAGGCAAATTTCTTGAAATGGTTTGAATATCAGTTGTTGCAAAATTTAGAGAATCCTCCTCTAATTATACTTGATAATGCACCTTATCACAACATGTTATTGCATAAAACTCCAAATGCAGGATGGTCAAAATGTGCTATTCAGGAATGGTTGACAGAAAAAAACATTCCCTATTCTCACATGATGTTCAAAACAGAACTGTTGCAAATCGTTTCTCAGTAAATATACAGATATATTCTTACTTATTGCCATTTATTTCAAACATTTTTCTTGTTTTTTTTAGAAGTAAGCCACCAATCAAGTATATAGTGGACGATATGGCAGAACAGTATGGACACAAAGTTTTACGTCTTCCTCCTTACCATTACATATTCAACTCTATCGAATTAATTTGGGGCATAGCAAAAAATTACTACAATAGGCATACTGGTAGGGATGGTAACAGTGCGAATAACTGCCTGAACATGTGGCAAGAGGCACTGCACATGATAACTCCTGATATGTGGAAAAATTCTATACAACATACTGAAAGAGAGATATTTAAATGGTATGAGAGGGAAAGAATATTTGATCGTCCAGAAATTAGTCCGATAGTTATAAATTTTAATAGTGAAGAGAAAATGAACAAGAATTTGAATCTGCCTAGTTTCATTTCACAATATGTTGATTTGTTTAATGTTAGTTTTTGTCTTTGATAATACGTTCATTATTAAACATATTTTATTTTATTGCTTGTATTTTTATTATATTTATTTATTAAAATATTTGGTAAGTCAGTAATAACCTTACCACTTTCATTCTAGAATTCCTTACTTTGTGAAATCTATTCATAAATTTAATTAACAAAAAACGTAAATGAAAAAACTCTACACTATATTAAACGAAAACTATCAAACTATCAATAATTTTGTAGTTTTCATTTATAATATTGTGAAATTTTCTACATTTACGTTTTTTGTTGACTTCAGTTATTTTCTGTTAATTTCCATATTTCGTGAACACTCTGACAACGCTACAAATGTTCACAATGATGACGTAAACGCAACTTTATTTGTTTTTACTATACAATCCTTGAATTTACCTTAGTTACAACGTATTGATAAGTGAATATACCCCTTGACGACGTGATATAATCGTTTTGGTGTTTCGCCTCCTGCCATATTGTGATCATTTCCATAGTAACGGGCAAGCTCAATAAAATGTCAGTTAATTCTTCAAAATGCAGCGCTTTGGTTTCATTTCATGTGGTGAAATTGATAAAAAAACTGAAAATTTAACTCCAGAAAATACTACAAAAACGCATAATTATGTTTGGAAGCAGTTTACGGTGTTTTGTGAACATCGAAATTACAAACTTTCTGCTGATATTTCGAATGAAAAAGTAGCAGATATTATGAAGGATTGGGCATTCAATATGAAACGTGTAGACGTAAAGGAATATAAAGAAAGTATAGTGAAAACCATTTGGAATATTTCTGCTAAACTGTTACAGAAAAAGTTTCATGAAGAGTTCGAAAGAGAAATAAATCCATTTAAAGATGTAATTTTCGAGAACACAAGAAAGGCTCGTGCAGCCAAGAGAAAGAAATTGCAAGCAATTCCCGACAGAAAAAAAGAGAGCTCAGCCGCTCTTAACGAGCAAGAAATAACCAAAATTATATTAAGTGTTGATGAAAATACACCAGATGGTTTGCAAAAAAATGTTTATCAAATTTGTGTTGGGGAATTGGCATGGCGTGGTAATGAAGCAGCCTTTTGCTTAACCGACTATTTCAAAAATGAATTCGACAATTATGGTCAAACTACGGGACATACAATCCAATGTTCTCAAAAACATCGCAAGGTGGAGAACAACGCACCACTGATTCTAAATGGTTGGCTCCGAATAAAGAGTTTGCGAATAAGTGCCCAGTACGTCCTTGGAAAAACCGTTGAGCAAAAGAACGCCAAATATCACAACCAATCGTTTTTTTTAACACCTAATATTGATTGGCAGAAAACAGGGAAATGGTTCAAAAATTGCTCTGTTGGTTTGAATCAACTGAGTAAATGGGCACGTACAACAGCCGAAAGTATCGGAATAGATACGAAAAAAAAATGAAAATTACGAATAATTCAAATCGCTCTTCTGCTGTGAGTATCTTGTCACACTCAGAAGCAAACTTGCAAGAAATTACCAAAATAACAGGCCACTCATCATCTGAATTTCTGAAACCATATTTGAAACTTACCGCAGAACACCATAGAAAAATAGTTGAAAAAATTAGAAACATTCCTAATCCATCCACCTCACCAACAGTACCAACACTACAAATTCCGAAAACAACAATACATCAAATATGTATAACTGTACTTTCAATATTAATATTACTCAATAAAAAAAATTAGAAAATTATTCGTTATATAATCGTAACGAATACCAACTCAAGCATAGACAATATTTTTCGATTATTTACCTCTTCACTCGACGTATTTCGCGAAACACCACTCGAGCTGCTGTCTCGTGATGTTTCGCCAAATACGTCTCGTGACTCGGTGAATAATCGAATATTGTCTATGCTCTTGTGATATTATAACTGAATATACCTAATCTGTGACGGTACTTTCCTAGCGATCATCCCATCTTCGCTTCTCGTCTTACATCGCTCCCCACGTAGTCAACAAACTGATGTTGTCTTCATAACAAATCGAATTTATGAATGACTGGATGGGGATGTAGTTTCTACCATGTTCATGTTCAGGTCGGAAACTTTTTAGACAATTCTGACATTCTGAACAATCACTCAACTATTTATTAATACAAATATGGAAAAAAACAGTTATGGCTTGCATAAGCATTACCTATTTATTAATTGTAATATTAAAAGCTGCAGTTTTGGATAGTGCAGTTATTTAAATTTAGGCCACTGCCACCGCTTTCGGCTTCGACATTCACAATCATGTTATGGTTAGTAAGGTGTTTGTCTATGTTTATTATGTTAGAAATATTTTCATTTGAAAGGTTTCCTGAATGTAAATCTCTTTTGATTCCAGAACTCGTACTTGGTTGTTCTTCACAATGAAGTATGTTTTGTGCAGTTTGTTTCTTGCTGGAAACAGAATCTTCTAAGTACCCTTCAGCAACACTGGTGGATTTCCATCCAGCATGTCGTTTTAAAGCGGTAATGTCCCCTCCGTTGTCAACTAAAATAGTCGCTGAAGTCTTACGAAGGCAATGTCCCGCATATTCATGAGGATTTGTTAATCTCAAAAAC
The DNA here is from genome assembly GCA_963921935.1 of Galeruca laticollis. Taxonomy (NCBI): domain Eukaryota; kingdom Metazoa; phylum Arthropoda; class Insecta; order Coleoptera; family Chrysomelidae; genus Galeruca; species Galeruca laticollis. The sequence continues at coordinate 159,570,043 of OY998175.1, read as the reverse complement.
ATAGCAACGTCTTTTGGAATGTTTGAAATTTTATGTGTACCCATTACTACACGGTGACATTTACCGTTTTGATATTTAATAAAAAATCGCTGCAGATCATCCGAACGGAGTACCGTATACTGTCTGACCAAGTTCAAATAAAAATCGCCAAGCATAATAAACGACCGTTGTTTTTTGTTTTATGTAGTCTTGGTCGATATCGGTAACCACGATATTTCACCGGTGAATGTAAAATCACTGGCGCTACCAATGATTCAGTTCTCGCAGATGCGGTTATCGATGATTCAGTCGATCATGGACACTAGCACTGTAAAACCGCGCCGATCGATAATCGATATAAAATATCATTATATACAAATATTATGTGAAGGAAAAACGGTGATTTAAGCCGATATGATGTTATTATAGGTATTAGGAATATAAATGTTTGCTTTTGCGGAATGAGAAGGCCGCAATCGGTATTGATAATATAAGTATATCGGCGGTGGCGGGCGCCATCAAGTCAAAGAGAATATACAAACATACGGCCCGACCCGATACCGATAAGGGCAAACGTGCCGCTTTTTTGTGATTTGTTTTGTTTCTTTCCGGGAGAAATATTAAAATAAATTTGCAATCAGGATAATATTTAGTGTTTTAAAATAAACAGATAAGAGATGCGTAAATAATATATTTGTATTTTGATTTGCCTTTGCTGTTTATACTCAATCACTGCGGGGATTCAAATCACTGTTTAGAATCATGGTGATTTAGAAATCACTGTCGCCGTTTCACCGGTTACCGGAAAATCCACTAGTTTTATGTGTTTGTGATATTTACTAAAATTAAATTTCCTATATCTTGGATTTCGCTGTACTTCAAATGAACGAGTTCATCGTATCTACAGGCTCCTGCGACTCCAAATATTCATATCACCTAAAAACAAACGTTGAAATAAGTAAAAAAATGAATAGGCCGGCGCTGAGAATCGAACCGCAGACCTTCGAGACGGAACACAAAAGCTCTACCGCTGAGCTATCGTGGCCCCTTCATTTGGATGACATTTAGTTCAGCTCAGCTTCAAACCTTGTGTCTTATTGTGGATTCTTTTTAGTATGATATCGATCTGCTTTTGCATTTGAATATAATTAGCCTGTTAAATTTGACTATTATAAAAATTAACAAAATAAATATTTCTTTCGCTCTTGTTTATCTTAATTTAATTAAAGCAGGAACTCCAGTCTATTTCAATAAATCTATTGTAACGCTCTTTCGTCGTTACTGGTGGGTTTGACACCTAGAGTCCAGAGAACGGGTTATCTCGGGCGCCAGCTTTTTATCGTGATGTGCTTCGCTTGCTCTGGGCAACGTTAGTCAAGAAAGAGGTACTTCAGGGGTCACTTATGATGGTGACGAAAGCGCTGCGGCCTGTCGGGCAGATTTTACTTGCTCTACTGGTTTAGAAACCTGGGATGGCTTATGGCCCAAAACACGATTGTTACTGGAGCGTAAATTTCTCAGCGACCCCAGCAGTACTTTTCTCCTAACGGTGATGGCTTATGGCCTAAAACACGACTACTACTGGAGTGTAAATTTATCAACGACCCCAGGAGCAGCTTTCCCTTAACGGTTATGGCTGAGTTATGGCCCAAAACACGACTACTGGAGCGTAGATTTCTCTGCGACCCCAGCAGCAGTTTCCCCAGACGGCTTGATTTAACTATTAGAAAACCCGGCGAGTGAGAACCGTATACCCAAAATATATAACTGAATAAACTCATCCCAGATTTCCTAACAGGTCGGTCGGTCCTGTGGGCGGCTTTAGATGGGAGACGGTGGCGGATCTGAAATACAACTAATTTGAGGTTCGGTATCACAATATCAGCTTACCAATATTCTATCGTTAGAGCGGTTAGCTGTTGCGTTTTTCGCAGCTGTTACTTTGCTGTAGTTTCTCGCTCCGTCTGTGCTGTTATGTTTTTGACGGAAGATGTCGAACTTCCATCCCTCTCAAAAATCAATTCTATTTGGTATGTATAGTTAAGTACACGTTGGTGTATTATTATTTATTAAATATTAGCACAACGTGACATTTACCGTTTTGATATTTAATAAAAAATCGCTGCAGATCCATGTCATCCTGACGAAGTGTCGTATACTGTCTGACCAAGTTCAAATAAAAATCGCCAAGCATAGTAAACGACCGTTGTTTTTTGTTTTATGCGTTTGTGATATTTACTAAAATTAAATTTCCCATATCTTGGATTTCGCTGTACTTCAAATGAACGAGTTCATCGCATCTACAGGCTCCTGCGACTCAAAATATTCATATAACCTAAAATCAAATGTTGAAATAAGTAAAAACAGAATCGTTCGGCGCTGAGAATCGAACCGCAGATCTCCGAGACGGAACACAAAAGCTCTACCGCTGAGCTATCGTAGTATAATAATTTTAAGTTCGAAATAAGTTAATTGTTGTCAATTTAAATATTATTCTTCTAAAGGATATTATTGTCAACGATTTAATAAATATAATAATAATAAAAAAAATAAGTACCTACCTTTGTTGCTAAATGAACATTATTCGGTGCATCCTGAAGAAATTTATCAAATTGGTCTTTTGTTAATACTTTTGATTTTTTCGGGGTATAATTTTCTCCTTGTCGCTCTAAAAATGCAGCTAATTTGGTATCATTTTCCATTTTTACTTTATGTTTGATGTTTAATTAAGTTTGTATCATTGAATATTGTGCCCATAGTGTCGAACTTTTAAATTGTCTTGACAAATACGTAAAATAAGCAAGCATAACATTTTCTGTGTATCATCGTACAATATTTTCTTTGCACCATTCTGTAAATTTTTCATAAGCAAAATCATACACTTTTCGTGACTTCGTCGGAATTAGTGTCTCAATAGTGGAATTAGCTATTTTGACTATTCCGGAAGTGTACATTGAAATTCTTCTTCTTGAGACATTTTTACAATACACTTTTCAAAACTGACAAACATCTAATTAAATGAGCGTTCATTATTTTACTAGTAAAAGAATAGGTTATTTCTACGATCTGTGTTGCCGAAAATAATATAGATATTATTATACGCTTGAAGAAAATAGTATATTATATACCGCGGGACTGAAGTAGTACATTTAATCCTGAAGGTAAAGTTTATGGCCCGACCGCAGGGAGGGCCATAATTTACCTGAAGGATTAAATGTACTTCAGTCGCAAGGTATATACGATACTTTTCGTACTTCCGGTATGATTTTATTAATTATTTCAATAATTTCAATCAGTTTTTTCTCTCTTCAACTCATTTAATAAACTGTCTTTAAAATAAGTTACCATAGTAACATTGCGTTGTGACAGTTATAATTTAGAAACATTGTCATTACTAGTGTCATTGTAAATTTGAATATTAACGTTAATTACCATTCTAATTAATTATATTTTTCAATAAAATATCCCTTAAATTCGTTTGTTTGTGATTTAATCGTTCCGGGAGTTTCGTCAATATTTAATCCCGGAGGGATTAAATGTGACACTTTAGTACCTGTCACAAGGGAGTGAAGTTGTCACTTTAGGCCCGGAAGTACGAAAAAGTACATTATTTCTTGTTCGTAAGGTAGAGCAACTTGTTATCGACATTATCAACGTAACATCAGGAAGGTTTTTGCTACTTATATTTTCAGTTATTCGGTACTCCCTCGTATTTTTTGTGACTTACAAAGTTTAATTACATACGAGTATGTTATTCAGCGTTCAGGACTTTATATTCAACAATATGCGTTGACGTGGCACATATATTCGATAAAATATGGCATAAAGGATTAAAGTTTAGAATGAAGAATCATTTTAAAATCCAATATCTCAGGTAGACACTTGTAAAGTAAACAAACCTATTGTTACATCAAGAAAGTTGAAGCAGAAATGCCACAGGATAGCGTTTTGAAATTTCTTGTACACGAATCACATCTCCATTAGGCAACCATTGCAGCGATACTGCCATATTAACAGTAAGTCATAAAGAGTTAAATGCATATTGATGGAAGTTTGGCAGCAATAAACATAGCCAAATTCTTCGGTATAAACCTCAATATTTGGCTGAAAAGCAACGAGTCATAGAACTGTCGTTACAATCCGGCTTCTTGACTAATATATTTTTAAGATGATCGAAAGGACCTTGTGAGTGAGTTGATGCGATGAAAATGACAAAAACTCAAGGGGAATTGCTAAGTAGAAAAAATATAGCCCTTGGAGAACTTACAATAGACAATATTAATAAATTTAATCGTTCAACAGGGATTACACTAAGGAAATAAAAAAATTACAGATTGGTTTTGATTTTTTTTTAATTAGATTGGAATAGTTCTTTGGGAACTGCTGGTTCTAACGTTTTTTTACGATATATCAAATAACTGATAATAGGTCGTCTGCATAGAAATCAACATTTTTATCTCGTCTCATGGTTCAACCAACTTTGAAGATGATGTTATCGTCGATGTCCTCTTTAAAAAGTTGATTATATCGGATATCAGAGCAAAATAAAATTGTAATAAATACTCCTGGCGACACGCCATGGAGAGGGACATAAGTAGATTAAAAGTTGTTTTGTTCAATTATTCCTTATTAGATTATTCATGATAAGAGATGATTGAAAAAACCCATTAAAAGAATGGTTTTTAGAGGAAAGGTTAAGTGGTAAAAATAAAAAAAAAACTGATTTTATTAATTTCATGATACAATATCTAATATTAGATCCTGGGCAAGGGACTGCCAGACAGACGTTTTTGTACGTGTGGAGAACGAACTCTCGATTTCTTCCGCCTTCATACCGTTCTGGGGGTGTTTTAGACCCTTCAGAAAGGACTGGCTTTATAAATATTGTTATAAAATCGCATTATTATCTATAGTCCGGTCAATTTATACATAACAAAAGTACCATGCTGAAAATTGTTCAGAATGTTCCGAACACTATTATAAACAACATTTACAAAGTCCTCATTGATCTGATATCTGGAAAAAAATTTGTTCGAGGTCGAAGATCACAAAAATGGGGTTTTCGTTTTTTTCAGCAAAGTTTTATCATAAAATTAGTTTAGACAAAATTTGTAGATCTTATAATAACCTATAAAAAATGTCCTAAACACCATTTCTGAGATATAACGATTTAAAAAGTTGTAATCTTCATAATATGAACACGTTTCCGCGCCACCTGTGGGGTAGTAGTGTACAGAGCGCGTGTTTTACTTTTCCGCCCAACCTATCTAATATGCTAGAAAAGTTTTGATTTACCCCAAAAAAATTTGGAGTTTTGGATTTTTTTTAGTTATTTTTACCAAAAACAACACGAAAAAATGGATTTTAGAAAAAAACTTCTTTGTGTATATCGTCGTCGTTGTCGTCGGCCACTTTTCGTAACATGGTCTTGTTAGCACGATACATCCTCCGGAGTGCAACAAGTCAACAATTTTATGATTGAATAGTGTAGAACATTTTACAGATGAACCCTATTGATTTTCAGCTCACCAGAGCCTGTAGAACGGATTCTATGGTACTTGAAGTACGACAATTTTGTCAATTTTGGAGAAATTTAAGTTTGTTAGCACGATAGAGCCTCCGGATTTCAACAAATCACCAATTTTATGATTGAATATTGTTCAGGACATCTCACAGATGAACCCTATTGATTTTAAGCTCACCAGAGCCAGTACAATGGGTGATATGGTACTTGAAGTACGACATTTTTGCCATTTTTGGAGAATTTTCATTTTGTTAGCACGATGCAGCCTCCAGAGAGTATACGATTGATCAATTTTATTATTGAATATTGTTCAGGGTGTCTCAAAGATGAACTCTGTTGATTTTCAGCTCACTAGAGCCAGTACACCGTATGTTATAGTACTTGAAGTACCGAATTTTTGTCATTTTTGGATAATTTTCAGTTTGTTAGCATGATACAGCCTCCAGAGTATTTAAGTGTGACCAATTTTATGATTGGATATTATTTAGGGCGTCTTATAGACGAACCTTATTGATTTTCAGCAGACTGGAGCTAGTGCAACGGGTGAACATGTGTATCGAAACATATCTAAGTAGGTAGTTTTTTTTAGGAGCTCCGTACAATGAAATTAGAACATCCCTTCACACTTTTTATAGAGTTAGGACTGGCAAAACAAAAAATCTTGGTTCTGGGTGCCGTCAATTATTGTTTATTTAGAGCTATGTACAGATGTGCTACAAATAATATATTACTCTAGTGCAATTCGTCTCTAATATCTACAATTTTATAAAACCTATTTACATTTGTTGCATTTAATGTATTCAGTCATACCACCTACAAACAAACACTATACTGAAAAATATGTTTTAGATGTACAGGGATCATCAACAGTAAAATAATGATTTGAATCTACAAATGATTCTACAAAATCACTTTCTATGTCAACTTCATCATCCTCGCTATCTCCATCTTAGGCCAAATTAATAATAATATTATCTACAACAGTATCTAAAAGTGGTTCATTGTTCATAAATTCATCTTCAGTCTTTTTAACATCTAACACATCTAACTTTCCAATAAATTGCAGAAAATGTGTCAAAAAACTCATTACAGAATTCTTTAACCTTTGTAAAATTGAAGGTAACATTCCGTTTGGCCACATATTCTGTAAGTGCCGTCTAAATACTTTCGATCGGATTTAAGTCCGGGTGATAAGGGGGCTTTAAAACTTGCAATCCATGTCGAATAAACAATTCATCAATTTTATAAGTTTTATATTGCGGTTTGTATATTTTTGCAACGTTAAAACATCCGGTTTTAATATTTGTTCACTGTAATATATATATATATATATATATATATATATATATATATATTGCTTTCAGAAAGCCAGTTTTTTAATTGTTGTTTAGTCCAAGCAGACGTAGGTAATATTTCATTTAGAACATTGTGATATGGGGCGTTATCAATTACCACAACAGCGTTTTTTGGTAGGTTAGGAAGAATAAGTTTTTCTTGTAACCACTTCTCATAATTTTCGTACGCCATTTCATTATGATAATCTCCTGTTTGTGACTGGGAGTTCCACATAATACCAGGATTAGGTACAAAACCATTTTCACTTCCTGCATGCACAATGATGAGCCTATTACCTTTTGAAACGGGTTTTCTTAATCCTTCGTCACTCTTGTCGCTCCATCCTTAAAGGTGCGCGTGACAAGAATGAATGTATGCTTCATCCATATAAATGATAGGTTTGTTCTGTTCTCTGCACTTTTTTATGTTTCTTAAATATAGTAGGCGTAAATGTCTGATTTCGTGACGTTCCATTAACAAACCTCTGTTGTTTTTCATGTTGGTCCAACGAGAACCCAAAGAATGTATTTGTTTCCGCAGAGATTCTTGATTTCCTGCGAAGCCATAACTATCTGCAAAGGGTTGGTGTACGTTTATTGACGTGGGTACTTTTTTCTCGGATATGTGATAATTTATTATGCACCTTCTAAGCACAGTTTTGTCGAATTGATCCATACGGATACTGGACGTTCTTTGTCTTTTAGTAGGCACATCAGTGTCAGCATTACTTTCTGCTAGAGCTTCTTTTTTAATACGGGAAAGCATTCTTTGGCTAACTTTCGTAGCAGCAGAAACTCGTTCAATGACCTGACAATAAAATAAGTCGATATAAAAGTTTTACTCATGTTTATTTTTATACAAATAAAATGAGGAAGTAGTTAAATTTGTTTTCAGTGACCGTTCTTTGAAATAAAAATTTTTGTCGTGGTTTTCGGCCATTTAGAAGAAGTATTAAATTAAAAAATACTATATTACGTTTCAGTTCATTAGTTGTTTTAAACGATCTCAGATTTTAGTTCAAACATATTTTAATATGACCAAACCGCAATTGTAACTGAAATCGGAAGATGGTTCAAAAAAAATAATAAAATCGAAACGTAATGGAGATAGGTATGAAATGAGTATAATAATTATAATTATAAGCTTAAAAATATTATACATTTAAATAGGTATCTTACACAAAATAAACATGTGCCCTTTTAAATACTCCTGTAGACAGAAACAGAATAGTTATTCATGCAAGAAATGCATAAAGTGGTGTTTTTTTTCACTAAAGGAAAAATTGACGCATGAGCCGTAGGCATGCTAAAACCAAAAAATGTCTCATTTAGGTTACTCTAAATGGACTAAAAATGGCGTCGATTTGTTTGTCATGATGACATAACGGTGCATAAAATTGACACATGAGTTCATAAAATACTTTGTCTGACCCTAATGTCACTTTTTTAAATCGTGTAACAAATATATTGTATCTAACACAATCGATTTAAAAAGTTATTATCGAGTGTAAATTTGTTAAATAATTACTTTGGTTTAAAAATTTTACTGCAATAATTAAAACTTAGCTTTGTTGTTGACTTGCCATTGTTTGCCTCTCCGGTCATGAAATTTAAAACGTTCATTATTATTTCACGACACTGCTCACTCAAGTTTTTATGAACAACTTTACTTTCTGGAGTCGCCATAACAAGTTAGTATTGCACAACCCCGGTAATCACACTTTTCTCTGAACTGTACTGTCGAAACGAAGTTTACGAATTCTGCCAGAGAAGTGAGCTCTTGCAATCCGTATACGTCTTTACTACTGCGCACCGGACGTTGCCAAACTTCCGACTACCATTCTGCGACTTGTGCCAGGTACACTTCACGCGACATGTTGCAAGGTACAGGTCGCGCGACATGTTGCAAGGCAGTTTTAAAATAATGGAAACGGGGCTTTCGTAAACATACGAAGCAACATTTGATAAGCCACCGAAAAAGAAATTCGCGCAGAAAAGTGTGGAAATAATTACTACTTCATCTTGTTAAATTCTGAAAATGTTTATTTGACTCCATAGTCCACTTAATATGATGGACAAGTGTTATTTAAATCTAATGCGTCAGACAATTTAAATTACTCATATAGTAGGTACTTAAAAGAGAATGTGATATTGACGTAATATTACTCCACACGAAATAAGTAAATAATTATTTCAAATAAATTTTGTGATATTGTATAGATTGGCACACGAGGAAAAATTGAATGGCCATCGCGCTCTCCGGACCTATCGCCATTAAATTTCATCTTGTGAATTTAATTTGAATCGTTTCATACTGTTTTAAGAGATGTACAAATTATAAAATAGAATATCATAAAAATGTACTGAAATAACTCCATGTATTTTGTAATAGATTTTCTTTGTCTTTGAAAAATATTTTTCAAAATTTACGAATTTTTAAGTATTGTGGTTGAATAATAAATGATAATAACTCTTTCTATCATATATTATCTATCACATGTCTCATAATCTCGGGTTATTTTCTCTTCTTTCATTCCTTACAGTAGTTACAAAGTAGGGCACAAGTTACGACGGCAGTGTGTTTAGTATGATCAGTTTTAGCTGGAAGTCTATCGGATAATTTTGGACTCCTATCTTTGACAAACATTGCAAATTTGATTATTATTATTTAGAAATAATCTACTTATCAGTTTCGAGATAACTGATAAAACCCAGTTCACTGGAACAGCATTGAATATACAAAGAAAATCTCGTTGAAGATTTTATAATTGTTACTTACTAGCCAATCAGACGCGATTTTATCTAAAGGTTACCATGGTAACTACATAGATTAATGTTGAGTATATGTATGATTTTATTTTTGGATAAGTTCTCTAGTTCTTACATTATTTATTGAGAATTATCATGATTATTTGTTCGAAGGGACAAAGACGAGCTTATCAAATTCATATTCGTTGGTTTATATTTATATTATTGTAATATTATCGGAAATACTATGGAAGTTGTTGTGTGTGAACTAACAGCAAGCTTGCGGTGATGAAGAAAATGAAAATTACTCATAATTTGTTCTTCTCATTCTTTATTAAGGCCTGGCGGTCTGTTAATATTCAGGTTGCCTCTGCATTATTTCTTTAGGGGTGGATTTCCAATTGTTCTTCCATTTTGTGGGTGGTCTTGCAGGTGGAATCTATCCTGCTGGTTTTCCTTCTAGGACTAAGTGTGAGAGTCTGTTTTCTTCCATATGTTTTACATGCGTGTACCATGCGTGTACCTCATCAATTGTTACTGCCAGTCCTAAGACCGAAGAAGGGAGGAAAGTTCTTAGGTTAGGTTTACAACCTGCCCGAGGGAACAAGTAATCCGCTCAAAGAATAAAAGTATAGGAACTCATAATTTGTATGTTAAAAAACGCCAGCAATTAGGGAAGAATGAGGAGGATGAGCAAAAAGAAGAATCATTTTTGCAGAATACCTGCAAACATATCAGTCTGGTTACTCCCAAAAAAGTAGTGATGGTAGTTATATCCCTTCATTGAATAATCTAAAATACATACATATTTAATAAGATTTGATAAATTTATATAAAAAAAATTTGCCACCAGGTAAAAACAGGGACGGCAAAGCAAACTTTCTTAATAACCTGCCTTCGTCTTTTTCAAATTTTGGGAAACACTGTTTTTGACAATGAAGGGCACATATCCTCCATTGTTTCTTCGTCGGCAAATTGGATGATTTATTCCCACTGCGATCCAGGTATATGAATTTTATATCTTCCTGGTTTGGAAAAACAAAACCATGATATCTAAAGCTGTCGATTAAATGAGTAAAAACTCTGTATTTTATGAAAATAAAGAAAATGGTTAGCCATTAAAAAAAATATTGTGTAAAATTTGTGTCACAATGACTTTCTGTAGTACTCACCCCTTCGCGGTTCGTTGCGCAAACTTCACTCGTACTACAAAACGAGTCATTGTGACACTTGCTTTACAAACAACTATTTTATATCTTATTTAATAACAGATATAACGGACTTTGTTACAGAACTTGATCACCCTGTACACAGGGTGATTCTTATTAGACATTTTAGTGAAACTTGGCATTGCGGGAGGCTGAACGTTACTGTCATAAGAACAAACCTGAACCCAAAAAAGTTCCTGGAACATTTTTTATAGAACCAACAAAAAAATTTGCCAAACTCACAAATCTATTCAATGCAATTTTCATCTGATGCACGTATCAAAAGTTTGGAAACAGATAAAGAAATTGCGATTTTGTAATTAAGAAAAACAACAATCGAAGGTGAATCTTTTAGGGAAATTTCTATCTTATGAGTAATATCAAAATTCTTTGAGAAATTATTTCTGAAAAGACCCAAAATAAAAAGAAATAGGTTCATAAAATACCATCAGCCCGGTTTCCGTGAAAAACAATGGATAATATTTGAATCACGGACCTTGCAGAACACAAATAAGTATGCTCTGCTCTATTTTAAGACATAGGCATAGATATTTGATAATGTATAGCAGGAGGGGGTCATAAACTAAATGGCACAAAATTTTCCAAAACAATGTACTAAACTATTGGAAATATAAAAGATCGATTCATGAGACAGAATATGTGAACTAGAGCGGATAACGAGTCAGTCGTCGATGATGATTGCGACGATGAAGGGGATGTAGAACATACAGAAAACAATATTATAGGTGATTATGAAAGCGATTTAGATAAAATTTTGCCACCAGAAGATGTTATTCTACTAAATCCATCAGAAGATGTTCTTTTGCCATATCTACCACAAGGTGGTGCTGTACCGAATTCAATTTTACCTAACCATTCTAACAATTGGTCAGCATTCATTGTTCCGCAGCCTCCAGCAGGTTTCATAACAGATTCAGGTATTACAGATATTGTCATATGGTGGATCCCACACCTTGCAAACTTTTTCAGTTATTTTTCACTGATGGTTTGCTAAATGAAGTTGTATACTCAGCAATAATTTAGTAAACAAAAACCCCTAAATTTGGTAGAATTAAATACACTTTTAGGTATAAATTTGTTGATGGGAAAGTGGGGTAATACGGCGCACGTAAGCCGAATAATTTATTAAATTTACATTTTTTATTGTAAAGTGCTCTAAATTTGGAAAAATGTTAATATAATGAGTTTATTTTATGATAGCATACGTGTTATTTAATAAAAAAAATCGGATACACGAAAAAAAGGTAAAATTACTCCAGTTTCACTTCGCGATATTGCCCCATATGTCGGGAAATATCGCGCATCATGTGGGGTTATGTCGCGCAGTGTGATAAAGGACATATGGAAAGAAATTTTAAAACAAAAACAAAAAATAAGAAAAATAAATCTTTTTACCAAAGTTGTACATCGGATATTCTCTTATCTATACTCAAAACTAAAATAAACGACGTTTCGATTCTTCTTTTTTTTTATCGGCGCCTAGCCCAAGTCGACAATCATCGTATGTGTATCCTGTTGCAGACTCTCAACCAGCACATTCTGAATGAACCCATACTGCACATTTTACGCAACGATACCAAAGCTCCCTATTCTTTCCGAATTCACCACATATGACACATATTTCGTTGGCTACAGGAGGCTTTTCTTGAATAGCAAATTCATTGTAGTCTGAGTTGTTGTCATCAGAAAGATATTCTTTGAAGGATGAATCAGAATTATCATCCGACGTGTCTTCTTTATCGGATTTCACTTTCTTTTTGAATCTTTTCTGTACTTTTACACCTGCACTCACTTTTCGCTTGGGGTTTATGTTTTGTTTTTCATTTTTCTGGTTTCGCTTAGCTTCTTTTTCCAGGAGAGTAGCCTTCATTGGTGTGAAAGTCCTAATTTCAGATTGTTGCTTTATTAATGTTTTTCTTTCGGTCACTGCCTTAACTACTTTCTTGGGAATCGGGACAAGATCCGATATTTTGACACCTGAATGTGATGGTAAATTTGCTTTTGATGTCGATGGTGTGGATTCTTCAACAGTTAAAGACGTTGGTGTAGGTGGCTCCTGAGCATCTGCAGAGGTTGACGGTTTTGCTTTCAAAGCATCTACAGATATTGAAGAAATGTGTCGAGGATCTGGATTAAAGCTTCTCTCACGTTCTTCTGGGTCCAAGACAAGTTTTCGAAATTCCTCAGCTGTTGCAAAATCCTCTTCAGTAAATTTTTCGGGGTTAAAAGGAAATATCCCTGCAGCTTTGAATCCTGAGACTCCCTTTTATATAGTCGCAACCTTCATGTATGCTTGATTGATTAAACGAGCCACGTCATAAACAGCGATCCTTTCGTGTGCAGTCGAAATCATATGAGAGTCATACACGGCAAACAGAGCTTTCTTTAGTGGCCCAAAAAACGTTAGGTCAAGAGGCTGGAGGTGATTTGATGTGTGAGGAGGAATTGTAAGGAGCACGATGTAATTCTCTCTGCAAAAATTATAAATTTGCAACGAAATGTGACTTGCATGGTTGTCAAGGATAAGTAAAATCGGGTTAGCTTCCGTAGCTTTCACATAATTTTGAAAATGTTTTATCCACCTTAGAAATAAATCATAATTCGACCACCCATTGTCAGAACAGGGATAAATGCAACCTATTGGGCCGTCTTTTTCTAATTGAGGAGACATCCGTTTTCTCGTATTAATTATCATTGAGGGAACGTATGTCCCTGCTGCACTGCATAAACTTTTCCAGACTTTTTCTGGACAGTGGTTATACCAGATTCGTCGACATTAATGATTCGATTACTCTGAAATTTGAACTTCGTCAATAGTTTTTCTACAGCTTCAGAATTAAATGAGGATATACGATTGAGACGTGTGCCTTCTGGTTATCGAAGTCTCAGCTCGGGATTTCTCTTTATAAAGCACGACAGCCAATCTTTTCCTGCTAGTCCAGATTCCTTGTTGAACTTCTGAGGTAGGTAATTAGCTTCTGCGAAGTCAAAAGCTATTCATCTCAGCTCCCGTGGAGTTACGCCGTAGAATAAATTTGCCAACTTCATGACGTGATTTGCTAACTCTTTTTCTTGTGGTATCGTAAAAGAGGTTTCCTCCCCAAGCGGTCAACTTCTAATCCAGGTTTTAGATGGAGGCGCAGTGTTGATTCGGGAATGCCGAAATTTCTTGCAGCCTCGCGTATTTTAGCACCTGAGCGTATAGCAGCCAAAGCATTATTGCACTGTTCAATGGTCCAGCTCTGTCGTTGGGTCTTTCTTTGATAGTTTCTGACCATCTGAAATTAGGAAACATGTTGAAGTCAATAATATGGGGAAATATAGCGCAGCGTGGGGTAATATTGCGTACTACGCAATTTTACCCCATATCGACCTTGGTTTGTTTTTCTAACCAAAATTCCGTTGTTAACGCATGAAAATAGAAAACAAACATAGGGATAGATCCTCGAAATATGCTAGAAAATATTTGTATATAGGAAAGATCGATGACTGTATAAAGTACACTTACCTCGCTTATTTCTTAACCACTGAAAATTATAAGGAAAACACGTGTACGAACACATCGATTTACTGCGGTCAACTGAATGCTCCCAGCAGGGCTGCCACATGCACCTGCTCAAATATCCGTAGATTGGTTCGGAAATTTCCGTAGATCCAGAATAGAGCTTTAACGTACAGTATGGGGTTATCTGAACGTATGAACATCTGATCCTTAATGACCTTGAACGCTCAAGTAGCGTGCTTGTGTGAATTTTGAATTTGTTTATTGGACGATATACAATTTTTCAGCTTCAAAGTTATGGCAACCGTAATTGTTTTTAATTTTTATTTGCATGGAGTAGTCGACTCTGGGTAGGTATTGGTAATCAATGAGTTTCTGGTGCTAGTTTTGTTTATATTAATTGAAGAAAATAGTATATTACGTAACAAGAGTTGTAAGTAACCCATTACGCACGAAATGAAAAAGTTTATGCACGAAGCCGCGCAGCGGCGAGTGCATAAATTTCATGAGTGCGTAATGGGCTTACAACTCGTGTAACGTACTATACTTTTTCTACGCCCATTCATTTTCTTCCATTAAATAAAAACACATCGTAATCATTTAAACTTTATTATAATAGTTGTTAATAACAATTATTGGAAATCGATTGTGCTTTATTATTTAATGGTGATGAACGGTTACTTATAATTGTATTATATTTCGTTCAAGAAATCGACAATATAAATGACATAACATTTATTTGCATAGCATTCTACTTAAGAAAACGTGTCCTATTTTTAAAGAAATTGCATAATGGGTTGCCCACATTTAGGGGCATCACTCTTTCAATCTTAAATATATCTTGCTAATGCTAAAAGTTTTTATGTTTTTTAATTGACTAAATTTGTGTAAATAGACCAAATAAAGTCTTACGTAAATAAAAATTTGATTGTAGTTTAATTGAAGCAAGAAGTTTAAGTTTTCTTCTCAAAACGCACGTGTATGTTATGAGATCTCATAACCTTCATGTTATTGTTAAATGTCATTTACAAGGAATGTTGACAGTGCGATTTTTGACGTTTACAGACATGGGCGTAGAATAAATTCTTTCTACTGTTGCCAGAAATATGAGAAAGAAATCTAATGTGATTTGTTAATTTTACTAATAAAGGAAATGTTAGTTCATCATTTGCATTTTTAAAAACTGATACTTTGGGCGAGAAGTTTTCAAAACTATCCGAGAAATTTAATTCACATTCTCACTTATTACTATAGGAAAATCGGTAGCCGAAGCTGCAATAAATGGATTTCTTTTGGTTTATATTTGTGAGAATTAAATAATGAAGATTTTTATGTTTTTCGTATGTTTTTGGTTATGGTTATATTCATGATTCATGTAAGTTAAACAACGACAAAATACAGATTGGTATATGTCAGGTTATCTAGTCTCCGCAATCTTCGTTTTCGTAGTAAGTATTTTGTTAGTGGGTAATATTTTGAGAAATAATTTACTCAGAGAACTCGGAGCAAACAATATAACAGTGCATAGTAATTATTATCATTGTTATTGAAAATTCCGTAGATTTTTGAGACTTTTCGGAGATTCCGTAGACATCTTCTGAATTCCATAGAACTACGGAAAATTCCGTAGATGTGGCAGGCCTGGCTCCCAGCGAGCCGACACCTGTTCAAGGCTAACGATAAAGAACAACGTACGTGTTGCCAGATTTCACTTCTCGCTCTTCGTCTCTTTTATTTTGTGGTGCGTAATATTGCCTTACTACGCGATATTACCCCCCACCCCCTAGTGTACCCGATTTGAGCGATTCGTATATCAGTTCTTTTATTCACGTGCTGTTATCAAACCTTCACCTAAATGATAACACGTTAATGGGAAAAAAGGTGAACCAAATTATGATAAACTTTATAAAGTTAGATCATTGTTAACATGATGATGATGAATGATAGTTTTGAAAAGTGAATAACACCCACTAGAGAAATTTTAATTAATGAATCGATGATTAAGTTTAAAGGCAGGGGTAAAACTATATCGAACGAATCAGTCAATTAAAAGGGGATACAAAGTATGGATTCTGGCAAACCAGAAAGGATACTGTCAAAAATTTGACATCTATACCGGTAAGAGTGAGGATGTTGAAAAAGAGCTGGAAGCTAGCGATGTAAAAAATATGGTAACGAATTTGTTTTCCAAACATTACGTAGTTTATTTTCACAACTATTCTAATAATACTGAGCTTCAAGAATATCTAAAGAAATTTAACATGCATGCATGCGGCACTGTAAATCCAAAACGAAAAACTTTAGTGAAATTTATAGCAAATAATAAACTTAAACGGGGAAAATTTGAAGTTTTTACAAATAAGTCTGCCGTAGTAGCTTATAAATTTTCATGAACCACTTGATAACTCTGAGGTCAAAAGAAAGGAACAAATTGTAGCACCTGGAAAGTTTGCTGCCCAAAAGCACTAGTCGACTAAAATAACAATATGAATTTTGTTGATGAATTTGATCAAAATTTAAATTTGTACAAGGTAAACAGAACATCACACAAATGGTGGAACAGGATATTTTTTTGTCTTTAGATGCTTTTACTCAAAGTTTGGTTCTGCCTCCAGTAAAGTTGTATGGGATACTGCAAGATCGCTAAATTTATTGTCTAAAAACAAACTATCGATACTTCTTGATGCACTCAGTGACGTTGAAAGATTAAATAATCATTTTATAACATCCATTCCCACTATTTCAGTATCTGATGAACTGGTAGAGTATTATAATAATAAATTAACTGATAATTCATTTAAATTTAATTAGACATTTTAAATATTATTACAAAATTAGAAAGTAAGGCTACGGGCTTAGATGGCATCAATATATTAAGTTTGCAATTATGTATTCCTTATATACTTCCATTTATTACTCTTTTAATTAATTTTTGTTTGAAAAATTCTGTATACCCTGATGCATGAAAAAAATCTAAAGTTATTCCTTTGATGAAGGTTGCCACTGCTACAACATTTAATGATATTCGTCCGGTAAGTATCCTTCCAACCATGTCTAAAATACTTGAAAAGGTAATAGAAACACAGCTTTTAAGTTTTACTTCTAAACATCATGTTATTCCAGAAACTCAATCGGGTTTAAAAAAACAGTACAGCTACAGCACTGCGCTTTTAGAAGTTACAATTGACATTGTGGAAGCAAGTGATGAAGTAAAACTCACCCTTTTGGTTTTATTAGACTACAGTAAAGCTTTCGATTCCATTAACCATAAATTAATGGAATCACTATTTATATACATTAATCTTTCAAAAGATGCTTCATTACTATTAAAAGACTACTTAAGTTACAGGCTACAAACCGTTAGTTACAATGACAAATTATCTACGTTTCTGTATAATACAAGAGGCGTTCCACAGGGTTCAATCATTGAGCCGCTATTCTTCAATATATATATATATATTTCTAGATTTCCACACTTGTTCACATCTTGTAGGCAGCATTATTATGCTGATGACATTCAAATATATGTATCATTTTACGAAGACGAAATTAAGCAAGCTATTACGGCGGTGAATTATGATTTTAATACATTATATACACAATCTCTGCAAATGTGTTTAACTATTAATCCAACTAAATGCAACGTTATGCTGTTTGGTAGAAAATCTAGTCGCTTTAAAATTTCTGACATTTTGCGTAGCAACGAAATAGTTGTTAATAGCCAAGTTATTGAGCGTCGACAGGTTGTTAAGAACTTGGGAGTGTTTATGGATGAGGATTTACGTTTTACTAGCATGTATCTTTTTGTTTGCAGATATCTTATACAAAATTAAGGTTTCTTTATCTGAATCGCCATCTACTTACAAACAAAACTAAGATTATTTTATGTGAAGCATCGATTCTTTCTAACTTAAACTATTGTGATATTGTTTATGGTACTTACCTAAGTAGATCCGATGAGACAAGGCTTCAAAGTTGCAAAATACTTGTATACGATATATATTTGGTCTTAGAAAACATAGTCATATTAGATACTGGAATGACTCAGATTAAAACAAAGGAGAATATTACATGCTGCTTGCTTGTACTCCAAAATTTTGCAGTATAAAACACCCGCTTATTTGTATGAAAAAATTACGTATCGATCAGATGTACATAACTTGAATATTCGCTTTAAGGGGACACTTACTCCGCCATTATTCAACTGTATATTTTTCATATTTTTCAAATGTTGTCTCAGATATTCAATTGTCAATATACACAATAATTTGCCAGCTAATATTCGTCATACCCTTTCGAGTAATGCATTAAAAATAAATTGTTTGTTCATTTACTCTCTCAACAAGAATTAAATTGTAATGTAGTTGTATGGATATATGTATTCTCCCCTGTATAGGTTTTATATGAACATTTTTTATTACGTGCTCAGCTTTTGCTTTGAATTAACTATGCTAAGGTTAGGTGGAAGAGCAGACATCCGTTTCACTCGGGACGGATGAATTGAAACTCGCCTTAATTGTATATCTCTTTCGTTATTATTTGTATGTTTCTCTTTCTAAAAATTAATAAAGGCAATATTATCATTATTATTATTATTATTATTATTATTATTATTGTTATATAAAGAACTTAATGTGCCTAAAATGTCTATGAAAGACTTGAGGAGAAGTTATCACACAAGCCCTAGTTTCATGTCAAATTGTAATAAATAAAAGAATAATTCTGGGCAGGGACGCTATTACTAAAAATTATTTGTGCCCCAGGAAATAAGACAAGTAGAAAGTGCACATCAACCACAACCAGATCCGAGACGCGCATGTGCAAGATTCAGTACTTAAAAAAAACAAATTTCTACCAATTGCAGCTGCTCAGTTTGCAAAGCTCCTCTTTGTTTGGAAATACACAAAAGACACCGTGAGACGTCAGTTTTTAAGAAAAAAAATTAATTTGTCAATTTTAGGTTGTTTTATCCTTTTAACATTTTATTTTGTATTCTGGTTTTGTAAAAAAATTTGTTTTGCTCCTCTCTGGTTTTTATTTGTCAATTTTCCTTGCCCCTCTATGAGTGAATGCTCCCAATCTTCTTCTTTCCAATTCTTCTAGAAAATTAGTTTTTGTTTCTACACTTTGGGCTCTGAATTAGATTCAATACTTGTTCTAGTTAAATGTTTTGTTTGATATAATAATATCTGGTTGGTTCAGTTTGTCGGTTTGATCTATGTAGATTACGTTACTTACAGTCTGAATATCAAATGAAGAAAAATAATCTTTCAATTCATATTTTTATGAATTCCATCATACATTTTTCATGATCACTATAAGATATTTTATTCAATAAAAATTAGAAAAAATGTGAAAGTATGTTGGAAAATTTGCCTTTCAAGAAACATTTAATGAGCCTATTTATTGTACACCTTCATTACCTGATACATGGCTAAGTAATTGTTCGCCATCGTTTGTAATCATTTACTGTAATGAGAATGAACACAAAAACGTGTAGCCTTTATACTTTAACGTATGTCAGATCTTGTCTCTCATTCTATAACGAGTTTTTATAATATTAATATAAAAGCCATAATATTATATTACCTGCTGGTGCTTTTGTCGGTTTGAAGTTCCACCAAACCATATCTGATCCGCTCTTATCAGTTTTCTATCTCTTGTTATGAATATAATGATAAGAAAAGTTATATAAAGGTAAACAAAAGTTGTACAGTTATGTTAAGCATTGTAGCGTGCCGTGTGCGATATAACAGACTGTTTTTTATAAATATATATAAATATCAAAAGTGGAGTGAATTATGTGTGAAAAAAACTGATTAAAATGATCGATACTGCGTGTGAGAGTTACAAACATTTCGGTGATTTGAAAAACCGGTATTTTGCCGAGAAGTTCGGAGGGTTGGCAACTATTATTAGAGGTAAACACTTAATGATATTATTTATTACATTTACTTATAAATAAATCCGGCTAAAATTATTATTATTAATGTCTTTATTGGACTGACAATTCAGTCCAATAGGCTATCGATCCTGGTCCTTCTGTCTTACTACTATAATGTGGCTTATTTAGTGCTGATTCTGTATTTTCCTGTTAACTTCCTTAAATACCTAAATAATATAACAGAGAATGGTAGGAGGTTCTATATATTTTAGATCAATTTGACATATCTGAAAACCCTATACTCTAAATCTTCGGATTTTAATTATGTCAAGATTATCTGAAATAGATAACTGGAACTCTCAAAGAATCATCTTGTATTATACTATTGCTGTAATTGGTGATATGGAATCACTGTGTATTTGCTACTAAAATGTTTTGTATGCTTGACGAAGATTAAGTTTTTTTGTTGAAAATAAACATAAGAGGAAAACATTTTAGCCTACATTCCTTTCAAATTTCGGAATGGAAATTACCTGACCGAAAGCAATAACAGTAAGGTGTCACAGGGAGGCTCTCTCTAAAATAAAGGTATACTCGCATATACCCGGTTATGGTTGCCTTGTACTTAATACTAACTTGTAGATGGTTTTGAGTGAAATAGTTAAAAATTAGTCTTTAAAAGTGACAGAGAATCAATCCCAGTACTCTCAGTAAGTCTTTATTGAACCGATATATCTGAACGTAAAATAGATAACATTTCAAATGAAAAAAGTCAACTAATTAATGACACCAAAGATATAGCCAATGCATTTAACAATTATTTTTAATGATTTGGTAAAAAATTATGCCCAAAAGATACCCTCCCCCCAAAATTATGCTGAAAATATATAAATTCTAGACACAACTATGTATTTGTACCCGACAGATGAAGCTGAAGTGAGACATACTATAAATTCGTTAAAAAATAAGGAGTCACCAGGATTAGATGGCATTAAAGCGGAAACTTTAAAGAAATAAAACATTAAATAGCTACTACACTTACCTAATATGATCAACAAATGCTTTAGTTCGGGAATCTTTCCTAAGTCGCTGAAAACGGGGTTAATTAAGCCTATTTTTAAAAATGGTGAAATATGTAAAAAGCAGAATTATAGGTCAATAACTCGCATTTCAACCATAAGTAAAATATTTGAAAAAATCTTAAAATATAGGCTAATTAAATTCTTCAATAAGCATAAAATTATTTCAGAAAAGCAGTATGGCTTTAGAGACGGAAAATCCACAGAGGATGCAATGTGTTCAATAGTAGAATCGTTATACAATTCCCTAGATAAAATATCCCTGCAGATGCATCTTTGAGGACCCCTCTAAGGCTTTTGATACCGTTAATCATAAAAAATTATTAAACAAATTCAAATTCTACGGTGTGCGTGAATTAACTTATAAATTATTAGACAGTTATTTGAGTGAGCGAAAACAATATGTAACCATCGATAATTGCATAACCTAGGCTAGAAACGTTACCTATGGCGTGCTACAAGGCTCTGTACTAGGCCCGCTGCTATTCAATATCTATTTAAATAGCCTACTCTTCCTGGACATAAGGGGGAAAATTATTAGCTTCGCCAATGATACTGCCATCCTTTATACCGCTCCTACTTGGACTCAATTGAAAACACAAGCTGAAATCGCTTGTAAAGAAATAAAAATCTGGTTTCAGTTTAATTAACTAACACTAAATGTAGATAAAACAAAATATATGACTCTCACATCTTACCAGATAAGTCTACCAAATCTCGGCTATTTGGATATTGACATAACTACTAAAATTCCAGAAGTAGATAGGATTGAATATCTTAGAATTATTATTGACCGTCATCTCAAATGGGATCTGCAAACAATAGCTATTTGTGTACTAAGAGCGGAAAGTGATACTTTGCCGCTTGAGGCAGAGAGTTGCAATCTGCCGAAAGCGGCAACGCACTTTCTGCTCGAATTGCACACAAGATTTTTTTTACGATCACCTTATTTTTAGACAAATGATTTAAAAAAAAACATGAAAAAGCCTTTTACTGCGTGTCAAAGCTCTTCGTGTTCTAAATAAATCTGTATCGCGAATTTCCACGTACCATAGTTCTCGTGCCCTTTTAGATGCTCGATCAGCGGAAGCTGGCTCATGATATCACTTATTAATACAAAAATTCAACAAATTACAAACTCCAGAAGCTTCAATGGTGTCTCACGCGTGTCCTGTGTCCATAACCACTTCCAATTTGATGTTTTGAGTCAAGGTTTCGAGAAGAAAAATAACTTAATCTATCAAAAACGGCGTAAAAGCAACTAATGACAATTTAAAACTTACAAAAGTCATAAACCACATTAAGATGACATTTACAAGGTTAAACAAATTGAGGTTCGAAAAATATTGGGAGTAATTAGTTATACACTTTAAATATTTTTAAATATTAACTACAACTATAACATAGGTGTTTTGGATGGGTTTATAAGATAGAAAATAATAATTAAAATGACGTCTGAATCGGTCTAATCTGTAAGGTCTTATAACACTGCGCCGTCGTGCTCGAAAAATCGCTGGTGTTTGAAAGACCAGTTATCCACGAATACTTTACGCCATTTTTTTTATTGGCGCACTTTGACTTACTACAAAAAAATGGAAGTCCGTCCTCGATGCCCAGCAAAGTTTTATTTCATAAAAGTCTGTCCTTGATGCCCAGCCAAGTTTCATTTCATAAAAGTGCATCCTCGATGCCCAGCCAAGTTTCGTAAAAGTCCATCCTAAGTAGTATTTATTTTTATTAAAAATGGGATTGATTCCCTCGGGGATTAAATGGGTCCCACCCGCGGGATTAAATGGGTCACTTTAGTCACTTGGTGTATAATGTACTATTAATATACCTATTATTTACTAACTTTCTTTAGTTTATTGTAAATGAAAACATGTGAGCGGAAAAGTACGCTCTAGAGCGGAAATCATGTCAAATTATGACAGATCACGGAAAACATCAACTTTGCGGTTAGATTTGAGTGTGCAAAAGCCTACTTTGGGTAGTGATCGTAGGAAAAAAATATTGCTAACATACTCAGAGGATTACTATCAAGGTTTAAATACTTGAGGGACATTTTGGATACACCACTTGAAAATGTATTTTTCGTAAGTGCAGTCACAGCTGAGCTATGGCATGTACTGCAAAGGTGGATATTATGAAGTATTTACCAAAAGAGTGTTTCTAAGTGATGAGTTATATGTGATGAGCCAAGTTATGGATCTAAGGCAATTATACTGCCTTAAAATACTGCTCTACCTAAAACGAAATGAACATATATTAGAACGTCTTGATCACACTCATGATACTAGACATAGACAGAACAGATACAACTTACCTAAAAGAGAAAAAAACTATTGGGCACCACTGCTTTGATTATTTGGGCCCAACTAAGCCGTGTACCTGTAGAACTAAAAAGATCAAAAATATAAAAAATTTTAAATGTAAAATAAATAATTAATATTATCAAAAAAGAGAGACTTTTTCCAAAATTTAATAAGCAATGTTTAAAAAGAAAAATATGTGCATGTATGTGTGAGGGTGTTTATATATGTATGTATATATTGAGAGTTATATTATATCAACTTACCCACTATATCTACTGAACTTGTCAGTATTACTGAATTTGTCAATACTATACCGAATTGGTCATTATTATACTAAAAATAATATTTACTTAATTGTATTTTTATAATTTAATTTTACTGTATCTATTTATTATATCACACACAAGTTGTTAGTAACCTAGTTACCCTCAGCTTCAGTGATTAATTGTTAACTTCTACATCAAAAATGTGAAGTTTTGTAGTTTGTATATTTCTGTTTTGTTGTGAAATAAACATATATCATTATTATTATATAATTTTATGGTATTTTAGATTAACCACCTTGTATCTACATAAAAATTCAACTTTTTGGGTACATTAACAATAAAACCACAAAATATAAAGAGCCTTATACTTTGAAATCTACGTTCAGGGGAAAAACATTGAATACTTTAATAGTGTAATGATATTTAAAAAATTAAATATTATTCTTATATACAAAATAGAAAAGTTTATAGAAAATGAGTGAAAAACTTTCCCAACATATTGATATTTATAATTAGTTAGTCGAGATCATCTTCACTTGATCATCGGTTTCAAAATACAACAACAAGTGGTTCTATAGTTTCCTCTACCATCTTGTCAAGCTCCTGCATAGAATTTTTAACCGATTTGTCTTACCAGACTTTTGTAAAAGTGTGTCCTTGATTCAGCCATCTAAAGAGAATATTCGTTTTCCATTTATTCTTAATTTTCGTATTTCCCTCAAATATTTCCGTCTCCAACAAACTATCTCCTATTATTCCACCAGTGCTGATTTACGATCCTCCTTCTCCCAAATCAAATTTAAATCATGTAAAATTTTCTATAATTTTGTTCTCTTTATTATTGGTAAATGTTCGTCATCATGAAGTGTTGATAATACCTTGTCGATTGTTGGTATTCTATGGTAAAATGAATGAAATTTATTCCTAATAACATGTTTAACTCTCTCGTCGATTTCAATACGTTTTTTCACTGGTGGCTTCTTCGCAGGTTCCAGAATTAAACCGTTTATTCTGGTTCTATTTACTAGTTTCTACAATTCCTATCATATTGACATATTTTGAAACTACACTGCGAACGACACACGTTGGGTGCATCATACACGTTCAGCATAACTATTTTTAAATGGGTAAGCTGCCCTTTCAAATTTCTCTGCAGAGCAGAAGACAGTTACGAGTTCCTGCGTTGTCCAGGCAAAATAAAATTGACCGTTATAAATTGGTGCCTTCAACCAACACCTGGACCTGGGGAATTGAAAGTTTTTTCAAGTTTTAGCACATTTCTTAAAAATATTTTATTTATACTGATATATTAAAATTACTCATTTATTAAATTAATAATAATGTTTAAATAAATATCCCAGCTTTTTTAAATTTTAAAATTTTGTCTAACTTCAAATGTAATTTTCTCATTAAATGCACTTATCCTTTTATTCCAAGGCCCTCAATTGTTTATATATTGAAACAGGCTTATTTAGTTATATTCAATGTAATATTGATTAATAGTAATAAGTCAAATTGATTTTCCCATCGTGTGCTTTATTAGCCATCATTTTAACGAATATATGTAGAATTGTATAAGAGAAAGACATGTTTAAATCAATTATAGATACAGATAGTAAAAACAGTGAACAAAATCCTCGTTATATTACTGAAGGATTGTGTGTATATAAGCAGTGGCAGTTGCGAAACAATCAATATTTCTAATTGTAATGAGAAATGGGATAGTTTAGTTTCTACATGAATCTGAAACTCACGTAAGCTACTGATGAAAGTCGTAAGCAGAGAACACAATGTTAATCTAATTTCCATTGAATAAAATCTAGGGTTGAGATTAAATTCACACATTTTCTTCACCAAGTTCATTCATACTTCTTGTATATGTCGCATTTGCTCTGTCATTTCATGTCTACCAATTTATAGTTTTTATTACGTGCCCAAACTACTACTGAAAGATTTTTCTCAATATACTCTAAATATTTTTCTATTTTCAACAAAATGATATTTTTGATTCTTGTTAGCATTATTTGAGTTACCCAACACATTATGTAAAGTATTGCTTCAATAAACATTTATGAAGTTTTAAAATTTTACAGTACATGACGTATATTAAAATAGAAATTTATGCAAGCAATCCTTTAAATATTAGGTAGTTAAATTAGGAGGTAGAGCGGGCGCTGGAGGGAGTTGAGTGTGGAAAATGTGAAGACCGCATGCTGTAAATAGTTTTGAACTCATAAAATCTTGCAAATTATGATTCTGGATGTTGCCAGGAAGTTTGTTGGTCCATTTATTTTTGATACCCCTTTCCCATAGACAGCAAGTGAATGGAATGAACAAAATGATTTGGATCCATTGTAATGATTGTTTAAGTGACAATATCTAGTTGTTTGTTATGATTAACGATACTTATAGCTAGTGAATTAAAAAAAAATTAAAAATAAAAGCAATTATCAATCTTTTTTTATTTTGACAGTCATTATCAATACATTTGCACAACGAAATACAATTAAGTTGTAATTTTTTGCAAGAACAAACCTTTGTCTGACAATTTGTTGTACTTACAACTAGCCATCTCCTTTTTTCATACCCTAAACAAATGTAATCAATAGGCTGTAATAGTGTTTGGTCAGTATTAATCTATACATATGTGCTGAAGTTCTTAACAAATATAAATGTAGAGCATCTGATGCGCAAATTACTTTTAATAAATTTAAGCCGAATCCGAAATTTTGAGAAATTAATTTATATCGAAGTTCATCGGCAGTCAATTTTTTTTGAGAAAAAGATTGGTGCAAATGATTTTTAATTCTATTAACTGTTCGACACTTGGATATGGATTACCTAAATGCCTTAAAGCCCAATCTGCTAGTCAAATCACAACCACTTAGTGTAATGTTAGCAAAATACGACAAATGTTTTTGCCAAAGGATTAAGCACTCAATTGATATCCGGAAATGTATTTGTTTTTATAAGAACCGTCAAACCATAAACCTAAATAACCTAGATATGCTAGCTTATTCCAGGATGAAAACATCTGTATCAGCGCTAAGGATTATGATACGGGCAGATTGAATTTTTACTGCGTGAAATATATGACAAAACATTGTTGAATCAGCTTCTAAATAGTTCGAGTTTAAGTCATGTACTTCAAAAAATGAAGAACCTTGTAATTTGAAAGATTTTGTTGCATCATTAAACCCAGCACAAATAATATATAACTAGCAAACTTCTTTTACTCTATGAGCAGTAGTATAGATAAATCGAACGAGCTGGCTTATTTTCAGTGCTTGAAATGTAATTATTACAATCACCTACCTAGTTGGCATTTTTGTGTGATCATTTGAAATTATAAAATTTTAATAATATAAATATTTTATTGAAATGCTAACATATCTGTCAAATACGATATACGTACATTTCGCTCCAAGAAAAAATCATGGATTCGTTTGAAGAATGTCTCAGCAAAATGGCCAAATGTGGTGAAATTTTTTAACTGGATTCGTTGAGTAAGTACCAAACCATCAACAATATAAATTTTTGTGCAAATTTGAAGCGTCCTGCACGCGTTTTACTAGTTCTAGGGAGAATTCCAATTTTGTTGATTTCCCGTAAAATTCTTCTACGTCCAAAAGGTACTTGCAGTAATTTAAAATTTTGTATGATGCTAAAATTTTTGTGTCAAATCCAAGTTGATTAGTCAACATAAAAGTTTTTTGAAAGAGGTTATATCTATTGCATCTTGAAATTTTTTATTAGAAGTACTTTTACTTTATTTTCCAGAAGTAGTTACAAAGTTCTCAAATTTAGTTTTTTTAATAGTATCGGATAACTTTCTATTTTTCAGTACAAATCGCTCATTTTCCTACGTACTTAACATAGTGTTATTGTTTGTTTTTAATACCTACTTGTGGATTGAATTAAGTACAAATTTGTTGAAATTCAGCAGCATCTATTTTACTTGTCAACTCTTAACATAGCAGTTGTCAAAATCGATTATACGTGGTTACCTGGCCGCAAATCATGATACGGACTACTTAGTTTCTGAATTTTCTAATATGTTTAGCAAACATTGTGAAATAGATTCATCAGCAAGTTCACCGGAGTAAATATTTCGAAGCGCGCAGTTCTCGTTGTCATTGTTGGCATTCAAATACTTTATAATATTTTGAATATATTTCTCGTCTTTATTGATCCTGAATTGCGTCCATTCATTATGATAATTAACGTCACTTGTAGAGTCTGTTTGTATTCCGAGATGTTAAGAAAGAGCCTCGTGAATGCTGTTTTTAAACGGATACAAAAACCATCGGTCTTGAGACTGCTCTAATGGTAAATAATTTTTACTGATTACTGACTATTATGAGCGCTATAACCATCGACGCGCAGAGTGAGGAGAAGGGCAGAAAAAAGACGAAAAGAGAAGGGGAAGGGACCATCACCGCTGCCGGCAACATGGTCATTTCTTTTGTTCGGTGTCTCAAGTAAAAGAATTTGAGCAGAGCTGCGGGTCCTCACATTTTGCATACTCAACTTTCTCTGGCACCTGCACCAAGGGGAGTTTGTTGAAAATGACATAATTTGGACTGAAAGAAATTTTTTGAAAAAAGATTATAGATTAAAAAGATAGTGGAGAATATTGAAATATTGACCAATTAATGACATGGGATTACATATTTTATAGTGTGGTAGGGTATGTATGTGTTCTATTCAAAAATTAAAAATATAAATATTAAGAAATGAGAGCAAAAGAATAACTTATTCCGAGTCAGATTGTCATACTCTGGTGGATATAATTTTAAAGTATAAAGACATTATAGAGTGTAAGGAAACTGATGCAGTCACTAGGAAGCAAAAGATAAAAGCGTGAGAAGAAATTGCAGAGACATATAATTCATCGACAACTGAGGTTTTGAACAATTACGTTGTACATTTGGTAATTTAAAAAAGATAGTGTACGTTGTAGGAGTTTATATAAATATAGAACACGTGTAGTAGATTTGGAAGAGAGAAGAGAACAATTTAAAAGAGGTTTGGTTAATTTTTTATGAGATTTAGAAGCAGTGTTCGTTGCAGAAGTTTTTTTTATCGTTAAAAAGGAGATATAGATTAATAATA
Organism: Galeruca laticollis; assembly: GCA_963921935.1. Taxonomy (NCBI): domain Eukaryota; kingdom Metazoa; phylum Arthropoda; class Insecta; order Coleoptera; family Chrysomelidae; genus Galeruca; species Galeruca laticollis. Next base: position 159,541,071 of record OY998175.1, on the reverse strand, counting down.
CAATTCTTTCAAGAACCGACTTCCTATAGAAGAGTCATACTGTCTAGAGCCGGAGCAAATACATTTACATTTATTAGAGACAATTCAACAAATTCTGAATAATACAAATTAAATATTACTTACCCTTTATACAATATTATAAATATTACAATATATATATATATATATATATATATTATAATTGATTATATGTTTTATGTATTTATTTAATACAGTATTATTTAATATAGTATTTGTTTTACCTCGGCTAGCTCAAGATGCTAATTTTTTATTAACTGTTATATTTATATTTATTTATCTCAGTCGGAAGTATGAGACTCCTCCCTTTGAGTTCAGGATGCATTAATACCAGTGATTGACAAATTTAATTCAAACCTTACCTTTTTCCTTGTAAAAATTTTTTATGAAAATTAATTTCTGGAGTTTCTCCTATATAAAATTATTGAAATATGTTGACAATAGAAAATTTTCTGATGGATGTGATGAGAATAAAATACCAACACTCAAATGTACACAATTTAATAAATTATTATGAAAATTTGCAATAAGATTTAAACATTGAAAATTGTGTTTTTGTTCCACCCTATATCAGATACATTTCTCGGTATAAGAATGTTCCTATCAGTGCGTCGGCGCATAAATCTGAACGCATGCGCTGTTATAATTGAAACGATAGGAGGATACTCTCCCCTCTATAAGAAATAGCTTTACTGTTAAACACACTACCAGCGCGTCTATAATGGTGAAACAATTTTAATGATATAAACTTCAAATAATCAATTACATATAAGTATACTTAGTTAAAATTATGTGAGTGAGTTGAAAGTGAAGACAGTAATAGGCAAATAGTTATTCATGCTGAAGATAAAAGAAAGAATGAGAGGTTATGTGAAAATTCATGATGCTCGTGAACATATACAGTGAATTATATTATATCAAGTAAGTACAAATATTATTATTAACTAAAACTGTTTAATTCTCAATTGAGATAAAATTATGATGCATCATATGATAAATGTTCTTGGCCATTTAATGAATTTATTCAATTTGAACGTTCTGATAAATTTTTAATGTTCACTTTCTTTATAAAGAATTATATGGAATTCCAATGAATGTAATTGTAAAGACACAGACCTTAATATTGAATTCTCTGCCGGGCTGCAACTCGCATCTCCAAATTCTTGTAGATATCTCTCAGGAGATATTCACTTTCTACACTTCTTCATCCTTACACAGGATTATAAACAATAGTTAAATGCTTTGATTTACCTTTGATTGTGTTTTTTAACATTTATACCAATTTCTGATACATTTTTAAACAAAGAGTCTCTCTATCGACGCTTCCTCTCCATCACCCCAAAACTCTCTTTTCTTGTTTTCAAAATCAACAACCTCCTCGCTTGATTAATCCAAAGCTCACTTATCTGTTATTTTGAATAAAAATTGTCATTTCAAAGTGTTTTAGTTCTAAATTTGAATTATTTAATTTAATTGTTCTGGAGGATATTCACACTAGTTCATTATTATTTCTATTGTATTAAGGAATATATATCATGTCCTTTTTTCATAATACAATAGCTAATTTACATATAAACATGTTGTTTAGATATTTTTATAAATAATTATTTTTACAAAAACTACAACCTAAATTATTAATTTACCTTTATGTAATTGATCCTTTTTTTTAATTTTCAATCTTATTTTATATTTATATCATATAAACTATTGATTATTTTTGTTTTTGATATTATTTTTCAGTATGCAATAAATAATCAATAAAATTAAGTTGGCAATTATAAATTTACTAAGATTCATTACTTCCTGTTTATCAATTTCCCTTTCATAAGTTTGAGCTGCGTTCCATCTATCTTTTCATATACAGTTTTCAACTCTTTATGAAATTATAAACTTTTACTATTGGAACATGTGTAATTATGCTAATCAAACACTAGACTAAATATTCTTTTTTTTAATTCCTTTAGGTTTCAAGTTATAATATGGCAATTAATATCTACAGACATTCCTACGGCAGTGTTCAGCACATTGTGGAAATCATTGACTTTGACATATATTCGGAATTACTTGTGCAGGTAACTTTTTGTATTTAATTAAATAATATTGTGTTTGGTATTTGTTCTCATAATCCTTTTTAAAATAATCACATTCATATTTAATAAGATTGATACATATTTCATTAATTTTTATATAACTTTATACTTAAATTGTCATTTTCTTGCTAATGGTTGTGTCTACTGACACACCTCCCGTGATAATCTATACTTTTTATGATAGTTATTTGTGTAAATTTGTTTCCAGAACTAGGTAACTAGTTTAATATATATATACTTTCATGTATATTACAAAATAATAGGTGATTCCATATAACTTTGTGTGTATAACTACATTATACATTAAATGACATAAAGAACAAATAATAATTCGGTGTTATTATCGATATTATGTCTGGCGTCATATATCACGAGATTATGAGATTTCAGCAGGCCCTATCGGTTATAAACCATTATCAGAATTGCATGAAGAGAAAAGCGTTCGTGGAAACAGCCAGTGATTTATTATTTTTATCTTTTCGTACAGAAAAAAACTCGGAACAGATTACCTGCGCCCTAATGATCTGCCATTAGTACTTCTAAAGTTCTCTTCGGCAAAACCACATTCAAAAACTCAGATAATATTTCCGGTATTTCACATATTCACCGAATGCGAAATTAATGAATTCGATATTTATGTAATATAATGTACGCCTGATACGAGCAATTTAGATCAGTTTTCCGTATGCAGTATTTTTGGATCATTTTATTTGTTTTCATTGTTTGCCAATATCTGAACGGGGCAAAGCGACTCGGTTTGAATGGGATTGGATTGGGCCGTTTACTAACGAGTCACATCCGAGATTCGTTTTATATATAGGGTGGTATCTGAATAACACCGAAAAAATAGGGGTGATTCTGTGATGAAAATTAAAGTGGGTATTTAGTATAAAATTTTTTGAAAAAACCCTCCCTAGAAAAGTTGCAACCCTTCGAGGATTTTAAGAAAACTGTTTTCTTTTTTATTCTCCCTGTATATTAAGCTATAGCTAAATATTATATGTTAATAAAACTACACATTTTTTCAGCTTAGAAGGGGTTGAAATAGTCATATTTTTTCTTACAATTTTTTTCTAGATAAACATTTTTCCTTTCAAAATATGGTTGAAAAGCCCAATTTATTTCAACTTTTTTATCTCTACAAGTTTTTTCGAAAGCTTAGGCATTTACGAGAAAAAATTATTGTAAGCTCATGTTAAACAGCATTTTATTGAGCAACAGCCAACCATATTATGATTCTACTAGCAGGCTTTTATAACAAAATCAATAGTAAACAAACAATGAACAAAAACCTGCCGATTATCGACAATATAATTATAATATAGTATATCAAGTATTAAGAACGGTAAGGGTGGTTTACCGGCCGACAGCAATTTTAATTTCTTCGAAATGAACTAAAAGTGAAAAGTGACATTTATACTTCTCGATCAGTTTAAAATATATTTGCATTTTGGTATAAAGTAGAGGCGGTTGCCAACTTGCCAATGATATAATTTAATAATCGTTAGGCAGTTGCTAAGTGTTTTCAAGCTATTATTTATCAACCAACAAATGTATTTCATATTGTTCCCTTCGGTTCTGTTCATTAAAAAATATAAATCTTCCTATTTTTTGTTCCTTTTGTGTAATGAATGAAGTAATTTATTATTTAGAACCACTTAAATGTATGTAGGGCTAAGACGTCGGTAAGTAATTTACTTACCGACTTCTGAACGGTAAATAAATCACTTACCGACGTGTTGGACTTAGAAACCAGTAAACACAACCTACCGATGTTGTAAATAAACAAAAAAGATCGATCGCGCAAAAAATATTGAAAATGACCTCCTTCAGCTTCAATACAAGCATCTACTCTTCTCCTCATAGAATTAGGTAAACCATGAAATATTCCTGGTGAATTTCTTATCGTTTCACATCCTGCTACAATGTCGGTTTCACAGATCATCGATATTTTCAACTGGGTTTGTGTATACCAAAGATTTCAGGTACCCCCATATGCAAAATTCCAAAAGGTTAAAGTCAGGGGAGCGGGCTAGCCAGTTTACAGGTCCTTCTCGACCTATCCAGTGAATGGCATATACCTCATCAAACTGACTTCTTGCACGTATACTAAAATGGGCTGGTTCACCGTTGTGCATAAACCATAAATATTGCCTAAATTGAATGGGAACCTCTTTAAGAAGAACAGGTATTTCTTCAAAGAGATGACAATATGAGTCGCCATTTAATCGTAGCGAAAGAAAATGGGGACCAATTGAATTATTTTCAATAATACCGAGCCACACGTTTTATGAAAATTTATACTGACGATTTCCTTCAAAAAAGCTATGAGGATTTTCGTCAGCCTAGGTGACAGTTATGCAAGTTTCTAATACAGACTCTTGAGAAACTCGCCTCGTCAGCAAATGAAATATTACGTAAGAACTATGGTCCTTGACCAATCATATTAATAAGTCACTGACAAAAAAACACGTGGTTCTTCTTTTACAATTCTAAAAATAATGGAATCGCTTATATTTAAGACACGAGCTATTCTCCTGGTACTAGTTTCTGGAGACTCTTCAATTAAATTAAAGACGGCTTCTTTTACAGCTGCAGTTGTAACTTCTTGAGTACGATCAGAATCATAACGTTCCCACAAGCATCGGCGAATAATTGTGAACGTAATATGATGGAGTAATCTACGCCGTAGGTACGGTTCTACATAAAGTCTTTGTGCTTCCAATGCATTGCCGTTAGCAGGACCGAAACAACGAATAATGGCAAAGCAATACTATTTAAGAAGTCCCAATGGAATCTTTCGTGTTTGTTCTAATTTTTTTGAAAAAACTCTGTGTATATCCAATGGGCCAATATATACTGCTTTGGCAAAAAGCAACGAATTTGGTAGTTTCTCGGGCTCAGACAACAGGGAACAGGAAATGCTACTAGTAAGGAAAATTAAGATCTTGTCAAACATCACATCGTACGCTACCTCATTATGTGAGAAAAACTAGTGAAAGGCAGTATCCGAAATTAAGTATTCTCAAAATGTATTCTTTATATTTAGATTTTTGCAAAGACAACAATGTTGTGCTTGTTAAAAGTAATATTTACCGAAAAAAAATTTGTACACAGTACAATCTCTCCTTTCTCACCCCCAAAAAGGATCTGTGCAGTATTTGCACAAAATATTATTCTGCAAAGGATAAGAAAGGTGAACATCTTAAGAATATGTACGAGGAGCATGTGTTTAGAAAAGAACAGTGCTATCAAGCAAAACAAGAGGATAAAAGAAAAGCCAACGATGATGAAAGTTTTCAGACCATTACATTTGAACTGTAGAGTGTACTACAACTACCGTCATCAGACGTAGGACAGTTATATTATAGCAGAAAATTGTGCGTATATAATTTAACAATTTATGAAGGGGGAAAAGAAAATAAAGGTTTTTGTTGGAACGAATTGAATGGAAATTGAGGGGATCCAATAAAATCGCAAGTATTCTAACAAAGTACATAGATAGACTCCCAAACAACATAACGCATTTAGCTATGTTCTCTGACACTTGCGGGGGTCAGAACCGAAACCAGAACTGACTGACAGCATACATTTCTAGAATCTGGCCATTCGTATATGGAGTGCGACTCCATGCACTATGCTATTGAGAAGGAGATAAAGAATAGATCAGATAGTAGATAAAGAATGTCGTTTTTGAAAAAATTTTGTTTTTCTCTACAAATGGATCTATGAGCCAGTGCCAACATCCTGCTAAATGGTATATGTGGCAAGGCTGATTGTAGTAGTTTCTATAACCTCCAAAATATAGCGCTGGTTGTATGTCCAGACAGGCTGTTTCTGCTAATGGGAGTAAGTGCCACACCTGTCACGAGTTTATACTAGCGTATTCTTCCACACGTTGTAACAGCAGACACTATCATATCGTGTTTTCTTTACCACATTGATACTTATTAATTTTAATGATATCTGATGTCGAAAAGGGGTTAAATATTAGTGCTTTTAGTCAAGATGAAAAAGTTGAAAAGCTACAGTTTAGAGAGAAACAGCGAAAGGCAAGTCTTACCTCACCCACAACAAGTACAACAGAAAAGAGATGTCAGCAAAACAACCACCACCTTTACAGGTATGTGCTGTTTTCTAGTAAATTAAGATTGCAGTATGTAATATTAGTTTCAGTAAGCTCACAATGCTATCTTTTACTGTGCAAATGCTACAAAACATAACCTAACAAACATAACCCGACATCTTGGCCTATGCTTAACCTCATAATTTACTTTAACCAAAGTTATGCCTAAATTTTTTTCCCATCTTGTATAAAACATCTATAACTAAAGTGCACATCTGGCCATCAGTACAATATACTTTTACATTTTTATTGAAGTTGTTCGAAGGCTACAATAAACTGGACCTGAACCAGCAAGGTAACTAACTACCTGATGGGCCTTTTAGAGGTGCTTCCTATTCAGAGAAGACGTCACGGTACATACACTGAAACAGCTCAGAGTAGGAGACAATCAACTGTAAGCTACACGCTTCCGAACGGTACCGGAAACTTTGAAAGGGTTTGCAAAGCTACATTTTTAAGTACTTTTGGAATATCTCCAACAAAAAATTTAGGCAATCGTTATGAAGAAGTAATATGGCTGTATTGTTTATAAAGACAACCGTGGAGGACCTAGGAAGTTTAAATATACTGAAAGTGATAGAATTAAAGTTAAAAATCATATAAACTCTTTCCCAAAAGATGTTTCACATTACAATCGTTTGAAATCTGAAAAAGAGTACCTCAGTCAGGACTTAAACTTAAACCGTATGTTTAATGCTTTCTTAAAAAAGTATCCTCAAAGCGGAGGGATACCTGCAAAAAATATGTTTACTTAAACATCCAATCTAAGTCCAATGATCCCACAGTATCAGAGAAAGCTAAAAAACCGCTCGAGTTACACCACAGAAAAGCTGAAAGAGCTGTTTTTGATATGTAAAATGATACAGTATCCAGCAGATTACCTGACAGCCAGGTTTGTAACACCGTAATGGATCTTGAAAAGGTGTTTGCTTTGCCTAAATTGACACATAGTGATATATATTACTTGCGCCAACTATTATGCTACAATTTCAACATTCATATAACTGACACGAATGATGCCGTAATGTGCTTGTGGCACGATGGAAACTGTATATGTAAAGTTCCTCATAACTCACCTTGTATAACAGCATAGTTAAGAGTGTAATAACATACAGCAGTAAACTCTGCCCTCTGAATGAAAAAACAAATAAAATGCTCGAAGTTACAGATATGGACTATTGGAGAAGTACGACAAAATCTGGCAAGAGTTGAAATTGATTAATCAACTAAGGTGGTAAGTACATGTCCAACCACCAAAAGGACGGAAAAAAGACCTTGATTAAGTTGGACATCGATAAAAATATTAAGAGAAAAGGGTTTAAAAGAAGATCAATGGGGGTGGGAAGAAATGAACACTGGGTATTGAAAGAAGGCGAAGAACATTTTAAATATTTTGCGCAACTGCTGAGGTTATTTAGTGTCGTGTGTTATGTGTAGTCTTTGCTACTGTACTGCTGATTGGAACGTAACAGTGAATGTGGAGTCGTATAGCTAGTTCTTTGAAAACTAAAGAATACTTAGAAAGTATATATATATATATATATATATATATATATATATATATATAATGTTATATTATTTATTTTCTTAATTTTTTCTAACCCTTAATAAATTATTTATATTATGATGAATGCTCTTTAGTTTTAAATTTATTATGTTGCGCCACTGATTATGATATGAACATAAATGTTATTTCCCCGCCTATTGAGACTCTTATTTAATATTTGTTTTAGTTTTAATTTGTAATGGGTGAGTCCGGCACTGACTTCATTCAATTATAATCCACCCGTGTATTACGTAGTGTATTATTGGTTGTCTAATTTAAACAACATAGAATGTTTTCTGAATTTAATGCAAAGATATACAAAGGATATCGTCATCTCTTACTTACTTATTGTATCAAATAAAGAACGTAGATATGTGATATGAAAACAAATAACGACTCAATCTAAAATATTACTTGATGATTTTGGTATTATTAAAAGTATTCATCTATGGTAGTATGTATATGATTCATAAGAAAACGTAATTATAACCTATAATAAAATGTTTATAGTTAATAATGTTTCAAATAGTTATTATATGAAAATAGTGAATTTATTTAGTTACTCTGAAAGGAAATGAAGAATTATAATGTTACTGACTATATACTATGTGACTAAATCATCAAAATTTTCAAAGATATCTTTGTAAACTGTGACTAATACTAAATACAGGTAAGTTTATATTAACTACACTTATAACTAAACGAATAAACTACCACGTTTGTAAACGTTCAAGCACATAAAGTATTGGTAAATTCAGTTGTCTATTGTAACGCAAAAGAAATTATAAATAAAGTAACTTATCTGTGTTCAATTCAGTTCATAGATCACATAATGTATTCCAACTATCCATTTCATCCATCGTATTTCCAATTTGCATATGTTGTAATGCGTTATTTTGAGTTATTTCTATATTGTTCACCTCTTTCTAGGTTTTGATATCGTCTTTCAAGTAACGTACTAATTTTTTTTCCGTTAATTTCAATTTTAGTTTTCCAAATTTTTCAAATGTCTGTCTTCCCTTTCAAATCAAATATCTCTCCTCTCTCAATTGTTTCAATAAATTTCGTTGCTAACATCCGTTGCTATGAAACTGTTTATGACCTCTTAATAAGGTTATATCACATATGGTGTCTTGATTTTTCTTATGAATGTCTTAAATTGCTTTAGTATTGTTATGTCATGGATAGCAAATCTTCACAATATCACTAGTTACTTAAATTTCCGCACACTTTAAAAGATAATTATTGTAAATGGTATTATATACAGTGTGTTGTATGACAATTAGTTTGTTTTTTAATTGCTATAGTTCTTTATTTGAAATTGATTTTATTGATGTCTATGTGTTTAGATCATTGAAATAGTTTTTATGATAATGCTGTTTCACTACATAACAATAATATACTTGTTTTAAATTAATTCTAGTGCAATAATACCTGTTTAAGCCTATGCTGATTTCCTTTCCCTTGATGGATTATTTTATTATATATATATATATATATATATATATATAATATATATATATATATAATATATATATATATAAATAATTCACGTATGAGATTGAATATTAAAAATATTTTTTATTAATACGTAGGGTGTACCATTAGACACTACCTAGTTAAAAACTAAATTTAACATAAACGAATGAATTAAGTAAGCAAATGTATTATCAAATATTGAGAAAACCTATTATAAAGAAAGGATTAAAGGATAAGGAATAACATTTTAATGATAACATTATAATTAAGTATATAAATTTTACCTTCACAATTAAATCCTAAGGTCAAGTCAATGTCAACAATTTTCAAAATCATCTGAACACTGCCATGTCAATATCTGGATGAAGTAGAATGTTGTTTTGTTTGAAACCTAAAATAACAAGAATTAATAATCAACTTACTAATTGCTTAGCGATATTCACAGACGATGGTAGTAAAAGTTTACAATTTGAAAAGGAATTTATAAAAAAAGAAAAACTTTATGAAAGATGACATACGGAAATCTGTTAACTAAATAAAATTTAATGAACAGGAAGTAATAAAATCTAGTGATTTTCTTGCCAACCTAAAATCATTGATTTGGAATTGAATATAAAACATAAAAAGCAAATTTGGAAATAAATAAGAGTTTATATAAAATAAAATTAGTAAAAATTCATAAATTGAAAACGAAACAGTTCCATATATATAAATAATTTTTTTAGGTTGTAGAAATTGTATATTTAATTGTAAATAAATACACCATAAAAAGGGAATAACAACAAGTTTTGGGATTGTAAAACATGTAAAGGACATTTTATATATTCCCTAAGACATTATAAACCCATTTATATAAGTGTTATTATCCTCCAGGACAATTTTAATTAAAGAATTTTGTATTTTCATGAAAAACACTCAAATTGACAATTATCGAATAAAAAAACAATATAAGGAGGCTTTGTTTTTGATATGTGAAAAAGTTTGTTGATTTAAAAAAGAATTGAGAATCGGGCATTGGTGGAAGGATGGTTAGCATCTATGTAGCTCTCCTCTACAAAAATTTTCACAAAACTATGTAAAAGTATATAATTTTTAGTTAAAAACCATTATAAAATCATAATATCAATTTCGTTTCAACTGTGTAATAAAGTGCAGTGTGCAAAAAGAGTATTTCTTTAATAAGAAATTCCCAAGAAAAAGAGACGCTTAGCAGCAGTTCCACAGTGCCGAGAATTGGAAATAAGGTCGGTAGTTTTTAAGTTTTTTTAATTTGGAATTCCAAAGAGAAAGAAATAGTGAACAATAAAAATATTATTTGAAGGAATTTCTCAAAAAGGCCAAAAACAATATAAAATGATGAATATCATTTCATATCCATGGATATCCATTTAGTTTTGAGTATCATGCAATTTTAATAATAGTTATAATTTGTACTTACTTGTAAAACATTTTTATTTCACATCATCATTGTTTACATTGCACGTAAAGTACCATTTCACTTCTATTTCTTCTAAAGCATGTTTAACTATTTCTATAACTATTCATCATTCATTCGCATTTTGATATATGTATGTAACTGTATAGTGTAATTTTTCAATAATATATCGATGATTGCAATGAATTTAAGAACGTTAAATTTATAAAAACATTCATATAAACAACGTCGACTATGAACCATACGTTTTGTGTCGTTGTGAAACGATATACGAGGATTTGTTTCTTCTATGCGATGACGCAGCCATTTTAAGCATTCAGTGCGCATGACCAGTCAAGAATGCAGGAGCGGTGTAAAGAATATTTATGTAAAAAGAATTTGAATATAATCTTAACAATTTATTAAATCATTTCGTTAAAGTGTTGGTATTTTTTTTATCATTCTATTTAATATTCATAATACATTTAGAAAATGGTGCCTAATTCATTCATTCTATAATAATATTTGTAGTCGATAAAAACAAAGGTATATATTTTATTCAGGAATAAAACATACTAGAAAAATTTCAGAATTCAATATTTAAATGTGTATCAAAGTTATACATATGCGTCTAGAACTCAAAGGGAGGAGTCTCATGCTGCCGACTATCATATAAATTATAAATAAAATTAAATTTCACAGATTATCATCAGGAGCTAGCCGAAGGTAAAGTAAAAAAAGGTAAAATATTCAATACAATAAAGATAAATCATCTAAAAATAAATATCCCCATAGTAAAATTACATAATTATAATATATATATATATGTTATATATATATATATATATATATATATATATATGTATATACAGATTGCAAGCATAGAATTTTGCTCTCTCATTCAAAGATAATTTTTCCTCTAAAGCAATATTTTCTTCTAATGGGACCCACTATAAAACGAAAAAAAAACGAATCGATACGTTTAGTTTAATATAATATTCCTGCAACATGTTTATTATACGTTATTTTATATGGATCGGTTACTAACTTTTAGGACTTAGGATAACGTTATTTCATAACTAAAATCATAAATATTCAATATCTCTCAAGTTTTCCCATCCCATTGAAGGCACTGCAAAGTTGTCACTATCGGTAAGGGAACTGATAATACACAATATTATAACATTCCGCTATGGTAACGTGTATTCTCTTGGAAGTAGTTGTCGAAGATAACACACACTTTATACGAGGGATAACTTATAACTTCTAATTTAATTGACAAACCAAATTATTTTTTCTTGTGAATAAAGAGCAGGATTTGTTTTCATAGTTTAACATTTTTAACATTGGATGGCAGAGGATAAGCCACAAATTGGTTAAGCATGGAAAATAGAAGGCATTTACATATCACAAAATCGCAATGAACATATATCCACCATATTCATATAACAAAATCAAATTCTGTTGTGATGTACATAATATACATACAAGTTTACGAGGGCATATTTTTCCTCCCAATCATCGAACCTAGCAGAATATTAACCCATTAAGTCCAGTGTCCTATTTATAGGACGTTCAGTATTAGTTTTTTTATTTTTTAACTAATGTTAATGTAAATATTTCTTTCAAAGTTGGTAGTGAATTTAAGTGTTCTAAAAGTACTCTAATTTTTTGCACAATCAATCAAGGTATATCAGTAACTTAGAAATTAGTATAAAATCTATTGAAAAAAATTGGGAACGTATTCGTTCATATTGTATCATAAACAAAAATACTTTTTTAGAAATTATTACTTACTTATTCAATAATACTTTTTTTACTTTTGATAATAAGTATTATAAACAAACTTTTGGTACACCAATGGGAGCAAATATATCTCCAATTTTAGCTACATATGTTATGGATCAATTGTTAAACAGTGTTATTCCTCTACTATCTTTTCGTCTTTCTTTTATCAAAAAATATGTAGACTATATAATATTGGCATTACCTAGTACAGGCATCAATGAGGTATTGGAAAAATTCAATAGTTATAATCACTACATACAATTTACTATTGAGACAGAAGATAAAGAACAATCTGTTCCATTTCAAGACACCAGACTTATAAGAAGTAATGATATAATTACAGTAGACTGGTAGTTCAGGAAGATATATAAACTATTTTTCATATCATAAATTTTCAACGAAAATTAATTTGATAAAGCAAATGAAAAATAGAGTAATCAATATCTCAGATTCTACCATCCACAATAAAAATTTAAATATATTATCTAATCTATTCATAAATAAGGGATATCCAAAAACATTAGTAAGAAACATACTATTTAACACTCCTCATCCAATACAATCATCTAATGAACCTAATTTATTAACTGATAACGTAGAAAATATAACGAATACAAATTTAACTAATACCTTTTTTGTACTTTACCATATTTTAGAGAGCTTACACCTAGAATTTCCAAAATTTTAAAAGAAGTTACTAACATAAAACTTGCAAATAAAAATGTTCAAGATGACGCTTTTACACTATTTAGTGAAATGGAAAAAATTATACTAGTTTTAGTTTTTCATCTGATAATAAAAGAATTTATGGGAATCCTGTTATTCTCGAGTTATCACCAAGTACCATCAGAAAGATATTATTGGAGTGGAGAAGACCTTGGAGTGGATATTGTGAAAAAGTGCATGTCACGCTACAAATACTTGAGAATCAAGGATAATGCTGACGCAGCTAATAATATACCCATGACATGATTTATTTGAATAAAATTTAAAAGTAAAGTGTCGTTTTATTATTTTAAAATAGTATTAACACCATGTAACAATACCTTAAAGTACCAGCGTCATATTTATAGGATACCCTGAATAATATCCAACTATAAAATTGGTCATTTTAATACACTCCGGAGTGTGTATCGTGCTAACCACCCGACATTTCTCGATAATTGTTAAAAAATGTGGTACTTCAAGTACCATAGCATCCGTTGTACTGGCTCTAGTGTTCTGAAAATCAATGGGGTTCATATGTGACATGTCCTGAACAATATTCAATCATAAAATTGGTGACTTGCTGCACTTCGGAAGTTGTATCGTGCTAACAAGACTTGTTACGAAGTGGGTGATGACAACGACATACACACAGGATTTTTTCTGTAAAAATCGTGTTTTCATGTTGTTCTTGCTAAAAAACGAAAAAATAACTCAAAAAAATCCAAAATTTCCACTTATTTTGGGGGAAACCAATACTATCATATTAGAAACGGTTGGGCGGCAAAGTAAAACAAGAAATTACTCACAACTACACTAAAATTACAAATCTAATCGTTTCAAAAATACTTGTTCGCTCCAAAATTACAAATTGTCTATAATGAAAATGATATTAATTGGAAGGCTAGCTACTAAATTATGTGTTATTAAAATTTACACTTAATTGTCTAAACTTTTATTTAAATATATAAATTTTTGGGTTATGAAGAAATAACTACAAACATAAAGAAGAAATTTCGCCCCTGCGCGTTATCGAACCACGATACTACTACTACTCTGCCCATTACCTTCACAGAACTTTCCGCACAATGGGCGCCATTTTCAGCTTTTTGCAGACTCAAGAAGTTGTATTTTCCTGGAATATCCTTCATGGCTACACACGTATTGTGGGATATGAGTTCAGTTAATCCTATAACTACAGGGAATATCTTGGTATTCACACTTCACATTCTTTCAATCTCTATTTTTAGGTATTTGTATTTGAGGCGCTTCTCTATCTTTTTTTTTGGGTAATGTAGGCACATTTTCTTATTTTTGTGCTTCAGAACTAAGTCTGGTGTATTAGTTTTTATTGTGCGGTCTATTTGGATTTTTTTATCCAACAACAAGGTCAATTGATCTGTGTTTACTACAAAATATGGCTTGTGTTGATACCATTTGTCTGAAACTTTGATTCCGTACTGCTGACAGATGTTCCCGTGCAGGTAGGCGATGACTGCATTGTGGCGTTCCAAATATTCTTTATTTTCCAGAATCGAACAATGTGATATAACATAGTGAATTGTCCCCGCTTCCGTTCGAAACAATCTACAGTTGGGGTCTGTGCTGATATTGGCTTTTAAGTAATTGGTTGCTATCAATTGTTCTTGACATGCAGTGATAAGTGATTCAGTTTCCACTTTTAATTGTCCAAAGTTCAGCCATCCCCATGATTTCTTTTCTTTGATGATTTCCTTTTCTGCTTCTCTCAATATTTGACCGTGCATCTTTTTTCTCTCCATCTCTTCCTTGTTTCTAGTTCATTTTTCTCTCTCATTTCACCATTAATTTTCTTTACTTGTTTTGTTTCAGATGAAGTAAGTGTTATGGTATTTGTGCTTCTTCTTCTTCTATATTATTTCTTGTATTTCGCCTGTATACCATCCCTAGATATTTGTCCTGTTGCTTCAGTTCCAAGTATTTAACTAGTCCTTGATTTGAAATGTCGTGGTAGACTTATAGATTCGTTAGTCCTCTATCTCCATCACGTCTAGAGACATGCAGTATATCTACATAGGACCGTGGATGCTGTGCACCATACATAGTTAGCTATTTTCTAGTTTTTCTATCCAGAGCTCTAATCACCATTCTTTTCTACACCTAGGTATTTGTATAATTCATTCAAGTGATCGTATTGTCGTTCCTTTATTCAATTGTATATTCTGCCTTTCTACTATTATTTATTAGTATATCATACTACTAATGTGGCTTAAGTGTTTTTTAAATAATAAAATAAAGCGATAATGCAAGGGCTTCTTCATACATGTCATTTAATCGCACAGTCTTTGTAAACCTTTTTTAATTGGTAGCTCACAAAACTTAGCCCATAGCATCTGCTATCAAATTTTGCAAATGACCATGCTCTTTTTACTTAAATGTATCGATAACACCTCGTATTAGTTCGAAAGCAGTCTCGGAAAGATATCATCTTTGAGAATATATTAACAAAATATGTAAAGTTGATACGTTAGGTGCTTTGAATATGGCCGCTATCTGGTGCTTTTAGCGTTATCAAATCAGTGACTGTTATTCAGTCAATTCGGTAGACTATTTATTCAAACTTCCAAAGATGTATGACGGGTAGTTAGTTCTTTAGATTAGAAATATTTGTCCGTGTAAATTGAAGTTGTTCATCATACTTATCGGATCTAAAAAAAAGTTTTGACATAGGGACGGGACTTTGTTATATTGTATTATTATAATCTTGTCGAAAGTAGCCACTGGTCGGTTATTTAAGTATTAATAAGCCCTACAATCTCTTGTTTATTGATTTTTAATGAATTTCGAATCTACTGCTGTACTGATTTTTACAAAATTAAATTAGAACTCACAAAAAATCTAAATGTTATGAAAAGCACTTTAAAATGTGAAATTAGAACATGATATTTAAATTGGTTTTGCTTTCCGGGCATTTTAGTATTGAAGAATAAGAAAAAAAATCGTGAATCGCTAAATCGGAAATTATAGACTTTCTTTCGAAGATCTAGTTTTTAAAAACTATGATATGAACTTTATTTAATAAAAATACATTATATGATATACAGAAAGTTGAACAAAATTATTCGAACAGAAGTGAAGTAACAATTACAATGAATTTAGTTTTATTAAAATATAAATGCTGATCAGACAATTTCGGTCATATTTCGCCATATGCGTAGTTTCTGGGCATATAACTCCTTAAGACTGAAAAATAATGGAGTTATTTTTCGGCTCTCAACTTCTTTCTTCTAATTTAATTTCTTCTTTCTTGGTTTTTTCTGATCTTCTTCTGTTTTGTCTGTATTTTCGTATCCAGTAGAATGTTGCTAGAGCAGTAAAATAATTATTATTCTTAACAATGTAGTTGTTTTCGAAATTTCCGTTTCTTTGATTGGTTTGATATTTCTTGTAATTTGGTTAATTTCCTAGAGGCCGTCAAAGTCAATTCTCGTCAAATTTGGAGAATGGTACGTCTGAGCTTTTAAACATGTCGAAGCCAATTTGCCCTTTTGGACTTGCACATCATATGAAAATGTCTCGTCTCCTATTTCAGGAGTTCTGATGATGGTTGATTTATTTCTAAATGTTGATCTGATATACATTTAGATAGTCCTTTTATTGTAGGATTTGGATTAATTAGTGTTTCGTTGCTGGTTATTTGCTCCACAATGGATTCTTGAAGGTTCGCATCAGTGGCATAGCAGTGCTTGGATGAGTGGCCTTCTAGAGTAGTTCCAAGGTGCAGTTGTCTCTTGATTTAAATTTTTGTCAGCAATAATAATTTTATTCCAGTATTGGACATTCTTCTTTAATTTGCGTTACTCCTGTAGCTTTGGCCAAGTATGGTTGTGAAGAAATGGATTATTGGATATAAATGATAGAATTCAGCTGGTTTTGGATTTAATATAGGTATATGGATAGCAAAGACTCTTGGAATTAGACATGGTTATTTATGAACACAGAAAAAGATAATCTGTTAAATCATTTTCAAATTTCGGAATATGTTCTTTTTTATAAATTGAACGCAAATATTTTATCGCTTACAAAATTTCTTGATGATATTACTGAACTATGAATAGATTTTAATTTGGAAGAAGTAATGGCGATTTCAATGTCATCAATGTAAGTAATCAAGTTTTGACAATCTAGAATAATTTGTGAAATTGTGCTGTAGAAAGTAATGAAATTATTTTATTTTCTATTAATATGTGAAATTTTTCTAAACTATCTTGGAGTCTTTGTTGATTTTGCAATAAAGTTGTGAGATATTTATTATAATGATCTAATAATTTTCTATTTAAAGATATTTGTAAATTAGCTTCGTAGATTATTTGTTTTTGATTTTGTTGTAAAATAGTAATTGTTTTATCTTTCTTCGTCATCGGAATCAAGACATTTATTAATTTTACCTATTCCATTTATTAGTCCTCTCTTTGGTCTGACAAGTGGAAAAATATTTTCTGATTTCCCAGCTAATATATTTATCAAAATTTTTGTTTTGTTTGTCATTTGTTCAACTAAACTATGATATGAAATGGGACTTGTTGCGTTATTAACTATAAAAAATATTGTTTTGCGGTTCACATCTGTTTAACTACTTCTCTTACATTTATATAATATATAAATGTATGTTTGGAGTAAATATGTTTACAAGGTCCTAAGCTAATTGGTAAAAAATGGATATCTAGCTTAGTCACTTCAATATATTCTGTCCGCCATCTCATTTGGAGGGTCAGAAGTACCACTGCGATTGTTGTCCAGGTGATTTTCATCTTCCTGTAACAATATTGGAGTGTTACTTTTTTGTTACTTTTTCGCCCAACCTATCTAATATGCGAGAAAAGTATTGGTTAACCCCAAAAAAAGTTAGAATTTTGAAATTTTTTTTTGAGTCATTTTTACGTTTTCTATCAACAACAACCCAAAAAAATTTTTCTATGTCGTCATCGTTGTCGTCGGCCACTTTTCGTTACAAGTCTTGTTAGCACGATACAGCCTCCGGAGTGCAACAAGTCACCATTTATATGATTGCATATTGTTAAGGACATGTCACAGATGAACCATATCGATTTTCAGCTCACCAGAACCAGTACAACAGGTGCTATGGTACTTGAAGTATGACTTTTTTGTAATTTTTTGAGAAATTTCAGTTTGTTAGCACGATATAGCCTCTGGAGTTCAACAAGTCACCAATTTTATGATTGAATATTATTCAGGACATCACACAGATGAACCCTATTAATATTCAGCTCACCAGAGCCAGTACAACAGGTGCTATAGTACTTTAAGTACGATATTTTTGTCATTTTTGGGGAAATTTCAGTTTGTTAGCACGATACAGTCTCCAGTATATACAAGTGACCAATTTTATGATTGGATATTATTCAGAGCATCTCAAAGATGAACTCTATTGATATTCAGCTCACTAACGCCAGTACAACGGGTGTTATGGTACTTGAAGTACCAAATTTTTGGAGAATTTTCAGTTTGTTAACACGATATAGCCTCCAGAATGTATAAAAGAGACCAATTTTATGATTGAATATTGTTCAAGATGTTTCACATATGTACCCTACTGATTTTGAGCTGACTAGAACGAGTACAGCGGGTCCTATAAATCCAGATATACTACATTTTTGGTTATTTTTGGAGTAATTTCGGTTTGTTAGGATGATACATCCCTCGAAGTGTATACAATTTTATGATAGAATATTGTTTAAGGCCACAGATGCGGAAAAGTTAGTTTTAATCTTTAAAACCGCTTATTTTCTAGTTATATTCCTGTGGTAGTTTCATTGTTAGTTTCTAATATTATACCAGAATATTTTATGATTTCTGCTTTTTAGAATTTTGGTAGTTTTTTCTCGAAATTTTGTTTCTTTGTATGCCGTATTTTGATTTGTATATGTAGGAGGTATATATCTTTTTTTCAAATCTTTTCTTTAGTTTGAATGTTTTTCTCTTGAATTTTTTCGTAAAGACGTTTAGAGTCTTCTTTATGGTTCTGTACATAGTGTGAAAACTAAGTGATCATTTAGATGGAAGGGATCTTTTATCAAGTCACATTAATTATTTCAATAGGTCTTAATCTACACTTTAACAGAATGAATAGTATTATTAAACGAAAGAATTGAATATTTCATGTTATTTCTTTGAAAATTATTATTATATATCTATGTCTAATTATCTTATTGTTATTAATGTCTTGTTCTAGTGTCACACCTAAATAAAAGTAATTTAAAGTTTCATTACTGTTATTATCATCCTAATTCTTATTATCTATTATAATTATATATATTTACACAAATTCCCCATATATTTTATACCATTTAATGATTTCTTGTATTGAGTGCCATTTTAATTCATAATATTTCCAATGTTTCATTTTGACTGTTTGCAATCTTTGAATGTTGGTTTGTCCTCTTTTTTATTTTTACGATTTTTAATTTTCTTGTTTACTTTTTCGTATAATTTTCATTCTCTTGACTTACTTTTTCTTGCAGAATTTGTATATTTCTATTTGTTTTGATTATATCTACTTTTCTCGTATTTTCTTTTATTTCTATAATTGGGTTTTCAAAGGATGTATGAACTGTTTCTAAATCAGTGTCGACCGATACGAAAATTTTATTTTGTTATTTTTTTTTAATATCAGATATATAATTTTTTTATTATTTTCAGTATTCTCTGTATCATTATTTTCTAGAATATTTTCAATATGAATAAAATGATGATTTGTCCAAATGTGTTTCGTTAATTAAAATTACTCCATCTGTCAGATTTTCTATTGGGCCTACTGAAAATTCAAATTTGATATCAGTGGGTAGCCTAAATTTAATTAGAATAGAAACATGATTACCAATTGATTGTTTATTGTTAAAATCTATGTTTAAATTCATTTTAATCATATCTTCTACGCCTATAATTCCGTCGAAAAATTCGTGGAAGTCATATAACAAGGTAATGTATAATACAATTAAAATTAAACTCTCTGAATGCTAGTGTCTCAGCTTGAAACCTTAACTGTTTGCTAACAACTGCTGTCTTGATATCAACATTTGACTAATAAATACAATGAAAATATAAATTTTTAGCAATTGAAGGTCTAATTAAGGATTTCTTACTACCGGTGTCAATAAGAAATATTAACTTTGGGTTTTTAATCACCATGTACGATAGACAATTTGATGGTATGTTAATTTCTATCATCTCCGTTCTTTTATTTGAGGACTTTCTGAAACTTCTTATCATTTTCTGTTTCATGTTCTACGGAGTGGAAAAAAAATTAAAAATCATGTACCTAATACTTCTTCTTCTTCATCGGTCTGGTAATTTTCATCACTATAATTTTCGTAATTATATAGCATATAGCTCTTCAGATACAAAGTTTGGTTTTTGACCATTATTTAGAAAATATTGATCAATATGTTGAAATCTGTTTCGGGGAACACAATTATTATGATGACTATTTCTACTGTTATATGTAAAATTTCTTGATGTCGTTGACATCGGCTAAGGTTTTGGTAGTCGATTTTGAGAAACCTGATAGTGTTTAAAAACATTTCGCGGAGGTCCAACAAACTTGTGAGTTTGTTGGATATCTTTTTGGTGGCGAAGTTCGTGGTTGGATAGTTATTGGTTGGAAATGGAAATGCAAATGATCATGACTCATCCCAAGTAACAAAAATACCTCTATAATTATCGTATATCACGTTATAAAAATAATGTAATACAATAGATTTGTTCCTAAAACATGATATATTTCTTTATACAACATCCACCGAAGTGAAATAGGCCCAGGTTTATACTTCTGCTTCTGTGAGCATGCTATACGAACATTGTACAATAAATAGTGATCCTTGTATACAGCTAATATAAGACAAACTTTGCTTTATACAACACTTTTTCTGATAAATGGGTTCTTGGGCTATTATTGTAGAGCTGTATGAACCTGGAACCCGACTTAATAAAAAAAATCTCATTTTAAGCTCCCTCTTACCACAAAGGATGTAGGTAATTGTTGTAACATTTTTATTTTTTTAGTAGAAATTGTAAAGACCGAAAAATAAAATCGTCAAACTAAATCGTCATCAGATAAAAAAGAAAACTACTTTAATACATCTAAAATCGTTTGTACTGTATTGCAGTCCAATTTTGAATTTTGTAGTTAGAATATTAGTCCCTGAAAACTTAAAATAATCGATTAAACCGATAGAAAAATAATAATCTTAATTTGAAGATTATATTTTTCGGGCATTACAATGTTCACTACGAAAATAAAGATGCTTCTGCAATTACCTACATCGTTTGTAATAATTGTGAGGCTAAAATGAGATTATTTTTCTAACGGTTTATTCGATTATTTTATGTTTTCGGGGACTAGTATTATTGCTACAAAATTTAAAATTGTACTACAATATACTACAAACGATTATAGATCTATTAAACTAGTTTTTGTTTTTATCAGATGATTTGTTAATGGTTTAATTTGACGATTTTATTTTTCGGGCATTACATTTTCTTCAACAAAAATAATAATGTTACTACAATCACCTACATCGTTTGTAGTAATTGTGTGGCTAAAATGAGATTATTTTTCTATCTGTTTCTTCGATAATTTTGAGTTTTCTTGGACTAATATTCTGACTACAGAATTTAAAATTGTACTACAATAGAGTACAAACGATTTTAGACGTACTAAAGTAATTTTCGTTTTTATCTGATGATTTGTGAATGGTTTAATTTGACAATTTTACATTTTGGGCATTACATTTTCAACTACAAAAATGAAAATGTTACTACAATCACCTATATCATTTGTAGTAAGTGTGTGACTAAAATGAGATTATTTTTCTATCGGTTGATTCAATTATTTTACGTTTTAGTGGACTAATATTGTTGCTACAAAATTTAAAATTGTACTACAATATGCTACAAACAATTTTAGATGTTTTAAAGTAGTTTTCGTTTTTATCTGATGATTTGTTAATGGTTTAATTTGACGATTTTATTTTTCGGGTATTACATTTTCGGGGACTAGTATTATTGCTACAAAATTTAAAATTGTACTACAATATACTACAAACGATTATAGATCTATTAAACTAGTTTTTGTTATTATCTGATGATTTGTGAATGGTTTAATTTGACAATTCTATATTTCGGGCATTACAAATTCTACTACAAAACTGAAAATGTTACTGCAATCACCTACATCATTTGTAGTAAGTGTGTGGATAAAATGAGATTTTTTTTCTATCGGTTTACTCGATCATTTTGAGTTTTCAGGGACTAATATTCTTACTACAAAATTTAAAATTGTAGTACAATATAGTACAAACGATTTTAGATGTATTAAAGTAGTTTTCGTTTTTATCTGATGATTTGTGAATGGTTTAATTTAACAATTTTATATTTCGGGAATTACAATTTCTACTACAAACATGAAAATGTTACTACAATCACCTACATCATTTGTAGTAAGTGTGTGACTAAAATGAGATTATTTTTCTATCGGTTTATTTGATAATTTTGAGTTTTCAGGGACTAATATTCATACTACAAAGTTTGAAATTGTAGTACAATATAGTACAAACGATTTTAGATGTATTAAAGTAGTTTTCGTTTTGATCTGATGATGTGTTAATGGTTTTAACAAATCGACACACCATTTTATTTTTCGGCCATTTCAATTTTTACTTCAAAAATAAAAATGTTAGTACAATTACCTACATCGTTTCTAGTAATAAGTATAGGCTTAAAATAGGATTTTTTTATTAAGTCGGGTTTCAGGTTCATACAGCTTTATTGTAGAATGACGAACACGTATAAAAGCCTTAATAAACACTTGTACTCTGTTAGCTACCTATTTACGCAATTTTCGCAGATGAAAAAGTTAGATGCTCACGAAGATCTAGCAGGTTATTAATAAAAAAAGTATTACCGTAAGATCTACAACTTTAGAATGTAGGACTGGGAAAACCTACCTCGTTTTTTGTAGGACAGTGTGACCATATTTATTTATGCTAATATTTAGTAAGCTACAGTAAAAAAATCAGCCGGTTATTAATCATTTTTTATGACCCTGTAATTGCTACACGTTTGAGCCTAGGGACCCTAGACCATACCATTTAGTTTGTCGGACAAATGTTGTTTCAAATTATTTATAGAGTTATCTCAACATTTAGCTAAATATTAATTGCTATTAATGACATTTGCGTAATCACCAAATCGACATGTTTTACACCTCTGTTAGCCCCCTGTTTTCGCAATTTTCGCAGAGGATAAAGTTGGGCGTCTCTGGAAAATGATGCTGCTCTCAAAGAATTACCTTGTAATTAATGATTTGGGAAAAGGCCCTCGGCTCCCGGTCTATAGGCTAGACAAAATACCCTTAAATATGTTTAAAGAAAGATGCATATATAGTAACCGTCAATGTATTGGACAAGGAAAGAGAATAAGGAAAAAAACAGGTACACAAGGCTAATATTGCAATGAGTAAACTTGAGTAAACTGTATCCACTCATTTGCACACACAGTAACCTAACAAGTCATAACAAAATTCTCACATACACATACATAATTCGACTAATACTTACGCAGCCCCAGTTTACTACAATGGAAACAAACATAACTTTCACTCCCTACAGATGGTTCAAAGTAAGTGTCTACGGATGGCGATTAAATACAATTGTTATCCTAAATTACCCAGAAATACTTGGTTACATGACAAAGCCGATATACCCACTATCAAAGACTTTATAACTAAAATCTCATCAAATTTTTATAATTATTGTCTGCCAAAGGATCATAGACGTAACTCGCGCAGGAGACATCCGAGATAGTGGGTGTAGGCTTCTGCATGGCTCGTTAATTACATAACAAGGTTCATGATAGAGGGTAAGATCGAAGGAAGACGTGGACCAGGACGAAGGCAATGCTCCTGGCTTAGGAACATACGAGATTGGACAGACCTGGGTTCAAACACTTTGCTAAAAAGGGCCCAAGACACAAAAGAATTCGCCAAAATTGTTGCGGATCTTCGATAGGAGAAGGCGCTCGAAGAAGAAGAATTTGATATCGAATAGAATAAGTTCGTTCCTCTGGCAATTGCTGTATTTCTTGAGTTAATTCTCCAGCAAACAAATCTTCTAAAGCATCCATATTAAATTATCAATTATTTTTATAATATATATTACATTAATGATTGACGACGTATACTTTTTAAGGTTATGTTCTACTAAACCTTTTAATTGACAGTTGTGACTGCCTAATAACTTATTTGGCTAACTCGAATTATTCGAAGGTTTTATTTATTTAGAGGTGAAAAAACCGAATTTTCGATAATTCGGTAAATAATAATTAGTATGGACTTTATTAGGAGGTGAAAGAACCAGGCCTTACTTAAACAACTTACCTACACTAACTGTTTACTATGTACTACACGGTCACTGATAATCGGTTGCTGGCATATAGGTACAGTGTGTCGATGAAAACACATAATATGGAGATGTCTTCATCTTAAATGCGACGCACCGTATAATGCTAGCGATTGTTCATGGAAAGAAACCTATCTCTCAGTAATTGACTATACTGACAGACTATTTCTTAGAATTTCAACCAGGACCGGCGTTGATTTATTACAATATGATGCTTACTTAAGACCGTTACTGGTATACAGGGTGTCCCGGGACTAATGGGAAAAAAGTCAGAAGCGTATAATCTGAGCTAAAATAATGTTAGTACTTCATATAAACTTTTACTATGCAGGCCCTCGTTTTCGAGTTATAGGCCTCCAAAGTTTTAATTTTGAATTTGGTTTTTATTTGTATTTTTTGTACTAGTTATTTGATCTTTATAAAATTTACGACAAAGCTATAATGTATGTGTATGTTTATTTTGGTAAGGTAAACAGATTTACAGTAGTGCATTGAAGCCAGGGACGGACTACTCGCTATGGTTAGTGATTCAAAAATTTTGCAGGTATGGCACACCCTGTATGAAATTATCGAAATTCACTTCCCCACACATTAAGCTAACGAAAAGGTACTCTTGTTGGAATTCGATAAAATAAGCCGTTTGGCTAATATTTACAGTTTTATTAATGCACTACTTACCAGTTTACGCATTCACCATTTTTATAAGTACACAACGAGGTAAAACTAACTTTTAATAGATGTCCAAAATTTACCTAGAGTACTACAAAAAAATAGTTTAACGATAGCAGAAGATGAAAAACATTAACGACTTATTAATTGAAAAGTTGGTAAAACTTTTTATATGTGTTTTTACCGTTTATCAAGTTACCATAGGATTAGTTGTCAAACGTTGTGTAGAATAGTTCGTAGTCAGTACTTGTCAATAATTCATAAGTCCTTAATTTAACAGTTACAATAGCAGAATTCGCTTTTATTGAGTACGCAGATAAACATCTAATGTATGGACTGGCTTTTCGAAACTGTTTAGAGGCCAAAAGGCTTTATGAAGAACATTTTGCAAACACAGCATTGCCAGACGAATGTTTGGGCGTATTGATCTCAGGTTACGAGAAACAGGTATGAATAAGTAAATGTAATTTTCCATGTATACAAAACAAAATTTTAAATTTTAGGAAGATTTTCGCCAGAAAAAGCTGGAGAAGGTCCAGTACGAAGCATACGTACTGTGGCAGTTGAACAAGACTTGTTAAATGCAGTTGATAATGAACCATCGAGTTTTAGAAAATTATCAAGAGAACATAACGTCTCGAAATCAGTTGTTCATCGCGTCCTAAAAGAACAGCTGTTATATCCTTTTCACATGAAAAAAGTACACCGTATGACAGTGGCTGATTATCCTGCTCGACTTGAGTATAGCCAGTGGTTTCTGCGACAACAACAAGCAGACAACACATTTATTAGTAACGTTCTCTTTACGAACGAACCGGGTTTCACCAGAGTTGGAATCATAAATTCTCATAATATGCATTTATGGGATGATGTGAATCCACATGGCATTATCCAAACTAGGATCCAGCATAGATTCATGGTTAATTTTTGGCAGGAATAGTTGGCAATAATTTGATACAGCCATACTTTATTGACGGTACTTTGACCGGTCAGAGATATTTGGAGTTTTTTGCAAAATGAGTTATGGAACCTGTTTGATGATGTGCTACTACAAACTCGTAGGAATTTATGGTTCATGCATGATAGGGCCCCTCCTCATTTCAGTTTAGATGTACGACAGCATTTACACACAAGGCTTCCTAATAGATGGATTGGTCGTGGATGCCCTTTTCAATGGCCACCGCGATCAGGAGACGTTAATCCTATGGATTTCTTTCTCTAGGGTTATCTCAAAAGTAAGGTATACGCAACACCTGTGCAAACAAGGCAAGATTTAATAGACAGAATTGTGTTACACTGCAATGTTATTAGAAATAGTGTGAAATTGCTCTTTCAAGTGCAAAGAAACAACCTTCGTAGACTTAGAATGTGCGTGGAAGTGGGAAGAGCTCATATTGAACATTTATTAGAATAACGTTAGTTTTTGTTGTTGTTTAGGAATTAGTTTTAGTCTAATGTTTTATAACCTGTGTTTTTTGAGGTTTTCTTAATGGTTTAATAATGTTATGTTCGTAATTTTGATTAAAAGCAAGTAAATTCTGGACATCGTATTAATAAGTTAGTTAGGTAGATTTGTACGTAGTGCATTAATAAAACTGTAAATATTAGCCAAACGGCTTATTTTATCGAATTCCAACAAGAGTACCTTTTCGTTAGCTTAATATGTGGGGAAGTGAATTTCGATAATTTCATACAGGGTTTGCCATACCTGCAAAATTTTTGGATCACTAACCACTGCGAATAGTCCGTCCCTGGCTTCAATGCACTACTGTAAATCTGTTTACCTTACCAAAATAAACATACACTTACATTATAACTTTGCCGTGAATTTTATGAAGATCAAATAACTAGTACAAAAAATAAAAATAAAAACCAAATTCAAAATTAAAACTTTGGAGGCCTATAACTCGAAAACGAGGGCCTGCATAGTAAAAGTTTATATGAAGTACTAACATTATTTTGGCTCATATTATACTCTCCTGACTTTTTTCCCATTAGTCCCGGGACACCCTTTATAAAGTATCTATTTGAAAACAAACGTCGAATCTTGGGTTTTCAGGGTTAAAAAGCCTTTCGCAGTTATAGGATTGGAATGAAAAATATGGAATACCATCCATATCCATTACACACGAAATTTATCCTTTTGTGTTTATTTTCTGCATTTAATTTAAATAAGCTTGTTTTGAACGTTTTTGAACTATTGAGACAATAAAGTTCTACGAGCGCAGTGTCGTTATTTTCATTAAAGACTTTTCGTACTTCATACTCCTTTCTTGACATATACTTGTTCCAACATTTAAATGAGCAGCCATGTTAAATCAAATTTTCTTATAACGGTCAAACTTGAATGCGACCATCGACTATAAAACAAATGTACATATTTGAGTTGCGTCGAGTGTAGATTAAAATTGTTTTGCAAACTATAAAACACCAACTGACCCAAAGCATGTTATCTTTCCGAAATACACTACACATAATGTAAAAAAGGGTATTTCAATAGAGGATAATAAAACCGTTAAACTCGTGACAATGATAAATTGCATTTAACAAATTTATATCCAGAGATACAGCAGTTCGTCTACTCGAAAAACGGGAACTATACCTACATATTCATCAAGAGTCAGAAAGTTATTGTCGTCTCTATCGCACTCGCGTCTTAATCTGAACGAAGCGCGCCACCAGAAAATATTCGTTATAACACCTCACGAGTTCTCTGATAACACTCGATCAGATAAAATGCTTATATATCATATCACAATGGCACAGCAAAAATGATTACGTTCCTTCCTATATCACGCTTTGCAGGGTCGGTAATGTGAATCACGCTCTGCCGGTTCTTACACTCTCTTCTTTACCCACTGATTTATATATATTCCACAGCAAATACCTCATAACCCTATAAATCTTCGAATGCGTGATATCCTCCTATCTTAATTTTACTTACGTCGATTTAGAACAACTCTTTACGTTACTATTACTAATATTGATGGCGCTTTTTTTGAGTTATAAATTCAGTTTGACAGCGAATTGAAGTTACTTCAGGGGCATAACATGAATATTGAAATAGTTATTTTCCTAACAAGTACGGAAAGTGATACTTTCCCACACGTGACTGCCGTTGACCCAAACGACACGAAGCGAAGGACGGAAAAGGCACTTTACGCATGAATTGGGAAAATTATTTTTCCTACGGCCGCATAAATATTCAAAAAGCACATACATTGAATTCAGTTCAACATATAATAAACGGTTTTAAGGATTAAAACTAACTTTTCCACATATGCAACACGCCCTGAACAATATCCTACCATAAATTTTGTCGCTTGTATACACTTCGGAGGCTGCATCGTGCTAACGAACCGAATTTTCTCCAAAAATGACCAAAAATGTAGTATATCTGGATTTATAAGACACGTTGTACTGGCTCTAGTGAGCTGAAAATAAATAGGGTACATCTATTAGACGCCCTGAACAATATCCTATCATAAAATTAGTCACTTGTATACAATCCGGAGGCTGTATCGTCCTAACAAACCGAATTTTTTCCAGAAATGACAATGTGTACGTTACTAATTTTATTATTGCATATTGTTAAGGACATGTCACAGATGGACCCTATTGATTTTCAGCTCACCAGACCTAGTACAACGGGTGCTATGGTACTAGAAGTACGACTTTTTTGTCATTTTTTGAGAAATTTCAGTTTGTTAGCACGATACAGCCTCTGGAGTTCAACAAGTCACCAATTTTATGATTGAATATTATTCAGGATATCTCACAGATGATCTGTATTGATATTCAGCTCACCAGAGCCAGTACAACAGGTGCTATAGTACTTTAAGTACGATATTTTTGTCATTTTAAGGGGAAATTTCAGTTTGTTAGCACGATACAGCCTCCGGAGTATATACAAGTGACCAATTTTTTGATTGGATATTATTCAGAGCGTATCAAAGGTGAACCCTATTGATATTCAGCTCACTAACGCCAGTACAACGGGTGATATGGTACTTGAAGTACCAAAATTTTGTAATTTTTGGAGAATTTTCAGTTTGTTAGCACGATACAGCCTCCAGAGTGTATAAAAGTTGCCAATTTTATGATTGAATATTGTTCAAGATGTCTCACATATGTACCCTACTGATTTTCAGCTGACTAGAACGAGTACAGCGGGTCCTATAAATCCAGATATACTACATTTTTGGTTATTTTTGGAGAAATTTCGGTTTGTTAGGATGATACATCCCCCGAAGTGTATACAATTTTATGATAGAATATTGTTTAAGGCCACAGATGCGGAAAAGTTAGTTTTAATCTTTAAAACCGCTTATTTTCTAGTTATATTCCTGTGGTAGTTTCATTGTTAGTTTCTAATATTATACCAGAATATTTTATGATTTCTGCTTTTTAGAATTTTGGTAGTTTTTTCTCGAAATTTTGTTTCTTTGTATGCCGTATTTTGATTTGTATATGTAGGAGGTATATATCTTTTTTTCAAATCTTTTCTTTAGTTTGAATGTTTTTCTCTTGAATTTTTTCGTAAAGACGTTTAGAGTCTTCTTTATGATTCTGTACATAGTGTGAAAACTAAGTGATCATTTAGATGGAAGGGATCTTTTATCAAGTCACATTAATTATTTCAATAGGTCTTAATCTACACTTTAACAGAATGAATAGTATTATTAAACGAAAGAATTGAATATTTCATGTTATTTCTTTGAAAATTATTATTATATATCTATGTCTAATTATCTTATTGTTATTAATGTCTTGTTCTAGTGTCACACCTAAATAAAAGTAATTTAAAGTTTCATTACTGTTATTATCATCCTAATTCTTATTATCTATTATAATTATATATATTTACACAAATTCCCCATATATTTTATACCATTTAATGATTTCTTGTATTGAGTGCCATTTTAATTCATAATATTTCCAATGTTTCATTTTGACTGTTTGCAATCTTTGAATGTTGGTTTGTCCTCTTTTTTATTTTTACGATTTTTAATTTTCTTGTTTACTTTTTCGTATAATTTTCATTCTCTTGACTTACTTTTTCTTGCAGAATTTGTATATTTCTATTTGTTTTGATTATATCTACTTTTCTCGTATTTTCTTTTATTTCTATAATTGGGTTTTCAAAGGATGTATGAACTGTTTCTAAATCAGTGTCGACTGATACGAAAATTTTATTTTGTTATTTTTTTTTAATATCAGATATATAATTTTTTTATTATTTTCAGTATTCTCTGTATCATTATTTTCTAGAATATTTTCAATATGAATAAAATGATGATTTGTCCAAATGTGTTTCGTTAATTAAAATTACTCCATCTGTCAGATTTTCTATTGGGCCTACTGAAAATTCAAATTTGATATCAGTGGGTAGCCTAAATTTAATTAGAATAGAAACATGATTACCAATTGATTGTTTATTGTTAAAATCTATGTTTAAATTCATTTTAATCATATCTTCTACGCCTATAATTCCGTCGAAAAATTCGTGGAAGTCATATAACAAGGTAATGTATAATACAATTAAAATTAAACTCTCTGAATGCTAGTGTCTCAGCTTGAAACCTTAACTGTTTGCTAACAACTGCTGTCTTGATATCAACATTTGACTAATAAATACAATGAAAATATAAATTTTTAACAATTGAAGGTCTAATTAAGGATTTCTTACTACCGGTGTCAATAAGAAATATTAACTTTGGGTTTTTAATCACCATGTACGATAGACAATTTGATGGTATGTTAATTTCTATCATCTCCGTTCTTTTATTTGAGGACTTTCTGAAACTTCTTATCATTTTCTGTTTCATGTTCTACGGAGTGGAAAAAAAATTAAAAATCATGTACCTAATACTTCTTCTTCTTCATCGGTCTGGTAATTTTCATCACTATCATTTTCGTAATTATATAGCATATAGCTCTTCAGATACAAAGTTTGGTTTTTGACCATTATTTAGAAAATATTGATCAATATGTTGAAATCTGTTTCGGGGAACACAATTATTATGATGACTATTTCTACTGTTATATGTAAAATTTCTTGATGTCGTTGACATCGGCTCAGGTTTTGGTAGTCGATTTTGAGAAACCTGATAGTGTTTAAAAACATTTCGCGGAGGTCCAACAAACTTGTGAGTTTGTTGGATATCTTTTTGGTGGCGAAGTTCGTGGTTGGATAGTTATTGGTTGGAAATGGAAATGCAAATGATCATGACTCATCCCAAGTAACAAAAATACCTCTATAATTATCGTATATCACGTTATAAAAATAATGTAATACAATAGATTTGTTCCTAAAACATGATATATTTCTTTATACAACATCCACCGAAGTGAAATAGGCCCAGGTTTATACTTCTGCTTCTGTGAGCATGCTATACGAACATTGTACAATAAATATTGATCCGTGTATACAGCTAATATAAGACAAACTTTGCTTTATACAACACTTTTTCTGATAAATGGGTTCTTGGGCTATTATTGTAGAGCTGTATGAACCTGGAACCCGACTTAATAAAAAAAATCTCATTTTAAGCTCCCTCTTACCACAAAGGATGTAGGTAATTGTTGTAACATTTTTATTTTTTTAGTAGAAATTGTAAAGACCGAAAAATAAAATCGT
The DNA here is from genome assembly GCA_963921935.1 of Galeruca laticollis. NCBI lineage: Eukaryota > Metazoa > Arthropoda > Insecta > Coleoptera > Chrysomelidae > Galeruca > Galeruca laticollis. Next base: position 159,509,140 of record OY998175.1, on the reverse strand, counting down.
CAAACTAAATCGTCATCAGATAAAAAAGAAAACTACTTTAATACATCTAAAATCGTTTGTACTGTATTGCAGTCCAATTTTGAATTTTGTAGTTAGAATATTAGTCCCTGAAAACTTAAAATAATCGATTAAACCGATAGAAAAATAATAATCTTAATTTGAAGATTATATTTTTCGGGCATTACAATGTTCACTACGAAAATAAAGATGCTTCTGCAATTACCTACATCGTTTGTAATAATTGTGAGGCTAAAATGAGATTATTTTTCTAACGGTTTATTCGATTATTTTATGTTTTCGGGGACTAGTATTATTGCTACAAAATTTAAAATTGTACTACAATATACTACAAACGATTATAGATCTATTAAACTAGTTTTTGTTTTTATCAGATGATTTGTTAATGGTTTAATTTGACGATTTTATTTTTCGGGCATTACATTTTCTTCAACAAAAATAATAATGTTACTACAATCACCTACATCGTTTGTAGTAATTGTGTGGCTAAAATGAGATTATTTTTCTATCTGTTTCTTCGATAATTTTGAGTTTTCATGGACTAATATTCTGACTACAGAATTTAAAATTGTACTACAATAGAGTACAAACGATTTTAGACGTACTAAAGTAATTTTCGATTTTATCTGATGATTTGTGAATGGTTTAATTTGACAATTTTACATTTTGGGCATTACATTTTCAACTACAAAAATGAAAATGTTACTACAATCACCTATATCATTTGTAGTAAGTGTGTGACTAAAATGAGATTATTTTTCTATCGGTTGATTCAATTATTTTACGTTTTAGTGGACTAATATTGTTGCTACAAAATTTAAAATTGTACTACAATATGCTACAAACAATTTTAGATGTTTTAAAGTAGTTTTCGTTTTTATCTGATGATTTGTTAATGGTTTAATTTGACGATTTTATTTTTCGGGTATTACATTTTCGGGGACTAGTATTATTGCTACAAAATTTAAAATTGTACTACAATATACTACAAACGATTATAGATCTATTAAACTAGTTTTTGTTATTATCTGATGATTTGTGAATGGTTTAATTTGACAATTCTATATTTCGGGCATTACAAATTCTACTACAAAACTGAAAATGTTACTGCAATCACCTACATCATTTGTAGTAAGTGTGTGGATAAAATGAGATTTTTTTTCTATCGGTTTACTCGATCATTTTGAGTTTTCAGGGACTAATATTCTTACTACAAAATTTAAAATTGTAGTACAATATAGTACAAACGATTTTAGATGTATTAAAGTAGTTTTCGTTTTTATCTGATGATTTGTGAATGGTTTAATTTAACAATTTTATATTTCGGGAATTACAATTTCTACTACAAAAATGAAAATGTTACTACAATCACCTACATCATTTGTAGTAAGTGTGTGACTAAAATGAGATTATTTTTCTATCGGTTTATTTGATAATTTTGAGTTTTCAGGGACTAATATTCATACTACAAAGTTTGAAATTGTAGTACAATATAGTACAAACGATTTTAGATATATTAAAGTAGTTTTCGTTTTGATCTGATGATGTGTTAATGGTTTTAACAAATCGACACACCATTTTATTTTTCGGCCATTTCAATTTTTACTTCAAAAATAAAAATATTAGTACAATTACCTACATCGTTTCTAGTAATAAGTGTAGGCTTAAAATAGGATTTTTTTATTAAGTCGGGTTTCAGGTTCATACAGCTTTATTGTAGAATGACGAACACGTATAAAAGCCTTAATAAACACTTGTACTCTGTTAGCTACCTATTTACGCAATTTTCGCAGATGAAAAAGTTAGATGCTCACGAAGTAGATCTTCGTTAGGTTATTAATAAAAAAAGTATTACCGTAAGATCTACAACTTTAGAATGTAGGACTGGGAAAACCTACCTCGTTTTTTGTAGGACAGTGTGACCATATTTATTTATGCTAATATTTAGTAAGCTACAGTAAAAAAATCAGCCGGTTATTAATCATTTTTTATGACCCTGTAATTGCTACACGTTTGAGCCTAGGGACCCTAGACCATACCATTTAGTTTGTCGGACAAATGTTGTTTCAAATTATTTATAGAGTTATCTCAACATTTAGCTAAATATTAATTGCTATTAATGACATTTGCGTAATCACCAAATCGACATGTTTTACACCTCTGTTAGCCCCCTGTTTTCGCAATTTTCGCAGAGGATAAAGTTGGGCGTCTCTGGAAAATGATGCTGCTCTCAAAGAATTACCTTGTAATTAATGATTTGGGAAAAGGCCCTCGGCTCCCGGTCTATAGGCTAGACAAAATACCCTTAAATATGTTTAAAGAAAGATGCATATATAGTAACCGTCAATGTATTGGACAAGGAAAGAGAATAAGGAAAAAAACAGGTACACAAGGCTAATATTGCAATGAGTAAACTTGAGTAAACTGTATCCACTCATTTGCACACACAGTAACCTAACAAGTCATAACAAAATTCTCACATACACATACATAATTCGACTAATACTTACGCAGCCCCAGTTTACTACAATGGAAACAAACATAACTTTCACTCCCTACAGATGGTTCAAAGTAAGTGTCTACGGATGGCGATTAAATACAATTGTTATCCTAAATTACCCAGAAATACTTGGTTACATGACAAAGCCGATATACCCACTATCAAAGACTTTATAACTAAAATCTCATCAAATTTTTATAATTATTGTCTGCCAAAGGATCATAGACGTAACTCGCGCAGGAGACATCCGAGATAGTGGGTGTAGGCTTCTGCATGGCTCGTTAATTACATAACAAGGTTCATGATAGAGGGTAAGATCGAAGGAAGACGTGGACCAGGACGAAGGCAATGCTCCTGGCTTAGGAACATACGAGATTGGACAGACCTGGGTTCAAACACTTTGCTAAAAAGGGCCCAAGACACAAAAGAATTCGCCAAAATTGTTGCGGATCTTCGATAGGAGAAGGCGCTCGAAGAAGAAGAATTTGATATCGAATAGAATAAGTTCGTTCCTCTGGCAATTGCTGTATTTCTTGAGTTAATTCTCCAGCAAACAAATCTTCTAAAGCATCCATATTAAATTATCAATTATTTTTATAATATATATTACATTAATGATTGACGACGTATACTTTTTAAGGTTATGTTCTACTAAACCTTTTAATTGACAGTTGTGACTGCCTAATAACTTATTTGGCAAATAACTCGAATTATTCGAAGGTTTTATTTATTTAGAGGTGAAAAAACCGAATTTTCGATAATTCGGTAAATAATAATTAGTATGGACTTTATTAGGAGGTGAAAAAACCAGGCCTTACTTAAACAACTTACCTACACTAACTGTTTACTATGTACTACACGGTCACTGATAATCGGTTGCTGGCATATAGGTACAGTGTGTCGATGAAAACACATAATATGGAGATGTCTTCATCTTAAATGCGACGCACCGTATAATGCTAGCGATTGTTCATGGAAAGAAACCTATCTCTCAGTAATTGACTATACTGACAGACTATTTCTTAGAATTTCAACCAGGACCGGCGTTGATTTATTACAATATGATGCTTACTTAAGACCGTTACTGGTATACAGGGTGTCCCGGGACTAATGGGAAAAAAGTCGGAAGCGTATAATCTGAGCTAAAATAATGTTAGTACTTCATATAAACTTTTACTATGCAGGCCCTCGTTTTCGAGTTATAGGCCTCCAAAGTTTTAATTTTGAATTTGGTTTTTATTTGTATTTTTTGTACTAGTTATTTGATCTTTATAAAATTTACGACAAAGCTATAATGTATGTGTATGTTTATTTTGGTAAGGTAAACAGATTTACAGTAGTGCATTGAAGCCAGGGACGGACTACTCGCTATGGTTAGTGATTCAAAAATTTTGCAGGTATGGCACACCCTGTATGAAATTATCGAAATTCACTTCCCCACACATTAAGCTAACGAAAAGGTACTCTTGTTGGAATTCGATAAAATAAGCCGTTTGGCTAATATTTACAGTTTTATTAATGCACTACTTACCAGTTTACGCATTCACCATTTTTATAAGTACACAACGAGGTAAAACTAACTTTTAATAGATGTCCAAAATTTACCTAGAGTACTACAAAAAAATAGTTTAACGATAGCAGAAGATGAAAAACATTAACGACTTATTAATTGAAAAGTTGGTAAAACTTTTTATATGTGTTTTTACCGTTTATCAAGTTACCATAGGATTAGTTGTCAAACGTTGTGTAGAATAGTTCGTAGTCAGTACTTGTCAATAATTCATAAGTCCTTAATTTAACAGTTACAATAGCAGAATTCGCTTTTATTGAGTACGCAGATAAACATCTAATGTATGGACTGGCTTTTCGAAACTGTTTAGAGGCCAAAAGGCTTTATGAAGAACATTTTGCAAACACAGCATTGCCAGACGAATGTTTGGGCGTATTGATCTCAGGTTACGAGAAACAGGTATGAATAAGTAAATGTAATTTTCCATGTATACAAAACAAAATTTTAAATTTTAGGAAGATTTTCGCCAGAAAAAGCTGGAGAAGGTCCAGTACGAAGCATACGTACTGTGGCAGTTGAACAAGACTTGTTAAATGCAGTTGATAATGAACCATCGAGTTTTAGAAAATTATCAAGAGAACATAACGTCTCGAAATCAGTTGTTCATCGCGTCCTAAAAGAACAGCTGTTATATCCTTTTCACATGAAAAAAGTACACCGTATGACAGTGGCTGATTATCCTGCTCGACTTGAGTATAGCCAGTGGTTTCTGCGACAACAACAAGCAGACAACACATTTATTAGTAACGTTCTCTTTACGAACGAACCGGGTTTCACCAGAGTTGGAATCATAAATTCTCATAATATGCATTTATGGGATGATGTGAATCCACATGGCATTATCCAAACTAGGATCCAGCATAGATTCATGGTTAATGTTTGGCAGGAATAGTTGGCAATAATTTGATACAGCCATACTTTATTGACGGTACTTTGACCGGTCAGAGATATTTGGAGTTTTTTGCAAAATGAGTTATGGAACCTGTTTGATGATGTGCTACTACAAACTCGTAGGAATTTATGGTTCATGCATGATAGGGCCCCTCCTCATTTCAGTTTAGATGTACGACAGCATTTACACACAAGGCTTCCTAATAGATGGATTGGTCGTGGATGCCCTTTTCAATGGCCACCGCGATCAGGAGACGTTAATCCTATGGATTTCTTTCTCTAGGGTTATCTCAAAAGTAAGGTATACGCAACACCTGTGCAAACAAGGCAAGATTTAATAGACAGAATTGTGTTACACTGCAATGTTATTAGAAATAGTGTGAAATTGCTCTTTCAAGTGCAAAGAAACAACCTTCGTAGACTTAGAATGTGCGTGGAAGTGGGAGGAGCTCATATTGAACATTTATTAGAATAACGTTAGTTTTTGTTGTTGTTTAGGAATTAGTTTTAGTCTAATGTTTTATAACCTGTGTTTTTTGAGGTTTTCTTAATGGTTTAATAATGTTATGTTCGTAATTTTGATTAAAAGCAAGTAAATTCTGGACATCGTATTAATAAGTTAGTTAGGTAGATTTGTACGTAGTGCATTAATAAAACTGTAAATATTAGCCAAACGGCTTATTTTATCGAATTCCAACAAGAGTACCTTTTCGTTAGCTTAATATGTGGGGAAGTGAATTTCGATAATTTCATACAGGGTTTGCCATACCTGCAAAATTTTTGGATCACTAACCACTGCGAGTAGTCCGTCCCTGGCTTCAATGCACTACTGTAAATCTGTTTACCTTACCAAAATAAACATACACTTACATTATAACTTTGCCGTGAATTTTATGAAGATCAAATAACTAGTACAAAAAATAAAAATAAAAACCAAATTCAAAATTAAAACTTTGGAGGCCTATAACTCGAAAACGAGGGCCTGCATAGTAAAAGTTTATATGAAGTACTAACATTATTTTGGCTCATATTATACTCTCCTGACTTTTTTCCCATTAGTCCCGGGACACCCTTTATAAAGTATCTATTTGAAAACAAACGTCGAATCTTGGGTTTTCAGGGTTAAAAAGCCTTTCGCAGTTATAGGATTGGAATGAAAAATATGGAATACCATCCATATCCATTACACACGAAATTTATCCTTTTGTGTTTATTTTCTGCATTTAATTTAAATAAGCTTGTTTTGAACGTTTTTGAACTATTGAGACAATAAAGTTCTACGAGCGCAGTGTCGTTATTTTCATTAAAGACTTTTCGTACTTCATACTCCTTTCTTGACATATACTTGTTCCAACATTTAAATGAGCAGCCATGTTAAATCAAATTTTCTTATAACGGTCAAACTTGAATGCGACCATCGACTATAAAACAAATGTACATATTTGAGTTGCGTCGAGTGTAGATTAAAATTGTTTTGCAAACTATAAAACACCAACTGACCCAAAGCATGTTATCTTTCCGAAATACACTACACATAATGTAAAAAAGGGTATTTCAATAGAGGATAATAAAACCGTTAAACTCGTGACAATGATAAATTGCATTTAACAAATTTATATCCAGAGATACAGCAGTTCGTCTACTCGAAAAACGGGAACTATACCTACATATTCATCAAGAGTCAGAAAGTTATTGTCGTCTCTATCGCACTCGCGTCTTAATCTGAACGAAGCGCGCCACCAGAAAATATTCGTTATAACACCTCACGAGTTCTCTGATAACACTCGATCAGATAAAATGCTTATATATCATATCACAATGGCACAGCAAAAATGATTACGTTCCTTCCTATATCACGCTTTGCAGGGTCGGTAATGTGAATCACGCTCTGCCGGTTCTTACACTCTCTTCTTTACCCACTGATTTATATATATTCCACAGCAAATACCTCATAACCCTATAAATCTTCGAATGCGTGATATCCTCCTATCTTAATTTTACTTACGTCGATTTAGAACAACTCTTTACGTTACTATTACTAATATTGATGGCGCTTTTTTTGAGTTATAAATTCATTTTGACAGCGAATTGAAGTTACTTCAGGGGCATAACATGAATATTGAAATAGTTATTTTCCTAACAAGTACGGAAAGTGATACTTTCCCACACGTGACTGCCGTTGACCCAAACGACACGAAGCGAAGGACGGAAAAGGCACTTTACGCATGAATTGGGAAAATTATTTTTCCTACGGCCGCATAAATATTCAAAAAGCACATACATTGAATTCAGTTCAACATATAATAAACGGTTTTAAGGATTAAAACTAACTTTTCCACATATGCAACACGCCCTGAACAATATCCTACCATAAATTTTGTCGCTTGTATACACTTCGGAGGCTGCATCGTGCTAACGAACCGAATTTTCTCCAAAAATGACCAAAAATGTAGTATATCTGGATTTATAAGACACGTTGTACTGGCTCTAGTGAGCTGAAAATAAATAGGGTACATCTATTAGACGCCCTGAACAATATCCTATCATAAAATTAGTCACTTGTATACAATCCGGAGGCTGTATCGTCCTAACAAACCGAATTTTTTCCAGAAATGACAATGTGTACGTTACTAATTTTATTATTGCATATTGTTAAGGACATGTCACAGATGGACCCTATTGATTTTCAGCTCACCAGACCTAGTACAACGGGTGCTATGGTACTAGAAGTACGACTTTTTTGTCATTTTTTGAGAAATTTCAGTTTGTTAGCACGATACAGCCTCTGGAGTTCAACAAGTCACCAATTTTATGATTGAATATTATTCAGGATATCTCACAGATGACCTGTATTGATATTCAGCTCACCAGAGCCAGTACAACAGGTGCTATAGTACTTTAAGTACGATATTTTTGTCATTTTAAGGGGAAATTTCAGTTTGTTAGCACGATACAGCCTCCGGAGTATATAGAAGTGACCAATTTTTTGATTGGATATTATTCAGAGCGTATCAAAGGTGAACCCTATTGATATTCAGCTCACTAACGCCAGTACAACGGGTGATATGGTACTTGAAGTACCAAAATTTTGTAATTTTTGGAGAATTTTCAGTTTGTTAGCACGATACAGCCTCCAGAGTGTATAAAAGTTGCCAATTTTATGATTGAATATTGTTCAAGATGTCTCACATATGTACCCTACTGATTTTCAGCTGACTAGAACGAGTACAGCGGGTCCTACAAATCCAGATATACTACATTTTTGGTTATTTCTGGAGAAATTTCGGTTTGTTCGCACGATACATCCCCCGAAGTGTATAAAAATTTATGATAGAATATTGTTCAGAGCCACAGATGCGGAAAAGTTAGTTTTAATCTTTAAAACCGTTTAGTTCTTGTATGTTTCTGTTTAAAGCATTAGCATTCCAACAACGAATTTTTAATAGTTGTGCCATTATTTTATTTTGGTCACTGTTGTAATGATGAGGTTCATCATTGTAGCGATTTGAGTTAATTCATTAATATCACTAGTTTGTTGAATATTTGTGTGTTACGCGTATTTGTTATATTTTAGTTGAATTATAAATTGGGATGTGTTCTTTGTGCTTATGATATGCTAGTAATTTTATTTTGTTGGTTTATATTCTTATTGTTGCTGTTCCTGAATTGTAGATAAAACTTTTGCTGTAACTGTTAATGTACGGCACTGTAGTTAACGGAATGACTTTCGTTGCAGTTCACACATTTTACTTCATTATTTCAAATTTTTATCCTGTGCACAAAAATCTGGAAACATCTCGCTGTGAACATTCGCTCCACTGTTTGACCAAACGTATCATTCAAATAGATTCGACACTTGATGCGGCAATTTGATCGGCTACACGGCGTGGCAAATGTTTGATCAAAACTAGTTTGGCTCGTGTACCAGTGAAAAAATTTTAACGACTATTCGTTCGAACGTTTCCAAAAGTTCTTGGATTCGGGTAAAAAATACCGACAAAGGCTTGATCGCGTTCAAACAAGAATGACGAACATTTCTTATTCGTAGCCCGTACGATCTACGAACTATCAAGCGTCCAACGTTAAAGAGTATTCGTAGCATCGTATGGCGCCGGCTTTACATGAAAATACCTAACCTACTATGACAATAGTATATTTTTGTTTATTGTTCAGCCTTTCCAGGTTTCAAAAAACGTCTGATGATGAATATATTAGTATTTTCAATGTTTGAAATGGAGATATCTCTGAAACGATGATAGGTAGGACGAAAAGTAGTATGATCTACAACTTTTATTTAGCCTATTTTTGCGATAGCATTTATCGTTTATGAAAAAATGCAGAAAACTGTTATTTTTTCTTTTTTATATATGGGACCGATGAGGACTTTTGTTATATTATTATTCATAATAGCGTCTTTACCAATTTTTATATCTATGCGGATTATTGTTAGCCTATCTCTATTTTTATGTCAATTTTGACCGGATTAATACATTGACTATAAAATATTTTTAATTTATTCAAATATTCTGAATTTGATCTACACGTCTATATCCAGCACGACGTAGCATTTTATCGACTCTTATAACAAGTATTAGACTAGTCCATTGGATAACAATGAATTTTATCCTCGGTCTCTCTAACCAACCCATATTATATAGTTCCATTGTCGTGTTTACTATTTTATCATTTGACTTGTTAGTAATAGTAATTTTGATTGTCAGGATACATTATAATAATACTTAGCGAGATCGCAGCGATGAAAGATGATTTAGTAATTGCAAATATTAGTTTGAGATATCCGTAATTAATGATATAGAAAATTGATACTATATCTGATCGTTTTAGTTGTGGTAAATTATTGTGATGCCACTTTGTGTAAACCAAGGGCGGCCCGTTGTTTGATACTGAAGGGTGCAGAACTTTACGATTTGCCTTATAAATTAACATCAGTTGGCAATCTGGATTTTTTTCAACTCACATTTTCTATTATATTTCCCCTCATTTATGTCACTTTTTGATGCTTTTTATAGATGTAAGTTTTTTAAAGTAACAACAGAATTTGTTATGACATAAGTAAATTGAACCATCTGTTCCATCAGAAGAAAAGTACTTTATTTTTGAAATGTTTTCAACAAGCTGATAGTTAACTGTCTCGACCCTTACTTCGTGGAATCTACTCATATTAATGTTTTAAATGAAACTTATAGTTTGTAGATAATTCCACAATATATTTAAAAAATGTTAAAAATTCTAAGAAATTGACAATTGTTTCGATATTAACTATCATCGTCAGAATGACAGAAGAAACATTTCATTTAATGCCTACCTGATGTTTAATTATTATTTTTATTATTATTATCGTTATTATTATTCAATCACAAGGTCTAGCCAGAAATAATTATTAAACATCAAGTAGGCATTAAATGCAGTATAACTTCTGTCATTCTGACGATGATAGTTAATATCGAAACAATTGTCAATTTCTTAGAATTTTTAACAATTTTTAAATATTTTGTGGAGTTATCTAGAAACAGTAAGTTTCATTTAAAACACTAAGCTGATAGTATTTATTAACAACTAGAGGACCCGTGCTGCTCCGCAGCATTAGGATAGACATAAAATAATTTTTTCTACGCCCTATCTTTAAAGTACCTTGTATTTCATCGGTTTGTAGCGCTTAAAGTGGTTGTTTATGGTTAGAGTGAAAAAAAGTAAAAAAGCGTTAAAAAAAGTGCCATAACAATAACTTTATTTCACACTTTCCATAAGATAACACAATGAAACTTGGCTGGGCATCGAGGAACGACTTTTATAAAACTTGGCTGGGCATCGAGGATGTACGTTTTTACTTATACTTTAAAAATACCTTAATAAGATTATAAACACAACTACAAGTGGGTCGTAGGTCAAGTATAGTACGTAACTCGTGTTGCAACGCATTTTACGCACTCACGGAATTATGCACTCGCCGCTACGCGGCTTCGTGCGTAACTTTTCCGTTCGTGCGTAAAATGCTTCTTACAACACACGTTACGTAATATACGAGTACAGTACTTCCTTCCAGACAATATTAGTTGTGCGTCGGCCGCAGTATTTGGAAAAAATTGAAAGTAAAGTTGATTGTGCACACATAACTTTCCTCGAACTCAACGAATTTAAACAGTTAATGGCTCAAAAGAAAGGGCTTGATACACTGAGTATTCTTAGACTTGTGTCAACAGCCTAGGTTAATTAGAACTCTAGTTATAGAGGTTTGAGTGAAGGAAAATCTTGATAAAATTGATTGTAAAGTTGATTGTGCACACATAACTTTCCTCAAACTCAACGAATTTGAGCAGTTAATAGCTCAAAAGAAAGAGCTTGATCCACTGAGTGTTCTGATAGTGAAACGATCAAGATCCATTCATTAAAATAGGAGCTATGAGAATTCGAATTGCTTGAGTTAATGTGTCCCATAAGAAATGTACAGGGAAGAATCGCGTTTGAGTATAACTTGAGTAAGGTGGGAGTTGGGTAAATTTCAATGATTGATGACATATCTGTGTCTAAATACCTTTCATTAAAAAAAATTAAGGAAATCGGCCGGATAGAACGGCCAGACGGTCGGACTTCAGTTTTCATAAATTTTTTTAATATATAAGATTTAAACAGAAAATTGGATCACGAATTCAATGAGCACTAGCCACAACTTACGAAAGATTTTTTTTGTTCCTAGGAGAATCAATCCCGCTTGCTCCCCCCAGCTACGGCCTTGCTACAAACGGCCGAGAACTGAAAAGTATCGGAGTGGTGGGGAGGAGACATCAGGAGAGGGACGATAGTATTATTATATAATTATTATCCTTTTTTTTTGCAAATTTGAAGAGCATAGCGACCGCTACAATTCCACCAAAATACAGATATGTTTAAACGGCAGAGTGCTGGATATCACAAATAGATGACTCAATACGCAATCTTATAGTCCAGGTATTAATATGATGTACCCATTTCTGCAATTGTCTGTAGGCCTCTAATAGTATATTATACATCAAGGTGATGAAGACTGTTATTATTGACCGAGCACGAAGATTATTTCGCTAGGGGATTTGCCACGAGCGGAATAAGGTGCGAGACCTATAACTTTCTTCACCGCCGTGGTGTATATACAATTTTTTCCACTACTAGCGAAAAAAACAAAACAAAATTTCTTGTAAAAAACGAGTAGTACAGGGATGCAAATTTGCCATTCCACTAATAAAACTAAAAGCAAGTAGTATGATGCACATTGACATTTCCTCTGATAACACTTATTTTCAAACAGCGGGTGCGTTCAGAAAACAACTTTAACTCAACCGTTAAGTGCGCGCTCACTGAGCAACGAATGGTTGACGTGTGACTTCTGAACGATAATTTTTTGGAAAGTATAAATATTGAAAAATTAAAATTATGGGAAAATACAATCTAATTCTTGCGTAATTAGATGATGATAATATAAATGATATAAACAGAAATATTTTAGCCCATGCTCTATTTTTTCCTCAATTGTATATTCAGGCTCTATGATTTTTTGGGATTTGCTCAGTTGTTTGTTGAGTTTATCAGAGAGGATTTGCTTCTTTGCCTCGTCTTTTAGGGCTGCCGTGTTGGGTTTTATTATGACTTTCTTTTTAAGTTTTTTCAATCGAATTTGCATTTGAGCTACTACGGGATTGTGATCTGACTCCACATCTGCACCAGGGTAAGTTTTCACACTGCGGATGCCATTTCTGTATCTTTTTGGTACTAGGATATAGTCAATTTGGTTTCTAATTGGATGGTCTGGTGTATCTTGGGGAGATCTCCATGTATAGAGGCGTCTTGGGGGTAGTTTGAACCACGTGTTGGAGATGAACATTTTCTCCTCTTGGCAGAATTGAACTAATGTATCGCCTCTTTCGTTTCTTATTCCTAGTCCATGCTCCCGACAGTGTCATCGCATATTCCCTTGCCGACTTTTGCGTTAAAGTCTCCTAGAATGAGGGTGGTTTCATCCTTTCTGGTTTGGGACAGCAGTTGTTTTATTTCCACGTAGAAAGATGTATTCTCTGATTCTGGTTTATCAGCTGTTGGAACATATGCTTGAATGATATTTGAATTTTTCGGTGTTGCCTAGAGTTGTATCATCATTGCCCTGTCAGAAAGTGGTACGAAATTAAGGACCGAGCAAGCCGTTCCAGGATTCATCATAAACCCGCCGCCATTAGAGTTTTTGGAATCGTCGTTCCCAGAATAGTAAAAAGTGTAATTGTTCACTTGAACTTTCCCGCTTGTTTCACTTATTCCCATAATATTTATTTCCAACCTGCACATTTCTTGGTGTATGTTGTGCATTTTACCCGGCATGAACATGCTGTTCACATTCCATGTGCCTATTTTCATTGGCTTCATTAATTTGAGTTATTTTTGTGTTTGTCCTCGTGGTTTGTCCCCCTTGACCATTTATGGTCTGCCACGGACTAGGGGCCATTGCTTTGTTCCTTACTGCCGTAATTGTTTTTCTTGAGAAAGATATAGTGCGGTAGTTTCTCCTTGCTTCCGCACCGCTGTACAAACGCCTTTCTGTGGATTCCACTCCGCCGTATGCTGTCTGGTTCATGGCCGTAAAAGTTTTTCAAACTATCGTCCATTATCAGTTTTGTGCAGCCAGCTGCCGCTACACAATTTTTCACCATATCTGGTTACCTTTACCTAGTTTGGCCTGCAGGTCGATGCAGTTACCGGGGTGGGGCACGTGGAGCCATAAGTAAGAGCTGACTGCCCTATGAGGACCAGTTGTCCGAACCCTCCTCCAGTCTATGACTCTATGACAAAAGGTACTACCTCTACAACGCAGCCCTTACACCCCTTCAACTATTAATGTAAATTTAATTTTTGAGTGTGAATTATTAATATGATTGAAAAATATATCTAATTGTCGTTCACTACCTATAAAACAAGCTAATATGTCATCTAGATATCTATGCCAAAATAAGATATTTTTTAAAATATTACATTCAAAGATTTTTTTTAAACTGTCTTCTTAAGTCATAACTCAATTCAGAAGATGTAGTTTTCCTGGTTTCCTATATCATTGCACCGTTATACTGATCTTAAATGGGAAAAAGATATCCAGGATGTCGCCATAGGGCTAATAATATCTAAGCTTTAATATTTGTAATATCATATCATCTTCTTTTTTCTATTAATATATATTAAGTCAATCACAAGGTACGTCACTTTTTGGTCTAGCCAAAAATAATTATTAAACATCAGGTAGGCATCACATGAAATATAACTTCTGTCATTCTGACGATGATAATAATATCGAAACAACTGTAAATTTTTTAGAATTTTTACCATTTTTTCATGATATTGTGGAATTATTTAGAAACAGCTTCATTTAAAAAAGTAATATAAGTAGATTCCACAGAGTAAGGGTCGAAACAGTAAACTTCACTCAATAAAACATTTACTTTAATGCTCGCGGACGCTAAAGAAGCCCGCGGACGCTAAAAAGTGGCATTTTCGCCCGCTGAATTGATTCATAAGCCTTCATACATAAGTGTACTTCATAGCCCCGCTGAAATAGCAGTAATATTAACAAAAGTTGCAGTAAAATAGTATGCAAGATAAGGTACATTAATGGTTTACAGTAAAGTATTTATTAAAAAATTTAATACTCATGAATTATGTTGTTTCATTATTGCAAGGTGTAACAAAAAGGAAGTAAGTTATAGTTGGTTCGTTAGTTTTTTACCCATGCGTCATTAATATTTGTTGCCATAATCGACATTTCTATTAATAATGTAAAACAGAACAAAATAATATAACATTTTTATTATTGAGTGGATCAACTGTATATATTCTGGAGTCAAAAATATTCCGATCGAATTTAATTTGCCTCAGTAAAAATGTGCATACAAAAAAATTCACAGCCCTTTGGAATTTTCAAAATTTTCAATATTTTTTTAATTATTGTTTGTTTGTTGATTGACTTATTATAATAGAAAATTGACAAGTGGCTTTCTTGTGATTAGAGCATCTTTCAGAAAAAATAATGACGAAATCAAAGTGGCTCGTAAATTTTGTGGCAGCTTTTGCAACTTTTTGTGTATGTTACAATTTATTTATTAATGTGACACCATTAATTAAGTACATACAATCAAACTTATATGGAATCATCATCTTTTTTATAAACAGGACAAATTTTAGTTGTTTTCCAAATAGTTGGATACGTTTTTGTTTTTAAAATAAAATTAAAAATAAATTTCAAAGGCTTGGCTAGAAAAGGAATGCAATCTTTAACGAGAAAACGTTGTATATTGTCATAGCCTGAAATAGTTTTGTTTTTACACTAGAAGCGTTAATAATGTCAGCCTCAGCTATACTGGCCAAAGATATACAGGGGTTAGCAACATTTTCTAAATAATGTTAAAAAAATTGAGATTTGAATGGGAGTCAACATTTGAGAAAAATTTTGCGAAACCGTTGACTTATATCTTGAGGGTTGTCAAGTACATTTGAAGCATGTGTCATAATCCCAGGAATTCTAGATTTCCCGTTTTTATGTTAAACTAAGACCAAAATTTCGACAGATCTGAGTAAATTGCATCAGGTTGCGGTGTAGCGCCCCTTATTCTTCCATTGCAATGATAGAAAACAGATCTTAAGGGCGTGATCCACCACAAAATTGTAATGTAAAATAAACAAATTAAGATAATACAACTTTGCAACACGACAGCTTAAGCAGTTTCACTACTATTAAATACAGTTACTAATTAAAATGCGAGCATTTATATTCGCCCGAATGCCCGAATTAAAAGGGATTCATTACCTTGTAAAATACCGGAAGAATAGATACTAAATAAAAGAAGTGGGTTATTAAATCGGCGTTTACGGTAGTTTCAAGACATGGACATTACGAGTACCAGAGTTATCCTTTATACTGACTGACGCGGGGAATCGAAAACGAGGGTTGCCAGATTAGCTTTATAAAATTTCCCCACATATTTCCTCATTAATTTTATTTTCCCACATTTTCGCGTCAAACTAAACTTTTCCCAAAATTGCGAAAAAAAACAATCTGGAAACCCTGTCGAAAACTAGTAACAAGATAGATAACTAGATAGAAGCGCCTGGGGAAATTAATTCATATAAATTTATCCAGCATCTTCAATACTTTGAATATAGGCAGATTACGACACTTGAATCTGTTGTTTAGTCAATCCTCTTAACTGCTTGAAATGTTAAGATATTGTATTTTTCCTACGACCACATAGGAAAGTAACACATATCGCACTCTCTACTCCCATGGAAAGTGACCGTTATTCTCACGCGTGCGGATAGTGCTGCCACTTTGGAAAATACGTTTTTCCGATCATTTTTTAACTCGGAAAGTGCGTCGTTGCCGGTCTAGATCGCAAAATTCAATTAAATGCTCGGTAAAGTACCTACTGTCCCGAGTTCTTATGTCAAAATGTTCAAGGACAAAATACCAGATAGGGCATCGAGGATGAACTTTGTTAAAAGTGGCTGGGCATCGAGGATAAACTTTTGTTAAAAGTGGCTGGGCAGCGAGTATTGACTTTTATGAAGCTTGGCTAGGCAACGAGGATGGACATTGATGAAACTTGGCTAGGCAATAAATATCCTGTTCCTATATTATTGTCAAATTATTGGTGGCTGCACAAAAAATATTGTACGCGCCACACTCGGAAAGTATATTTACAGGACTCGCATGCTTTCAGGGCTCCGCCTTCAGCGTCGCCCTGAAACTTGCATGCTCGCCCTGTGATGTATATAATTCAATTTGTTCCCCAGTTGTATCTAATAAGTACTTTTTCAAATAAACGTTAATTATCGCTATTAGTGTTTTAAATGAAACTCAATGTTTCTAGCTAATTCCACAATATAACGAAAAATGTTGAAAATTCTAAAAAAATGACAATTGTTTCGATAACTGAATATCATCGTCAGAATGACAGATATTCAATGGTCAGCTGATAAGAAAATGTGCGCGCTGAACTCTATATTACGTTACGTCACTTTGAAAGCCCAGCTATCATATTTTGCCGTATTTAAACACTAGCTGACATTCATTTATACTATCTTCAGGTAGTAAACTATAACACAATAAATTTCAGAATTGCTGAAATCAGCTGATTTTCTGTTTGTTTCATACGCTTTCATACCAGCAGCTAACAGTTTTTCCTCCTGCCCGAGGTAGCTAACATATTTTTTTTGCTTAAACGGTAATAAATCAATAATATACGCGTTTTAAGCAATGCTGAAATGATTTGAAAATTAGTTTCACCTTCCCAATCATGTTAAGCCCCGATGTTAGACCAGCTGACATATGGGTCTTCAATACGCTATGGATGGAATAACTACCTGTATATGAAATTAACTTTGCTGAAATGGTCCGTTAAAATTTGGCGCTACCTCCCTGACTAATAGTAACTCAATTCTCTGCAGGTGAAATTTTCACTTATATTGTCACTTATAATTGCACAAGTGGTTTGTATTTTATCGGGTAAATTTGGGTTGTTTAATGAGAAACTGCTTCCCAGCAATTTGACGAGAATAACTGTCAACTATTAAAAACACGACACCGAAGGTGGAGTGTTTTTAGGTTGACAGTTATTCGAGTCAAATTGCTAAAGGAAACATTTTAAAATTTGAGCAACACAAATTTACCCAATATCAATACAAACCTCGAGTGTAATTCGGCAGGACAATTTAATGAATGAGAAATTTGGAAACATATCTTGCAATATTACATTCAATTTCTCGATGGAAGTATCTGGCTCAAACGCGTATCTTTTTGCATAGCAAAACGTAGAAAATTGTCGCCAGATTGATGATTGCGTCGCAACTGTATTAGTAGGCACACAGGTATTAACAATTTGACTAATTTCGGCGTTCGTAGACACACCGAATCGACTCATTGTTAGTTCTTGAAAATTCAATAAGTTGTTGACAAACATGCCAAACTATTTATTCTGGTAACCAACACCGCGATAATTGATGAACAAATGAATAAGTGAAAAAACCACTAGTGTATTTGTCGCTATAAAAGTTAAAGCTAACTTTTGCCGCTGTCAAAGTGACAATTGCACTGTGGCATATGCGATTTTTTATACATGAGTTAAATTTTCGCTGACAATTGCATTATATGAAGGTACAAAACAGGTATGAGCTGTGCGTTGATTTTAATTAAATGTAATTTATTGAAGAAGAAATGATATATCAAGTATCGCGTATTCAAAAACCAGCAGATAACAATCGGATCATATTAAATTAAATTTTATGCGAGGAGCACCGCTATAATTTTTAATTACCAGATTAATTTTTATTCCCGGCAAATTATCTACTTTCTGAATCTTATCGTAATTTCAAGATCAAGGCAATGTACGTCATTAGTAGAGATATAATCGCATATTATTACATTCCACGAATTTATAATGTAGATTGATCGACTTTTCAAAGTTTAATTGGATAGAGACAATTAGTCTCTTGATTTATATAAAAGATAAATTATTGTAATTCATCAAGTTATCACTTGGAAAAAAATTTCATATCGCGATTATGTACATTATAGTCATACTTCCGTTGCTGTTTCATATAGGTCATACATCATAAAACGTACTTACATACTTACTTAATTATTGATAATTTCCTATTACAATAAATCTGAGAATATACAATATATACAATATACAATATCTACTTTCTGAATCTTATCGTAATTTCAAGATCAAGGCAATGTACGTCATTAGTAGAGATATAATCGCATATTATTACATTCCACGAATTTATAATGTAGATTGATCGACTTTTCAAAGTTTAATTGGATAGAGACAATTAGTCTCTTGATTTATATAAAAGATAAATTATTGTAATTCATCAAGTTATCACTTGGAAAAAAATTTCATATCGCGATTATGTACATTATAGTCATACTTCCGTTGCTGTTTCATATAGGTCATACATCATAAAACGTACTTACATACTTACTTAATTATTGATAATTTCCTATTACAATAAATCTGAGAATATACAATATATACAAACAAATGTTCTGGCGATCCTTAGATATGTTGTGTTTTTCTGGAGATGATATCGTGGCTGCATGGTGCTTGGTATTGAAAGCATTACCGACTAGTTTGCGAGTAATACGATAACTTCATGCCTGGCATGTAAGTATGGTTCCTAAAATCTTTTGGCAGGTTTACCCTTGAAAAGCAACGGAAAAACATGTACTAAAAGTTATTCGCAAGTGGAACAATACACAACAATATATTACAATAGTAAGAAAAAAGGTAGATTTTATAGTATATATGAATGTCTCTCTTTCAGATATTGAATCAAGCATATTTCTGAAGCCGTTATTTATCTGATTTGTTCTTCTTTGACGGTGACTCCGTGGGCATTCGATCAAAAGGTGCTTGTCGTTATTTGAACTGCACCGTTTGGGCTTTCTGGAGATGATTCTCTTTTAAGCAGGTGACGTGTCCGATGAAAATGCCATTGAAAATCACAAGTTCTTTTCTTGTAGCAGCTACCGAAAATTTTGTAGTGATTTGCGGTTTAATTATTACTTTTCCGCCCAACCTATCTAATATGCGAGAAAATTATTGGGTTACCCCAAAAAAGTTGGAATTTCGGATTTTCAGAGTTATTTTTACGTTTTTCAGCAAGAACAACACGAAAAAACGGTTTTTAGAATAATAAACGGTTTTAATGATTAAAACTAACTTTTCCGCATCTGTGAGACGCCCTGAACAATATCCAATCATAAAATTGACACTTGTATACACTTCGGAGGGTGTATCGTGCTAACAAACCGAAATTTCTCCAAAAATGTAGTGTATCTGGATTTATAGAACCCGTTGTACTCACTCGGGTGAGCTGGAAATCCACAAGATTCATCTGTGAGACACCCTGAAAAATATCCAATTATAGAATTGGTCACTTGTATTCACTCCGGAGGTTTTATCGTGCTAACAACCCGAAACGTCTTCAAAAATGACCAAAAAATGTAGCACTTCAAGTACCATAGCACCCATTGGACTGGCTCTAATGAGCTGAAAATCAATAGGGTTCGTCTGTGAGACGTCGTGAATAATATCCAATCATAAAATTGGTCACTTGTATACACTCCAGAGGCTGTATCGTGCTAATAAGACATGTCACGAAACGAAAAGTGGCCGACGACAACGACGACGACATACACACAGGATTTTTTTCTAAAAACCATTTGTTCGTGTTGTTCTTGCTGAAAAACGAAAAAATAACTCAAAAAAATACAAAATTAAAACTTTTTTCTCGCATATTAGACAGGGTTGGGCGGAAAAATAAAATCCTGTGTGTATGTCGTCGTCGGCCACTTTTCGTAACATGTCTTGTTATCACGAGGTAGCCTCCGTAGTGCAACAAGTCACCAATTTTATGATTGGATATGGTTCGGAGCGTCTTATGTATGAACCTTATTGCTAGAGCTAGTACAACGGGTGCTATGGTACCTGAAGTGCCACATTTTTAATAATTTTTGGAGACATTTCGGGTTTGTTAGCATGATACAGCCTCCGGAGTGTATACATGTGACAATTTTATGATAGGATATTATTCAGGGCGTCTCACAGATGCGGAAAAGTTAGTTTTAATCTTTAAAACCCTTTATCATAAGTTTAGATTCTTCTTGAACCCAGCTGGACTGCCACATATCAGTAATGTATTTGTTGGTGACTGTTTTGTGATCCGTATGTGGGTAGTTCATTATATCAGTTCGATAGTAACAATACAGGGCTTTAAATTGGCTTCTTTTCAGGCTCGAGCATGCCCAGAAATCGTCAACGGAAAACAAATCGGCAGTAATGGAGTTAAGAAAATATGAAGCACACGATAAATAAAGTTATGTCTGACAGACTTAGTTATTGAAGGCTTCGCAAACACTCCATGTTCCTCAAAGTACGTTAGGGGATAGAGTACGTACAACAAAATTTGACACCGGCGGCTACATCGACAAATGGAATGGGAAGATTGAAAAGTGTATTTATAGAACAACAAGAGCATGAGTAGAATATATTTTAACGATCGAAAGTAGACTTATTGGGTTGACCTTAACTGATGTTCGTAAACTAACTTATGAACTGGTAGTTAACATTCTTTTAATAATACCTACGCTTAAGATGGCCGGTAAGGATTGGTTGTACAACTTTTTGGACAGACACCAAAGAATTTCTTTGAGAGCTCCAGAAAAAACTTCAATGTCCAGGGCGATGGGTTTTAACAAGGTGGTAGTTAACAAGTTTTTTGATCTAGTAGAGGACCTACACAACAAACACAATTTTTCTCCCATGAACATTTACAATGTTGACGAAACAGGCATTACCACAGTGCCTAACAAACCCTCAAAAGTGCTTGCCTGCCGAGGAAAGAAGCAAATTGATGCATTATCATCTGCTGAGCGAAGGGTACTTGTAACTGTGGAGACTTGTGTGAGCACCTCGGGTAATTTTATACCAACAATGTTTATTTTTCCCAGGGAAAGAAACAATCCTCACCTTCTCGATGCCGCACCTTCAGGAAGTTTTGCCAAGAATCACCCGAGTGCTTGGATGAACGGCGATATTTTTATATACCGGTTCCAAAAGTTTATTGAATTTTTCCGTCCCAGTGTGGAGAATCCAGTGCTCCTGATTCTTTATAGTCATTCCACGCATACAAAAAGTCTGCAGTTAATCGACATGCCCGATTAAACAATGTCTTTACTACCACTGCTCGCATCGCTTACAGCCATTAGATGTCACATTAATAGCTTCGTTAAGCACATATCATCAGGATGTACGCCAATGGCTTGCCATGCATCCGGGCAAACCAGTTACGATCTACCAAGCTGCTTAACTTTATGGTAACGCCTTTTTAAGAGTAGCAACTATGCAAACTGCGGTAAATGGTTTTAAAAAAACCGGAATATACCCATTAGACAGAAATGTTTTCGAAGAGCATTTGTTCGCAGAGACTGCAGATAGGTCTGCTCCTGCATCTAAAATAATAACTGTTCGTACTTCTCCAGGCAGCAAAGACATTCCAATCAAAGGCGAACCATTAATTCAGGCAACACCTCGTCAAGCTGAAAAGGAACGTGCCCTGCAAACATCCTCACAAACATCCTTGTAAAACCGTCCTTGTTGATCAAGGAGCCTATCTCCAAATATTGACATAATTTCTTCTCTTACTGTGTCACCAAAGGTCCTGATGCCTCCTCCGCACAATGCAAGAAAAAATGAAGGTAAGAAGGATAAAAGAAATGGATTCCTCTCCTTATAAACTCGAACTTGAGGCCACCATTAAAACCGCTGAAAATAGGACAAAAATATGAATCAGAAACAGAAAGGAAATAAAGAAACAGAGAAAAGAAAACTATTTGGAAATGAGGCAAAGGAGAAAGTGAATCAGAGAAACAGTTAAAAATACAAAACCAGTTAAAACGACAAATACAAACAAAAATATGAAAAGTCTTCTAAAGAAGATGATGACATCAATGCTAATTGCATTTTCTGCGATAAGTTATTCAAAAATTACAAAGGAGTAGAAGGGTGGATACAATGCAGTGAATGTCGAGGATGGGCCCATGAAGCCTGTGGGGCAGAGGAGACCGACGATTTCTTAATTTGAGACATATGCCGTGATAAATGAAGACATATCCTTTTATCATATTTAATTTTTTTTAAAGGACTTAATATTGTTCTAATTAATTTATATTTCTATTACAGAATGTTTAATGATCAGTTACTAGAAGTAAAATAGTTGTTTTTTAGAAAAGTTTGATCATTTTCAATTTTCCATAAGGCTTACCCGGTTTTGCCCTACCGGTAGGATAGAACCGAGTATTTTTATTTAAATATTATTAAAAAAACTTTAACAGTTGCGACATTTTAAATTTTGTATATGGATGCACCCATAATTAAAGGCTTTGTGTACAAACTTTTAGTTTTTTTGCCACCAATTAAAGTTTACAAAAGCCATCAAACGTTAGGTACCTGGTTTCACCTTCTTCTTCTTCGAATGCCGTCCCCATTTAACGGAGGTTGGCGACCACTCTCTTAAAAGCATCTCTGTCCTTAGCAATATGAAAAAGTTCCTCAACGTCCATGTCTGTCCATTCTCGGATATTCCTCAGCCACGATTTCTTCTTTCTCCCAATTCCCTTCTTTCCTTTCCTTCAACTCTGCCCTGCATAATCACTTGTAACAGAGAGTATTTATCGTGTCGTAATACATGTCCGAGATATGCTGTCTTACGTATTTTTATTATTTTTAGTAGTTTTCGTTCACGACCAATTCTATGTAGTATTTCCTCGTTAGTAATTCGGGCGTCCATGGTACTCTCAGCATACGTCTGTAAATCCACATTTCGAAGGCTTCGATTCTTTTAGTTATTTGTGCCTTTAACGTCCATGTTTCTACACCATATAATAGCTGGGACCAAACATAGCACTCCATAAATCTCAACCGGAGTATTCAATTCAAATTTTTATTGCAAAACATGGATTTAAATTTTAGAAGTGCCGATCTTGCCATTTCAATCCTTACACGGATTTCCTGGTCCTGATTTAGGTCTGAGGTAATGAAAGCACCCAAGTATTTAAACTTTTCTACCCTTTCTATTGCTTGATCGTTTATTATTAATGGATCATTATGTGCGGGTGTTTTGGAGATTATCATGAGTTTTTTTTTGTGTGTTAATATATAATCCCATTTGCTGACATTCCATATTAACAGCATTTACAAGTATCTGCAGGTCCTCCAGACTCTCTGCCAAGATCATAGTGCCGTCAGCGTATCTTATCGTGCTTATTACTTCGCCGCCGATTTTAACCCCTTCGCTTCTTTCCCATAAGGCTTTCTCAAAGATACCCTGAGAGTACACGTTAAACAGTGTTGGTGAGAGAATACATCCCTGTCTAACACCTCGTGCAATCGAAATATCATTAATTTCTGTATTATTGATTCTCACTGTAGCTGACTGATTCCAGTACAGGCTCTTTATTATTTTTTTTAAGTTCTTCTATTAGTTTTATGTGCTGTACTCGGTCAAAGGCCTTTTGGAAATATATAAAGCATGCATATACGGTTTAGTTGTATTCTCTGCACTTCTGTAAAAGGACTGTTAAGGCAAACAATGCCTCTCTTGCTCCCGGTTTTACCTTACTTTCCCCTAATTGTATTCCATGCATTATTGCATTATTTAAGTAAATGTCTTGTTAAATATTACAATTTCTATACTATTTTTCTCCCACTTCCGCTGCCATTCTTGCATTGTGTTCTGTCTTTCCTTAAGGGCCTCTTTATCATCGTTTCTGCAGTCGTACATTTCTTTCCTCTATATTGGATCACAATCGGGGGATTCCTGTTACTACATTCAGAGATGCCATAGAAACGGTCTTATATGCACATGCCATCCGTAGCAACATTTTTCTTTACGCACTGTTTAGCATTTCGTCATATTTCTTTATTTTGACTACAGAGCTCCAGATTGGTGCCGCATAAAGAGTAATATAGTGAAGACGGTGTTTATTTCATTTAAAATATAGTCCAGTTTTATTTTGGATATATTTACTGAATTTATTAACTAAAATTATTAGCAACATATTTTTAATGATATTAACTACCAACATAACCTCTTTATTTTACATATCATCACCTGTATACTAATTTCAAAATCTGGCAACGCTGTTCAAATATAACCTTATACGTGCATTTTTATAGTGTAAGACCTATAGAAAGTTTATTATATTTATTTGTCCGTAAATTTAATTTGAAAATAAAAATCACTAATATTGGTTAATAGAAAATAACGAAGAACAAGTGAACGGCAGAGGATGTTAGGTAAATTTTTAGAGTATGAAATAACTGCCCGAAGTGATGAACAACTGTACTCGAGATTTTTACGACAAGAAGGCGGAGAAAAAGTTGAACAAGTGTTTCTTCTGAGGTTAAAACGATAAGAAGGGTTGATAAGAGAGTGATTTTACTGACACTTGCGAGTTTTAAAAGAAAGACACAGACTAGTGAGGAATAAAAAGATTCATAGTCGAAAGTAAATTGCTCACACATAGTTAAACGCGTATCAGCGTTTCGAACAATACTATCGTCAAAAAATTTGGATGCAGTAAGGTGAAGTCACATACAATAAAATTGAAAATTAAATAAAAACTAACTTAAACAAAATAAAAGTTCGTTACACAATAAATGAAATTTGATGTTAGCTCCTCTATTCTCTATCGATGATATACTGTATTCTTGTGTAGGTCGTTAATAAATCTTCCCTGTAATTCTTTTGAACGCCAGTTTTCAACTTGCTCATCGTCGGTTTTGGTATTAAATGGTTTAAAATCAATTTTCCACCCACAAGTTTAGATTGATGAAGTTTATTATTTTTTTTAAGATTGTAATTTGATGAGAGCAGGCTTCCACAACATTTCTTATTTCTCTGCCTCCCTTTAATCTAGGTAAAATTATTCTTCCCAAGGACGCCTTTGGATGGTGCTTTCTGTATTGTGTGAACATTGTTCTGATCTTGAATTAAATGCTTCTAAGTCCGTTTGAGTCCATTTAACTAGTCAATAGGATTACTGAAGAACGGATATGGTATAAGTATTTATGGCGGTGGTAAGATTTCCCAAGTTGAGCTTGCTTTTCAAAAGGTTATGAAGGCGTTTTTCAAATCCTTTGATAACAATGGCTTTTATTTCTTTGTCTCCTACTTTATGGGACTGGAGGATTCCTAAGTAATTGTAAGGTTATTTCTTCAATCAATTTTCCTAGTTCTTGTTCTATACGCTCTCCTTTTAGCATTCCTTTTTCGTCAAACACAGATTCTCAATTTTCCATACCAAACGACATTCTGATATCTGTGCTCCACTACTGTACGAGTTTTAGGTTTAAATCTAGATGTTTCTTATTATTTCAGAGCTTCACTTAGCCTGTTCGCTAAGGTATGTTCCAGTGTAATGAATCCTTGAATGTCGTCACCCTGTGTAATAACCTCTTGTTATTTCGGTCACAGCGTAAAAACCTGCTATAACTTCGGTTGTATTGTAAAAGAAGATATTAATGTATAACGCTGGCACCGGTGTAACATCCCTGGTAAGAAAAATATAAAAAGCTAAGTGGTAAAATTTTAAATTCAGAAGATAATATAAGGGCACACTGTCACTACTGCCTACGGCACAGGGGTATAAAACTTCCCATAAAAGAAAAGGAACATATCAGCTCGAGCAGGAAAGGTTTTTGAGAGAAAATATTCACACAAAAGCGGGATCCGCCGGGGCTTATATGCCCGGGCTGAATTCCAAGTCAAATAATCATGTCGACTACCCTAATAATAAACATAGATGTTCAACGACTATAAATAGCAACCATGCATCTAGGGTGTTACTTACGAGTATGTTGTTGTTCCAGCCAGTGTTACAGTACTTTTCATAATAAATGCGTGGTACTCAGCACTAATGCCTTCTGCGTGCTCAGGAGATTATGCTTATTAATATTATTCTATAATAAGGGCAGAGGACAAAGTCGTAATTGCTTATGGAGAGGCTAAAGAAAACAAAGACTAGTACTAAGCCTAAAACTAAACTAAAGATTAAAAATATAGGAGTCTATTTGGTTTTTGAAACTAATAACATTTTCGGATAAGGTAATCTCGGAGACGTCTTTCATGGAATGTTGTGATGTGGATCTAACACGGCCAAAAGACAAACTGGTTTCCTGAACTAAATCTGAACACCACGAAGGCCCGGCGTATTCAAGTATGGGTAGGACAAAGCCCTTGTAAAGTTTGCAATATGCTTCGAAAGAAGCTTTAGAGTTTATTGTATTAGGAACATTTCGCACGTTTACAAATATAAGAAACAAGATCACTCCACGTAAGGTTCGAGTTTATTATTAATTTGTATTACTATTCCCCGTGAAGATATGCAGTATGATGTATATTTCTTTCAACCCTTTATCAGCTTGTTTCTCACACTCTAACAAGATTAAAGAAATCTTGTATTTCTTCACGATCTATCATTACCGATATACACTCACCGGCAAGAAAAACCAGCTACAAAATACTGGCCCCAGTTTCAAAGTTGGCTTCCTCGCGAACCGCTGATTTGACTTGATGATTTTTTTAAAATTGTAGACTAATTTCTATGTAACGATGATATATCAGAAATTTTTATTCAGATTTGAATTTGAGCATATACGGGGTGCAAAATGTGACGAGGTTCCTTTATCGAAATTTGTAACACCCTGTGGAGTGCAACAGCTATATCAGCTATTGTAAACTGGAATCACATTGAACCCTGATCTTTTCTGAACATTTTGTTTCTCAATTCACAATATTATCTCTGGTTTTGTTGGAGATACACTATTTCAAAGCGAACTAACCAAAACTTAAAAATTTTAAAAAATAATAAAGTTTAAAGGGCTAATATCTAGTATGGCCTCCTCGCACCAAAATGATTTCATTCAGTCAATGTAATATCGAATCAATAAGGTTAGTAACAAATCCTTGTGGAATTGAATCAAATTCTTCCTGAAGTGCAATTCGCAGATCATGAAGGCTGTTGGCTAAAGCAGGTCGGCGACGAATGCGTCTTTGAAGTTGGTCCCAGAGATGCTAAATTAAATTGAGATCAGGACTATAAGCTGCCCAAAACATTCGTTCAATACTCACTTCGTCCAAATATTTGTTGACTACTCGTGCAACGTGCGGTCGCGCATTATCTTGTATTAATACGAAGCTGTCTTCGATAAAATGAGAGTAGGGAACAACAGCGTTCTGGAGAATATATTCGATATATCGATGCACATTTAAGACGCCGTTTTCAATAAAGATTAAACATGTACGGGCGTCCCTCGAAATTCCCGCCACAGAACCCTCATTGAAATTTACGCGTTCTGAAAGTGTACAGTTCACAAATCTTTCATTTCGACGTCTCCAAAATCGCTCCCGACCATCAGACGATCGCAGGTAAAACCGTGATTCATCTGTGATAAGGAGTTCAGTCCATTGCTCAATTCCCCAATTCATGTGTAGGCGTGTAAATGGAAAACGTGCTCGACGATGTCTTGGAAGCAGCTGGGGTCCTGTGGCAGGCCTCCTTGAAGACAGGTCGTTTTTTTTTCAAGTCTTCGTTGGGTGGTGCTCTCACTGACTTCAATTCTACGCACAGTTTGTAGCAGATGTTGATTCTGAACAGCTGTAGTTCTACGATTTCGTAAATCATTCCGGACAAAAAAGCGAACATCAATTGCACTTGTCTTCAGTTTTCTTCCAGAACCCACTTGCTTGTTGAAATTTCATGTTTCCATATACCGATTCCAAGTATCCTAGACTGTTGTTCGAGATATATATATATACCAAGAGTATCGGACACAATCAAGGCCACAATACGAGCAACATCGGTCACAGGTAATTGCATTTTTTTATTTAAAACCGTTGAGAAGATCTTAATGTCAATGTCAGTGTCAATCAATATTAATCTCAAATCCGTTTTTGCGTATGCCGCCTTGATTATTTACACGTAGAAATGTCTGCGCTTTGAAACAGTGAATCTCCAGTAAAAACAGAGATAATGTCCTGATTATAAAAACCAAAATGATCAGAAAAGATAAGAGTTCAACGTGATTCCAGTTGATAATATCTGCTATAGCTTTTGCTCTCCACAGGGAAAGAATAAAAATTTTTGATATAGCATTGTAACAGAGAAATTAACCTACAATTTTAAAGAAATCATCAAAATCAAATCAGCGGTTCGCGAGGAAGCCAACTTTGAAATTGTGCCCAGTATTTAGTAGCCAGTTTTTTTGCCGGTGAGTATATATAAATACTTTTGCTGCTAATTCTTGTTCGACTCCTTTATCTTGTTCCAGATGTTTACAACTAAACTAAAATTAAGTAGTATTGCAATTGTGTTATAGTCTGGATTATCAAAAATTTAAATAGTCACCTGTCTAGACTACCTAGACTTGCAACTTATGTGTAACTGTTACTGTGAATAATCTAAGATACAGTTGTAATTACTTGTTATGGGAAAATTTGTGTCAACTACGTGAAAACAATGTTTCAAAACTATATCATTAATATAAAGAAGAATATTTATTTTTCCTAACGTTTTAGTTAGTTCTTGCGTTATACTTATGTACGGGTATATGTCGTTCATCTTTCATTTCATTTGTGTCCTATATAAATTGACGACCGGTATTAAAAACTATTTTAGAAAATGAGAAAATTGCTTTTGTAAAGGAAACAAAGAGTACGACACAACGTCGTATCCAAGACAAGATGCAAGTAAATTCGCTATCGAACCTTGAAAGAAACTCGAACGAAAAAAAAATATTGAAATAGGAAATCCAAACAAAAAGTATTTCCGTTGCAGAAAGCACTCACTCATATTCCCAATTCCGACATCTGCCCTCTGGAACTGGAAATCTTTTTCTCCGTCTCTCTTTCTCTTTTGCGGTGGGACCGATATCCACGTTATCTCAGCCAAGAAACAGAACAGCAACGACGCAGAGCGTCTTTATCAGTGGCAGACTTCGCCGTCGAGACGCTTATCGCTCCAGACCAGCACTAGTGTATACATGTTATCTGGCAGCTCCACCACTATTAGAATATCTAAATATCCTTGGCTCTCGGGGATGGCGGCCGCCCACGCGGGTGATCGGGGGTGGCTGAGGGCAGCCCCTTGCATCGCTGCGATAGCATTGCCGCTACCACTTTATTTATATTCATCAAAGCTGCTCTTATCAGTTATGAACAGAAATATCGCAAGGCGAACATGCGGCCAAAACTCTCTAAACTTGTTATATAATACGACGAGTGTATCGATTGGAGATTTTGCGATTGGCTTATTTTACAATAACTTATGTGAGCAGATTGTGAAACAATAGGTAATAAAATCAGGTATTTTATGTATTTAATTCATTAAAGAAAATTATGAATAATTTCCACATTTCACGCCATATGTTAAAATCAGTTTATGAAACTTTCATGAATATGCGAATATACAGGATGATCCATTAAAAACAAGGAGCACTGAATGTTACCCTGTACATTTAAACGTACATCTAATTATGTTTTTAAATATCATTCATACTTTCCAAATAAATGAATATTACTACTGCTCTTCACCACGTAACAGCTCGATGTTGCCGTATATTTTGTAAGAACATCATGATTGTTGGAATTGTCCGTGACTTATTAATTTCCATTTTTTAGATAAGCTTCTTTAGTTCAGTCATATTTATTTCTTCTCCACCTTCATCTGTTATTTGCTGTTTTATACATTGTTCGTTATCTACTTTTTCAGTGTTCAGAGTGGTTGTCGTAATTTGTTTCTGCACGAAAACAACTAATTAGGTAGTGAGTAAAATAAATTATTGTGATTTAAACGAATATTAAGCTGAAATGAGACAGTAATAAGATCTATATAAATTCTAGGAAAAAAGTTTATAAATCAAAGTTGCTTCACATCAAATAAATAATTGTTAACCAAAATATAGAAGGCACAACAGGCTCTATAGATATAGATAATTAATGAAAACAGAAGTCGACAACCTGCAATTATAGACGTCCACACACGAATATCATGAGCGAAGTAGAACATACACTGGATACCCTTTTGAATGAAATAATTGACATCAGAAAATATTTGCTATAGAGATTTCAAAAGTGAATATTTTGTTGAAGTTTGAATCTCTTAATAAAATAAACGGTTTTAAAAATTAAAACTAACTTTTCCGCATCTGTGGCCCTGAATAATATTCTGTCATAAAATTGTTACTTGTATACACTTCGGGGGATGTATCGTGCTAACAAACCGAAATTTCTCCAAAAATAACCAAAAATTTAGTATATCTGGATTTATAGGACCCGCTGTACTCACTCTAGTCAACTGAAAATCAATAGGGTACATCTGTGAGGCACCTTGAACAATATTCAATCATGAAATTGATCAATCCTATACTCTCTGGAGGCTGTATCGGGCTAACAAACTGAAAATTCTCCAAAAATGACAAAAATTTGGTACTTCAAGTACCATAATACCCTTTGTACTGGCTTTAGTGAGCTGAATATCAATAAGGTTCATTTTTGAGATGCTCTGAATAATATCCAATCATAAAATTGGTCACTTGTATATACTCCGGAGGCTGTATCGTGCTAACAAACTGAAACTTCTCAAAAATTGACAAAAATATCGTACTTAAAGTACTGTAGCACCTGTTGTATTGTCTCAGGTGAGCTGAAAATCAATAGGGTTCATCAGAGAGATTTCCTAAATAATATTCAATCATGAAATTTTTGACTTGTTGAGCTCCGGAGGCTGTATCGTACTAACAAACTGAAATTTCTCAAAAAATGACAAAATGTCGTACTTCAAGTACCACAGCACCCGTTGTACTGGCTCTGGTGAGCTGAAAATCAATAGGATTCATCTGTGACATGTCCTTAATAATATTACATCATAAAACTGGTGACTTATTGTACTCCGGAGGCTGTATCGTGCTAACAAGACATGTAAGGAAAAGTGGCCGACGACAACGACGACGACGACATACACACAGGATTTTTTTTCTAAAAACCGTTTTTTCTTGTTGTTGATGGAAAAATAACTGAAAAAAAAATTCAAAATTCCAACTTTTTTTGGGGTGAACTAATACTTTTCTCGCATATTAGATAGGTTGGGCGGAAAAGTAAAAATACGAAAATTAGGAAGCGAAAATTCGGAACTTCACCACAGAGTTGAATATTTGGAGAAAATGACCAAAAACAATAATATATTCATATTTGGGTTGAAAGACCACCGTGATAAAGTGATTCCAGCAAAAATATCGGAAACATGATCTAATATCACGGGCGTTGAAATAAGATCTGAACATATTTATGATGTATACACTCTATGTAAATCGGAAAACGCACAAGTTGTAGTGGAAATTATCATATTTATTTAAAGAAATTAGCCATACTTCGAAATTGCTTAAAGCTAAAAGGCTCTAGTATATCGATTTCACATATATACCAAATTATAGAGAAGGGCTCAAAAAACTTAAAGACATCATTTAAACGCCAATAATCATCATTCCTACATAAATAGTGAACGGTTATTCATAGATCAGAAGGCATACACCGTTGATCAACTACAGGACCTAGGACAAAATCAATTGAGTAAACGTGGGAATAGCGCCCCTTCTACGACTACTACAAACCAAACAATAAAAACCATCGAGTTCCATGAAGACACTACCGATTCGAAGAAGGAATCCATAAACGATAAAATAGAGGAAATAAAACCGAAGGTGGATAATCAAAATCAAAGGAATTCAGACAATACTCCTAAGAAAGTAAACGTTACAGCTCTAGCGAGAAAAACAAAATAATTATAGATATATTTTTTAATTTGCTTTGTCTGAAATTTTACCATCACTGAAACTAAATTGATTTTTTTAAATTTGATTAATAACGTTTCAATTACTTGAAAATGGACCAATATATAAGAGATTTTAACATTCTCGCTATTGACACATATTATTTGACATATTTAAGCTAATGTAATCAGTTATTTGAGATTAATAAGCATAATGATAATTTTACGATTTTCCATAATAATATTCGAAGTAATTCAAAAAATTTGGATGAGTTGACAATGTCACTATTTTATACCCTGGATTTTGATTATATCGTTTTGACGGAAACATTGAAAATTATAGATGCGAATCTATACAATATAACAGGTTACAACTTAATATATAATGAGGGCAATTTAAATGAAAATGATGGGCTGGTAGTGTATGTTCAGTGAGATTATAGTTTTGAACACAGTATTATAAAACTGGAACCGACTAATGTTCTAAAAGTTACAATAGACATTCACATTAATACTAGGATCATCATTTTGGCGTGTTATAGATCACCATCACAAGAGAATTATAATCCTAGAATACCCGAGTTCATCAATAATCTAGACATTTTGTTAAAAAAATAATTGCGTAAATACTGAGCAGTACTGTATACTTGTGGGTGATATCAACATCGATTCACTTAATTCAGATCATAATGCAATAGCTTATATCAGTACCTTAAGCGAATATTGATTTGTATCCACCATTAATAAGCCAACTAGACTTAATTCCTACCTTGACCATCTATTTTTATACTCAAAATCATATAAGAATTTAGATAATATTATTCCTTTGATACTAAAAACGAGTATAGCAGATAACTGCGCAATAGCATTACAAACTATGATAGACAGTAAAAAATCAAAGAAACCATCCGAAAAGGTAACAAAGTATGTTAACCATTGTAATGTTTTTCTTATTACTTTTCCGCCCAACCTATCTAATATGCGAGAAAAGTATTGGTTTACCCCAAAAAAAGTTGGAATTTTGAAAAAAAATTTTGAGTTATTTTTACGTTTTCCATCAACAACAACACGAAAAAATGGTTTTTAGAAAAAAATCATGTGTGTATGTCGTCGTCGTTGTCGTCGGCCACTTTTTCTTACATGTCTTGTTAGCACGATACAGCCTCCGGAGTACAATAATTCACCAATTTTATGATTGATTATTGTTAAGGACATCTCACTGATGAACCCTATTGATTTTCAGCTCTTCAGAGCCAATACAACATGTGCTACAGTACTTTAAGTACGATATTTTTGTAATTTTTGGAGAAGTTTCAGTTTGTTAGCACGATACAGCCTCCGGAGTAAATACAAGTGACCAATTTTATGATTGGATATTATTCAGAGCGTCTCAAAAATGAGCCCTATTTATATTCAGCTCACTAAAGCTAGTACAACGGGTGCTATGGTACTTGGAGTACCAAATTTTTGTCATTTTAGGAGAATTTTCAGTCTCCAGAGAGTATACGATTGATCAATTTTATGATTGAATATTGTTCAAGGAGTCTTACAGATGTACCCTATTGATTTTCAGTTGACTAGAGCGAGTACAGCGGGTCCTATAAATCCAGATATACTACATTTTTGGTTATTTTTAGAGAAATTTCGGTTTGTCGATACATCCCCCGAAGTGTATACAAGTAAAAATTTTATGATAGAATATTGTTCAGGGTCACAGATGCGGAAAAGTTAGTTTTAATCTTTAAAACCATTTATTTATTTAAACGTTTTTATTACGGGTGGGATAATTTCATACACACGGTAGGTTCACTTACTTAATTTATTTATTCACTACACTATTCACTAATTGTATACACAGTATATTCACTTAAACTAATTTATGTAAACACTTCACTAATTTATATTCACTTATTTACTGTTTATCTCACGATGTCAAATTATAAACTCTTAACTCTCACTGGTCGGTCCTTTATATATTAGTGCCTTTTTTACTAAATAATTCTAGATTGCGGCTTACACAAAAACAATTGGCTCTCTGGCATTTTTTAGATAAGTGTGGTCACAAAAACAATGTCTAGATAAGATAGTCACAATCGTAAACAATTCTAAGAAATCCCTGGCATCTGCCATAATTTTAACTTTCATACATGGCTTAGACAGAGTCGGATTCAACGTCTACACTAGTGTCCTATTTCGTAACACTATCAAAAACGGTTTCTAAAATATCATGGGATTCGATAAAAAGTTTTGCTTCAAATGATGCTAAAGAGAAATAATTTATTTCACTAATTCGAGAAAATATTGATAAGTGCCTTTACTATAAAAGACAAAACCGAAAAAATACCAAAATTGCGCCACGAGTAACAAATACTGTTTTGAAGTCAATAAACGAAAAGAAACGTTTGTTTCAGCTCACCAAAAGAATTCCGAATTTATCCACGGTATAGACTGTACAAAAATAAGATAAATGCTCTAATTCAAACTAGGTACCATATAATATTATTTCACAAAATTTGCCGAAAATTCCAACAATAACAAACAACTGTAGAATGTAGTGAAATATATTTGTGGATCAAGCAATTCACCAGTTAACATAGGAAATATTAACGCCCATAAAGGAAATATATTAATCCATCCTCTTCAAATAGGGAATGAGTTTAACTTAAAATTTTCTGAAGTAGGAAAATATGCGGCTGAAAAAATTGTCAAAAATCAACAGCTAGTATATGATAATATTTCGTTGTCAATATCAATGTTCTTGTTACCAACAAATACATTTAAAGTAAAGTTCAAGATAAACTAATTGAAAAGAAAAAAACAACAGGTATAGATGAAATTAGTGCTGAATGCCTAAAGGCGATACAATCTTATATCCGTGATCAAATGCAACACATATTAAACAAGTGTACGAAGGCGAGAACATGGCCTAAAGCATTAAAAAATCTGTAAATCACATCAATATATAAAAATGGAGGTAAATCCCTTCCTATCAACTATCGACCAATATCGTTAGTACCACACATGTCAAACATTTTTGAAAAAATATTGAAAATAAGATTGGATTCATACAAAACCAAATACAGTTTGATATCGTCCCACCAATTTGGATTTAAATAGTTCCACACACAATGCTTTATTAAACTTAACCCCCAAAATGTTTGATGCTCTAAATAGGAATAGAACGTGCCTGTGTATTTTTTTGGATCGAGCAAAAGCATTCGATACTGTTAGCCCCAGTAATCTAATAACACCGACGATGAACTACGGGATACTTCAGGTAATTCAGGAGTTATCTCTCAGGTAGACAACAGGTCGTCAAAATTAATGGATTTACTAGTGAAGACGTGATATAATATACGGAGTACCACAGGGTATTATATTAGGCCCTGTGTCAACCTCTACATGAATGATCTATTTTCTTTCCATAGCGCTGTTCAAATAATTGGTTACGCGGATGCTACTAAAATTGTTTGTGATAACCCATCCAATAACCAATTTCATTCACTAAAAATATCACATTGTAATCAGGATTTATTTATTAAACCAATAAACAGAATACAATATTTGGGGGTTATAATGGATAACATTTAAAATGGTATTGTCACATTAAATATATAATAAAAAATTACATTTTATTTTGCATGAATTTAAGCACATGAAAAAGTACATTTCTAGCCAACATCTCCTCAATTTACATTTTGGATTAGTAGAAAGTCATGTTCGATAAGGAATTCAGGTTTGGGGAAGTGCGCTGGAAACTCACCTGCAGCCACTAAATATCATTCAGAGGAGATTTCTAAAAATCATAATATCCAAACCAAACCTTTATTCTTCCGATCTTTTGTATTTGAATGTATAATTTCAGCGGAATATCAGGGATCAAAGAATACATATAACTTACCAATCCATAAGGTTAAGATTTTCAACCGTATTCCAGATTATATTAAAAAAATTCAAAATATTCGATTATTTAAAAAGAAACTAAATATTTCATATTAGAGCCGAAAAGGGAATTCTGCGAAATAAAAATCCTAACGTAAGAGGTATTCTACGTCTACATATGGTTTACATTAGCCGAAAATTGGAATTGTCGATGTTCGTTCACTTAAATTGTTTAATATACTACAGGTTATTTTCTGTAGAAGGTAGTACGTTAGTTATTTTTTTTATCTCTTAATTTTTCTTATTATAATTTTTTATTTTATAGTTTATTGTGATTTTCTTATTATACTATGTATTATTTGTGCTATTATTACTCGCAATTGTTATTAGTGTGATTAATCTTGTCGGTGAACTTTATTTACATACCACTTAGAAGCTGTTTCTTACAGCTTTTGTAGCGAATTGTATTAATTTACGATTCCCATTTGTTATACTTTGTAATTTATGGTAAATAAATATTATTTTTATTATTTAATAATTCTTTCTATACTTGTATTACTTTTTTTATAATTAGGTATCTATAATAAGGACACAAACTACTTCATCTCCACACTGCATTTTGTGATTCGTTGATTCCCAATACTTTGACACTATAAGTAGATATTCCAATTTTTGAGGTAGGAAGAGAGATTACACTTACTGATAAGCGAATTAAGATCGATTCACACATAGCAGTGACGTGATCGGCCGCATCAAAATTAACCTCTTAGGAATTCAATGGGACTTATTTACACAACAGTGCTGTCGCCGACACCTTAACTTAGTTGTCGACGATATTTCTGGATTTCACGGCCGTATAAATTGTGTAATTATTCAGTTATGAATGACGAGAAACATATTAAGTCGGTCCGTGGTTATCCCGTGTTGTAAGACATGTGAAACTCAATATAAATCTACATAAGTTCTTCATTTGAAAATATTTCCATGAATTATGTCACAACAATAAATGAAACACAGACCAATATGAATAGAAATCACTGTCAGTTTACGGTCGGTAAAATCACGTGTGAATCGACCTTAACAGACAAAAAATTTACATTGAAATTTTTTTAACAAAGTATTTTCACAATTGGTTTTTCATTATTATATTCTTACTCTAGTAAGTAGGTATCAACAGTTGTATTTAGAAACAAGCTTCTGATAAGACTTTGGCGAAGTCTCTCAGATATTTTTCGTTGATAAGCAATAAAATACGTGCCAGAATTCACGAGTTACAGTCCGAGGAGAGTAGAGGGATTAAACAGCGTACAGGTTGTTATAAATGCATCGTTGATAAGGACTAGATGTACACGGATCGGGCATGTCGAAACCTTACTTTAATGAAGCAGTCTATCAGTGGACGTCCTACGCTGATTCTTCATGGTAACCACATCCTCCGCACAAAATGCATACATTCTTCTTCTTTTTTTCTTTGTAGATGTAGATACGACTGATTTGTTAGTTTAAGTGAAGAATATCGAGATATATCAACAACGGACTATTGTGTTTTATACTATTGAAGGTTGACCCTCCATAAATGTTTAATTTTCTACATATTATTATAATCCAAAATCCGAATGAGAGACCTCCTTCAACCAACTGATTAATGGATGAGAATTATTTTATATCAAATTTAATGTTTGTACCCAGTATAGTTCGCACATGTTC
Organism: Galeruca laticollis; assembly: GCA_963921935.1. Classification (NCBI taxonomy): domain Eukaryota; kingdom Metazoa; phylum Arthropoda; class Insecta; order Coleoptera; family Chrysomelidae; genus Galeruca; species Galeruca laticollis. The sequence continues at coordinate 159,471,154 of OY998175.1, read as the reverse complement.
ACACCAATATTTCGTTTTTTAAAGCTCACCAACTGGAATTCGGGACATCTTTTTGCAAAAAATCTTATGTCACCGTGTTCGCAATGAAATGATCGCACATTCGGGCCATTCATGAAGTAGATTCTCGATTTTTCCCATACAAATTTTCCCGAGTTCTGAAATTTTGAAAAACTCAATTTTTATATATTAAAATTTTCAAATAACACCAAAAAATTATAAATAACAACTGCGTTACTTACGTCAATTGGAACAAACACGACTGTTTATCGAATATCAATTCCTTTGAAATCGACTTTTATTAGATATTGTTAACTAGCATCGTCTGGAATCGCGTCAACGTTACTCGATGCTGGGCGTACAGCGCATTCAGCTCAAAAGATTTCATTACATGTGAACATCGGTAAAAATGTTGACATGGTTGTATTAATAACAAGGATGAATTCACTATGGCGCACTAGTGGAGCTCTATTGCTTCTCGTTGGTGATTGTCGAAAAACTTTTCCAGTTATTCCAAGATCTACACCAGCCGAAGAACTAAATGCATGTTTAAAACAGTCATATCTTTGAAGATATATAGGAAACTTACATTAACGACAAATATACGTGTGCATATGGGCGATGAAAAACTTCCGTTTGATCTGACTACACGTGAAATATCATTTGCCCAATGCAATCGTCATCAATTCAAAATGTTGCGCAGATAATTTTTTCCCATATTGCAAACGCTTCCAAAAATAATTATTGGCTTTGCGAACGAGCAATTTTGGCTCCGAAGAATGATTGTCTCAACAAAATAAATCATCAAATTCAATTGAAGCTATCCGGTGACGTGTCAAGTAGTCTGTTTCACGACCACCTGAAGTTGCAAACTTGTCAAAACCATCGCCATATTGTAAAATTGAAAATCAGAAGCGTAACGATTTCACATTTTGTAGGTTAACACAAAATTAGAACATACATTAGAATTTATTTATCATGATATGACAGTTTCTTTGAAGATTGGTGGCGTTTTTAAAATGTTATCGCTATTTTGCTTATTGATTATGGTTAGGGAAAACAAACACTACTAAAAGTTTGATGAAGTGTAGTATTTAAATTAAAAACCAAGTAATTTGCAAACTTAACTCAAGTCGTAAGTAGGTACATCATTTAGGTATCAAAAAAGGTGAAAAAACACAAAATAGGAAATTATAAAATTGTTTATTTTAATTTATGGAAAATAGGGGTAGAAACAATCCAATTTAGTATAAAACAAACACATATTCTAATTATAAAGAAAATACCCGTACATAAAGATTTAAATACATATTCTATTTTTTATTAGAATAGTACCTATGCCTGTTTCTCTGTTTTTATTATTTTAGAAACCTCTGAAAACTGCATGACATAATATATTTTTGTTATTTCAAATGCCTTATTCAATTTTGCCAATAGTTTGTAGTTTAAACTGTTGATGAAATAATTAATTTTTGAAATGGAATCCTGTTGATTTGAAGTATTTTTTGAAAAATATTGGTGAAATTTCAATTACAATTACCTTTCTTATTTCTTATAAGCTAAATGAAGCTTGTGCGCTTGATCTGTCTTCAATAAAATGGGTTACTTCTTTTTAATTAATTCAATTTAGTTACGTATCTCTCATCAATATAAAAATCATCTGATGTAGTGCTGGCAGTATCTGAAACAAACTCGCTCTCCTGCTATATCCTGTCAGTTGTAACACCTGCTGTTAATTTATTACCTACACTATTTTGAGTTGGTTCTTCAATATTTTGGCACGTATTTCATACTTGTGTCTCACGTGTGTTTCCGTGATTTGTACCATTATATTTCCTTTAAATTATAATAACAAGTAAATTAAAATATTATATTCAAATTATAATTGTTTCATAAGTAAATAACTGTGTTGACCCTTACTTCGTGGAATCTACTCATTTTACTGTTTTGAATGAAACTTACTGCTTCTAGTTAATTCCACAATATATTGAAAAGATTTTAAAAATTCTAAGATAATTGACAATTGTTTCGATATTAAATATCATCGAAACAATTGTCAATTATCTTAGAATTTTTAAAATCTTTTCAATATATTGTGGAATTAACTAGAAACAATAAGTTTCATTCAAAACAGTAAGCTTCATGAGCAGATACTCAATATAAAGTTTAATTATTGATGGACGCATTTCACGATCTTCATATTGCGTTTCAAATATGAAGAAAAGAATCCTAAAATTATACATTCAAAAAAACTAAACAATTATAATAAAAGGGATGTACCGTTTTAAATGCAACACTCCTATTACACTCATAAAATATAGATTATATCCCATTTACAAGTTTTTTTCTGTCCCTGCAACAATAATCAACTTCTCTGTTCTGTAATCTTCTCCAAGCTGTAAACTCTTCCTTATTCCTGAAATATAAAACATACTGAATTATATTAACTTCGTGAGAATTAATGTCTTCTTGTAGACCTGTGTTATTAATCGCTTTCAGAGTCACTAAGAAATTCGATAACACTAGTAGATTTGTCAGATAATCCTGGTTTTATCATCAACAATGTGTTCTTTTTAATCCATTCAGATTCGTGTTTCTTTACATGTTCGCAAAGTGAACACCATTCTTGAACAGATACTTCAGAAAACACTTTTCTGACTTATTTCAATTTTCAATTTTCTCAATTCGTATCACTTTTAATACTTGCACATTCAATAACTAGGTAATCAAAAGTACTTACCTAAGACTCATACTTTTTTGTAGCCGCCACAAAGAACTTCTACTTCTAGCAAACTCAGGTAAAGAAATGTACACTTTGTGGAGAAAACCTACAAATAAATAAATGTACACTTTGTGGAGAAAACCTAGAAAAAATTAGTATACTTCAATATAAAACTATTTTTCTTTTAACTTTTTTAAAAGTAATTCTAGCTTAAGAGCTCGCCTAGAAGTAATCTGACGGTAGTTCCTTGTAATTATTTTTATCAAACTTCTAACCACTCAAATTGGTCACTAGCTTTCACTAGTATCGACCCTATGGGCTACAGATAAGTCCAGCTGTCCCCAGTGACCTTTCGGGCCTTCAGCACACTTATTCGGTAAATGGGAGTGAGTGCTAGGAGATATCCGGGATGTTATCAAATAAAATGGGCGCCTGCCAGGTTTCTGCTCGGCCAAAATATTCGTCCTATCCTAAACCTAACAAATAATAAATAGGAAACAATAAAGAAAACAGGTGAAATTGACTGTCTCGACCCTTACTTCGTGGAATATGCTCATATTAGTGTTTTTAAATGAAACTCAAGGTCTCTAGTTAATTCCACAATATAATACAAGTTATTGAAAATTCTAAAAAATTGACAATTGTTTCGATAAATAAAATAAATATTCTGACGATGATATTGATTTATCGAAACAATTGTCAATTTTTTAGAATTTTCAATAACTTGTATTATATTGTGGAATTAACTAGAGACCTTGAGTTTCATTTAAAAACACTAAGAAAACAGGTGTCTAAACTTACCACCGTGTTTTATTGTCGCTGTAACAGGTGTCAAACAAAAATAATAAGTGACAGGTTCTGATATTTCCTTAACAAATGAAATGTTTCTAACAATTGGTACAATATAGCAAGATGCATAAAGAATTGAAAAATGACTGGACTATAGCATCTGTCAATTCATTGAATTAGCTATTAAGTAATAAAAAAAGATTAATTGAAAAATAACTGGACTACACAGAGCACCAAGCTATCGGTTTACATGAACTAATAAGAAAACGCAAAATGAAAAAAATAACTGGGCTATAGAGAACACCAAGTTATCAGTTATACATGTGTCTACACTTAGCTAGAATATAACATACGTCATCGATGCAAACTATAATACAAACCTTTACTCAGGGGATAGCTTTGGTACCAAGGCAAAAGACAAAACTCAGGTGAAGAATATCAAATACACAATCATAAGTAGAACACAGGTAGGTAATAGCCATGAAAATACACATATATATTTTTTAGGTTCAAAACGTCAAAAATACCCCGGAACTGTACAAAACTATATACTAATTTGCAACGAATTGAAATATATTAATAATTGCAAATTTAAACCTACCCAAAATTCTTTTTTTTTATAGAAAATGAGTGAAAAATGTCTAGACATACTATGCAAAAAAATGATATAAGATCTCTTTTACATACCTCTAATGGAGGGCCTAAAATTTCGTCGAAACTCCCAATAATCGTCTCGTCAAAACGAGGATCAAAAGAAGATATCCAAATCCAAAGGACGCTATGATTCCAGTTAAAAATCTCTCCAAAGAGTCAGGTAGCGTGGTTTCCAAAAACAGCCAATGTCCACAAAATCTTGCAAAATCTCCAAAAAATACAGCCACTAACAGCTTCCCTTATAAATTTACACAGTCCTTATTTATCTCCCCAACTGGTATGGTTTCAAATACCATATATAAATTGAGAACTTACTGACAATCATGTAGACATTTTGTAATTCAGTTTAGTAAGTAAGTCAAAAGTCAAAGATGCGACAATACTACCTGCAACTCAACTTCTTCCTACGACGCAAACTCGAGTTAGTTTTCCAACCAATAGCAATCCAGCTGACAGGAATTCGTCTAAACCACAGATCATAGAACCACAATCCGCTTAAGATATCGAACAAAAGTCGAGTAAACCCAAAAATACTAACAATAAAAGTTCACATGTCATCTACGACCATATCAGAGAGGAAATCTATAAGTAAGCATAATGGGTTGTCTATTTCTCGTAAAGTCAAACAGCAAATGTTAGACAGAGATCTCGACTATTCTCAGCGCGAAACGATAAACGAACGCAGCTATCCAAGACATGTCTGTCATCGAGCAAATTGTCAATTCCAACTTAACCAAACTTCTCAACAAATAACATTACAGCGGTTCTTACGTATTAGAAATTATTTTAAACAATAATAGTACCATAGTACCCCCGCAGATGTTAATGTACAAATCCAAAACACCCGGAATTATCACACAAATCCAAAACACCCGGAGTTATCACACAAATCCAAAACACCCGGAATTATCACACAAATCAGATGTAATCAAACAGTTAACGTCTTATGGATAAATGTTTATAATATATTCGAACGACATCCATGTACTAAACAAAAGTTTCTGACCAATATGGAAATACTTACTGAAGCCATAAGATGGTATATAAATGAATATCAAATATACCACTCTCCCGAGAGACAAGTATGTATAAGCTAATCAGCAAATTTATTTTAACCTAACACTAGTAAAATGTTTTAGACAAAGTCAAGGGGTCGGCTATAACAGAACCCTAATAAGTTATAGCACTTATAAGCTAAAACGGGCAGTTTTTTGGACTACTGCGGCTAACACCCCAATATGATGTAACTAAAGCAAAAAATCAGTAGCCCCGCAGTCACTTATATCTACAATAAAAATCACAAGAGAGAAACAATAAACCCTTAATACCAATGAAATATGAAACAAATTAACCAAAACCTATTTACAGGACTTTTCAAAAGGTAGGTGCTCGTTTTGTATCATACGATAATCAAAAACGTTTCATTCACGACTTATCCAGCGACAATAGTGACAGATATCAAATCGCTGTCAAGATGTAATGACACATTGGTTACACCCTGCACCAATTCGCCGATGAGATGATGGCAGAGTTATCACTAAGACTCTGGGCTGACAGAAACGATTTCAAACGATGTAGCAGGTTCGGACTCTGACCGTTTCAAACTTACATTTTAAAGTAGGAGCCCATTTCTCCAGGATGCAAAAATTGTAAATTATATCCCGAATCCTTTGCAGTTTTCCAAATTTCTATTTTTCCAGGGCCTTGACTATGGGTAATTGTTGCTTTTACACCAACAAGTTTTAGATTGCTTCCAGAAACCAGAAATATAACAATCGAATGTCAAATTATAAACTGGTTATTGGCATAAATCATCGTTCTACGCCAGTGGTCGTTACTAGAAAAGTCAATCTGATGTTAGATTGACAGTTCTTCTTTTTCTTTGTTCCGTGTCTCGTAGGGCGTAAGTCAAAAAAATTTATTTAAAAATAAAAGGCTTGTATGATAGGCTTGATTAATGTAATATAAATATTTATTCATGAAAAACTATGGATAAGATACAAGAAACAGTAACAAATCATTATTTTACATAGAAGATGGTTAAATGACGAACTGTAGGTCCTCATACCTTATTCTATGCTCTATAGAACCATCTTCAAGAGCACTGCAAGGGTTTACGCTGTAATCATCTTCATGCAAATTTAAATATTGTTTCTTTATACAAGATCTATTATATTTATTATAATAAAAATAGAATGGAAAAGAAAAATATAGATACACAAAATAAAATTTTGTTACAAGATATAAAAATAACAAATCTCCCATTTTATCAGTATTATTTATGTAGAGATACTGTGGTCGTTGTTTTAATTTGTGTATTATAAAATAACTGTACCTAATTAATTTAATAATAGTTATTAGTGATTTTGAAAATGTGGAAATAAAGCAAATTGGATAAAAATATACAAGAAATAAAACACAAGATTTCCACTACTCCACTACAAAATCATCACTATCTTCATCGTAACTGTCAAAATTAATACTAAGTGGAGGCACATCCTGTCTATCAAATACTACTTCTCTATCCCACCCATCTTGTATAATTTTTTCAGTGTGCTCTACTGTCTTTGACCAAATATCAGGAGTCACTTTTTCTAAAGACTTTTTCCATACACCTATTGCTTGTTCTGTTGAAGAACCATCAGTTCCTACCTGATCTCTATAAATTTCTTTAACTATGCCCCAAATATGTTCAATTTGGTTGAACATACAGTGGTAAGGGGGAAGTCGAAGCACTTTGTGACCATATTCTTCAGATAATATGTCAGCTTCATATACTGTTGGTGGTTTATTCCTACAAAAATGCATATATTTAAACAAAATAAGTTATCTAAGTATTACCATAATATTTTGAAAAATGTTTATATCAACTTACCGTTGTACTAAATTCAATAATTGGGTTTTGATGAAAGTATTTTCAAAAGAAATATCATTTTGTATCAACCAGTTCTGTATATCAGCCTTTTTGGTAGCTGTTGTTGGTACTTTATTGATTACTGTACTGTGATAACTTGCATTATCCATAACCATTGTGGCAGGTTCTTCCAAATTCCCTAAAAGCTGGTATTCAAACCAATGCAAAAAAATGTCTCGGTTCGTTTCACCGTGGTAATCATCATCTTGTTTTTTGGAAGAAAAACCAGCCCTGCTCCAGGAATAAATCCAGAAGAGGAACCAGCATGCAATACTATATACCTACAATCAGGAAATAAAAAATTACTACTGGGTTTCCTAGATAGACTGCATAGCTCAAAACAACTATTAATAATTATATAGATTTAAATAAAATAGTGTGACTAGTAGATATTTGAAAAGGTCTTAAAATGGCAGGAATGTTAGTACATCATAAATTAATTGCTAAATTTTATTATTCAATTACCTTGGACCACAAATTTTGGTTTTTTTCACGCTTCTATGAATAGAATCTTGCCAAGAACGTCCAACAGTACCCTCTTTAAATATCCAGGTCTCATCCAAAAACACAAATTGATATAAACCTTCCCTTTTTATCTTGAAATTCATGTAGAAAATGTACACGTTTTAATGCAATATGTGGCAACTCCATTAAACCACGACGAGGATCATCTTTTTGGTATTTGAATCCAATATTTTTGACAATCACTATATGAGTGATGTTAAACAACCATTAAAGAGTTCACGCTCCTGGAGTTTGTCTCTTAAAGTTTTCAAGGTTATGTGTTCCTCTGAAAAAATATTGTGTTAGTTAATTGTGGATAAAATAAAACAGTAAATTTAATATATTCACTGTTTCCATACATTTCGTATATAATATTTCGGAAAGCATTTTGATCAAAGTTATCAATTTCAACAGTAGGTTTTATGCGTTGTCTCTTTTTAGGTGGGCTTTTAGGCTGTTCACCTCTATTATGCTTGGCGGGCATACGGTTAACAGTGGTAACGCTAAGTTGTAAAGCTTCTGCAATTCTCTACAATATAATTACTTAAATTTATGAAAGAATAATGTATTGTAATGTTTTTCTTATTTATTAAAAGTTTTTATTACGGGTGGGATACATTTCAAACACTCGGTATGGCTACTTACTAATTTATTTAAACCACTAAACTAATCACTAACACTTAATTTATATATACCCAGTATATTCACTTAAACTAATTTATATGTACACTTAACTAATTTATATTTACTGTTTGCTATTTCGGTGTATTTATTTCACGAGATCACTTTTATCAACTAACTCTTCCGCTGATTGGTCCTTATTTATATTAAAGCCATTTTTACTAGTAAATTCTGGGCTGCGGCTTACACACTCAAATAATTTTTCTCGCCATTTCTAGATAAGTCTGTTTACATAAGATAGTCGTGAACTCGTAAACAGTTTTTTATAACTGCGTATCCGCCAAAACTTTAACTTCTATACCTGGCTTAGGCAGAGTCGGTTTTAGGGACTATACCAGTGTGCTGTTTCGTAACAGTATTATCAAGTTTAATTAACCTAACATTAAAAACATTTAATCATTCACATTTAAATGTATAACAATAATATTAATAATGATGAATACAAATAGCGAATACTATAACTAACGTCTGTTACAGCAGTAAGCGGGAGAAGCGGGCCCCCATTTCGGCATTCTCGTTCAAAATAGCTCAACAAAGATGTTACCATCTCTTGACATTTTCTGTTCAGCTGCTTCGGCATTTTATTAACCACACACTGCAGATTTGCCTAAATAATTAGTTATGAAAATAACTGTTTTTTTAATCTTAAAGAAGCAATGTATTTAAAAGCACCAAAAAAACTTGTAAATATTAGACGATGATCGAATGTCAATAAACGTCAAAACAAACTGGGGAATTTTACCAGTTGATTTGACAACGTCTTGAAGTTTTGCCAACCCCTTAGCTGTAAATTGCCCTGGCTGTTGAGGATAAATTGTATTCACGGTTGGTAAATTAATATTTATTCTGATAAGCAGGAAAGTAACTAAAATGACATCATCGTCTTTTTATCGTAAATAAACTCTAACTGGAATGCCACCACGCATCTTAATTTTAAAATTTGGTTCACCGTTGATGCTCATTCGCCACTTAGATCCACCGAAATTGTGCAACGGAACAAGACAAGCTGTTAAAAACCTATCCTCGAATTTATTTGAAGTCATATTATCAGATAAGAGTCGACATAGTATTTGACGTGAATAAATAAATCAGCTGACTGTATGTCGGGAAATAAATCCGTCAGCTGGTGTATTTAAATACTCACTTCCCGCTCCACATATTTCACTGCGTAAGCTGACGGGTTTTCCACCGACATACACTTAGCTGACTTTTTATCACGTAAACTATCATCCGACACATTTTCAGCCGGGAGGAAATAATTCAAAATGCTTTTCTTTCATGTTCGTATGAGCAGCTGACATATAATCCCACCGCGTTACAGCCAGCTGCCGGTTTTTTTTTCATTTCAGTGTTTGTCAACTATTAACTGACACATTTTGAACCACTAGGAAATCATTAACAACTTTTTTTGTCCTACGGGATCATCGTAACGTAGCTGACGTTCACAAGACTTCATAACACACATATCTGAAGCATTTAACGTATTATCGGCCGAGAGGAAATGACCGACCTAAACCTGCTACTGGATCCCGGGTTAATACGCCTGGAAAGCACTGAATCACACTCTATAACTTGATTATCTTTATTCCATATACTTCTCTATATTTTTTAAATCTCAATGATTTTATTTTTTCCCAAAATCTTCTGTTACCTGGTCTATATATCCAATTTACCTCTTGTTCGATTTTTTTGAAACTTTTTTCATTTACTTTCCTGTACATTATTTGTGTAATTGATTTGTTTATACTTCAATAACACCCATATTAAAATTGCTCACTCAATCTTTTTAAAAATATATACCTTCTTGTCCTTGATTATTATGGCCGCCGCGCCGTTGACTCTTCAAGTGAAAAATTCCCGTTATCCGATTGCATAAATATGAAAATGTTGAAAATATATTCACGGAAGGCATAACTAGAAAGACGTTACGTGTAACTTAGTCCGAGGAGTTTATTAACGAAGGTGCCGCGACGTAAACGTGTATGGAATGCCTGAATATCCGACACTCGTAACAATAATATGAATACTCATATATATAATCAAACATTCTTGGTGTACACTTTATTGAGGAGTTGGGTAATTGGCATTCTCGAAACTTGCTGCAGTCTCGATCGACCGACGTGGATTGTACTCGTTGTTATCTTAGACCGAACGGCGACTATTTGACAAATGCAAATCAGTTTTTGGAATTTACTCGGGTTGCAGATTTGAGAATTAAATATTTCAAGTTTATAGTCCAAGCAACAGGGAATTTTCATCTTTCATGGATGTATTTTGGTGGGAAACTAGCGATCTCTATGCTCTTATAAGTTTCCCAAAAAATGGACATTAATAAAAAGGATAATAATTTTTGGAGTATTGCTTTTTCAATAAATTAATTGTAAAAAATCTGATGCTGTATATGTGATACGATTAAAAAAAGAAGCAAATAAATGTATATCTTGATTTATCAATAAAATACATGACTACAAACGGCTCGATAGTAGCGGAATGGTAGGAAGAGATGCAGGGGACGTAACTCCCCTATTGTCCTAGAAGTAATAAAGTACATGGTGGTTCTCTAATATTCGTAAGCACTAAAACTTTGTTTAAAAGTGGTGTCATAGACTGTAGTAAATTCAGTGAAGAAAATATCTATGAATGTTGTGCAATCTATACTACATATGAAAAAAGTACATTCTTCATTATTAATGTTTATAGAACGCCAGATAGCAACCTGGATACATTTCTTGAAAAATGCTTTTCCTTGCTAACCAAACATAGTAATCGTTTTGACAAAATATGCATTTGTGGTGATTTCAATATAGATTACTTAACGCCAAACAATGACAAAAATCTACTAGACGATCTATTTGACGAATATGGTTTAAAACTTGGCCTCTCAAATGTACCTACACGTGTAATCGACTTCTTCTTCTTACAGTGCCATATCCGTGATCGGACGTAGACGACCTCTCACTAATCTACTATAAAAATAAAATAACCAAAACTAAAATTGACTATATTGCTACGAATGCGAAGTATAAAAATTACACTTGTCAAATTGTTCAACCAAATATGGATGATCATCTAGCGATAATTATGCGTATAACGCTAAAGGAAGATGCTACTCCTAGTGTTAACATTAGTCACGCCCGAAATCTTAACCTTTCAAATCTTAATATGACAAAGCAAGAGTTATTGAGGTTGGGTTTCAATGATGTATACAATAAAAATTATGTCAATGATGCATTCAAGGAATTCATGGAAACACTACAATATGCTATAGACCTAAGTTGGTTAAATAAACTTAAAATAATAGATAATTCTAGAATGTCTAAAATCTGTTATATGCAACTTTTACAATTAGCTACGGAGAACGCTAAATATAATTGGGTCACTCAAGTTAAAGAATGGTTTACCTTTGCAGAGTGTGAACATTTATGGACAAACTATTTAAATACATATTCAGATAAATTAGATGGGGTTATTCTAGAAAATTTTGAAAAAAGACTACGAAATTGATATGTATAGGAAGGTTACCTCTAGTTATTCTCTGATATACTCTCAACTATTAATTGGTGAAACCGGGAGAAATTATTTGCGAATACCCGCATCTGTATACATAATGAGAATTGTCGCACAAATCAGAACTTCCAGTAAAAAGATACTGAAATTTTCCTTTAAAGGAAACTTCTATATAATTGATTGTGGGGAAATCTGTTCCGTTTGTAATATGCATACACCAGAGTCGTTGGAGCATATTCTCTTCAAATGCCCCATTTACAGCCCTCTTAGACAAAATAGATTTTTTAATAGTGTGTATAATGTTGATGATCTGGTACATTATTTGAATGTCATTAATGATAATCTCTCTGAGCTCTCTATGCTGGCCCATAGTGTTATTAGTATCTTTAAATTAAGAGCTTTCGCATGCGGAGAATAAATAATAACACTATAATATGTATATACAATATAATAATAGCAATTAAAAACAAATATATATGTTCTAACTCAAATAACTGAAAATGCCGTATGGATCATTGTAATAAATGTAATGTATGTACCGAACCCTTGTGAAAAGATGTATCTTATGCACAATAAAATTTATCTATCTATCTATATATCTATCTATCTATATATCTGTAGACCTGAATTGCCAAACAATAAGGAAAAAAAACAACAGGTTAGAAGACAAAAGACACCACTGGCAAGATGCAGAAATTCATAATAAAGGTAAGCAACTGAAACACATTTATTCTGCCGCTAAAAACATAGCCTAGAAAGACGCATGGGATTATTATCGATACTGTAAAAAAGAGTATAACCGCTCAATTCAAAATAAAAAAAGGAGTTTAATCAAAATATGATCAGGGACAGTAATAACAAGCAAAAAACCATGTGGAATATTGATAATAATACAATAGGTAGAAAACAAAAACTAAAAGATATACAGCTAAACGTAAACAACAAAAAGATTACGGACAATAAAGAACTTTCACAATGCTTTGCAACAAATTTTAATGAGAAAAACAAAGAGCTACAAAATATGTTCGATATAAAAAAACAATGACTGTACATGCTCATCAAAGTGGTCTAAAAATAGTTTCGCTTATTTTCCAACTACAGCAATGGAAATCGTAAATGTCATTAGCAATATAAAAAACAATAACTCGGTGGGTAATGATCAAATAAATATAAAAGTGCTAAAACATACAAAAGACATAATTTCTGAGCCCCTGGCTTACCTAATCAATCTAACTTTCATAACAGGAATCTTTCCTAATGACCTAAAATTAAGTAAAGTGATTCCTATTTATAAAAAACTGGATGCTAATTGTGATGATAACTATAGACCAATTTCACTGTTATGACATCTCAAAAATATTTTAGCGTATATATCACAGTAGACTCACACATTTCCTAGAAAAATTCAGCATTCTGTCCCCCAATAAACATGGTTTTCGTTCAGGAAGATCGACAGAAGGAGCAGTAATTGAATTATGGATAGTGTGTACAAGAATCTAGACAAGGGTCAGGCGGTTGCGGGAGTATTCTTTGACCTCACGAAAGCATTTGATAGCCTTAATATTAAATTTCTTAAAGATAAATTATACGCTGTTGGTATAAGAGGTCCTATGCTTGACTTACTAGGGTCATATTTATTTGAGTGAAGGTTTTATGTTCAGATAAAAGACGAGAAATCTGATATAGTAGATACTGATATGGGCGTTCCACAGGGATCTGTGCTGGGGCCAATTCTGTTTCTTATCTTTATTAATGATCTACCCGAAAGTATTAACGATACATTAATAATGTATGCAGACGATTCCTCGGTGGTGGTTACTGCACAGACTCCTGAGGAATTGTCTCAAAAAACAAAACGCGTCGTCAACATGTTCCAGAACTGGTGTAATCAAAATTCGATTAAATTAAATCTTGAAAAGACAACATATATGCACTTTAGATGCAGGAGACATATTTCACGCATCGCCATGACTGATATCACCTGTGTAACTGAATTTAAATTTCTGGATGTTCATTTGGATGAGGTTGTGAGCTGGGACAAACAAATAGAGCATATCAGTAAGAAACTCAACTCAGATTTTTATGTCATTGTACAACTGAAGGAAAACATCGAATTTGAATACACTTATTAGTGTGTACTATTCTTTAGTGTATAGTCATCTTACATATAATGTCTGTCTATGGGTAACGCTGTTAGCTCGGAGAAATTATTTATCAAACAGAAAAGAATAATGAGACTTATCTTTAATATTCCACATGGTAACACGTGTAGACATGTCTTTAAACAGAATAATATCCTAACTCTACCATCTATTCTAATATACAAAACTCTCCTCTATGCTAAAAACAACTCTCTAAGGCTTCACACACACATTCTGATTATCATACATATTTTACCAGGAATGCTCATGATTTTGATATCATTAGACACAATCTATTTAAAAAAAAAGAATCTATTATTATTGATGCAAGGGGCTTATTATAATCTAAACGAGTACTATGAATCTAGCTTGTTATAACGGCATAGCATGTTCACTCCAAATTGTATATCGGGATTCATTTACTCAAATTATCAGCCCATAGTATTTTACCTTATGTGTAAATGTTATTCAGTTTATTTATGTGTAAATCTTAATATGTAAATGCGAATGTGATACTGTATATATTTATGTATAAACCTTAATTTTAAATTTCTTAGCTTATGCTGCATACTCGATTAACATTTAAAATTAAAACTGACGTGTATATCCATCTGCGGATGGCTGCTGTATGCTAATACGAATAAAAATTATTATTATTATTATGTCCCTCTACGACTATCACTTCAATGTTATACCCTGTATACTCATAATCAAAATTTCTTAAAAGTGACATAATCCATATTAAAACAATAATTAATATTATTGACATAGAAATTTGTTGATGTTGACAAATACGAAATGGGTCGGCATTCGTCGTAACAAATGACAAAAATTGTAGCAAAACATAACAATCCAGGAAAATACAATAGTATATTGTGTAACAAGTGTTGTAAGGAAACTTAAGTAGATAAATTGCTGGTTACAATATGAATCCAAAGTTGCTTGCTTTGGGCGGGTTTCCCTGCATAATTTTGAGCAGGTCAAAATTAATAGTTCTCGAAGTCACTCTAGTTAAACAGCTATAGACTGTATATATTTTACCTTGAAGAAATATCAGAGGTCTGGGAAAAACCACTGATTAGGAATAAGGAAAAGGTAAGAAAATACACGCTTCCTGTTATACCTTATATTAAGAAGTTTTCAAGCATCGGAAAAGGTATACAAAACCAGACACGTGATTTTGCGTTCATCTGTCGTACTTAGCAGCCAGTGATAAATAAAAATACTAAACTGGACAGTTTCGTGTTCAGAGGTGCAGAAAGAATACATACAAGGTAAATTTTCTAATCTAAGAGTCTCTTAGATCCAAACCAATTAGAAGTATAAATTAACAAAATAATGGAAAATAAGCTTGGTAGAGCATGTGGCAACCCTGGTGGTGCCAGGAGCCTTAATACGGCAGATAAAGTTGATAGAAATATTCACAAATAATGAATGTTATTAAAAATGCGTTGACTTACAACCTTGCACAACACTGCCGTCGCTATCAAGTTATACAAAAAAATTATACTACATATTTACAAAAGGGTATCGATAATCGATGCAACGACACTCGCATCGATGTTGAAGGAAACTTTATTTGGGAGCGACCGCTCAGTGCTAGATCAACTTGACGTCTAAGAGACTACGACCCAGCATAAATACATTACAATTACACATTATAGAAAAAAGTGATGGGCTTTGCCGGTGTTTGGAAGGGTAACACAAATTGTTAAAAAGCAGGGGCGTATTACGCTCTAGTGAAATCAGAAGCGTATTACGCTTTTGAAAAGAACCACTCTGCTTAAACGGTTGTTTGTTTGAACAGGTGTCGAAAATGAAAAAGATTTGACACGAGTTTGCAAAATTGAGCCACGAGCTGTGGGCGAGTAGCTTAAGCAAACGAGTGTGAAATCGAATTTTTAACACATGTTGTAAACGATATTTTTCCGAGGACCACAAAAAACGCAGAGTTAGTATTTATTTTTTGAATTAAAGTCTATGGTAAGATTACTACAATTTTAAAAATAAACTGGTGCTTCGAGACCATTTTATACTCTTTAGTTGATACGAAGTTTTGAATTTTATACGTATCAGAAAATTCAATAATTTTCTCCATTCGATCTTTCAGTTACAGTTCAAAAGTCAAACTTAAAATGTCATTCGGCAAAGCTCTCTAATTGCAAAATAATTAAGCCATTGTGCGGAAAGGTAGACATCGATAATCATCGACCTATGTGCAAAATAACAACACACAGCTGACGACCAATCAGATTTCTCAATTTTTTCATTTCATACGGGTATGCCCTTCGTTCGTCTTCGTGTTCAAATTTTATGTCTTCACTTTGATAAAACTCTATAAAATGTGCCATATTTTATAGTGGTCGTCGGAAAATAGTTATTCATTACACGCGAAGCGGAGGAAGACAAAAGATGGGATTTTCGATATTTTTAAAGTTAGTTTTGTATTTTTCAGTGAGAAAACATGGAAAAAGGGGGTTTAAGGAAAAAAGCCTGTATGTACGTCGTCGTCGTCGGCCACTTAGTAATTATGTCTTGTTAGTACGATACAGTTTCTGGAGTGCACAAAGTCACCAATTTTATGATTGGGTATTGTCTCATAGATAAACCCTATTTATTTTCAGCTCACCAAAGCCCATATATCCAGAAATTCTACATTTTTGGAGAAATTTCGGTTTGTTAGCACGATACAGCCTCCGGGGTGTGTACAGTTTTATTATTGGATGTTGTTTAGGGCATCTCACAGATGAACCCTATTGATTTTCAGCTCACCAGAGCCAGTACAATGGGTCCCATAAATCCAAATACTCTACATTCTTTGTCATAATTGGAGAAATTTTGGTTTGTTAGCACGATACAGCCTGCGGAATGTACATTAGTGACCAATTTTATTATTGGATATTGTTCAGGGTATCTCACGTATGAACCCTATTGAATTTCAGCATTCCACGGCCAGCCAGCTCCTATAAATCTAGATATACCACATTTTTGGAGATATTTAGGTTTGTTAACACGATACAGCCTCCGGAGTGTATACAAGTGACCAATTTTATGATTGAATATTGTTCAAGGTATCTCACAGATGAACCCTATTGATTTTCACCTCACCAGAGCCCGTACAATGGGTCCCATAAATCCAGATATTCTACATTTTTTTTAATTTTTGGGGAAATTTTGGTTTGTTAGCACGATACAGCCTGCGGAGTGTACATTAGTGACCAACTTTATGATTGGATATTACTCAGAGCATCTCACATATGAACCCTATGGATTTTCAACGTACCAGGGCCGGTACACCAGCTCCTATAAATTCAGATATACCTCATTTATGTAGATATTTAGGTTTGTTAGCACGATACAGCCTCCGGAGTATATACAAGTAACCGATTTATGATTGGAAATTATTCAGGGCGTCTCAAAGATGAACCCTATTGTTCTTCAGCTCACCAGAGCCAGTACAATGGGTCCCATAAATCCAGATATTCTACATTTTTGGAGAAATTTCGGTTCATTAGGACGATATAGCCTCCGGAGTATATACTAATGACCAATTCTATGATTCGATATTGTTCGGAGCCTACCTCAAATGAACAATATATTAAAATCAGAAAATTGTTGATTTGAAATTTGAAGTTTCAAACTAGTAGGTAGTTGTACTTAGCGACAATTAGACCTGTGTTGCTGAGGAAAACTTTAAAGTAATCAAGTATCTGTCAATTTAAATCTGTGATTTGATTTAAAAATTGCAAACTTAGTGGTTATTTAGTAGTTATTTTGAATAATATGAAGTTAAAAAATATCTAAATCCGAGTATTCTTTGACTCCAAGGGGTAGTAGAAGCAGTGAAAGTAAAGTCTCAAAAATTATTGCCAGCTAAATCTTAGAAAATTTACGAAACTTCGTATTCAAGATTTAAGGAGTAGAAGATGAAAAATGCATGCAGTTCTTTCTCGGAGACGCTGTTATGGCTTATTTTTCGGAACTGACACAACAACAAAAGCCATTAACTATGCGGTCGAATTATTCAGTGATTAAAAGTGTGTTACAATCCAGTAATAATGTAGGCATTTCAAATTTCAAGTTTTTCCGGCTGATTTGTCTCTGTCTACAGTACATTTAGTATAACAGGTCAAGTAATGTCTGACCAAAGTTCTTTGAAATTCAAGCAAAGGCATCTGCTGATGCACATTTGCCAGTTGGCATAACCTCCAAGCGTTTATAAAATTGGTGAACAGGAACCACCGCCACTTTTTTCCTCTTACATTAATTCTGTAACTGTTCAGTTGTTGATCATGTAGATCCGCCCATCTTTTTGTAACTTGTGAATAAAGCAAGTTTTGATATGACTACTTTGCTCTTAGCCGCGGTCGATCAGCGTTTTCCCTTACCAGTGGGTTCTCTGGTGTCAAAATTGGTCGCTATAGTTACAATATTGTAGTCTTTCTATCGTACGAATAAAAGGCCGCGTGTTTGTTCATACTGGTGCTCGAAGTATGCTTTCTCTTTTTTGCAGTAACTTTTTGTTGGTGAGGGAGCACTGCTTTGTTCTATTATCTCGTATAGCTCCAGTAGCTCGAATACCTTTTTCTTTTAACACTACTAACAGATCGTACCTCGTGAAAAAGTTATCGAACCCCAATCTGTGATCTGATGGCGAAGCGTTATTTTCTACCATGTTGAAGACCACTCTGGATCCCAGCGATGCTGTTTTCATTTTTTGGTTTTCTGGTTGAACATTTTTGGTTCCCCAATAGGTAAATTATGCATTAAAAAATACTGAGATGATAGAAGTCTTTTAGCAGAAACCTGAACATGTCTTTCGAATCGCCTCCACATGTTCCTTCTCCGATAATCTAAACTAAATTCATAATTAGTTATAAAAAACTGTAGCCCAACATTTAAATTTTATCTTTGATATTGTTGCATACATACAATGTTGCGGGTAGCTATCGATTAAATAGATTTGCTTCGTTTTCTAACCGTGTCTCCTCAAATGGTTGGTTACCTTATTAGTCTGAAACCATTTCAGATGGCTATTACTGTAGGTTAACTTCCAACAATAGACCAATTTCCTTGATACTTTGACTATGCTCACCGGTTACTTCAGTTGCTTGAGAAGATTGCCATAATTTAAACGTTTTAGTCAAACTTGTAAAATTGTTCATATTACCTTTACAATTATAGATTTTGACACTCTTAGGGTAGCATTTACATTTCCCAAATTACGAACAGACTTATCAATATTGTTTCATTTGTTTCAGGTGAAGCTGAAGATTGGCACATCGATACGGCGGAAAATGCTACTTCTACCAATCCACCCTCGAAATCACCGTCATCTAAAACTTCAACCACTGAGGAAACAATCGAAGAGAATGCAATAAAACATGAACCGGAGGAAAAAACTCCTCGGATTCGCTTAAAAGCAAATTTAGCGACAGATCCCGCTCTACAAACTCAGCCATTAACTCTAACAAATTCAAAAATAGATTCTGAATTCTCCAGTGGTTATCTGACGGTACTTCAACCGGCAATTCAAAGTGCTTTGGCGACAGGAAGATTTTTTCTTCCGAATATCATACCGGAAGCTCAAGCTGAAGAATCTAGACCGCCTGCTGTTCCCATATTCCAATGTTCCCCTTGTGGGATAAGATTCTCTTCTTTAAGCACTCTAGAAGCACACCAAACTTACTACTGTTCTCATCGAACTAAAAATGTAACAGACGAAGATTCAAAATCAGTTACCGATCCAAACGGAAACCAATCAGATGCTGATACATCTGAACCGCCTACTAAAAACATCCGTACCGGAAAACAATACACATGTACTCATTGTTCATATAGTGCTGATAAAAAAGTTAGTTTGAACCGACATATGAGAATGCACACAGTATCTCCTAGTCCTAGTCCTTTAAGTATCGTAACTACGCCAAACGGAGAAAGTAGCGGTGGTAGTAATACGGATAGATACTGCGCAGAATGTGACATAAAATTTAGCTCTCAAAAAACATATCGTGCCCACAAAATGCATTACTGCAATTCCAGGCATACTATTAAACCTTCGACAACTACTACGACAATAACAAAGGCATCTTCTAGTACTTCAGGATCGTCGCCTACGTCACCCGTTGATTCTAGACCGTGTAGATCACCGGCATCCCCATCTTCGCAAACAGCTTCACAACAACCATTTTTAGCTTTACCTACAAACCCCATTATAATTGTGCCATACTCTCTATTTAGAAGCGCTAGTGTATTTCCCGCTTTGTCTGTACCATCAGGGCTACCAAATCCAGATACTCCTTGTTTTCTTCTTCCAAACGGTACTCTCCAACCTATGACAAGCGCTTTAGCTAACCAGCAGCAATCAGCTGATACTAAATCCAAAGATCCTCCCGTTAGAGAACTTTCTTCTTCAACTCCATTAGATTTAAGTATCCGAAAATCTCCGGATAATAATGATCTGATCGTAGAATTTAGTGAGGAACATGGAAGAATCACCCCGATTCAATCTGTCAGTCCAGAAAAAAGTAAATCGATACATTCTTCACAAAACTCACCTCCAACAACACCAGTATCTCGTTGTGACTCTTCCCCTTCGCCTAAAGTTAAAGATGATGCTTCCAGAAGTGGTAGTCCGAAGAGATTAAGATCTGTATTGAAACCAACACAAGAAAAATCCAGAACAAGTCCTGAAATGAACAACTTTCAGCCGTTCGAAGGCAATCCTTCTTTGCATCCATTGTTGATGAGAGGATCCCTACAGCTAGTCGCTCCTGACGTACAAATGAGACTAGAACCTCCAGTCATGCCTCAAGTTTTGGTGAAACAAGGTGTGTCAAAGTGTAAAGACTGTAATATAGTGTTTTGTAAACTCGAAAATTATGTGGTACATAAAAAACATTACTGCTCCGCTCGAAATCAAGACGAAAACTCTTCAAAGTTTTCCGGTAGTCCTCCGGTTAGTCCCGGAAGCTTGGAGGCCACAAGCCCAGCAGGACAATATCAGCAGTTGATTTGTTTGGCGTGCGGAATCAAATTCACGTCGTTAGATAATCTCAATGCTCATCAAGCATATTATTGTCTTAAAAGGGGAGAAGCGGAAGTCCGTAAATGTGGAAAGTGTAAGGGATTAGCGGAACCGGGCCATCAGTGTATTCCTCACGGTGTTAATTTATCGGGGTGGAAATGTCCCTGTTGCGACGTCATCAGTCCTACAGCAAGTGCAGCTCAAAGGCATATGGAATCTCATACCGGAGTAAAGGCTTACAGATGTACTATATGTCGGTATAAAGGAAATACTTTGAGGGGAATGAGGACGCATATTCGGATGCATTTTGATAAAAGATCTTCTGACTTACAGGTAAGGATGATATTCATATGTATTATACAAATTATTTGAGAGGAATAATGTCTAAATATTATTGTTTGTTGGTTGAAGAACCACGTGAGAAAAATATATGTAAAATTTAGGTACCAACATATATGTTTTAAAATATTATCAAACCAAACACTGACTGGTTTTCGGAGGTTTCAAATACATACAGTGACGAACATTGCATTAAATCTTTCTAGAAAAACGTGACGTGGTCGGCTTAATTATTGATACACACATCTCTAATAGCTCGCAATTGCAAGGAGAAATGCGTAATCTGTGGATAATGGTTTCGACCTATGGGTCTAATCAGCACAGCCCAACTGAATACGACACTGTTCGCGACTGCTATTTGGTTCGTATAAGTATATACGTACCAGCAGTAGGTAACATCTCCACTTGTAATTGCGAACTAAAAGCTCAGGTTTTCTGCCAGCCGAAAAGCGGTCAGTTTGTTTGTTTGGCATTATTTTCAAACATATAACTGGAAATATTTTAACTTTTGAATCTTCAGCTCAATATATCAAGATTGAACCTAAATCATTTAGATAAAATGTGGTGCCTTGCCGAGTTTTATTTAAAAAATTAAAAATTATTTGTGCCCAGTCTTTAAAACTATTTGACATATCCTTGTCATACTTGGCGGGAAGTATAGGTACTGTACACCATACTAAATTGCTGTAATGTTTTTCTTATTTATTTAAACGGTAAATGGGTGGGATAAATTTTAAACACACGGTATGGCTACTTACTAATTTATTTAAACACTAACTCACTAACACTTAATTTATATATACTTAACTAATCACTTAAATTTAATTTATATGCACACAAACTTGATTATTAATTTATATTAACACTTTACTGTTCGGTATTTCAGGTTTATTCTTGTTTATTTCCTGATATCACTTTATCAACTAAACTTAACTCTTCCTGATCGGTCCCTTATATATTAAAGCCTTTTTTACTAGAAAATTCCGGACTGCGGCTTACACAAAAACAATTGGCTCCGGCATTTTCTAGATAAGTCTGGTCACAAAAACAATGTTTAGATAAGATAGTCACAATCGTAAAAAGTTATAAAAAAAACCTGCGTATCCGCCATAATTTTAACTTTCATACCTGGCTTAGACAGAGTCGGGTTTAGGGACTATACCAGTGTGCTGTTTCGTAACATTACCTCCTCCTTAAATGTGTAGCCGAGACTGGATGTTTGAAGCGGCAACTGGCCCCATTTCTACACTTTCCGATCTTATGGAAATAGCAGGGCACCGTCTTCATCGGATACTGATAACGGGGGTTGTAGCTGCAAATTAATATCTGGACACCGGTATCTTGAAAGATTATCTCTACCATGTTCCTGATGATTCGCCAATCCAGCTGGTTACTCGCTATCTTAGGCATAGCCAGTTTCTTCACGCTGGATTCCAACAAATGGCCTTGTAGGTTCAGAAGTGCTTCCCACACATCGCGGTAGGTAGATCGATCTTGAAATTCATTTTTAGTTACCACGTAGAAGACGTACCGCGAATTATGTTTCAGTTTCAGTGTCTTGCCAGGAGATGGAATTTGGTCTTGAAGTTTTTCTAATTGCCCGAACTTCTTTCGAAAGACTGATGCCAACCCTCGTGCGTTCTTGAGACGGGCGGGGATGTTGTATGGCAGTGAATAATCTTCCGGAAGAGTGAACAAATCTTGTCGTTGTTCTGAAGTAACTCCATATCTAGCTTTTCCGGTACCTCCATACGCGCCCATAAATTCATCGAAGGTAGAGTCAGATACATCTCGAATATAGTTTACTTCTTTGTCTAGGTCATGGTCTCCTTCGAATGGCGCTAGTCGGTTTAGGTGAACTACTTTTGGTTTTCCGTTGGGGATCTTGCTTATGCGATATATAACATCATTGATCCTTTTCTTGATTAAGTATGGACCTTCCCAGGATTTTTGTTATTTTGGAGAAAATCCTTTTCTCCTCGTCGGGTTGTGCAACCATACTTTGCTCCCTTCTTTAAAACCGCCTTGTGTGGCCTGCGTGTCGTACCGACTTTTCATTCTGTCGCTGGCAACTTGAAAATTTGTTCGAACTAATCCATGAATATCGTCCAGCCTTCTTCTCAATTGGATCACGTAGTCTTCGCCTGCTAGATCTTCTCCAGGCCGACAGCAAAATTCCAGGTCACAACGAAGCCTCATTTCACGTCCAAAAAGGATTTTCGCAGGTGTTTCACCCGTTGACTCATTGATGGCAGATCGATAAGCCAATGCGAGTAGGGAAAGATACTGGTCCCAATCTCTCTGATGGCTGGAAACCACTTTGGACAGGTGTTTTCCAATAGTCCTGTTCCTTCTCTCGACCATTCCATCTGACTATGGATGTAATGCTGTTGTCCTGGTCTTTTTCATTCCCAGCCTGTCGCAAATCTCCTGGAATAGATGGCTTTCAAAATTTCTTCCCTGGTCACTGTGGACTTCCAAGGGCACTCCATATCGGCTGATAAATTCCTTCACCAATATATCCGCGACAGTTGTGCCCTATTGGTTCGGGATAGCGTAAATTTCCACCCACGTTGTGAAATAATCCATTACAACAACCATTTTCGGTCGTCGGAAATGGTCCAGCGATATCTAAAGCAATCCTATCGAAAGGGCTTCCAACATTATACTGTTTCATAGGTGCCTTTCTCTTGCGATGTGGTACATTACTCGTAGCACAAGTCGTACATTTCCTACGCCAGTCCTTCACATCATCGGAGCTGTTCATCCAATAAAACCTCTCACGGATTCGCTGGAGGGTTTTCTTCACTCCCAGATGACCTCCCGATGGACTGTCGTGTAACTTATTTAGTACCTCAGCTACTCTTGTTCTCGGGATAAGTAGCTGTCTCCTCATCTCGGAACCATCATCGTTTTTAAGGACTCTTTTCAACAGCCCTTCCTCCAGGACAAGGGAGTCCCACTGAGCCCAATACGCCTTGAGTTTCGGTGAAAATATTGACACTTCTTGCCAGGTAGGTCGCCGATTTTCTTCCTTCCATTGCCGGATCATCTTCAGGTGAGGATCAATCTCCTGATCTTCTCTGATCCTGGTGGGTGACCACTCCTCGTTGACTACAGTAGTTCTTGAAACTGCAGCTTCCCTAGATTCCGCTTTGTTGCAGTGGGACCAGTCTGTTGGGCACGGCCGTCTGGACAGGGAGTCGACATTTCGGTGACACACCAGCTCGATGTTCGATGTTGAAATCGTACTGTTGAAGTCGTTCAATCCATCTAGCGATCTGGCCCTCGGGATTCTTGAACTGCATCAACCACTTGAGTGCTGCATGATCAGTCCGGATTAAAAACTTCCTACCATAGAGATACTGGTAAAAGTGTTCCACGGACTTCACTACCGCCAAAAATTCTCTTCTTGTGACGCAGTAGCTTCGTTCTGGTTTGGAGAGGACTTCACTGAAATATCCCAGCACTCTTCTTTCTTGCCCTCCTTGGATCTGTGAGAGCACACCACCAATTCCTACGTTGCTTGCGTCAGTGTCAAGAATAAAGTCTCCCTCTGGTAATGAATATCCTAATATCGGCGCCGAGGTTAAATGCCTCTTCAAGGTTTCAAAAGCCGTTTGACAGTCTTCGTCCCATTGGAAATCTCTTGCTTCTTCTGTAAGTCGAGTTAGAGGCTTGGCAATATCTCCAAATCTTCTATAATACGTACAAATTCCAAGGAAACTCCTAATTTAATGTTTGTCGCTTGGTTACGGCCATTGCTGAATGGAAGCAATTTTCTCTGGATCCACCGCCACTCCTTCATTGCTCACTATATGACCTAGATAGTTGACTCGGTTTTGGAACAGCTGACATTTCTTCGGGTTTAACATTAGCTGGGCAGCTTGGAGTCGTTTGAATACGTCTTCCAAATATTTCAATTGTTCGTCCAAATAGACCAGGCATGTTTTCCGAGACAACCCTCTCAAGACATTTTCCATGAGTCTCTCAAATGTCGCAAGCTCATTACAGAGCCCAAATGGCATGACGTTGAATTTCCATAATCCAGATCCGGTAGTAAAAGTAGTCTTCCCTTTGTCTTCTGGGGCCATTTCAACTTGCCGATAACCAGACTTTAGGTCCAAGGTGGAAAACAGTTTGCTGCCGGCCAAAGTATCTAGCGTATCGTCAATTCGAGGAAGAGTATAGCTGCCTTTCTTTGTCACTTTGTTAAGCTGGCGATAATCCACGCAGAATCTCGTAGTTCCATACTTTTTCTTGACGAGCACTACTGGAGACACCCATGGACTAGTAGATGGTTCTATTACTTTTTCTTCTGCCATCTCTCGAATTACTCTTTCAGCTTCCTCTCTCTTCGCTTGTGGAAGTCTTCGAGCTGATTGCCTAATTGGCTTAGCATTACCAGTATCGATTTTGTGTTTGACGGCTGATGTTCTACCAGTCTTTCCTCCTTTTGGTACGAATAAGTCTCGATACTGCAAAAGAAATTCTCTCATTCTCTTTTTTTCAGCTCGATCCAAAGATTGACCAGCTACTGATAACATTTGTTCGAATCTGGCATTAGAATTGTCAGTGGTCGTTGTTTGACGAACTATAGACGTGACTGGTACGGTATTAAACTGACGAACTGGTCAAATCTGTCTTCGTCACCTTCTTCTTGAATGGTCCTAATTTTGTTATACCCCGAAGCCTTCGTGGCTGCTTCATATTCAACAGCAGCTGTCAATGCGTCGACTATCAGTATGAGAGGGTCTTTGGAACGATCATGGGTCGGTGCTGCCCTCTCGTAGCCGACCCGTTCTAGTTTTCCTGTGACTGGGGCTCTTGGTTTGCAGGAGTCTTGGGGGCGCTTACATGAACTACGTACATGCCCTAGCTCGCCACAATTCCAGCATCTGATCTTTCTTGGCTTCTTGTCCATCATACTTTTTATTGAACTGACGAACTGGTCAAATTTGTCTTCGTCACCTTCTTCTTGGGTGGTCCTAATTTTGTTATATCCTGAAGCCTTCGTTGCTGCTTCATATTCAAGGGCAGCTGTCAATGCGTCGACTAATGTTTTAGGATGGGCTAAACGAAGCGTCCTCTGCATATCGGGGTCACGTAAGCCATTAATAAAGGCCTGGATGCCTAGACATTCCATCATGTTCTCTGGTGCTGATGGATAAGCAAATCAAACTAGTCGGGCAATGTCCACTTCATATTCTTGAAGTGGTTCATCACGTTTCTACCTTCGGTTCTCCAGCTGAGATTGGTACAAATGTTCTAGATGTTCATGACTATATCGCGTGTCCAACCTCTTCTTCAGCTGATCGAAGTCATCCGTTTCTTCCAAAGATATAGTCTGAAGTACATCTAAGGCATCTCCGCGAATCGCGATGGTTAAGTTCACTGCCTCCTCCTTATCGGACCAATTATTCACTCTAGCGGCTGCTTCAAACTGTTTAACATAATTGGTCCACGACATTTTTCCATCGAACTTTGGGGCCTTGACTCGGGCAAAACTACCAATATCTTCTAACTTAAGGACTGTTTCTGGCTTGCAAAGTTTTGTTTGCTCGGTCTTCTTTTCTTCCGCTGGCTTGTCTTGAGTTCTTGAATCTGTCATCTTTCTTTCTAACTCCTTGATTTTCTGGTCCATCTGGTTTTCCATCATTGAGATGTTCTTCTCAATATCCGATTTTAGTGACGAAATTTTATTTTCGACGTCAGCGGCAATGTCGTTTTCCATTGATAAGAAATATCGTTCTTCATGGCTGAAATCTTCTCGTCCATACTAGTAGACATCTTGTCCATGTTAGGAGAAATATCGGTTTTGATATTAGTTGAAATCTTCTCTTCCATAGCAGAAATGTCGTTCTTCATATAAGAAATTGACGAGATTAAGGTAGAAGTGTCGTCCTTGGATAAGAATGTTTCTGGATCAAAGCCGTCATTTTCCAGTACCACTTTAAGTCTTTCTACTAATTCACTTTTCTTACCGGACGTTTCCAACTCACGATTTTCCAATTCTGCCTTTAGCTCTCTCACTTTCAGCTCACTTAGTCTCTTAGCCATTTTTACGTAGCAATTTATTTATATTATCCCACTTCTGACACCAATGTAATATTTTTTTTATTTATTTAAACGGTAAATGGGTGGGATAAATTTTAAACACACGGTATGGCTACTTACTAATTTATTTAAACACTAACTCACTAACACTTTAATTATATATACTTGACTAATCACTTAAATTTAATTGATATGCAAACAAACTTTACTGTTCGGTATTTCAGGTGTATTCTTGTTTATTTCTCGAGATCACTTTATCAACTAATCTTAACTCTTTCTGATCGGTCCCTTATATATTAAAGCCTTTTTTACTAGAAAATTCCGGAGTGCGGCTTACACAAAAACAATTGGCTCTGTGGCATTTTCCAGATAAGTCTGGTCACAAAAACAATGTTTAGATAAGATAGTCACAATCGTAAAAAGTTATAAAAAAAACCTGCTTATCCGCCATAATTTTAATTTTCATACCTGGCTTAGACAGAGTCGGGTTTAGGGACTATACCAGTGTGCTGTTTCGTAACATTACGTTAAATAAACGTTTCTGGCTGCAACCAGGGTCAAGTGACAGTAAGGAACCACGTTTCAGCTAAGTGATTATGGTTAAATATCAATATTTTGAGCTCAAGTTAAAACAGTTGAAATCTTTCTAAATATTAATGAAACACCGTGTAGAGGCGATAGTAGAATTCATCCATCTACAATGTTTAGCAACTCCTGGAAGTTTATAAAATTTCATTTTACAGAAAAAGATCTAGTTTAGTTTAAAACCGTTCGATTAGGAAACAACAAGTTAAAACTAAATAAAACAAAACAATTTGTATGAATATTAAATTAAAAATAGAACAAAATAAACATGAAATATTGAAATGGTATTTAATTTTAGCAGTATCTTTCATTATCTTCGTGCATATTCTAGGCATTCTATCAATTAATTTCTTAAAATAAATTTTACTTATCAGTTCGTTCCAAACAAGTTCAATATGGGAAAGGTCAAATTATTGGGGTGGTCATTATATGATATTTAGAATCCTTTCCAATTTTTTCTTGTTCAGAAGTTCTAGTACAACTCGGAAAAATTCTTCGCAACCAGAGCATTTAAATTCAGTCTGCTGGAAACAGGGAAATCTTGAAGAATATTCAAATAGCGTTACTTGTTAAGTTTATGAGTTACCATCACAATAAATCTGGTTTTATTATTACTAAACACCCCCATATCATGATATTACCACCACCTTGTTTGAGAAACACGTAAAAATCAGAAGAAGAATGTTCATACTGTTATAAAAGACATTAACGATATCTTCAGTTATAATACAAAGCGAACGTCAGAGTTGAACTTTTTAACATTTTTGTAATCAGTTGGTATTCTGTATTTTCCGATATAAAAAGTTCAAACAATGCGGAAAATTCAGGAAAATTTAATAGTGATTAGCCTGTGTTTTGCCATGTTCAGTCGTAAAGAAGAGCTGTATGAACCTAGAACCCGACTTCTCATTTTAAGCTCATACTCACTAAAAACGATGTAGGTAATTGTAGTACCATTTTTTTTTTGTAGTAGAAATTGTTATACCCAAAAATTCCAATTATCCATTAATCCATGACCACAACAGTAAAAAACGAAAACTACTTGATTACATCTAAAATCGTTTGTAGTATATTTTAAATTTTGTAGTAGGAATATTAGTCCACATGGTACTACGAAATTTTTTCCATACATTCACTGAAAACCGAAGTTTACAATTTTTTGGTTAGGACCACAAATTAACATGCTTTCATAAAAAATTCTATAATTACGAAACTATTGTAATAACGCCCGTTGCGACAAAGATTAGGTTATCCGATTTAGAAGGGAATCACTGTCCCCAGTGTGATAACCGACTATGTATTTTTGTTGGTTATCTTTTTGTGTCTTCTGTTTCCTTCTTTCGGTTCCACCACAACCTAAATACGATCGCCTGCCTCAATATTCCTTCCGTTGACTTACAGAGGTTAGTCTACGTTTGCAAAAAATTAAAAACACGTATAAAAAGCGTATCACCATTAATTGAATGATCGAGTAGGAGTCCAAGGTCTTCCGTGTTCTCCGTGAAATTCTGTAGCGTTTTTGATTATCGGGCCTCTCACGATTAAATTAAAAAATCACATGCATAAAAAAAAAACTAAATGAGGTCTGATTGAAACAAAAAAAAATGTACGAACTAGATCGGTTTGAGTTTCAAGTGTGTGTTCTCTGTGGTTGTAAATACAGCACACCAACTTGATAAAGTGATAAAGTAAGGTTAATTCATCCGAAACCGAATATATATACGCCTTAAACTCGGGATCTTCCAATTGAAGACACAAATGAGCGTTTGGTTTCCCTGCTGAAATCCGTTATTTTGTGTTTTCCCATGTTTCGATTAACATCTTTGCTCCCAAATTCCACATCCTTATTTGGCTATGCCGTGCTGAAGAGGCAAAATGAGCCAGAAACATGCATGTCCACGGTTACCACTCTATTTCAGTAGCCCTTTATTTTGCGTGAATTACCCATGAATCTCTTTGTTGTTGTTGTTAACATATCACGCGATATTCACATCTTCTTTATATACGTATCGTATATATATATATATATATA
This sequence comes from Galeruca laticollis, assembly GCA_963921935.1. Lineage (NCBI taxonomy): Eukaryota > Metazoa > Arthropoda > Insecta > Coleoptera > Chrysomelidae > Galeruca > Galeruca laticollis. The sequence goes on along the minus strand of OY998175.1, from coordinate 159,441,205 downwards.
TATATATATATATATATATATATTAAGATACGTAAAGCCCCTATAGAATTATACAAGTTGAACCTACTTGATAAGTTTCTATAAAATTACCCTATCTCTACGGAGGTGTTCAGTAATCTGGTATACGGATATATAAATATATATATATATATATATATATATATATATATATATATATACAAAACAACAAGATGTACGAATAGTGCGTGACATATGAACAACAAGCAACAAAGAGATTAGTGGTTATTGCACGCAAATAGAAAAAGGGGCTACTAAAAAGAGTGGTTACCGTAGACATGCGTGTTTCTGGCTCATTAGCCGTCCTCAGTACGGTACAACCAAGAAACGGTGTGAAACCTGGGAGCAAAGGTGTTGAATGAAACGTGAGAAAATATAACAGAATTCAACAAGATAGTCAAACGCAACATTTGTGTCAGTAATATTAGAAGATCTTGTTGTTGTTTCATTATTCTGGGTCGAAAGTTTCCGACGGGAGTATTATATGCGCATCCGTGTCTATGTTGGTTGTTGTCTCGAATATTCGAGATCTTCTAACATTACTGACACAAATGGTGCGTTTGACTATCCTGTTGAATTCTGTTATGTTTTGTCATGTTTCATTCAACACCTTTGCTCCCAGATTTCACACCCTTTCTTATGAGCCAGAAACATGCATGTCCACGGTTTCCACTCTTTTTGGTAGCCCCTTCTTCTATTTGCGTGCAATACCCACTAATCTGTTCTTTGTTATTGTTCATATGTCACGCACTATTCGTACATCTTTATATATATATATATATATATATATATATATATATATATATATATATATATATATATATATTCTTTGTTTTTCTTTAACCTTGTATATAATTTTATTCATTTTTCTTGGGCATCAGGTTTATCATAAATTCTTTATCAATTTATATTTTTATTAGACGTTTCGCTCTCTAATTCGGAGCATTTTCAAAAATTTTTACATTGATGTTAAACAATAAAATGAAAACGATTGAAAGATTAAAATTGAATATACACACAGAGACGACAAAAACTGGTAACTAATAAAATAATTTCAAAAACAATAAAATCGAAAATACCTGCCTTAGAAACAACTCTTTACAATATACCAGGGACATTCAACAAGTTGATGTTATTATTATAATAAATTATAATATATCTGGCTTAGATTTTTGATATCTTGTTTATCGTTTACTGCATTGTTCTCTTTTTTTATATGTATAATCTCTTTATTGTTAGTTTTTTGTAATTGGGATCTTGGTTTATTATTTTAGTATTATTAAAGTCAAATTTGTGTTTTTCATTTTTCTCATGTTTATGAAGCGCAGTGGAGGCGTTTTTTGTATAGTCAAATAGTCAAATCCAATCAACACAAACCAATACACGATCCCCTCTCACATACATCGCAATGCCATACACGAATCAACTATCAGAAAAACTAAATTATATATTATCTAAACATAACATAAAAGTTTGTCATAGGGCACAAAATACTCTATCACCATTGTTCTCCAAATTAAAAAGTCAAATAAATGCTTCAAAAAAATCTAACGTCATATATTCTATACCATGTTTAGATTGTCCCAACATCTTGAAAATAGACTTAATGGCCATAAATATACAAAAAACGCCTCCACTGCGCTTCATAAACATGGGAAAAATGAAAAACATGAACTTGACTTTAATAATACTAAAATAATAAACCAAGATTCAAATTACAAAAAACTAACAATAAAAGAAATGATACATATAAAAAAAGAGAACAAGGCAGTAAACGATAAACAAGATATCAAAAATCTAAGCCAGATATATTATAATTTATTATAATAATAACATCAACTTGTTGAATGTCCCTGGTATATTGTAAAGAGTTGTTTCTAAGGCAGGTATTTTCGATTTTATTGTTTTTGAAATTATTTTATTAGTTACCAGTTTTTGTCGTCTCTGTGTGTACATTCAATTTTAATCTTTCATTTTAATCTTTCAATCGTTTTCATTTTATTGTTTAACATTAATGTAAAAATTTTTGAAAATGCTCCGAATTAGAGAGCGAAACGTCAAATAAAAATATAAATTGATAAAGAATTTACGATTAACCTGATGCCCAAGAAAAATGAATAAAATTATATATATATATATATATATATATATATATATATATATATATATATATATATATATGAACAAATGAACTAAACTAGGTTCACGGGTTGAACCGCGTTCTAAATTTGAAATTTCTCGTCGTTTCGGCTTCCACTTTGAAGCCATCAGGTTATTCGTTCATTAATCTAGGAAGTGATCCGATTCCGTAGTCTCAATCTGCCTACTCTACGTAACGAATCACCCCCTTCGGCTAATTCCAAGGCCTCAATCTGCCTACTGCTTGGAATTTCAACGAAAAAGGACATAACAATAAAATAAATAAATAGAATAAAATAATAATAAAAATTGCTTACCAGTTAAATCACCGTAAAACACTAACACTTACTACTGGCTTGAAGTCGACTGACCGATAAGTTGTCTGGACCCTGTATTTATGGGGGACCTGTTGGCGGGTATTGTCTTTTTGGCGCGCGCGGTGCGTGTGCTGCTGGCGGGAGTAATAGTAGATATGGGACATTCGTTATCCTGCGATATTTTGGGAGGGTAATTGTTATTCTTAGCGCAGGCCATGGTGGAAGGCGGTGAGGTGGTATCGGAATGGGGCGGGTGGAAAAGATGTTTCCAGGTTGATTGAAATCTCTGGCTGTCGTCCTTGGTATTTAAACAGTTTTAACGTTTTTCTATTTCGATAGCTTCTCGGATTATTCTGGCCTTAAAGGAGCGAGTTGGGGCGATAGTTATGGTTTTATCGAAATTAATTGTGTGCCCTGTTTGGAGATTGCTCTAACCGAGATACGTCGATTGGTCTGACCTATGTAGGTGCGGGGACAATCTAAGCAAGGGATTTCATATACTCCATGCTGTTCATTGGGAATTTTATCCTTGGCAGATCTGATTAGGTGGGATATTTTTTGTTGGGGTTTGAAGATTGTTCGAATACCGTGGGGTTTTGACGATTTTAAAGATTCTGTCTGTCACTCCTTTTATATAAGGAAGGGATATTTTTAATTGACTGTCTAAGTCGATGGTGGAAGGTGATGGAGTGGGAGTTGAAAATTTCTGAATGCTCCTGTTGATTTGGGATTCTTTGTAACCATTTTGAATTGGAGTTTGTTTTAGGAAATAGATTTCTGATGGTCGATTGGATTCGTCAGATAGAGATATGGATCGGGATACGAGTGTGTTGATGACAGAATTAAGTTAGGCCGGATGGTGATGGGAATGGGCATTGAGAAAACGGTTGGTGTGAGTGGGTTTGCGATAGATGGAGTGTGAGAAACCATTTGGTGAAAGTTTTTTAATCATGACATCAAGAAATGGTAGAGATGAGTTATCTTCCACTTCCATCGTGAATTATATACAGGGATGTACACTGTTCAGATAGAGTAGGAAGGAATTCAAAGTATCTCTTCCATGGGGCCAAATGACGAAAGTGTCATCAACATATCGTAACCAACGGCTTGGTCGGAGGGGAGAGGAAGATAGTGCCGAATTTTCGAAGTGTTCCATGAATATGTTGGCCATAACCGAAGAGATTGGGGACCCCATAGGGGCACCTTTCAGTTGTCTGTAGAAGTTACCTTGGAATATGAAGTAGGTGTTGGACAAACAGTGTTTGATTAAGGAAAGACAATCTGAGGGGATGTGGTATTTAGTATCTAAGATTGACAAAGTTTCATCGATGATGATATCCTTGTCAGCTTTGACATTGTCTCCTTATTTACCAACATCCCTATCAATGAAACTGAAAAGAAAATTGTTATCTCTTTTTACCTAGTAAACGAAAAATAAATATACATGAATGTCAGTAAAAATGGCACAAAACAAATCTTTCCTGATTTATCTCAGAGGAAAGAAAACAAATTCTTGCTTGCTGTACTGAATAAGTCCACCTGGTCTATTGTATTCGGGATTCTGGATTGGACCCGTACACTTAGTTGTCGGCTAGTATTTCGGGCGATCGAGACAAAATAAAAAAGAAGAATGATTCCGATATTTCCAACATTCGCGACAACACTTGAATTTAAAATCTAATAGCTCTCCGCGGTACGTTCATAGATGCAGGCCGTTGCTGCCCACGTTAATTTAATATTGTCTGGTTCCCAAGTACCAAATGGAGGAAAGAAAAACCATTGAAACCCGTAACGCGCCGTACGGGAAATAGGACTACCTATGAAATTAACTGTCTCGACCCTTACTTTGTGGAATCTACGCATATTAGTGTTTTAAATGAAACTTACTGTTTTTAGTTAACTCCACAGTATATTTAAAAATGTTAAAAATCCTAAAAAATTGACAATTGTTTCGATATTATCTGATGATGATATTTAGATAATATCGAAACAATTGTCAATTTTTTAAGAATTTTAACATTTTTCAATATACTGAGGAGTTAACTAGATACAGCAAGTTTCATTTAAAACACTAATAGGACTACCTATTTTTCCTTGTTGTCTTGAGACACTGCCGGATGCCCCCGAACGAAAAATCGACTGCTATGCAAAACGCCACTTGCAGACCGCAACTACCTTTTTTCCAACCAATCTTCTGTTAAATTTGTTTTGATTTTTGCTGTTTCACTTTTTCGGTTCGTGATGTTTTTAGCGTTTGGAATATTTTTTAAATAAATTATGTTATTGTTCGAAATTATAATTTAATTTCCTGTACGTAAATGTTTTCAAACGAATTACAATCTCGCGTCAGGTGTTTCAATTAAACATGTGTATTAAAACAAAGAAGTAGGTTATTCAGAAAATATTTCTATTCGCAAATGGAATTTATATATTTACTGGGTGTTTAGGAATTAAATACGATAGTGAACTATTTTTTTATATTTCTATATATGCACCCGCTTGTCCTTTGGGTTACTATAATTACTTCTTTTACATATCCGTATTTATTACACTATGTTATATATATATATATATATATATATATATATATATATATATCGACACCTGTCTTACGTCATTCTATAGAGGAAATATGCTTATCAATTACTTGCCATATTTGAATTCTTCCGTTTTATATTTGTTGACAATACAAGGAATTAAAGCTGAACTAGAAATTTTTGTAAAATTGTAAAATTTGTAGTAACTACATATACTCAATAGAAAGACTGAAATTGGTGAAAATGGAAATAGGAGTATTCATACTATTATAAAAAAATACAGCAACTTCCCATCGATAATGCAAACCGAGTTATAATACATCAAAGTTGAACGGTTTTTTAAAGAAATTCGGATTCCAAAGGGGATTGAAAATCCCAAAAAAAAATTTTGATTCCGATTTCGTCGAAATTTTGAATTGGGTTTTTTTATACCAAGATTCCCAAAATGTTGTCAGTTGTTCGTAAAAAAATGATTTCGGGTGGAAAATTAAAAAAAAATTATGAAAATGGGATTTTCTGGAAAACTGTACATCAGATTTTGCTCATTTACAAACTTAGCCGCAGGTTTTACGTTCTGAACCTACATATAAAATTTCATTAAAAAATTCAGTAGCGTTTTTGAGTTATCGTCTTGATAGATCGACTTTTTTTAAAATAGGTTTTTTGGACGAATCTCGAAACGTCAAAATTCCATTAGATTACTTCCTTTATACATAAGGTGAAATAAAAACGTTACTACAATTACCTATATTGTTTGTAGTAAGTGTGAGCTTAAAATGAGATTTTTTTATTAAGTCGGGTTCTAGTTTTATAGAGCTGTAAAAAAGTCGGTTCTGTCTCTAATTATTTGAATAAAAGAAAGTACTCAGCGTTAATTCGAATCCTTTTATAATCCTTTTGGTTTTGTCAAACGTCGTGAAAGTTTTAATACTAATTTTTTGCGGATATATTTGACAATCTTTTGTTTTGTTTAAATATACTTGCAAACTTTGGTTCGGTGATGTACGTATATTTGGAGTTTTCTTTATATTCAATTTACAAAAATGTGCAGTCACGTGAAGAAAGATGAGATCATCAGAGTTTGGAGGAGAGAAGGATGAATGTCCCGTAACCTTAAATGCGTGATTTGCAAAGTTCACTCAATGGTTAAGATAAGACGAGATATCTTTTAATTATCTTTTAAATGAACATTTAATAAATTACTTTTCACCGTGGAAGATGTTTTATTGATCAGCATTAACACGAAACTGTTATAATTTGTCCCTAAAGAAAGATTTTTTTACTACGCAATAATTCCTTGTTTCAAAATTTTCCCCATTGTTTCAAAATTTTCTCCCTTGTTTCAGTACTTTGTTGATTTCACTTTGACTTTAGTAATGTTAGGGACAACATCAGTTTTAATATTTGTTATTTCCAACGCTTTCCATAATGTTCCTAATGGAATACTGTCGTAAGCTTTTTGTCAGGTCGACATTGAGCGGATGAAGTTCTTTGTTTCTAGATATTTTCAGTTATCTGGGAAAGTGAATATAAGTGAGCTATAGTTGCCTGCAATATTTCTACTCCTTAAATAGAGGAATATCTGGTTGGTTTATATCTTTTTTTTTTCAAAAAAGCTTCACAACCGGTTTCAAACATATCGTTTCGTAGTTGTTATTCTAGTCCAGTGTGTACTCAAAGTCGAACAAATCGTTTATTAGTCAGTAATCAGATAAGGTGAATGTACCAAATTTGGACATCTTAAGGAATAGCTTTACTCACTTTTTTGGTAACTTTGTTCGTATTTGTGACACCCGAATGAAAAAAATTAATCTGATTTCTTGAACATTTAATTTAGTTATGATAAGAACTGAAAACAATAGAGGAAAATAAATTTTTTCTTAAAAAATGAAATATAAAAGTATAAACCATGATCCTAATTCGGACATAGATATCCAACCTAAGTGCTAAAAAAAGACACCCCCAAGTCCAAAAAATGGACAGTGTCAGTATTTCGGACACAATCTTAACCTAATTGTGACATGGGAGTAAAAATTGTTATAAAAAGTTGAAATTATTGTATATTTATGAACTTTTCAATTGCAGGTACCCTGAATAGACCTCTTTTATTATTGTTTATTAGTAGAGGGTTGCTAATTTTTTCTTCAATATCGTTAAATTTGTACCAACTAACATCTTTTTTAGAAGGTCACTTCCAGCTGCTTCCACTTGGGTCATAGCACTTACTCCTCTTCGTCACTTATTTCAAGTATTATGCCTGGAAATTTTTGGTCAATGTAATTAGCAATAACTTAATCTCCTTTCTTAAAATTTTTCTCTAGGTCTACAATAATTTTGTCTTCATGATCATTCATTTTTTCGTTGGCACACTTTTTTTGTTGTGGGTCTTTTTAATTGAAATTCGCCTCTTTTAGTTCGGATCCGTTATTCATTTTCTGTTTTCTTGGGTTTTTTGCTTTTGCTGACTTTTCTTTTAGCTTTTCCAGGCGCAATTTCTTCCTATTTTCTTTATCCTGTTCTATATGCTCTTTTGCTCGTTTCTTACCATTATAAAATGCCTTTCACTGTTCTGAACTAGCAACAGCAGGTATTTTAACTAAGGTTTTTTCTTCGCTCCCTCTTTTGATTTTTCAGGCCAATATAATATACCTTTAAACGGTGATGGTACTATAAATTTACTAGAACTAACTTCTTTTGGGCATTGGTTATCACTTCCTTCTATTAAATTAACTTTTACTCCGACTTCTTTCGAGCCATGGTTGTTACTTTCTTCTACTGAATTAACTTTCACTTTATTTGTGTCTTGGTAACTTCCCCTTTCTACTTGGATCATTGTTTCTGTAGTTTGCAACCTTTCCGTTTGTATTACTGATTTCTCCCTTATTTCTATTTCCTTTGGTTCTTTATTGCTTGACTTTATTATTTCTGTCGGTTGTAACGTATCTCCCTTTATTACCGGTTCCCGTTTTGTTTCTTTTAGTTCATTATTGCTTGACTTTAATATTTCTGTTCCTTGTAGCGTATCATCCTCTATTTCTGATTTCAATCTAATTTCTTTTAGTTCTTCATCACTTGACTTCATTCCTTTCCCTTGTAGCATATCTTCCTCCATTAATGATTCCGGTCGTATTTCTTTTTCGCTCGTACCTGTATTGATTAACTTTTCTATTTCTATTCCTTGTTCTTTATCTACTACCAATTCCATCAATATTTCTTCATTAGTTTCAATACTTTCCCCTCCGGTGTCGTTTGCTAATGATCCGATAATTTCAATGTTCTCGTTAGTTGTATTGAACAAATACTCATCGAGCCACTCTACTTCTAAAACAAAAGAATCTTTTGATACATTGTCTGCAACCTGCAAGTTCTCATTAGTGTTCTTTCTATTTTGTATATTATCTGCTGAAGGTTTTTGTTCGGCATGCTGTTTTAATTTTTTCCATAAATTATATAGAGAGTCATCTTGTATTGGATCTGACCATTTACTCACAGTGGAAAGAGAAAGTTTAAATTTCTCAAGTGTACCTTTCTCAAAAAATGTCTCAATGAAATTCAAATGGTGTGTATTGAATTCAACATTCTCCAGAGTTTCGAGCTTCACTGCATTGTCTGTAATTGTAGTATTTGTTGTAACTTCTGCAGTTACCAGCTTACTATAATCTATTGCATCGACATCAAATGGAAATAATCCACAAGTTTTAAAGGCATTTTGCACCATTGTAGGTGTAATGCCGTCTTTAATTACATTATCCAATAACGGAGCAAAATTGTCATTTCGAATTTTTTGTTTATTAGTGTCTATTCTAAATTTAGCAACCGCTTTCTTCCAGCCAGTTTTGAGAGGTTTGAAAACCCCTACATCCATAGGTTGCAGTATATGAGTAGAATTTTCTGAATACCTTTTTCTGAACAAAAGTTGTTAAGATGCAATATCAAGTGCGACTTGTACCCATCTACATAAAATATTACAGGCAACGGTATGTCATTTTTAAGAATCCATGGGTACAAAATATTTGACGTATATTCAAAAAAACTTTCGCCTGTCATCCAACCCGACTCCGACTTTCCCAGGCCCCAACCGTTTGGCATTAGTGCAACGATACTTTGTGGGATTCTTTCATAGGGGAACATCACCATATTAGGCGCTAACTCATCTGCCGCGTTTGCTGTAAAATAAAAACAGTAGGTAAGTAACATAAGTATGTGAAAAAAATGGGAGAATAAGGGTTCTGGAATAAGACAATTACCCGTAACAAGAGTTGTTAAACATTCCTTCTCATTGTTAGCTGTACTGTTGTAAACGTTTCTACTTCCTTTGAGTGCAAGAGGTTTTGATCCTTTTGGACATAAGAAAAAAGCAGTCTCATCTGCGTTAAATGTTCGTCTAGGATCTTGTGTAATCTCCATCAAATTTTCGGCAAGAAAATATGATTCAATTTCTACAAACCAGTTTCGAAGGCTTCGTTCAGTGATTTGAGCCCTAGCGTGAACTAAACTTTGAGTCATTCGTGTAGAGATTTCTTTATGACGTCGCAGAAAGCCTTCATACTAGTGTCTGCCAGGTAGGCAAGTTTTTTCATTGTTTTTAAAGGGATCTTTTTTTTTAAAGCACACATACACTTTCAAGTAGTTGTTCCTTGGTTACCGGAAATCCTACTTTAGCTACCGCTATTATCCACTTTGGTAGGGTGTCCTCTTCTTCTCTCGTTAAAGTTGTAGGGGCTCCAGCTTTACAATCAACAGGATACTTTCAATAACATTTTGAGTGAAGGGTAGTTTTGGGAATATTAAATTCTCTACTTGTAGCTTTAATAGCCATTCCATTTTTTATAGCTTCTAATGCGGATATTAGTGTGTCTGATGAATATTTACAATTTTTCTTTAAGGACATTCTGTAACAACGATAACATTACATGTACATAAAACGGACATCATTGGATGTAATTATGACACCCCGTATCAGAATTAGGACACCATACTTTAATTTACAAAAATGAACGAAGAACGTGGAATACAATGCTCCTTTTATCAGAAAAAGATGTAAGATATATAACTTAAAATATTGGATGAACATAATTTGGATGTCCGAATTCAGGAATAGCTATTTCGGTTGGCCGTAATACTGACACCCTAATAATTTGAGGTAATAATATAAAAATGTAATTATTTCTTCAAAATCATGTACAATTATCATATAAAAATATACTACAGTAATAAAATATGTTTTTGCAACAAAAATGTAATAATAATCTTACCTGAAAATATAACGAAAAGTCGTTAAGCTTATAACACAACACACCTGTCTACGCCCTGTCAGTTTCAACGAGCTACTAGAAATGATTTGTTTGGTTGGCTAGCCTGACATTTGAAATATATTATGACCACATGATCATAGATGGCTCGACACGTATCTAAATCGTCGTTTTATAAACTGAAATATTATTCTTGCATTTAACATGCAAAGTGTCCGAATTTGGTGCAGGGTCTGAATTTGGTACAATTACCTTAACACCAAAGTAGAGATATACTGTCGCTACTATTGGTCACATCATCAAGTAGAAACATAACGTATTTCCGAATCATTCTTGTTTACCTTCCGATCTGAAAACCATCGAAGTTCATACATTAATCCATTTGTACAATTCATCGTAAATCTGTATATAAATAAACTATTACTTTCGACATTAACGTTGTCAGATTAAGATTATTAATATAGTTGAATGTCTACTACAGTCGACAAAGTTCAATTAAATTATAATCAAAAACAAATAATATCAGTCGAAAGTAAATAGTCTTTAGTAAATGTTTCATACATTTGTGGGGTATTTCCAATATGGCATATTAATATACGAAAAGTTTTAAAACTTCCTTTTAATTTGTTCCAGGAAGAAAAATACATCTCCTACATCCTCGAAGATGAAGGTTCGAATACAGTAGAAGTGAACGTGACCTCTGCAGAGTCTTCCGAAGAAAAAGTATCTTCCCCTACTGCGGAATCCAACATTTCAGAGACCCTACACTACTGTCTCCATTGCTCATACAATTCGACTTACAAAGCCAACGTAATTCGACACATGAAACTAGTACACGACAATCTTCTAACCGAAGAAACAGCGGTAAACGGTTCGTCTGACAAACACAAATCCATGCCCGTACTGGAGGACGAAGAAGAAGAAATTTTAGTGAAGAAAGAAGCTATAGAACCAGAAGTAATAATAGCCCAAGGTGATGAGCCACTGATAAAAGAAGAAGCAGCGGTAAAAAATGTAAAAAGTAAGTCGAACGACGAAGAGGATCTTGTTCAGGAAGCGGCCAGGTCGGGTGCTAGATATTGTAAATCATGTGACATTTATTTTAATTATTATTCGACATTCGTGGCGCACAAAAAGTTTTACTGCTCGAGTCACGCCGGAGAAATAACAAACGCAGCTTCGAATAATATTAATAATAATAATAATACTTCGGCAACTCGTACTGCCGAGGCATCTGTGCTTTAAAATAGCTGCTTAGGATGTTTTTTTAGATTTTTTCAGAGATATACGAGACAGATTAGAAACGACGTTATTTTTTTATGATAATATTGTTACTTTTAGCTAATTTTGACGTTTATTCACTTTGAGTAATGTTTCCTTTCTTCATTTGTTGGAATATAAAATAATCGAAAAAGGAACTAGTAATATTTCTAAGCAGACTCCAATCAAAAATAAAAAGGAATTTGAATTGAAAAAATTACCCTTTTGGACCACTTAAAATTTGACGTATCACAATTTCGAGAATTTCGTAAAAGCAGCTTTTAATTCTGCTACCAATTCTGTTGACTTGCTACGAGTATTAGTATTTGTTTATTGGAAATGGAAAACACAAACAAGTGAATTTTATCTAAAATATTTTCGTTGCTTCACGATCTATACGCGTTTACATGCGATTGAACTACCCTTCAAAGAATTCTGTCCAGTCAGAAGATGATAGCTCTAAAATATGCTTTTTACAGACCTCAACCTCAATTAAAATCATTGGGTGCTAAATCGAAGCTTTAGTGTATCAAAATGCTTTGTCGTGATACAAAATGATTCGTCTATTTGGAGTGGTTTATATCTGAATTAACGGTATTTTGATTTTCGAAAGCCACATGACCAGTTTGGCTGACGAAACAGAGTACCATGTACTTCTTAATGTTTTGAGAACGAGAGGGTTTTGTTGACTTTCATTTACATTGAAACACTCAAACAGCCGACTCTGGCGGTACTTTATACGACTTTGGATGCACCGCATTCACATTTTTCAATCATATACGACACCAAGCATAATCCATCAACCGTTTTCATCCACTACTGGATATATGACTCCTCTAGTACAAACCACCGGCCTCTATCTGACGGTGTTTATCCATTTTCCTACAATTCTCCTTATATCGTCACACCATCTTGTTGGTGGCCTTCCTCTAATTATCTTATCCGTTCTAGGTCTCCATTCTAATACTCTTTTTGTCCATCTATTGTCAGGCTTTATGCCATGCCCATTTCTACTTCTTTTGAGTTATGATTTTGATGATGTCATGATTATGATTTTATTTATAATTTTATCCCTTCTCGTAATCCCTAGCATTGCCCTTTCCATAGGTTGTGACCTTTCTTTTCAAACATATTGGCAAGGTATTATTCAACTCACCAATCTTAGTTATATTTGACGATTTATCTCGTACAGTTTGTTATCTATTCCTATTCTCACTTCATGACCTAGATATTCATATTCATTTACTTCGATTATCTCGCGTCCATCGACATTTATGTTATAATTTTTTACCAAGTTTGTCATCAATTTTGAACATATGTCAACAAAAAAATTGGTATGGATCGTGCACAAGGTTTCCAAACATCTGAATGTGCAAAATCTTATATTTGCTGGTCCTACTAATGCTTAAATATCTCTCAATTTGATCATATGTTACTTGAAGATTGTCTTTTGTTAATTTTCGATGTTTCTTGGCACAACGACTGATTTTGGACGACCTTATTCAACTTTGTGTGTAAGCGAACTAAGACCACGTTTGAATTCAGTTTACCAGTTATGTACATGTTACCAGCGTTGAATGGTACTTCCTCCCCAAAAGTTTTGTTGTTCTAATATATAGACTATGAATTCGTCCCATTAATATTTCTTTCATCCCCAATTTTCCCAGAATATTTCATATATTTTCTCTTTGAATCTTATCGGAAGCTTCTGAATATCTAAAGCAGATATGTCCAGTTATAACTTTTTCTACAGATTTTTCAGCAATTTGGTAGGTAACACCAAATTTGCGACATTTACTATTCTTCTTATTATTAGGTCTGAAGCAAACTGAGCATTTTCTATTGCTTCTTTCAGCTAATCTGTATTCCTTCAAATACTGTACCCCAGATCCATATTATCGTAAGTCACAATTAATCCACTTCTTAGGAGAGCCCAAAAACATAATTATTCTAACTCTGTTTGCGCTTCAGGGCATGAAACATGTTTATATCAAAATTTACTGTTTCGACCCTTACTGTGTGGTAACATGTTTATATCAGATAGGCTATATCCTGTTTTATTCGAGTTCACTTGAAACCTTTTCAGGGAAATCTCGAAATACGATCTATACTTTTCAGGAGCTCACTGCATGTGAGTTTGTATGTTGAAATTTTCATTACCTTTTTTCTTTCTTGTTGTTCTTAGTAGAGGTAGAATCTCAGGCATTCTTAAGCGTATTCGTTTACTCCTCTTCAAAACAACCTTTTTCAAAGTGTCTTCACTGAAACTGTTATTATGGTAAACAACACCTTTATCTTCTCTTCGCAACTACAGCCACACTGCTTCAGATATCAATAATGGTCCTCCATCTGTGTTTTTTTTGGTATAAGTGGCCATTTTTCTGCTCTAGATGTAAACAATTAAGAAAGTTTTCTAAAACCATTCTTTTAGTGACAAACGGATTCTTCGATTCACAGGTCGAAATGGAATTTATCCAGTAATTGGTTGTATAAATAGTGTTTCTCTAAACTTTTTCCTTTGCCCTCTCAATGATACTGTGCTTCCCATCAACCTCCATGTGAGTGAGTGTGTGTGTGTGTGTGTGTGTGAGTGTGTGTGGGTGTGTGTGTTCAACAAAAAGGAACTTGTGTTTTCTTAAATAGAAGCTTTGTGAATTTGTTATTGCTAGTGTAGGGAGGCACTTTTGTAAATATGTTGTAATAACTTTTGTTTTCACTTTCCTTGGCATTGAGTTTGCCCTCTGTTTTTAAAGTATACTTATCTAAAATATGCTTCCTCTAAATGATCCTCTTTTTGATGTTTAAGCTAATTCAGCTTTTTACCAGACTTTTAATTTTATATGCAACAATCAATCTTGTCACACATATCACAAGTATCGTTATTCCGCAAATGAAAAGAGTAATTGAATTATTCTGTGAATATCTTAGAAAATAACCATTTTTTTTTGTTTGATGCCATCCTTTTTGCAGTCTTCAACATACATGTTATACATTTTGCTAATATTTAAGAGATTCCCTGGGTATTTTCTTTGTGACATCTCCCTACAATACTGATTCTCATACGTTGGATATTCCCTTATACGTCTTTTTATTACTTCCAAACATCGTATTTGGATATACGGTAGTGTGACTACATATATTGTAACTAGCTCAAGCTAAATCCATAAATATATTTTTTAGCATACATACGGTAGTGTGGTTCGAAAGAAAATATAATTCTAACTAATTATCAGCTGAAACCCGAAAATCGATATATTTGGACTTACGATAGAATGGTTCTGAGGTGCCGACTTAATCTACTCCATTGGTGAGTGTATGTTATCCACCAATAATTGTTGCACTCTTTGCAATTTCCTTCTTTAAATATTGACGTTATATATTGTATACATTTAAATTCAGTTTACCAGCGATGTCCAATACTGGTCTAGAATGGTACACATCAACGCAAACAGATGAATTAAGTCAATAATTGATTAATTATTCTTGAGTTGAGTCACATTAAAGGATCATAAGCAATCTCAAACTTTTCTGTTTTCTTTACTTGTATTCTTTTTTTAATGTCCATAGCTAATTCTTTTCTGTTCAGTCAGTTCATGGCATTTGCTGCATAAAGAGTACCTACTCCCTTCTTGCTTAGAGACCCTTTGTGATTACTCATCTTTAAATGACCTTACTGGTTCAAATAGCTGTTTTTATTATATATTCTACTGACCGTTTTTTTCTAACGTTTCTTTATTTCCCCACTTCTTATTCCACATATGTTTTTTCGCTATTTTCCTGAGCTGTAATTTTTCTATTTTCAATGTTTATGTATTAGGTGTATAAAGTTCTTTATTTTCTTTATTCGAGCACATTTTTTTGTGAGGCAATAACATAAACCAAAATTATGTCCCAACAATATCATTATCCTTCAAATTAATTTAGTACTGATTTAGAGATTGGTACTTACTCGATTATATTATTACTTTATTCAAATTGTACCATAACCTACATAAATATTTCTGAGAAATTTGTTGATTCTTGATGATTTCTATCAGTTCTCCATGATTTAGATAGATAAAATGCTTTTCAAGTGTCACTGTTTTTAAGATTTAGATAAAGTGAATCTGAAAATAAACAGATTAAAATAATAATCTTCAATATTTGAATGAACGACTTCAGTACTATATTCAGTACAATATTTTTGAATATTTTTTTGGACAAAATCTGCTTCAAAAAACATACCGAAATAAACTATGTACAGGGTCTTTGATAGATGGTTGAACAAACGAAAATGGTAGGTAGATAGGGTCATTAGCAATATTTACCTTTAATCAAATGTATTACCATATAGTTTTTTTTAAATTTCATCACAATTCGTGATATAAAAAGTTTGCACTGAAAATGTTTTTTTTTCATTTGCAACTCAATTTTAAATGATTTTTTGATTTAATAACAACATAAAAACTAATTGCATACGGCAAATTTGAAAAAATAAGGTTGGAAATTTAAAATTAGTAAAAAATTTCAAATACATTTAAAAACATTTAAATGGTGTACAACAGTCTTAGTAAACAACAATCATGGAACATTCAGCTTACAAGACAACAAAAAGAAAATTTTCATTTAGCGATATAGACCCCATTTGTTTTTGATTGATTTGATTGGCGCAACTGGATGCGTGGAGCAGATTATCGGGGGGAGGAGTGCGGATAGAAGTTTATCGTCGAAAAAGTGAACGTGGTAGGAGGCAGTTTTTTACGATTTTACAAAGATGTAGAAAATGATAAAAAAATAAAGTCCTTGGCATAACAAAGCTTGTCGTAAACTTATTTTTCTTTCACACACAATGTTCAGTAGTATTAACCCAAGGAGATTGATAATTTTTCGAAAAATGTTTAATACATTTCGAAAGCTTGTTGCTTGGGAACAAACCAACGCCGTATGCAACAAGCTTGAGGAAGTTGTTAAAAAAAATTGAGCATTTATTAATGCCCTAGGGTTATTCGGATAGAACATTTTTTGCTAAATTGTAGAAAACTATAGAGCACAAACAATTTATTTATACGTGCAATAAACAAACGAACAATTAGAAAAGTTAAATGAAGATCCAGACGTGTTTTTTTATAACTGATGAAGATTTATATTTCCACTACGCATATTGGTAATAATTTGCATAATATTCAAGTAGGGTTTTATTGAGTTGGCATTGTTATGACCCATAATTTTTATGAGCTCTTGCTCTTGTACAACCGTTTTGACCAATCGACTGACCGCGGTCTATCTTTTGGAGTAATTAGTAATTTTTTTCCTTGGCATTCAAGGCAATCGCTTCGGCAGACGATTTTGTCCAATTTTGAATCATATTTGATCCATTGGGCAAATTATCATACCATTGATCATCTTCCGCTTTCCAGTGACGATTGGTTCTGAGGATTAATATGTTGGTTGTAATATTTGAGACCGTTTTGTCATCAATTTTTAAAATAATCTGACAGGACAAACATTGCAGTCGTTAATGAAATTAACTGTCTCGACCCTTACTACGTAGAATCTGCTCATAATAGTGTTTTAAATGAAACTCACGGTTTCTAGTTAATTCCACAATATAATAAAATTTATTGAAAATTCTAAAAAATTGACAATTGTTTCGATAAATCAATATCATCGTCAGAATGATATTGATTTATCGAAACAATTGTCAATTTTTTAGAATTTTCAATAACTTTTATTATATTGTGGAATTAACTAGAAACCGTGAGTTTCATTTAAAACACTATTGCAGTCGTTATTTACTAAAAATTTGCTTTGTTAACATTCCTGAACCACCTTGGCAAGTTTTGCCGAATACAGGGTTATATTCAACTTGATTTGTTACAGAACTATCGTTATTTGTTCCAATACGAAAAAAGGTAGTCAAGCAAACAGCAGCTTCTCCACCTTGCCAAGCTAATTCTACGGCGGCTATGTGATAGAATTTCCGTTACAGCCTTTCGGGTGGTTTTTATCGCACAAATTTACCATTTTAGTTATTTCTACTGAACTGAATGCTGTGAACTATGTTGTCTTCTACAGGGGTCTGATTTTCGGAGTATAGAATCGCGGGCAGCTCGTGCTTATTGAAATACTTTTGAATGAGTCAATTTATTTTTCTTGTAAAAGCTTACTTATTAGGTTTCACATGGTTCGAACCGTAGTTTCTTTAAACTCTGTGCAGTCTTTTCTTCTCATATTCACAGCCTAATCTTTTAACATCAACGCCAATTCATCCACCGTCCGATTCCCATCTAATTGATACGTTCTAACATTGCAAAAGTCCATAAATGCTTTCCATATAAATTTTTTACTATAAACAATATTCTTTGGTATATTTGAATTGACAATCCATTCATGTATTCCCATTTGTGAGTACAAAAATCGTAGTTTGCTATCAGCTAAATAGGAAGGAATAGAAGTGCAAGTGGATAAATTACGTTACCGTAGCAACGCGTTGCGCGTCACAGTTTGATAATCGTAAATGTCAAAAACTATTTAAACAGCAAATAATATTCAAGTAAGTATGTCGACCCTTGGAAATATTTGCGAGGCAGATTGAAAAATCAACTTCAGAAAGTTTTAGTGAATTTGGTAAACAACGAAACTTCAATTTGGAAATCGAACAGTCAGCGGAAAATGTGGCGGGAATATTGATGCACTGGGGCTTTAATACGAAGAAACCGAATGGGGAATATTATAAAAAATACGTGGTGAAAACAATGTGGAATACAACACTGAAAATGTTGCAAAGCATGTATTTCGAAAAATTTAATGTTATCTACTTTCAACCCTTTCACTGATTTGGCATTTAAGAAATCCCGTGATGCACGTAATTCTAAGCGAAAGAAGAAGAAAAATAGTTTCTTAGCATTAACTAAAAGGGGAATTATTGAAATGGCATTAATATGGGAAGAAAATAGTCCCATAGGTCTTTTTAAAAGATTTTTCCATATCGCTACATATGAATTAGTTTGGCTAGGAGGTGAAGCTGCAAATTGTAAAGTATTATTATTTTAATGAAGAAAAATAAAAATGATTCTTTCTCCACGACTATGTAATAATATATTCACTCCTGTTAGATATTAAATTGAAGAATGATATAAATTCTACACCCCGTGGATTCCACAAATTTATATCGCTTCATTTTAAAATATTTTATCGTTCAGCTTAATTAATTGAATTCAAAATATGATTAAATACCTTCAATTATTTTGAAATCGATTTAATTAACTTTAAGTCTCAATTTTAAATAACTGTGATATCAAATAGTTCTGTGTCCAAAAATTATTTTCTCCCTAAAATTGGCGCAAATACTCCCATGTTGAAATCACTGATTCTTTGCGTTCGATGTAGTCTTAGGTTACGTCCGCACAGACAGGCGGCTTTCTAAACGCATATAGCCTAGTTACTTGCATTCTAGCCACTTGCTAGGATACACGGTGGCCGCACTGGAAGGTGGTTTGCATGGTGGTTCGCTAGATACCATGGCCATTTACTTGTCGAATCGTTGACGAGATGTCAAGAATAGCTCTAAATCTGCTACTTGTAGAAAATTCATCTTTAAAATATACCATTTCATGGTTTTATCTATCATGTTGCGTTCAAGACATAAATAAGTCACGATCAAGTCATGGGAAGTTTAGTTCTGTATGAACAATTGCGTAATTTTTTTCTACTTCGACTGCTACCACTTCCCATGGTTTCTTTATAAGACAACTGCATTTTTATGTAGTTCATTAGGTGGATTCCACAAAGGTTCTATTTTAAAAACTGATGCAATTAATATTTCATTCTTTTTTTTCTTCTAAAATGCCTCGTGACAAATACCAACACGACGAAACCTAAGCGACTAGCTAGGCGCTGAGCGCGCAGTGCGGCCGGTCACGAAAATTATAGAATGTTCGCTTTACTAAGTTACCAAGTGACTCGCTAGGATCTAGGCGCTAAGCAAGCCGCCTGTCTGTGCGAACGTGACATTAGTCCTACGAAGAAAATAAGAGGAGGGGATGTCTCATCTTTGTATCATAGAAAACTGGCGTTATCAAAAATTATGGAAATCGACTTCGCTTTCCATTATTGTGGTTCGTAAAGTTTTGAATCTAGAAAAAATATTTGATACAAAAGTTGTCGAGAATTGTCTCATCTATAATATTTGTTGAGACATTTTCCTTGTAGGACCAATTGGGAAGAAGCAACTGTCTTGGCCGCCATTTTCCCAAGATCGCGAACTCTGGGAATCATTCATGACCTTGAACTCAATGACCCTGCCAAAAAAAACTCAGGGATTTGATGTAGCCATCTTCATTTGTCCCCATTGACTGGAGAGCGTAGTTCTCGTCAAATTGCCAATGAAAGTAAGTATTCGAAAACAACCACAAAAAATATCCGCATAAATCTGAGCTCTTGTGGTATTACTCCCGACAATCCCATTCATATATAATAATTCCCATTTGTGAATACAAAAATCGTAGTTTGTTGTCGGCTAAATAGGAAGGAAGAGAGTTTGCAAGTGGATAAAAATATCGGATAAATTACGTTACCGTAGCAACCCTAGCATTTAGGTACTGTCTGTTTACCAAGCAATGCACGTCAATTTGACAATTATAAATGTCAAAAACAGAATGAATTAAACAGCATATAACAATTCCAAAAAGTATGTCTAAACATTATGTTTCTACTCATTGTTCATTTAGTTTGTTAAATAAAGTTTAATTGAATTGAGTTTTTTATTCATGGGATTGTCTTACCAAATACCACGCGAGCTCAGATTTAGCAGGATATTTTTTCCGGTGGTTTTCTCATACTTACTTTCATTGGCAATTTAACGAGAGCTGTTCTGGCAAAATCACTCGAGCTACGCTCTCGTGATTTTGCCAGAACAGCTCTCGTTAAATTGCCAATGAAAGTAAGTATTCGAAAACAACCACAAAAAATATCCGGCTAAATCTGAGCTCTTGTGGTATTACCCCCGACAACTTCATTAATATACTCGTCACTATTACAAACAGATCGTGAAATTTTGACATGTTAAATGTTTCAAACGTCAAAATCGAAATAAATTAAAATGTATCCATAGCAACGTGAGAGAGTGAAAACAGCCCGTGGGATCTGGTTTCATTATAATGTTGTTGGTTGCATTCAATCAGATGAACTCAAATTAACCAATAAGGCTCTGCTGAGATTGTTGTACACCAGCGGTTTCCAAATTTTGTGCTCTACTCCCCCCCCTTATAAAAAATCTTATCTCTGCCCCTATGAAAACATGTATAAATAATTATTTTACTGAAAAAATAATTTTAAAATAATCATTTGACAATAATTCATTTAAAAAACAATTATATTCTGTATTTTAACGAGCATAAAGTTTATTATCGACTAAATCCAATGTGAGGCTTATATCTTCTCACATGATTCATTAAATCGCAGTTTATACGAATATAGACAGTCTTATTTCGTTTTGCATTATAGCTTTGTTCGCGGGTCTGATTCCGAACCAGTTTAGGGACTGGCCGCATGCGCACATTCAAAATCGTCGTGCGCACATTCAGAACTGAGCGAACCTCGCACGACGTTTTTGAATGTGCGCATGCGGCCAGTCCCTAAACTGGTTCGGAATCAGACCCGCGAACAAAGATATTAATAGAGCTCGATATTTTGTTTTGATATAGATTAAAGATTAATTTATGGTTATGCTAGCTAATGTGGAAAATTCTGTGTCGCACACATATGACGTTTCAAAAAGTAAATAAAAGCAAAGAGCAAATTCAAGTTTTTCTGCCTTTTTAAATTTGAAGGTTTATTTCATTTTTTTGTTAGCTAGTCGCGTAACCCCTGAAAATTTTCCCATACCAAGTTTGAGAACCTATGTATTAGAGCAGGGATGGCGAATCTTTCTGAGACGTGGGTCAAATTTGGTTCATATCGTTTTAATACTAGTTCTTGGGTCACTAATGCCCATTTGCAGTTAAGTTTAACCATTATCTAATGAGTATTTATAAAATTAAACATCTTTAAAATTCAATCGACTTAACTGGTAAAAATGGGCGTAGTTTGGCAAACAAAATATGAGTAAAATTATACACCTTATTTGATATTTTGTAAACACTTTTACTTCATTTCAAATACTACAAACGCATTTATCATTAGCGCAACTTTAGAACTGTATTGTTCGTCATAGACAGCATTTAAATTGCTTTTATGTCAATGCAGTGCTTGAAAAAATAGAAATAGAATATAAATTATCTACACTTATTAAAAAATCTAAATAAACTCTCGTAAACAAACATATGTTTACCTAGCAATCGTGGGTCAGTTAAAAATATTGTGTGGGTCAGTGTTTGACCCCAGAGTCATAGTTTCGCCATCACTACACTAGAGAGTTTCATTAATTTTTCCTGTTCATTAAATCTCAAGTCAAAATCATAATTAACCTCGGCAATAAACAGATGTTTTGCATATTCTTTCACATGATGAAAACCAGTTGATGTACCCAGCACATGACACCTTATGTAACGAGGCTATCAGTTTTCACCATTTTTTTTCTAATACTCTACTTGAAAAAAATTTTCATAAAACTGAACAAAAAAATGACACTGCATAATTTTTTCTGTAAATTTATTGTAAACCAAAATTTTTCGTTGAAAACCGCAAATTTTTTAAATGTTTTAACAGGTTTCCATAAAAAAGTGTATAATTACGAAACTATGTTATATATCGATTTCTTTCTCACGCCACTCGACAGAGCAATTGCGCATCTGAATTTCTTACCATACTTGAATTCTTCCATTTTATATTTGTTGACAATATATGGGATTAAAGCTGGAGTAGAATTTTTTGTAATAAATTACCTTAAAAAATTGTAATATGTACGTCTATGCAATGGAAAGACTGAAATGGGTGAAGATCGAAATAGGAGTGTTCAAACTATTATAAAAAATATATAGCAACTTCCCATCGATAATGCAAATGAATTTTTAATAAAGGAATTACAAAATATAGGTCTAAATCCGATTTCACGTATGGAAGAATTAACACAGCTCTTCCTCGATTTACGCCTCACAATATTCAAATTCCTGATTCTATATTGATTAATAATTATAATAATACAGAGTTTTATTGCACAAGACGGAATGGCTTGTTTCAAATGTCGCAAGACACATCTTGCAACACATTGTCCAGTTTCTACATCAGCTAATTTAATTTAACAACAAACTAACACGACTCCCACGCCTACTATCGACTAATAATGCCAAACCAAGCCAATGTCAAGGACACCAACTCATACTATCGATATAATAAAACCCTTTATGTTTTAAGTGATCCCAATAAACCTATTCCATTAGTAACTAATACTCCAAAAGACCCGTATCTGAAGAATCAAATCCCATTATAGATGGAATAAGCCCAGAATAAATTTTTCAAAAACCTAATCCCATTAAAAAACCAATAAAAAATATTAAGACAACCTCAACAGTGTTGCCACCAATTCCTGTAAAAGTTTTACTTGAACCAGCCAAAGCATTTATAACAGACAATTCTGGAAAACTACCCTTAACCTACGAACAACTAGAACACATGTTTGAAAAAACTCTTGGCTCTCTCTTGGAAATAGTTATAAACTACTCGACAGACTATGGATCGACTATGTTAAACAAAATTTACCCTTTGCTTACAGAAAGACGAATTAAAACACGTATCAATAAACTTGAACAAAAAGTATTCAGGCACTTAGGAGACGAAATCACTTATGAATCGATGGCCATAGAAAGTGACTCGTCCTCTCAACAATAGAACCTACTTCATTAACTTCCATCCTGCACAAACAACCCGTTATACTCGTATATTAAGCTTTTACACATAACGAAAGCAGCCACCAAAATCGTTTCCTTGTCCTTACAGACTCCCTCAATTCCCTATACTCTGTACAAATACAAAACATCATTTGGTTAATCACATTAAGGAAGAACTACATTGCCAGAGAACGAGATAAGGATATCTTCGTGATATGGATCCCATCCCACATTGATATGTGTAAATGAAGAAGCGGACAGATGTGCTCATAATGCCATTACAGATGAAAGTACCTTATCGATTTCAAAAGTGGTTAGTTTGGATCTAAAATGCGTTTTAAATAAGAAAACTCAGAAGACTGAAAGTGAATCAAAACTTTGTGAAATTAAACCACTATATAAAAAGTGGATCTCGTTTCCAATAAAAGACAGTGATTATTTTACGTCTCAGGTTGGGGAATACTAAACTAGTTCATAGTTACCTAATAAAACGTAAAGAAAGCTCAATACCTATGTAATCTATGTGATATAACTATAACTGTGAAACATAAATATCCTCATAGAATATCTTAAATACCATGCTCAAAGAAAAAAGTGTGAACTACACAACACTTTTGAAGCCTTATTTCGGGATAATAATTACCATAAACTAAACTGATTTAATTAAAATTGATTAATGTATTCAATTCAGTATAATTACTTACTGTGGTTGATGCAACTTTCTTGTTCAAATAAAAAAAATATTACGTACAGTAGCGAGCAGATAAATTAGAGCTTCCCCCCCTCCAGTTTGGAAATCGTTGTTATATACCATTTAAAAGATCGTTAAACAAATATATTTTCAAATGCATTTGAAAGTTTTTACTCATTTTAATTTTA
This sequence comes from Galeruca laticollis, assembly GCA_963921935.1. Taxonomy (NCBI): domain Eukaryota; kingdom Metazoa; phylum Arthropoda; class Insecta; order Coleoptera; family Chrysomelidae; genus Galeruca; species Galeruca laticollis. The sequence continues at coordinate 159,416,999 of OY998175.1, read as the reverse complement.
AGCATTCTTGTATGAAAATTAAACATTTGAAAATTTCGACATTTAACAATGTTATTAGTTTTTTATTATTGAATAAAAAACACCGTTTAGTTGCAAATGAAAAAATATGTTTAGTGCACACTTTTCAAAAACTCAATTTTTATGACTAATTGAGAAAAAATATGAATATCTCGAAAATGGTAATACTTTTGGAAACTATTCCAAATTACCCTAGCTGCCCACCATTTTCGTTTGTTCAACCTTATACCAAATACCATGTATATTGACATAGATATCAAAAAATTATTCAAAAACATATTAGAGATTTCCAATTGAATAGCGAAAGGTTATTTGTAGAATAAACAAATAAATTATTATTTTATAAGTGCAATAATTTATGTATATAAAATTTCTAGTCTGTCTGCAACTTACAAGATGTTATGAAGTATGTTATATTCAGGCCAGTCCTCTATTTGTATACGTGCAACTTTTTTTACCATCCCAACATATAAGTATTTATTGGAACTAATTCGTTATAGCTAAAAATACCGATTGGGTCGATTTCCATTTTCATTTATATTTATGTCGATAAGTATATGAGCAATTATTAATCTTCAAGCTCAAAAACAACAAGAATACCTCACAATACCCCTAGAACCAATGCTTGTTACGTGTACATGCAGTTATTAATCCACAGACTAAAGAATGTCTCAAAATACTCATGAAGGAACCATTGGTTGTTGAATGGGCATTCTTCACAAGATTGTAAAAAACAAATCACTTACTGGTAGTTGAAGAGAATGCTGTAATTTTTCTGGAATTTACATTTGTGCGTATGTTTCCAAGAAACAGCACTCGCAGAATCCACAAAGCAGGAAATTGTGTATAATTTTGTCTGCATAAACAATTGATATTTATGCCTAAAGTAAATTAAGTAAACCTGTCCATAAAGACGGCAGCTAAGACAATATTTCAACACACGTATAAAAACCCCTAGAAGTTTATATACTACTGTATCCAACAAATTCAGTTTGTCCTCTCGACGTAGAATTTGCTAAACTGTTTCCACATTGTTTTTTACATTATCTGCTAAATATATTATACAGCAATCCAGAAAACAGTCCAACAAATATATACATCAATTTAAGAACCTCCAGGAAGAGCATGATATCCATAATACTATTTAGCTGGCTAACGATGGCTGGATTGGAGGTGTATACGTCATGCAAATTGGATGGCCAAAACTACAAGTAACAAGCTTTGGGTCAAGATATATTTTCCTCGTCCATATTAATTACTCTTACAAAGCTTAATTTAATGACCCAATAGCTGGCTTGGCATCAAACAATATGTACTATGTTTGAATTATCAGATAGATAATTGGCAAGAATTTTTCTGAAACAAACCTCTTTTTAATTCTCCTACAATGTATGGTGTTTAAATTCAGAACATCAAGTAGAAGAACTTGTTAAAGGAAGATTTGAAAACTGTACTTATTACTAATAAGACAGTTTTGCTTCGATATTTCAAGCTTCTAAATAGTTGAATTAAAAAATCATTTGGGTATTTAAATACTGTAAATGAATATTGAATTTTGAAACAAATGTTCTTGTCCATAATCTATTATACCCTGTAGATAAATATGGGAATCTAAAATTGTACTCAAACAAATATTCAATCAATGTTTTGTAGTCGTATTTGTGATAAATTGTTGGTTATTTTATCATTTAAAAAGGTGACTAAATGTTAGATATTATCCTAGCCTAACCAAAACGGTCCTATTTCAAACAAGTACACTAATTTTTAAAATACAAGACAAGAAGAGGTGAAGATCAAATTCAAGAATCTATATGATAACAATTTTTAGACGGTTTCTCAATTGAAAAACAATTCATTTGAGGGTCCAGATTGACTTTTGAATCATAATTATTGTGTAAATAAAAATGAAAAAGAAATCAGCCTGTTTCAATGACTTTTAGTAAAAAAAATGATAGATTATCTGTTGGGTCGGTAAATGTATAGTTGTTTACATGAATCAATTGAATAATAAATATTATGTAATAGGTATGTTAAATGTTTTTCTTGTATATAAAATATGCAATAATTACAACTTTGTTTTTTGTATAAATTAAAGATTTATAATTTGTTCATTTATAATTTTTCAGTATATATTGAAAATATACTATGCCAAAGGATTAAAATTAAAAATGTGTTTCATTTCCACTATCCTTATTAGAGATACGCATACGCTCTGCTACAGTGGGCCAAAAGAAATTACTCATGCACTGATACTGATACCCAAGGCGGCCGCTAATCAGCAATCGCCACCGCCCGTTTATTCAACTGGGTATGAAGAAAAATAGTATACACTACACGTGCAGAATGTTTGAGGGGCCTGCATTGCGCACCATAATGCTTCATCTTCGACTCGGGCCAAACTTTCTGCCCTTGTAGCGTTGTATGCTATAGATACAATCGCCTGCACGGCCGACGAAATATTTGCGATGAACAACTTCAGACTATTCTGCTTCATCGCTGTCCCATATGGATAAAGACAACACTAAATGTCTAGGATAAGCTGAAAATGATATCCAATATATGAAAAAGAAGTAGTAGGTGTTTTGGTAAATGGTTAATCAATATCGACAAAATTAGAGGAAGTGACAGACCAAGCAGATCGATCTAATAAACGGTCTCACAAATTTAATAAAAAGTATTAATGTAAATGTCCCAAATTCAGACAGGTTAAGGTGTATGCAGAACTAGAAGGCCTGCATAAATGCTACATGCATGCATATTGCAAGAAATATGTCACAGTTAATTACAAGTATATTTTAAGGACAATATTCATTAGGTATAAAAGTGATAAAAACACAGTTCTTACTCAAAATAAGTTTTTTTTATATGTATGCTGGTGAACTCAATTCTGACACAGTATTATTTGGTATGGAATTCTGACACATGTGAGTACATTATTCGGACACAATCTGAAATTCTGACACTACTTAATCTAATTTACACATCAATCAGAGGTAATTACTTGGTAGAAGAAATTTCTTTGTCTCAGGAATACAAAAAATTCCACGATTGTTAGTTAGAACAGGATCCTATATTTTTTCTTTAATTTCGTAAAAATAGTACCATAAGACATCTTTCTTTGATGGCCACTTTCAATTGTTTCCACTTCGCATCATCACACTGACGAATGCTTGGCCCTTTCTCAGTTCTTCAATAAGTCCAGGATATTGAATATGAAAGTAATCAAATATCACATAATCTCCTATATTGATATGTTCATCTCTAATTTGTGGGTTATTGACTGACGATTCTTGGGAGTTGCTGAGATATTCCTCTTCCTTTGAGGTATCAGTTAAAATTTCGTGTAACCTTTTTAATGTTACTGTTTCTGGTTCTTTCAACATTCTTGTTTTGTTTATTGAGCTGTAACTTTTTCTCTTTCAGCCTTTTTCTATTTTCTTTTTTTTCCTCCTTCTTATCTTTAGCTTCTTGTTTATTTCTATAATAGGCTTTCCATTGCTCTGGAGTTGCAACACTAGGAACTTTTACTATATTTTTCTTCTCAGTTTTCTGGCCAAAATAAAATGGTTTTGAATGGTGACGGTACGTTAAACTGAGCACTTCTAGTTCTAATTTTACAGATAATGAAATAGTATTTTTAAATAAAGGTTTAAAGTACAGCATACCAGCAAAATTTACGAATAATATTAAACAAATTATAGCTACAGAGTCAGAAATAGCTTTAAAATCTAATTCAAATAATTTTTTTTATGAGAAATTAAAAATTGCCAATTTAATCAAAAATATTGAACCTTCAAAAGTTAAACGTCAAACAAAAAATGACATTACAGTTATAAATGCACTCAAAAAGAAAGTAGTAGATAATAACCTAACAGTTACAAAATCTGATAAGGGGAACGCAACTGTCATATTGACAACTGAAAATTATAATTAAAAAATATATAACTTTATAGAATATAGCGATGTAAAAGTTCTTAAAGCAGACCCAACAAAAAAGTTTTCTAATAATGTAAGAGATATTGTTAATAATTCAAATTATCTTTTAAGTGATTACGAAAAGAGGTGTATCATACATAAGAATCCTCATTGTCCACAATTATATGGAACCGTTAAATTACATAAAATAACGAAACCAATTAGACCTGTAGTTTCTTATGTTTATACTCCTAATAATATATTGGCAAAGAGGCTTAACAATATACTTAATAGTTACGAATTATGTCACCCCTTGTAGAGATGATCATATGAAGATGCTGACGACACTATATAATTTTTGCTGATCATTTTGTAGTTTACTTTATATCTAAATTTATTCAGACAAGTAGTCAGTAGCTAACATTCAAGTAATATACACGTAAATTATTGTCGGTAGTATTCTAAGTGTAATAAAGTGATAAATAAATATTTTTAAAAATAGACTTTTCACCTCCGGTGATTTATTTGGCGCAGTCAGTAGGATATTTCGGGTCGAACATATCGTATGTGCGATTTCGTTTTAACGATTTACCGAAATAAATCGAACACTAAACTATATTGTTGAAGTTTGTGGAGGACATTCGTGCAGCGAGATACCATATCTTTGGACTACTCTTCCGTCTACCGAGGACCTGTTCGAGCCGCTACCAAACATTCAACGAGATCTGGGACCCATATTGCCCAAAATCTGCGAGGATCCAGCCGTGAATTCTCATAGCTAATTAGGCATGTTTAAAATCATCCTTTACGTTCTGTAAGTACAATTCATGAATTCTGAAGTAACTGTTAACGATCTAACTCGTGCATTTAATAGTTTATTGTTAGAAACCACTACTGACTCAAACCCGACAAATTCAATTAGTAAAGTAAATAATCAAATAGATATGGCGGTACAATCTTTTAAATGGGAATATTCAAATTGCATCCCCGATTTTGACGGGAATCCAAACGATCTAAATAGATTTATTTCTGTTAGCGAATCACTCATAAATAATTTTATTGATAGGGCAAATCCAAATAATTTTCAAAACATTTATTTGTTGAATTCTATAATTGCTAAAATAAAAGGTAAAGCTAAAACAGTCATTAATATTCAGACATGTAGCACATGGAACGAATTAAGGTCAATTCACACATGTGGTACTGTGCGCCGACTGTGTCGTAACCGTGCACCGACTGTGTTGTGTTGTGCATATTCACACCAATCATGTTACGCCACCGTTGGTTAGTTTGTATCATGGATCCAAGAGAGGAGGACGTGGTTATAGCATGCGGAGCGTATCTAGTATTAACGGAAGAGGTGAAAAAAAGAAAGAGGAAGATTTGGATTAACCGTTTATGGAGAGCTAGGGAGGAAGAAGGAGAATTTCACACAGCATTTGCGCGACTCAAAGATGATCCAGAACAATTTGTCCGATACTTTCGGATGACTTTCTTGAAATTTGACAATCTGCTGAAACTTGTAAAACCAGACATACAAAAACAGAACACAAAGTGGAGAAGATCTATATCCGCAGAAGAAAGATTAGCATTAACTTTGAGGTATGTTGTTCATTATTAATACACATAACAATTATTTAAACAATTAATATATTTTCAGTTACTTAGCATCAGGTACTTCCCAGTACCGTCTAGGAATGAGCTATAGAATTGCCCCTTCAACAGTACAATCAATTGTAGTTTCCACCTGTGATGCAATATGGAGAGTTCTGTCAAGAAAGGAAATGCCCGAGCCAACAGAAGATGGATGGAAAAAAATAGCTGATGATTTCTGGACAATGTGGCAGTTTCCCAACTGCATTGGTGCAGTTGACGGTAAGCACGTTCAAATCCAGGCTCCCAAAAATAGCGGATCTCTATTCTACAACTACAAAAAGACATTCTCTGTTGTTCTCATGGCACTTGTAGACGCTAATTATAAATTCATTGTTGTTGATGTTGGAGGTTATGGCAAATCGAGTGATGGAGGTATATTTTCAAAATCAAATCTAGGAAAAGCATTGGAAAAAAATAATCTTCATGTTCCGGGACCAAGACCATTACCTAATTCAGATGATATTGTGCCATTCGTGATATTAGGAGATGAAGCATTTCCTTTAAAAGAAAATCTATTAAGACCTTATCCAGGAAGCACAGCACGAGATAATGAAAACCAGAAAATATTTAACTATAGACTGTCAAGGGCTCGGCGTGTGGTTGAAAATGCATTTGGCATCCTGATTCAAAAATTCAGAATCTTGTATGGTAGACTTCAAGTGAATCCTGAAAACGCTGATAAAATTATTTTGGCCGCATGTGTCTTACATAATTACTTACGAAATGACAGATCTGAGAATACATCGGCCCTGCCTGTATATGAAGAGCAAAGCTCTACTTCACAGCAACTTCCACTAAGGGGACTCCGTCGGTTGGGTGGAAATTCAAGTGAAGTGGCTATAGGCGTAAGAAATACATTCTGTAATTATTTAAACACTACAGGCGCGGTACCATGGCAGTTGGAGGTAGTAAGAAGAGGTATACCCTACCAAAATACAGAGTAATTTTGTATTATTTATATTTTTTATATATTATTTGTAGTTCATATCGAAATATTGCATATTGGGTTAATAAATATTACATATTTATTAGAAAACTGTTTTATTCTTAGAAAGCTAAGTACGTCAACTCTACAAACATAATAAAAAACTTAAAATATTTTGGTTTCATAACGTAAATGGAACTCATGTTAAACAGATTAAAAAATAGAAGAAAAAAGAAACATTTTTTACATTTTGTAATATCTATCTTCAGTTTGGCTGGAGGACCTCGGTAGTGACGGAGGATGGTGTTGGGACTCTGTGTAGCCGGTATCTAGAGAAGGAAGATTTTGTACCCATTGACGTCTTCCATCTGTGAAGTTTGAAGAATACCCATCTTCAATTTGATTAGAAGACCCCGGCACTGGCTGAGAATGGTGTTGGGAATCTGTATAGCCAGCATTTGAAGGAGGAACATTTTGAACCCATTGCTGTCCCTCATCTGTGGAGTTCGGAGAAAACAATGGTAGGACATATTGCTTTTTTCTAAGCAGATCGATTTCTTTGCTGTTGACAGATCGATTTCTTTGCTGTTGACGAGGTTAAATATATCTCGTTTTATTTCCGCCTGATCTATCTCCGGGAACTTTAGAATACTTTCGGCTATGTCTTCAAAGAAAGTCATTAGCTTTCTTTTTGGTGAAGGTATTGTGACGTGATCATTAGAATCGGCGGATTGTGTTCTAGCTTGGATAAAATTTGTCAAAGCATCAGCCAAAGCGGGCTGAGTGGAGGAAGCACTTGCCTTTCGCTTTCTCGAAGATACTGTTGAGGCCACTGAAGCGGGAGAAGATGGTTGTAGATTATCCTCATTTGCCTTTCGCTTTCTCGAAGATACTGTTGAGGCCACTGAAGCGGGAGAAGATGGTTGTAGATTATCCTCATTTGCCTTTCGCTTTGTCGAAGATATTGTTGGAACCACTAAAGCGGGAGATGGAGAAGGTTGTGGGGTATCCTGATTGTCATCAACTTCATCATCTGCTTCAGTTTCCTCTGACGCATCCAAATTAGAACAGGTTCTGTAACAAAAAGATTTTTACTTATGTTTAAATTCTAAATACTAAATTTTATTTAAATCAGTCCCTGATGCAAAATGTGTGTTTGCATAGCACAATACGTTAACAAAGAAAAACTTATAAATTATAATGTAAATAACGTTAATTTAATGCTTTTTAATGTGACACGCCATGTACCAATTTCCGATTGTTTCAACGACAAGAAAACTTTGCAACTTTTAAATGTTACGTAAAATTTAGATACTTACTGTCGCTCTTGCATGTGCCTTCTAAGAAATTCCATCTGGTCTTCAAACCTCCATTTTTTCATGTTTTTTGCAGCTTGACCACTCACTGTTTTACGCCGGTTCAGAGCTCTTCTGTAGTAAGAGCGCAGCAAAGCCCATTTATTTTTACATTCTTCGGATGTTGAATTCAATTTATTCGCGATGTCTTTCCATATATTATCTTTAACTAGATTATTATCATAATCTTTATTTTGCAAATCGTATAAACATTCATGTTCTTGCACATAAATTATTAAAAATTCTTCATTAACAGGCATTTTTTGGCCTACTCATAACAGCGTTGAATTTACACTAACCGCGATGGCGCGATGAGGAATACCAGCGGCAAAATCGGAGACGACACCCGAAAATGAACGAGCGCTGGCCGAAACATGACGGTCGCCCTCTGGTCGCCTTCCAATAGTTCTCACTAGAGCGGTTATGCACGTACCGTGCTCCTACCGTGTCGAACCGCAACCTTGAGAAATCGCTTTCAGAGCGGTCGGAAGCAACACAGTCAGAGCACAGTCTATGCCTAGACCTACATGTGTGAATTAAACAGTACAATTCAATACATTTTCAATGGAAACTTCAGCTGATAGATTTAGTTCAAATCGACACAGTCGGTGCACAGTGGGTGCCCAGTACCGTATGTGTGAATTGACCTTTAAAAGACGTATTGATGAGAAACTTCTCGGATCAACGAGATGAAGTATGTCTAAATAGGGATCTCGTAATGCTAAGACAAAACTCTAATGAAAGTCCACAATTATTTTATGATAGGTGTTTGCACATTCTGAACTTACTTTGTAGTTATGTAAACTTACACGAAACAACAGAAGATGGTAAAGTTTTAAAACGACAATTATATCAAAATTTAACATTAAAAACTTTTCTTTCTGGGTTAAAAGAACCTATTGGAACTACAATTCGTTGTATGAAACCGACATCATTAAGCGAAGCAATGCAATTTGTTTTACAAGAGGAAAATGCGCATTATTTACAAAATTCATCAAAAAATAATCATAGAACAACACAACCTTTCAGACATAACTCTCGACCAACGAACGATTTCAGATCTAATTATCGACCACCTACCCAAAATCAGTATACTAATTTTAACTCACCCAGTCCCAGCTTACAAACATTCAATTCCCAAACTCCAAATAATTTTTTCGCAAGACAGAACAATTTCCCCTCACAACCAATCCCAATAAATCCAAGACCTAGTCAACAGAATTTTCCTAGAGCCTCACAAGTTTTCAAAAGGCCCAACCAAAATATGAATGTTTTCAGGCCAAATCCAAACGCTAACCTACCTAAACCAACGCCCATGTCTACTAGCACCCGTAATACTTATCCAAACAATCAAAATCAACCAATATATAAAAGACCGCCGCCATCTACTAATAATTTTAGACAAAATAAACGTCCGAATTACACTTCGGAAGAACTTTATAATGTAGATACCCTAGAAAACTATGAACCCGAAAATTGGGAATATTTAAATAATAATTACGATTATTCTGATCATACTGCTGATCAATTGTATTTAGATAATTCAAATCCTAATAACGATATTAGTGATAATAATGACACAGCTAACAAAAACGAAAATTTTTGTTAAGTGCCTCGGAAAATCCACCTTACCATAACAATCCTGAAGTAATACCTTTTAATAACGTCAAATCAAGTGAATTACCCTATATCATTTTACCCGAATATAATTTAAAATTTCTAATTGATACCGGATCAAGTCGATCATTTATAAACCCCAACTTGGCTTTCAAATATTATTCTAGTGATATTAAAAACGACCCATTCGTAGTAACAACAGTATTTCAAAAATCTGCCCATAAATACCGAGCCGACATCCTGGCTTCAAACGTATTTAATCTCCCGAATCCGATAAAATTAAAATTCTATCTCTTTAAATTTCACAATGTTTTTGATGGTCTAATTGGATTAGATAATTTAAAAATAATACAAGCCAAACTGAATTTCCAAGAAGGATTTCTTATCACTCCTTCTAGTAAAATAAAACTCCATTATCACGAGGTGAACGCTGACCTTAATCTTGTAACTGTATCTCCTAGATCGCAACAAGTTGTTAAAATAAAAACAAATGTTATATATGGAGATATTTTTATTCCTTATCAAAAGTTTCATAACTGCGAAATTCCACAATGCCTTAGCACTGCAAAAAACGGCTACGCTCTTACTACAATATTAAACAAATCTGACAGTACCGTATCACTAGATTTTTCAGAACCATTTCAAGTAGAATGTTTTGACGAAAATGAAATAGAAAACATTGATTTAAATAATATTGATTCACATCAAATACCCTTAGACCTTAATAAAATTAGAACTGATCACATGAATAGTGAAGAAAAGAAAAAAATATTAAAACTTTGTCAAGAATATAGCGATATATTTTATAAAGAAGGTGAACCACTATCATTTACAAATAAAATTAAACATAATATACGTACGACAGATGAAATACCTGTATATACGAAAACTTATCGGTATCCTTTCGTACATAAGCAAGAAGTTGCTAATCAAATCCAGAAAATGTTAGATTCAAAAATTATTCAGCCATCTAATTCACCATGGAGTTCTCCAATCTGGGTGGTAAGCAAGAAATTAGATGCCAGCAATCAACAAAAATGGAGAGTGGTCATCGATTATAGGAAACTAAACGAGAAGACTATAGAAGATCGATACCCCCTACCAAATATCACAGAATTACTTAACAAATTGGGCAATTGCCAATATTTCTCTACAATTGATTTAGCCAGTGGCTTCCACCAAATTGAGATGGAAAAAACTGACATCGAAAAAACGGCATTTAACACCGAAAATGGCCATTGGGAGTTCCTGCGCATGCCTTTTGGATTGAAAAGTGCGCCAGCAACTTTCCAGCGTGTCGCCGACAACATACTAAGAGGTATACAAAATGAGATGTGTTTAGTATACCTAGACGATATTATTGTATATTCCACCTCATTGCAAGAGCATTTAGAGCGCCTAAAAACGGTTTTCCAGAGAGTCAGAGAAGCAAACTTTAAAGTTCAGCTAAATAAATCTGAATTCTTAAGGAAAGAAGTGGCTTATCTAGGTCACGTAGTGACACCTGACGGAGTTAAATCAAACCCCGCAAAAAATTTATGCAATACTTAACTATCCGATACCTAAAACACCCAAGCAACTTAAAGGATTCTTAGGATTGCTTGGATACTACAGACGTTTTATCAAGGACTTTGCACGACTAACCAAACCTTTCACGAAATGTTTAAAGAAAGGTGCAAAAATCGAACTTAACGACGAATACATAACATGTTTTGAGACTTGTAAAACTTTATTGACTAACGAACCGATATTACAATATCCAGACTTCAATAAAACATTTAATCTTACCACCGACGCTTCTAATGTAGCACTAGGTGCTATCTTATCCCAAGGTCCTATTGGACAAGATCTCCCTATAGCATATGCTTCGAGAACGCTTAACGACTCAGAGCAAAATTACTCCACGATTGAGAAGGAGTTACTTGCTATAGTTTGGGCAACAAAATATTTCCGTCCATATTTATATGGTCGTCAGTTCAATATAATAACAGATCATAAACCTCTCGTGTGGTTAAACTCTTTAAAAGAACCAAACTCTAAATTACTACGTTGGCGAATTAAATTAGAAGAATTTGACTATAAGATTTTTTATAGAAAAGGGAAATTTAATAATGTAGATTCTCTATCGCGAATAGAACTTCACACTAAAGATACAAATTCAATTTTGAACGATAAGTCATTTTGGAAACGTATTGATGAAATTTTAGATGAAACATCAAACTACCATAATAATCCAAATACATCCGAACAAGCATATCAAACTTTAAATACCCCTTCACCAACTGCTAATGAACTAATAAGCGACACTCCAACCACACCTGACAATGACAATTTTTCCATGATAGTTAACATTGACGGAACAATTTCAGATGACAACATTGAGCACCAACATCAAGAGACACAAAATAATACTAGCGATAGACAAAACGAAAATATTACTGATGACAATATTACTATACACTCAAATGTCGATGAAAATCCAATTATCGGCATACCGTCTATTGAATGTGCTGTAAATTATGGTAAAAATCAAATATTTATTAAATCAGTTTTACATTCACCTGCAAAATTAAAAAGAATCACCTTATTTAGCGATAAACAACGGTTTTTAGTTCAGCTCTCTAAAAATAATTTCGAGAACGATGTTATCAATTTTGTTAAAGAATATATAGCTCCAGATATTCAGTACTATTTATATTTCGAAGATCCTGACCTGTACGAACCATTCTCAGTTTGTTTACAGAAATATTTTAAGTCGTCATCTATAAAATTCAAAAAATGTTCTACCAAACTATTAGATGTTATAAAAAAAGATGATATTAAAGAAATGATTAAAAATTACCACGAGGGTAAAACGAACCACCGCGGAATTAATGAAACCCTTCAAAGAATTAAAGAAAAGTATTACTGGCCGGACATGAAAAAATCAATTCAAACATTCATTAACGAGTGCGAAATATGCCAACAGTGTAAATATGACAGACATCCAGTAAACTTAAAAATGAGTTTGACACCCACTGCAAATAAACCGTTTGAAATCATTCATATAGATTCATTTACTTTTGAAAATTCAAAATTTTTGACGATAGTTGATAGTTTTTCTAAATATGCCCAAGCATACCATTTAAATGCACTTTCTGGTACGGAAGTAGCGAACAATTTGATAACTTACTTTTCTCATCATGGTATACCAAATCAAATTATTTGCGATAACGGCACCGAATTTAAAAATACGGTCATCACAGAACTATTAGGACTACATAAAATTAAAATTCATTTTTGCTCCCCTGATCATCCTCAATCAAACGGAATTGTAGAAAGATTCCATTCAACGATAATAGAACATCTAAGGCTATTAAACTCACAAGGATTCTCAGACACACCTGTAAAAACTAAAATGGCAAATGCTATTCTGGCATATAATAATACAATACATTCGGCTACTAAATTAAAACCTATGGACGTAATTAACGGACATATTACTGATAATGATCCATTTGATATCGCAATAGACAAACTTTTAATCAATGATTACGTTAATAGACATAAAGAACGCTCTAAATTATTGTATGCGAAAATCAATGCTGATTTATCAAACCTAAAAGAGAATCTAGTAGAAACAGTAAATGAAAACCGAGAAAGTCCTGAGATGTTTATACCAAATGAAAAGATTTTTATAAAAAAGAAAAGGAGACAGAAAAACGCGAACAAAGTTCATAAGCCCGTTAGTATTAAATCAGTAAATACCAAGCGCAAAGTAGTTACAACAGCAAAACACGGAAAAATTCATATGAGTAACATAAAACGCCCACTAAAAAGAATATATTCATTTGACACATAGTTATTATTTCAGGTTTCCAGGAATACTCGGATTCAAAGAAATAATTACACTTAGAAATCTCCACGATAATCCAGGTCTACTTCCAGTGAAACTTGGCACTGCAAAAGTAACCGAATACTATCACTCGATATTTTATTATTATGATATAAATCCTATTGTCGCACAATTTCAAAATTTAAAGGATAAACAGACATATATTTTTAACACAGCTATAAAAAATAAAATTAGTCAGGAAGAGATAACTAATCACAAACGTTTCTTAAAATTTGCAGAAAGTAAAGCTGAAATAAAATTAACAGAATTACTACCTCACGAAAATAGAACCAAACGAGGGTTGTTCAATGGTCTCGGTTCAATTGTCAAAACTATTAGCGGAAATTTAGACTCCAATGACGGAGAACGTTACGACAACCTTATTAGACAACTTCAACAAAATCAAAATCAATTGTCTGATAAAATAAAACTCAAAATTCGGTAGCAATATCTCTGATAGATAACTTTAATAAGAGTATTCAACAAATAAATCATAATCAATTATTATTAGAACGTAAATTAGCAACGATCGATTCATATGTAGGGAATCAATCTCAATTCGAGAAAAATACCTTCATAAGGGATGTAATTTTTCATATTTTAAACTTGTACGAAATGCTTATTTCAATCTTACAAGATATAGAAAATTCAATATCATTTGCGAAAGCGGGAATTATGCATCCAAGCATAATAAAACCCAGCGAATTGTTCAAACTTTTGGAAGAATTATACAAGAATGTGAGTAAAGATCGAATGTCCATAAAACTTAAAATAAACAATATTCCAATTTTTGAAAATTTAATAAAAGTATCTTATTATATAGTAAATAGCAGGATTACATATATTTTACATGTACCTGTAACATATCCTTTTGGTTTAGAATTATATCATTTGTATCCAATACCTATTCAGAGCGAGAGTCAGTTAAAAGTAATCATCCCTCAAAATAGATTTATTTAAAAAAATGAATTGTATTTCAAACTATTGGATGAATCATGCATAAAATTAGCTAGACAAGAATATATGTGCCAAGAAGTCAGCCTACAACAAGTTAATTCCAACAGCCCTTGCGAAGTTCAACTTCTCAACCTCAAGATCACATCCGCCTGCAATCAAATGCCCTTAAGCAACTCTACAGTATTAATCAAAAGACTTGAAGAAACCAATCAGTGGATCGTCGTTCTTCCCAAGAAAACAACCATCAGGTTAATGTGTTACCAACAAGAAGAACTACATCGGCACTTACCTAGCCAACATTCCGGCATCCTGTCTAATTATTACCGACTCTGAAACAATAGTAAACAATGGCCCGATAGAAGTTGAAAGCCAGCCCATTTTCATTCCAGGAGTATACGTATCCAATCATGAACATCTCATTCATAAAAATATCAATTTTAGTCTTCCAGAAATAAATTTAGATGACTTCAGTACCCTCCGAGAAAGGATTATCAGAAATACTCCAGTTTTCGAGACTTACACACCTTCCTATGTTCCAAGCACTTGGACGATAATAATTTATTGCCTCGTAATTCTTCTATGCCTGTACTGGGCCCTCAAAAGAATCCAATGCAAGAGACCAAAGCAAGAAAACCAATCCGAAGATGTTCACCTCCCTTAGCTGCAGCCCGCGGAAGCTGAAACTTCAGGGGGAGGAATTATGTCACCCCTTGTAGAGATGATCATATGAAGATGCTGACGACACTATATAATTTTTGCTGATCATTTTGTAGTTTACTTTATATCTAAATTTATTCAGACAAGTAGTCAGTAGCTAACATTCAAGTAATATACACGTAAATTATTGTCGGTAGTATTCTAAGTGTAATAAAGTGATAAATAAATATTTTAAAAATAGACTTTTCACCTCCGGTGATTTATTTTACGGATATGCATTTGAATACTCAATTAGAAATTCAATAGAATTAATCAAAAAATTAAAAGCAATCAACTTGCAAGATAATAAACTTATTTTGTTTGATGTTACTATGTTCACTAAAATTCCTCCTAAAGAATGTCTAATACTTGTAAGAAAACACTAGAACATAAAAATATTAATCCAGGAATAATATCAGATATACTTAATTTATTTGATGTATGCATTAATCAGAATTATTTCACTTTTGACAATAAGATATATATTCAAAATAAAGGTTTACCAGTGGGAAGCCCTATATCTCCTATTTTAGCAAACATTTTTATGGACAGTTTAGAAAGAAAGATCTTTGAAAGTAATATTTCGAAAAATGTTTTATTTTGGTATAGATATGTAGATGACATGTTAGCTTGTTTTATGGGTAGTGAACGACAATTAGATGTATTTTTCAACCACATTAATAATTTACACCCAAAAATTAAATTTACATTAGAAATTGAAGAAAATAGCGCAATCAATTTTCTTGATTTGAAAATTCAAAGAGTTAATAATGTACTTGATTATTCAATTTACCGAAAACCAACACACACTGATGTGACAATTCCATATAGTTCCAATCACCCCATGTCACATAAGCTAGCAGCATATAATTCAATGATACATAGAGCTTTTTCAGTTCCTATGAACAAATGTAATTTTGATAGAGAAATTAATACAATTAGACAAATAGCAACATCCAACGGTTATCCATTACATATGATAAATGAGCTAATTAAAAAAAAAGAGGAAAAAGTGGCATTACAACTAATATTTCCTAAACAAACTGATGAAATAAAAACTTATAAAACCATCACATATGCAGGAAATATTTCTAATAATATTTCAAAGATAATATCTTTAGCAACGAATACAACAATTTCCTTTTAAAACAGAAAGTAACGTTCGTACAAAATTGTTAAATGTAAAAACAAAAATACCACCATTAAAGAAATCAGGTATATATAAACTCAAAAGCCCAGAATGTAATGCTGTCTATTTGGGTCAGACCTTTAGAAGTTTTGAAATCCGATACAGTGAACACTTACGAGTATACAGATTAAAACAATCAGATAAATCCCACTACGCAAAACATCTACTTGACACCAATCATTAATTGACACCTAACACAGAACTAGAAGTGCTGCATATTTGTGAAAAGAAACCAGAACTGGATTTCCTTGAAGAATTGGAAATTAGAAGACATTTAAGAAACCCACAATATGAAGTTGTCAATGAACAGATAAATCTAGGGAGCTCTTCACTATTAAACCGTCTTCTTAAGTGATGATTGTAAAGATCAGCAGATATAGTTTTTCTATTAACATATATTATGTCAATCACAAGTTAGGACACTTCTTGGTCTAGCCAAAAATAATTAAACATCAGGTAGGCATCAAATGAAATGTAACTTCTGTCATTCTGACAATGATATTAATTTATCAAAACAATTGTCAATTTTTTAGAATTTTCAACAATTTTCATTATATTTCATTTAAAACACTAATACCACATACAATGATTTCATTATAGCACAGGTCCGACAAATGTCAATTTATGCCATACTAGAAATGAAAATGATTGTAAAAGTGGATACCTTAAAGAAATAGTCGAACGGTTGATGGGACAAAATAACTGTTTTCGATCATTTTCATGATTTATTTGTCTCTATAAGTTCATTTGTATAGAAGACATCCGTTTGTGTAATATAATAACAGAAATTCATGAAGCTATTGTATAAAAATGTGGAGTTTGTGAAATTTATTAAATTTGTAGATTAATGAATATATTTCATTCCAGAAATATCAACAAAAACAAATACACGACAATAGTTTTACAGAATTTAAAACTTTTCAACAAACATGTCGGATATTTTAAAATTTATTGCATTGAATGTCACCTATAGATAAGTGATCTCAGTTTATTTATCTATGAGGAACTACAATTTCAATTATAAAAAGAAGTATAGACTTGTCTTTTGACAGTTTTTGGTACGCGCCAATTCTTTCATTCATTCCCATTTCAGATGCCTAATCGAGAACACGCTCTCTCTCTTTAATAAACCATAAATCTACTGCTTCTTTGCCAATCTGGTTTTCTTATTTGTTGAAAAATAAAATGTATTTCGTGTATTTTTTCTACTATTTGTAGCCATTGCTTCCTGTCCTGCGTTTTCTCTTCCCAGTATCTAATTCCCATAGTCTTGAGATCACCTACTACCTCCTGCAACCAAGTTATCCTTGGTCTTCCCCTTCTTCTCTTACGTAAGGGCTTCCACTCTACCATTGAGTATATTATTGCTCTTTTACCTGCTCCATATGTGTCCCAACCATTTTGATCTTTGTTCCTTAATTTTTCCTACTATGTCTTTTTGTATCTCTTAATATAGTTCCATATTTGTTCTTCTTCTATATTCTTCACCTATTTTTTTTGGTCCTAATATTGTTCTTAGTATTTTTCGTTCCTGTATTCTCATATCCTCTTGTTGTTTTTTAGTCATAGTTAATTCGTGTGAAATACTTTAATTTTAAAAATCGTAGCAAAGCGCTTTCGACTGTTATGTCATCATCAGTGCTAACTCGTCAAGCATTATAAAAATGAATCCATAAAAATATCCAACTTCAAATTATATAATAATGTAAATGTTAAAACTTTTAATTAAAATTGTTAAAAATCCAAACACATAGAGGGATTAATGTGCATTAACATCATGACTTTCTCTCCACTTTGGTTCGTCGATAGCTCAAACTTTTACAGTTTGCTTAACTTCTGTTGTATGCCCTTGTGTGTTCGAACCATCTCACTACGTGCATTTTGTGTTATATGTTTTTATGAATATCTTTACTATTACAAATTGCCGCTAAACCTTATTTATTTTTACAAACATTAAACAACAATCATTTTCGTATGAACTTTGTGTTCATTTGCTCTCTCGACTAAATAGAGGAACATTAATAATTTCGTATATTTTTCAAGTCACTCCAAAACGTTCCGCATCGTGTAGTAACGTATTTAACAGATTATCGCTACTCTGAAAAATATAGTGATTAAAGTTTGCGGTGTATACGCCCGCTACTACGTCTAGTTCGTAAATAATAATCGGCATCGTGAACCAATAATTAACCGACTAATACCTTTCAACTGAAGCGTGATTAACGACAACGTTCTAAATAAATTGAAAGCGATCCAGTATAATCTTCGTGGTACACCTACCGCATGCGTAAATCTTTACATTAACATTATTTTATTTAGTTTTAAAGAGCAGCATTAAAAAATTAACTCCATAGTTATTATGTAATAGTTGAATGTGGAATGTGGAAATTTAAAAAATGAAGGATTTTTATATGAATGTGGTAGTAAAGAAGAAGCTTCAATTGTATCAAACACAAACTCAATTAAACAGAATTTTGGAGAGTCATATGAGGTAGTTGAAACGAAAAAAGTATATTCAAAATTAACAATTATTAATGTCACCAAAGATATACTAGTAGATGAAGAAGAAATTGAAGAACTAATTATAAGACAAAACAAAATTGGAAATATTGGTGATAATTTTCATTTAAAAGAAATAACTATATGTAAAAGCGTTGGTTATGAATGGTATGATAATAAAATAAATTCTTTAGAAAAATCAAGGGATCTGGCATATAAAAGGTAATAGGGACAAACTTCAAGAATAAAAAAAATCATGTTATTATTGATGACCAAATAACTCCTTTATACAACTTTCAAAAAGTAACCCAACAAAAAGTAAAACGTTTAATAATAATGTTACGAAACAGCACACTGGTATAGTTGCTGAATCCGACTCTGTCTAAACCTTGTATGAAAGTTAAAATTATGGCGGATGCGCAGGGATTTCTTAGAATTGTTTACGATTGTGACTATCTTATACATTGTTTTTGTGACCAGTCTTATCTAAAAAATGCCAGAGCCAATTGTTTTTGTGTAAGCCGCAATCTAGAATTATCTAGTAAAAAAGGCACTCATATATAAAGGACCGACCATGGAGAGTTAGTTTAGTTTATAAAGTGATCTCGACAAATAAACAAGAATACACCGAAATAGCGAACAGTAAAGTGTTGATATAAATTAATAATTAAGGTTGTGTGTATATAAATTAAATTTAAGTGAATAGTTAAGTGTATATAAATTAAGTGTTAGTGAGTAGTTTAGTGTTTAAATAAATTCGTAAGTAGCCATACCGTGTGCTTAAAGTTTATTCCACCCGTTTACTGTTTAAATAAATTAGAAAAACATTACAATAAATTTGCAAAAAGATTATTCAACAGAAGATATTACCAAAACCATTTTGCTGTAGGACTTAGATACTATTAGTGATAAATTAACATATATAATAAATTTAAGTATAGAACTAAGTAAATTTCCTGACTTGTGGAAAACATCACTTATTAGTACCTATTCAGAAGGTAACAAATACAAAAATAAACGGTTTTAAGGATTAAAACTAACTTTTCCGCATCTGTGGCCCTGAACAATATTCTATCATAAAATTGTTACTTGTATACACTTCGGGGGATATATCGTGCTAACAAACCGAAATTTCTCCAAAAATAACCAAAAATTCAATATATCTGGATTTACAGGACCCGCTGTACTCGCTCCAGTCAACTGAAAATCAATAGGGTACATCTGTGAGACACCTTGATCAATATTCAATCATAAAATTGATCAATCGTATACTCTCTGGAGGCTGTATCGTGCTAACAAACTGAAAATTCTCCAAAAATGACAAAAATTTGGTACTTCAAGTACCATAGAGTACCCGTTGTACTGGCTTTAGTGAGCTGAATATCAATACAGTTCACCTTTAAGACGCCCTTAATAATATCCAATCATAAAATTGGTCACTTGTATATACTCCGGAGGCTGTATCGTGCTAACAAACTGAAACTTCTCCAAAAAAGACAAAAATATCGTACTGAAAGTACTGTCACACCTGTTGTATTGGCTCTGGTCAGTTGAAAATCAATAGGGTTCATCAGTGAGATGCCCTGAATAATATTCAATCATAAAATTGGTGACTTGTTGAACACCGGAGGCTGTATCGTGCTAACAAACTGATATTTCTCAAAAAATGACAAAATATCGTACTTCAAGTACCATAGCACCCGTTGTACTGGCTCTGGTAAGCTGAAAATCAATAGGGATCATCTGTGACATGTCCTTAACAATATTCAATCATAAAATTGCTGACTTATTGCACTCCGGAGATTGTATCGTGCTAACAAGACATGTAAGGAAAAGTGGCCGACGACAACGACGACGACGACATACACACAGGATTTTTTTTCTAAAAACCGTTTTTTCGTGTTGTTGTTGATGGATAACGTAAAAATAACTCAAAAAAAAATTTCAAAATTCCAACTTTTTTTGGGGTAAACCAATACTTCTCTCGCATATAGAAAGGTTGGGCGGAAAAGTAAAATGTGATGAATTTAGACCAATTAACGTGTTGCCTCTTTGTGAAAAAGTAATAGAATTATACAAAAAGGAACTACTTCTAACACATATTAACTATAACAATATTTTAATTGCACTCAGTCTGGTTTTAGAGAGAAACATTGTTGTTAGTCTGCAGTACAACTGATTGTCTCGAAGTGTAAGGAATCTATAGATACAAAAAAAGTTATTTGTACTGTTTTGCTTTATTTTAAAGGAGCGTTTGAAACAATAATCATAAAACTAAAAAAATATGGTATACTTCGAAATGCATAAGAATAGTTCAACAGTTACTTGAAAAATCGTTATCAATAAATAAAAGTAAATATGTGTCAGTCCAGTAAACTTCTTTTGTAATATGGAGTCCCTCAATAAATAGTATTGGGGCCTTTCCTTTTTATTTAATATATTAATGATATTGTGATATTCAATTAGTTTTAAATTTATTTGCTGATGACACCATACTTTCAGTGGAGGGTAAAAATGTGGAAGAGACGATGAATAAAATGCAGAATATTATTAAATTATTAGAATCGTAACTTATTGACAATGATTTGGTATGTAAACAAAAATAAAACAGTAGTGCTGTTATTTAACAGCAATAAACGAAATGTTGCATGTGATTTTAAGTTGGTCGGTCAGTCCTTAAAGCTTGTTAGAGAAGAATGTAGATACTTAGGTGTTATTGTTGATAAAAATATGAATTTAAAAAAAAATGGTAAGTTCAAAGAAATTTAGTAAAAAAATCAATTATTTTAGGAGAATAAGTTCAAATCTATCTCTAATGACAAGAGTTGCATTATGTGCACCGCTTTTTGAGTATTGTCCAACAATTTTATATTATTTAAGCCAGCCTGAGAAGTCTAAATTACAAATTTTACAAAATAAAGCAATGAGGGTTATTTTAAGAGCAAATAGATACACTGGTATTAAAGATATGCTTGACTGTTTAATATTTATGAGTGTTAATCGGCGAATGGTTGTACAAAATGTAATTTTTATTTTTTAAATCATTTATAATATCTTAGTAAAATGTATGTCCAACAAAATTAGTTTTGGTAAAGACAAATGTGGGACAGAACGTGCATCGAAATTAACACATACCTAGGAGCAGCAAAATGCTCAGAAACGTGGAAGTTTGTTTGTTTAAAAAATCAGGTCCGAGGAGATAAATGGAGCAAATATCCAACTAATACCAACAAAAAAATGGGTAGACCAGTACGAGCAACTACTGACAGAAAACAGGGACAAATACAAAACCATATCACCAACAGAAAAAATAATTGAAGGCGAAGAGATTATTATCGAGACCAATACACTGGAAAAAGTGGTACGTGGTCTAAAAAATGGAAGAACCCCGGGTCCAGAAGGAATCTCAGCTGAACTGATCAAGTATGGTACAAAAAAAACTATTTGAAGGATTGACCTGGTGCTTTAACAAGTTCATAAATGGGTCGGACCAAAACGATGAAAAGAGGCCTACATTTCATCTATTCATAAAAAGTCGATAAACTGGATTTCAAAAGCTATACAGGAATATCAGTGACCAGCACCTTAAGCCGACCATATGGAAGAATTCTTCGAGATTTAAAGATTTAATTGAATCGGACTATAAGGATCAAGAGGAAGAGAAACAATCTGGTTTTAGGGATGGAAGAACTATCCAATGATAACGTGTTCTGTTTAAAACAAATAATAGAAAAAATATATAGCCCCAACCAAGAAACACATCTTATGTTTATTGATCTCCACAAAGCATATGATACAGCGCCCATAAAGAATATCTGGAAAGTGTTGCAAGAATCAAACATCAATCACACATTAATAAAAGCTGTTCAAAACTTATATAATGGATCTACGATCTACCTCGAGAATAACAACTGTAACAGATTGTCACGCAAGTTTGTTTTTAATATGGGTCTACGATAGGGCTGTTGTATTTCACTAACACCGTTTAAAATATACATAGCAAAGGCTCTAATTCAGTGAAAAAGAGAATGCGAAAGGATGGAATCTATCGAATTGGGAGACACCTGTCTGTATACACTAGAGTTTTCCGATGACCAAGTTATTATTGCTAACGATAAGGATGATCTAGAATATATGACCAGAAAGATACAGGAAGAATA
Source organism: Galeruca laticollis (assembly GCA_963921935.1). NCBI lineage: Eukaryota > Metazoa > Arthropoda > Insecta > Coleoptera > Chrysomelidae > Galeruca > Galeruca laticollis. The sequence goes on along the minus strand of OY998175.1, from coordinate 159,394,138 downwards.
TAAAGAGTGGGGCTTGAATACACAAAATGTCAAATATCCAACTTGACAGAGAAGAAATTACATCTTTCAATAATTATACATACTTGGGAGTTTGACACTACCGGACAGGACGATAGAGAAGTGTCATACTTTCTATTATTTGTCCAGTAAATGAAGAGAATAACCTGATATAATTTATTTGGCGGTCAAAAATTATCAACAATTAGGTACCAAAAATTACCTAAGATTATCAAAAATTATCAGAAACTACCTAAAATTACCAAAAGTACCAAAAATTACCAAAATTACCAAAAATTATCAAAAACTATCAAAAACTACCAAAAATGACCGAAAATTACCAAATTTTCCCAAACATTAGCAAAAATTACCAAAAATTATTAAAAACTATCAAAAACTACCAAAAATGACCGAAAATTACCAAAAATTACCAAAATTTTTAAAAAATTACCAAATATTACTAGAAATTACCAAACATTACCAAAAATGTAGAATATCTGGATTTATGAGACCTATTGTACTGACTCTGATGAGTTGAAAACCAATAGGGTTTATCTCTGAGACCAATATCCAATCATAAAATTGATCACTTGTATACACTGTGGAGGCTGTATCGTGCTAACAAACCGAAATTCCTCCAAAATGACCAAAAATATAATATATCTGGATTTATTAGTCCAGTTGTACTGGTTTTGGTGAACTGAAAATCAATAGGGTTCATCTGTAAGATGCCCTTAACAATATCCAATCATAAAATTGCTCACTTGTATACACTCCGGAGGCTGCTAACAAACCGAAATTTCTCCAAAATGACCAAAAATGTGGTATATCTGGATTTATAGGTCCAGTTGCTCTGGCTCTGTTGAGCTGAAAATCAGTAGGATTCATCTGTGAAGCGCTCTAAATAATATCCAATGACAAAATTGGTCATCTGTATACACTCCGGAGGCTGTATCGTGCTAACAAACCGAAATTTCTCAAAAAAATGACCAAAAATGTAGTATATCTGGATTTATAGGTCCAGTTGTACTGTATTTGGTGAGTTGAAAATCAATGGGGATCATCTGTGAGACGCCCTTGACAATATTCAGTAATAAATTTGGGCACCTTTCTACAGTCTGGAGGCTGTAACGTCCTAACAAACCGAAATTTCTCCAAAAATGTGATACTTCTAGCACTATAGCATCCGTTGTACTGGCTCTAGGAGCTGAAAATCAATAAGGTTCGCTGTGAGACTGCCTCTCCAAGTTGTCAAGAAAGGGTTGCAGGAAGAAGTGGTTTTAAGTTTTTTTTATCTGTTAATTGTGCTCCGGGCTACTCGACTGCGGAGAGTCGGTGGGTAAAGACCACCTCTAATTATTGTACTTCTCTGGGATCATAGTTCCAAATTACAGTTAGGTAAAATGAATTACTTAATAGGAATAGGAGGAACTATATTTAATAATTATTGAATAATAACAATCGCTTGGCTTGAGTTAAAGAAAACAAAAAAAATATCAAATGGAAATGGATGAATTTACAAAGCTTGAAGATAAATATTCCGCAAAAGTATACTTCATGGATTACAGGTATTCAATTGTACATATAAACGTTAACCTTGTATACAAAATTAAATTTTCAAATGTATCCCGATCTCTATACACCAGGTACGTCAAATATTTACAAGCAATTGGCACTAATGGTTCACCAAATTGTAGTTCCTAACAATTTAAATAACTGGACTGATCTTATTTGATTTTGTAGATCGGGGGATCTTCCGAGCCCCTAAGATGGTATGGTACGACGATCCACAATCTAGGGTGAAACTAATTAGCTAGGCTAGATGTTCAACAGTACAACTGCTACCATACAATAGGGAGTCGATGTTGAAATGATTGTCTTTAACGGTGGTGGTGAAACAGCGAATTATGCAAATATCAGCCAGCCAATATCATAAAATGGAAAAAGAAGGTCTGAAATGAAATTATGATTTGTAAGTGCGATTGGAACATTCTTGAGGGGGGATATGAATACTGGATCAAATACTTACATTAGATGGTGGGTGACCTCAAGTGGGGTGTGACAAATTAGTGATTACATCCATGAACCATCATGTAATCTTATACCAGATTATCACTGATTCGTTAAATAGTTTCTCGAAGACCGCAGAGCCGTAAAACAACGAAGTAAATACCTGTAGTATTACCATGTGGATTTCTAGCTTATAACCAATATGGAGGAATCTCCAATAAATAATTTGTTCCAATCGTTTATAAAGCCAAGAAGAGAACTTGACCATCTAGACTAGACAATTAAAATCAAGGTCAGGGAAGTTGACTGGATATTTCATGAACCTAAGACACTTCTGATAAGGAGGCAATGTACTAATGTAAACATAGCCGTACCGTTTAAAGTAAAAAAAGTTATTCTATATAATTTAATCAAGTTACTACTGTATATTTTAATAGTTTAAATATCAATATGTATTAAGGTGTTAAATAAATATTTTATGTTTCTATGACGCATATATTAATATTTCTTATTTTATAAACAACATACAAGTGAATACCAGAACGATATCTGCCCAATAAATATTAAATAACTAGGTACAGATTCTCAAATGAAAAATAAAGGTTGATGTGTATGAGTGGAAGAGATCTGAGAACTGTAACAATACCCAATTATAATATATATATATATATATATATATATATATATATATATATATATATATATATATATATAAATATATAAATTGAACTTATCGTAAGAAGCAGTAAAAAGAATGGAACACAAATGTATGAAATTTGCAACCTTGTTGAGTAACAGATGGAAATTAGTCATTTCACACAGCTGGAATTATCTTATATAGTGATGATAATATAAGAAGAATATATATTTTCTATTGAATTGAACATTTATTATATTAGTTATGCTCCAAAACTAAAGAGATACATAAGTAATTGTAAAATTATTTACCTTAGGATTTCAGATTATAAACAGCATTATTTTCATAAAATTTTAATCATATATATAAATTATAAACTCATTTTCTTGTCTATAGCAAATGATAATTTGTATCCAGTATTTCGAACATCTAACAATGAATCTGAAAATAAAATAAATTATTATCAGACAATAATAAATAGAATTGTGGATAACAATATATACCAACAAAATTGTATGTTTATATTAAAAAAGAGATAACTGGAGTGACAACTAAAAAATTCATGTCAGTTAGCAAAGTACACTGAGAGCAGAAATAGATTCTACCATAGAATTATTTATGTCCGTGAACTATTGTAATAGATAAATATGTAATAATGAGTAAAGATTTAATTGAAAGGCATTGTGACAGATATTTGAACATTTTAGATTGTATATGTATTGATATTGAAATTTAAAGTCAGATAGATATAATTTTTGTTTATTAAAATAAGGTAGATTTTTGCAATATTGCGTATGTAAATAGGAATAGTAAATTAATTTGAAATCTTACATCAACAATCAATAATCATAGAAAAATATAAAGACATTTTATCGATATATAAAACATTAGATAAAACAGAGTATATTCTATCTAGTATGTAGTAAGTTTTTTGTTTTACAAATAACAAAGCGGACAACAAAAAGTTTGTTGATTGGAAAAACAAGAGGTTGGTGAGCTGAAGCTAATGGAGAAGGACGCATGTAAGAAAATTTTATAAATTTTATAAAGATATTTGGGAAAAAATTAGAAATTAAAGTAAAAAGACATTGCAAACATTGAATCAATATACATTGAACATTTTGAAAAGAAAATATTTGGAAATAATAAGAATTTGTGAGAAATATAAACATTTTAAATTTGAGAGGGGACGCTACCCGAATTTTCAAAAAAGTAATCACTTTATAGTGAGAAAATACGTTCCTAAACCATTAATCATTGTAACAAAAACATTATAAGCAAATATATCTAACTGATTTAACAAGAATTCACGAACTTACCTGCCATACAAACTACAGAGTTTGTATCTACAAGATTGGAGAAGATTTAACTTTGGTCCAGAAGATTCCACAGCAATAGAATTTACAAAAGACTTCCCAGTGTTGTGATCAGGTTAGTGTTTTAACGATTTATCTGGTTAATCATATTAAACTCAAACGTAATTCACGAATTTGGCCAAATTACACATTAATCATTTTAGGTATATAATAATATTTGGTATTTGTAATTTGCACTGTATTATATTTGTTTTAACATAAGTTTTCTTTACTGTTTATGATGCTTTTCAATTTTACGTTTTTTGATAATTATAGGAACTAAATTTGAGTTGTTGAATTTCATTTACATGTCATTTGTATATGAATGAAATTTTATCTAATCACGTATAGTGGTAATCTCTGAATCTCATTTTGGGTCGGGTTCTTTCGAAATAAATTATATACAGTTATTTATATTCAGGAAATACGTTCAAAACAATTCTTTATTAATATATATATACAAACACACAATAAAATAAAACTTACAAAACAATTCAATTGGTACTATCATGGACCAAATAACTATTTAATATTTATAGTTCCTCACATATAATCGATAGTGCGCAAACTCAAAAGACATTCGTTTCATCTCGTTAAAGATTTTCGTTTGTCGAAATAATAACAGCGTTACCATTCACATAGAATGATAAAATTGTACGTATGTTTAATACAAATGAAATATTGTGTTGTGATTGGAGTAACTGAATCATTGTATCGTTATTTGAATAAAAAGGTAAGCTTTCCTTTTGTGAAATATCAATAATAATAATAATTAAACTATTTACAACCTACAACTAAAAAGGAAAATTATTTACTTACAATTGTCTCTGTTGTAATGGCGTCTCGATAGTAAATTGTAATCACCTTTCAGATACACGACGGATCTATGTTCCAAGCTTCTTATTTAGGAAATTACTTGATACCAAAATATTACGTGTTGATGGCAAAATTGTCTAATAGTTTAAGATGATGCTCTTCAGGGAATGTCTGGACTTCTCTGGTTTCTTGGATGTCTTTCTTCTACATAACCAATGGATATGATAATAGATATTTATCTTCCGATAATATCACTGACATGTATATAACGTAAGTTAAATTTTTTATTTTACTTGAATATATTTTTTCAGTACATTCATATATGCTTTTCGAACCTTTTTACTTCTTTTTAGGTTCTTTATGCGTTTCTATTTACTTATTTCACAATCAAACAATTCTCTCCTTTGCAATATGGATTCGTATATTTAAAATATCTTCAAAAATCTTTTATAAAATTTTACCTGTGTATTTTCTTAATTGAAAATCAAATAAATAATTTCTTTACAATATAATCTTTGTACTTTATCTTTTAAATTCTTCCATGTTTCAATATTTTTACTCCAACTTTTTCATTCATTTTAAAATCAACAACTTCCCACATTCCTTTTTTTCTCAATTCCTACTAACTGTTTTTATATATATATTTTTGATAGATCATTCATATATTTTTCCGCAAATTTTATTATCTTGATTGTCATTGGTCGCGTTTTATTTTACATGTCGCGCACTTATCACCAATCACATTTGTTATGATTATTGTTGTGTATCGACTTAAATTAACTTATCTTCCTGAACACATGTTTAATTTTATTTTCTTTGCTATATTATTCATAACGATACAATAATTTTTTTAAATATAATCTGTTCCAAATGTCTAAATTTTTATATGAGGATGGTGTAACATTATTTATTTACAATATACGAGGATGGCTCAATATATATATATATATATATATATATATATATATATATATATATATTGAACCAGTTATCTAGTTTTGTAAATAAATTGAAACATGACAACAAGGTTCTATTATAACGGAAGGTGTGTCAGTAGACACAACCATTATAAAAAAAATCCATAACAAGTCAAATATAAAAATATAAAAAAAAGAATGAAATATGAATAAATCTGGTTGAATATTGATGTGATTGTTTAAAAAAGGGATAAAGAATAGAAAATCCAAAAACAATATTAGCTAATTAAATATTAAATGTTACCTGTACAAGTAATTCCAAGTTTAGAATTTCATGCATTCATTCAGTAATTTCATAAAGGGTTGAAAACGGTATGGCATAAAATAGATGGAACACAGCCCAAACTTATGAAAAGGAAATGAATATAAACAGGAAGTAATGAATCCTAGTGAATTTTAATTACCAACATAAAATCATTGATTATTTATTGTATATAGAACTTTAATTAAAAAAACTAAAATAATCAAGAGTTTATATAGAATAGTTATAGAATAAAACTCAAAATTAAAAAAAGAATCAATTACATATAGGTAAATTACTAATGTAGGTGGTAAATTTTGTAAAAATAAACATTTATCAAAATAGCTAAACAACATAATTATCAACAAATTAACTATTGTATAAGGAAAAAAGGACATAATATAGATTCCTTAGTGCAATAGAAATAATAGTGAATCAGTGTGATTACCCTCCAGGACAAAAAAAATTCAAGTATTTTAAATTAATAACTAAAAGACATGAAAATGACAATTTTTTGTTAAAAATAACAAATAAGTGAGCTATGGATTGGGGAAGCCGAGATGCTTGTTGATTTTAAAAAAAAAAGTCGATTTGGGGTTGCTAGAGAGGACGTGTGGATGGAGATGGCTCTCTGTGAAAATTATGTTTAAAAAAAATGCTCAAACTAATAACAAGTGTATCTAATCCTGTGTAAGGATAAAGCAGTACTGAAGGTGCATATCTCTTGCGAGATATCATCAAGAATTAGAAGATGAGAGTTGCAGCCGGCAGTGATATCAAAAACTAAGGTCTGTGTTTTTTTTAAATAAAATTATTTGGAATTCCATTTAACATATATCAAAGTGAACAATCAAATTATTATTAGAACGTTCGAATCAAATAATGCATTAAAAAAAGGCCAAAAAATAATTAGAATATGATGCATCATAAATTTGTCTATTGATAATTGAATATTTAATCCCTAAAAATTATTGTACTCACCTTTTGTAATTTCATCCATTAGATATATCACGTGCATCATGAATGTTCCAATAATTTTCACATCTTCTTTCTAATTATTGCATACCTAACTATTGTCTATCACTTTCTTCATATTCATAACTCTCACATGTTTATGTTCGAATTACACACGTATATGTAATTGATGGTATAAATTCTATAACTTTTAAAAAACTTCACCATTACCAACGTGCTGGTGGCATGTTAACTGAATAGACGCTTCTTATAGTGGGAAAATCTTTCCTCGTATCATATTATCTTACAGGAGCGCATGCGTTTGGATATTATGCGCCGACGCAATAGTGAGAATAAATTGTAGCTAAGAATACATGTTATATAGGGTGGCAAAAATTCATAAATTTTAATGTTCAAATTAAATCAATAGTTTCAAAATATTTTATTAAATAGTTCTACATTAAAGTGTTGGTAATTTTTTATTCTTATCACATCCATGAATAAATTCACATTATCTTCGTATTTCAATCTTTTTATTTAAGAGATTTAGTGTCAAAGGAAAAAGGTAAGATTATGAATAAATTTCATCAATCATTGGTTTAATGCAACCTGAACTCAAAGGGAGGAGTTTCATGTTTCCGACTGAGGATTTAAATAATTTAGATAAACATAAACTTAGAAAAAATATTAAATTTTGAGCTAGCCGAGGTTACATATAAAAATAACAAAACTAAATATAAATATAAAATTAATTATATATCATAAATCCACATTTATAAATTGACGTCCTAAACTGATTCAATATTAACACATTATTAAATTAAACAAATAAATCATGGAAAGCAGGAAAATGATATTGAGAGATGGGAAGCAGGTCGGAAATGATAGTGGATCAGAAGAGGAGAGAGAAGAAAGGAGCCATGGTATGGGAGATTTCCAGGTTCAATATTTGATCCAGGGTCAGCAAGCTGAAGGACATGCATCTGAAGAAAGTGCAACAGGAGACGAAGAAAAAGGAAAGGATAGAAGAGAAGAGAGAAGGGAAAAACAAGGAGGAATGAATATCAGTGAATTATGGTTGCAACAATTGTTTGAAAAAATGGACCAGAAATTTGCCGAACAGAATCAAACCAGGAAGGCAGACAAGAACGAGATGAAAGAACTCATGAATGGTATGAAGGATGACTTGAATGGAAATATAAATACAATGAGGGGAAATATGGACAGAATAGAAAGTAATTTGAATAAAAAATTGGACACAATGAGGGGAGATTTAAATGGAAACATGAATAGATTAGAAAAGAAAATAGAAGAAGTCAGAATAGAAAGTTTGAAGGAAATTAAGGAACTCAAGGAGAACCAAGAAGAATTTAAGAAGAACATTAACAAGGTAAAAGAAGACATGGACAATAAAAATAAAAATTTGAGACAAGAAATACAAGAAAATGGTGTGAAAATTAGAGAGAATATAGAAAAGATGATAGTAGAAGAAGAACTAGAATTCAAAAGAGATATAGAAGAAAGTTTACCGGAAAATACTAAAATGGAGGTGTCTACACAAGCGAATAATATAACAAAGGAAGTGGAATAGATAAAAGAAAACGTAAATAGGAAATTTAAGGATTTAGATGGCAGGATAGAAGAGAGAACGGGGATGAGTTTAGCAATTAGTGAAGATATAAATAGACAAGTAAGTCAAGACATAGAAGAAATGAATAGGAAGTTAAGAAATACGGTCGAGGAAATGGAAGAGGATTTAAGAAGAAGTGGAGGAGTTAATGGATGTCCAGGAAATTTCCATAGCAATTTCGAAATCGGGGTGAAATTCGATGGGAATATAAACAATATCCATCCCAAAGTATTCCTAAAAATAATTCGCAGTAAAATAAAAGGACTAAGAGATATTATGGAAATAAAGCTCATTATAAGGAGTATATTACAGGGCCATGTTTTGTTATGGTTCTGTAATAAGGAAGAACAGATACAAAGCTTGGGAGATTTTGAGCAACAATTCTTAGCCTATTTCTGGGGAGAATTGCAACAAGCGACATTTAGGGAACGGCTATACTTTGGAAAATTCGATTACAATAAAAGCAAAAACCTAAACAATTATGCTATGCAGTTATACAACTTAGCCCAATACCTAGAGCCAGTAATGAAGGAGGAAGAATTAGTGTTGTATGTTGGAAGACACTTTAACTCCGAAGTTGCAGAAACAATAGCGCTACATAATATAAAATCTATGGATAGTCTATCAAGCTACCTACAACGCATGGAAAGGAGCTATACTAATCACAATGACTTACGAGATAATCGATCAAGTGAAAATGGGAAGGGACAGCATCGAAGAGAAAATGAAAGGAGAAATGATCATGAAAATAATGAAAATAGAAACTACGAGAGAAGAGGACCAGGATGGGATGATAGAAATCATAGATATGATAACCATAGAAATGGAAATTACCGAAATGGGTATCAGAATGGTAACAATGGTAATCGAAATAATGGAAATAGGCCATATGAAAATGGAGGAAATTATCAGAATTTTGGAAGACGAAATGATAATGGCAATAGAAATAGGAACTAGCAACAATACAGAAGGGATGGAAGAAATGATGATAATGATCGAAGAAATGAGAACAGGAACAGGAACTATGATCAAAGAGATGGTCGAGAAGAAGACAGTAGACAAGCTAATTTGATACAAAATCAGGAAGAGGTAAGAAGGGATAGAGATCAGGGTCCGAGTTCTGATCCAAATTTCGAATAAGTTGCTCTTACGTGCATAATATTTTCTATTCTTCTAAACATCAACATCCTAGGGAATTCATATTAGAGGAAGATCAAACAAACCAAGAATTAACTAGATTAATATTTATAGAGGGAAAATTAGAAAACATTAAATGTAGAATTTTGTTAGATACGGGTTCAGAAGTTTCCATCATAAATCAAAATATCGTAGACAATTTAAATCAGGGCAATATTATGGTGATAAATACGCATAAAATATCATTAGTAGGGGCAAATGAAAGAAAATTGTATGAAGCAATAAAAACTATAATGACTAATTTAGAATTAAATGGCAAGATTTTGTCAGTACAATTGTTGATTGTTAAAAATTTAAAATATGATATAATCATGGGTACCGATGAACTTAATAAAAATAAAATTATTTTTGATTATAAAATGCAAAATATAATATATAACGATCAGAAAATACCATTTATGACTAAATATCAAACAGATAAAAGGAAGGACGAATGTGCAATTGGACAATTAAACCACGTTGTAGAAGATAAACTAAATATGAGGGATGAATTATGTTTGGAGGAATATAAGCAGAGGGTATATGAACTGTTAGACTCACATGAAAAGCTATTTAATGAAGAACTATGTGTTGCAACCAGATATGTACATAAAATAGAAGTTATACCAGAAATTAAAAATTTTAAGATCAAAACTTACCCCATACCGTATAAATTAAAACAAGAAGTATACCAAGAAATAAATAAAATGTTACAAGATGGTATAATTGAACGATCTAATTCTCAGTACATAAGTGCTATAACCTGTGTAAAGAAGAAATATGGAGATATTAGACTATGTTTGGATGCTAGGAATATAAATACATTTACAAAAAAACAATACGAAAGTCCTTTAAATATTGAAGGTATATTTGGCAGAATTACAAAGGCTAATATATTTTCAAAATTAGACTTAAAACACAATTTTTGGTTAATTCCATTGGATCATCGTAGTAGAGAATACACTGCATTCATGGTAGATGGCGTGGTATACCAATTTTGTGTGGTGCCATTCGGACTACAAAGCTCTTGTGCTGCTTTGGTACGAACTCTGCATACGATATTGAATCCGTATGAAGATTTCACTCTCCATTACATAGATGACATCTTGATTTTTTCTGAAACAGAAGAGAAACATCAAAAACATTTGGAAATAATATTTAACGAGCTAGAAAATGCTGGACTTAAATTAAATTTGGAAAAATATCAATTTTATAAAAGAGAAGTAGATTATTTAGGGTATGATTTAAGTGATACTGGTATTACAATGAATCCTGAAAGAATAAAAGCAATTCTGGAGTATAAAACACCCAATAATTTGAGAACTTTGAGGGGGTTTTTAGGGATCATCAATTATTTCAAGAAATTGATACCAGATCTCAGTAGAAGAGAGATTCCTCTCCTAGAATTATTAAAGAAGGATACTAGGTGGAAATGGGATGAGAGAAGAGAAAAGGCATTTCAAGAATTAGAAGAAATTTTTCTAAACAGCTTAAAAGTTTTTCATCCACAGTACGATAAACCTTTTATCTTAAGAACTGATGCTTCGATTGAAAGATTGGCAGGTGTATTAGTTCAAATACAAGAAGGAGGTGAAGTACCTATTAGTTTTATATCCCGAGTAACCAAACCAGCAGAAAGGAAATACTCCATAACAGAATTGGAGATGGCAAGTGTCATATTTTGTATAAGTAAATTAAGATTTTATCTGCTAGGAGCTAAGTTTATTTTAGAAACCGACCATTCAGCATTAACAGCTATGTTAAAAAATCGTTATGCTAATAATCGTGTCCACAGATGGATATTATTGCTACAAGAATATGAATTTGAAATCAGATATATTCCAGGAAAATTAAATATTGTAGCAGATGCATTAAGTCGAGCAGATGAAGTAGGAAACGATCAGACAAAATTTCAAATTGGAATAAACCAATTATACCAAACAGAGGGGATATTTACATTGGAAAGGGTTAAAGAAGATCAAAGACATTTTGAAGACAAGAAGGTTAAAGGTGCCTATAAAATCGACGAAATATGGTATAAGAAATTGGAGGACAGAGAAGTATTTGTGATAAGTAAGGAGTTTGCTAAAGAAATTATTAGGCATTTACATGAGTAGAATGGACACATAGGAGCGAGAAAATTATGGACATTGTTTCGAGAAAATTATATGGCGAAGAAGGATTTTAAGTGTGGTAAAAGAAGTATGCAAATATTGTCAACTATGTCAACTGGCCAAAGAGAAAAATTACCATAACAGCATGACAGCAAAATCCATGATAACAAATAAACCATTACAGACTGTGGCAATGGACTTTATAGGAAACTTAATTAGAAGTGAATTGGGCAATAAGAATTTACTAGTTGTAGTTGATGTCTATACCAAATTTATTAAAACTTTTCCGTGTAAGAGATCTACAGCTAAAGTCTTAATAGAATGTTTAAAAAGATATATCGAAGAAGTAGGAAGACCTGAAAGAATTATACTCGACCATGCTACATACTTTGAAAGTATAAAATTAAAACAATATTGTGACAAGGAACTAATAGAATTACAATTTATTAGTATTAGAAGACCTAGTTCCAATCCAGCAGAGAGATATATTAAAGAAATTTTGAAATATTTAAGAATACTTTGCCAAGGGATACATATTAGATGGGATGAAAACATGGATAGAATTGAAGGATTTATTAATAATTTACCACATGGAGTAACAGGAGAAAGTCCAATTTATTTAATGAAAGGTATTCAACCCAAACAAAACTGGATTGTGAATAGGGATACTACCCTAGAAGAGACAGTAGAAAAGGTAAATATAAGAATAAGGAGGAATGCTGAGAAATATATTCGGGATCAGAACAGGAAGATCAAGAAGAAAACACAATTTAACAAAGGAGAATTGGTTATAATCAAAGCATTGAAAACATCTAATAAAGCAGAAGACCAATGTATTAAAATGCAATTGCCATTCGAGGGACCTTATGAGGTATTAACTGAAAATGCACAAAACAGTTATAAGTTGGTATACCCGAGAACAAACATGGTCAGGGGTGTTTTTAACATTGAATCAATTTATAAATATAACTCTCAATAAAAGATATAAGAATAAAATAAGGAGAAGAGGAATAGATAATATTATGTACTTACATGTAAATAAATAATAGTAGCATAGGTAGATGTAATGTTTCTAATTTTTCTGCATAAGTAGCACTTCCATGTAACATAGAATATTAGATAGTAGGTGGATGTAAGATAGTTCATTTTTCATATGTAGAGTACTTATAGGCGGATTCCATTATCCATAGTTAAGAATCTAAAAAAGAAAAATATTAATAAAAGCTTATAGATAATTTTAAGTAAAAGTAGGGTCACTTCAAATTTATATCATAAGGAAATTTAGAGTAGCTATATAAATAAAAAAACCAAACAAATGGAGACACAATCTATAATAAATAATTAAATAATACCAAAGACAGATAGAAAGAAAAGCTTCAATATATTATTATAAAATTTTGTGAGAATTTATTAGGTAGAGGGGATAAGAAAATATAATTTACACCCATTAATAAGAACAGGTAGGATTTAGGGAGGTCAAGCTCGATAACAATTAAATAACAGTAAAAGAGATGGAAAGGAAAGAAAGTTTTAAATCAAGATATAGAATTTAAGATATTCATGTCAAATGAAATTTTATAGGAATTATGGAGATAAGTAAAGATGAAATATGGAAGCAAAGATTTATATAGAATATGATATGATTAATTATTATGAGATAGGGAGATATAAAATATGATGTAATGAATATATTGATGAAATGAAGTTGATGAATTATAATTTAGAATTATGCAAATAAATATAAATAGGGATAGTAAGCAAAGAAAAGGGTTAGACTATAGGAGCAATTATCTTGACTAAAAAATAGGGGTTGAAAATAGGATATGAAAATATATGAAATATTGGAAATAATAAAATTTTTCTTAATTTGACGATAAGATAGGAATATGAGAGCATAAAAAAGGACTGTTAAGTGCAGGAAAAAGGTGTTAGTAATTATAGGAAAAATAAGCAAGAAACAGTTAAAAGAATAAAGATTCTAAGTGGGAAATAAATAAATAATAATTGGAATAAGGATTGAAGCAAATATATAATATAGAATGGTATATAAAGAATAAACCAAAAAAAATGTATAAGATGTTAGAATCAGAATGATTTTGTCTCATATTTGTAAAAATATTTAGAATAGGATAGGATAGAATCAGATAATGGAAATTAAGTCTAGGATAGAAATATATTAGAAACTTAAATATAGGATTCTTCAAATTTGATTTCAGGAGCAAAAAAGTAATGAATTAAGTAGAAGATAATTATTAGTCTAAACATTGAAATTGAAATTTCAAAAAAAGGCAACTTAAAAGCTTGCTTTTTGAAAATTTAAATTTGAGGGGAGTTGAACTAGTTATCTAGTTTTGTAAATAAATTGAAATAAATAAACATGACAACAAGGTTCTATTATAACGGAAGGTGTGTCAGTAGACACAACCATTAAAAAAAATCCATAACAAGTCAAATATAAAAATATAGAAAAAAAGAATGAAATATGAATAAATCTGGTTGAATATTGATGTGATTGTTTAAAAAAGGGATAAAGAATAGAAAATACAAAAACAATATTAGCTAATTAAATATTAAATGTTACCTGTACAAGTAATTCCAAATAGATGTCAATGTCAAGGAATTTCACATTGTGCTGAACACTGCCATAGGAGTTTCCGCAGTAAGAAATTTCATATTATATCTTGAAACCTAAAATAATATTAAAAAATCATCAGTCCAATAATAGCTTAACATTATTCACATGAGTTTTAATAGTAAAAGTTTAGAATTTCATGCATTCATTCAGTAATTTCATGAAGGGTTGAAAACGGTATGGCATAAAATAGATGGAACACAGCCCTAACTTATGAAAAGGAAATGAATATAAACAGGAAGTAATGAATCCTAGTGATTTTAATTACCAACATAAAATCATTGATTATTTATTGTATATAGAACTTTAATTAAAAAAACTAAAATAATCAAGAGTTTATATAGAATAGTTATAGAATAAAATTCAAAATTAAAAAAAGAATCAATTACATATAGGTAAATTACTAATGTAGGTGGTAAATTTTGTAAAAATGAACATTTATCAAAATAGCTAAACAACATAATTATCAACAAATTAACTATTGTATAAGGAAAAAAGGACATAATATAGATTCCTTAGTGCAATAGAAATAATAGTGAATCAGGATTACCCTCCAGGACAAAAAAATTCAAGTATTTTAAATTAATAACTAAAAGACATGACAATTTTTTGTTAAAAATAACAAATAAGTGAGCTATGGATTGGGGAAGCCGAGATGCTTGTTGATTTTAAAAACAAAAAAAGTCGATTTGGGGTTGTTAGAGAGGACGTGTGGATGGGTATGGCTCTCTGTAAAAATTTTGTTTAAAAAAATGCTTAAACGTTAAATTTACATTGAAAAGTAAAATCAAACTAATAACAAGTGTATCTAATCCTGTGTAAGGATAAAGCAGTACTGAAGGTGCATATCTCTTGTGAGATATCATCAAGAATTAGAAGATGAGAGTTGCAGCCGGCAGTGATATCAAAAACTAAGGTCTGTGTTTTTTTAAATAAAATTATTTGGAATTCCATTTAACATATATCAAAGTGAACAATCAAATTATTATTAGAACGTTCGAATCAAATAATGCATTAAAAAAAGGCCAAAAAACAATTAGAATATGATGCATCATAAATTTGTCTATTGATAATTGAATATTTAATCACTAAAAATTATTGTACTCACCTTTTGTAATTTCATCCATTAGATATATCACGTGCATCATGAATGTTCCAATAATTTTCACATCTTCTTTCTAATTATTGCATGCCTAACTATTGTCTATCACT
Source organism: Galeruca laticollis (assembly GCA_963921935.1). Taxonomy (NCBI): domain Eukaryota; kingdom Metazoa; phylum Arthropoda; class Insecta; order Coleoptera; family Chrysomelidae; genus Galeruca; species Galeruca laticollis. The sequence continues at coordinate 159,378,387 of OY998175.1, read as the reverse complement.
TTCTTCATATTCATAACTCTCACATGTTTATGTTCGAATTACACACGTATATGTAATTGATGGTATAAATTCTATAGCTTTTAAAAAACTTCACCATTACCAACGTGCTAGTGGCATGTTAACTGAATAGACGCTTCTTATAGTGGGAAAATCTTTCCTCGTATCATATTATCTTACAGGAGCGCATGCGTTTGGATATTATGCGCCGACGCAATAGTGAGAATAATTTGTAGCTAAGAATACATGTTATATAGGGTGGCAAAAATTCATAAATTTTAATGTTCAAATTAAATCAATAGTTTCAAAATATTTTATTAAATAGTTCTACATTAAAGTGTTGGTAATTTTTTATTCTTATCACAACCATGAATAAATTCACATTATCTTCGTATTTCAATCTTTTTATTTAAGAGATTTAGTGTCATCAAGAGATCACAAAGGAAAAAGGTAAGATTATGAATAAATTTCATCAATCATTGGTTTAATGCATCCTGAACTCAAAGGGAGGAGTTTCATGTTTCCGACTGAGGATTTAAATAATTTAGATAAACATAAACTTAGAAAAAATATTAAATTTTGAGCTAGCCGAGGTTACATATAAAAATAATAAAACTAAATATAAATATAAAATTAATTATATATCATAAATCCACAATTATAAATTGACGTCCTAAACGTGGGGCATGATTCAATATTAACACATTATTAAATTAAACAAATAAATCATGGAAAGATAATGTTAGATCGAAGAAAAAAATTTAAATTAACATTTCCGAGGGGATAAAGTATGTATTGTGGAAGTATAGAAGAATTGAATAAATATAATACTTATACTTCATTCAATTTATTGATAGAAACTTATAATAAATACAATACGTTTGGGCTTATGAATCGGTATCAATATATAAAGTGATTAGTAAGTAATTTTAATAATAACAAATAGTAAATTTAAAATTTAAGCGCAAAATAATACCTACTATTCTATTGTTTTGGTCGGATTCCATAAAAACGAAGGACTAGAAAACATGCTTTTTTATGTCTTTATTGCACAACTTCAACTTATTACAAAAACACTTACTTCACTAAATAAAGTTAAATCTTAAATTATATAAAACCGTTTTTATGTTACACCCAGGTACCAGAGCGTCGGTCTGTGCCCTGGAACTACATCTTTTCAATAATATCTTTCTTACAATTTTTTCTAAAAACTTGTTCTGAATTGCTGTACATTTCTTTCCCCCACATAATATATAATACAGTAATATATTTATTTGACAAAACCCAATATGTCACCTTATTTTATAAGACAAGACCCATTAACAATCACATGCTTGTGAAAGAATAAAATATCCTCAGGTCCCAAATATTACAAGTGGTGTCTGGATAATTTCGAAAGTAAGCGAGTGGGTCGGTTGTTTAGTTACCCTGTTGACACACATATTACTTAATGCAGGGTGTGGCATATCAGTTTTTAATGCAACAGATACGTAGATAAATTATATTCAAACATTGCATAATAACAAATAGTATAGTATGACAGGAATTAGTTATTAGTTTGTAGCTTTAAATATAACAAACATTGACCAATGTTTGGCAGCACAACGTCTGTCGGGTTCAGTTAGTTGGTTATAAAATACACTCCGGAGGCTATATCGTGCTAACAATTGAAATTTCTCCAAAAATGACAAAAATGTCGTACTTCAAATACCATAGCAACCGTTAAAGTGGCTCTGGTGAGCTGAAAATCAATAGGGTTTATCTGTGAGATGTCCTGAACAATATTCAATCATAAAGTTGGTGATTCGTTGCACTTCGTAGACTGTATAGTGCTAACAAGGCATGCTACGAAAAGTGGCCGACGACATACACACAGGATTTTTTTAAAAAGCTATTTTTTCGTGTTGTTTTTGCTGAAACACGAAAAAATAACTCAAGAAAAAAATCCAGAGTTCCAACTTTTTTTAGGTATACCAATACTTTTTTCGCATATTAGGTAGGGTTAGGCGGAAGTAGTAACCTGGAAATGTCACCTTTTATTTAAACGAAACAATTCAATAAATAATGGTCAAGCGTCAATTTTTTTCTCCATTGGTGAGGTTTCAGACCATACTGATTAGAATCCGTTTATACCTAAGCTCTAGCACTTACCGTTCGTCCGCTGAAGCTTAAAACGGACCTAAAATATAAGGCTTTCCCATGAAATTTGTAGTTTCTTTCCCATCAGATGAAAATAATATTACAGTAAACTTTTCGGATCTAAAAATAGCTACAGAATATTTTGTTTTGTAATTATGCATTACTTATATTTTTGTCGTGCCATTAGAAAATATTTGGGCGATATCTGCCGTTATCGTCCGGCGAGCCACTCGTGTATTTTTCTTTGTAGATACGAACATAATTTGCATAAGGTTATAATAAATAAACGAAGTTATCTAGGTGCATGTGAATATATATGCATGGTAAGCTCAGATTACCTAGATTCGATAAGTACGACTCATTGGTTATAGTCTAGAGGATTTGCCAAACGGCTGCACACTTTTTTATCAGGGCGTAATTTAGGATTGCGACGTCGGAGATTTGAAAAAAGACAAATGGTAGAATGGGTAAAAGAGAACGGGGAAATTTATTAAGCAGAACTCGTAATTGAAAAATAGAATATACAGATAGGACGTAGAAGGTTTAAATTAGAAATGTGACTAGAGCGGCTGGCACTTGCAAAGAGGTATTGAAAATACTATACAGAGATTGTCACGAAGAGCTATGGAAACTACTAATATGATAGTTTGTATACCTACGTAAGTTAAAAAGTATCTACAGCATGTAAGGCCAGGTTGGTCATGGTGAAAGAAATAAAGAAACATATAAAGTAGGAAAAAGAAACTTGGAAACGGTATTAATCAGATTGAGTAACAAGAAATTATGAAATATTTTATAGAAAAGAAAAAAGTAACAAATATGGTAAAAAAACAAAAAAAAAGATAATTTGCAAAAATATTATTTGGTTCAATGTTTCTGGATAGGTGGAAGAAATTCAGAGAAAAGATGGAACGCAATAGCCAGAAGACGCATTAAAAAAATATTAAGACTTTTTATCTGCTGATATTTTGATCGGGTTGGGCCTTAAGCGCGTTGACTGGCCCAACTAAACTGTCTGGTTGGTTGTTGGTGAGCCCAACAGACAAAAACAGTCCGGCCGACTGCTTTGAAATAATTCTCTAGTTACTTTTCGGTTTATGAAAAGAGCGATGGCATAAGTTAGTAGATATGAAGATTTATCATGTAGTGCACGCGTGTTTTTATTTTGCAATATGAGGCTCATTGGGTCCATCACATAAACGGAAAAAGCTTAATATATTCCAAAATAGATCATATATTTAAATCAAGTTGGGAAGCATTACTGTGAGGCGTATACGAACCCTTCTAAACAGTAATTTCAATTTAATGAACATTTAAATCGAATTTGTCTAATAATTAATGAAATAACAAAACAATGAAACATAAACACTCCATCCAACATAAATTTTGGATGAGTATGTCAGTGACAAGATTTTTTTAAATGTCAGCTGTCAGAAGGGGTTAAAATAAATCCCTATGTATAGAACTCAATTAATGTTGTCTGTCGCTGTCTCTTTTTAATATTATGAGGTCATACTAACTGTCTTTAAATAAATGCATATGAAAAGAAGCCATTAATAAGAAGAAATAGGTACGACAACTAAAACTATAGTCTGTTTGGAATAGACAAACCTAATTTAACATTCAAAGCCCTTACCGGGTGAGCAACTAAAACTATTTACATTATAAGTTACATCTATATTCTTTTATTTGCCTTCCCAACACTGTACAATGCCGGTATACAATAGAAATTCCATCTTCATGTCGCTTCTAACTGCAGGCATAGCCGCACCTTTGGGTAGGACTGTCAGTAGGTACGATATTAAATGAAAATCATGATTGCGACAAAGACTATATCCATATAATACAATATTAATTAATAATAGTACGTTCATTATAGAGTCAATTATAATAATATTTATAATAATCAATTATTTTTATATTATGATTAACTAGAACTATAGAACTTATTTACAACACAGGGTTATTAATATTATTCGAACACGAGTTATTAGTTATCGGAAAATGAAAAATCTGAAGAATTTTCATCTGGTCCGAATTATTTATTGGTTCTATGGTTTGTTCCATTAAATTGTCTAGTTTCCAGATTTTCTGATCTTCTTTGATTACATGTACTATGCATTTTCGCCATCTCTCCGCATTCACTTGTTCCAGCGCTTCTTCAAAATGTGCACGGACATCTTTCATTTTATATGTGGTATTTTTCCTTTTCGTCAATCCTTCCGTCTGAGACAATATTAGCTCGCAATGGTAAGGATAAAGTCGAAGTTTTATAATATTAGGTTTTTTTGCCGTTTCGTCATAGTATATCTTAGGAAACGATGTTTATTTATATTTACAATTGCCAGCAGTTCTTTTTTTAATAGTTCTTCTTTAAATGTGATTTCTTTATCTAAAAGCCACTGAATAAAAGCTGTTTTAGACTACACAATTTCTTGTTCAAGATTTGGTTCAATTTCTTGAACGCTAGTATCATACAGCAAATTGTTTCAAAAACGTACATTGAACCGAAAATTGTGTCGGAAATTAGAACATGTTCTATTTCTACACAATTTCTATGCCAAGGGCATGCGCAGTTGGGATATGTTATAACACCCTGTAACCTAACATAGTTTATTGTTTACAGTTTCACGTTTATCAACGTTTATGTGTTAGGTTCATGTATAACAATAAATGAATCAAAAGTAATCAATAATTCGCACACAAAACGAATCAAAGATTGTTGAAACGAATCAACCAAAGCCCAAACTTTTTTGGTTGTTTTATGTTTGACATTTCACTAGGATCATACAACATTAGATTTAGCCTTTAACATAGATGATTCTGATTTTAACGCGAGAAACACGATGTACTGCGCAGAATCACGATCTATTTCTTGAACAATATATTGTACATTATAATACAGAATAAATTTACTGCCAAACAATTTGTGGTTCCAGATCTTGTACAAGAAATTGAACCAAATCTTGTACAAGAAATTGTGTAGTCTAAAACAGCTTTAGCTTTCGCTTTTTCTCATGCGGTGGTAAGCAATTTCTCACACCTCCTTGAATGATAAAGAGCGTTGAAAACAATTACCCATGTGGGCGGAAGTAGAGTTATCATTTGTGAAAAATAGTCCTCAAAAACATCAGCATTCATATATTCGTGATAGTCTCCGGTGTGAATTGACTCAAATACTAACAAACCATCTTTCATATATCTTAATAACCGAGTCACTTAGTCAGGATAAGCCGTGTTTGTGTATATTTATAGACATAACAAAAGCCTTTGAGACAGTGACTCAAATTACGTACTACTATGGAAATTTAGAAACCTCTACGGACATTTTATCATCAAACTACTTCCGAACTGTTTACTATTCGTTGGTGGAAAGTCACTTAGTTTGGGAATTACTGTGTGGGGCTCTGCTTTAAAGACTCATGTGCACATACTCGAGGTAACACAACGAAGATTTATAAAATTAATATAATCAAAAAGTGCGAGATATCCCAGTAATCGGTTACACACAGAAGCAAAAATGCTACATCCCAGACAACTATATTTCTTATCCGAATGTATTAGATTCACAAATAAACACAGTAGTAAGTTACTTACTCATTCGTACGATATGAGACAAAGTAAGTATTTTGTGGTTCCCTTCATGAAAAAAAAGTTGCTCAAAGGTCTTACTCTTATTTAGCCCCTAAACGATACAATACAATTCCACAAGATTTGAAAAAAATATTGAGTATACATAGGTTTAAAAAACATCTTAAGCAGTATATTCTCGGAAATAATCGAGTTGATATTAGAAGTTATTTTGAAACTTAGTTTTATTTAGACATGTTTAAAAAAAAGTTCATTCGTTCAGCTGTTTTAGTATTGGCACTCACCCTGTTTTAATATTAAATTTTTTAAATATTAGTGTATGTATTGGTATTTTATTTTATATTATTATATATTTTCTTAATATGTTTTGTATACCGTAATAAGTATTAGTACACTTTTGGGTTCTCCGCTCTATTCAACAAATTGAAAAATGTAAAATATTTACCTGTGAATAGAGCTTATTTATTATTATTATTATTATTTCCACAAGGTGCTTTTATTCCTACAGGTAAACCACCCAAAAACGTTTGACATGAAGAGGTTACATTTTTATGTAGCCATATTTTTCCGATGGTGTAACTTTCATTTAGCCATGTCTCGTCCAAATACTAGATTTCTTTATTTTCATTGCGAAAATTCCTTATTGATCGCAAATTATTCCGACTCCAACATATAATTTCATCTTTTTCGATTAAAAGCGACTTTCTGTTTACTTTTTCCTATCTAAAATTCATCTCTCGCAAAATTTTCCACAATTATCTCTTCCAATTTCAGAAATAGTTTTATCTTCTCTCAATGTATATAAAATTTCATCTAAGGTCGGAATATCATTATTAAAGTAGAATGAATGTACTTTCCTTCTTATAACATGTTTTTCTTCCTCGCAGATCTTATGCCTTCCTGGGGATTGCTTTGGATGTTTTACGGTACCACACTTTTCCTCGCGTATGAGTCTGTAGATGTTTCACTTTCCAATCCCGGTCGTTTTTGAGCACGCTTCCACTACACCATCGACACTTATTTCAACTTTTTTATGTTTAATATAATTATCTTTTCGTCGATGGATAAAGCACATTTAGATATACGTTTAACTGGAGTGAAATCTGAAAGTTTTCCATTTTCTTATCGAAGAATGCGATTTCTAAAATAATATAGTCTGCTTGATACATTTAACGATATTTCACGTCACAAATACAGGCATTGACTGTTAATTATCATTGAGACCATTATCTTATCAGGTAAAGTGCGTTCCAAGATAAATTGTTGACTACAAAAAAGGTTTATGTCCATTGCTGGCCGGATTTGAACTATTTTGTAAGTATAAATAGATCTATAAAGATGATCAGTAACGGCTCTCTAATGGCGAAACCCAAATAAGCTATTATTGTGTCAGAGGCATTTTTCGTGAAAAGAACTTACACATGATTTTAGATATTGCTTAAATATAAAATTCACAATTATTGAAATTTTTAGAATCCCAAGCAGGTACACCATTGGAATGGTCATTTTACAAGGGTCTATTGCTCTCTGCCTTTGTAAAATAGAGTACCTAAAAAATCCAGTGATAAATAACCTGATGTTGACATCTCACCTTTTATGACATAAGATAGACATAGAAATGGACTGATCGATATTCTCACAAAAGTGACCACTCCCTAGAGAGAGACAAAACAACTACGCTGTCAATATCTGCCAATACAACGTCACTCGTACTCGTAATAAATAAATAAAGGTCAGATATCAAATTTTTCCACCATTGAAGAGGTTTCAGACTACACTAATTCCAAACTCGTTTATACCTAGGCTCTAGCACTTTCACTTTGTCGACTTGTGTTTAAAAATCGAAAATTGTATCAAATAGTGTTATTGTACTTACAAAAGATAACGAAAAATTGAAAACAAATTTTTTTGATTCTTTAAAAGAATGTGATCAGTGGTATTAATAGAGCGTTTTAAATGAAACTTACTGTTTCTAGTTAATGTAAGTAGATTCCACAAAGTAAGGGTCGTGACAGTTAATTGATATTAATAAACAATATTTTTTGGTAATGTTGCACTGATCACCCTATACAAATGTTATTCTGCAAATGTCATAGCACTAGTTTGGCACAAACATACAGTATGTTCTAAAGCTAAAGAAATGCATTTTGGCAAATACGGTACTTGTACCGCGTTTTACGATCTTTGCACAATGCGCATCTGCCACGTTGATTTTCAACTATACCATGTTTTTAAACTAGCAGGACTGATTTGTATTTAAGTTGGCAATTCTGTAGATTCCTGATATAAAAACAGTTCTTGTCAGAACTAATTTGAAAATGGACTCAGATAATATTCCAAGTACTGCCAGATATCGTTCGTCCCCAAAAAATGAGCTCTGTAATTTTAGGCCACTCATCGTTTACAGAGAAGCAAAACATTATGAATTTGTATAAACAAATCTCAGATGATGAACCAGAGACAAAGGTGAATGGCATTCAAATTGAAAAGACGTTGAGTAAGTTATCGAAAATAGCACTTTTGTGTGAAATTAACGTATACAAATTTTATTTTTTAGGAGTTGCTAGATCGACTGTGTTTCGAATTATTAAAGAATATAGAAACACTGGAATCATTGTCTCTTCTAACCATCGTGGAGGTCGTCCAAGAATTGTTGAAATCTTCGGCGATCCAACAAAAAATATAAATCGACGCATTGTTCATAGTTTCTTCTTTAAAAATGAAATACTCACTTTGAATAAAATTTCAAGTGAAATAAGAAAATGCCTAGATTTACTACAAATTTCTCGTTCATGATTACATAAAGTTATGAAAGAAATACATTTTAAAAAAGCCAAAAATTCTATTAATTGTTATATGAATTGAAAGGTCCTTTATTTATTTTTTGGTATGTACTAAGAAAATACATTTTCTTAGATACTTGAAAAGAAATATAAAGAATATTTCAATAGAACGTAATGATATTGTAAGATGGAGTAGAAATTACTTAAGATCCATCAAACAATATAGGCGAGAACAACGACCCATTTATTAGCTTGAAACCTGGATAAATGAAGGTCATACAAATTCCAAAATATGGATAGTTAAAAGAGATGCTTTTCTTAAAGCATTGTCTACAGGTTCGAAAAATCCATCTGGCAAAGTAAAAAAACTGGAGATTATCATGAGGATATGAATGGATTGGTATTTGAAAACTGGTTTTCTGAATTATTAAAAAAATTGCCAGAGGGTGCTGTAATTGTAACGGACAATGCGTCTAACCACAGCCGTGGGGTAGAAAAGGCTCCAACAATATCTTCATTAAAAAAATATATGCAAAACTGCTTACAATCTAAAAGTATTCAATTTGATATGAATATGGTTCGATCTTAACTTTATATATATATATATATATATATATATATATATATATATATATATATATATATAAATACTGATCCTCTATTTGAAATTTAAAGAATAAGTAAAACATAAGAAAATTTATTAATTTATTTAATTTTGGCTGCCATACTTTCGATACACACTGTACTATATGTGAATTATTAAATTTTGAAAGATTCAGTATAAATATCAAACATGACATTTCATAATTTCGATGACATTTGTGTAGAATATATCTAATGATAGATAGAACATAATATGATTTGGAGAAAATATTTGAAATTGCAAAATATAGAGGTCTCTGCTAGCAACATTACAAATGTAATAAAAGAATTTCAAAATCTCACTTGGTTATTGAAAATCATAGATTAGTAATTTTTTTAAAAACAAGAAAAATCGGTAACCAACGCAAAGGAGAATTATTTATTTTATAAAAATTTAGTCAGTAGTTTTTTATCCTTTGAAGAGACAACATCAGAATTAGAGTTGTCTCAATTTTTTGGTAGATTGTATAAATTGTATATCATACAATCAGATAAATAACCCATATGATAAAGCCAGTGCGTGTATAATTTGGATAAGAATTGCATCGTAAAAAGTGTATGTGGTTCCAGTTTTCTAAATTCTATATATTTAGAAAGTTTGCAGAATTCTAAATACGTTTAGAATAAGAACGAGTTTTCCTGATCCATTTGGTGAGTCCACTCCAGTTTTTAATTTATTTCTCGAGAAATATCAGGCCTTTTTTTAAAATACAGTTGAAAATTTAGATGCATCTATATAAGAAATGTTGAAATATACCAAAATTATCGATACATGTATCAGTTTCAACATCAAGTGAATAGACAATTTGAGCAGAAATTTCGTTATTTGACATTGATACACGTCAAGTGTAAATTACATAAGTTGAACGTTTGATAATAATAATTAATTAGATTAAATTCTAGCATAGTTGTATTCTAATTTTAAGTTTTTGTAGAGATTACGACTATTGTTCTTTTATGGTATTTTTGGGAATAATAATTTTGTTGAATTTGCGTATCTGATAGTATAGTATATAATTTTGATTTCACTTCCTGTAGTATTCATTCAGTATCCAATCTCATTGAACTTATCATTTTACATTCATAGAATTTTCAATTTAATCAGTGACATTTGGTTGACTTTTTAGTGACAGTAAAATAGTAAATGTCATAAAATAATTTAAAGGGCCTTTTATTATATTGAATCAACAGTTATTCGAGAGTTTGATAATAGTAAAACATTTAATTTGGAAATACGTTAAAAAACAAATAAATTTGAAGAATTAATTTTGAACAACTTTGATCTCACCCTGAGATAGGAGTAATAGGTCGATTGTATATAAATTCATCTTTAGATTGATATTTATTGGCGCCGGGCATATTTTTTTGAAAACCACTGTCAAAATTGAAATAGAATACGTACTTAAATTGCATGTACAATAATTGTCGCTGCGACAACATATTATAAGTTGTCTCCACATCGTAGGGCAATTACAATTAAACAATTATTAAATTTAAAATATTAAAAATATTACAATTTGGCACCCAAAACGTGGGGCGATTAAAATTTTGCATATAACTATTAAAATATAGAAATTTATTGACATTATTATATAAAAATTTAAATATTTACGATGGAAAGAAGAATGACGTTAAGAGATTGTAAACAGGTAGGAGTTGAAAGTGGATCTGAAGAAGAAAGGGAAGAAATGAGTCATGGAAGAGGAGATTTTCAGGTGCAATACCTGGAGCAGGGAAGACACCAATCAGAAGGAGATATGACAGTAGGAGATGAGGAAGAACAAGAGAATAGGAGACAAGAGAGAAGGGAAAATACAACTAGCAATGACCAATTATTACAACTGTTGATGAATATGAGTGAAGATTTAAATCGAAATATGAATAGTATGAATAAAAAATGGGCAAACAAGATGAGAATATGAATAATATGGAAAAGAATATGAGGGGAGACTTGTATAACAAGTTTGAAGAAAATAGGGGAGACATGAATATAATGAGGGAGGAGATTAAGGGGGATATAAACAATATCACCAGAAACATGGACAGACTGGAAAAGAAAATAGAAGGAAAAATTGAAAATTTGAAGGAGATTAAGAAAATCAGGGAAGATATGAAGAAATGGAATAATAAATTTAGTGAAGATATGAAATCGGACATGATGGTAAAAAAAGTATACGTAGTAGAGGGGAACATTGATGATAAGACGGATATGATGTTAGATAAATTGGATAACAGGGATATCAGGATACAAGAAATAAAGGGGCAGGATAGGATGGATGTAAATATGAATGACAATATAAATGATGATACTATAGAGCAGAAAATATGTAATAAAATGGAAAAGGAAATTGACGAAGTAAAAATCCAAAGTTTAATGGAGATTAAAGAAGTTGAGAAGAAAATTGATGAAATAAAGTCTATAAAAGTACAAAGACAAACCAAAGATGAAATGGTAGACATTGATTTACAGAATCTAGGAAGTGAAGAAGTGATGAAAATTTATGAAGAAAATATTTATTGGAAAATAAAATACTTAGATGTCAATATAGTGAAACAAATCGCAACATATGATAAAAGAAATAATAATTATAATAGGGGGTTACAACTTAATTGGGAGTTAGAGGAAATGAATAAGATACTACAAGAGACTAAGGAAGAAATAGAAGGAACCATAAGACAACATATAGAAAGAATAATTTATGCAGAAAATTTCGAAATGAGAGTAAAACTTAGCAGAAATATAAGGATAATTGATCCAAGAATGTTTAATAGGACAATCAAAAATGAAATGATAGGAAGTGAGAGTATTATGGGAAATAAAATAATAAAAAGAAGTAAATAATATGAAGGAATTGGAAACGCAAATTATGATGAATTTATTGGGAGAAATTGATGAGATAGGGGACAACAAAATTAAAAAGGACACGGTAGAAAATTTAAAGAAACTTAGGAAACAAGAGAATCAAACAATAAGAGAAGAGAATAAGACGAAGGAAAAGAAAATAAAATTGAATTATATGACAGGATTATAGGAACGAAATCTAGAAAACGAAAGGGAATTGTACATGGTAAAGGATGGATATAAAAACGATATGTAAATAAAGATTTATGATTAACAAGTAATATTTAAAAATATATATAAATAGAAATTATATGAACAAGGTTTGATAATAGAAGAAATGGTAGACATGTTGATATGAATTATGGAAATGAAAATAGAAGTTACAAATGGAAAACGAATATATGGAAATGGAGGTAAAATTGATGACAATAAGTATTTTGAGAATAGAAGAGATTTTAGAAACTTTGATAGAAGAAATGATAATGAAAATAGAAATGAAATTAGGCAACAAATAGATGGACGGGAGGAAATAATGACATTTATAGGAGCAAATGGGAAAGAAGTTGATATGTGAGCATAGTTGATAAAGAAGTTAGAAACAGACATAGTTATTGATGAATTGATGAAATATAAGGAAATAATTGATTTTGAAGAGATAGATAGAATTAAATGGTAAATAATTGAATTTGAGGAGGTAAATATGGAAGTATTGGCAATTGAAGAGGATAATAGGAAGTTATGGAATATAAAGAGTAATGGAATTATGGAAGAATTGGAATTAATGAGTGGAAATAAAAAATATGAAGAGAAAGTGAAGAGTTTGATAATGAAATATGAAGGATTGATTGAAAAAGAAATTAGAATGGCTAATAATTATGTTCGTGAGATAGAATAAATAGAAGATGTGAAAAGTAATGGTAATTGGACAGACTGTAATGAAGAATATTATAGATTTATAAATGAACCATTAAAGACGTAGGAGAGAAGAATGTTGAAGAAACCAAGGGTTGCTTAATGAAAATATGGATAATCAAAGTGAAGAAACTGAGAAATGTAGAAACAAAATCATATCCTGTAACATATAAATGGTTTAGACAGAGTAGAACAGAGTTGGAAACATTGGAGATCATTAAAAAAAATTATCAACATGTATATAGGAAATTTTAGAATAACAAATAACAGTACGTTACGTGAAATTTTAAGATAGATATAATAGAGGTAATGAGTTTTATGGAATTAGTAACAATAGTTTAATTTGATTAAAATTAAGATTTTTTTTAGTTAATAATCATTTTCAGAACAGTACTAGTATACTGAAATAATAGGATAATATTTGGAAATTTTGAAGAAGAAATTATAATAATATATAATAATCGATTTATCATTCTTTTATTAGAGGGATTTAATACAGATCCTCTGATTTAAAAAATAAGTAAAACATAAGGAAATTTATTTAATTTTGGCTGCCATACTTTCAATACACACTCTACTATATGTAAATTATTAAATTTTGAAAGATTCAGTATAAATATCGAACATGACATTTCATAATTTCGATGACATTTGTGTAGAATATATCTAATGATAGATAGAACATAATATGATTTGGAGAAAATATTTGAAATTGCAAAATATAGAGGTCTCTCCTAGCAACATTACAAATGTAATAAAAGAATTTCAAAAGCTCAATTGCTTATTGAAAATCATAGATTAGTAATTTTTTTAAAAACAAGAAAAATCGGTAACCAACGGAAAGGAGAATTATCTATTTTATAAAAATTTAGTCAGTAGTTTTTTATCCTTTGAAGAGACAACATCAGAATTAGAGTTGTCTCAATTTTTTGGTAGATTGTATATCATAGAATCAGATAAATAACCCATATGATAAAGCCAGTGCGTGTATAATTCGGATAAGAATTGCATCGTAAAAAGTGTATGTAGTTCCAGTTTTCTAAATTGTATATATTTAGAAAGTTTGAAGAATTCTAAATACGTTTAGAATGAGAACGAGTTTTCCTGATCCATTTGGTGAGTCCACTCCAGTTTTTAATTCATTTCTCGAGAAATATCAGGCCTTTTTTTTAAATACAGTTGAAAATTTAGATGCATCTATATAAGAAGTTTTGAAATATACCAAAATTATCGATACATATATCAGTTTCAACATCAAGTGAATAGACAATTTGAGCAGAAATTTCGTTATTTGACATTGATACACGTCAAGTGTAAATTACACAAGTTGAACGTTTGATAATAATAATTAATTAGGTTAAATTCTAGCATAGTTGTATTCTAATTTTAAGTTTTTGTAGAGATTACGACTGTTGTTCTTTTATGGTATTTTTGGGAATAATAATTTTGTTGAATTTGCGTATCAGATAGTATAATATATAATTTTGATGTAGTATTCATTCAGTATCCAATCTCGTTGAACTTATCATTTTACATTCATAGAATTTTCAATTTAATCAGTGACATTTGGTTGATTTTTTAGTGACAGTAAAATAGTAAATGTCATAAAATAATTTAAAGGGCCTTTTATTATATTGAATTAACAGTTATTCGAGAGTTTGATAATAGTAAAACATTTAATTTGGAAATACGTTCAAAAACAAATAAATTTGAAGAATTAATTTTGAACAACTTTGATCTCACCCTGAGATAGGAGTAATAGGTCGATTGTATATAAATTCATCTTTAGATTGATATTTATTGACGCCGGGCATATTTTTTTGACAACCACTGTCAAAATTGAAATAGAATACGTAATTAAGTTGCATGTACAATAATTGTCGCTGCAACAACATACTATAAGTTGTCTCCACATCGTAGGGCAATTACAATTAAAGAATATTAAATATTTAAAGGAATGGAAATATTACAATATATATATATATATATAAACAAAAGAAAAAATCATGGGAAAGCACGCAAAAATAAAGAGGTTACTGAAGAGGAGTACGGTATAATGAAACATGGAAGATAACAAACAACGGAAAATAACAGGAAAACCATATATATATATATATATATATATATATATATATATATATATATATATTAAACTGATATGAACGGGGAGAGAAAGAATGATTTAACATTATTATTAGTTTAGTTTATATTTAGTTTTGATTTGCCCGGTATATTGTAAAATTTAAAATTTTATTATTAAGATGATTACACTTTGAACATGAGAAATTCTTTAACCTCAGAGTAGGGCTCTGATATAGAAAAACAAAAAATTCAATTTTTAATGTGAGCGCCTAAATTTGATTAGATATCTCTATCTTCATAAAAATTTGATTAGTATTATATTAAGGTATGATGTCTAGTAGAAAAATTTCTTTGAAATAATAAGTTGATTTTAAGTTCAAAATTCTAAGTTATTAAATATATCATAAATTTAAGAAAATGGAAGTTTGATAATAAAATTTGTCATATTTCAAACCTACAAGACACATAAGTCATGTCGATAGATTTGTCTGGAAATTAGATAATTAACTTGATAATTAAGTAAGATCTAAAATTGTTATTTAAGAACGTCAATTAAAAATGTTTCAGATATAGATATTTAATTTAACAAAAACTTATGCAATTTGAAACGTGACATCTAAATATTTCATAAAATAGTTTTAGTTTGAAAGAAAAATTTAAACAAAAATTTGATAAGATTACTCAATTTAAATTTAGAAACAATGGAAAATATTATATATGGAAAAGAATTATAAAACCTATATTATAGCGTATGTAAAATAAACAAGTATGTGAAAATTCCTATTGATTACTTAATACAAAATAAATAATCATTTGTCAATAATTTTCTCTAAACTTTATCAATCATAAATATTTATCAAGATATCAAATTAAATTTCAATATAGTAATAATCAAAGATAAATAAATAAGCTAGATCCAAATATCATTACAAATTATCAACAAAATAATTTTACGTTATAAGTAACATAAGATAGAATCTTGAAAGAAACCAAGCACAACTAATTAATTTAACGGAAGCGAGACATTAGACACTGAAAATATTCATTTGTTAGCGGCATAAATTTAAGGAAATCTATAATTTGTATGCTATGTCGATAAAAAAGGGAGTTAAAACATGTGAAAGAAATACCAACTGATAATTACTATGATTATTGACAAATGATGAGATTGGAATTTTATAAAAAAGGAAATCTATTGAAATATTATGTTTAAATATGCGGTGAATGAAAAACCGAAAAGATATAGATTGTTTACATATGTTTTTGAATATTTCTATTGTAAAATTACAATATATCGAAATTAGCGCTGACCAATCAGACAATAGAATGAATGGAACATTCTAGAGTGTGTAAAACTTCTGGTTATCAACAAAGGGTTGAAGAAGAAGGAGGATGAGGAGGTTGTTGTAAGAGAAGCCGAGGTGATTAGATGTTTTTTTGAATCAGTTAATGAATTTTATTAAAAGAAGTGAAATATCATCATAACATATCTATCTTAAAAATCATTTTGTGCACAATTAAATCAAAGTGTTAATCATATTCCTAGAATATGAATAGTTATATCCAGTTTCCAATAAAATAAATTAGCATCAGGAAGAAATTGCAGTATCAAGAAAGTGCGGACATTTTGTGAAACGAAAATACAAACAGGTTGGTGATTTTAAATTTATTTTGATCAAAATAATATACAGTACTGAATTAAAAGAATGATCATTGCAAACTTAATAAAAATTCTAAAAAGCCAAAATTAAATAAGAATTTGAACGTAATATTAAGAATAAACGAAATATGTGTAATACTATATGATAATGTTAAAAGATTATATAACTTACCTGATATTTGGTTAACAGATGTAGATGGCATGTAATAGTTTATAAGAATTTATAGTTTCATAAGTCACAAAATTTATCATTCACACACTTATATTTTACCAGTAACAAATTTCACTTGCTAAATATTTAACAATTTAAACCGATGCACCACGAGAAACGTTTTAAAAGGAACTGTTTTTGAATGCTCAAATATAATTCTTTTCCACATAAATTTGTGTTATGATACAAAAAAGGGTTTTTTGTACCATGCAGGTGCTTCTCTAAAAGCTTTTGAGAAACGATATTAAAATTATGCAAATGATTTCATAGGCGTCACATCTATATTTGTAACATTTAGAATATGAATTTATATAAATGGTGTTAGTTAAAATTTTGTTTAATTTCCAACATATCTAATTTCCGTTTTTTGAGACTAATCCACTGAGAAAAGTTTAGGTTTCATGCATATTAGAAGAAGAGGATTAAGAAAATTAAGGTAAGAAAGATTTCATTGAGCAAAACATTAGATAAAAGTAAAATTCGAAATTTTAATAATAAATGAACTGAATTGGCATCCTAACATTTAAGTGATACTATTTGATTAAGGTTTGATAACTAATTAAAATTCAATTGATTGTATCTTATATAGAAAGTTATTCTTAGAATTAAAATTAATCAACAATAATATCAATTTAGAAAACATATATAACACAATATAATATAATAAATAATAAATAAAATAAGCATTTTAATATATATATATATATATATATATATATATATATATATTTATTAGTTTTAAGGTTCTTTGACTAAACGTATATTTTTTTATATAAATTTTCTTGGATTTCAGTCAATTAAAACATTATGGAATGATTAAAATGTCATTTTACTAAAATTCTGTCAAACAATGGTGACGTTTCAGTCTTAAATTTAGACCTTTATCAAACTAAAATAGAACAGAATGCATATGGTAAACAAACTATTGGAATACAAAAAACAAACTTACCCCAAAGTGTAGTCAGCGAATTTTCATTAAACATTAAACTTAAAAACACATTCACATCATTATTACACATTTTAAAATCATTGGATTACCTTCCATTCATTAAGAACACATATTTCAATAACAAACCATTCATATTGGTAAAAATATCATAACATAGTTAGTGACATTGAACTGTATTAATGTGAGACTAATTGTATTGCTTATAGGAGTGGGATATATGCCGCGCTGAGTTTATTTACATCTTTTTTGTCATTTATACAGAATGTCGATTTTTGAATCGCTATCATTTCATAAAACACTCTTTTTTTCAAATTATTTTCCGTTTTTAAGATTTTAGTCCCTGCATAATTAAACTGATGGTCTTTATTCCTTTCATGGTTAGTAAGGGCAGTAGCATTTTTTTTATCATATTTATGGCTTTTTAGTCTATTTTCTAGATATTGACTTGTTTGGCCGATATAAGTAGCTTCACAGTTGTTACAAGGAATTTCATAAACAATATTACTTTTCTTTATTTTTGGTGTTATAGATTTTAGTACAGAAAAATGTTTTGCCAATATGTTATGCGGTTTATGACATATCTTTATGTTATGCTTCATAAACAAATGCTGGAATTGTTGCGATAATCCATTTATGAAGGGAAGAGAAATAAAGTGTTTACTGTTATTCATATTAATATTTTCCTTTTTATTTTCTGAACTATTGTAAAATTTGTGTATCCTGTCTCTAAAAATTGTATCTACCAATTTTGTGGGATAATCATTGCACATTAATGCCTTTTTGGCTTTGATAATGCTTGTGTGTCGAAACTCTTCATGGTACACTAAAGCCACATGGTCATCAAGATATATCAATTTTAAATCAAACCACCCTTTATCTCAAAAAAAGTCTGTAATGATGGGCCTTGCAGATCGTGCTATCAAACTCTCTGATGAAGAGTTTCGACACACAAGCATTATCAAAGCCAAAAAGGCATTAATGTGCAATGATTATCCCACAAAATTGGTAGATACAATTTTTAGAGACAGGATACACAAATTTTACAATAGTTCAGAAAATAAAAAGGAAAATATTAATATGAATAACAATAAACACTTTATTTCTCTTCCCTTCATAAATGGATTATCGCAACAATTCCAGCATTTGTTTATGAAGCATAACATAAAGATATGTCATAAACCGCATAACATATTGGCAAAACATTTTTCTGTACTAAAATCTATAACACCAAAAATAAAGAAAAGTAATATTGTTTATGAAATTCCTTGTAACAACTGTGAAGCTACTTATATCGGCCAAACAAGTCAATATCTAGAAAATAGACTAAAAAGCCATAAATATGATAAAAAAAATGCTACTGCCCTTACTAACCATGAAAGGAATAAAGACCATCAGTTTAATTATGCAGGGACTAAAATCTTAAAAACGGAAAATAATTTGAAAAAAAGAGAGTTTTATGAAATGATAGCGATTCAAAAATCGACATTCTGTATAAATGACAAAAAAGATGTAAATAAACTCAGCGCGGCATATATCCCACTCCTATAAGCAATACAATTAGTCTCACATTAATACAGTTCAATGTCACTAACTATGTTATGATATTTTTACCAATATGAATGGTTTGTTATTGAAATATGTGTTCTTAATGAATGGAAGGTAATCCAATGATTTTAAAATGTGTAATAATGATGTGAATGTGTTTTTAAGTTTAATGTTTAATGAAAATTCGCTGACTACACTTTGGGGTAAGTTTGTTTTTTGTATTCCAATAGTTTGTTTACCATATGCATTCTGTTCTATTTTAGTTTGATAAAGGTCTGAATTTAAGACTGAAACGTCACCATTGTTTGACAGAATTTTAGTAAAATGACATTTTAATCATTCCATAATGTTTTAATTGACTGAAATCCAAGAAAATTTATATAAAAATATATATATATATATATATATAAAAAATTTTTTTTTTTTTATATAACGACTGAAAAATGCTATATAGGTGGGGATAACGGGGATTTCAGTCCAAGGAATCAACGCGAAAATCTTTTATTTACAAAATGCCGCCAAGCTTTCGTGTCCTTTTGACACTTCTTCAGGGCACTATAATACATATACAAATATAAATATGATTTAAAAATAGAGAAATAAATATAAGTACTTACATGTAAAATATTTTAAGTAAATTCAATATAAATAATCATTAAAAAATTTTTAAATGTAAAAATAAATATAATTATAATATACTTGATGTCATATTTCACATAAGACAAATCGATACATAATTTGTTTGTTCGTTACTTAGTTATTTTAATTTTTTTAGGTTACTTTATAATTATTTAATGAAGTTTGAATTTGAGGTTAGATTATAACCTTATAAAATGACTTTGACAGATAATTTGTTTTTGACGTTAATAGAAAAGGAAATAAGGTTAGATTATAACCTGTGAAAATGACTTTGACAAATAATTTCTTATATTTTGACTTTAATAGAAGTGAATTTAATTTTTATGAAATAATCATATAAATAATGAAAAATTATCTATTTTGTTCAATATTCAAAAGGTAGCTATAAATATTACTAAGATTTTCAATGTCACTTTTCTTATTCATACTATTATTTGCCTTGTTGATTTCAACCATTTCAAGAAAATATCTTTTAGACATATTTTGTTCAGTATGTAGAACTTTAGCTTCATTAAATAACATTTTATGGCCTGTTTCGATGGAATGCTGTGTTAATGCACATGATTTTTTGTTAAGTTTTATATCACTTTTATGAGATGTGATGCGATTAGTCAAATTTCTAGAGCTGGTACCGATGTAGTTAAGATCACAGTTATTGCATTTTATTTCATAGACTACATTTGATTTTTTTAAGTCAGGTGTAGAATCTTTCAATTTACTATTTAAATTTCCAATCGTTTTTATATTTTTCTGTGTTATCTTTATATTAGTTTCATTTTTGAAAAGTTTTATTATGTTCTTTGATAAATTTTCAATATTTGGAATTGATAGGTAATTAATATTTTCTACATTTGTATTCCTATCTGTTTCATTGCTAGAGATATTATCATGAATAGTTCTATCAGAAATATTGTTGAAAAGAATTCTATTTAGAAGTGATTTAGGATAAGAATTTTCTAATAAGATATCACGTAAAATTCTTAAATTTTTTTGTTTTAAAGAAGGGTGAACTAGTTTTTCAATTCTATTTTTTAAACAAATAATGAGATTAATTTTCATTTTCTTTGTATGAAAAGAATGATAGTTTATATACCTTCCTGAATTTGTTGGTTTTATATACCAATCGGTAATCAAAGTGTTATCGTTTTTACGGATTATTTTAGTGTCTAAAAATGGAATGCTATTATTTTTTTCAAATTCAACTGTAAATTGTAAATTTTCATTATAACTATTTACTTTTTCTAATATTTCATCTGATTTATTAACTGGTATAGCACAAATTATGTCATCAACAAATTTTTTCAAAAATGGTATATTAAATGATAGTTTTGGGAGAATATCTTCAAGAAGATCATCCATTACATATTGTGCTATTATTGGAGAAATAGTAGCTCCCATTGGTATGCCAAGAATTTGTTTATAGTAACATCCTTGAAATGAAAAATAACTTGAGTTAAATATAAAGTCGATTATTGATAAGAATTTATTTTGTGGAATGTTACAATAATCTTTAATTTTATTCCATCTCTTGATGATACTATTCGTTACTAATTTTATAGGAATATTACTGAATAAGGATACAACATCTAGACTGATTAATATGTAATCTGGTGGAAGTTGTTTTTCATTTATGAATGAAGAAAAATCAAATGAATCTTTGATATAAAAATTATTTTCAAAGTTATATGCGTTGGTTAGAATATCGGTTATCATTTTTGCTATTTTACTGTTTGGTGCATTAATTGAAGAAATAATAGATCTGAGTTTCATTGTGGGTTTGTGAATTTTAGGTAGGCCATAATATTTAGGTGATACTGAACTGTATATCATATATCAAGAGATGGAATAAAATTAAAGATTATTGTAACATTCCACAAAATAAATTCTTATCAATAATCGACTTTATATTTAACTCAAGTTATTTTTCATTTCAAGGATGTTACTATAAACAAATTCTTGGCATACCAATGGGAGCTACTATTTCTCCAATAATAGCACAATATGTAATGGATGATCTTCTTGAAGATATTCTCCCAAAACTATCATTTAATATACCATTTTTGAAAAAATTTGTTGATGACATAATTTGTGCTATACCAGTTAATAAATCAGATGAAATATTAGAAAAAGTAAATAGTTATAATGAAAATTTACAATTTACAGTTGAATTTGAAAAAAATAATAGCATTCCATTTTTAGACACTAAAATAATCCGTAAAAACGATAACACTTTGATTACCGATTGGTATATAAAACCAACAAATTCAGGAAGGTATATAAACTATCATTCTTTTCATACAAAGAAAATGAAAATTAATCTCATTATTTGTTTAAAAAATAGAATTGAAAAACTAGTTCACCCTTCTTTAAAACAAAAAAATTTAAGAATTTTACGTGATATCTTATTAGAAAATTCTTATCCTAAATCACTTCTAAATAGAATTCTTTTCAACAATATTTCTGATAGAACTATTCATGATAATATCTCTAGCAATGAAACAGATAGGAATACAAATGTAGAAAATATTAATTACCTATCAATTCCAAATATTGAAAATTTATCAAAGAACATAATAAAACTTTTCAAAAATGAAACTAATATAAAGATAACACAGAAAAATATAAAAACGATTGGAAATTTAAATAGTAAATTGAAAGATTCTACACCTGACTTAAAAAAATCAAATGTAGTCTATGAAATAAAATGCAATAACTGTGATCTTAACTACATCGGTACCAGCTCTAGAAATTTGACTAATCGCATCACATCTCATAAAAGTGATATAAAACTTAACAAAAAATCATGTGCATTAACACAGCATTCCATCGAAACAGGCCATAAAATGTTATTTAATGAAGCTAAAGTTCTACATACTGAACAAAATATGTCTAAAAGATATTTTCTTGAAATGGTTGAAATCAACAAGGCAAATAATAGTATGAATAAGAAAAGTGACATTGAAAATCTTAGTAATATTTATAGCTACCTTTTGAATATTGAACAAAATAGATAATTTTTCATTATTTATATGATTATTTCATAAAAATTAAATTCACTTCTATTAAAGTCAAAATATAAGAAATTATTTGTCAAAGTCATTTTCACAGGTTATAATCTAACCTTATTTCCTTTTCTATTAACGTCAAAAACAAATTATCTGTCAAAGTCATTTTATAAGGTTATAATCTAACCTCAAATTCAAACTTCATTAAATAATTATAAAGTAACCTAAAAAAATTAAAATAACTAAGTAACGAACAAACAAATTATGTATCGATTTGTCTTATGTGAAATATGACATCAAGTATATTATAATTATATTTATTTTTACATTTAAAAATTTTTTAATGATTATTTATATTGAATTTACTTAAAATATTTTACATGTAAGTACTTATATTTATTTCTCTATTTTTAAATCATATTTATATTTGTATATGTATTATAGTGCCCTGAAGAAGTGTCAAAAGGACACGAAAGCTTGGCGGCATTTTGTAAATAAAAGATTTTCGCGTTGATTCCTTGGACTGAAATCCCCGTTATCCCCACCTATATATATATATATATATATATATATATTATAAAACAGCATAAAGATAAGTTTAATACACAACAAAATAAAAAATAATAAAATTGTACTTAGGCTGCCACCATATCATTATGAATTGAACCCTATAGAATTGATTTGGGCTCACGTAAAAAATGAAGTGGAAGCCAAAAATACTACTTCTAAACTATAAGATGTATGGGATCTTCTAATGCAAGCCTTGGAAAATGTGACAAACAGTCACTGGCGAAATTATGTTGCACATCACATAAAAGAAGAAGATGAAATGTTCGAGTTAGATAGGATTGTGGATGATCTTATAGAACCGATAATCGTTTCTTTCTCTAGTGATGACAGTGAGGCAGATTCTGAGTGAATAATTATTTATAACTTTATATAAATTTATTTAGTGTTTCCTGAGTTAACAAATAATAGAAAATATAGTAATAGTTCTGATATAATGTAAAACGTTTATTTGTTACAAATAATGTTTAATAAAAATTAGGCAAATAGTTCAATATTTTTATACATCTGATTTCTAAGTACTGAAATTGCTGTTTTTGAAAAATATTGAAAGAAACAGTTTTAAAGGCTAAAACTAACTTTTCCTCATCTGTGAGACGCCCTGAATAGTACTCTATCATAAAGTTGTCACTTGTTCACACTTTGGGGGATGTATTGTGCTAACAAACCGTAATTTCTCCAAAAATAACCAAAAACGCAGTATATCTACAGTACAACGAGTGCTATGGTACTAGGGGTACCAAATTTTTGTAATTTTTGGAGAATTTTCAGTTTGTTAGCACGATACAGTCTCCACTGTGTCTACAAGTGACCAATTTTATGATTGAATATTGTTCAGGGCGTCTTATAGATGGACCTTATTGATTTTTAGTTCACCAGGGCTAGTATAACGGGTGCTATGGTACCTGAAGTGTCACATTTTTTGTCTTTTTTGGAGAAATTTCGGTTTATTAGTACGATACAGCCTCCAGAGTGTCTACAAGTGGCCAATTTTATAATTGGATATTTTTCAGGGTATCTCATTCAAGGTGTCTCACAGATGTACCCTATTGATTTTCATCTGACTATAGCGAGTACAGCGGGTCCTATAAATCCAGATATACTACATATTTGGTTACTTTTGGAGATATATCTGTTTGCTAACATGATACATCCCCCAAAGTGTATACAAGTGACAATTTTATGATAGAATATTAATCAGGGCATCTCACAGATGCGGAAAAGTTAGTT
Source organism: Galeruca laticollis (assembly GCA_963921935.1). Classification (NCBI taxonomy): domain Eukaryota; kingdom Metazoa; phylum Arthropoda; class Insecta; order Coleoptera; family Chrysomelidae; genus Galeruca; species Galeruca laticollis. The sequence goes on along the minus strand of OY998175.1, from coordinate 159,353,593 downwards.
TTAATCTTTAAAACCGTCTATTTTTTTTTCGTTTTCAAGGATTCGCTCTTTTCCCGTCTGTCTATTAGGTTAATTATTATTTAGTTTGTGATTCATTATTTCCAAACTGTATAATTTTAGTATGTCTAGTATTTTGACATCGCTTACAATCTAGTAACTTTTTTACTGATATCTTGAGGTGTGATTCAGGTTTCCTAAAACGGTCCTCCTAATTTAAAAACAGGGTATAGTGACACTGGTATCACCATTTCAATTCCTGTAAGCGGCACTGCAGCTTGACTTATTTCTTTTGGTAGGTATATATATATATATATATATATATATATATATATATATATATTGTACTCGTTCTTTCGTATAATCCAATAATAATTATTTGGCAAGGTTTTTTTCAAAATATTCGTCTTTCAACCTGCGCATCTGCTTCTTTTCCACTAATTATGTCACTACATTTATATATCACAAAAGCATTTATTCCAGTAACGTTGAGAAGTTTGTAGATCACCATTGGCCATCTACGAGTATTTCTAGCGATGTTATACTTAGAACTCAATTGGTCCACAATATCAACTCCACTTTTTGTGGAGTTGTAAAATGTAAGTATCTCTGGTTTGCTGTCCTCATCAGAGTTTGGTTCGATAGAGTCGTCATGATATAGAGTGAATAACAAAATAACATTTTTATTTCGCTTTCGAATGTAGGAAAAAATGGTTTTATCTTCTTTAAGCATTCTGGTTTTTGATGGTATGGGTACTGAATCGTCTGAATTCAAAAAAGCTTCGTCTCTTTCAACTTCTTCGAACAGTTTTCGTAACCTCTCTTGTGTAAGATTCCATTATACTTAAAAAATAAACGGTTTTAAAGATGAAAACTAACTTTTTCGCATTTGTGAGACACATTATCCTATCACAAAACTGTCACTTGTATACACTGGCTGTATCGTGTTAACAAACCGAAATTTCTCAAGAAATAACCAAACATGTAGTATATCTGGAATTATAGGACCCGTTGTACTCGCTCTAGTGAGCTGAAAATCAATACGGTTCATCTGTGACACACACTTAAGAATTTCCAATTATAATATTGGTCACTTGTATACATTCCGGAGGCTGTATCGTGCTAACAACCCGAAATTTCTCAAAAAAATTACCAAAAATGTGGTCCTTCCAGTGCCATAGCACCCGTTGTACTATCTCCAGTGACCTGAAAATCAATAAGGTTCATGTATATAACACCCTCAACAATATCCAATCATAGAAATGATCCCTTGTAAACACTCCAGAGACTGTATTGTGCTAACAAACTGAAAATTCTTCAAAAATGACAAAAATTTGGTACCTCAAGTACTATAGCACCCATTGTACTGGCTCTAGTCAGCTGAAAATCAATAGAGTTCATCTGTGAGACGCTCTGAACAATAACCAATCATAAAATTAGTCAGTTGTATACACTCCGGAGGCTGTATCGTGCTAACAAACTGATATTTCTCCAAAAATTACAAAAATATAGTAGTTCAAGTACCATAGCACCATAGCACCCGTTGTACTAGCTCTTGTGAGCTGAAAATCAATAGGTCAATAGAGTTCATCTGTGATATGTCATGAATAATATTCGATTATAGAATTAGTAACTTGTTGCACTCCGGAGGCTGTATCGTGTTAACAAACTTAAATTTCTCCAAAAATGATAAAATTTCGTACTTCTAGTACCAACCGTTGTACTGGATCTGGTGAGCTGAAAATCAATAGGGTTGATCTGTGATATGTCCTGAACAATATTCAATCATAAAATTGCTGATTTGTTGCACTCCGGAGGCTGTATCGTGCTAACAAGACCATGTTACGAAAAGTGGCCGACGACGACGACGATATACACACAGGATTTTTTTTCTAAAAGCCGTTCTTTCGTATTGTTCTTGCTGGAAAACGTAAAAATAACTCAAAAAAATTTCCTAAATTTCAACTTTGTTGGGGTAAACCAATACTTTTCTCGCATATTACCTTAATTTTAATAAGAAATAAAGTGACTACAGCGCTCGTGCGGCGCTACTAGCAGCTAGTGCTTGGTTGTAGTGGCGAGACAAAGTTTGGTGCGAGTACTCTTAGTTGTTGTAAACGATGTTCTGTTTTGGAGCTAATTGATAGTGTTTTCGAACATTTTTCCTAAGAATGTAGTGACTGTCAAGGTACGTACTAATGTAGTTTATTATTAGTTTGCAAAACTAGCATTAATATAGAGTATTTTGATGGATCGGCGAGTCACAGTTGCCTAAATTGTATCTCTAATGGTTGCTTAAATTGTACCTCTAATGGTTGCTCAAATTGTACCGGTACGATTTGGGAGCCCATTACATTCCATGTTCCATATTTGTAATTTTTGTGTATGAATAATGTTAGATTGCTGGGATATGGAGAGAGCTCTAGCTACTTATAGGAAGGGAGATATGGGTTTCAACCAGTGCTCTAGACAGTACGGAATACCAAAACCGACCCTTAAGCGTCATTTAGACAGTAAAAATGTAAAGGCCAATGACGGTACGAAAACAATGGGGTGTCACTTTACATTACTACCCGACGTAGAGAATCAACTTGTAGACCATCTAAAAAAACTAGAAGCGTGTTTTTTGGGTTCACAATAACGGACGTGCGTAGACTCGTATTTCAAATTGCAGTTGCAAATGGTATCCCTCACGTATTTAATGAGGAGAAGCAGATCGCTGGTAGGAAGTGGTAATACAACTTCATGAAACGCCACAAGGACATCTCCCTTCGTAGGCCTCAAGCAACATCCTTGGCAAGGGCACAAGGGTTCTAAAGACTGTTGATGAATATAAAATTGATGCTACTACTATTTTTAATATCGACGAGACTGGCGTAAGCACTGTACAAAACAAATGTAAGAAGTTGACAGCTGAGAAAGGCAAGCGCACTGTAGGGTCGATATCGAGTGGAGAAAGAGGTGTAAGTACAACTGTTGTATGCTGTGCAAGTGCTGCAGACATGTATATTCCACCCCTGATTATTTTCAAACGAATGAGAATGTGTAATGGATTTTGATGGTTGGAGCTCCGCCTGGAAGTTTAGTTGATGTTTCAGAAAGCGGATGGATAAATTCAGATCTGTTTGTTAAGTGGCTTCGTCACTTCATTGATATTATAAAGCCAAATAAAGAGAGAAGTTCTTATCCTTCTTGATAGCCATTCTACCAATTCCATTGGTAATCACTCGAGACGCTAGAGTAATTATGCTTCAGTTACCAGGACACACAACGCATCGACTGCAGCCATTAGACAGGTCATTTTTCAAGACTTTCGAAGGTAGAAAAATGGCTGCGAACAAAACCTGGCTTAAGAGTCACTGAATACCAGATTTCACAATTAGTGACTGAAGCTTATGGCAAGGCTGCTACGAATGAGAACTCGTGTAATGGGTTCAAGTGTAGTGGTGAATGGCCAGTTGACTCCTCCATCTTTAAAGAGTCAGATTTTTTGACAGCAGAATGACTCAACACAACTTTAGATCAGAATCCAGAAGACAGTGAATGTTTAAATCAAGAGAAAACATACATGGGGGAAAATCAGCCTCTTGGTGTTGAAGTAACCTCATCTAACAGGTCAGCAAGTTTAATTTTAAATCTGAATGTTCCGGTTGAAATAATCTCTCCACTTACAAAACCAACCAAAAAAGAAATGGATATAAACTTGGATCTAATTCAAAAGTGCAAAAAACAGTTATATTAACCAGTAGTCCCTACAAAAAAGAAATTCAACTAGCTCAGGAGCTTAAACTGGCTAAATAAACGGTTAAAGAGCTCCAGATGAAAATTAGGCCTCTATCTGAAAAAACGAAAGTGACAAAATCCAGTCAAGATGTTGCAGATTTGTCACAAATTCTAACAAAAAAGTAGACCACCAAGACATCGATAAGAAAAAAACAGCCACAGGAGGCTGTCGTTTTAAAGACGAATCCAAATCTAGCAATCCTAAACCAACTTCTGCACAGAGTGACGTCATTGTTGAAATCTAACCTGAAGAGTGGTTTTGCTGCTTTGCGAGGAAACTTCAATCGAGGACATGGTGCAGTGCTTGCTTCGCAATAAATGGATTCACAAAAGTTGTGCTGGCTCAAAGGCAAAAATCAAGAAGTTTGTTTGCTCAAATTGTAGTTCTTAAAACAAACGGAGAACAGAATAAACTCTTTAGCTTCCAAAAAGATGACAAATAAAATATTGTATCTTGAAGTATAAGAAAATACTGTATTAAACAAAACGTTTCTTCAATCATTCTTGCCATTTTATTCATTGATTCATTTTACTTTCAACTTTAACCAAGGTGGTACGATTTAGGAAGTGCGAGGTACGATTTAGGCAACTGGTTTCCAAAATCGAACCGATTGCGTCACTTTGAAACAGTGTTTTACCTTGCCCAAAATATCATCATATTAGTGGCTAAAATTTAGATTTACTTATCTAAATAACCAATATTTCTTGGGGTTATGGTACTTTTGCACAGGTTTTTCATATAAGGTAGAAAAAAATAAAATGTAAAAAGTGGTACGATTTAGGCAACCTGTCTCTATTATCTTTTTATTTTTGGAATCTTAGTTTAGTATGTTAATAGAAATTTTTATTTTTGTTGATATATTACATGTTTTAAGAAATGCCCAAGTAGCGTCTACCTGTGGAGTCAGTCACAGTACAGTACACCGGGTGTTGACCAACAACAAATTCCATCGATACAAATTAAAAATGGTGCATCAACTTTCAGATGACGATCCCGACCGAAGGTTGCAATTCTGTGAAATATGTCTACTAAAATTCTCCAACGGCCAGACTATGTAAAGACAATTGGTTTTAGTGACGAAAGTACTTTCTTCCATAATGGAAATGTTAATACTCAAATTGTGAGGTATTGGAGTGCCATAAATGCTCACATGTTACGTGAAAAACATACACAGTTCCCATTAAAAGTAAATGTTAGGGCAGGTATTTTGGGAAACCACATAGTCGGACCTCTCTTTTTGAACTCTAATTTAACTGGTGAAGTATATCTCGAGATATTAGAAAACGCAATTGAACGGTTAATTCTTCAAAGTCTGGAAGATAAACCAGATGTATGTGGTAACTTGGAAATGACGTTACAACAAGATGGTGCTCCTGTATACTATTACTTTGCAGTAAGACGTTATTTAGATGAGGAATATCCTGGTAGATGATTGGACGACGCGGTCCAATAGAATAGCTAGAACGGTCATCGGACCTAACATTTTTTTTCTGCGGGGATACCTCAAATTGTTGAAAAATGTAGGGCAATTTCTCCTGACACATTTTATCAAGGCCGACAAGAGTTTAATAATAGGATGTTTTACTGCCAGGAAGTAGATGGAGCACAGTTTGATCAATTATTATAAGAACTTGTTCTTAAATATTTATTAATTAAAAGCGAAACTCAAATTTTAGTGTTTATTTATTTTAACCATCAAAAGCATCCTAAATCCAAAAAAATAGTATGATAAATACCTTTCAAACGAGGTGTCACTTGCCATAAGGTCCCCTTAATTATTATTGGTTTCAATTGTCTGGTGCTGTCACCGATGCCTATTACATCACCTGTTACCACTAGTAGAGAAGCTTAGAATAGTTCATTTACACGCTCCAAATTTCATCAGTCTAAGTATCACCGTTCAAAATAAAAAAAGGGGGGAGGCGACTTTTGAGAAGCATTGTATGTGTATGTATACATTTTATAAATTTATCCCCGTACTACATTTTGAGAAAGACAAAGTGGGGCGGACGCAAAACTGACTGATTAATGAGATGCGAAAATTTGATAGTGACAACGGCGGGTTAGAGACTGATAATGCAGTTTTTGAACATGCACATCGATCGGAACTCTGATTGAGATATCACAAAATACATATGTGATATGGTTTCATTTTCCACCAATACCCGACACACCCATCGAATTCGCATTCATATAGGTAATTACAAGGTGTATCTTACTTTTTACGCGATCCGAGTAAAATAGTAAATACACTTTGGTAATATCATCATTACAACTGTTATGTATTTTGCAAATGTACTTAAATTGTTGATGATAAAATTCAGATAATATTTCAATTTGTTTATTCTTTTAACAACTGACATATACCGGGTGGTATATCTTAGGACCATAGGATTTTAACATGGGATATCAGAAAATCCTAAATATTTGGTTCCCAGCAAAAGAGAACATTATGAAATGTTGTATGGACGTTAAGAACATTATTTTTGACAATATTTCCATAAAATAATCGCCGTTTAATAGCAAATAAGTTCAAGAACCAAGAAAATAAATTTAAAAGAATAGATTGCCATTCCTGTACTTATATTTGAAAATTACAATCTACAGTCAGTTAATAGCACAGTGGTAGAAGCGTTTGGTTTTGACGCAGACGGTTGGGGTTCGAAATCAGTGAAATACATTTTTATTAATAATAGGATTCTAATTCTTATTAGGATTTTTGTTCCTTAGTTTCCTATTCATAAAATAATTTTATAGGTTATTAAAATTTGAGAACTATAAAATACATTTAATGAGCCTAATGAATAAAAAGGAAGCGATTGCTTAAAGCATTTGCTTACCAGCAAGAGCAATTGCTAGAGCTCCTTATGAATAAATTTTTTGAGCAAATGCTGCTTTTTTGAAATCAACGTAGCAATTGCTTTCCCAACAGAAGTCCAGACTTGCCGGCACAAGTTTACGAAGTCGTGATCCCTACTCATACTTGTTCCATATTAGTGTTTCGTAGACGTACTTATTTAGTTCAGTTACATTTTTAAGAATATCTAAGTGTGTTACAGTGATTTTATCGAAAATAATAATAATATGGAAGAGAGTGAAGAATTTGATAATAGTAGGGCAAAAAAGGAGGCTGCTTTAGCTGACTTGGTACAGGAATATAAAGATATTTATAATAACCACTTACAACAAAACAGTTAGTAATATGAAAGTTGATATGAAAAAGAAATTCGATATTACTAAAACCGGTAATAAACCAATAGTATTTAAGCTTTGGGAAAAATTACTTTTGGAATTGTTGGAGGTGGAAAAGAATCCCATACCAGGGGCCCAATTCTCGAGTCTGTAGGAGTTTTTTCCTATAGGAAGTTGTTCCCATGCTTTCAGTTCCCATAGGAAAACGAAATTTCTCAGATACGTATTCTTGAACCAAGTGGAATTGTTTTACCTACAGAATTGAAAGAGTACACTGTTTCGTTGATAGTTTCAAGAGATTAAACGTATAGACCAATGAAATATGAGTAATTCATGTTGGCAATAATCATTTGAAAGAACTCCGTTATCTGACATTAGTCGTCAATTTGAATTTGAATTTTGAGTAGAGAATTAAAAAATGGATAAAAGTATTTTGAAAAAAGGGCAAAGAGGTGGCAACATTAGCCAAGAGCAAAAAAAAGTATTCATTGAGTTGATGGAGGCAGCTGAAGACCTCCGAAAAGGTAAATTTCATCCACTTTTCACCTACAAAGATTCTCAGCGTCAGTGGAAAGAAATAGAAGAGAAGCTGAATGCAATACCCGGGGCAAAGAAAGACTGGATTCACTGGCGAAGGGTAGGTGACAATGATAAAACGTTTTGTGATAGTTGATTAGTCTTGATTTTCGTTAGACTTGGCAAGATATGAAGAAAATCGTTAAGAAAAAAAATACTGATATAAAAAAGCATGTAAAGAGCACAGGCGGAGGGCCACCTACAAACACTGTGTTGACAAAAGATGAAGAGAATCTTTTAAAAATTTTAGATGCAACAGCAGTGGAAGGCGATGCAGAGGTTGAGGAATCCAAAGTCATTTTTGTATGTCCCTATAATATTTTCAATTTTTATCAAAAGCAGTACCATATTTTTTTCAACTCATATTATTATAGATAGGGGAAAATCAAAATTATACTGTGGAAACGAATGTGGAGATAACTGAAATAGTTGAAGCTGAAAATCATGAGGAAGCTTATATTGGAGGAAATGAGGTCATGGATGTAGAAATGAATGAACGAAAAAATAAGCCTATGAAAAGGAAGAATAGAAAGCCCGTTGCAACACAACGCCTAGAATATTATATTAAGGCAAATGAAAATTTGAGCAGAATAGCTGCTAAAAAAGTTGAGATTAAAAAAAATATTATGAAAAAAAAATTGAAATACTGAAGGAGAATGTGGTTATCGGAAAGAGAATTGCAACAGCATTAGAAAACATTTCACAGTCCTTACAAAACAAATAGGAATAGACAGACTTATTTTTTTAAATTTTGTTAGGTAATAATTGTTTTTTATGTTAATGTTGAGTTAATGTTTGGTATTTTGTGCCCAGAGTATAACATTTTTAAAGTTCTGTGATTTTTTAATTCCATTCCAGTTAAATAATAACAAAAATTGCTAAAAATGAAAAATTTATTCGAATAATAACATTCAGGCAAAATAATTTCTAGTTATGTGCCTCTGTATATTTCTTGCCCTCATGAGCTCATCATTTTGTCTATCAAGACCATGTTCAACGAAATGCAAAGGTTCAAATATTCCAAAATCTTCATCTCTCTCATCCTCATCTACATCCAGAATATTATTTTCGATGCAGATATTGTGCAACACCACACAGGAATTTATAATTTTCGAACACATATTTGGTGTATAATGAAGTACTCTATGCTTCAATAGGCATAGGAATCTCATTTTCAATAACCCATTGCATCTTTCGGTAGTGCATCTTGCCTTTTTGAAAGCCTTGTTTAATCGAAATTCAGTTGTATCTGGCAGAGGATCTGGAAGTGGTGTCAGTAACCACGGCCTTAGGGGGTATCCAGAATCACCTATGAGGAAGAAATCTGGATGATCATTACTCAGATTCACTACAGCCTCCTGCACTCGAGATCTGCTCCAGATATAACTGTCATGACTGCTTCCTGGGTATCTTGCATTTACATTAATTATTCCTATTTTGGCGTCACAAATTAATTGAACATTGATGGAATGATAGTTCTTTCTATTAACATATATATGCTCAGGATACAATAAATCATTTTTTGGAGAAGGGGAAAATTGCCACATGGGTACAGTCAATGCATCCTATAATGCCTGGAAAACCGAAGGAATCATAAAACTCTTGACGAATGTGTTGCAGTTCTTCAAGGGTTTGTGGAAATTTAATCCATCGATTGAAAATTTGATGTTCATTCAGAGCGTTTGTTACTTCTTTAATGCACCGACTAGCAGATGATTGACTAACACCAATATATAAGTTCAGTCCAACTGATGTCTGGTAACTTCCACATGCGAAAAAATGCAATGCGATGAGGACCTTTGTTTGTTTGTCCAAAGTTGAACTCCTTGAGGGCGGTTCCAAGAAAGGGTCCAACATTTCCAACAATTCTCTTGTAACTGCTTTGGATAACCGCAACACTTTTATGAATGCACTTTCAGATAAATACTGAAATGGATCTCTTCTAGGGCTGAACCTTCCCCCTGGCCTCCAAGCAAGTACTTCAGCCGCTTCCAGGTTTTGCAAAGCATCCAGCTGAGCTAATTCATCTAAATTCGCCATAATCCCGGAATTCTAAACGAATTCGTAAAATTTAATGGAGTAAAATCTGTGACAGGACTAAAATTCCATCCATGACATTATTATGGGAAACCACTGATTCCTATAGTTTTAAGCATGGGAAGCGATTCCTATAGATTGTGTTGGAATATGTTCCAATACTATTTTCGAGAATACACCCCCTCAAAATTCCGATGGAAAATGACGATTTTCCCTATAGGAACAAATTCCTACAGACTCGAGAATTGGGCCCCAGGCAAAACATTTTTATAGTATATTCTCTTTACGTACAACAAATTAACATTTTAAGGCGCTATGTCTGTTGGAGTCGATGACGGAGTATTAACTGCATAATTTATTCTTTGATTTTTATTAATTTAATTCGATACTATTCGCATGAAATTATGAAGACAACTGTGAAAGGTTTGTATAGCGTTATAAGCATTTTTATTTTATCAACAACGTCAAGATAACATTTTATTATCAAAAATTGAGAGAAACTGAAATTATTGACTTGTATAATAGCCAAATGTATATAAAAAAATCAACAAATATCGCTTGTCTATCGCTGCTGCAAGGAAAATCGAGGAAGAGGTATAAAGCAACGTTTCAATACTTCAAGAAATTGTACCAAACAAAGACTGCTACTTCAGTTTCAGATACCGTGCTTTTGGGGTACTTTCACGAAAAATCTGCTGTATTAAAGTCTCCATCAAGCTCATGGTGTGAATATTTCATGTTGAAGTCCACCCTTTTAATAGGGGGAAACATAGATATTTCTAAGTATCCTAAACTTCGAGCATTTTTAAAAAGGAGAAATGACGGGTATAAACCTAAAAAATCTAATGTGTGTCAGGGAAGATGTTACCTTGACGTTGTTGATAAAATAAAAAATTAAAGGTATCTCCTATGTTTTTAGTTGAAACTTAATAAATACTGGGTGTTTCTTCAGTAAATAAGATACACTTTTTATATGGCATAAATTATTACCACCCAAGGGTCAAGGGCAATCGATATCCTTTTGGTAATTGTTACTTCCTTCAAAACAGGGTCAAAATGGGTTGTTTACAATATAGAGAGAGAACATTTTTATTAAACATAAAAATGGCACTAGAAAATTTCACTTGTCAAGTTCGCTCGGAAATGTAAACAAACAGCAGGGGTCGGACGCTCTCACGACAGTATGTATTTTATCTCCACTTCTTAAAACACGTGTTTTAGATTCGTAAATATTAGTTATCAGCTACCAATAAAACTCGAGACATCAAAAGAATTATAAGTTCAAAAAAACAGAAGGCAATGACGACATTCTGACAAAATTAATAAAAACGCAGATATAGGTATTTCATATATTAGTAGAACAAAAAAATTGGAATAATAAAAAAAAACAATAAAATTGAAAGAATAAAAGATATTTCCACAAAGTGACTGATGACCAGCTCTCGTACCAGCGCTTTAGTGGTCTTTGGTCTTCCCGAGGTTTACAAGTATTCGGTCTCTCTTCATTTATTAACATGACCTCTCTATTCCCTTCTGCTAGTTCTGGTTCATCTCACTATATCTCGAACATCACATGTCATTCTGATAGCATTACTCATTTTTCTGTTTTAGCGTTTTGCCTGTGATTGAGCGTAATATTTTCATCTCGGTAGTTCTTAAAAGATGTTTAGTAGCCGCTGCATCTGCTCTCATCTCTATTGCGTATGTTATTCATGTTTTATATATCCGTTATTTATTTTCAACCCTAAATTTATTTCTCGATCTCTAGGGAATGCCGATATCCTAGCTGCTGCTGTTGTTTGTGCGTTTACTTATTATTTCAGGTCTCCATTGCCTGTAATTTTAACCCCTAGATATTTGAAGCACATATACTTGTTATTGTTTTGTATATTCTTTTTTAGCACGATACAGCCTCCGGAGTCTATATAAGTGACCAACTTTATTGTTGGATATTCTTAGGGCGTCCCACAGATAAACCTTTTTGATGTTCAACACACTAGAGCCAGTACAACGGGTGCAGTGGTACTTAAAGTATCACATTTTTTGTCATTTTTGGAGAAATTTCGGGTTGTTAGCACAATACAGCCTCCGGTGTGTATACAAGTGACCATTTTTATGATTGGATATTGTTCAGGGTGTCAGATGAACCCGATAGATTTTCAGCTCACCGTATCCAGTAGAACTGGTCCTATAAATCCAGATATACTACATTTTCGGTCATTTTTGTAGAAATTTCGGTTTGTTAGTAGTATATAGCCTCCGGAGTGTATACAAGTGATCAATTTTATGATAGGATATTGTTCAGAGCGTCTCCCAGATCCGAAAAAGTTAGTTTTAATCTTTAAACACGTTTTTTTTGTCTATTAATAATGGAATCTGTTAATTTTATTATATATGGCAAGAAACTATCACTTTGGGCGAATAGTGAGAATTACTATTTGTTAAGTACTGATAAGCACGTTTTTAAGCCAACCTCCGAAAGTAAATGATAAAATGTTTTACGAGTCATTCTGAAATGAACAAAAAATCTTCTTCCAGGTATTTCCCAATCCAGTTTCCATAATAACCATCTATTTTTAAATGTCTCTTTCAGTAGATGTTATCTTTACATTGGAAATATTGCTCAAATGGTTGCTTGAAAGCAAGTCTGCAGTGCTTCTTCTCCTTTTAAATACTTCGTACAGAAGCAAACAAAGGAGTGCCTTTCTTTTACCCATCTTGAACCATACAAATAAATATATATATATATATATATATATATATATATATATATATATATATATATTATTGTGTATTTTTATTAATTTATATTAATTTAATAAGAGCCTACTTTGGAGTGCTATTTTACTATGTATTTTAATATTTGAGATATAGTAAATTATTTAATTGTATTTTCATTATTTGTTAATTTTAATTTATTATATGGATTGTATGGGAGCCAGAATTGGTTCGCTTTCTACGAATTCCCAATTCAAAAATACTACACAAGCTAGAAAATATTATAAATTTGTTTAACTTTTTAACACTGTATCTCAGGGATGAGATTCGGCACTTGACGATTGTCAGCAACAGGAAACTGTAAGGTAAGATACCAAAGAAACGCAAGATGAACATAGACAAATGATTTTAATTGAACATAATTATGCAAATAACGAAATTATTATGAGTTAAAAGTTTATAATTCATATTAAACTCAATAGAATATTATTGACGAAAATCTTCGCACAAAACGCTTTTCATAAATTATTAATATTATTGAATTCAAACGTATCAAGTAATTTTCGCTTGATTACTTATTATTCTAAAAGTTCTGAATGCATTCACAACGATTCAACCTCTACCCTCGCTATTGTTAACCTTGTCGTTGTGTGTTGTGGTACTCTGTGATGATTATTATTTAGTTTACAAAATGAAGGAAAAAGCAAAGTGTTTGGGATGTATTATCATAATTTATTGTAAGAATTTGGTGAGTATTGATTTTTTAATATGTGTTTAGTGTTCTATGTCCGATATTTAGTGGAGATTGAATATATAAGACTAATATTTTTGCTAATAAATAGATACCAAACAATATAACCTAACATATAAATATATCAAAAATGTTTTATAGGAGAAATACAATATATACATGAGGAATAGAGTTTATGGTTGGTTCTTCTTGACCCTGAATGTGGTGCATCGGAGAAAAACGATCGCCTATGATCGAATAAGCGAAATTCAGATGTGGAAAATGATGTGATGTGAATTATTTCATCAGTAGAAATATCTTATCCACAACAAGATATGTGAATAGTCATCGAAGATTATATTAATAAAGGTAATTGTTCATCTTACCATATCTAGACGCTATCACCATTTTTACACTTATTTATTTATATACGAGTGATAAATTTTTGTTAGTTTATTGTTTACTAAACACTTTGGTTAACTTTTTACTTGACATATCTTAAATTATTTCAGTTTTTATAAAAATTTGGAGGAAAGAAATTTAATACGTCCTCCATTTATTAAAAATACACCGCGTCTCTCAAGCTCAAAATCAACAACATTCCAATGTTTTTTACTTTTGTTTTCCATCGTTCATTTGTTGATAAATAAACATCGTTGTTATTGAATCAAAATATCTGTTTCTGCGTTATAGTAGACAAATTCACTTTGTTTTTATGCACTTCCACTGTCACACCGAAATACTCTATTCGAACTATTAACAGAACGTTGTTTTGCGTTGATATTTTGACCTTGAAGTTTTATACAAATAACTGAATAGTTTATGCAATATACAGGGTTTCTGAAAGTGGCTACAAAATATTAAATTATATTGATTGAATTTCATTTCAAAATTCATGTGATACCATATACAGTGATGATCATAGTTATGTACAAAATTTATGTTTGACGTAATTTACTTGTTACTGTTGTATTTTCAATATCTTGAAATATACTTTAAAGAAAAATAGTTACAAAATTAAATAGTGATCTTTTATATCATTTTATCAACTGTATTCGATTTGTAAATATTTCTTGTCATATTTAAGCTATGTTTTTTATGGATTATTTCCTATTATCGAATATTCACTACTACTATTACTTAGATTCACATTTCTGAGTGATGTTAATGATTCAACATAGCCTAGTAGATATATTTCACTTTAATATATATATATATATATATATATATATATATATATATATATATATTTAATATTATGTTATAGCAGAACGATCCCTACCAGGCTATACAGCTCTATCTACAGTACCACCTTCATGTAGATAGGCCCCGCACAACGTCTGAGACTCTGTTATAAATGGTAAGATGGCGCCACTCGAATCGCCTTACACCACACCGATAGTGATGTAACCTAGTCCTATACATAGTAGCATGGTGAAGGGTAGAAGCGAACACGGATTACGTATTATTATATATTTTAATTAGTTCATGTTATTTTCATTTAGTAATATTTTTGTTTGTTGTTAAATAAATTTATTACTACACTGGCGCCCTGACGTGGAGCTCGAATTAAGGATTCCTGAATGCAAGTGAGAGTTTCGTGAATACTTCGACATTTTTTTGTCTTGTAGAATCGAAACTGTCACATTTGACAGATTGGAATTTCGTCAGTCCGGCTTTTTCCAGTTATAACGACAGGATTATTCGCTGTTGACTTTATCCAATCCGATTTCACCAAACATTCCGCATCGAAGTAAACGCATTGCTGCAAGCCAAACAACCATGGCGATGTCTCCAGAGCAATTCCAACAGCTTCTACAAGCCGTAGCCGGCATAAGGACAGAACCAAAAATCGGAAGAAAGTGAGTTTGAGCAAATGCACGGCCCGATTCGACGGAACACGTTGTCATGAGACAGTCGACAATTTCCTAAACACCATAGCAGTCTATAAGGATATGGAACAAATCACAGACCAAGACGCAATTAAAGGCTTGCCACTACTACTTACTGACACTGCAGCTACTTGGTGGCAAGGCATAAAAGGAGAAGCAACAGACTGGAATAATGCTATTCGATTAATCCATGCCGCTTTCTCTCCGGCAACTCCTGCATATCAAATTTACCTAGATATCTCCAAGTCCCCTCAAGGAATCTCGGCACCTACTGACGAATTTATTTGTCAAAAACGAGCACTCCTTTCCAAACTTCCACAAGGAAGACATTCCGAAGAAACACAGATTGATCGAATCTACGGTCTTATGCACATTAGACTCAGGGAAAAAATCCCAAGAGGAAAAATCACTACGTTTACTGACTTGCTGACAAAAGCTAGACAAGTTGAGCATCTAGAAATGGAACTCAAGGATACGTCTTCTTTACGACGCAATGAATCAACCGATACGCTACCGGTAAAGAAAACCAAATTAAGATGCACGTTTTGTAATTTTAAAGGTCACAGCATACAAGAATGTCGTAAACGGCAGAAGCAAGAGCAACCTAAAACGACTGCGACACATACGGAGCCTACACAATCAACCGCTACCAAAACCGACAAAGGTCACCTTCACTGCTACGGATGTGGCAGAGCTGGATACTTCCGCAGCAATTGTCCCAATTGCACGAATGTCGGCAAAGTTGTCGATGCCCAAGCTGTCCACTTCTATTCGATAAATACACTTTTAAGATCTACACCTGAAGTCCCAACAGTTCCTGCAAGAATATGTGGTATTAAGGGCCAAGCACATATAGATACTGCGGCTAAAACAAGCGTAGCTGGCGTCACCCTCTACAAACTTTTGAAAGACAAGCATTGTGCATTCACCAAAACCACAGCCCGAGTCACACTCGCTGATGGACTTCAAAAGCAAACAGAGTTACTGATAACATTCACTACTATAGAGTTAGGCGGTAGAACTCATAATATCAACTTTGTCGTGCTGCCTAACGCCGTGGACAACAGAACCTTATTAGGTATAGATTTCCTAGAAAAAGTTGGCATCGTGTTAGACTTAGGACAACGGTGCTGGTACTACGCAGACCGGCCTTTCGAGCGTTTTGAGTTTCAACCACAGTACCAAGGACTAATACAAAGACCACGGGATCAATCAGCAGAATCGAAGAAGCCGAAAAAATCTCTAAATATCGAAAGCGAACCAGCTAAGGTACCAGATCCTAGAATACAACTTAACATCACGGACGTTGACGAGAATGATGACGTTTTATCTCCATTCTTAGAGTTTTTCACGTCACCCTTACGGGATGAGTTATGGGAAGCTCCAGACTCCAGACTCCCAAATGTTAAAGAAAACAAGCACACGAGTAATGCGTACGCCACTACGCCACAAAAGAAAACAGGCACCAAGCGAAAAATCCTTGAGTTATTTAGTTTCGATGTCTCCCTGCAACCAAACGAAGCCGCAACGCTATGCCCGACTAATCGAAACCAGCTGAATGCAATACTGCAGGAATTTCCAAATTTATTTGAGGAACATGGCCCCTCCTACCACGCGGGCGGAGCATCGAATAGACACAGGCACTAGTGGACCAATTTCCAGTGCGCCTTATCGTCTTAATGTCACCAAGCAAACCATTTTACGCGACAAACTCGACGAGATGTTGGCGAATGGAATAATCGAGGAAAGTGAAACAGCGTGGACTTCCCCCGTCGTCATGGTACCAAAGAAAGATGGCGATGTTAGGGTCTGCGTCGACTATCGCCGATTAAATTCGATTACGATACCAGATCGATACCCACTTCCTCGTATCGACGATTTGCTACACACAGCAAAGAGCAAACCTTATATGACCATTTTGGATCTCAAATTTGGTTACTGACAAATAAGAATGCATGAGGAAGATAAGAAGAAAGCCGGGTTTATTACACCTTTTGGAGTTTACTGCTTCATGCGCATGCCATTCGGTCTAAGAAATGCTCCGGCAACATTTCAGAGATTAATGGATAGGTTTAAAATTAGTCTCAGTCATATAACACTTCTAGTATATTTAGATGACTTGATTATTCGTTCATCAACGTTTGAAGACCACTTGAGGGACTTGGAACAAGTTTTTCGACGTTTACACGATTTCCAACTCCGTATTAATAGAACTAAATGCCGTTTTGCTTGTTCGACCATTGGATTCTTAGGCCACGTGCTGACACCAGATGGGATCACGATGGATCCCAACAAAATTCAAGCAATTGTGGGTTTACCTGTGCCTACCCATGTAAAGGATCTCCTAAGATTTATCCAAACTTGTTCATGGTATCGCCGATTTATTGCAAATTTTGCCAGCATTGCAAAACCTCTTACAAATTTGACTCGGAAGAATACTCCGTGGAAATGGGGAACAACTGAGCAAGATGCGTATAACAAATTAAAGAACTGTCCAATCCTCAAACAAGCAGATGAGAGTGAACCCTTCACTATTAAATCCAACGCCAGTAGCTATGCCATCGGTGCAGTTTTGGTCCAGGGGGAGGGAGCAACCGAACACCCTATTGAGTATGCGAGTCGCTTATTAACGAGTGCAGAGAGGAACTATATGACCACGGAGGAAGTAGCATCACCTGCCAATCCACCCCTAAGGAAGAAAGGATTACGAGGTAGACCCAAGAAACAACAACCTTAATCGTCCTGCTTGGTGTGCTAGCCTCTCATCGGCACGATCTCGAAGCTAGAGGGGGAGGTTATAGCAGAACGATCCCTACCAGGCTATACAGCTCTATCTACAGTACCACCTTCATGTAGATAGGCCCCGCACAACGTCTGAGACTCTGTTATAAATGGTAAGATGGCGCCACTCGAATCGCCTTACACCACACCGATAGTGATGTAACATAGTAGCATGGTGAAGGGTAAAAGCGAACACGGATTACGTATTATTATATATTTTAATTAGTTCATGTTATTTTCATTTAGTAATATTTTTGTTTGTTGTTAAATAAAATTATTACTACAATGTGATGAATTTTAATTGTTTAACTTTAATGTTTTAAAACTTTCCTATAAAGATAAATTTCAATTCGCCTCACGTTGGCCACTAATTTGTTATATATTCAATCTAATAATTATAATTGCCCGCGTTTGGGTGACAATTTGATATACTATACTATACATTTAATGAATGGATATATGAATATAACAATATGAAATATTATTGGTCAACGTTTTACAATCTGTGATTTTAGCGACACTATTGCACACCGACCTTTAGCAGCGTATGCAACCTATTTCAATGTTGACAGTAGTTGTCAAACAATGCCCGGCTAGGATAAATATTAATTTTTGTATTTAGAAAGATGAATTTATTCACAATCGACTTAATCACTCTTGTCTCAGGGTGGGATCAAATTTGTTAAAAAAAGTAATTCAAATTTTATAATTTTAACGTATTCTCTAAATTAAATATCACTCTATTATTCAGAATCTCGAGTAACTGTTTATTCAATACAATGAAAGGAACTTTAATTATCCTTTGACATTTACGATTTTAGTGTCACTGAAAATTAACCAAATGTCACTGATTAGATCGAAAATTCTATTGAATGCAAAATGTTAAATTCGATGAAAATGGATACTGAAAGAATACCACAGTGAGTTGGAATCAAAATTATATATTATACGATCAGATAACAAATTTCAAAAAAATTATTATTTCCCAAAAATATCATAAAAGAACAACGTTAGTATTTTCTACTAACCTTAAAATTAGAACAACCTATATGCTAGAAGTCAACCTAATTAAATAATTTTATCAAAAGTTCAAATCGTCGAATTTACACTTGACGTGTATCAATGTCAAATAACACAATTTCCGTTTAAAATTGTCTATTCCAAAAATTTCTTCACTTGATGTAAAATTTCATATATGTAACGTTAATTTTGTTTTAATTCAAACTATCCTATAGATGCATCTATTTTAAATGTATTTAAAAAGGCCTGTTAATTCTCGAGAAATAATTTTAAAAAAATGGAGCGGACTCACCAACTAGGAACAGGAAAAACTCGTACGTATTCGAAACGTATTTAGAATTCTGCGTACATTCTAAATATATAATTTAGAAAACTGGAACCACTTACACTATATACGATGCAATTCTTCTTCGAATTATGCTCGCACTGGCTTTATAATGTATGGCTTTATGATCTGATTGTATAATAGAATAATTTCTATTATAATTTCAATAAAATGAGACAACTCTAAATGTGATGTTGTCTCGTGGGGGTTTCAAATTCAACTCCCTAAACTTTGTTCAATTAAATAAATGTCTTCTCCTGTGGTTACGAAATTTTCTAGTTTTTAAAAAAAATACTAATTTATGTTTTCCAATAACAAAGAGATATTTGAATTCTTTTATTACAACTGTAATTCTACTAGTATTTTGAAATTTCAATTATATTTTCCAAATCGTAATATGGTCTATCTATCATTAGATATATTCTGCATAAATGTCATCAGAAAGTAAAATGTCAAACTTGATATATATACCGAATCTTTCAAAATTATTGATTCTACATATAATACAGTGTGTATCGAAAGTATTGCATACAAATATAAATAATTTTCTTTATTTTAATGTTTCTTTTAAATTTCAAATTAATATATATATATACATATATATATATACATATATATATATATATATATATATATTATAACACAATAGAATTAGCAAAATAAGTTTCTTATCAAAGAAAAAACATAAATTTCAGAATATTTTAAGTTATATCAAAATATGTCAAGTTATCGTGGAACAGTTTCATTCCTACCACAAATGTATATATTTGTTAAAGTTCAATTTAATATAAAAATAATTATCTAACAAGTAACAAGTAATTTCTCTTTTACATCTAATCTGAACTGATCTGTTAAAGGTTGTTAAAAGTGGCACGATCACACATACTCCCTGAGTGTAGGTAAATAGAAAGACACATAAATACCTGAGCCAAACAAGGTCCCATCAATTGAAATAAACGAATCATTTTTATAGGTAATTGGTGCTCCACTTTTAATAGAAATATAATTAACAAAAGGGAGAGTTAAACATTCAAAATTTCATACCACAATATAAGTAATAACACATTCTTGTCATGAATAAATCAAAACCTTACAATTGTTATAAAAAACAATATCAAAAAATAAATCAAATAAAGAACTCTAACAATTTGAAATTGTCGTTAATTATAAATGAAAAGACCAATTGTCATAAAAAACTATACATATAATTATTTTTAACAGTGCGCGCAAATGAAAATGAATAATGTCATAACAATACGGAAATCGAGACCCTGACCTGATATACCTATTATTTATTTATTTTATAAAAACAAGTGACATAGCAACGGACGTGACAACCAGTGTGAGAAAAACAATTTGAGGAGATTGATTTGAATTTTGAAAGAAAGCGGAGAGATAGAAATTTTGAGAACTTTAAAATAGAAATTAACGATAAAAAACTTTATAATATTGGAAAATTGTAACCAAAAGTTTTGAAAGAAACTTCTAGGTGATACCAGGAATGGAGATGCCGTCCAGAATGGAAAATTGTAACTAAAAGTTTTGAAAGAAACTTCTAGGTGATACCAGGAATGGAGATGGCGTCAAGAACAATTCGTGGAATGTAATTATGGAATCTTCAGAATACACAGAATACCGATAAGTACCTATTTTCGTTATAATTTCTAAAACAACCATCCCATAAACATTTGAAAAACTTGAATTCACAAACTCGCGTGTGTCTGAACGTTTTCAAACGTAACAATAAAAACTTATTCAATTTAATCCTAGCATCATAAATAGTAATTAGCTCACCTGTATAGTAGATAGTCACTTCAGAGATATCTTTGAACTCTTGATGATTTGAAACCATATTATTAATAACTAAATAAATTTTTTATCACCTTTAAAACACTTAACGAATTACACCAATCTTTCTTCATATAATAAACATCTAATAAAACTATTTCACTATGCATTCTTTTATTCTTAAAAATATTTTCATAAATCAGATTAATGTGAGGTTAACTATCAAATCATCAAGTAATAATTTAGTCTAAGAATCGTATTCACATCATAATATAACTTTCTTTATTTGACTTATCACCTTGGAATGAGAAGGAATGTACGTATTCTTTTGTATTAAATTTGGGAATCATTCTGCTCTGTTTTAATTAGACAACCAGTAATACATTTCCAGTGGCGTAACCTAATAAACTTAAAATTAAAATATTTCCCATAATATTACAACAACGTAGACAAATAAAATACTCTCTACACTACAATACATTATAATATATAGGGTAACTTTTTTATTGGGGAATGCGGTAATGTGAGAAAGAAAACTCTGTTTAGATAATCCTAAGCTTTCGATAATTTATTATTATCATTATCAAAGAATCTACAAAATAAAAAAAAAATTATTTACTCTAATTGAGGTTGTTCACAATAATATAATATCTATTTATATGAAGAAACATCATTGTACAATTTTAGCGTAAAAATATTTAAATTGGCATATTATCAAATTGATGACAATTTATGACAAGTTGATGTTGTCATAGAAAACATTTATATATATATATATATATATATATATATATATATATACAAAATATGTTCATCAAGAACTGGGTGTAGCAGTCAACAGTGGGGCTGGTGAGAAATCAAACAATTTTATTATTCATCAAGCTTTCAACCCTTGTTTGGGGTCTTCCTCAGGATGACTACAAATATTATATATTTAAAAACAATACGTTACAAAACATAGTCGTTAAATATATAATATTTGTAGTCATCCTGAGGAAGACCCCAAACAAGGGTTGAAAGCTTGATGAATAATAAAATTGTTTGATTTCTCACCAGCCCCACTGTTGACTGCTACACCCAGTTCTTGATGAACATATTTTGTTAATATTCATCAGTCAAACGTACCAATACTTTTGTTATATATATATATATATATATATATATATATATATATATATATATATTCAGTACATTAGTATAGGATATAATAAAATATTTACTATACTCTTATTATATTTAAATGAAATATAAGTAGATCAATAAAAATAATTCTTCTCTATAACGCCTTGATCTCCATTATTATCTTTTTTGTCGAATGATAATAAATAACTATAAATTGAATTTAGATTCTGAATATCAGTTCTTTTATTTAAACAATTATTCTCTTGAGCAATGAATGTCATTTCCAGGAAAATCCTTTTAGAGTAATTGTCTTCTTTACACAAAATTTTGAAGTTTTTATAATCAATTATATGTTGTTGAGAAAACGTGTTCTGCTAATGCTGAACGTTCTGGGTATAATCTTGAATCACTCTTATGTATAGCTAAGCGCATATACAGATTCGCATGTAGAGCTTGTTAATCTATATACAACATTAGAACGTTCAGTATAAGGATCAATTTCTTTCAATTTACTAAAAACGCAATTAATTGTCAGAACATTTTTATTTGCAAGTTTTATGTTAGTTACTTCCTTTAAAATTTTGGAAATTCTAGGTGTAAGATCTCTAAAATATGGTAAATATGCAAAAAAGGTATTGGTTGAATTTGTATTCGTTATATTTTCTACGTTATCAGTTGATAAATTAGGTTCATTATATAATTGTATTGGATGAGGATTGTTAAATAGTATTTTTCTTACTAATGTTTTTGGATATCCATTATTTATGAATAGATTCGATAATATATTTAAATTTTTATTGTGCATCGTATTATCTGAAAGATTGATTACTCTATTTTTCATTTGCTTTATCAAATTAATTTTCGTTGAAAATTTATGATATGAAAAATAGTTTATATATCTTCCTGAACTACAAGGTTTTCTATACCAGTCTACTGTAATTATATCATTACTTCTTATAAGTCTGGTGTCTAGAAATGGAACAGATTGTTCATTATCTTCTGTTTCAATAGTAAATTGGATGTAGTGATTATAACTATTGAATTTTTCTAATATTTCATTGATGCCTGATAATCAGAATCTAATTTCAATTTATAGTTATTTATTATCATTCGACAAAAAAGATAATAATGGAGATCAAGGCGTTATAGAGGAAATTTTTTTTTATTGATTTACTTATATTTCATTTAAATATAATAAGAGTATAGTGAACATTTTATTATATCCTATACTAATGTACTGAATATATATATATATATATATATATATATATATATATATATATATATAATTTAGAAATATTTGTGAGGATGCAGCAATTGGCTTGGAAATTAAACTCCTATTTTAATTTAGTGAAAGCTTTCGTAATAGTTTTATTACTTCGTCAGTCACGCTAAAATACAATGTATAACTAAAAATGAAAAATCAAAAGATGGGTACTTACATTAAACGAGTAAAAAATATAAATTAAAAGTCAGAAAAAACAGTGTAAAAATATTGATATATGCTTGAGACTTTTCAAAAATTGTTGTCAATATGAAGTTGACAAATGGATGATATAACAGAAATGTTCGTAAAAATTATTGTAAAAGGTTGAACTAAGATATTGATGAAAAATTATTATTAGATCTGTGATTCTTTTTATTTAATTTTGTCTGAATGTCCAGAATATTAGAGTAAATAATGTTTAAATTTTGAAAATCACTTTTCTTGTTCAATCTATTTGGTTCATTTTTTATATAAACCATTTCTAAAAAACATCTTTTGAACAAATTATTTTCTTTGGTTAAAATAGAAACGTTATTGAAATCTATAACATATTGAGCAAGATGACTTACTGAATTATTGTATACCTAAATTACCTTTTGAAATTCCTTTTTTAAAAAAATATGTAGACGAAATTATTTGTGCGATACCCGAAGGTAAAGAAAGTGAGATTCTTAATTCTTTTAATAATTATAACAGATATATTCAATTTACAATTGAAACCGAAACTGAAAGAAGTGTTCCATTTTTGATACAAAACTCATAAGAACACCAGAAAATAAAATAATATTAGACTGGTATATTAAACCTACAAGTTCTGGGAGATATATGAACTATTTCTCCTATCATCCGGAAAAAACCAAAATTAATTTAGTACTTGGGATGAAAAATAGAATAGACAAAATATGTCATGGAACTTTGAAAATGAAAAATTTCAAGAAATTAATTAATTTACTTATTGAAAATTCCTACCCAAAACGACTACTTTATAAATTAATATTTTCAACAAATAATATTATAAATAATAATGGAAACTCTCAAGAAAATATCATTAAAAAATTTCGATCATTCCCATACATAAAAGAACTCACTCCCAAAATTAGTAATGTACTAAAAGAAGAAAAAAACATAGTTCTGGCTAATAAACCTATTAAAACTGTTAACTCATTATTCACAAAATTAAAAGATAGAACACCTATACTTGATCAGACTGGAGTTGTTTATAAAATCAGTTGTCAAGAATGTGATAAAAAATATGTTGGTGAGACCTCAAGAAATTTAAAATCTCGAATTACTTCACATAAAAGCGATTTTCTTTTAAGACCGAATGCTTGTGCTTTGTCACAGCACGTTAATGTAACAGGACATTCCATAGATTTCAATAACGTTTCTATTTTAACCAAAGAAAATAATTTGTTCAAAAGATGTTTTTTAGAAATGGTTTATATAAAAAATGAACCAAATAGATTGAACAAGAAAATTGATTTTCAAAATTTAAACATTATTTACTCTAATATTCTGGACATTGAGACAAAATTAAATAAAAAGAATCACAGATCTAATAATAATTTTTCATCAATATCTTAGTTCAACCTTTTACAATAATTTTTACGAACATTTCTGTTATATCATCCATTTGTCAACTTCATATTGACAATAATTTTTGAAAAGTCTCAAGCATATATCAATATTTTTACACTGTTTTTTCTGAATTTTAATTTATATTTTTTACTCGTTTAATGTAAGTACCCATTTTTTGATTTTTCATTTTTAGTTATACATTGTATTTTAGCGTGACTGACGAAGTAATAAAACTATTACGAAAGCTTTCACTAAATTAAAATAGGAGTTTAATTTCCAAGCCAATTGCTGCATCCTCGCAAATATTTCTAAGTTGTGAAATAAACAGCTGCTAATACGAATTATTATATATATATATATATATATATATATATATATATATATATATATATATACGAAAAAATGTTTTATATGACAACTTGTCACAAATTGTCATCAATTTGATAATATGCCAATTTGAATATTTTTACGCTAAAATTGTACAATGATGTTTCTTCATATAAATAGATATTATATTATTGTGAACAACCTCAATTAGAGTAAGTAAATTTTTTTTATTTTGTAGTTTCTTTGATAATGATAATAATAAATTATCGAAAGCTTAGGATTATCTAAACTGAGTTTTCTTTCTCACATTGCCGCATTCCCCAATAAAAAAGTTACCCTAACTAGTTTCGGCAACGAACTTCATTCGTCTATACATATATATATATATATATATATATATATATATATATATATATATACATATACATATATATATATATATATATATATATATACATATACATATATATATATACATATATATATATATATATATATATATATATATATATATATATATAGGTATAATGCTTCTCAAAAGTCTCAATTGTCATGCGGAGGAACGCATTTTTAATGAGAGGTACCCCGATCGCCCTATATCGAGGACTTAATGGGAGCTTTTTCATAAGTTTCAGAAAACAGGTAGTGTTCATTATGCCAAACGATCAGGTCGACCAAATATTGGTATTGATAAACAAATTGATATAGTTTCAGAAATTGTAGTAAACCCTTCTTCTTCCACATCCCAAGTAGTGTATATCTGTGGAATCAATCGTAGTACTGTACACAGGGTGTTGATCAAAAAACAAATTTCATCCATACAAATTAAAAATGGTGCATCAACTTTCAGATGACTACCCCGACCGAAGGCTGCAATTCTGTGAAAATATGTCCACTAAAATTCTCCAACAGCCAAACTATGAGAGAACAATTTGTTTTAGTGACGAAAGTACATTCCCCCTTCATGGAAATGCTAATACTCAAAATGTGAGGTATTGGAGTGACATAAATCCTCATATGTTTCGTGAAAAACATACACAGTTCCCATTAAAAGTAAATATCTGGGCAGGTATTTTGGGAAACCACATAGTCGGGCCTCTTTTTTTGAACTCTAATTTAACCGGTGAAGTATATCTCGAGATGTTAGAAAACGCAATTGAACCGTTAATTCCTCAAATTCTGGAAGATAATCCAGATGTATTTGGTAACTTGGAAATAACGTTCCAACAAGATGGTGCTCCTGCACACAATTACTTTTAAGTAAGACGTTGTCTAGATGAGAAATATCCTTGTGGATGGATTGGACGACGCGGTCCAATAGAATAGCCAACTCGGTCACCGGACCTAACACCTTTAGATTTCCCCTGACACATTCTATCGAGTCCGAGTTTAATAATAGAATGTTTTACTGCCAAGAAGTAGACCACATTTTGAACAATTATTATAAAAACTTGTTCTTAAATATTTATTAATTAAAAGCGAAACTCAAAATTTAGTGTTTATTTATTTCAACCATAAAAAAATCGTAAATCTAAAAAAATTAGTATGATTGAATATGTATTCTAAATACCTTTCAAACGAGGTGTCACTTGCCATAACGTCCCATTTAATATTATTGGTTTCAATTGTCTGGTGACGTCACCGATGCCTATTACTTCACCTGTTACCACTAGTAGACAAGCTTACAATAGTTCATTTTCACGCTCCAAATTTCATCAGTCTAAGTATCATCGTTCAAAATAAAAGAGGGGGGAGGGGACGTTTTGAGAAGCACTGTGTATATATTTAACTCAAATCTCCAAGAAAATATAGGAAAACTTAATAAACAACTTTTCCGAGTGCAATACAAAGATGAATGTCAATTTCATCAATCAGCTGTACCAACTGAGATCCAAAGGATTTCGTCTGTAATTGGTACTTTACCTCATACTGGTGGCGTAGGTCCTACCAATTGGATAACCAAAGTTCCTACCAACCGAAGTGGTCCGGAATCGGCGCAAAATACAATACTGAACCATCAATATTTATATATATATATATATATAAAAGAAGATGTAGGAATATCGCATGAATCTCTTTGTTGTTGTTATATATATATATTATTGTGTATTATAAATAATACCTCTACGTTGGGAGCTATTTTATTATATATTTTTAATTAATTCTATTATATGTTTATTAATAATGATTGTATGGGCGCCAGAATTGGTTCGCTTTCTGCGAATTCCCAATTCAAAGATACTACACAAATTAGGAAATATTATAAATTTGTTTAACTTTTAACACTGTATCTCAGGGATGAGATTCGGCACTTGGCGATTGTCAGCAACAGGAAACTGTAGGTAAGATATCAAAGAAACGCAAGACGAACATAGACAAATGATTTTAATTGAACATATTTATGTAAATAACGAAATTATTGTGAGTTAAAAGTTCATAATTCATATCAAACTCAATAGAAAATTATTGACGAAATCATCGCACAGAAACGTTTTTAATAAATTATTAATATTATTGAATTCCAACGTATCAAGTAAGTTTCGCTTGATTACTTATTTTACTAAAAGTTCTGAATGCATTCACAACGACTCAACCTCTACCCTCGCTATCGTTAACCTTGGCGTCGTGTGTTGTGGTACTCTGTGATGATTATTATTTAGTTTACAAAATGAAGGAGAAAGCAATGTGTTTAGGATGTATTATCATAATTTTATGTAAGAATTTGGTGAGTATTAATTTTTATAATATGTGTTCAGTGTTATGTGTCCGATATTTAGTAGAGATTGAATATCTAATACTAATATTTTTACTAATTAATAGATACCAAACAAAATAACCAAACATATAAATATATCAAAATGTTTTATAGGAAAAATACAATATATACATGAGTAATAGAGTTCATGGTTGGTTCTTCTTGACCCTGAATGTGGTGCATCGGAGAAAAACGATCGCCTATGATCGAATAAGCGAAATTCAGATGTGGAAAATGATGTGATGTGAATTATTTCATCAGTAGAAATATCTTATCCACAACAAGATATGCGAATAGTTATCGAAGATTATATTAATAAAGGTAATTGTTCATCTTACCATATCTAGATGCTATCACCATTTTTACACTTGTTTATTTATATACGAGTGATAAATTTTTGTTAGTTTATTGTTCAAACTTCACTAAACACTTTGGTTAACTTTTTACTTAATATATTTTAAATTACTATAGTTTTTTATAAAAATTTGGAGGAAATAAATTCAACATGTCCTCCATTTATTAAATTTTCACCGCGTCTCTCAAGCTCAAAATCAACAACCTTCCAATGTTTTTTACTTTTGTTTTTCATCGTTCATTTGTTGATAAATAAACATCATTGTTATTGAATCAAAATATCTGTTTCTGCGTTATAGTAGACAAATTCACTTTGTTTTTATGCACTTCCACTGTCACTCCGAAATACTCTATTCGAACTAATAACAGAACGTTATTTCGCGTTGATATTTGACCTTGAAGTTTTATACAAATAATTGAATAGTTTATGCAATATACAGGGTTTCTGAAAGTGTCTACAAAATATTAAATTATAATAATTGAATTTTATTTCAAAATTCATGTGATACCATATACAGTGATGATCATAGTTATGTATAAAATTTGTTTGACGTAATTTACTTGTTACTATTGTATTTTCAATATCTTGAATTATACTTTAAAGAAAAATAGTTACAAAATTAAATAGTAATCTTCTATATAATTTTATCAATTGTATTCTATTTGTAAATATTTCTTGTCATATTTAAGCTATGTTTTTCATGGATTATTTCCTTTTATCGAATATTCACTACTATTATTACTTAGATTCACATTTCTGAGTGATGTTAATGATTCAACATAACCTAGTAGATATATTTCACTTTAACATTCCCTAAAATTCTATAGAATTATTCTTGATTCGACAAGAATATTCTATAGAAGTTTACCTTGATTTTTTTTTCTTTGATTTCATAATTATATATTACTTATTTAATTAATTCCCCAGTTTAATTCTTTCTTAATTTCATGAAGAAATCTTTAAATTCTCATGATTAACTTATGCTTAGTCTATTAATAAATTTTAATTCCACTATTTCTAATTCTTAGTTAAGATTGACTAAATTAAATTAATTTATACTTGATTACATAAATAATATTTCTAATTCTATTGTTTCTTAAATTTTAGTTACGACTGGTTGGTGTTAAATTGATGCAGCTGGTTTATATGAAAAACTCCACGTTCTCGATGAGTGTCAGGATGTATCAACTTATAACTATTTATACCATGACTGGTTTCTACTAAATAAGGACCTTCATAAGGTAACTGTAACTTAGAACATATTCCTTTTTTATGATTAGGTACTCTTAATGCTTTTATTATTACCAAGTCACCCTTTTTAAATGTTTACTTCCCCATTAATCTTGAATCCTACATACTTCCTGCTTTCCGGATGTAGTGGTATCAGCCAGAAGCTGTGCTTCAAATCTAGCTTAGAAAAAACTTTAACTTTACTTATCTTTCCTAATATCGATTCGATAGTTAAAGGCGATTCATACTCGGGCATTGTACATTTATTTAAATTTCGTGCATCAAGGCAAATCCTTAAATCTCCATCCTTCTTCTTCACTATAACAACTGGATTGATATACGAGGTGGTACTATGTTCTATAATTCTGTCTTCTAATAATTTATTTACAGTTTTCTTTACATCTTCTTGATATTTGTAGGGTATCGGATAACTTCGCTGTTGGAATTGTTGATTTTCTTTCATTTCAATTTTATGTACATAATTTCTTGCAATTCGAGATTCCTCATTAATTAAATTCCTATGTCCTCTCAGTATTCCTTTTACTTCATTTTTCCATTCTATTTTCCCATCTATATCCAAATTCCATTCCGGCATATTATTATTTATTTCTCCATTGCCATCCAGCATCATATCTCCACTCATTTTTCCTTCCTGCCTATAATCATATCTCTTCTCCATATCATCTTCAAATTTCTTATTACAATTAATACATTTATCTACTTCTTCTACTAACTCTTCATTCTTCCTCGAATTATCATTTTTCTCTTCATAATTAAAATCAACTTTCTCTTTATTAAAGATTATGTACATTTCTTCATAATTAATAATTGCTTTGTTTTCATATAAGATATCCGATCCTAACAATAGTTCGCATTCCATATTTTCCACTACTAACAGTTGTACCATAGTTTCTCGTTCTTTTAATCTTAATGCTACAGTTATCGTAGTATTTGAAGTTGTTAGTTTTCTTTGATTTATGCCGATTAAATTTATTTTTGGCACCTTGACGAAATTTTCCTTTGATATTGTCAAATCATTTACAAATTTATTATTTATTAAAGATATTTCTGACCCGGTATCGATTAATATTTTTATGCTAGTGCCTTCTATCGTTCCGTATATATAAATTAATGTTTCATTGTTTTGTTCTAGCTGGTCCTGTACCTTTAGAAATTCGCGTGGGTGAACATAGCTGCACCAACTTAACTTACCATATTCACCCTCTAGAGGAAAAACTGTTGTTCCGTACCAGAAGATGACACGGGAACCACAACATTATCATCATTATGATTATTGCTATTTGTATTAGTTCGATTAAAGTCTGTGTTACGATTAGTTGTGTTTCTTTCTAGGCTGTTCGTCCTGTTAGTTCTTGTGTCACGTCTTATATTATTCGTCCTTCTTATGTCTCCGTCAGAGTTTCTTCTTTCTCTTCTATTATAATTATTATGCTGTCTCCTATCTGGATAATTTGTGTACCTGTTATTGTTATTATTTGTCCTATCGTTATTTCTGTCATATCGTCTATCATTGTTATTATTGTTATTTGTATTGTTGTAATAGTGATTATTATTTTGTCTATGATTGTTACTTCTATTAAAGTCTCGTCTATCGTTGACGTTTCTGTAATAGTCATCATAGTCACGTCTATTGTTGTTGTGCACCGTTCTCTGTACTCGGTTCAAATAGTCTAGTAAAGATTGGAAATTTGTAATATTTTGTATTGCTATACCTTGAGTAATATTGTCATTAAAATGTCTAGATAAGAATATTATAATTTCTTGCTCAGAAATTATTGGCTCTAAATATTGTGCCTGAGAAAATAAAGACAAAGCATAGCTACTCATGTTGTTGCTTCTTCTACTATCAAATTTTCCAAAATATAACTTTTCCCTAACATAGCCTTGTTCTGTTTCCCCCCAGTATTGTTTCAAAAAGTTACTTTCAAAATCGTTAAAATTATTTATATTTACATCATTACATGTGAACCAAAGTAATGTTTGACCCTGCAAATGAGATCTAATTGTCTCTTTCAAATCTTCTATCTCTCTGATACCTTTTAATTTATTTTTAAGATATCTCAAGAAAATTTTTGGATGCATTTTTCTCGTATCCCCGTCAAATTTAAGATTATTTTTCCCATGGTTATAGATGTAATTTACTCCTTGAGTATTGATGTTTGGATTCGTCTTGTTTTTTATGGTTTCAAATTCTTTTTCTAATTCCATCATTTTCTTCTTAAAGTCTTCTTTAATTTCCCTCTCCAATTTTGTAAAATCTTGTGCATTCCTATCTTCCTTGATTTGTTTTAACTTCTTGTCCATTTCCCATATTAGTTCTTTCTGAGTCTTTAAATTCATCTCCTCCGCAATCGATAAATTCAACTGGATGCCTTGTTCTACATCATCTATCCTGGCATTGGTTTTCATGATGTTTCTCTCCATTTTGTCTATCTGTTCCTTTCCTTCTTCTCGTAGTTTATTTCCCATGTCTTCTATCTCTTGTTTCCGGATGGTGCCTTCTTGTATTAAATGTCCATATAATTTATTCATTTTCTCTTCCTGTTCTTTTTTATGTTCTTCGAACTGCTTCTTCATTTCCACCATATGTTCTGAAAATGTTTCTTCTTGTTTGTCTAGCCTTCTGTTAATTTCTTCCTGTGTACCTTTCATCTCTTCTTTTGTGTTTTTTATTATATCTTCTCTGGTGTTTTTGATGTCTTCTTTTGTGCTTTTTATTATATCTTCTCTGGTGTTTTTGATGTCTTCTTTGGTGCTTTTGATGTCTTCTTTGGTGCTTTTGATGTCTTCTTTGGTGCTTTTGATGTCTTCTTTGGTGCTCTTGATGTCTTTCTTGGTGCTTTTGATGTCAGCCATCATTATTTTCATCATATTTATCAACTCTTCATTTTCATTTGGTTTAGGTTTTGTATAGTGATGAACTTCTTCCACCATACTATCTCCTTTTTCCAGTTCCGCTGCTTCTTCAGCTTGGATAGCCATCGTCAATCGTTCCCTCAGTGTTTGTTTGTTTCCCTTCGTGTCCATGTTCCTAGATTTCAAAAGTTCCTTCAAGTCTTCTACTGTCAGTTCGTCGATGTTTATTGTTTTGTCTGCCATTATAGTTTGCAAAATTTCCTTTAGATATCTCAAAAATATTATAACCTGTTCCTGTTACTAGTTTGTTGAACGAGCGTTATTCTGGTCGTTTAACAATCGCCATACGTTGGGCTTGCCATTTTATTGAGTATTATAAATAATACCTCTACGTTGGGAGCTATTTTATTATATATTTTTAATTAATTCTATTATATGTTTATTAATAATGATTGTATGGGCGCCAGAATTGGTTCGCTTTCTGCGAATTCCCAATTCAAAGATACTACACAAATTAGAAAATATTATAAATTTGATTAACTTTTAACACTGTATCTCAGGGATGAGATTCGGCACTTGGCGATTGTCAGCAACAGGAAACTGTAGGTAAGATATCAAAGAAACGCAAGACGAACATAGACAAATGATTTTAATTGAACATATTTATGTAAATAACGAAATTATTGTGAGTTAAAAGTTTATAATTCATATCAAACTCAATAGAAAATTATTGACGAAATCATCGCACAGAAACGTTTTTAATAAATTATTAATATTATTGAATTCCAACGTATCAAGTAAGTTTCGCTTGATTACTTATTTTACTAAAAGTTCTGAATGCATTCACAACGACTCAACCTCTACCCTCGCTATCGTTAACCTTGGCGTCGTGTGTTGTGGTACTCTGTGATGATTATTATTTAGTTTACAAAATGAAGGAGAAAGCAATGTGTTTAGGATGTATTATCATAATTTTATGTAAGAATTTGGTGAGTATTAATTTTTATAATATGTGTTCTGTGTCCGATATTTAGTAGAGATTGAATATCTAATACTAATATTTTTACTAATTAATAGATACCAAACAAAATAACCTAACATATAAATATATCAAAATGTTTTATAGGAAAAATACAATATATACATGAGTAATAGAGTTCATGGTTGGTTCTTCTTGACCCTGAATGTGGTGCATCGGAGAAAAACGATCGCCTATGATCGAATAAACGAAATTCAGATGTGGAAAATGATGTGATGTGAATTATTTCATCAGTAGAAATATCTTATCCACAACAAGATATGCGAATAGTTATCGAAGATTATATTAATAAAGGTAATTGTTCATCTTACCATATCTAGATGCTATCACCATTTTTACACTTGTTTATTTATATACGAGTGATAAATTTTTGTTAGTTTATTGTTCAAACTTCACTAAACACTTTGGTTAACTTTTTACTTAATATATTTTAAATTACTATAGTTTTTTATAAAAATTTGGAGGAAATAAATTCAACATGTCCTCCATTTATTAAATTTTCACCGCGTCTCTCAAGCTCAAAATCAACAACCTTCCAATGTTTTTTACTTTTGTTTTTCATCGTTCATTTGTTGATAAATAAACATCATTGTTATTGAATCAAAATATCTGTTTCTGCGTTATAGTAGACAAATTCACTTTGTTTTTATGCACTTCCACTGTCACTCCGAAATACTCTATTCGAACTAATAACAGAACGTTATTTCGCGTTGATATTTGACCTTGAAGTTTTATACAAATAATTGAATAGTTTATGCAATATACAGGGTTTCTGAAAGTGTCTACAAAATATTAAATTATAATAATTGAATTTTATTTCAAAATTCATGTGATACCATATACAGTGATGATCATAGTTATGTATAAAATTTGTTTGACGTAATTTACTTGTTACTATTGTATTTTCAATATCTTGAATTATACTTTAAAGAAAAATAGTTACAAAATTAAATAGTAATCTTCTATATAATTTTATCAATTGTATTCTATTTGTAAATATTTCTTGTCATATTTAAGCTATGTTTTTCATGGATTATTTCCTTTTATCGAATATTCACTACTATTATTACTTAGATTCACATTTCTGAGTGATGTTAATGATTCAACATAACCTAGTAGATATATTTCACTTTAATATATATATATATATATATATATATAAACAGTTTATGGATGTCATTAAAGAAATAAATTATAGTTTAAACGAAAACACTTCAATGCCGTCGCTAGCAAATATTCTCACCGACTCGACTGTGCCTACAACATGAAAAAGAAAAAGAAAAATGGTGAGGATTATAAAGATTATACTGTGAAGACTATTTGAAATGTAACACCAAAACTATTAATGCAAAAATACCAAGTCGAATGAAATATTAAATTTAATCCTTTCAAAGGCACAGAATTTTAAAATGCTCGCGAGGCAAAAAATGCCAAAAGAAAGGAGTTACAAATAGGCCCCCGGAAAAGAAAACAAAGCGCTGCATTATTCAAATACGAAGAATTCAAAGTCATCCTACAGAACTGTGATGATAAAACACCTAATGGTTTACAAAAATAATGATGTTTTGTTTTATCGTACGAATTCGCAAGGTGAGGAGCTTCCTATTTCAAAGAAGACATAAAAAACGCGGGGAAAAACTAACAGACTGGAATACAACCCAATATTTGATAAAACAACGCAAGGAGGGAATTATCCTTGTGCTCCTTCCAAGTGGCTGGTTAGAAACATAGTTAATTTGGATTTGTGTCCGGTAAGGTTGTTCAGAAAGTTTATAGAGAAAAGAAATTATATAAATATTCCAAGATTCTTGTTACCAGTTAATTCTTTTTGAAAATTGAGCAAGTGGTAGGTAGAAGAACATTCCTGTCGGAAAAACATGATCTCTCAGTGGACACCAACGGTGGCAAAAAAGTCAGGTATGGCGACTGAAAAAGTTAAAATAACCAATCATTCACTACGTGCAACATCTGTTTCAAATTTAGCAATTAGAGGGGTTGAAGAAAACACGTTGATTAAAGTGACTGGACATTCAAACCCGAAGTCCATAAAGCCATATCTCCTACTGGACGAGGAACACCATGCAAGTATGAGAGACAATAGAACTACTAACCTTAATAATGAATCTAATGTGCCTACTATAAGTTCTTTAAGTTATAATTAAATAACAAACTCGAATACATTAACAGGCCCAAGAATACCAATTTTTAAAACTGTGTATTCCACTGCAATTCGTGCAATTTTTAGGTGTGAAATTTTCATATAATTTATATGTACCTACCTGCTTAATGTATATTTAAATAAAATTTCAAATTTAGCACAAACTTTTTTTCTTTTAATTCCGGAAATATTGTAAAAATAAACCTGATAATTTTCCATTCAAGCATGTTGTTAACAAAAAGTGCATTCGGTTATCTTCATATTTTGTTAAGAGCCCTCCTCCTTCGGAGTCGGAAAATGATCGGTAATTTTGATGCACTTGTGTAATTACTTTCGATAACTTCGTTTCTCATTGTAACCCCTCTATACCATGGTTTCTAATAGAATATTATTTTTAAAGAACCTTACTATTATTGTTCATATGTACGACGATAAATGGAAAGTGAGTGGGGCAAAGAGCAGCACGTCAATGAGCACTGTTGCACGGGAAAAAAGCGAAGTACTAAAACATGTTTCGTCACTATTCTGGTTGGTGGTTTTCCCCTACAGCAATTTTTCAGACCCGAATTTCCAAGAAGAAACAATATAGTATTAATATCAATGGTGTCAGAAAATAATATATTTTCCATAAAATTTCGAAAATTTTATTTTCCACTTATTTAAAAAGTTTTTCTGGAAGTTGAACTAGTCATTTATGTGAATGAAATCAATCATCAAAGATATCTGACTTTTTAAATTGAGGAAATGAAAAATCCAACATTGTGGGCTCGGTTGATGGTGTGGAATGTCTTTATGCTTTTGTTTCGTTGTATAGCATACCATATTTTTAATGAAGAATTTTCGGATAACAAATTCATGGTGTGGGAGAGAAAAAAAGTACGTGGGCAGTAGTAACTCAAAATATTATTCCTATATTAACATTATTATCACATACAATATTGGATTTTTTAGATGAGTGGGTTGTTTTGAAATAAACAAAGTTCAAAATCAGTTGTCAATCTGATTTAATAGTTATTTATTTTCGAAAATATTTGACATTTCTAAGGAAAGCATTAACTAACAAATTATAAAGTTTATCTGATACATAATATCTTCCTGTCTTTTTCTTCTAAACGACTCAGGATGTACGCTTCGTGCCTTTTTATAAATTGGTTAAGTGGCAGAATTAAAAAATGGGAAAGAAAGATGAGTCGATCATCTATAGTCGAATAAAGAGCGGAGGGATGTGAGGTGTTTAGCGGGGGCCGAGTAAAATGTCTCTAAAAGTCTAAGAGAGATAAGGTGAGAAATGTGTTAAGGGATGATTAAAAGGCTGGTGCGACGCTGCAGGCAAAGATAACGGCATTCGGTTTATTCTGTCGTACATATCTCGACGCGCCTCAATCATTTCATTCTTCGTAGCCGGCTTGCGGGATTACTAATCACCTGATTCTGGAAACGGTCAATGTTGCCATACTATTGAAAAAAGTGTCTTTGAGTAGACATCCGTCTAAGAGCTGTGGCTTCGACAGATGTAAAACAAACTATCCGAAAAAGTCTTTAAACTCAACTTTATACCAATTTCAGTGGATTTGTCAGTTCTAGTAGAAATAGAATATTAACACCAGCGAAAAGAACGTGGGGGAATAATTAACAGGAGCTGGAAGGAAACGAATGAAGAGAAAACTTCTGTAAAATAAAAGACGAAATGGAAAATATATACCTGAGTACTAAAACGTTTTTGATTATGAATCATATAAAAATCAAAAACACGAAAAGAAGATATAAATAAATAAAAGCAGTGATTAAAGAACGAAAACTAGAGAAGAAGAAAATAACTGTCTACATTAATAAAGTTGTGCCTAAAATAGGAATATAATATCTAACGTCAATATTTAAAGATGGAAATTGAAAAGACTGCTACAAATGTTGGTGGATTACATACACTCACAGATGCAGTAATTATTGTATTCGAAGGAATAAAGATAATCTGGAAGAAGTACTAAAAAATATCCAATTTGTTTTAGACCTAATAATAATAATAGAAGAGCAAATGACGCAATTTTTATTTTGTTGATATTTTGAATTTTCTTTGTACACTCATTGACTGTTTTTGCGTCATAGCACATAAAAAGTTTCACTTCTGACGCTGTTTGTTTTCGACTGACGCCTAAATATTGTTGCGGTACATGTTATTCATTCTCAATAAAAAAATTTAACAAGTTTTGTAGGAAGATAATTAGGGAGGGTCAAGGGCCAGTAAGTTATTTGAGTGGATTTTTGGAGGGATAAATCGATAAAATACTCTCTTTAAAGCTTTAGAGCTTATACATAGTAAGATTTTTTTCAAACGCTTCCATAACGTTTTGGCAGTGAAAAATGCATTACATTCCTAATAAATCAATATTAACTACTTTCAGATCATAGCAAAGCGGCGATTTTTACAGGAAGCAAAAAAGTGAGAGAGGAAGAAAAGAAAAGTAAGGGAGCTTTACTCAAGTATTTTGATTCGGCTACCCAAAGATATAAATCTGAACGTGATACAGAAGCTAGTACTAGTGCCACTTCAAGTCAAAAAGCTGTTGCGTCTTCTAGTGGCGGACTTGTCGAATTAAGGCCTACTGTCCACGAAGCCGCACGTCATACGCACGACATCGTCATTTTACACTTGTGTGTAGCTTGCTTGCATCTTACGCAGAAAGGGACGACACTGTGTCCACGATGCGGCATCGTCGCATTTGCGTATCGTCATACGTTCGTCATGCAGCTCGTGCAGCAGCCTGCCAGTACTCAACCGTACGGCGAGACGCAAACACGTGTGAAATGGCGGCCTCAGCAGCCAATTTTGTTCGGATTATCGAAGAATATCCATGTCTGTACAATAATAAATTAGCAGAATATTCAAGGAAAGATGTCACGGAAAAAGCGTGGAGTGAAGTGGCACAAAAAACCAATATGTCTGGTGAGTAATCATATTATTTATTTATTCAATTACACAGTAATTCCATTGCCAGGAGAGTGCACAGTCCGGTCTCAAAAAATAATTTGTTAAATAATTACGTAAACCGTTTGGTGTGTTAACGAAGGTCATATTTGGTATTAAAATTGGTTTGTTTATCTGTGTTGCTTCACCGAATGTATTCAGTGTATACCGGACTCCTTCGTGTTTACGTACATAATTATGTAAAATACATATACATTTTACTATTGAAACTATTGTAGCATATTTGCGACATGTTATAGGTTTTAAAAGAACTTGAAATTTTTGAGACATCATACCAAATACACATTCAATTGTTTTGCGTCCACGGCTCAATCGGTAATTAAATATTCTTCTGGTGTTGTCTATTTGTTTTACAGAATATGGTTTCATCAAATATCTTTTTAAGGGAAATGCATTGTCCCCAACAAAATAATATGGAAATATATTCCCAGAATCTTCGTCATGTGGCAATGGTGAGCCTGCATTAGGAATATTTAAGCCATCTCTTTCTAACCACTGTCCGAAATTTGACACTTGAAAGACACCACCATCACTATTTCTTCCAGCAAATCCACATTCTATAGCCGTAAAGTAACCGTCTGCATCGCAACATCCTAATAAAATAATTGAATGGTATCCTTTATAGTTGTAATTTGCAGATCCTGTGTTAGGATACTTTTGAATTCTTATGTGTTTCCCGTCCACGGATCCTAAGCAATTTGGCAGATTCCAAAGTTCGTAGTATCTGGTTGCGATAGCCTTCCATTCATCTGTAGTTGGAACAGGCATAAAGGTATCTTTGAGTGCGTTCCATATAACTTCAGTCGTTTCTGCTACAACTCGTGATATTGTGCATTCTCCTCGAGCAAAGTAAAATCCTAGTGCTCGAAAGCTACACCCAGTTGATAGGTATCTGGAATAAAAGAGAAAGATATGTATGTTTTTTTGCAGTGAGCGACTGTCAAACTAGATGGAGGAATATTAGGAATGGATTTGTCCGCAGCCTGAAACCAACTCCTAGTGGTTCATCAACGAAGCAAAAGAAATTATACTATCTACATGATGAATTACAGTTTGTTCTCCCTTTTGTCAAAGCAACTATTCACACGGGTGAACCAGGCAATATCCCTTTATTTCCAGAAGAAGAGACTGAAAACATAGCGGTTGACAACATATCAAATTCTTCAGCTAACGAAGAACCTGCTGAATCTGCTACAACTTCTGGCGAAGCATCTTCTGAATCGGTCTTGCCCAAATTCAAACGACCCAAAATAAAAAAAGTTACCAACGAAGCGGATAAAGCATTTGTGGACTGGATGAAAAGAAAAGAAACAGCGAAGGATAATCCAAGAAAAATGTTTTTACTCAGTTTATTATCAGATGTAGAAAGTTTATCTGAGGAACAAATGCGAATGTTTAGAATTAAAGTGCTATTATTACTCGAGGAGATTCAGTCGGGCGCACCACAGCAAAGGCAATCATACACGGACAATTATGCGGCAACACACCGCCCACAACAATATAATAGCGACAATTATCTACCAGTACAGCACTCGGAACAATACAGGGATTATTCATCAACACAGCAGTTACAATACAGAGACAATTATTCGCCAAGTTCTTCTGTAGGATCTAATTCACATAACCCAGTCTCTCCAATAAATTATTCTGCAAATACAAATTGTACTGTTGATTTGTCAGAACTACAAAATCTTGAAAATTTGTGATCTGACCGAAATTTGTTTAACCGATGACGGTTATTTTATCAATAAAGTGTCGTCTATTCAATTTTACATTGTTTTCTCTTTTTTCTACCAATAAATACTATACACATACAAACAAACTGTTTAAAACTTACCTCAACGTTATAAGTATCCTTTCTTCCGGGCTGACACAAGCTCGCATAACAGTATTTCGTTTTTGTATTAAGGGCCCAACAATATTTACTAATGTTCGGTACGTATTTTTAGTCATTCGGT
Organism: Galeruca laticollis; assembly: GCA_963921935.1. Taxonomy (NCBI): domain Eukaryota; kingdom Metazoa; phylum Arthropoda; class Insecta; order Coleoptera; family Chrysomelidae; genus Galeruca; species Galeruca laticollis. The sequence goes on along the minus strand of OY998175.1, from coordinate 159,313,104 downwards.
AAAATGATTGAAAGTAGGAATCATCTTCTGATAACTCTCTTGCCGCAACAAATAATCTACAATTAACGTTTCTTTCAATATATGGATGAAGCCAGTACAATCGACGTCTGTGTCGTCGCCGTCTAATAAAATTGTATGCTGCAATCACGTCTTCATCATCGCTTGATGACATTTTCACAGAGAATGAAAACGTGCTTCTGCGATGCTAAAAACCGTTTTGTAGCTTGCATGACGATTGTATGACGATTGCGTGGACGTATAAAAGATGCAAAATACGTGTGTCGTCAACTGTAGCTTGCGTGCATTCGTCAAATGACGCCTCAGTGGACAGTAGGCCTAAGCCGCGATTGGTTTTTCCGAACTTTACTAAATGGCGAGAAGATTCTGAGAACATGGATGGCCTATTCTTCTTTTAACGAATCATTGTTCTGTTTCTGCTGCCGTTTGTTTGTGGTCGCCAGCGATAAACCTGGATTCAACAGTATTGATGATTTCAAAAAGCGGTGGAAAATAAATTCCAAAGTTCCAGACTAGCCCAGTACATAATGATAACTTCAATAAATGGAAATCTTTGGAGATAAGACTTGAAGTTGGTGCAACGATCGATAAGAAAGAACAAAATGTGATTGTCAAAGAAGAGCAAAAGTGGAGATTAGTACTGGTCGGATACTGGGCACCATCAGATTTCTTGCTTAAGAATATCTGGCTTTGCTAGGTCATAGAGAAATCGTGAGAGAAAAGGACACTGAAAATAGAGGCAACTTTCAACTCATGCATCTTCTTGGCAAGTACGACTTGTTTCTTTGTGAACACCTCACAAAGCTGAAGCTACAGAAGGAAGTTAGTGTATCTCACCTATCACCTAAAATTCAAAATGAATTTATGCATTGTTTGGGGAATCATGTTCGAACAAAAATACTTGCTGAAGTGAAGTAAGCCAAGTATTTCACTTTGTGTTTGATAGTACGCTAGATTTCTCATACAAGGACCAGACGAGAGAAATACTGCGTTATGTGAAACTCGACGACATCAAGGTACACGTGATTAAATCAATCATTCATTTTCTTGAAACTAAAGGCAAAAACGCTGAGGATATGACTAAAATGATTTTGGACAAAATTGAAAGCGATGGACTGGATATCCAAAATTGCTTTGGACAGGCATATGATAAGGCTGCTGTCATGTCGGGAACACATTCTGGTGTACAAATGCCTATCAAAGCAGTTAATGTGTTAGTGTACACGCAGCATCAGTCGCAGTGGACTCAGTAACGTTCTTTGGCACTATGGAGAGGATTTCAATTACTTTTCATCTTCTACTCACCGCTGGAAATCTCTTACCGACGTTACAAGTCAAGGAGTCAAGCGCCTAATTGAAACACGATGGAGTTCTAGATATGAAGCCGTAGCTGTCATGAAGACCCATTACAGTGAGATCCTTGAAGAGTTAAATCACTTGCAGGAAACACTGCGATAAAATCAGACGCTGGTTTATTTTTCACTGCTCTCCAGTCGCTATCATTTTTAGCCTTCCTTGGGTTATGGAGTCGAGTTCTCCGTGGTAAATGCTGCACAGTTATATCTCCAGGCGAAAGTACGAAACTTGCACCAATGTGCTATGAAAATTCATACCTTGGAATCGTTTCTAGTCGACAATCTAGATGTTCTGGTCAACGCTGGACTTGATTATGCTAAAAATATATATGAAGTTCTCAGCATCGGAATAACTCCTCGACGAACAAGAAAGATGAGAAAAATTGCTGGCGAGAACGCTGCTGATGCTGGTTTAACTTATGACAGTCGATTAAGGCAAGAAATGTTCGAACAGGTGGACAAAATTATACAAGAAATAAATCCAGATTACAGCAATTGTTCAAGCTGGATATCAAGTACTCTTTTCTCACACCAACGAACTTACTGAACCCAGAATACAAGTGTAAGTTCGGAGAAGAGCACTGTGATATCGATGTGGATGAGGTTACGCAATTTCGTTGCTTTGGCTGATGCTAAAGCTCAATACAATGTCATGAAATGATCTCTCGAGCTTTTAAAACTTATTCAGCAAAGCAACTATGGTATTTGCGTACCTAATATCGTAATTATGCTTCGAATTTTTTAACTATAGCTATCAGTGTTGCTTCATGTGACCGTAGCTTCCCAAAGCTGAAATTAATAAAAAATGACTTGAGGTATACCATGAGCTCCATAAGATTGAGTGATTGGCAATTTTGTCAATGGAACAAAGTGTGACAGACGAAATTAACTCTGACGAAGTTATAAATGATTTTGCTGCGCGTAAGGCCCAAAAAGTTGAATTTTAGACTTATACTAGACGTTATTTTTATAGTGTAATAGGTTTGAACACCGACGTACTATATTACATGGTTATGAAATACATATTTTTCGATCATTTCTTTCATATGGTTACTTTTTTCTCACCAACATCATCATTTTTATGAAGTCAAAGGGGCGGCAAATTATGATTCCGCCCCGGGCCACAATGGCCCACACTCCTTCACTGGCGTCTACCTCTTAATATTAAGTGTGATGTTCTCCAGATAGGAAAGAATGACGCCCTACCACTTGCTCTCTTATACAATTGACGGTCAGTTCCTAATCCCAGTGTCGACCCACAATGACACAATGAGGTGTTACAGTAAACTCGAGCAGTACGTGGGGTGACCACATCTCCAAGGTCTGCAAGATCGCTCACTAGTACAATGTATAGTATTTCTCTGTTGTTGGGCATAACAGGGATCGTTGAATCCCCTGTCCTTTTTCGATTTATACTAATAACATTAAAAGACAGAAAAAGAAAAGAGTGGATTAGAAATACAATCAAAGTAATAGACCTCAAGGTACAGGCAACAAGACAAAAGTGAACATTTGCAGGACATAACATTATACAAAAGGACGAAAGCTGGAAAAGAGAATTGAGATCGTGGGGATGTAAAAGAGGAAGAGAAAGACCACATATGAGATAAGAAAGTTTATTATACCAATCAATAATGTGCAAAATATATAGTTAAAATACACTTGAAATGTCACAAATATAAAATATATATTTTTCTGAAAAGAAGTAAGCTCATTTTTTTTATAATTTATCATATATTCATTTATATATCGGCAACGCTGTGCAGGATATACTCGTGTCCTTTCTCTTATAGTATACCCCACCAACCACTTCAATAACGATAAGGTTTTTTGTTGGATTAATCTTCACAGAAAGTGCATTCATAATTCACAAGTCTACTAATGGAGATCGTTTTTCATTTTCATTCGGATCTAGGGGCTACTCACTCTCTGATATTAACCTCTTTCTAATCTTGATTTTTGTACTGATGATGTGGATTTCTTATTTTATAGGTATTTTTAGTCATATATTCATTCATTTGTATTTAAGTAATTGATGATATCTTCTTTCACATTTTTTATTCATGTGAACAATCATACTTATTAAATTATTATTATTTATATATTTTTTCTTTTTTATACATTAAAATGCTTGTTAGTGAAATTTCGAGAAATTCCTATCCCAAAGAGATCCAGAAAGTCGCCAAATTTTGAGAAATGGTTCGAATTTTCCAGAAAGACCACGAATGTTACTAAACGTTTAGGAAATTCACTGAATTTTCCAGAAAGTTTTCAGTTTTCAAGAAATTACTCGAATTTCCCAAAAATATTCAGAAATTTATCGAAACATTACAGGAATTTTCCACGAAGTTACTTATTTTACACCCTTACATCTGTCATCAAACAACCAGCAATAGTGCACGATGGGAAGCTTGGGGCTGCTATCATATAGACACTGAAGGTAAATATCAAGGTGATTTTTTGCGTTATATGATGGTATGAAGCTGAAGCGATATATAATCTAAGGTATATTCGGTAACAAGGTTAGAATGAATAACATCGACACGAGTGGAAAATTCCGAACACGAGCATTAGCGAACGTGAAGGATCACGAGTATCAAATTTTTTAAATTCTAACCGAGTAACAGACTATATTTTTTCTACGACCAGAGAGTATAAATAAAAATTCATTTAAATCTGAATAAAACAAGTTAATAATGGAGATATTTGTATTAAATTGTATTAATCAATATTTATATTGTGTAGCAGGAATAATTGGAGGTTATTCGTTCGGTTAATGACGAATTAGATCCAGAAATTGAAGAAACCAATTTATTTCTTATATTTATTCGTATTTTGCATGGACTTTTCTACATATCCTTCTGCTACTTAAGAAGAGTTTGAGCAGCCAAGCCTTTCTAATGTTACAATATCGGCACAGCGGCCAGTACACTTTTGTGGGTTGTCTAGATTCAGAAATGTGGCAATTTGTTTAGGCATTTTGCCCAGTGTATTCAACCCAATTACTTGTCGTGTAAGTTACAGGCCTAGAAAATTCAAGATCAACAACAATGAAGAATGCAACGTCAGCGTTTATTTATATATATATAAGGATAGTTAAGTGTAAATTGTTCTAGATTTTAGTTCGACATTAATTGTACGGCTTAATCTCAAATTGTAACAAATTTTTGTTAATAAATATTTTTAAAAAAGTATTTTCATTAGTAAAATACATAATTTGTATTCATTTTTTTAAAATTATTATCAGAGCTCAGTATTTCTTTACAATATTATCTCAATCGCAGCCAGGATGCGTTTTTACATTATGTATCATTATGTAGATGAATGCTATTTTGTTATGCTTTAATCAATCGGTGGTCTATTTCAAGACTTACATTTCAGTTGGGGGACATTTATGATGCTCTTTATGAAATTTTATTAGGAAATAATTTTGACAATACTACAGAGCATCTAATAGCTACATCTCTAGGTAAAAAAAATTAGAAATTATGAGTTTGTGTGTATGGGGGTCTTGTGGTACAAGATTCTAAGTAAAGTGGATGCTGTTACTAAGATTCTGCAATCAGAACATTCAGTATTCCCCCAGGCTTGCGAAAGCTTAAATAATCTCAATGACTTTTTGAAACAATATCGATATGACAAAGGTTTCAGTGACTTTTATTAGTAGATGCCAAAGAACTAGCTTCTTGATTAGAAATTGATGCAAAATTTATATCTGCAGAAATTTTAAGACAACGAAAAATTAAAAAACAATTTTCTTACGAAGGTGACAAGCAGCTGATTGAAAATTCAAAAATGAAACTTGAAGTAAATTTCTTTTTCGGAATGCTAGACTTTACTCTTTCATCCGTACATGAAAGTGTAACGACGCTGTCGTCTAAATCCATCAACAACCTCTGTTACCAAAATCGACAACACATCCATGGATGGCAAAAGACAAATTACAAAGTATGACCAAGCAAGTTATCACAGTAGGCGCAATTGGATGTCCCGTACCTAGATAGCAACACTAACGTCATAACACCAGCAGAGTGACCAACGGTGATAATCCCGAGACATTTTAGATACATGGACAAGCTTCGTCCTCACACCAGTAAAGGTAGATAGGAAAGCTGAAATAGCATTAATATTTCTGTGTGTAGTGAACGCGGATTAAACCTAACCGTCCCGCCATCATTTCGGTACGTACTGAACCCGGAACAAACCCAACCATCCAAACACTATTCCGGTATGTATTGAGCAACCGTACACATCCTTGCTTCGGCAGTAAATATTGACAATAAATCTAACTTCGATTGTTTAGTACCGTCAATATTAAAAACTAAAATATTGCCAACACATATTCCCTTCAACCAAACGTAATTTGACAACAAGCGGACGGAATCAAGAATAACATACAGGTTGGCAAATTAATTTTAGCAGTCGGAAGTTTGGCAACGTCCGATGCGCCGTAGCAAAGACGTATGCGGATTGCAAGAGCTCATTTCGCTGGCAGAATTCGTAAGCTTCGTTTCTACAGTACAGTTCAGAGAAAAGTGTGACTACTGGGGTTGTGCAATACTAACTTGTTATGGCGACTCCAGAAAGTAAAGTTGTTCATGAAAAGTTGAGTGAGCAGTGTCGTGAAATAATTATGAACATTTTAAATTTCATGACCGAAGAGGCAAACAATGGCAAGTTAACAATTCCATTAACAAAGGTAAGTTTAAATTATTGCAATCAAATTTTTAAACCAAAGTAATTATTTAACAAATTTACACTCGATAGTAAATTTTTTAAATCGTTTTTCGCACATAAAATATTTATTTGTTAAACGAATTAAAAAAGTGACATTAAGGTGAGACAAAGTATTTTATGCACTCATGTGTCAATTTTATGCACTCATGTGTCAATTTTATGCACCATTATGTCATCATGACAATTTTTCCATTCGTGAAAAAAAGCACTACTTTATGCACTTGTTGCATAAATAACTATTCTGTTTCTGTCTACAGGGGTATATAAAATGGCACTGTAGCAGAACGATCCCTACTAGGCTATGCAACTCTATCTACAGTACCAACTTCATGTAGAGGCCCCGCCCAACGTCTGAGACTCCGCTATAAATGGTAAGATGGCGCCACTCGAACCGCCTTACGCCACACAGATAGTGATGTAACCTCATTCTATACATAGTAGCATGGTCAAGGGTAAAAGCGAACACGGATTACGTATTATTATATCCTCCGAACAGTTCATTTTACTTTCACTTTGTAATATTTTGTTTGTTGTTGAATAAAATTATTACTTCACTGGCGCCCTGACGTGGAGCCCGAATTAAGGATTCCTGGATGCAAGTGAGAGTTTCGTGAATACTTCGACATTTTTTTGTCTTGTAGAATCGAAACTGTCACATTTGACAGATTGGTTTTTCGAACTGGAATTTCGTCAGTCCGGCTTTTCCCATTTATAACGACGGGAATATTCGCTGTTGACTTTATCCAGTCCGATTTCACCAAACATTCCGCGTCGAAGTAAACGCATTGCTGCAAGCCAAACAACCATGGCGATGTCTCCGGAGCAATTCCAACATCTTCTACAAGCCGTAGCCGGCATAAAGACAGAACTAGATAATCGGAAGAAAGGGAGTTTGAGCAAATGCACAGCCCGATTCGACGGAACACGTTGTCATGAGACAGTCGATAATTTCCTAAACACCATAGCAGTCTATAAGGATATGGAACAAATCACAGACCAATACGCAATTAAAGGCCTGCCACTACTACTTACTGACACTGCAGCTACTTGGTGGCATTAATCCGCGCCGCTTTCTCTCTGGCAACTCCTGCATACCAAATTTACCTAGATATCTTCAAGTCCCCTCAAGGAATCTCGACACCTACTGACGAATTTATTTGTCAAAAACGAGCACTCCTTTCCAAACTTCCACAAGGAAGACATTCCGAAGAAACACAGATTGATCTAATCTACGGTCTTATGCACATTAGACTTAGGGGGAAAATCCCAAGAGGAGAAATCACTACGTTTACTGACTTGCTGACAAAAGCTAGATAAGTTGAGCATCTAGAAATGGAACTCAAGGACACGTCTACTTTACGACGCAATGAATCAACCGATACGCTACCGGTAAAGAAAACCAAATTAAGATGCACGTTTTGTAATTTTAAAGGTCACAGCATACAAGAGTGTCGTAAACGGCAGAAGCAAGACCAACCTAAAACGACTGCGACACATACGGAGCCTACACAATCAACCGCTACCAAAACCGACAAAGGTCACCTTCACTGCTACGGATGTGGCAGAGCCGGATACTTCCGCCGCAATTGCCCCAATTGCACTAATGTCGGCAAAGTTGTCGATGCCCAAGCTGTCCACTTCTATTCGATAAATACGCTTTTAAGATCTACACCTGAAGTCCCAACAGTTCCTGCAAGAATATGTGGTATTAAGGGCCAAGCACATATAGATACTGCGGCTAAAACAAGCGTAGCTGGCGTCACCCTCTACAAACTTTTAAAAGACAAGAATTGTGCATTCACCAAAGCCACAGCCCGAGTCACACTCGCTGATGGACTTCAAAAGCAAACAGAGTTACTGACAACATTTACTACTATAGAGTTAGGCGGTAGAACTCATAATATCAACTTTGTCGTGCTGCCTAACGCCGTGGACAACAGAACCTTATTAGGTATAGATTTCTTAGAAAAAGTTGGCATCGTGTTAGACTTAGGACAACGGTGCTGGTACTACGCAGACCGGCCTTTCGAGCGTTTTGAGTTCGATCAGCAGAATCGAAGAAGCCGAAGAAATCTCTAAATATCGAAAGCGAACCAGCTAAGGTACCCGATCCTAGAATACAACTTAACATCACGGACGTTGATGAGAATGATGATGTTTCATCTCCATTCTTAGAGTTTTTCACGTCACCCTTACGGGATGAGTTATGGGAAGCTCCAGACACCAGATTCCCAAATGTTAAAAAACCAAGCACACGAGTAATGCGTATGCACCGGAAGACATAGATGAAATTTTTCATGACAGCCTAACCTAACCTAACCTCTCACTTACTCGCCACAAAAGAAAACAGGCACCAAACGAAAAATCCTTGAGTTATTTAGTTTCGATGTCTCCCTGCAACCAAACGAAGCCGCAACGCTATGCCCGACTAATCGAAACCAGCTGAATGCAATACTGCAGGAATTTCCAAATTTATGTGAGGAACATGGCCCTCCTACCACGCGGGCGGAGCATCGAATAGACACAGGCACTAGTGGACCAATTTCCAGTGCGCCTTATCGTCTTAATGTCACCAAGCAAACCATTCCCCCGTCGTCATGGTGCCAAATAAAGATGGCGATGTTAGGGTCTGCGTCGATTATCGCCGATTAAATTCGATTACGATACCAGATCGATACCCACTTCCTCGTATCGACGATTTGCTACACACAGCAAAGAGCAAACCTTATATGACCATTTTGGATCTCAAATTTGGTTACTGACAAATAAGAATGCATGAGGAAGATAAGAAGAAAGCCGGGTTTATTACACCTTTTGGAGTTTACTGCTTCGTGCGCATGCCATTCGGTCTAAGAAATGCTCCGTCAACATTTCAGAGATTAATGGATAGGTTCAAAATTGGTCTCAGTCATATATCACTTCTAGTATATTTAGATGACTTAGTTATTCGTTCATCAACGTTTGAAGACCACTTGAGGGACTTGGAATTAAAATAAATACAAGGAATGCAGTTTAATCTTGATGTGAACTTTTTATTCAGTAAATTAACATAACTGTTCGCTTTTGACTGACAAGTTAGAAAAATTGAAATTGAAATCAAATCATTTATTTGTAGTCAAGGTAACGACTACCGACTGTCTTTTAGAACAATTAACATATAAAGTACAATTTTACTTTAACACTTTCCCTTGTTAATTGTTGTAATAATAATGAAATAAACAAACAAAACATCTTAGTACCCACTATGTTACTTTAAACCCAATTTATCGCGTAATATTTGTAATCGTATTGCACCCAAAGGCTTCGTCATAATATCTGCCAGTTGATTCTCAGAAGATATTTGTTGAACTGCTAATTCGCCTTCGGTTACCCTCTCTCGAATAAAGAAGTGCTTGATGGCTATATGTTTTGTTCGTCGATGAAACTCTGGATTTTCGCTTAAACGCACTGCTGCTGTATTGTCGACCTCAATTATTGGAACTTGCTTTAAAGTTACAATATTTTTAAACAATCTTGAGAGCCAAATAATTTCTTTAGCTGCTTCACTTGCTGCAATAATTTCAGCTTCGGTAGTGGAAGTGGCTACCGTAGGTTGTCTTTGACTCATCCATGAAATAGCCCCTCCTGCATACTTAACTACGACACCAGAAGTAGAGCGACCAGTTTTCGTGCATCCTCCAAAATCAGCGTCACTGAAAGTCTCAAGAATACCCCTTTTTACCTTACGAGTATAGGTTATTCCTTTCGTCAATGTGCCTGCTACATAGCGGAAAACTCTTTTAACGCGAGCTGCATCTTCCAAAGATGGATTTTCCAGTGATCTTGATAAAAATCCAACGCTGTATGCTAAGTCAGGTCGAGTTCCTAGCATCAAATACATGAGAGCTCCGACCGCCTGTCTGTAAGGGAAATTATGTGCTTTGGAATTTTCTTTCCCTGATTGAGAAATCTCAGAAGCTTTCAACATTGGCGTAGAAACTGGTTTGCAATCTGAAAAATTGAAACGTTCTAGAATCTTTTTAGCAAAAGCTTGTTGATTAATTGTAATGTAATCATCTGTTTGTTCAATTTCTAGCCCTAAAAAGTATGAAGCTTTCTGTGAAATGATCTTGAATTCTTTGCTTAAATCTTGTAAGAAAATCTTCAAATCTTGAGGATCTGTTGCGGCAACTAATCCATCATCTACGTACAGAGCCATGATAATACTTTTGTCATTTTCTTTTCGCATGAACAAACATGGATCTGCATCACTAACTTTGAAGCCGAGACTGATAAGATACTTGCCAAAACGTTTGAACCAGCATCTTGGAGCCTGTTTCAAACCATACAAACTTTTTTGAAGTTGACATACCTGATCAGTACCGTTTTTGTAGCCTTCTGGTTGCTGCATGTAAATAACCTCTTCAAGTTCGCCGTATAAAAATGCTGTAGATACGTCAAACTGTGCTAGATGCATCTGCTCACTTGCAGCTATGCTTAAAATCGACCGAATAGTTGCAATTCTTGCTACTGGGCTGAAGGTCTGGCTATAGTCAATGCCGTAGCGTTGACTGAAACCTTTTATAACTAGTCTTGCCTTGTATCGATTGACCGAACCATCTGGATTGGTTTTAACTCTGTAGGTCCATTTACATGGGATCGCTTTTGCTCCTTGTGGCAAAGTTGACAGCTTCCATGTGTGATTTTCATTGAGCGATTTCATCTCATCATCCATGGCTCGTTTCCACTGTAAACTTTCCCTACCTGAAACAGATTCTTGGAATGATTGAGGAGTTACATACGTGTCAATAAAATCAGTGTTTTCAGCAATGTGTGCATATTCTTGTAGGTAACTTGGCTTTCTCAACTTCGAGCGATCTCTCAAAGTTCTTGCAGGTACTGGCGAGGGCGTCGCTGGCTCTTCCTCGTCATCGGTTGCCGATTCAGGTTCCGTGCTTTCCGACTCGTACTCAAGTGGTTCATCTTGTTGAACTGGTATCTCGGGGTACTCCAAAGGCTCTTCTAGTTCGACTGGAACCTCAGGATTTTCCTCGGTGTTATCTTTCTGTAAATGAGAATCTTTGAGTGGTAACTGAACCTCATGATCGCAATCTCTCGTTAATTCGCGAAATTGAACGTCTCTTGAGACAATAACTTTGTGCTCTTCCTTGACATAAATTCTGTATCTTTCATCGTTATCGTAACCTATCAAATAACCCTTGATTGCTTTCTCGTCCATTTTTCTTCTCTTTTCTTTAGGTATATGAACGTAGCAAGTTGATGCAATGATGCGTAAGTGCTTAATTCTCGGCTTACTTCCAATCCACAGCTCGTAAGGACTCACACCGTCTACTGATGATTTGCCTGTTCTGTTCAATACGTACGTAGCTGTAGTGACTAATTCTGCCCAAATAGCTTCAGGAAATTTCACGTCGGGATTGGAGTACTTGAATGTTCTAGCCATTTCAACGATTGTGCGATTTTCTCGTTCAACGCAACCATTTTGCTGTGGTGTATACGGAGCTGTCAATCTGTGCGTAATTCCATTTTTCTCTAGAATAGCCTTGACCTCCACATTGTCGAACTCGCCGCCGTTGTCACTCAGCAGCGCCTTAATCGAATGACCTTGCTGTTTTGCGTGAGCAATCATTGACTGTAAAGCTGCTGTGACGTCAGACTTCTCTGCAATTATGTAGCAATATCGAAATTTAGTGAACATATCTTTGAATATGGCCATATACCTCTTCTTGCTAAATGATACATCAAAAGGACCACATAAATCTGTAGCAATCAGTTCTCCAGGTTGGCTTGCTTTTCTTCTAGTACCGAAAGCTAAACGATGGGCCTTACCGTAAACGCACGGTTCACAAATTTCTCTGTCTAACTTGACGTTAATACCCAATTCTTTTTGTAACAAGTTTTTCACGTGCTGCTTGTCCTGATGTCCCCACCTCTCGTGATACAGCTGTAATTGAGAACTATCAGTAACAGCAACATTGAAACTTACATTACCAGCGGGAAAAATCGGTTTGATAGCTGCTTTGAATAGTGTTCCGTGAACATTTCGGACTCCACTTAGCAGTATCTTGTTATTCACTTTGAGCGAGCACCACGTAGCTGTTGATTCAAACATACTGTTTAGGTTTCTGTCTTGAGCTGCTAGAACAGAAAACAAATTCTTCGATATGTCGGGAACGTACCAAACATCGTGCAAGGTTAGGATGTATCGCTCGTCGTTCACTGTTGATACAACTTTTACGATGCCTTTCCCTACTGCTTGCAAAAGCTCTTTTCCTGCAGCCTTTATGCCACACGGATTCTTGAATTTTTCAAAATCTACAAAGAAATCGAAATTATTCGTTGCGTGCCTTGTAGCACCGTTGTCGATCCACCAGTCTGTAGTGTTGATCTCAGTATTGAAAATCTCTGAAAATGACAACACAAGACCTTCCTTAACCTCAACAGCATTGCTCTGAAATTTGTTTTGGTTATTTTTGTGGTTAGCATGGTTTTGAGAGTCATTAACGGACTTATTTTTGGATGGTCGTCCATCTGCGATCCATTTTCTGCATTCACTGACCCAATGGTTTTTCTTACCACAATAATTACAGGTTGTACCTGCTCTCGACTTCTTTTTCGCGTCTTGTTTTTGCGTCTCGCCTTTTGCCACTAGAGCTTCTTGAGAAAATTTGTCGTTGTTGGTGCTTTTCTTGAAATTTCTTTCGAACATACACAACTGTGTAGTCAGCTCGTCAAAGGTTTTCTCTGTGTCTTTGGTGAGCAGCATCCAACTGGACCTAAATGTCTCAAATGCAGCAGGTAAAATATTGAGCGTTTTACACACAAGCATTAAGTCTGGTAACTTGTTTTCATTTCGAGCAGTGAGACCGTTGTTGAGATCACTCCAAAGACTTCTCAACTTAGCTAAATGTGTAGACACGTCCTCACCTAACATCCAACTAAAAGCGAAAAATGAATCACAAATTTGAAAAACTTGATCCTTGGATGTCGCTTCAAACTGCTCTTTAAGGGCCTCGAAAGCATCACGCGCGGTTTCTTTATCGATGATTTTCTCATACACCGCATCTGTAACTGAGCTAGCAATCATAGACTTTGCGTAGCTATTTGCCTTTCGAAAGAAATCATACTTCTCTTTGAATTCTTTTTGTTTAGCCGCACTAGCGCCGTCAGCTAGAGGTTCTGGTTTTTTAATCTTGTTATCGATAACGTCTAATGCACCTTCATGATAATCGAGCAGATCACGAATCTTCCGCTTCCAGATCGGCCAGTCTGCCTCACCGGCCAAGGGTTTGATGTGCTTCGCCAAATCCATCTGTGGCTATTCAACGATACTTCACAGTCCAACCGTTTCTTATACGAATTTATTCTTTCTTGAATAAAAACGATTCTAGTACACAATTAAGCGTACTGGGCCCATAACCAATTAAAATAAATACAAGGAATGCAGTTTAATCTTGATGTGAACTTTTTATTCAGTAAATTAACATAACTGTTCGCTTTTGACTGACAAGTTAGAAAAATTGAAATTGAAATCAAATCATTTATTTGTAGTCAAGGTAACGACTACCGACTGTCTTTTAGAACAATTAACATATAAAGTACAATTTTACTTTAACACTTGGAACAAGTGTTTCGACGTTTACACGATTTCCAACTCCGTATTAATGGAACTAAATGCCGTTTTGCTTGTTCGGCCATTGGATTCTTAGGCCACGTACTGACACCAGATGGGATCACGATCGATCCCAACAAAAGCCAAGCAATTGTGGATTTACCTGTGCCTACCCATGTAAAGGATCTAAGATTCATCCAAACTTGTTCATGGTATCGCCGATTTATTGCAAATTTTGTCAGCATTGCAAAACCCCTGACAAATTTGACTCGGAAGAATACTCCGTGGATATGGGGAACAACGGAGCAAGATGCGTGTAACAAATTAAAGAACTGTCTGATAACTGCTCCAATCCTCAAACAAGCAGATGAGAGTGAACCCTTCACTATTAAATCCGACGCTAGTCGCTATGCCATCGGTGCAGTTTTGGTCCAGGGGGAGGGAGCATCCGAACACCCTATTGAGTATGCGAGTCGCTTATTAACGAGTGCAGAGAGGAACTATACGACTACGGAGCGAGAAGCCTTAGCAATTGTTTGGGCTATCTCGAAATTTCGAGGATATATCGAAAATTCCGAAACAATTGTCATTACTGACCACCAGCCGTTGAAGTGGTTATTAGGATTGAAAACATCTACGGGACGCCTTGCACGATGGGCACTACAACTTCAACCTTATAATTTAAAGGTACTTTATTCTCCTGGTAGAACCAATATAGTAGCAGATTTCTTCCTCATTTTATTTGTATAAAAATACACTGAGTAAAACTTTTAATACAACATTTATATCGACTTATTTTATTGTCCGGTCATTGAACGAGTTTCTGCTGCTACGAAAGTTAGCCAAAGAACGGTTTCCCATATCAAAAAAGAAGCTCTGGCAGGAGCTGACACTGATGTGCCTAGTAAGAAACAAAAAATGTCCAGTATCCGTATAGATCAATTCGACAAAACTGTGCTTAGATGGTCCATAATAAATTATCACATATCCGAGAAAAAAGTACCCACGTTAAGAAATGTACACCAAACCTTTGCAGATAGTTATGGCTTCGCAGTAAGTCGCGAATCTCTGCGGAAACAAATACATTCTTTGGGTTTTCGTTGGACCAACATGTAAAACAACAGAAGTTTTTTAATGGAACGTCACGAAATCAGACATGTACGCCTACTATATTTAAGAAACATAAAAAAGTGCAGAGAACAGAACAAACCTATGGATGAAATATACATTCATTTATGTCACAGGCACATTAAAGGATGGAGCGACAAGAGTAACATAGGATTAAGAAAACGCGTTTTAAAAGGTAATAGGCTCATCATTGTGCATGCAGGAAGTGAAAATGGTTTTGAACCTAATGCTGATATTATGTAGAACTCCCAGTCAAAAACAGGAGATTATCATAATGAAATGGCGTACGAAAATTAAGAGAATTGGGTACAAGAAAAACGTATTATAAACCTACCAAAAAACGCTGTTGTGGTAATTGATAACGCCCCATATCACAATGTTCTAAATGAAAAATTACCTACGACTGCTTGGACTAAACAACAATTTAAAAACTGGCTTTCTGAAAGAAACATATATTACAGTTAACAAGTGTTAAAACCAAACCAAACAGCCCTTTATGTACCCCTGACTACCCACGGCATCACAAAATATTTAAACTATTATCGTTCCATTTTGATTTACTTAATTTTTTGAAGAATGTTGAAGATTTCGGCAAATATTCTGAGCTAGATCAACTTAATTTTTGTAAACGAAATAGAAGTTTTACACGACACACATTAATTACATGGCAATAAATAACCTAACCTACTCACTTCCAAACATTACGATTGCATTACATTCCAGCTTCTGTAGCTTCTGCAGAGAGGTCATTCTCTAAATTAAAGTTGATTAAAATTATTGACGATCTAGAATGGTCCTAAGAGCAGTTAGGAAATCTTGCTATTATTTCTATAGAGTCTGACTTTTTAAAGCAACTTGATATAGAAAATCTTGTTAATGAATTTGTTAAACGTAAAGCTTCAAAATTCCAATTTTTGTAAGACCTTCACATTTTATATCATTATTATGTATTATCTGTTTCAAAATAATCGCTACTTTATTTTTCTTTTATATTTTAGATTAAAGTTTTGTAACTTTGATACTTTTTTTGTTTTATTACCATTGTTTCGTGTTTCATTAATATTTTTTATGTACTTTATGTTTGTCACAAATAAATATAGTCATTGGAACTAAAAAGTACAGTTTTCTTCAAAAAATTCTACTATTAGAGAGGGGTGGAAATTTTTACTCAATATTATAATATTGTTTAAAGGCGGGAAGGCGCGTCTTTGGAAAGCTGGAGCGCTTTAACCCCATTTTCTATCAACGTTTACAGAAATTGGTCAATCCCATATATTTTAGTTCCCTGCATTTACATTTATCTGTTTGGTGCATCACCTCTGGCTTGCATTTTGTATCCTGAGCAACCCCCAATCACCCTAACTACAACCCAGACGACACAAAAGCCTTATGCGTTTACCTAAACTCCCCCGAACATAGAGAAACCTACCAACGTCTAATGAACTAAACCCTCAACAGTAAAAAAACTAACTCCTCTGAATAAACATTCTCTAAACCCCAAAACTTCCCAATCCTAATACCAAAACACACTTCCTTTGTCTCTCCCTCCAGGTTTTAGGCTTCCTCCATAAGATCCCAATCTCCCACACCCTCAATTGGATTTCACCCTCGTCGACAGAACTAAACCCCGGCCGACTCAAAGCTCAACGCCTATCAACAATTCTACCTGTACCCAAACTCTAAACCTTAGAAACCTTCCTTCAATATTCATCCCAAAAATCCCTCTTCAATCTCCTAAATACCTACGAACTCCTGCGCGGACACATCCTTTATCTAAAAGCAAACTTCAATCGAACCGCCCTCCTTAAAACCTCCTCAACAATGGCACCCTCCACACTCTTAAAAACAATCCATAACTTCACCGGCGACCCCAACATCACCATAAACACCCTCCATTTCACTCAACGTCCCCCTGTCTGGTCAAAATACTCACACCCACATTTTCCTTCATCTGCATAAATGTAGACGCTTCCATCCCTCTAGAAAAATTTGAAGAGTTTCTTCAAAAGCAAAATTTCCCTTACCAAAAAATTTGGCGAACCATTGCAAAGCCTACAAATAAACCCACTTCCATGTTCCGCATTATCACCGACTCCGAAATCCATCACCACCAACCCCTCACTTCTGGTCTCTTATTCCATGATCTCGCATACCAATACGAACCTTCCAACGCCAATCGGCTACCCCCAGTCCCCGAATACTGCAACCGTTACATACATACCGGACTCTCTTCCGAATCTATCAGGTCTAAACCGATCTATCCTTCCTGCGGCCAAATCGGCCACCACCCAGAAAAATGCAAAATTGCGGTGGTCCTCACCCCGCTTTTCACACTCGCTGCCCCAACAGGCTAGCTACCCCAAAAAAACAAGAAATCGCTCCTGTTAGACTGGAAAAACCCCACCTATCCACAGAGAGTAAAATCAACATAGAAATCCTTACGGTAACCATAATGAATACCATCCTTAATTCCCGAGATATCATAGCCTTCGTCATTTAATTTCGTCCTTCTGTCGACACAACTGCTCTATAACAAACATAGGCAGGCGTGCTTACTTCGCTTTCACTCCCATCATAATGGTACAGAACGTAAAAACTCAGCCGGGGTAGTTAGTAGCTATATAAATTTACGAATTAACATATCTAATTATTTGGTCCTAAAACGCAGAAAAAGTCTACCCTGGAACCGCATCTGCTCAAACACTATCCTACATTTCACCTTTCACCCTGTTTGATGATCTATCCCTGTATTTTTGAAAAAAAAATCATTCTTAGCAAATGTATAAATTGCCTCGGAGAATCATGTCGGGAGTACGTTTAAGCACTGTCACACTTGCTTCCATATATCAGTAATTGCTGGTTCGTACACCTGTTAGATTTCCCACATTCGGTTATCAGCGCCAAGCTGCTAAAATACAAGATCATACATAAAATCTTTGATCTGACAGACCAAACAGCGCGAAGCAGAATCCAAGAACGGAGAGTAAATACATACAACAATAGGTAGGTACACAAATAATCAGTTGGTCAGGTGCGTAGAGGAATTTTCTATCGATGTAGTTAAAATAGGGGTATTTGATATTTATGAAATAGTTAAATAGAAGAATTAACCAACTCGGAACTTCACAAATATAAGTAGTGAATCAGGTGATTATGAAAACACCGTAAGTAATTTAACAAAAGGAAATTTATTAATTTAAAATATACCAATTGAAAGTTACATAATTACCTACAATTATTTAAAAATAACATTTCAAAGATGTCCTTCATTTTGTTCGACACATTCCAGCAATCTTGAGCTAAGGTTATACGTCACATTTTTAAGTGTGGCTGTAGGAATCCGTATCACTTCTTCGCGAATCCGTTGTTTAAGTTCCCGAGGCGGCAGTGATTGGAAATCACGTGATTTCAAGTATTCCCAGAGAAAGTAATCGCATGTAGAGGGATCAGGTATTCTCGCAGGTAACGGAATGTCTCTGTTCTTGGAAATTACGTGAGTAAGAAATGAGCGTCCTAGAACAGTCATTGAAGCATTGGGTGTGTGGCAGGTAGCACAATGCTTTGGTGAACAGGTTTACTAGCTAATTTAAGTTGAAGAACGTTTTACAACATGTAAATATAGCGCAGAGTATTCACTGTACTGCATACTCATTTTCGTCCTCAAAAAAAGATGGTTCTAAAACAGCCCTTGATGAGATAGCACACCAGACTGTTACTTTAACACTGTGAAGCGGATTTTCTTGTATTCTTTGTGAATTTTCTCGTGACCAAGAACAAAAATTCTGCTTATTGACGAAGCCTGAAAGATGCAGATGTGCCTCATCACTAATCCAAAGATTGTTGAAAAGATCTGCGTTGTCATTCATCATGTCCAAGATCCTATTACAAAAAGCAGGACGAGATTGCCTCATCACCAATATGCAGAACGTGCACTAGCTAAATTTTATATGGGTGGTACTGGAGATCGTTGTGTATAAAATCCTCTTCGCACTGCCATCAGAAATGCCGAGATATATTGCGAGATGACAAGCTGAACAGCTAAGACTTCTTAGCATAGCAATTTGCGCCCTGTTTTCTGCTGTACGGATAATTTTTTCACGCATCCAGTTCGTCTCTTCAGCGTTGAGTTTATCAGTAGATATACTATGTTATCCCTGGAGCATTTCGGGCTCACTGTTTCCAATTTTCGCCACTAGATGGCGTTGATGGTGCTAGTGTCGTTGGCGGGTGTTTCAAATGGGGCTCTGGTGTCGTGTGGTAGGGTGAGGCACTATGATTAATCAATATACAGGGTGTCGACATAAAGATGTCATAAGAGCACTATGTATCTCTGCTATTATTGGTCGGATTTTTATCGAACAAACGGCATTGTGATATGTGGATTATTTTTTATATACAGGATGTACAAAAAAGGTGCCATAAGGGCACTACAACCAACATGTGCCGGTAATACAGTTAACCTACCTTGCCCTGCTATCTATCGTCAATACTGTCAATCTACATTATCCTTCTAGTGTCGTTAATACAGTTAACCTACATTACCATCCATCTACCGTCATATAGGTAAGAAAACCACATTACTACTTTACTTTCAACGAAACGGTTTCCACGACCCCCGCCCCTTCTCTCAACCAAGAAAAGTATCCTGTTCCATCCTAGTCCTAATATAGCAAACCCAACAAACACAGAAACACAACACTATTTTTAAAATAGTTTTTATTTACAATAATAGCATGTTAACTATAATACAAACAAATACAAATATTTCACACAAAATAAAACTCTTTCCTTATTTCTATTAGGCGTATGTTTAATTTTATCTATTTTTATCTTAATTCTATAGCTTAGGTCCATTTCTGGAAATTCTCTTTCCAACCAGTAATTCGAGCAATAGAAGATTTCGGAATTCTCAAACTTTAATATGTAACGAAGTCTCTTTCTGTTTTTAACTTCCTTTATAGCGGTAATTACCATTTCTGTTCCTTCGGAAATTTCTTTTAAGTGCTGGCAAAGCCTTATTTTAATACGATCTTCTCTCCTCTACACGGTAATGTTTTTAATTTGGGTCATATCTTCTTGGGTATAAGGAATATTCTTCATATCTCCGTAGAAAACATTAAATTTTCTATCTTGGCGAATGTGTTGCCTTGATAAGACGTAATACCATTTGTAGTAAATGTTACGGAAGTTTTTTCTGAAAGCAAACATATTATCTCCATACCATTATTATAAAGTATTGTAATATAACCATCTGCAATAAGAGCTTCTCTGTTGTTGTAAACACTTAGGAATATATTTTGATAGTAACGATTTAAGAAGTAGATATTTTTTACGCCATCCTTTTCCGCTAACACACCAACATAAGTATATTTGTTTTTATTGTTTATGGTAAACGCTGACACCTCATACACACCTGCTGGGTCTAGGTTTGCCCAATGGCTATAAACATAGTTTTCTAATCTCTCCTTCAATTGTGTTATTTTCTCTTCTTTCTCCAGTAGACTTCTATATTCTTCCTTTATTGAAGTTGTCTTTTCGAGAAAATCCAGCTTTCGCGTCTTGGTATCTAGCTCATCCATTTCCTGTTTTCGTTCCGTTGTGGATGTAATGTAAGATTGCGACAGAGGGTCGATTTCTTTAATCTTATAAGGAGAAAGTTTGTTTGTTTTATTAGTTCTCTTCCTTAAAACACATGCAACCAAATTATCTATAGAGATTAGTCCAGCGTCCTGTATGTCAATATCCTCCGGTATAGTAGAAAACGGGGTACTGGATCTAGAAAAGTAAGTCTCTCCAGCTTTAATGTAACACTTTTGTATAATCCGAACATTGTCTCTGTTCTCCTTTTCTTCTACAACTTCTATATGGTTAACAGGGAGGCAATTAAAGTTGCATGCAGTGAGAATGTAATTTATAACCTTCTTCCTAGCGTCGGATTCTTTTGGTAAATTTATTTTTAATCCTGTCAATTTTCTTGTATTTCTGTTACCCCAATAAACATACTGCAGTATATTGTTAAACACAATATACCTGTTCTGTAGACTATCGGTCAACATTGTCCGCATTTTTGCAATCGAAACAGAGTATATCGGAGCATTTTAGAAGTAGAACTTACTATCTTCTAGCAGAGTTATGCAATCTTCTAGAGGACTGTAGCCTTTCCCATGGGAATTTTCAATAGAGTGGTTGTATATCGTAGCTTCCAATCTGGTAATACCACGCTTCTTGGCAAATGCAGAAGAGAAAGTTTCTTTTAATCTCGCATTTGGGCAGTTGACGAAATCTATAATATGGTTTCCAATGCTTTTGTTAACGCCAGGACTGGTTATTTGACAAATAAATTTGTTGTATATTTTAACCCTTGCGTTAGATGTAAGCCACGTAAGGCAATCTATGCCAACTGTTTTATCATTGTTTACAATAACGTTGCACCTTTCCTTGTACTCTCCTTGGATGCAAAAGTTAAAGTTGTTTGTTAAATAGTTAATCATTTCTTCTTTGTTAAAAATTCCCGAAAAATCCTGCGTTATGTCCACCATACTTTTGGGTCGCAGCATACTTTTTATACATTTCATAAAATGTTCCAGTTAATGTAAAAGTTCGAGTCACTTTATTTTTGGTGTTAGGAATCTTTACAATTAATGCAGATGTTACATCAGTTAAATCGCATATTTTTACACTGGCTAATTCAGCTCGTCTCAAGGCTCCGCTTATAGCGAATGCTAAGGCAACCTAGAAAAATTTTAAATAATTATTTCTTATTATTCGAGTAGTGAGCACTGTATCTTATGAAAAAAAAATGAGAACTTAATCTATATACACAAATCAACTAAGTTACATGATCAATTCCTCTTCAAATATGGAAAATTTTAATAGCAAAAATTTTACAAAAAAAATGCTATTTTGGGGATTTGAACCATCGAGCGTACGAGCATACCTTTCGACGATTTAAGCCACCGGCGAATATTAATAACTTTTAGAAACAGTAACTTATGAACATAAAATGAGTATTCATCGTTGTGTTATAAAATATCTGATATATCTTCAATTAACTTATAAGTGGTGAATTGTTCAAATTAAAAATCTCTTCATAAATATCCTCTTCCTAAATTAATCAACTCTACAAATTAAAACATACACCTACCTTGATTAACAAATATTTTTCATCCGGAGCAGTCGCTATACATTGGTTAATTTGTTGAGGGTTCAAAGTAGGTACTTGATTTCTTTGGTTCATATCCATCTGAGCGTCTTTTCAGTACAGCTTTCAATTTTTGGTAATTTCCTATGTTCACGTTATGCTTAGCAATTAATGATGTCCATAGCATAGAGTATATTGACCAAACAGTACATGGCTTGTAATTATATCCCAATTCTCCTATGTAGGCCGATAAAACAGCCTCGGAGAAGCTTTCCGTATTCTTTTTTTCTTTCCATTCCATGAAATTATTATACGCAAGATCATACTTGTGTTTTGATTTTACCGGTAGCAATTCTTTCGTCGTTTCCCTTGCCAAATTACGGACTTCCATGGAAATAAAATCTACCGTTTCATCATCTGACGAATATTCCATGTTTTCATTACAGATATCAGCAGATTCTACTTATACAAATAAGTATGAATTTGATTACAAAATAAATCAAATCAACACACTGACAGTAGGTATTAATGTCATGAATTTATTTAAATATATGTCATTGTCACAGCTGCCTACAATTGTGTGAACATCAGAGTATAGGTACCTATTAGGTAAATAAGCACAGCAATCCATCAGAACAGGTGACTGCGGAATATTTCGCACTAGTGCGAAATAGATAACTTTGTGCGGTAGTTTAGAGTGCGAAATGATACGTTTTTCATGCAGGTTGTCGGAAAAAGTATTATTTACCTCGATGTTATGGCGATGGCGAAATAGGATGTAGCACACGATTACATGGTTCCACATTTAAATCTTCTTTCACAAGATTGAAGAGAAATGAGAATAGCTGTCTTGTAACTCTAAAATATGCTTTAAATATTTTGCTTCGTCGTCGAGCAAATGTCTATGGATGAATAGTTTAAATGCTCCTTCGCCGCTTCTATTTTAAAATAATTGACTAGCATAATTTCTAGAGTTATTTAGGAATCGTGGTCATCATGAATTTCTTCTAGCAACATTTCATCTTGTAATATTAAAAATGCCAAAGCTAATTTCTTTTTACATTTATTTGAAACACTCATTGCAACTGACAATCCTAGGAAAACACTTTTAACGTAGCGAATTAGATGTTGCGTTGCGTCGGCCGTATTACGTTCTACGCAGTGTAAAATGTGCACTGCTAGGAAAACCCTGCTTAACCTTTTGGTATATATAACGACCTTTTTATAATTTGTGTTCGTATGACAGAGTTCGTATAAAACTTATTAAGCCAAGCTTTCGTTTCAACAGACTTTTTTACTATCAAAAATGCTTTTCCAACACACGATCTTTTTACATAGTTTCGAATATAAGAGAATTGTTTTATTAAAATCACTGTTACTTCCAAACCCAACGTTAGATGGTAATAAAATTTTCACAGCTTCATTTTGAATGTAATTCTGAATGTGTGGCGCAATCTGTGTGTCAAAACGGGAACTTATCAGCCGATGTGATCGTTGAAAATTCCAATACGCTCTGTATATACTGTAATAAACACGAGATATGACATAGAAAATTTTAAGAACGCCCTATATAGACAAATTTTATTTTAATTCGAAATAACTAATAACTGTTGATCTCAACAAAAGAATTGATACAAACAAAATGTGTTATTGCAAGTTTAACAAAACATTACAGATGACGATTGTGTCATGATTTGTTTACCAGTACGCTACAAATTAAAAAATAATGATATAGGAAACTTACTTGCACACAAGGTAAAATTTAGAATAAATAACGAGAAAATTTGAGTCAAAAGAGAGAGAGAAAGTATCCCTCCCCGAAGAGGCCAGTCTAAGTACTGACGGTCCCTTCACCCCCAACAGTAATAGTGTGCAGTTTGTGACTAGTGATAATCCAAAACGTAAGTTTTTAACGTACAATTATTTTATTATATTTTGTATTGATTTGTTGTATTATATTTTCTTTGACTTAACCGGGTGTCCCAAAAAAGGTGAGGGACCCCACAGATCTTTTTCGGTCATATCTAGTGTATCATATATATATATATATATATATATATATATATATATATATATATATATATATATATCAGCGCCCCTCATCTACTGGTAGAATCTAAACAGTTATAGGTATTTATCTTATGTTCAGGGACCATTTCCCTATATATTTTGTTGATTATTTGAAATAGCACACAGATATTTATATTGTACCAGGGATCATATTTAGTCCTATCTTAGAGTTTTGATTATTTGCGATAGCGCACAGATATTTATATTGTACCAGGGATCATAGTTAGTCCTATCTTAGAGTTTTGATTATTTGAAATAGCGCACAGATATTTATATTGTACCAGGGATCATATTTAGTCCTACCTTAAAGTATCAACTGATAACTTTTTCAGTCATATTACCGGGCATCCAGATACCGGAGACATCATAATTAAATCTTCTGAATTTTATTGATATAGATTGTATTCTATTTTTTTCCCTTCGAGAAACGTAATTAGACTTCAAAAAAGGGGATATAAACTTTTCTCTTTTTTTATTATATTGTACCAGTTAACTAAATTTCACTGGATTCGTATTCCAGAAATTTTGGCAATATAGATATAGGGTTTACAGGATATCGTATTTGATCCGATTCATAAAGTTTCATTTGATTTCTATTTATTGCCTTAATTTTTGAGAAGGATATCCAACATAATTATCGCTAAAGGAGTATAGGATACCATACTTATTCAGGTTAAGTACCAAAAAGACATTCCGCTTGTTACTTTGTTATTTTTATTTATTTATTTATTTTATATCACGTAGACTATCCAAAAAAAATCAGGAGAAAGCCGTGTATATTATATTCATTCGATTGCCAAAACTTTCGTATATGGTATTAATATTTCTTTTGTAATATATGCTTGTACATATTTAACCTTTCAGTTTATTTCCTTAACCTCAACCCTCACCTCTCCCGTACCAGCCAAATAGGACGGGCCGACTCGACCTGCACTACGAACTCGGGATTGGCACACTGTATAAGCCCAAGGGGCCCCACGACGACCTTGATCGCTCAAGCCAGGAACCGCCCCTCCCTCGAGGTAATCCCGCAGGGAGATTCCTGGTTCTACATTTTGTGCCGCAAGGCACTGGTGACAGCACGCTGCAACGATTTTGTTCTTTGGATAGGAGAATACAGTAGGGCCTTCCAGTCGCTACCAACAGGAAAAAAGGCAACCCGAAGGATTACCGATCCCATTACACTGGTGGTGGATAGGGATTAGTTCCGACTCGATTACATTTACCAGGATAATACCGGTCGGTGGTCATCATAAGAACAAATACAAACATGGGAAAGAATTAAGAAATATAACTCGAGAATCAAGAAGTATTACAATACATTGTCTAATTTAATATTTTGTTTTTAATTTAATTTAATCAGACTTCTAAGCATTTTTCACCTACTGGTCCTTAGTTTATTCACCCTGTATCATGCATCAATCTTTTAAAAAATAGGAAATTAAAAATCGACCTAAGGAATGTCTTCATCTTACTGTTTATTTACCTCATAATGAATTTATGGACGCGTTTTATAACGTATTTCTGTCTATCTATGAATACCCATATGCATGACCTTCTTCAGACTTTCAGGACTCGCTGTAGATATATTCTAACCCTTTCGGCCCTGCCGGTGGCAATTGCCACCGGTATATTTACAGTGTTCTGTCACACTCAGAACATCAACTTTTACCCCCGGCCAATAGATGTCACCTCTTTATAGTATGTCTAGGGCAGATCATGACTAGTATTTATTTATCATTGTCCTATTCACGTATCTGAGAGACGCTGATTGGATGTGTTGCAAGTATGGATCCAAATTACCTGAACAATGCTTTCAGTAAGTACATATAATCATTATATAAAAGCAAATCTATGTGTTATTTTGGGTGGTATCTAAATTGTAATAGCGCATAATTAGTCAGATGAAAGAAATTCGTGGATACCTTCACAAATAGTCATCGCCATACCGCGTCGAAATTTGTGTACGCAATTGCCACCACTAGGGTTTCATGCAAAATTGTATACAAAAAATATTCATAATTTCCTTTCTATTCTTATATATCTATATAATTTTTATAGATGATGATGGCATACCCCCAATGAACTTTTATGGGAAATTGAGAACAGTTGCTCAGAAAGTAACTTTGAAGGACGCGCAGGCTGCTATATCAGCACTACCTGACTCTGATGTAGAAGAAGAAAATGAAATTGATGGAATTCAGGAAGATACAGATGATGAACCAGAAAATGAACTAATAGAAGATGAACCCGATAATGAAGAATCTGATGACGATGAAAACATTCCATTGGCATTGTTGGCAGAAACATTGCGACGACAAAAACCGAAGAAGAAAAATGAAAAAAAGAACATTGTTTGGGAGAGAAGTCGGTTTTCACCACCTAACATTGATTTCAGTCCATCTGAGAATGGTGAAGAAGATTCTCATCAGGGTAAGACTCCGTTGATGTATTTTCACGAGTATTTTCCGAACGAAATATTCACTGAAATAGCAGAGAAAACGAACATGTATTCCATTCACAAAAGCGGAAAAAATATCAACACAGATGAACATGAAATCGGTAAACTTGTCGCTCTGCATATACTTATGGGTATAATTCGCTTTCCCAGACTGAGGATGTATTGGTCCCCTGCCACAAAAATAAAATTCCTAGATGATATTCGATTATCACGTAATAGATTTGAATTGCTGAGAAACAATTTACATATTGTTGATATCAACGAAGAACGTAATGATGATGATAAACTCTGGAAAGTCCGTCCATTAGTCAGGTCGTTTGAGAAGCGGTGTGAGGATTTAGTACTGGAAGAAAATCTTTGTATTGACGAATCCATAATTCCATTCAAGGGCCAACTTGTCGTGAAGCAATATCTAAAAGGGAAGCCAAACCCATGGGGAGTAAAGGTGTTCATGCTTTGTGGTGCCTCTGGTATCATATATCGTTCTATTATATACCAAGGCACTACCACTCTACCAGCCAATTTGCGAGAAAATTATTCAGCTACTAATGGACTAGTAATCCATTTATCAAATAGAATTCCTGAACATAAAGGACACAAACTATTCTGTGACAACTACTTCACTTCGTTGTTTTTATTACAAGAGTTACTAGAAAAGGGTATTTTCATGGCAGGAACCATTCGCGCTAATAGGCTCGAAAAGTGTCCGTTGAAACCCGAAAATCAAATGAAGAAAATTGGCCGTGGAAGCTGTGATTCATTCGTTGCAGAGGATAAGACAATTGTGGTAGTTCGTTGGTATGACAATAAAGCTGTCAATATGGCATCAAATTTTGTTGGCATCGAACCAGAAGATGAGGTCAGGAGATGGGATAGGAAAGAAGGGGCCTATGTGATGGTGAAACGTCCAGCAATTATACGCCTGTATAATACATCAATGGGAGGAGTGGATAAGAGTGATTTTCTAATTGCACTTTATCGCACCTTCATTCGATCAAAGAAATGGACTTTGAGAGTTATTTTCCACTATTTCAATTTAGCTGTTTGCAATGCTTGGTTAGAATATTGTTCTAATATGGAACATGATGGGGTGATAAAAAAAGCCAGAATGGATTTATTGCAGTTTGCTATGTCAATAGCAGAAGGTTTGGCATTTTCGGGTTGTCTAACCAGTACACCAAAACGAGGTAGACCATTATCCAGTAGTTCGAGGAATTCACCCGTACTGTCTGGTAGCTCAAGAAGTTCACCAGTACCAACCAAACGCCAAAAACCTCAAACAGTTCCTGTCAACGATGTAAGGTATGATAACCTGGGCCACTGGCCAGTACACAAAGTTGGTCATGAGCAGCGCTGTAAGCTCGACACTTGTGGAGGGCGTTCACGAATCCAATGTGAAAAATGTCAAGTACCTCTTTGTTTATCAAAATTCAAAAACTGTTTCAAGAATTTTCATGAAAAATGAGTTAATTATTAAGTATAGTTAGTATGTAATTGAATTAAATGTAATGAAATGAATAAAATTTAAGTTTCCATTTTCAGTGATTTGTTTACCTTCAAACCTGATGGTGGCATTTGCCACGGCTTCCTAGTTTTTATATCTATGGTGGGAAATAGTTAATATTCGGTGGAGAAGTTCTTGTAAAGAATACAATTAATAATTCACCATAAAAAATTTTTTTTTCGACGTTTTAAAAATTCAGGGCTGAAAGGGTTAAAGAACGTTTGCCTCATATGAACTCCCTGTCGTAGTCCTTTTGTTACATGGCATTTATAACTTTAACTCCCATTTTTTTTTCATTTTGTTAATCTACAGATCCTTAAAGCATGTTGACACATTTAATGTAACGCCACTGATTGTAATACCACACTACAATGGTTATTTGTAAATGGTCAGCGATTGTGGAGATGATAAGTTGTAATCTGTATACGCCGTATCCAACATTAAAAAATCAATGTCGATATATATACTAACTGCGAACCATTGTATGTTAAATCCCGTGGACAATTAGAGTACCATTGGAAAATATCTCGCGTAAGCCTCTCACTTGTAACGCCAATATGTTATAATACTTTTCAAGATGCGATATCCTGTTTTATCCTTAACACCTTATTGTCATGCTCTGGCGATTCTCTTCGAGAGATCTACATGTTTTTTTTATTTAAACCATTGAAATGGGGAATTTTGAGATATAAATAGAATTATTATATACTTTTTAGTCTAGAAAGATAATGTTTGTAAAAAATAACATAAATTTTGTATCAATTGTAGTCCATTCGTTTAGCGGGCGAAGCAAATTACCTGACTGAAAGCTTAAATATTGTATTGCGACGAGCCACACATCCTTTCATTTGTGCGCAAATAAGCTCGATCGGATTCAATTCGCAGTGATATGATGGCAATATAAAAACAGTATTTCCACGTTGCTTGGCCATTTCATCAATAGCGTATTTTTTAAATGCTGATGTTTATTGCCTAGCCAACACTAGAATTTCTTTCTTCAACATTTCACTGTTAGTAGTAATTCCCTTTTCAATTTATCAGTCTTTTATGCACTGTTTTTTTCTAATTAACTGTGGGAAACGGTTATTTTTACCTTGAATGGTGATAGGAATTAAATCTAGCATTTAATAAAAATACTCTTCAAAAACATCGGTATACATTTCTTCGTGGTAATCTTTGGCACAAAATCAAGCAAACCACCATGTACAAAACCTTCATCACCCCTAATTTGGGTTATTGTTAAACGATCACCTTTCCCAATTGCAGTCTTTAAACCTGTTATAAATCTTGCCTAGGATTTTTTGCCGATTTGTCTTGTCAGGCATTTCTAAGAGTATGTCCTTCATTCAGCCAGGTTTCATCTAAATAGAATATTCGTTTTCGTGCAACCGGACGCAAAATAAGCGTTTTGCAGCCGCAACAGAGGCCGCAAAATGATATTTTGCGGCCGTTACCCAGAGTGACGGCCGACAAACATTTTTACGGCCGTTCCCATAGTGACTGCCGGCAAACTGAACGCCACTACAGCATTTAACATTTCTGAAATATGACAATAACAATGTATTTCGAACCAAAAACTATTTCATACTTCCGTTTAGATTTTTCGGGTATCAAATCAGAAAGTGCTGAGTCTATGAGATCTCTCAGCTCAGGAGGAGTGCAAGTAACTGAAATATCACTATCGCTATCGGACATCTTCACGACTTCACGAGAAATGTCAAATTGATTTGTATTGCTAAATATTTCATCTCCATAGAAACATTGTGATATTGACGTGTAATTTTCTCTATTCGCGTTGAAACGCTGACTTTTCTAAAGAGACATAATGTTTATTGAAATTATGTAATTTTCACGGTTGCACGAAAAATATTGTGTATACTATGGCCGCGAAATGTTTTCGCGACCTCGAGATTATCTTGCCTCGGCGATAATCTCTCTCTCGGAACGCGAAAAAGCATTTTGCGGCCTTAGTATACAAATAACTATTACCATCTGTTCTCAATTTTCGTATTTCCCTCAAATATTTCCGTCCCCAACAAACTATATCTTCTTTTTCCACCAGTCCTGATCTCCAATCCCTCTTCTTCCAAATGAAATTTGAATGTAAAATTTTCCATAATTTTTTTCTCTTTATTATTGGTAAATTTTCGTCATCATTAATAGCCGGTTCCACCAACCTCAAATATTTTAATCGGTTATTAGTGACTATTGTCTTATTAAGGTACTTTCTGCGATCCACCAAGTTCAATTAAACCAACAAACGTCAGCTACTCACTAATTAAGAAATCGATCCTTAAATCAGTGTTTAAGGCCAATATTCGGTTACACAAACCTCAATTAAGCACTCATCTCTAATAAAAGACGCTCGTAAAATAATTGACCGCTTACAAATGGTTAGTTTGACAGTTCAATTTTGATTGCGATTTTTCAACAACGCGTTTCACAGTTTTATATTTTCTTTTTATGTATTTCTGTTACTGTTCATTTATATACAACGTGTGCCGGGACTTGATGCAAAAAATTCGGGAGTGAGTAGATGACGTGAAAATAATGCTGTGAAATTTCTCATACGATCCCTCGTTTCTGAGTTGTACGCCTTTAAAGTTGCGAAATCAGAACTTATATCTAAGTATATTTTCTAAATTATACATTGGAACATTATGAATATTTAATGTATGATTACGTATGTCCATAAAGTGTGTTTGATGGAATAAATAATTCTACACTAGTATCTGAAGGCCAGGGGCGGCTCATGCCAATGGTTAACAATCCGTAACTTTTACAGAGACAATCTGTACAATCTAAAGATATCAAAAATGAATTTTTCAATCGATTTTTCAACAAAAAGGTACTCTGTGTTTAGCTTGATAAAATAGATGGTTTAGGAGATATGTAGACTTTTAGATCGTTGTACATGCCAAGGAATCCATTCGCCATAAAGAGACATTCTGAAGAAAATTATCATTAATTGTAATTATTTATTGAAAATACTTACATGAGGTATTAAAACACAATCAAACTTTTCTTGGAGAACTAATGAATAAATAAATAAGCATTTGTACTACATACTATACTATCGATGATCATATTACTGGCGTAAGGAATAATAATTTTTTTATTGGTGCCTCATATTACCTATTTAAAGCACTCCTCAGCATGTTTGAATCGAACTTTCAAACACGCGCGTTTTTTAAAATTGCCATGGTAACAACAACAACTCGAGAAACGTAAGTCTAAATGACAACTTTTTGATTATTGATCTGACAGCAGTACCTTGAAACGTCAAATGTGTAATAGTATATCATACATCAAGCGACTAAAGTGACCCATTTAATCCCGCGGGTGGTGTTTCATTCCTGAGGACGGAGCGCAGCGGAGCCCGAGGGAAGCAATCCACCTAAGGGATTAATGTCACTTTAGTCGAGAGGTGTATACGCTATTTTTTGCAATTCTACATACATTTTTAAAAGGTATTTAATTAATTTAATAAGAATACAATGTATATATGAATATATAAATAAATTTTGCGGAAAAAAATGAAACAAGACATTGGTTCACAATGAAAATGTAGAATTTAAAAACTAATAAAAAAAATTATTAAACTAAAGGTGGGACTTTGTGTCATCTTGTTCATAGAAGAGAACATATGCTTCTCCACTAACTAAAGATTTCCACGATATTAATAGCACCCTTGAATCGTTATATTCGTATAGGGATGTCGGCAATATGCTGTGCAGTGATCATTGTAAGTGGTACCACAATGATTTGATATAGCGTAAAGGTTATACATACAAGGTGCCACATTATCAGCGGCGTAATGGCTCATATCAAGCCCTTTTATTGGAAAATATATTGCAACATTACGTTTTCCACTAAATCTTTCTGATAGCGAAAAGCGCTTCAGGTGAATAACCAATATTTTCGGAAATTTATGAATTGAGAATGATTTAGTGCATCGTCTTCGTTCCTTACATTTCAAACATGTTGGTTTCTCATCACCGTCGAGTGTTTCTTCTCTTGTAAACGAATCTAAACATTGTGAAAGTCGTAATTGACCTGTTCTTTGGGATATCGAAAGGGATAAATCCCAAAAGTGATCGTAGGTAACTGAACAGTGACCACAGTGTGTGCACTTGATTGTTGATTTTAATTGACCGACAAAGTTATCCACAATCTTGCGAGTTCTCCATTCTCGGATATCTCAACCAAGTTTCTTGTGCTTTCTCAATTTCACTAAGTTTGTCATCAATTTCTGTTAGTATTGGCTTTGGTTTTTCATATACCTTGTTGACATCTTCGTGAAGTCCTGTTAATAGGTAACGAAAAACTCCTGTGCATCATGTTGAGTGTATCCCATAAAAGTTGAAGTAAATCGCTGAATCTTACTTTTCAATGATACTGTATTAACCACTCTGTCTGAACCGTCTTCAGACCAAAGCTCTTGAATAACTTCAGCAAATGCTTTAATTAGTGCTCCTTTCATGCTAGATATGTTTATGTTAATATCTCTTATGTATGCGTCTTTCTTTAGATATTATAATAGCCGCCTTGTGTTTGATAGGCATTGGATAATACCATTCATGAAACATGTGTTACCAATATTTTTGAGGCCTTTGAGACCCAAAGATTTTTGGGGAATACCCTTTATGGATCTGATTGTGGAGATATTGTTAAGAGCTCTTTTGCAACTACTACCATTATACGAATAATCTTGGATTCTATTATTGTCATTCTCACTCGATCGGCGTGAAAAGGAATTTGAATTGATGTTGATTGCTATTGAATTGGATGTAGATACTGCGGTTTTGGAAAGTTTGGTTGATGTCGATAGATCATTGGTCTGGTTCACTTTATTAATATATTCCTTGTTATCTACATAATTTATTGACGTGTCCTTTTGTTCTTGTTGAATGTCATCCCCTTTCTGAAAATCTTTAATCGAAAATGAAATGTATGAAGAGAAGTTGTTAACTCTAGGATTATTTTTAGAAAGGGAATTGATGTTTATTGATTCCTCAGTTACTACGACCCTATCGACTTATGACCCATTATTTTTTTCTACGTCTTCATTCTCTTCCAATTTTGAATTTGACTGCAAAACATCGGGGTTATTTTGACACTTGTTGGAGACAATGTCATTTTTTTGGTCACCGAAAAATTATTACTAGATTTTTTAATTCTGGTTGATATTGATTTTGTACTTAGTGGTTTCACTCCATTGGTCACATCAGATATTTTGGATCTAACCTCGGTTGTCTTATTGGCGAGATTAGTACCATTTTTTACTGTTCTGGAGAGTTTGTCATTGAACTTTTTACTCAAATCGGCTACTAATGCATGCTTTCCATTATCATCTTCATCAGACAAATTGTCTATATTAGTATTGTTAGAGTATGCCACACTGTTAGTATAGAAAACTTCCATTTGGTCGTTTACCTTTTTATTTGATGTCTTCAACTCTATTGGGGGTAAATCAGT
The DNA here is from genome assembly GCA_963921935.1 of Galeruca laticollis. NCBI lineage: Eukaryota > Metazoa > Arthropoda > Insecta > Coleoptera > Chrysomelidae > Galeruca > Galeruca laticollis. The sequence continues at coordinate 159,279,600 of OY998175.1, read as the reverse complement.
CTCATATTTTGTTTTGGTCAAAGATAATTTATTGTGTATAGGAATCGCATCATTATCTAGCATAGTTATCTTCTTCAGTATTCAAAACAAAAATACTACCCACTTAGGATGGATTTTTACGAAACTTGGCTGGGCATCAAGGAGGACTTTTATGAAATGAAACTTGGCTGTGCATCGAGGACGGACTTCCATTTTTATGTAGTAATAATATAACATAATAATAATATTTTATGATTTCAAAGTGCGCGAATAAAAAAAATAGCGTAAAGTATTCGTGGATAACTGGTCTTTCAAACACTTGCTCTATTTCGAGCACTCCGGCTGCGCCGTCGTGCTCGAAAAATCGCGCGTATTTCAAAGACCTTTTTATCCAATTATACTTTAATATACTAATATTTTATCTTGTAGGATACTGTCAAAAAAGCTACTACGTGATATTCAATTCAAAATTGCAAGCGAATTAATTTGTTAATGTCAGTTTGCTGTCAATCTTTTCAAAACATATCATTAATAATTATCACATCGTATTTAAAGTTTCAATATGGTAGAATTTATCTTTAGTAAATATGCCGACATGCATTTGATGTATGGTTTGGCTTCTGGTAACTGTTTGTCTTTTCCAAATCAGTCAGCTACCAAAAATAAACCACATCACTAAAAGGACATTCTTATCAAACATTGGAAAAATATTTGACCCGCTGGGTCTGATTAGTCCAATTAACGTTTTAGCAAAAATTATGCTTAACGATTTGTCCCGGGCTTAGGATCAAAAGGTTTCACAAGAAATTTCCGATAAATGGACTGGCTTCCGAGCAGAAATTCTTTGCTTAGACGAACTTAAAATTCAAAGACACATATCATGTTCAAATCATGTGAATATACAACTACACGGCTTTGCAGACAGTTGTCAGAAGGTTTACGGTGCAGCACTATATTTGCGTGTGCAAATACTAGTAACGAAATTGTAATTAATCTCATTTCTTCAAAAAGTAAAGTATCTCCCATTAAAACGGTAACAATTCCTTGATTGGAGCTGTGTGCTTGTTTATTGCTTGCTAAACTCTTCAAGAAAGTTGGCAGTTTCTTAACTATTAATAGTGACGAATATAATTTGTGGTCAGATTCAACAGTAGCGTTAGGATGGCTACGTCCTCCTCCTCCTCATCTTTTGCAGACATTTGTCGGAAGTAGAGTGTCACAAATCCAGAATTTAACAAAAATCGATAGATGGCGCTATGTTCCTACAAATTTCAACCCAGCCGACATTCTTTCCAGGGGAATGTCTCCAAAGGAGCTTCTCAATTCTAGTCTTTGGTTTCATGGCCCTTTATGGTTCAAAAATCAGAGTAACGATTGGCCAGAAGACGTCTCAAAGGTTGTAGCCTTTGGCGATCTTCCACAAACCCGAAACGAATCAAAAACTTTTGTCCACACTAATAAAGAGTTTTTTCATTTCAAAAAGTTTTCTTCTTTAAATCGCATAAAACGCGTTTTTGCATACAGGTTACGTTTTGCTTACAATTTTAACAAATTTAAAAAAACCAAACCTAAGTTCACAGGTCACTTTTGAGGAATTTAGATTGTCGTTGAATATGCTTTGCCAACTAGCACAACACGAATCCTTTCCACAAGAATATACTGATCTTGATAAAAATAAATTAGTTTCCAAGCAAAGTAAAATCCTAAGTCCTAACCCATATATAAAGGAAAAGTTGATTAGAGTTGGAGGTCGACTAAGAAACTCTCCTTATAATTTTAATAAGAAACATCCCATCATTCTATCCCCCAAACATCACCTTACACTTCTTATCTTTAGAGAAACACATCTTTTTCATTATTAGAGTTTTAAATGAAACTCACGGTTTCTAGTTAACTCCACATTTAAAACACTAATATGAGTAGATTCCACCAAGTAAGGGGCGAGACAGTTAATTACATCTTTTTCAATTGCATTGTGGCCCTCAAATGCTCCTAGCATCGATTAGATATAAGTGTTGGCCACTTTCCTGCAAAAACTTAGCAAAACGCATATTCAGAGAGTCTGTTCCTTGCTTCAAATTCAACCCAAAAGCTCAAATACCTTTAATGGGAGATTTACCTGCATCCAGAGTCTCTTCAAGGTTGATTACGCTGGCCCATTTCTTTACAAATATCGCAAAGGAACGGGATATAAGACGCACAAATGTTATTTAGCATTATTTGTTTGTATGACAATTAAAAGTCTACATTTGGAATTAGTGACTGAACTTAGCACTTATGCCTTTTTGGAAACCTTCGAAAGGTTTATTTCTCGTAGGTGTAAACCAAATTGCGTGTACTCTGAAAACGGCACTGATTTTACGGGGGCAAATAACATACTCAATGAACTAGGAAATTTTTTATCGGCGAATCAAGTTGAAATTGAAGAAAAAATAGCCATAAATCATAACATCAAATGGACATTTATACCTGCTTACTCCCCTCACCAGGGTGTAATATGGGAGGCCGGTATGAAATCTAGCAAACATCAACTTCTTAAAGTCATAGTTAGCACCTTGCTTACATATGAGAATTTGTTCACAGTTATTACTCAAATTGAAGGAATCTTAAATTCAAGGCCATTAACACCTCTTTCGACAGACCCAAACGATTTAGAAGTAATAACTCCTTCTCACTTCTTAATCGGAAGATTCCTCAATTCCTTACCTTATCCAGACGTTCAAAATATCCCAACCAATAGACTAAATCATTATAAACAGCTTGAGAAGTTGAAACACCAGTTTTGGTTACGCTGGTCGAAGGAATACATCAGTTAACTTCAAGAACGTACAAAACGGAAAACCAGTAGATCTTGGATCCATGGTTCTTGTTCGCGAAGACAATTTACCACCATACAAGTGGAGGCTAGGACATGTAGTGAATGTACATCCTGGTGTCAATAAAATTATTCGGGTGGTAACTATAAAAACTAATTCGGGTTTAATCAAACGCGCAGTAACAAAATTGTGTTTACTACCGTTACCTAAATCGTTAGGACACGGTGGCTTAGCCATAAAGCGCAAATGTTAGTTGAAGGATTTCGATAGCCCATGTAAACTTAGGATACAATATTTTTTATAGTTCGGTAATTTGCTGTTTTTGAAGTCGGGAATATGACAGGCAGGTTATGTTTATTGTTAATAGTTAAATTAACTTCATAGTTATTATAGTAGTTATTTTGTACGAATAAAAATTAAGTTGAAGAACTTTATTTTTATTCCATATTTTATTTCTTATTGTTAAGTATTGAAAAATTTAAAAAACTATGTTGTTGAATTTAATAGTTATTTATGCAACAAGTGAGTAAAGTAATACTTTTTTCCACGAGTAGGACGGTTTGACCGCACGAGCCGAAGGCGAGTGCTGCAATTCCTTCGAGTGAAAAAAAGCTACTTTACTCACGAGTTTCATACAAAAAATGTTCTACGTCCGTAGACTTAAAAAATTCGACAAAACTTTTATCAATTTTTATTTTGTAATAGTAATATTAAAAGTAGAACTGTGAGCATTATTAATTTGTAGTGATGAAGAAGTTACATTACTATTGGTACTTGAATTGGCAACATTTAACGAGTTCAATGAAATAATATCGTCTATAGTTGTATTAGTACTTTTGGATTGTTGGTAGGATCGTGAACATTTACAATGTTGTTTCAAGTCGAACTAATTGTTCCCGTTAAAATTTTCAGTGCGGAATCCATTTTGTTTTTTATTGAGTCGTCTACGTAACCCTCCGCAACTGTGTTGGATTTCCACCCACCGTGCTTCTTTAGTTGAATTATATCACCACCGGAATCCACTAATAGAGACGCCGAAGAGCTTCGAAATTTACGCCCAGTGTAGTTTTTTGTATTAGGTAAACTCAAATATGTTGCGATAAGCGAGTGAATTTTTGAAAAGGTATTGATACCTGCAACATGGATTTTGCATTTTTCATTTCTATACTGCAAAAAGAAATGATCTGTTTGATATTTGTGGGTCGTTGGTTTTTATATTTTTTATAAATGTTTATCAAGTATAATATATTGTCAGATATTTCACCAATCACAGTAAATCGACGTTGAACATGAGTTTATGTATCAGGTACTGTGAGAATTAAAACATTTCCGGTATCATTAATATCATTACACTTCATTTTATATAATTCCTCCCTCCACAGAGCTCCTGCGATTCCGAATATTAAAGCAACCTGAAAAATGTTACAAATAATATCTAAGCTATATTAAAAAATTTTGCTGTCATACCTTATGCATGAGATAATGATCGTCTGGAGCTTGCAACAGAAACTTATTAATTTCTTCACGGGCAAACGTTTTAGATTTTTTGGGTCTATAGTCAACTGATTTATTTTTCAAATATGCACTGAGATTCGAGTATTTACTGATGTCTACGTCGTTATTTACCATTAGGATGCCTTTCAGTTTTGAATAAGTCGACCAAAGTGTTGAATATTTCCACATTTTGGAATTAGTTTCAAAGAGAGCTAGTAACACTCTTTCTGTGAAGCTGTTTATGCCCTTTTTAGTACGCCACTCCATAAAAGAATTATATTCCTTTAAATACTGTTCCCTGGATTTCTCAGGGAGAATATTCATAGTCGCTGCAGTTGCCGATTCAACAACATCTTCTGTTGTGCAGTTTAAACTCTCTTCACTATCACTCTCCATCACTAATAATAATACTACACTCCTTTTAATTAGACACAAAACGGATTTTCTTGAACGAATATCAAGAAATAAAAGTGTGACAGTTTATCGGAGAAACGAATTGACATGAGAAAGAAAGCGTTCACAGCCCACTACTTTGATAAAACAAGTTTATAATTGCGTTAAAAAATGACACGCTACGGCACTTTTTTTAACGCAAAAGCGTGCAAAAATGAACCGCTACGGTACTTTTTTCACGCTGTTTGACCGATCCAGAAATTACATTCTTTATGAATGCAAATGGATAAGAAAAACGTGAATATTATAACTGACGTAGAAAAATATTATTTCTTGGTCATATAAAAAATAGTGTATGCAACTCTCATGTAAAGGTTAATGCTTGTGTATTAATATCCATTACATGATCGTTGCATAATATACTATTTAATAATTTTATTAAAGGAATAACCCTTCAATAAAAATATATTTTAAATAATCGTATTCGAATTCGCTTACAGTATAAACTTACCAGTTTCACAATTCCATATAAAATTATACCCAAAAACTAATGTTTTCTTTTTCTGTTTTGTTTTTTATGTTGTTCGTGTTACAAAATATAAGAAAATATGTTTATCTTTTTCATACTTCACCCGCTTCACAAATTTTGTTAGTCATATTTTATTCATTAGTATGTAAGTATACAGTGATGGATTTAGGCCTAGGCCCGTGAGGCCCGGGCCTAGGGCGGCAGAATTTGAAGGGCGGCAAAAATTATGAAATGCCAAAATTTTAGAGTCACAAAAAAGTAAAGACAATCGATTATAAAAATTGGTTCAGAATAGTTTTTATAAAAAATTTTCGATAGAAAATATTACAATCCAATTTAGATCACTACACTAATGGTTATTATTTTTTATTCATCATTATAAATTATATTAAAATCATCAATTTATTCGCTTCATAATGTATACCAGTTACATCTTTCGTCGAGCAGTTTATATTATTTGATGTCGGGCATTGTATCAATTGGATACGCCCCTAAGCGCGTGGGTTACAATTTCCGGTTGCGCAGTGGAAAATTTGAACCATGAACATCAAAGACGCCGACATCGAGTGAGCCAACTGCTTCTGTTAAGCTTTAAACTGTGGTTCGGGTGAGTGCATTTCTCATGTTTACAGGAAACAAAAACGCTACGCCAGATAAAGATTGATAAGTTGTAAGACCGTTTTTAAAAAATATATTTTAATTACAATACAATGTTTATGCTTCAAGAGCTGGACAGAAACTGACAAAACTGTGTTAAAAATGATAAACAAGTAACAGAGATAATAATACAATGTTTTATAAAAGGTGTCGTATTTCTTCGGTGTTTGCGTATTGTTGGCTCGTAACTCCTCCATCCCTAGGACGAAAAAATAATGGAATTATTTTTGTGGGATGAATCTGTTGTAATTTCTTCTAAACTGATTTCCTTTTCTTCGTTGGGTTTCGATTGACTACGTTTCCTTTTCAATAAGAAGTAAGTTGCTATTGTTGCGAATAAAATTATTGATATTGAAGTTGTCGATATGGCTGGTACTTTATAGTTAGTTGTCTGCTCCTCAAGGGGTTTCAACTGTTTGGCAATTCTGTTAATTTCGTACAAGTCGTCGAGTTTTATTTCTGTGAGGTTTGAAGCTTGATAATTTTTCTGAATTCTGAATTTCTTCATTTCCAGTCTCGGCAAGATTAGTGATTTTCCTTTTTGAATTTCTTGCTTGAATGAATATTTAAGTTTATTAATTGACAGCTCACAATCTTCTGGAATATTTATTAAGGAGGGTGTTTGTACTTGAAATATTCGATGAGTTCGACACTTTGAAACAACATCTTGGGATTGTGCAGGGATGATCATCAGTTCGTTATTTGTAACTTGATTGATTATTGAGTATTGATTATCTATTTGAGTCGCATAACATCCAGTCGGCGACTGGCCGTTTAGGAGTTGCAGCGTACAGTTGTCGGCAGGAATAAACTCTTGAATACAGTAGTAGATGTCTTCAACTTTCGGACATTCTTCTTTGTCTGGTTGGGCTTCTTCGTTATTAAGTGCCAAGTAAGGGTAAGTGAGAGTGAACACTATATTCTTTTGAATTACGGGAAATATGTGATAGAATTCTAAGGACTTTGGTTTTAGGATAGGGACATGAATTGCAAATATTAATTTCGAACCAAAAAAGGTCATTTGAGTACCAAGAAACGTATAGTATGTTAAGATGTTATTGAATTTAGGGATTTGATCCATTTCGTATATTTGATTTAAATGTTTAATTAAATCTAAAATTTCGGAACTTGATATTATGGAACTATGAAGAGTATTTAACTTAGAAAATAAGATAGCATTCTCGATATTATCTATAAATGATATTAGATTTTGGCAATCGAGATTAATTACTTATTGTTCCTTGAAATGTAATATATCTACCTAAAGAGTCGATTTGATTTAAAATAGATGCTTGAAATTTTTCTAAATTGTTATGAAGTTTTTGTTGATTTTGCCAAAGTGTTGTTAGTGATTGATTATAGTGATTAATTAATTTTTTGAACAAAGAAGTTTGTAAATTCAATTCATCTGTTACATGTTTTTGGTTTTCCTGTAAAAGTTTAATTGCATTGTCATAACGTTCACCGTCATCTGAGTCTAAATTACCAAATAACCATTTATTAGCTTGACCTAATCCATTGATTAGACCTCTCTTTGAACGCATATGGGGATTCAAGTTTTCAAATTTTCTGTCTAAAGAATTAATTAGAAACTCAGTTCTCTCTACAAGATTTTCACTTAAGCCATGGTATGAAATGGGATTTGAACTATTTAGTTTCACTACAGTTTTTTGTATAATAGAGAAATGACTTTTTAACGTGTCTATCTGTCTAACTACTTCTTTAATATCTAAATAATGGATAAATGTATGATTTGTGTATATAATCCTAGCTTTACCTATTTCTACTGGAAGTATCATACTTTCTAAGGGAGTTATGCTAATTTCTTCCCTAATACTAACTATTCTATTCATTTGAAGGATCAGGCAGATAAGGAGTATCAGTGTTTTCATCCTGTTGATCCTGCAAAACGTTATCTAAATTAATTCTAGGTTTCCTAATAATACTCTTATGATAGGTACCTTTATTAGTTTCTAGTAAGACACCGCTATCATTTACTACTTCTACCTTTTTGAATTTCGGTAGTTTTTTATCGCGAGACTTAGTTTGTACGTATGCCGTCTCTTGTGCAGAAAAATCAGGGGGATCGTTACGACTTTGATTAGCTTTATTGATGAAGTTTTCTTTTACCTTTTCATTGCGTTCTTTTATCGACTTATATAGCTGTTTACTAGCTTCTTTGTGATTCTGTACATAATAAGATAGGACTAAATGATCGTTCAGATCAAAGGGGTCTGGATTGTCTATATGATCTTTAATTATTTCGAATGGAGTATATTTCGTGGCTGAATGTATCGAGTTGTTATAACTTAGTATAGAGTGTTTTATTATTTGAATTGGAGTTAAGTCTTTGTTTTCATCTCGTAAGCATCTAAAGTGTTCTATTAAGGAAGAGTGGAATCGTTCTACCGGCGAATTTGAATTACTATTTTTAGCCGTTGTGTAATGTAGTTCGATTCGGTGCAATTTGCAAAAGTCTTCTAAGTCTTTGTTTTTGAATTCTGTACCACAATCGGTGGTAATTTTTAAGGGTAATCCATGATGAGTTATAAAACTTAATAAACTGTCTACGACTGAAATACCACTAACAGTATCGAGAGGATAGGCTTGTCCATATCTAGAAAATGAGTCTATAATAGTTAAAAAGGGGGTATTAGATATTCTAAATACATCTATGTGTATGTGATCGAAGGGCTTAGAGGATGTTGGTGTTAAGTTGAACTTGACAATAGGGGGTTTTCGGTCATATTTGTTTTTCAAACACGTTTCACAATTATTTATGTATTTTTCTATATCATCGTTCATTTTCGGCCAATAGTAAAATTTATTTAATGATGCTTTTACTTCGTTAATTCCGCGATGTCCTTTTTTATGAATATGGTAGTATGTTATTTTCTCCTGCTGTTCTTCTATAGTTAAAATATCGCTTAAAAATTTTGTACAATGTAAAAGTTTATATGCAGAGTTTCTAAAATATTTTTGAAGAGTTACTACAAAAATCTCGGGTAAATGTTGCGTTTTAAAATACAAAGCATACGTGTATTTGGGGTTTAGAAAGTTTTTGGCAAACTTAAAAATACTCTCTTCCAAATTTCTACTTGGTAAGGTAACGTTTAATCTTGAATTTTCGAATATTTTTTCACTTTTACAAAGTGTTTCAACTATATCGCCACTCGTTAAAAGTATTTGATTTTTATATTGATTTAATGCTCGATCTACAATGGGTATCGACAGGATTGGGTTATCTACAGATGTATGTACGGTTTCTAAATCGGTTTCTGAATTATCTGATAATGGGGGTAAAATTTGAACACTTTCAGTAATATTTATTTTATTATTTTCGTTTAATGTGTCATCAATGTCATTTACGGACAAATTTGGCAATTCACTCAGCTTTTCAATTTCTTGTTGAATTATAGAATCAATATCATCTATATTAACATCTAATGATTCGGTTTCTAAGGCATTCAAATCAAGTTTAGGAGGTGCTCGTGATAAAGCGTCTGCTACTTGGTTTAATTTTCCTTTTTGATATTTTATAGTGTATTCAAATTCTTCTAACTTAAGCCGCCAGCGCATCAGACGTGAATTTGGTTCTTTGAGAGAAAACAGCCATTCTAAAGGTTTATGGTCTGTTAAAATTTTAAAGGTTCGACCAAATAAGTATGGGCGAAAATATTTACAGCCCCAAACAATTGCCAATAACTCTTTCTCAATGGTTTAGTAGTTGATTTCGGCGGAGTTTAAAGTTCGTGAAGCGTAACTTATGGGGTGATTGTTTTGACTTAGTACGGCTCCGATAGCGTACTTTGATGCGTCCGTCATAATTTCGAAAGGTTTTTCAAAATCAGGATAAGCTAATACTGGTTCTGATATCAATAAATTTTTACAGTGATTAAAGCAATCTATAAATTCTTTCGTATGCTCTATTTTGTTGTCCTTTTTTAAACAAATCGTCAAAGGTTTAGTTAATTTTGCAAAATTTCGAATAAATTTCCGGTAATATCCCAGAAGGCCAAGAAAAGATTTTATTTCCTTCTGCGTTTTCGGAATCGGGAAATTTTTTATTGCGTGAATCTTTTTTGGGTTGGGCTTGATGCCTTGGGGTGTTACTACATGACCTAGGAATTCTACTTCTTTCCGTAGAAATTCGCATTTGTCCATTTGTATTTTTAGACCGGCTTCTTTCAGTTTGTTAAATACTAATTTCAAATTTTGGATATGCTCTTGCAATCCAGTGCTGAATATAATTATATCGTCCATGTAGACGAGGCATATCTTATTTTGGAGATATTTTAGGACTTCGTCCATAACTCTCTGGAATGTACTTGGTGAGTTACGAAGACCCATTGGCATTCTAAGGAATTCGTATTTTCCATTATCAACATTGAATGCTGTTTTTTCAATTGAACACTTGCTCATTTCTATTTGATAAAAACCACTAGCAAGATCAAGTGTACTGAAGTATTGAGCTCTGCCCAATTTATCAAGAATTTCGTTAATATGCGGTATAGGGTACCGATCACTAATCGTTTTGTCATTAAGTTTTCTGTAATCTACTACGAGACGCCACTTCTGCTGTCCCGAAGCATCCATTTTCTTTGCCACAAGCCAGATTGGCGAGGACCATGGACTAGAAGATGGTTTAATGATACCTTTTTCTAACATATCGTCTATTTGTCGACTTACCTCTTCTTTGAGAGCGTAAGGATACCTATATGATTTTACATGAACAGGTGCTTCATCTGTTGTCTTTATAACATGTTTTACTTTTGAAGTAAATGTAAGGGGGTCACCTGGTTTAAGAAATATTTCTGAAAATTGTCGACACAACTTAATAATATTATCTTCCTCTTCCGAGTTCATATGTTGTGTTCTAATAAAATTTTGAATATCATTTTTCTTTAGATTAAGTTTAGTTTTATCATTAAAGCATTCGAATTTATACATTTCATAAGAATCTGATTTATACGGAATAGAGTTTATCGGTTTTAATAATGTAATTGAGACGTTTTTGTTACTCTCGTTAACGAATTCAACTAAAGCGAATCCATTTTTAGCTATAGTTAAAGATTCTGGTATATAAATATCTCCTAAGATAGTTTTATCTATTAGAATTTCACCATTAAGACTGGTTACAGGTATTTCTTCCAAAATTCTTTCGTACGGTCCGACTGAAATTTGAAATTTAATGTCGGTTGGTTTCCTAAATTTAATCGGAATAATAGCGTGATCACTAATAAGTCGTTTATTCTTTAAGTCAATATTAAAATTCATTTCTATTAAATCATTTATACCGATAACACCATCAAAGAATTCGTGGAAGTCATACAGTATAAATTGTAACATATGATTATTATTAAATTCGCTGAATGCAGGGATCTCAGCTTGAAATCTAATATTCTTAGTACCTAGAGAAGTTGAAAGTGATATATTCGAGTGATATATACCATGGGGATAAAATTTTTCTGCGACGATAGGTTTTAAAATAGATTTTGTGCTACCAGTATCGATTAGCATTTTTAATGGGGGTTTTTGAATTTCAATGTAAGGTAATGGGTTGTTGGAAGTTATATTGAGTTCTGTCAAGATAGACGGTTCCGGGAGGCATTGCTCTGAAAATTTGGATCTGAACATTCAATAGTGTCATTTATTTGACAATTACCATCTTGATCAGGGAAGTTTTCATGTTGATTGTGATTGTACTCTTGACAATCTACGTCGTCTTCATTATAATCATTAACAAATAATTCTTCTGATATAAAATTGCGTCTTTGACTATTATTATTAGAAAAATAATTATTATTTCTATTGCTTTGATTCTGTATTCTGTTGGTATACATTGAAGGGATTCTAGAAGCGGTGGACATTGGTTGCGGTTTCGGCATTTGGTTTTGAGGGATCGAGTTAGGTTTGAAAACATTTCGTCTTCCAAAAACTTGGGCATTCGTTGGAAAATTATGTTTTTGTATAGGAGGGCGTGGTTGAATGTTTATTGGCTGTGAAGACCATTCGGTTCTTCGAAAGTTTTGTTGGGGGTTATTTACATTTGGAAAGTTTTGCTGATTAAATTGTGAATTTGGTTGATGATTGTTTGATTTTACGAAATTTTGAGGTCTATAATTATTTTTGGGGGAATTGAATTTTGTTTCGTTAGAAGGTGAATATAACTTCTCAAAATTTTCATACTCACTAACGTAAGCTAACGCGTGTTCTAAAGAATTTGGTTGTTTTAAGTGTAAATTATTTCTTAGTACTCCTGTGCAACCGGCAATGAATGTATTCAACGCCGTTTTGTCACAGTGATGCATTTGACATATTTTTTCATTTTGATTGAAATTCATATCGTTACTAATTCTCTGCACTATGCTACTTCGTAAAAGTTGAAGCCTATTTCCAAATTCTAATAAATTCTCGTTTCTATACGGTCTGGTTCTCGTGAGTTCTTGAATTAAACAGTCCAGATTACGCTTATCTGAGAAACATTGCTTTAAAGCATCTTTTAACATATTCCAATTAGTTAGTTCTATCCGATTTTCTACCATTAATTGCGCTTTGCCAATAAGTTTTCCCTGTATGCATTCAAATATATGATCGTTTGATACTCTGTCGCCATAATTAATATACGTTGCTATTAAACTTTCACATCGCGAAATAAAAATATTTAAAGTATCAACATCTCCATCATAGGGTCTAATATTTTCTAGCTTTGACTTAAATAAATTCCAGTTGACGGTACGAGGCTCTTGAGCAGCGGTTGCCATATTTTGTATATTTATGTCAGTTGAAATTTTATTTAAATTAGATTTGTTTTTACTCTTACTAATACTCAAGTTAGTAAAGAATTCTACTAATTCAGAATCGCTCATAAATTAATAAATTCGAGTACTTTATTGTTCTGTGGTAACAAAATTCAATAATCTTAACAACTATCCTCCGAAAAACCACGAAAGAGCTAGGAGGGCAAAAAGGAACTTGGCACTTACCTCGATGGTTGTAGATACCAGTTTCTTCTCCGAGTTTCTGCTGAGGTCCAGTCGATTCGGTCTCGTTTCCACTAAAGGGTAACTTAAAGTCCTCGAAAGGGTAACGGAAAAGTCCTCAAAAGGGTAGTTCCGACAGATTCGCGATAAAGACGTTAAAACGTCAAAGTCCTGAATTTTCACTGTTTTTTCAACTAAAGCGATTTTTCACAGTACTTTCACGACTTCGCGAATCCTACTGATTGCGCCAGATAAAGATTGATAAGTTGTAAGACCGTTTTTAAAAAATATATTTTAATTACAATACAATGTTTATGCTTCAAGAGCTGGACAGAAACTGACAAAACTGTGTTAAAAATGATAAACAAGTAACAGAGATAATAATACAATGTTTTATAAAAGGTGTCGTATTTCTTCGGTGTTTGCGTATTGTTGGCTCGTAACTCGCCTACGCTTGACAGGTACTGACGCGTTTGACTTTGTTTTGTTTAATATATAGAATAAAACATTGCGCTTCGCGCTATAGAAAAGTCACAGCAATCATTTTAGTCTTATGAATGCTCTTCATGTGTGAAAGTCTCGAATTATTTTATTCTGTTTCTTGATAATAAAAAAATAATTGATTGATAACTTGAATTTAGGCACTGTTTTTCTTTATAATTTTTGAAGTTTTTATTTTATTTTTGAATTAAATATGAGTGGTTATCGGAAAAAATTCAGCGGTGCAGAATATCGTAAAAGAAAAGCAGAGGAATCAACGAAAATAGATAATTTATTAAAAAAAAATTCCGAAAATATCTAGTTTTATGACAAGCTCAATTAAGTCTTCTAATAATGACCAACAACCATCATGTTCATCGGTCGTAAGTATCTTGTTATAATTGCTAATAACTTTTTTTTATATATAACGTTAATCGGGATAAACATTAAATAAATGCCAGTTGTTTAAATTGATTTTTTTTTCTAGCCGGAATTAGAAGAGATTTCAGAACAACAAGCTGAAGAAGAAGAAGTACAGCCACATCATACTCTATCACAAGATACGAACCAGACACCCAGACACCGTAAAATTTTTCTTCATCACAAGATACTGAAAAAATCCAGTCAACAACCGATATTTTAAAATTCAATACTGATTCTTTTTTGTGGAATTTGAATGAAGAAACACGGGATTTCATAACCATAAACGGTATACCACGAAATGATAATACAGACTTTAAAAATTCTAGAAATGTTTATAGTGATAAAACGAGATATTGTTCCAAAAGTTTATTTCAACGTACTTTAAAAAACGGAGAGATTCAGTGCCGTGAGTGGTTAATTTTTTCAGAAATTAAAGGGTCTGTATTTTGTGTTCCATGCTTATTATTTAGTAGAAGTGGTGAAATGAATACTTTTACTGGTGAAGGATTTCGTGACTGGAAAAACTCAAAAGCACGTATCGAAGCTCATGAAAATTCTGATTTTCACAAAACTAACGTTAGTCATTTTAAATCTCGAGCAGTAGTTCACGGGCGTGTTGATCAACGTCTCATAAAACAGCTCGACGAGGAAATAGAATATTGTAAAAAAATTTTATACCGAGTAATTGCAATTATTAAATCATTAGCAATAAGAGGATTGCCATTTCGAGGAAATTCTGAACGAATAGGAGATCCTCATAATGGGAATTTTTTAGGAACAGTAGAGCTTCTCGCTGAATTTGATCCATTTTTATCTGAACATTTAAAATTGTATGCGCATCCTGGTAGTGGAAATACGTCGTATTTGTCTAAAACGATCTATGAAGAAATTATAATGTTGATTCAGAATAAAGTACTACAACATATTTCTAATGAAGTGCAATCTGCTAAGTATTTTGGTATAATTGTAGATTCTACGCCTGATATTGCACATGTCGATCAGCTTACTATAATTATCAGATATGTACGTCATGACGGTGAAATTGTGGAAATGTTTCTAGAATTTCCACCAAATATCGGTCATAAAGCTAAAGACATAGAGGATGCCTTGCTAAAATCTCTAGAAAATAATGGTTTGGACATAATGAACTGTCGTGGTCAATCTTATGATAATGCAAGCAATATGTCAGGTATATACTCAGGCCTTCAGACACGAATCAAAACAATTAATTGAGTGAATGAAAACGACGAATACTCAGTGTGTATTAGTTTATTACGTTTATTCGTCGTTTTCATTCACTCAATTTACATCTAGTGTGTACACCATATCCACAGGCATTTCCAAAACAATTAATCCTTTAGGAGATTATGTTCCTTGTGCCGCCCATTCTTTAAACTTGGTAGGATCATGTGCAGTTGAATCGGTAACAAAAGCAGTCGACTTCTTTTCTACTTTGCAAGAACTATACAATTTCTTTACTATATCTACACATCGTTGGGAAATTTTGGTGCAGCGTACAAGTTTAGAATTAAGAGTCTTTCTCAAACTCGTTGGTCTGCTCGACATGATGCATGCTGCGCATTAGAAAAAGAGTGGCCTGCAATAATTGATGCACTGCAATTTATTGCCGAAAGCAGAGATGAGAAACCGACTACGCGATCTGAAGCTACGGGATTGCAGCGAAAAGTGCAGCATTTAAAAACAGCAATCCTAGTTATTGTTTGGAATGTAATTTTAGATCGTTTTAATGCTGCTAGTAAGAAGCTTCAAGAATCTCAAGCTGATTTATCATCCGTCGTTCAGATCTATAGTTCTCTGACTCTATTTCTTCAAGACATGAGAGACAAACAATTTTCTGAATATGAAGAAAAAGCCAAAGCACTATCTGTAGTTCACGATTATTATTGGTATGATACTCGACGCAAAAAAACCAGAAGAATCCAGCCAGATGAGTCGCGGGTAAATGAAAGAACACCTTCTTCTGGACAAGAAAATTTTCGTACAAATGTGTATTATCCTATTCTAGATACTCTGAGTGTACAATTGGCCAAGCGTAGAAGTGCATATGAAAAACTTTATGAAAATTTCAATTTTTTTGATAATTTATCTGAAATAGACACGAATTAATTAAAAAATCTTGCCAATAAACTAATCAGTAAGTATCCTGATGATTTGGAAGAGACGTTAGGCAATGAATGTATTCATTTACATTGTCAACTCAAAGATTCCTTGGCAAATATGGAAGATGTACGCTCTGCACAAAAAATATGCAATATATTGCATTCACGGAATATTCAAGATGTTTATCCGAATGTGGACATTGCTCTCCGTATTTTTTTGAGTATTCCGGCTACAAATTGTTCAGGAGAAAGATCTTTTTCTACTCTTAAAAGGGTAAAAACTTTGTTAGAATGTCAGCAAGTTGATCATTAGTATCTATCTTAACAACTTCAATTAATTTTTGATTTTGATAATCATTTACAAAATGGTAACTCACATCTTTGTCTTCAGAGTTTTTCGAAAATTTCCCGTGTTTAGAAAGGGCAATGGCACCTATGTTGTCTTCAAATATTTTAATAGGTTTTTCAATATTAACATGAAAATCAAACAGAATACCTTTAATTGGTAAAACTTCTTGCACACAGTCTGCCAAAGCGTAAAACTCCGCATGAGTGGAGGCACGTGATACAACTTTTTGTTTTTGACACTTCCACATTACTGGATTTCCAAGTACACGTATAATGATTCCAGTAGTAGATTTTCGATCTAGAGTATCTGCAGCCCAATCTGCATCAACGAATGCATCAATTTTGTCCTATTCTGAAATAACATTAAAAAATAGTTTATGGAAGCGTGTAGAATACAGATATTTCAAAACTCGTTCTGTATATTTAAAATGAGTGCCGTTATAATAACTTTGAAAACGACTGAGATAATTTATCGCAAAAGATATATCAGGTCTAGTGCCACTACTAATATACAAAAGTGCTCCAATCAGGCTTCTAAATTTATAATGCGTTTCTGGGTTTTCAGCAGGTTCAAGCTTTAAATTCATTTCCATAGGCATGGAATAATTCCTCGATTCAATAACGTTGTATTGTTGTGCCAAGTTTTCAATATACTTTTGTTGACTTAATGTCATTTTTCTTTTTGTTTGGTTGTAATCAATTTCAATTCCTAAGTATTCTTTAACTGTTCCCAAATCTGTCATGTTGAACTTATTATTTAGGGCATGTTTTGTTTCACGTATTAATTTGTGATTGGAACTGCAAATTAACAAGTCATCTCCATAGAGGATTATAAATACCTGACCTGTATCGTCAATTTTAGTATATAGGCAGTAATCAAATTTCGAGCGTTTAAAATTTTGACTTATCATAAATGTATGAAAGCACTCATACCAGTCACGGTGACTTTCTCGTAGGCCATATAAAGATTTATTTTGGCGACATACCTTATTTTGTTGTACTTTATAACCATCTGGAGGATAGATATACACATCTGTTTTGATATTGCCTTTTAAAAAGGCTGTTTGTACATCCATTTGCTCAATGCACGCCACTGATAATAAAATCTTTAAGGTACACATCCGTGCAACAGGCGAGTATACTTCTTCCTTTTCATGTATTTGTTGAAAGCCGCGCTCTACCATACGAGCTTTATACTGTCTAATATTTTTTACCTTATATATCCATTTAGTTTCAATAATTTGTTTATTCTCTGGTATGTCAACAATATCCCATGTATCGTTTTTTCATAAACTTCTCAATTCTTCCTTCATGGTCTCCTTCCATTTCTTTGAATCCTTACTATTTATTGCTTCTTCATAATTTTCTGGAGTCAGAACAGTACTATAATTTGCATCAATAATGTAGTCATCAAATCTTCTTGGTAAAATCTGCTTTCGCTTGGGACGTTTTGCTCTTGCACTTCTTGAATCTCTTCCTTATCTTTTTGACTGTTTTTATCCTTTTCTAATGTTTCTTCCTTTTCCTGTATTTCTTCATTCTCTTCATCAAACAATTTAATACTTTCTGTATCATTTTCAATAAACTGTACATTTCTACTAATAATAACTTTATTATTAATTAGTATTTTGAAGCCTACATCCGTGTACCCTACCAAAATACCCTTATTAGCTTTATAGTCTAGCTTAGACGGTCTAGATTCCTCCGGGATCCTAACAAAAGCTGTACTTCCATATAACTTTAAATTTATATATCTGGTTTTCGATTAAAAAATATTTCATATGGTGTTTTGGGTATTATTGTATTAGCTGGTTAAATATTGCCTATATATACTGCTGTATTTACACATTCTGGCCAAAGCTTTTTGTCAAGATGACCTTCTGCCAATAAACACCTAGCTCGATCCATAATTGTTCTATTAAATCTTTCAGCAACCCCATTCAACTCGTGTGTATAAGGTGGTCCCGGTCTTATGTAAATACCCTCATCTTGTGCAAAATTATATATACCGTTGTTAATATGCTCCATGCTCCATGCTCCCCATCATTGTCACAGTGAATTTCTTTAATTCTTTTTCCCGAGATATTTTGCATCAATTTAACATATTTTTTTAGGTATTCCAGCACCTTTTTGTTTTATACAGTAAACAACTGCTATTTTACTAAAGTCATCAATGAAACTAACGAAATATCGTTCCCCATTATAACCTTCCTGTTTAATAGGGCCAAGTACATCAGTATGTACTATCTCCAAAATATCCCTTGCTTTATTTCTATTATTTTAAATCAATAATTTTGTTATGCATGCAAATTTCACATTTTTAAAATCCATTCTCAATTTTAGTAGAAAGACTAATCAACTAATTTTAAATTACATAATTTTTGTAGATTTTCAAAATTTGTATGACCTAACATTCGGTGCCATTTTTCTTTCTTTGTCATTTCCCTGCTACAAGAGAAAACATTAGTGTTTATTTATTCTGCATAACTTTTTAACTCATATAATTTATTTTTCTTATAGGCTATGGCAATAAGTTTATCCTTTTGGTCCCTAATTTCCGCATTTTCCTTACTATACAATATTGACAAATTTTGATCTGTAATACATGATACAATTAACAAATTATATCTCATATCTGGTACAAAGAACACATTTTTGATTTCTGATCTGATTAAATTATCACCTACCTTAAACATGACATTTATGTTACCTTTCATTTGTGCAATCAACTCAAAACCATCACCTACTTTTACCTTTATAGGATTCTGAAACTCTACAATATTATTAAAGTACTTATCAGTATTCACAATGTGGTCTGAACATTCGCTGTCAAGCAATCATTTTAAGCTTCCTTCTTTTTCATTTCGATGTTCTTTTTCTGAAATTAAAACTTATACCTGAAAAGAAAATTGTCATGTTGAACTGTAGAATTTCCTGCAGTATGTTCACCATTAGCTCTGGAACCCTGTTCATTATTGCTTCTATGGCTTGAATTTCTCGGTGGATAATAATTACTTCTCTGAACATAATATCCTCTTGGTCTATAAGTTCTACAAAATTTTTGTAAGTGCTCAATACGGTTACATTTAAAATATCTCTTTCCTGAGCCAGTTGATTTTGCAGATGTACCTGGTTGTGGATTATATTGTTTTGGTCCTCCTTTGTACGTTTCTGATCTATTTACACTGAATGCTTGTGTAGCTTTTATATTGCTACTGCTACTTTCCCTTTTTTGAAAATCCAACAATAACTTTGACTCAACATATGCTGTTGTTTTATCTATTTCTGGCAGTGCATCCACTATATCTACTATGTGTGACACATTTTCTGGGAGTGAGAGCAGTAAGTAGTTTAATTTATCATCCTCTTTAACATCTTCTACAGCATTTTTCAACTCGTTAATTAATTTTTCGAAATCGTTAAAAAATTTATTTGGGTTATCTGTTTCGCTCATTTTCATTTCCAGCAATTTTCTTTTGCACATCAACTTCGGGGCACTGTTTTGACAAGATAAGTTTGGTCTAGCTTTTTAATCATTACTCTTGCTGTTTCTTGAGAAATTATCAACTCCAACTGGGTATTTGTTATACTGTTAACTATGTAGTTTTTTTGCTTTGATCTCTTTTCTTTTCCATTCTTCTTCACTTATTGTGCTGGGTCTTGTTTCTGAATCCAGTACTTCTGTACACGATTTCATCTCTAAAAACAAGTTTAATCAGAATTTCCATTTATCATATCCATTTCCATCGAATATCTGAAGAAATAAGTCATCCTTTTTATCCTTATTCATATTTCTTTTCTTTTATAACCTGAAGTATTTCGATAATTTCTTCAAATCAATCTTCAGAACCACGGACCTCTGCTACCATGTTAATAATAATATATGTTGTTTTATTCTTGTTTCTTTATCAATAAAAACTTCTTTACAACTTTTAACAAAACTTTTATTTCTTAAACATGTGTTCTACATTTTATCTCGCTTATAACCTCATTCGTCTACACTTGTCTGTTCTTCTCTTTTTTTTATTGTTGACCCTAGGGATAGAACAAAATCACTGTTTCTAACAATCTGTTTTCTTGATAGTTTTTATTCTTACAAACAAACATACAGTCGACCAATTTTTTTAGATATTTTATTTCATTAGATTTAATTTAGTTTTAAGGGATTCAGTTTTACTAAACTAGTCCACTTTTTATTGCCTCTGGCGCGGTTTGTGTGTATCTCTTCTTTATTTTCTATGCATATTAGGTACATGTAAATTATACTTGTAAATAAATATCTGTAAATTTTTAGGTATATAATGAACAACTGAAAAAAATTAGGCAAAACTGTTGTGATGTTACATAGTCTGATTCAATTTTTCGAAAAAGACAAACAAAATTCAACTTCCTTTGACATATGTATCACTTTTTTCTCAAGTATCGAATACAATATTCCGTATACGTTTATAGACATGACTATAAGATTTAACAAAACTTAAAACTAATTGATACGCACATATAGTTGAATCCCGATTATATCTTGATCCACTTCTGTTGCAGTAATGAGCTCTCTCCGTCTGCGTGCTGTCATTTGACCCGATGTCTTACCGTTCCTTCTGAGTTCTTATCTCTTCCAGATATACACCCGTCCCACACTTTTTCTGATTTTAATTAGGGTACCTTTTGCCCACTACCAATTCTCATATAACATCGACTTTATCTCGACTACATCGATCAGATAATTTTCAAATTCATTTTTCTATGTTCGTTATTACAACGACTTGATAGTCTTAGAGGCAAATACACGATCTGGGTGGATTTTTATGAACATCTGGAATATTTTCTTTATTTATAACCCGGTCAAAATAGACAAAAACGGGGTAGTTAAACAATACTTTCTATACAGCTGAAAATACAGGAATCTCCAGAAGAAAAACTCTTAAAGATTTAGATCTGGTTAACTAGGAGGCCAAAGTACCTCATCCAATACAACAGTCGGGGAATTTTTGATTTTTGTCTACCATAATGCGCAGAACTCCCATCGTGTTGAAACCAACAACTCAATCTAGTTGCTGATGGATATCGACCGAACAATGTCAGTGGTAAATTGTTGTTTAAAAAATCTAAATACGACTCTGAAGAAAAAGAACATAATATTTAAGAATCAAGACATAAAAGAACGTTTAAGCTAAATGAAGAATGGAAGATCAGCGGATGTGCAAAATATTCCAGAGGAATTGTTAAAAAGTGGAGGTACACAATAGAAGGCTTATTGATTTAATGGACAATTGTTGTCGTCAAAATAAAATCCCGGAAGAATGAAAATGCTCCTATGTCTCTCAATATTTAAAAAACGTGATCGTAATGATCCTACCTGCTACAGGAGACTTAGTGTGAATGGTTCTATAAGCAGACAGTAAAACTCTTTAAGCTAAATTTAGAGATGACATTGGACATATAATAATCGAAGATCAGAGTGGGTTAATACCAAGGCGATCCTGTATTGATAATCTTTTTATTCTCAGTCAATCAAGAAGTGCCTTTGTAACCCCAATAGAAAACTCATACGACATGGTCCCTAGATGCAAATTATGGGAAGTTTTGAATTTAGTAGATGCTAACAAAGGAAAAAAGGGGCAGACTAAGAATATCACGGAATGGGTCAATAAAAGAGAAACAATGGCTGCGCATAAAGTTCAAGAAGAAGACGTTGCTTATGAAGACGGATGATAGGGAAGCAGCAATAGTCTATATACTTCAAGTATTACAAAAACGTAGCTTACATCCTGTAATATATCGCCCAAGTAGCAAAATCAGTTTTATTGGGGATCTGTAAAATGCTATACAACATATTTAATAGACGACCAGTGGCGTAACTATACCATCTGGGGCCCGTGGCAAATTCTTTTGATGGGGCCCTATCAGTAAAAATCGTCACGTTGTACTCAGCTTAATTTTAATAAACTTCGAGATATTCAGCGTACTCAATTACACGTTGTATATGTTCCACGTATGGCCATAGGCCTCCTCTCTTAAGCGAGAGGGAACGGTCTGTAGTCCCCACGCTAGCCCAATGTGTATTGGAGACTTCACATTCATCCATAGAACATAATATCTCAATGTATTCATTATCTATTCGCTAGCTTTTCGGTGAAGGAACAACATCGTGAGGAAACCTGCATACATTTACATAGAAATAAAAATAAAAATTTAATTTCAATAAGATATTTATTAAGAAAAATATTATTAAGAAAGATATTTATTAAGAAAAATATTTTTTTCGAGCTTTCAATTCCGCAAAAGTGTCTATAACATCATCAAAGTTTAAAGATCTGGCCATAGAATTTTCAATAAACAGAATAGCCAAGTTACATAACTTGTCTTGTCCCATAGAGTTTCTTAAATAAGTTTTTATCAATTTTAGTTTTGAAATTGATCGTTCAGCACTTGCTGTTATCACAGGAATTGTAAGAAATAACATTAATGCAGTGCATACTTCAGGAAAGCTGCAGGACATAAAATGATTTTTTATTATTAATAAATCAGCAAGGTCTCTAATACACGAAGATTTTTCTATTTCGTCTCTGAAAGCGGATCGAAAACTGAGAATTTCTCTGGCAAATGATTCAGATATGTCTTTTTTATATATCTCAACAAATTCTAGAGCTTTTTTTAATAGATCAGTGTAATTTAAAACTTTTAAAGTGGAAGGCTGCAAAACACTGAAATTTGAAACAATTTCATTCATTGGAAGGAAACGCGATTTCAATTCCAATACTCGATAAAATATGTTCACTTTGAACAAACTTTCCGGATCTTGAAGACGCTCATCTTCGCAAAGCTCATCAAAATGACGTTTTACCTTCTTCTGACGAGTTTTAGAAAATTCAGGGGTGATGGACAATTTTTCTGCTACACTATTTGCTTCTATTTTTAAACTTTGAAATTAATTTCGATACGTTTCCAATTCTTCTAGGCAAACTTTCAAACGTTTTAAGGCATTTGAAAGATCGGTGGCTTTAGACTGAAGAGCTTTAGAGGCTGCATCGATAGTAAGTAGGATCTTGCAATGGAAAACCAATAACATTATAAAATTGTAGTTTTCGATCTTCTTTTTGAGTGAAACAGCTTCATTTCTTTCATCTGATTTGAGATTTAACAGAATTGTTTACGTTAGCGCTTTTTGGACTTCAACAAACCGAACTTTTTAAGCAAAAACGGCATCATAATGTCTTGCCCATCTAGTAGGGTTTAATGTTTTTAATGTTATTGAAGTTGAAGACTCACTTTCTTTATTAGATATAAAACTTGATAAAATATTCCATCTTTTGATACTATGCCCAAAAAATTTATAAATTTGTTGAACTGTTTCAAAAATATTTTGCATATCAATAACCTCTCTCACTGTATCATTGAGTACTAGATTTAAATTATGAGCAGCATAGTGAACATATACGGCATTTGGCTCGACATCTTATATGAGTTTTTGAACTCCACCATAAGTCCCTTTCATTGTGTTAGCACCATCATATCCTTGTCCTCGACACTTATTTAGAGGAATATTTTTGTCACTTATGGATTTAATAATTTGCTTGGATATTGCTAAGGCAGTTTGATCCTTAACTTCATGAAATCCTAAAAATGTTTATTTAATGACAAGTGCCTTTGGGATTCCATTATCATCTTTATACAATAACGGTAAAGTTCACACATTTGATCAATTTTTGAAATATCTTGAATTGTATCGAATACGATAGAGTAGAATGGTGCGGCATTTATTTCATTTATGAGTGTATTTTCTACTTTTAGAACCAGGACAGAAATTAGCTCATTTGTATTTTTGGACTTAAGTATTTTATCTGGCCCTTTGGTTTACTTAACAATTCTCGTAAAATCGGGTCGTATTTTCCTAATAACTCAACAATACTCAAAAAGTTTCCTTTGGAGCTTGAATCACTGCTATCTGCTTTTTCTCTGTGGCCACGAAAGGCTAAATTACACGTTGAAAGTGTCAGAGTAACATCAAGCAGCTTAGAAAGCACTTGGTGCCAAAAAGATTTTTCTTTTTTCATTATAGACTCTTGCTCTTCATCGAGTGTTCCATGTAGTCGCCACTGTTGATACGTAAGACAGAAATCCAGATGAATTTTTGATGTCTCGTGTCTTTGTATAGCATCTAGAATATGTTTCCAGTCGTCATAGCCTTCAATCCAAACATTTTGTATTTTTTTAGATGCCCGATTTGCGAATAACCAACACGGTTCACAATACGCCTTCTGAAGTATTAAAGAATAGGATAGCCATATACGTTCATGTTCCACACCAGACTTGGAAACAATATAGTAATGTTTTTCTAGGAAAGATCTATTCTCACTATCTTTTACGAAAGGGCTCTTAGGTTTACAATGTCCGTTTTCAATCACGAACCTTTTCCTTTTGTGCTCTAATACAATATGTATACATCCAAAAAAAGCATAAATTATAAAATCAGTTTTTTAACATATACTTATATTCTGGTTATATCATCTCAATAAAATTTATCTGAGTGATAGTTAAAAAACTATTTTATAAATATGTTTTTCAGAGAGAAATAAATAACCTAGTAAAACAAAAGAAAATGGCATGGAAAAATTACCTATCAAATGGAACAGTGGAACAGTATAATAAATACAAGTAGGAATGGAAAAAAACCAAAAACGAATTAAAGCATCAAAGAATGAGGAATGGCAAAAATTTGGAGAAAAATAGAAGAAGACTCTAAAGCAAATCAAAAACTCTTCTACAAAAGATTGAAAAATATGAGAACAGAAAAACAGCAAGACATATATTTTGTTAAAATTAAGAATGGAGAAATATTGAAAAAGGAAGAGGAAAACCTACAAAGGTGGAAAGGATATTACCAAGAACTACTCAATAATGTTTCAGAACATACAGAGGAAAAAGTAAAAGTTTACACAACGGAAGAAACAGAAATAAAAATTAGTAAAGAAGAAATAAAACATGCAATTACAGAACTGAAGAAAATGGAAAAGCACCTGGATATGACAAAGCAACTTCAGAAGTGATAAAAAATATGGGACAAAAAGGGAAAGATATGCTGCTTCATATCTTCAATAAAGCTATATAAAATAAGACACTCCCAACAAGACTGGCAGAAGGCATTAATAGTAACAATTTTCACAAAAGGTAATGTAAAAAACTGCAATAACTATTGAGGAATAACACTAATTAGCACAGCGACGAAAATTATGGGAAAAATATTAGAAAAAAGAATCAGATTAACAGTGGACACACTCGAGTGGATTTCGAATGGGAAGAAACACCCAGGATCATGTGTTTACTATAAAACAGATGACAGAAAAAGTAATACAGAAAAAACAGAAATTGTTCGTAGCCTTCTTAGATATAGGAAAAGCCTTTGATAGAATACCTAGAGAGAAAATATGGAAAATATTGACGAAAAGAGGAGTTAGTATGAAAAGTTAAAGGATAGTAGAAAATATTTATGAAAACAATGAGAATTCAGTTATAAGAAATAACAAAATATCGGAAGAATTCACTACAAATATGGGCTTAAGACAAGGAGGAAGCTTAACTCCATTACTAATCATTAATCATCATCTTCATGGACGAGAACATAAAAATATGTACTGTGTTAAGTAAAAATATGTGGGACATTTGCAACTACAAAGAGTTAACATCAGTGAGGGAGCGTTTGCAGACGATGTTATACTAATATCAAAGAACGAAAAAGAATTGCAAGAAAATATTGAGGTGTACAATACAGCTGTAACAGACATGGGAATGGAAAAAAACAAGAACAAAACAAAAGTAATGGTGATTGGAGAAGAAGAGACCAAGATAAATATATGAATCGATACAGGACTGGAACAAGCTAAACACTACCAATACCTAGGAACAATAATAGACGAAAACGGGACACAAGACGCAGATATAAATAACACAATTGCAAAAACAAACAAACTATATTACGCCAAGAACACTAAGTTCATAAATAAAAAAGAAATATCCAGAGACACCAAACTAAAAATATCCAAAATAATATATAGGCCAATTTTAACCTTTGGACGTGTCTTGGGTATTGACAGAACGACAAAAAAAGATAATTCAAGCGACAGAGATGAAATATTTAAGAAGTGTAAGGGGTGTAACAAAAAAGCATTCAAAGCAATTACGTTTAAAAGATCTAGACAAAGCCAAAACCAATCCAAATTTTGTTTGTACCAGTTTCGACTTACAGAAAGTTTTAAACACTCTACATCGAGATAACATGTTACTTTATTATTCCAGAAAATATTCATTTTACAATGAAACATTTTATGAATCTGGAACCAGAAATGTTTTTTGCTATGTATGGGGTGAACAAGATGGCAAACGAGGGGCAAAGGAAATTTGTTCAATATTGTGTTATTACTCTAAAATTGTTGGTGAACGAAAAAATGTGAAAACGGTTTCCATTTTCTGCGATTCGTGTCCTGGGCAGAACAAGAATCGACAGGTCCTAAGTGCACTTGCATGGTTTCTTCACAATATTTCACAATATATTAAAAACATTATAATAACTTATTTGGTACCTTGTAATACGTACATGCCAGTCGGTGCTGTACATGCGATAATAGAAAATGCAATCAAAAGGAAAATTATATGGGCACCATCGGAATGGCCTACAATCATAAGGAATGCAAGGAACATTCTGCCATATAATGTGTTTAAAATGACTTGATAAATTTAGAAACTTTAAGACCCTACAAGCATCAATATTTCATGATTCCCACAAAAAAAACAGATACAGGAAAACAATTGTATTTGACAAAAATTAGAAGAGCTATGTAATGTTTTTCTTATTTATTTAAACGGTAAACGGGTGGGATAAATTTTAAACACTCGGTATGGCTACTTACTAATTTATTTAAACACTAAACTAGTCACTAACACTTAATTTATATATACTTAACTAATCACTTAATTATTAATTTATATGCACACAAACTTGATTATTAATTTATATTAGCACTTTACTGTTCGGTGTATTATTGTTTAGTTCACAAGATCACTTTATCAACTAAACTTATCCGCTGATCGGTCCTTTATTTATATTAAAGCCCTTTTTACTAGAAAATTCCGGACTGCGGCTTACACATACAAAAACAATTGGTTCTGGCTCTTTCTAGATAAGTCTGGTCACAAAAACAATGTTTAGATAAGATAGTCACAATCGTAAAAAGTTATAAAAAAAACCTGCGTATCCGCCATAATTTTAATGTTCATACCTGGCTTAGACAGAGTCGGATTTAGGGACTATACCAGTGTGCTGTTTCGTGACAGTTATTTTTGAAAAAGGAAGGGATACTTTTAAGATATGCCATTCTTTCCAAGATAATGAAGCAGAAGATTTCGTCACCTTACCTTTGTGGAAAAAGAGTTCCAGAAGCAATACAGACGGTTCTGGACTGACTTTATTGACGCCAAGACCTCTTTATACGTCAATGTTGCCTATTCCAACAAATAAATTAAGAAATTTGCTATCTTTGGTAGAAGAATCGGTTATACCAGAGTTTTATCGACAATAATACCTGTCAATTAAAGCAAACGACAATATTCCAGACGTACTTCCCGAAACTGACGACGAAGATGAGGAAGAAAAGAGCATTGATGATGGTCCGGAGCAAAGTTTGCGTAAGCAAAGTATACCGAAAACACGAGAACGACAAACAAGAAGGTACTAAAGGCCTTTAAATACCCTCGCATCGAGACATACCTATATAATAATGTGCCCAGACAAAGGTTGTAACCAACAGTTGTCAAGTTATATTATTCTTTTTAGCAAACTTGGTTGCATCTAATTCCATCATATCTCTGCGTTAATGTGTCAGACTATGAGAATTAATTCAACGAGATTTTAGTGCTTGTCAATTATTTATAGTAATTAAATTACGAAGTTTTTTGACCCTCCTGAAAAATCAGTGTTTTGTGAGTTACGCCCATTACCCTCTGACACGTCGATATATGTATATGTTCTACATTTTAGTTCGAAATAATTGTACAGCTAAATCTCAAATTGTAACAAATTTATGTAATAAAATTTAAAAAGATTATTTTCTTCAGTAAAATCCGTAATTTTGCTCAAGTGTACTAGATTTAATTGTCTTAATTGCCTATTTATTTCATTTCAAAGGGTACGCTAACCATTTTATTTTAAGCTGATTTCTTCTTTTTTAATATTTACAGATTGAATTTTAGTTCTTTGTTTTTTATCAATAATTTGGTAACCAAGGACAAAACGCAACATTTTTATTTCTACGACTCAATTTGTTTTAATCTTGCAATTCATATACGGAAAGGATTGGCGTCAATTTTGAGACACCTAGTGGTTGATAGGACTCAATTTTTTTTAAATGTCTCTCCCCGATACAATATTTCCATCTGCAATTTGAATATTTTGGATATTTTTTCTATTTCTTTTTGTTGTTTTTTTTTTGTGAAAACTCATACTATCATTTTATGTTCGAATAAACAAATATTAGAAGCTATAAAGAGACAAAATGTCATTTAAAAAAAATATCTCTATTTTTTTTAGTCACATTGTAGGTAATATATTTACGGAGATTCTTGGAGACAATGCGGCTGAAATAAACGGATAATGGCGTATAAAATATCCTTAATCGATTGATTTCAGACGAGGCGGGAAAAAGGATATCATCCAATAAAGTACTTGCGGGTGCTGGTGAAATAAGGGCAAGAGTGTGATCTATCTATCATCAAAGTTAATGACATAATCAAAAATTGAGAGCGTTAGCCACTCGTTAGCTGCAAAAGGTAGATTCGACATGGCGCCTTTAAAAAAGTCTTATAAAGAGATGCGTAAACGAAAATATACGACAGGCAGTTAATTTTTATATTCTCAGTGAAATATCTACGGTCTTTTATTTATAGGATGGTGAATAATAATATACAGGGTGTGGGACGAAGAGGTTTGATTGAAAGAAATTACGGATAGAGTTGATAAAAAGCTAGGTTCAAATATAATATTATTCTTAGGATTTGTAATGAACTATATTAGTGGAGTGGACTGTTGAGTTTGTCGTTCACTACTGCACCTAAGTAGATGTGTTGTTTGTTTTTCTTCGATAAAGTTGTGGAAAGAAGGACCAGTCGTAATTTTAAGTAACGTTTAATAAAACACTTAAATACAACAATTTTAAACACGTAAATTACTTTATCACAAAATGGGAACAAGATAGAGCAACAAGAATGTCCACAGCGAGTTGATAGTTGGTTACAGTTTTCTTAAAGATACTAAATGCTCGTGTGGTAGATATGTATACTTTTCCGCTAATTCTCGAACGAAGTCATAGAAATTTACACGTTTTTATATTGAGTCATAACGCGAGAGATATTTTAACACTTCAGATCGATCTAGGTATAGTTTACGCACACTGTATGTATCGAACGCGAGGAATTGTCACACTTTTTTATGTCGACCGATC
Organism: Galeruca laticollis; assembly: GCA_963921935.1. Classification (NCBI taxonomy): domain Eukaryota; kingdom Metazoa; phylum Arthropoda; class Insecta; order Coleoptera; family Chrysomelidae; genus Galeruca; species Galeruca laticollis. The sequence goes on along the minus strand of OY998175.1, from coordinate 159,249,888 downwards.
CAGAGTGGATTTAGTTCTGTACTGTCTGATGTTGAGAAACTGACTGTTTGTAAATTGATTAATTTCTGTAGATATTCGCAAGTTTTTTGTGGGTAGAACATTCTCTTTCAGACTATAACTCTGTCAGTTGAATGGTAGCATGGCCCAAACGCACATGTTCTTGCTTGAGGATTAGGGAAGGTATTTGATTTTTTGAAGGTAATAAGATTGGGTGCTTTTGATCGAAGGATATTTCGGCATTTTCCAACCTACCTCCGACAAGGAGATATCCGGAAGTATCTAGAAATGGTTTTAAGGATGTAAGTTGCTTGTTTGACAAATTTTTATTTTTTGAAAGTTCCGCTATTTCTGTTGAAAAGGACTGATTTTGAACTTGTATGATAATTAAGTTTAATGATGAATTCAATTCACTGACTGACAAAGGTCCTTTGAATCGATTTTCTTTGTTTCTCGAATTGTGAGTAAATCTTAGAACGTACGCCACTGTGCGTTGTAGTTTGGAAAACGAAGAGAAGTTTGAGAAAGTGTTTTGCCAAAAATTGTATTGGTCAGAAATGATTGTTAGGGCTACCTTTATTTCCTCAGGTAGGTTGACAAGATTTTTATTAATCTCGTGTTGGGGGAAATCCGAACTAAATTCACTGAGGAATTTTGGACCATTAAACCACATGAGATGGATTTCAGGAGTGAATTTTCCGCGTGACAGCATGTCAGTTGGATTATCACTTAATCGCACGTGCCGCCACTAGAAATTTTGTGTTAGCGTTTGTATTTTTGCTACTCTATTTGATACAAATACCGACCATCGACTTGGGTGGCTTTTGCACCAACAGAGTGCAATTTGAGAGTCTGTCCACAAGTTAACAGAATTTATGTTGATTTTGGTTTCCAAATCGTTTTTCACTCTTTGAGTCAGATTCGAGGATAATAGCAAACCACAGAGTTCAAGCCTGGAAATTGTGATAATTTCAGTGGTGTCACACGCGATTTTGCTTATATCAGAATATATAAAACTGTTTTATCGGTGTAGATAGTTCTGATGTAGACACATGCGCCGTACGCTTCGGTACTAGCATCTGAAAAGGTGTGAAGTTCAATTTTGCTTATTTCTTTGTGATTGAAGATAAGACGAGGAATTTTTGAATGCTTGATTTGACGGATGGTGTTTAGGAATTCTTCCCATTTTTGTAGGATTTCCTTATCGGTGATTTTATCATCCCAATTACACTTTAATTTCCAGATTTTCTGCATTAGCATCTTTCCTTTAACGACCGCGGGGTTAACAAAACCCAGGGGGTCATAACATTGTGAAATATGTGACAGAATATTTATCTTGGTGATATTGTCCTCACTGACGAGTTCAGTGGGTACGGATATTTGAAAATCATCACTTATGGGATTCCACTTTACGCCTAAAACTTTAGACGGAGATTGATCTAGGTTTATGTCAAATTCAGTTATTTGTGTCTGCGATACCTTTTTTAGAAAAGATTGAGAGTTAGAACCCCATTTATGCAAATGGAAACCAGCCGGTTCAAGCAATGATTTCAGTTCGAAATAGAGTTTTTCGAGGGATTCAATTGAATCGCACCTCGTTAAAATATCGTGTACGTACGTCTGTGTGAGAACAGCGTCCGAGGCTAGAGGAAGATTTTTATTGGTACTTGCAATCTCGTTCAAAACTCTAGTTGAGAGGAATGGACTACAATTCATACCATAAGCTATTGTTTGTAATTCAATACATTTTAGCGGTTCTTTAGGTGTCTCTCCACAAAATGTTTTGAAGGAACACGTCTTTGGGGTTAATTCGAATTTCTCTAAACATGTTCTCCAAATCAACAATTAACGTGTATCTGAAGGTTCTGAACCTGCACAAGATATCGTATAGGTCAGGCTGAATTTGATGACCTTTAAGACAAATCTCGTTTAATGAAAAATCGGAGTTTGTTTTACAAGAAGCATCAAATACGATTCGCAGCTTGAGCGTAATTCGATCTTGTCGATAAGCTGGCAAATATAGCTATTTGTATAGCAAGAGAGGAAAGTGCTACTTTTCCTCCCGAGGATTAAGTTTACTGCCCGACGTGTAGCGGAGGGCAGTAATCATTCGAGGGAGGAAAAGGCACTTTACACCCATGTTATACATATGATTTTTCCGCCTCCCTCAAATAACAAGATATTTTCAATAATTTATTTATGAAAATAACAAACAAAATTAATAAATACTACTTAGGATGAACTTTTACGAAACTTGGCTGGGCATCGAGAATGAACTTCTAAAATGCTTGGCTGGGCATCGAGGACGGACTTCTAAAATGCTTGGCTAGGCATCGAGGGTGTACGTTTTTATTTGTACTTAAAATCCCATGTACTTAAAATCCCTTGGGATTTTAACTGCCCCTTTATATCCCTTGGGTCTAACATAGTTTCTAACATGTGAGACTAAAGTGACCACTTTAGTCTCGGAATTGCAAAAATTATGAAAAAAAAAGAATTTTGACTTCCGTTTTCCAGAAGAATTTTTACCTTAACAGGTTGATTTTGTCGATTGCAAATTGTTGCTTGCGCAGTTGCTAACTATTTTTTGTTGAGAGAGCTGATAGACTGGACGAATTTGGAAGTGTTTGATTTTCTTGGATGCTTTGAGATGTGGACGGTCTGTCCTGAGTTTGAGTAGGATTCTCTGCATGATTGTTGAAAGTTTGAGTGTTATGTTGGAAACTTGAATTTTGGGACCGAGATTTATCATAGTTGAGATTTGGATTAAAATTGTTTGAAGGCCTTTGTCCGTTATTACTTGGATTTTGAAAATGTAAAAGAGAAAGATGTCTTTTGTGAGAATGGGAGCATGACCTTTGTGACAAGCATGTATCAGCACTGTGTCTAGTGCCTAAGCAATTTACACACAGTTTTTAGTTTTTAGAAAATTCATTTCGCTTAGTTAAAGGTAATGATGCAAAAGTTTCGCAGGTATATATTTTATGCGCAGTTTCTGAACACATAACGCACCCGTTAATGTTTTGATTTCAGTTATGCGAATTGTTTTTAAGATAAGAGGATTGATTGTTCAAGTTTTTGTTGAATTTTGGTTGCGATTGCGTGTGAAAGGCTACTTTACTTTGAGGCCTTTTGTGCGAAAATGAGTTTTGTAACGTTTGTGATTGGCTTGTTTGACAAGCGGCATTGTCGAGAATTTCAATTTCCTATTTAAGAAATTGTAAAAATTCATCGACTGAGGTCCCTGTTCCTGCATTTTCAAATTCTTTTTTGAAACCATAATCTAATTTTTGTTGATAAAGATGAGTTATTAATGCCTCTAATAAGACTTTGTGATCAAGTTCAAGATTCTGTAATTAAGAGTGTCCAGTTACGATTACAAATTTTAGCAAAATTTGGAAGTTCGGTAGGATTGTGCTTATTTAACTGTGGTATGCTCAATAATTTGGAGAAATATACAAGTGCAATTTTTGTTTTGTTCTCATAAGTTTCTCTTAACAAGTTTATAGCTACATGCAAATTTCTATCGTTCACTTGTAATATACCTACAATACGTAAGGCATCACTTTCAAGATAGCTTTTTAAATAATAATATTTCTCAGCATCTGATTTTAGTGGTGGATTTTCAAGGAAACTAGTTTTGAACAGGTTATAGAAACTCTCCCATTCAGTATGATTTCCTGAATTTTTTTATTTTTATTTCAGGTAGTCTAGTACTGAGTTGTTGTTTGATTCTATTCGGGTTTCCCTAACTGACTCATTACGGCTACTTTCAGGTATAGTTAATTTTTTAATCGCTCTAGCTAATTGACTCCTAGTTTTACGATAATAAATTTCTATTTTGTTCCTATCTTCCTGATCTGGGATTTCTTTTTCATTCTTCTTAGGTGGGCAAATTTCTATTTTATTTTGTGTAAGTTCATGTTGGTTAAAGTTGATAATTTCTTCTTGTAGAATTTCCAGATCAAATATATCTAAGTTGTTTAATTCTGATTCTAATTGGATATTTATTCTAGTGAATTTACTTTTGATTGATTCGCGTTCATTTATTTTAAGATTTTAAGATCCATTGTTATGGTTTGTTTGTTTTAAGTTTAAGAGCAAAAATGTGAATGATATATTTATCACATAAAATCAGATGCTGGGAATTTTTAAGATAATGTTTTATACGAGCTACTGTAATTAAACTGAATATTTGATTTTACATAGAACTTAGAATATATTGAGAAATTTGAAGAGTTCAACAATAAATGTCTTTTTTCAATTTTTCTTCAGTGAGATAGTGATGTCCAATAAATTGGAATAAACTGACCTTTTCCAATCCAGCGAAGAGTTACCTGCAGTTTCTTGCTTACAGGTGTGAGTTTATAGATGATTCGATCGGTTGAATTTTTCTGATGGTACACTTGTTGATCTGTTCTTACCACTTTTTTTGTTTGCACTTTGTTTAGCGAGAGAGTTCACTTCAATTTACGTGTATAAGATTACGTTTAGTTTAGAGTTGCACTGGATTATATCCGGCTCGAAGGAGTAATCTTAGGATTTGTAATGGAGTGGACTGTTGAGTTTGTCATTAACTACTGCACCCAAGTAGATGTGTTGTTTGTTTTTCTTCACGTAAATTACTTTATCACAAAATAGTAACAAGATAGAGCAACAAGAATGTCCACAGCGAGTTGATAGTTGGTTACAGTTTTCTTAAAGATACTAAATGCTCGTGTGGTAGATATGTATACTTCTCCGCTACTTCTCGAACGAAGTCACAGAAATTTGCACGTTTTTATATTGCGTCGTAACGCGAGAGATATTTTAACACTTCAGGTTTATCTAGGTAAAGTTTACGCACACTGTATGTATCGAATGCGAGGAATTGTCACACTTTTTTATGTCGACCGATCCAGAGTGGATTTACTTCTGTACTGCCTGATGTTGAGAAACCGACTGTTTGTAAATTGGTTAATTTCTGTAGATATTCGCAAGTTTTTTGGGGGTAGAACTTTATCTTTCAGACTATAACTCTGTCAGTTGAATGGTGATATTTTTTGACATAAAGTGAATTACCCACTTTACCGTGAAGCGATAAATAGTATCCTGTTAGTTAATTTATGTCAATGCATAAAACATTCATTTCGAATACTTGATTCCCTATTCATTTGTGAAAGGGTTTGAAATATTGTTCACAGTGCTAATTGAAGAGGCGTAGGTCGTAGATCACTCAAAGTTATTTGTAGTAACATTTTAGTAGTTTTGGAAAGTTCCATAACCTTTATTTTATAAAAAGATCATAAGGTTCATTTGAACCGTGTAAAATTCAATTATTTGGTCTTTTGTTGAGCAGGCACTTAAAGCCAAACTTTCTTTTATTAATGGGCGTTTACGACCATTAAAGTGAATAATAAGGGTTTAACGTTACAATAGACATTCAAACTTGTCCGAGAATTCAAAGTAATGTGAAATTTCATAAAATACGAGGTGTGTTTATATGAAAAATAAATTTCGATTTTCTACTGCACCTACGTTTTACTCGAAATTTCAATATTAGCCCGACCGTTCTTCGAAGAGAAAAACAACTACTTTCCTAGCTAATACCACGCAGAATATTGAATTACATCCCCTTCGAAGAACGTGACGTCGATCGACCCTTTTGTCCATACGGACATTTGTGGTGATTCGCAACCGATAGGAGAAGGGCATAGTATACTGACCGGTTTCGACCTTCTTGGGTCTCTTCAAGAGTGCCGTAATGCCTTCTAGTTCAGAGTCTGTAATCTGAACGTAAGATTCCGTCCTCCGACAACCTCTATTTGGCTCGTGTGGTTACACTTGCGAGAAGTAGTCAGCTGGCGCCATCTTCACTTTCAGTTGCGAACCACCACCTCAGATAATTATTCGACCGTATAAGTCGTATGAAATAAAATGAATTAAAATTTCATAAAATACGACTAAAACGTAGGTGCAGTAGAAAATCGAATATATATATATATATATATATATATATATATATATATATATATATATATATCGAAAAAACCAATTTATTTGGGAGAAGCAGCAAAACGAACGTGTACTCTTATAACATTATATTTCCAATATTTCGACAATGAATATTGTCATCATCAGGGAGCTACAATATAATTAAATACTTAAAAGTTTTGAATAAATGAAAAAACCTAACCTTACTTACAATGTTAGCGAGGTTGTACGTATTGATGGAAAATATCCAAAACTTCAAGCATATTCATCAACCATAACAGTACAAAAATATGCAAATGAAAACCACAAACATATAATTAAAATCATTTAAAACTTTTGAAAATGTAAATGCCGACAAATTGAAGGTCGAACATGTGCTTCTTAGCAACATTACACATTAACAGAAGGAAGTTAACTGAACTGTCATGTCAAAAGATCGATCATGACTACCAAGTGAAAAGTTGTGAGAAACGTTTGTATTTCTACCACTCCAACAAATAAACATATTGTTTGCTCATTATATAGGGTGAGCGAAAAAATTTTTTTTTATATTTTACTATTATGTTAATTATTTAAGATGAAAAATTATTATTGTAATTATTTTAACATCAATATTATTATGATTCAAAAATTAACACTAATTATACAAAGACAATCAACAGATTATGAGGTTGATGACTAACAACCTCACTAATCCATAAAAAGCTTATCAGTTGTTAAATAACAGCTATAATTCAGAATATTATCAAATGAATGTGATCTAAACAGAATCGAATGAACATTCCTGTACAGATGTGTAATTCTTATCTAGCATCAGTAAATATGAATAGATTTCACTAAGATGATTAAAATCAGTTTTCTTATTCATACAATTATTAGATTGAAATATGAATGCCATTTCCAAGAATGTACGCTTAGATAGCTTACCCTCCTTAGCCAATACTCTCACTGCCTCGTAGTTTATGTTATGACTTATGACCTTCCCTGAAAACATGTTCACCCAGTGCACACTTCTCTGGATGCAATCTACTGTCACTCTTATGTGAGGAGACACGGTCCTTAAGAAGCCTACCAGTTTGGCCAATATATTCAAGATTACAGTTAGAACAAGGAATGCAGTAAACTAATTTGGAAAGATGTAAAAGTGGAGTTTTGTCTTTGACTTTAGTGAACAAAGAATTAATAGTCAGAACTGTTCTATGAGCAATCCTAACATTACCAACCTTGCTGAAGATACGAGTGAGCTTGGGAGCTTCTTAAATTATATTTACTTTTCAATTAATTTGGAGAAGGAAAAATTTAACATATCTCTCCATTTATCAGACCACGACGCTTCTCTCCCAAGCTTGAAATCAACAACTTGCAATTGTTTTAATTATTTTGTTTCATTGTTCATTGTTATAAAGTAAATATAATTGTTTTTCTCGAATCAAAACATCCGTTCCTGTGTTGTTGTAGATAAATTCACTGTGTTTATTTACACTCTGTAATCACTCCGAATCACTCTACCCGAACTATCGAAAGAACGTCGATTTTCGCGATTATATTTCGATTTGACATTTTGATATAATATGATTGAAAAGTTTATGCTATATACAGGGTTTTTTGAAAGTGTTTATAAATTATAAAGATATAATAGTTGACTTTTGTTCCAAAATTCATATTATTCTATATATACAGGGTTTCTTATAATTATATACAAAAATATGATTAACGAAATTTACTCGTTGTTATGATTTTTATATTCCTTTTTTATGCTTTGAAATATAATTACTAAATTGAATAGAAATCTTGTAAATCATTTTATTAAATGTACATTATGCGTAGGTATTTCTTAATATGTTCAAGCTATGTCTATTTAAATCAGCATGTCGTCATGAATTATCTTTTTATTGAATATTTACTAAAGATTGACATTATTCAAATGATGCTAATTAGTTTAATTTACCTGGTAGCTATGTTTCACTTTATATATATATATATATATATATATATATATATATATATATATATATATATATATATATATATTACAAATTAAAAAGAGTACTCTTCATACTTTCATGTCCAAGCTTTCGGAATTTATTTTTTCCATTTTCAAGGACACAGTACACGAGGATGATAGATCATGAAAGGTGTAAATGGTATAAAATATCAAAAGATATTTAAATTTTTTAAAAATAATTGTCAAATTGAAAGTAAACAAAATTGTTTTAAATAGTTATTCTGTTTAACATAGAAATAGCTAAAGAAATTAAAGGTTGTGTTTAAATAAGCCATAAATTAATGATTGATTTATGGTTATCTTCTTTTTTTATATTAATGACGTTATATTAACCTAAATTTGTTAAATTGAAGATGAATTTGAAATTGAAAGATTTTTATCAATAGACAGGTAATAGGTAATAATAAATATCACTTAAATTATTATGATCACTTTTTTGTTAATTATATTTGGTTCTTGAGATATGTGAGCCATTTACAAGAAAAGTATTTTTTTAGTATTTGATTGTATATCTAAAAGACTTACAGACTCAAAATCAATAATATGGTCTTCATCAATTACATGTTTCGCTAAAGCACATCCATTGGGATATAATCTGCAATCATTTTATGTAGGGATGTGCGATTTTTTTATTTTTGACCAGTGTGACCTACATATTTACCATCACAATTTTTACAGGGAATTCAATATACTATATACATTGGAAAAATTAAGAATATTAGTTTTGTCTTTGACTTTCGTATAAATTAATGAATAGAGGAAGAATTAAAATAAATACAAAGGTCCATAAAAATAATAGTATTCATAACTTATATAAACGTTTTAAATATATTCGTAGCATAAGTGTATCGATAAACATATCATATACGTAGTAAATACAGAATTGTGTATTGGATAGTAATAATACGAGTCAATTATTAAAATGTTATTTATTTTGGAAGTATCAAATCGAAAACAAAAACTTATTTTAGATAAACCCTGTTTACGATATATCAAACTCATATAAATTTATTTATTGAATACATATTTTGGATTTGAATACATATTTTGGATAAACCCTGTATACGATATATCAAATTCATATAAACTTATTTATTGAACATCTACTTTGGATAAACCCTATATATGGTATAGCAAACTCAGATTTACTTATCGAACAATTGTCAAAGAACTAAAAATTTATGAATGAAATTTTAAAAGAAAATAATTGACATGTTTATAGACATTTAGATTAAGTGTAGAAAAGTGACAGTGGTACATATAATGATTTTATTCTAACCAAGTAACATACTATATTTTAATGAAATTTTACTGTTTCGCCCCTTATTACGTGGAATCTACTCATCCTAATTTTTTAAATGAACTGTTTCTAAATAATTCCACAATATAATGAAAATTTTTAAAAATTCTAAAAGGTTGACAATTGTTTCGATAGTAAATATCTTCATCAGTATGACAGAAGTTACATTTGACCTTTGCGAAGCAAGATACAGTAATGAGAAAGGCTATTACGCCTCATGAAAAACTGACGACCACAATAAGATACTTATATGTACAGGGAGGACTCTTGAAGGTATCAAGTCCCCCTCAATATTTGGGGAAAATCATACCAGAGATCTGTCAGGCAATCTCTTTGCAGGGCGTGGGAGTAAGGGGAGGGGACAGGTAGCCTAGATCGTTGATCGAACCGCACAGACCCTCACACACGCTGCGATCTGCTCGAATCGTTGGTCTGATCTCATGAAATTTTCATCCAATCCGATTTCGTTTTCGATGTCTGCCGATCACTCCACACACGTTCCAATCCTAGACTAGATCGTGCGATGAATTGGAACGTATATGGGGAGCCTTTAAAGAGCCCCATACACGGTACGATTGATCTTTCGAATCCGTCATTTCAGACCGATCGAAACGACGAATCGATAGTGTATGTCAAGATGGTTACCGATTTATTTAATCGAAGATGGTATCGAAATTCGCAACAAAAATTCATGCAATCGAGAATATCCTGACTATGAATCGACAATGTATGGCTCTTTGCGATCATTTAAGGGCCCCATATACGGTACGATTCGTCTATACGATCGATCTGATGAAAATCGTGACGATTGATCGCATCAAAAATGTCGCTCATACACGAAACGACTGGTCGTAACGATCGATCATTTACTTGTTTAAAGTTGAAGGATAAAGACGTGTTCAAATAATTAAATACGTGCCCCATAAAATGGAAAATGAACTTATTTTCCTTACCTATGTGGCGGTAGCGTTGATTCGGATTAAAAAGAAAGTCTAGAAGAATGTGAGTTAAGAAATGGCTATTAAAGCGAAATCAGTATTCGCATGTAAATCTTTTAAAGGAATTAAGGTTCCATCCAGAGGATTGACACAATTATATAAGAATGACGGAACCCACGTACCTAAAATTATCGAAACTAGTATCGCCTAAAATACAAAAGAACAATACAAACATGAGACAAGCTGTCAGTAATCACGAGCGTCTAAGTGCAACTTTGCGTTTTCTAGCCACTGGACGATCTTATGAAGATTCAAAGTACTCATCGATAATTTCAATACAGTTATTGGGAAAAATCATTCCAGAAACCAGCGCCGCCATTTACACAGCATGTCATGACTATTGTAAGGTATGTACTGCAATAAAAGATATATCATTCATATAATTAGAACCATTTATTTTATTTCAAATACGTAAGATATTAGGATTGAAAGTTTTCAAAAAACGTCATTAAATTTTCTTCTTTTTCACTTGATAACTGTTCCCGCGATGGCATCTGTCTGGCAAGGAGTGAAGGTTGAGTTTGAGGTTGGGAGGACTGATTATCAGGTATATTTAATTGTACAATCTGCTCTTGTGGTAGTGTCTGTATTTGGTGTTGAGATGGAGGAATATTCTGAGATAAATAAGTCTGTGAGTATGTAGAGGCCTGAGCTTGTGAGTGTGGAGACGTCTGTGGCTAAGAATATGGAGATGTCTGCGGTTGCAAGTATGGAGAAGTGTTAGGTTGAGAGTAAGGAGAAATGAGAGGTTGAGAGTATGGAGAAGTTTGAGGTTGCCAATTTGGAGAAGTGTTATTGAAAATATTGTTAATTCTAGTCCCGGACTGTCTACTTAGGTTTCCAAGTTCTGCTTTTGACAAGGTTTCATTAATAATTTTTTCTGCCCAGATACGTTGATCTTTAGGTAATGATTATAATTTAGAAGCTACAGTTTTTCCGAATATGTAACATGTATCATCAGGTTTAATCGACATCATTTTGTTGTTTATATTTTGAAGAGTTAAATCTATTGTTGAATTTGACTCCTGTGAAGATTTCTTCCGTTTAAATGCATTAGGTGTGAGTGGAGGTGGCAAGTTATCGGCAATTTCTCTTGACTTCCACTTGGCGACAGTACCTCAGAAGAATTTTCCTTGCCATCGTCATGTTCTTCCACAGGAATATTCTGTAATATAAGAAATATGTTTTGTTTCAGTTACCTTCGAATGAAAATGAATGGAAGGCAATTGGAGCTGACTTTGAAAAGCGATGGAATTTTCCCAATTGTCTTGGCGCTGTTGATGGCAAGCATATTAAAATAAAGCCGCCTGGTTCTGGTTCATATTTCAGGAAAGGAGCTAGGCCGGTTCTAGGCCATTCCTTATGTAAAATAACATGGGAAATCGCCAAGGTCTATGAGTTGATTTATTTTCACTTCGGTACAAACGGACGAGTTTCAGACGGTGGGGCAATAAAAAATACAGATTTTTATCAAAAACTTATTAACGGTACACTGAGTTTGCCACAACAAGGTTCAGTGAATGGAATAACGCTTCCTTATGTATTTGTTGAAGACGAAGCTTTCGCTCTAAGGGATGATTTGTTAAAACTATTTAATAAGTCACAGATCAATGAAACAAGAAGAATTTTCAATTACCGTTTATCCCGACCAAGACGGATAATTGAAAATGTATTCGGAATTTTAGTTGCACGGTTTAGAATACTGAATAATGAAATTAACTTGGATTTGGATAATAAATAAATAACTTTTTACGCCGCGAAACTCCAAACACCTACTTGCCGCAAAATAACTTTGATAGAGAAGACTATGAAAATGGAGAGATTCAAAATGGTCTACAAAGTAACTTGTTTGGTCTCGAGAGAAGAAGAGGATCCGGTTTTCAGTCTGCAATTGAAAATAGGAACTCATTCGTAGAATATTTTAATCGAATCGGTGCAGTTCTGTGGCAGAAGAATTACATATAGAATGGAAATACCTATACCCTGTTCAGGTTACCAAAAAATAAAATGTAAACAAACTAACCTCTAATTCACAAACACTTTTTGTTTTTGTTTTTACATAAATTTTATACATATGAATATTGTTATAAACTAGAGTAAAAAATCAAAGATTCAATGTTTTTCATAAATGTGAAGTGTGTTGAATATTGATTTCTAGTTTAGTTCATTTTTCTAGTACATTTTAATTGTTGTAAAAGCGACACACCCAAAGAATCTTATTTATGGTTTGTTTAGATTTTATTTTTTGGTATCTTGAACAGGGTATAGCTTAGTTAAAGTTGAAATTTTAACAAAAAACTTGTACTCACTGAACTTGTGGAACTTATTCCCTTGTGTGGTATTTCCTGGTCTTTAAAAAATATTAAGTCATTAAAATAACTTAGTTTAGGCGTATAACATCGTCGGTACTGCTTCCGGACACCAGAGAGTCAAGCTGTATCTTCAATTCTGTCCGAAAGACTGTTCTTAAGTTATTAATCTTCTTTTTTACTTTATTTAATTTTGCAGTGTTGTCTATATTTCTCATTTTTTACAAAAATACTTCATAACACGCTGTCCTCTTTACGTTGTTATGATAATCTTTATGTTTTGTTTTCCATAAAGGCTCTTGCTCTCTGAATAATTCAATAAATTCAATCAAATCATCATTACTCCATGTAGCCATTTTGTTTGTTTCGCTCATCGCGTGTTGGTAGGTACGAACGAGCTAGCCAAGGCGAGCGATGCGTGCGGCGACTGGCGCCAGAGTGAAACAAATTCGAATCGTTGATCGTAAAGAGCCATACACTGTCGATTCATCGTTACGATATTCATGATTGCATGGGTTTTTGTTGCGATTTCCGACATCGTCTTCGATTAAGTAAATAGTTAACGATCTTGGCATACACCATCGATTCGTCGTTTCGATCGGTTTGACGCGACGGATCGTACAGATAAATCTTACCGTGTATGGGGCCCTTTAATTCGATTTTTGTCTCAGTCTGACTCCGGCCGCCGGACGCACCGAAAATGACTGCTCAGGTTCCTGGGATGATTTTTCCCAATAAGTGTGGTGAAATAATGGATGAGACATTTAAATCTTCATAAGATCGTCCAGTGGCTAGAAAATGCAAAGTTGCACTGAGACGCTCGTGATTACTGACAGCTTGTCTCATGTTTGTATCGCACTTCTGTATTTTAGGTGATACTATGTAGTTTCAATAATTTTAGGTCCGTAGGTTCCGTCATTCTCATATAGCTGTGCCAATATTTTGGATGGAACCTTAATTATTTTACAATATTTACATGCGAATAATGATTTCGCATTAATAACAATTTCTTAACCCTCACTGTCAGGGCGCGAAATGAGTGGACTGTAGTTTTTTTATACTTAATTCAACGTATAGTTTGATACGCCGGCAATAAAAATGTTGAAAGAAAAGACACTATAAAAAAGAGGAAGCAGATAACACTTACCCTGATTGTGGTAATAGGTCTTCTTGTCGGTACCGACTGATGATGTAGATAGGACCACCACAAGAATTTGAAAGTCTGGAGCTATACACTTAATTGCGAGAAAGTAATAAGTTTTATAGTGGTCGTGTACATCTATTGTCAACTACTGGGTAGCAACTACTGGTCTACGTTAAAAATCTAGTTGACACGCGCTGAGCTATACTAAACTTGGGTGCAATGCTAAATGCTTCCAAAAATTAATTAAACAATTTCTGTGGGTTTTGAACATGCCGCCCAACGAAATGGAACATTTTAGCACTAAATAGAGGTTAATAATAATTAAATTAATTGGAGTTCAATGTTATAACATGAGAAGAGAGAAAAAACAATGTACATTAAAATTCAATTCAAAACGGTTTGAGGAGATATATTTTATTACTACCAAAAAAACTAAAACCTTATGAGATTAAGAATAAATAAAAATAGAGAACGAATGTATCATTTTCAATAGGTGAAGGGTATGAATATATTCACGATGCCACCTGGTCCAGAAATCTTGCTGACTAAGAAACCTTGACAATTGCATATTAAATGTTGCTGATGGCATAATTGACTATTTTAGAGTCAGACTGGGTGGGTAGTAAATGCGCTAATTATATCACCCTCACCCGCAGATCAGTTATAATAATATGATATTGTAATTTGCTTACGTTGTATTTTTAGATTTATATATAAATTCATTTTCTTTCAAGAATTAGTCAGTCAGCAGTTAGAACCGAACGAATATTGTCGGTATAGTTAGTTTGTGTTTTTAAAAAGTAGTTTTACGGAATAAAGTACATTTTTGGCGCAGTCAGTAGGATTGTTCGGGTCGTGCGTATTGAACGTCCGATATTCGTTTCAACGATTTACCGACAAATCGAACTTTGCAAACAAGTTTAAAGTGAAAAGAACCGGCCTGTGTTCAGTGAAGTACCAGTTTTGGCATCATTCATCAGTCTATTGGAGACCTGTTCCAGACCATTCCGTATTTCGAGAATTAGGACCCACATCGTCTGAATTCTGCAGGGATTACCTACCCCCTATAGTTAAGAAAAACATGATCAAAGTCGCATTGATTATTTTGTAAGTACAATTTATGAATTAAAATAATCTTTTGGACGAAATTCAAACTGCTTTTAGTAAATTGAGTGTTGGTTCTCTTTCTACCGCATCAAATTCAAAAGATAAAACAAAATTTAAGCATAAATCTAAAAAATCAAATACCTTAAGAGTAAATAACCTAAGTAGTAGTCATTCATCGAACCTTATAACGCAACCAATCGTAAATAACGATCAATTAGAATCAGAAATGGCACAAGCACAATTTAAATGGGAATATATTAACTGCATTCCAGAATTTGATGGTAACCCTAACGACTTAAACAGATTTATTTCTGTAAGTGAATCCATTATTGCTCATTTCGAAGATAGGGAAAACCACAATAACTTTCAGAATATTTATTTGTTGAATTCTATATTATCAAAAATTAAAGGAAACGCTAAAACAATATTAAATATCCACTCTTGTAATACATGGGTCGAATTAAAAAACGTTCTGACTAGTAATTTCTCAGACCAAAGAGACGTAGTTTGCTTGAATAGAGATCTCGTAATGCTCAAACAAAATTCGAATGAGTCTTCTCAATCGTTCTATGATAGATGCTTACATATTCTAAATTTAATTTGTAGCTATGTTAATATCCACGAAAATACAGAGGCTGCTAGATTTCTCAAAAATACCCTATATCAAAATTTAGCCCTCAAAACATTTCTCTCCGGGTTAAGAGAACCCCTAGGAACCACCATCCGATGCATGAGGCCCGCTTCTTTAACAGAGGCTATGCAATACGTTATTCAAGAAGAAAATGCCCATTATCTTCAAAATTCATCTAATAGAAATTCCCCTAGACAATTTGCCAATAATAGTAACAGATCGAATCATCGATCAATGCAAACACCCAATCAATCTTCATTTAATTCGCATACTCCGAATCACTTGTTTACCAGACAAACGAATAACTTTCCTTCTCAACCTATACCAATACAACCCCGACAAATACAACACAATTTTCCTAGGAACTCTCAAGTTTTTAGACAACCAAATTCGAATACCAATGTGTCCAGACCCAATCCAAATAATAATAGATTCCCTAAACCATCGCCCATGTCGATGTCAACTAGAAATACAAATCAGCCCAATCAGTTCAACAGACAATTCCCGACTACAAATAATAGACCTCCAAATAATCGTCCCAATTTTATATCTGAAGAACTCTATAATGTAGAATCACAAGACGATGATGACCATTCCTATCAGTTACCATACCCCGATGATAAAAATAATGGTGATACAACAGAGCCACTCGACGATGGCGTAAATTTTCAGTAAGTGCCTCGGAACATACCTCACAAAATAAACCCAGTTGTTTCAGCCCCGAAATTATTTCACTTAACAATGTTAAATGTAGCGAACTGCCCTATGTAGTTCTACCTGAACATAATCTAAAATTCTTAATCGACTCCGGTTCGAGTAGGTCTTTCATAGACCCCAAAATTGCTTTTAAATTATACCCAAATGCAATCAATAGTGATCCTTTTGTAGTCACAACGGTATTTCAGCAATCTTCCCACAAATATCGCGCTGACATAAAAGCCTCAAAAATATTCAAATTGCCAAACCCAACAAATTTGAAATTTTTCCTTTTTAAATTTCACAACGTTTTTAACGGCCTTATAGGTCTAGATAATCTTAAGTTACTTCAAGCTAGTGTTGATTTCAAAACAGGGTATCTTATTACACCTTATACTAAAATAAAATTGTGTTATCATAAAACGTCGCATGATTTAAATCTCGTTACAGTAGCTCCTAGAACACAACAAGTAATAAAAATAAAAACTAGTGTTTCTCAGGGAGATATAATTATTCCTTATAAAATTGACGACTGTGAAATTCCACAAAGTCTTAGTACAGCAAAAGACGGTTATGCTTTAACTATAATTTTAAACAAATCTACGAAGTCTTTAATTTTAGAATTTTCAGAACCGGTTTCAGTTGAAAGTTTTCATGAAAATTACTTAGAAAACAATAATTTTGAAATTAATAACTTTGAATATTCTGATAAAAATTTAGTAATGCCAAAAATTCGAACCGAACACATGAACGAAGAGGAAAAACGAAAAATCCTCGAGCTTTGTAATGAATATAACGACATTTTTTATAAATAAAACGAACCATTGACATTTACTAGTAAAATTCGACATTAAAATACGAACGACTGATGAAATACCGGTCTACACGAAAACTTACAGATATCCTTTTATACATAGACAAGAGGTCGCTAATCAGATACAAAACATGCTGGACTCTAATATAATTCGCCAATCGAACTCGCCATGGTCATCGCCAATCTGGGTGGTAAGTAAGAAGAAAGATGCCATCGGCAAACAAAAATGGAGAGTAGTTATCGACTACAGAAAACTTAATGAAAAAACAATAGACGATCGTTATCCTCTGCCCAATATACACGATGTTTTAGCGAAACTAGGAAATTGTCAATATTTTTCGACTATAGATCTAGCTAGCGGCTTCCATCAGATCGAGATGGAAGAAAAAGATATCGAAAAAACAGCATTTAATACAGAAAACGGACATTACGAATTTCTTCGTATGCCTTATGGTCTCAAATCGGCACCTGCCACCTTTCAAAGAGTCGCAGATAACATACTACGAGGTATTCAAAACGAAATGTGTTTGGTTTACCTCGATGATATCATAATATTTTCGACTTCCCTTCAGGAACACTTGGAACGCCTGCGAACAGTATTTCAACGACTTAGAGAAGCGAATTTCAAGGTCCAGCTGGACAAATCAGAATTTTTGAGGAAGGAAGTGGCTTACTTGGGCCACATAGTAACACCTGACGGTGTTAAACCAAACTCAGACAAAATATACGCCATACGCAACTTCCCAATACCAAAAACACCAAAACAAAGCAAAGCCTTCCTTGGTCTACTCGGATATTATCGACGGTTCATTAAGAACTTTGCCAAAATTACAAAACCCTTAACAAAGTGCCTTAAAAAGGGGGCGAAAATTGATTTAAATGACGAGTACATCACCTGCTTCGAGACTTGTAAAAATTTACTGATAAACGAGCCTATTCTACAATATCCCGATTTCTCGAAACCATTTAATCTTACAACAGATGCATCAAATGTAGCTTTAGGAGCAATCCTATCTCAATGCCCTATAGGTCAGGATCTCCCCGTAGCATACGCATCACGTACTTTGAATGATTCTGAACAATCATACTCAACAATAGAGAAGGAGCTTTTAGCTATAGTATGGGCAACCAAGTACTTCAGACCTTACCTATATGGTAGAAGATTTAATATTATAACGGACCACAAACCATTAGTCTGGTTAAATTCACTAAAAGAACCAAATTCTAAACTCTTACGTTGGAAAATAAAACTCGAAGAGTTTGATTATCAGATAATTTATCGATCCGGGAAATCGAACAGTAACGCAGATTGCCTCTCGCGAATTGAGATCCATACTAAAGAATCACAACCATTTTGGAACGACGATTCTTTTTGGAAAAACGTGGACGAAATCTTAGGCGAATCCAGCAATTACTATAGTCAACCCAACCCAGACCGTCAAACTGACAGTAGTCTCAATACACCCCAACGCGCAATCAACCTGCAGAACCTAGTGTTATTAGTGTAAGACAAGACTACGATAACTTGTCTATGATCGTAAATATTGACGATACATTTCATGACAATCACGAACAACAAACTGAAGACGACCCTGACGAAAATAACACTGTACATTCGAATTTCGACGAAAGCCCTGTAGTAGGTATACCAATTACCGAATGTGCAGTTAACTATGGCAAAAACCAAGTTTTCATAGATTCAGTAATGCATTCTCCGGCAAAACCTAAAATAAAATTTCTTTTTGGAAATAAGCAACGTTATTACATTCAGTTATCTAAAAACGACTTTAATAACGATGCGATAAACTTCATTAAAGAATATATTGTCCCAGATGTCTCTTATTATTTATATTTCGAAGATCCAACTCTGTATGAACCACTTTCGGTTTGTTTACAGCGATATTTTAAATCTTCTTCTATAAAACTGAAAAAATGTACACTAATCGATGTAATAGACAAACAAGATATATTGGAAACGATCAAAAACTACCATGAAAGCAAATCTAATCACCGCGGCATCAACGAAACGCTTCAAAAAATCAATGAAAAATATTACTGGCCCGATATGAAAAAATCAATCCAAACTTACATCAATGAATGTGAAATATGTCAGCAATGCAAATATGACCGACATCCAGTCCAGATCCAAATGAATTTAACACCAACAGCGACTAAACCCTTCGAAATAGTGCACGTCGACTCATTCACATTCGAAAATTCAAAATTTTTAACGATTGTAGATAGTTTTTCAAAGTATGCTCAAGCCTACTATTTAGAAGCCTTATCAGGAACAGAAATAGCTAATAATCTCATCAAATTTTTCTCCCATCACGGTATACCCAACCAAATAATTTGTGACAACGGCACCGAATTTAAAAATACTGTTGTAACCGAACGTCTAAGCCTCCATAAAGTTAAACTACATTTTTGTTCACCGGATCACCCACAATCGAACGGTATTGTCGAACGTTTCCACTCGACAATAATAGAACATTTAAGGTTACTAAATTCACAAGGATTCTCTAATACCCCAATAAAAAATAAAATAGTGAATGCTATTCTGGCATATAATAATTCTATTCACTCCGCAGTAAAATTAAAACCAATTGATATTGTCAACGGACATATCTCAGATAACGATCCATTCAATTTAGAAATTGACAAATTACTAATAAACGATTACATCAATCAACATAAAGATCGATCAAAACTATTGTACGCGAAAATTAATTCAGATCTAATCGAACAAAAAACCAAACATTTAGAGAAAATCAACAAAACCCGGGAAGATCCAAAAATATTCGCACCAAATCAAACCATATTTATAAAAAGAAAGAAAAGACAGAAAAATTCTAATAAATTTGATAAGCCAGTTACTCTTAAAACAATAAACACGAAACGTAAAACCGTAACAACTGCAAAACGTGGTAAGGTACATATGGACAATGTTAAACGCCCACTAAAAAGATTATATTCTTTTGACTCTTAATTACATGTTATTATTCAGATTACCGGGAATTCTCGGATTCCAAGAAACTATAACTCTCCGGAATCTCCAAGATAACCCTGGCCTTCTTCCAGTTAAACTCGGCAACGCAAAAATAATTCAATATTATCATTCAATATTATATTATTATGATTTAAATTCCATTAACATCGAATTTCAAAAATTAAAGACCAAAACTTCAAAAACAATCGACTTGATTAAAATTAATAACATAAAATTCGAAGAACTACCAACCAACTTAAATACTATTAACTTTATCGAAACACAAATAGAAACAAAATTAAGTGAATTATTACCTCATCAACGGAGGACAAAACGTGGCCTAATCAATGGGCTCGGTTCAGTTTTTAAAGCTATTAGCGGAAATTTGGACGCTAACGATGGCGAACGTTACGATAGACTTATTAAGGAACTTCAACAAAATCAAAATTCTCTAGCACAAACAATCAAAACACAAAATACATTAGCTGTTTCTTTAATTGATGATTTCAACTCAACCATTCAACAAATAAATAAAAATGAGAGATTATTAGAATACAAAATTAATACCATAAGTAAATTCATTCAAAACCAATATAATAACAATACTATTTTCATCAAAGACGTATTTAATCAAATATTAAACATGTATGAAATATTAAACTCTATATTGCAAGATATAAAAAATTCAATTTCCTTTGCAAAGATTGGTATTATGCACCCTAGTATAATAAAAACACAACATTTGTTGGTACTTCTAAAAACCGTTTATCAAGATTCTGATGAAGATCAAATGCCTGTCAAATTAAATTTAAATTCAATTCCGATTTACGAAAACCTTATTAAAGTATCTAGTTTCATTCTGAATAATAAAATCACATACATATTACATGTTCCCGTAATGTATCCAATAAAATTAAATTTATTTCATTTATATCCGATACCTATTTTGAAAGAGAATCAACCAAAAATAATTGTACCTCAAAATAAATTCGTTTTAAAAAATAAATTGTACTTCGCATATCCGAGCGACTCATGCACGAAAATGACTACGCAAGAATACATTTGCGGTGAAACCGATCTAGTAGGGGTCAATGATGAAAGTCCATGTGAAATTCAAATATTGGACCTTAAAGCGGCACCCACCTGTCATCAAGTGGCGATATTTGCCTCACAACCATTATTCAAGAGACTAGATGTATCTAATCAATGGATAGCGTTTTTACCACAAAAAACCAACCTACATCTGAAATGCCACCAACAAGAAGAAGTCGTCAACTTAATTGGCACACACTTAATCAACATTCCTGCTTCGTGCCAAGTTAACGCGGACGCAGTACACATAACCAACAAAGAAGAAATAGAAACAGGAAGCCAGCCGATTCTATTTCCCACAATAGTAGTCAATCTTAATCGATCTAAGACAATTCAAGATTTCAACATCAGTTTACCTCCTTTAGATTTAGACAAACTTCATACACTCAGATCCAGAATCATCAAGAACCAACCCAATTTAGAGACAGTTGCCATCGATCACCCTCTAATCACCAAAACACTAGTTTACATACTTTCAATAGTGTTCATTGTGTATTTAGTGTACAGAACAATCAAGTGCAAGAAAAAAACCCAAGAAACCGAGGACAACCATTGTGATGGAGACACTGAAAATGTTCGACTTCCTTGACCTTCAGCCCTCAGAAGCCGAATCTTCAGGGGGAGGAATTATATCACCCTCACCCGCAGATCAGTTATAATAATATGATATTGTAATTTGCTTACGTTGTATTTTTAGATTTATATATAAATTCATTTTCTTTCAAGAATTAGTCAGTCAGCAGTTAGAACCGAACGAATATTGTCGGTATAGTTAGTTTGTAGTTTTTAAAAAGTAGTTTTACGGAATAAAGTACATTTTTCGCTACTAATTCGCTGTTTCTGGAGTACTTTTGATTTTAGGTGAAGAGAACCTTTTAGGAGAAACAATAGCTTCATTCCCATTACTTGATGCAAATGCGAGTGCATTGACATGAACTTCAGAAAGACTAACACTATCCATCCATCCATTGAATCTCTAAAAACTCTATAAGCGTAGTATAATATTCATCATCAGGTAGATTATTCTTATATTGCAGCTCAAAGCGAGTTTTAGGATTATTATCTAATCTGTCAACATATTGTAGAGTATGAAATCCCAATTGTTGACATTATAACCTAAATTTTCTAAAATGGCCCAGTTCTTCTCAAAACTATCAGTCAACTTACGTAAAGCCTCATGATCATTGTAGAAGTAAATTTTAAAGCATGCCAATGAAAGCGAGCAATTAACGACTATTTATCAAAGCTCTTTCAGAGTCTATTGTATGCTACAACATAAGTATTACCTCGTAAAGGTACACTAGAAATGAGATCTCAAGCAACTGAAGAAGTAGATGTCAATAAATAATTAAACCTATCTATATTGGTTAAAGGGTCATTATCATGTACCATTGAATCAAACATATCAATAAACGTTTGCCAATGTTGAGAATCTCTGTCAAAAACAGGAACAGTGAGTCTGGGCAATCTAATATTACAAGTAGTTCTAAAAATAGTCACATTTTGAGTAAAGTTTTGATTAATATTATTATTGCTAATATCATCTTCGAATATTTGAGTATAAACTGCTTGAATATGATAATATTTATTATCAAAATCAGTACGAGTGATATTATGTGGCTCTAAATCCGCACCTTCCTGTATAGATACAATAGAAATTATGCCAATGAGCTTTAAGAAAATCATCATGATATCACTACATTTAAAATTATTTTGCAAGCATTTATTTGTGGGAGCATAATTGGCAATTGTTAACAGAGAGTTCAAGTTGAAAATTTGACTTTGACGTAAGAAACTTAAATAATTAATTGCTTAATTATTTAAGTTTCTTAGGCCATTATTTATAAAAGGCAGACACTTGACAGGGAGATTAATGAAATATTATTTAAATCAAAGGCATATAGAGAAGAGAGAGAGCCCACGTTACTGCTTTCGCAAATAATAAAAATTATATTTTGAGTAAAATATCGAACGAAGACAACGAACTATAAGGAGATTCATTTGACTAAATAATATTCACTTAATTATATCAACTATTGAATAATATTACTTGTGTGTCAGGGGTATATAATTACGAGTACAATAGATGCAGAGCGACATTACACTTTATTATATTGAACTAAAATATATTCAATGCGAAGACGTTAAATAAATTATAATATCGATTTCTGCCAGCTGATTTAATTGTATCGGTCACTGGCCACGTTAAGAATGAAATTCATAGGTGCGTCAATGTGTATGCGCATTCGGTACCTACGATCTCTACGTACCGCAAAAGATAATGAATAAAAATGTCGGAACAAAAGGGACTGGATTTTATTATCAGGTATTTAAAAATTAATAAACCTTAAATTATGAGATTTTAAGGGCTGAAAATATCCCGAAAAATCCGTGCTCGAATGTACCAAGATGTCTGGGCGGGAAATAAGTGAACTGTAGTTTTTTTATATACTTAATTCAATGTTTGATATGCCGGCAATAAAATGTTGAAAGAAAAAAAAATATAAAAAAAGAGGAAGTAGATAACACTTACCCTGATTGTGGTAATAGGTCTTCTTGTTCGTTCTCCATTTTAAAGGGCACGTATTTAATTATTTGAGCACGTCTTTATCGTCCCCTTTCAAGCAAGTAAATGATCGATCGTAACGACCAATACTTTCGTGTGTGAGTGGTGCGCTTTGAGCAATTTATCGACAGGGTATCCCTTCAGATTAATCGTAATGACGGATCGTTCCGTATATGGGGCCCTATATACGGTACGATTGACCTTTCGAATCCGTCATTTCAGACCGATCTAAACGACGAATCGATAGTGTTTGTCAAGATCGTTCGATTTACTTAATCAAATATGGTATTGGAAATCGCAACAAAAATCCAAGCAATCGAGAATATCCCAACGATGAATCGATAATGTATGGCTCTTTGCGATCAATGATTCGATTTTTGTCTCAGTCTAACTCCGGTCGCCGCACGCGCCATATGCCTCACAGCTACCACGTACGTACCTACAATCGACGAATAAAACAATAAAAACGAAAAAACTTACTACATGGAGCAATTCACGTTAAAAATGAAACCAACTGTTTCTAAATAATTACATGTATGTAATGAAAAAATGATAAACATTCTAAAAAATTGACAATTTTTTCGATATCATAAGAACTTTATATTTTATGATATCGAAACAACTGTCAATTTTTATAATTTTTTCTTTATATTGTGGAATTAATTAGAAATAGTTAGTTTCATTTGTAACGGTAACATGCGAAGATTGCACACAGTAAGGGTCGAAACACTAAATTTAATTACATGAAGCAATTATCATTTGATTGAATTGTTCAGAGACCAGGAGCCTTTACCGATTATGGAAAACAAAACATAAAGATTATCACAACAACGTAAAGAAAACAGTGTGTTATGACATACGACGTACTGGTTTAAAAATGAATGAAATACGCAATACTGCCGATTTAAATAAATTATAAAAAGAAGATTAATAAATTGAGAACAATGTTTCGGAAAAAAATAAAAAAACATAAATCTTCATAAAATCGTCCAGTGGCTAGAAAATGCAAAGCTGCACTGAGACGTTCGTGTCTCATGTTTCGCGCTGCTGTATTTGAGGTGATACAATAATGTAGTTTCAATAACTTTAGGTACGTAGGTTTCGTCATTCTCATATATTTGTTTCAATCTGTTGGATGGAATCTTAATTCTTTTAAAATATTTACATGCGAATACTGATTTCGCTTTAATAGTAATTTCTTAACCTACGCTTTTCTGTTTTCTTTTTTTCTTTTGTAGCCGAATCAAAGTTACGTTTTCCATTTTATAGGGCATGTATTGAATTATTTCAGCACATCTTTATTGTTTCGTTTCAAAGAAGTAAATGATCGATCGCAACGACCAATCCCAACATGTGTGAGTGGTAAGCTTTGAGAAATATATCGTCACGATATCCTTTCAGATTGATGGTAAGAACGGATTGTTTCGTATATGAGGCCTTTTTATTAAACATGACCTTGTAGAATTAAAGACCCAATAAGCAGATGCCACTGTTTTTTGATTAAAACTATTCCTGTCGATTTATACTTACTGCACTTATTTTTATAATTTTTCATTTG
The DNA here is from genome assembly GCA_963921935.1 of Galeruca laticollis. Classification (NCBI taxonomy): domain Eukaryota; kingdom Metazoa; phylum Arthropoda; class Insecta; order Coleoptera; family Chrysomelidae; genus Galeruca; species Galeruca laticollis. Next base: position 159,224,709 of record OY998175.1, on the reverse strand, counting down.
TGATTAATGAATAAAGTTCCAGTTGTTGTTTCAATAAAAAAAATACATTTCAATATGCAAATATCATTAAAATTTAAATTAAGGTGCCTATGAGGCAACAAGAACGAGAAGCGTTTTGAATAAATGTTAAAAAATTCTGAAAAATTATTCACATTAACATGGAAGAGCTTCCACAACCAAAATATGTTAAATACTTGAGAATGCATATAGAAGCTAACCTCAGGGAAATCATATAAAGAAAAAATCCAACAAATAGACTGGTTTACTGGCTACATGGCAGAAATTCAAAAATGGATTTAAAAACAAAATTTTACTATATAAAACAGTAATCATGTTACAAATAGCACAATCCAAGATTCTACTTTGCTTACAGACATGCCTCAATCCAGATGATATATCAAGAGTAGCGCAGTATAGTGTATTTTTATCATATTGATAGACGAAGAGCTCATTATAAATTCAAAAACGTGTTTGAAACACTTCAGGATGATTCAAAGAATTAAACCGAATTGTAAGCGCTTCTTCATGTAAATAAGTGTTCAGTTAGTAACTTTCGCTAGACTCTTCCTGTATAGTGCACCGCAGGTAGCGACGACAAAAGATCCCTAATACCATTACTATTCAAATATATTTAGAAGTGATAAATTTGCCGTGACAGTGCAGTATACTTGGGTAAGAATAAGATCTCATAAGGTTGTTTTTTTATTATAGATGTATTTCATTACAATATCTATTTCATTTATATAAGCAGTACAGATATTTAAATAATAACTTTCGACGTATTTCGCTATTTAGATACTAGACAAACGGAAATCTTAGATTATTCAAAATCCATTTAAAAGCAATTAATGTGTTGTTGTGACAGTATCGGGCGGTTAGGTATGAATGAGATCATATTTGATATTGAGGTACCTAATTACTTAACCTTTGTAGAAATTTTACAATATTTTATTTCAGCTTTTCCTACCTGTTTGGATATGTTAATATCAGTTAAAAGAATAAGGTAAATTGGTATTATTCTGGTATTGTAGCCCTAAAAAGATCTGATTTGTTAAAACCTTGCAGATGATGTACCTAGACAAAATTCCATTCCATCAGAATCTGACGAATCTCCAACTTTAATTATTATAGATTCAACAGTTCCATCCATGATATTGTCCAGTTGCCACATCTTCTGTTCTTCTTTATGCGTATGACTCACAGTTTTTTCCCAGTTCTCTGCAGACAAAGAGTTTTGCAGTAATTGATGTAGGTCTTCCAATTTTTTATAAGTTATGTTTCGTGCTACGTCACCCTTTACTTGCGAACATATAAGTTCAATAGCATTGAGTTCGCAGTTGTATATTTTTTGAATTTCAATTTGTGCAGTCTTACAATTCGTAATAATTCTTGTTTTACGGAATGCTCTTTGTATATCGCACACTCAATAATAAAGTGACACAAACCCAAAAACGTAATTTTCGAGAATCGTAAAAAGTAGGTTGATTGTATTCGCTTCTCGCACTTAAGACTCTTTAGGCGGAGTTTGAATGACTATTTCAGTGTCTTATTAGGTAATGTGAATAACAGTAAAGCAATAAGTACTAAAGCTTAGCTATATAGTCTATAACTGGTACAAAACGAGAGGTGGTCGGATATTGTGTCATTTTATTTTTAAAATGAAAAAAATTAAGTGACCTAAAACTAAATAATGTCTTTTAAATTTAAATTTTCATCCTTTCTGCTGGAACATTCTGAAAAATGTCGATTTAGTATTTAATTGGTTGTTTGTTTTGAAAAATATAAAATTAAAAAATCAATTTTCACAATATTTATTGAGTAGAATTAATAGAAACAAATTACCTAGAATATTTTAACTTCAAACAAGTATTAACTTGCGAAATAAATAGTAATTCAGTATAAAGTGAACATAAACCTTAACATCAAACACAAGATTAAATTAAAACTTTAAAACTTATATAGAAAATTTTGCTGTTCCTACCTAACTTAGACTAAATAAATAATAATTCTACATGTTTAAAGTACAATATAAATACAAATTTTTAATATAAAAAACGAGATCAAATTATAACTTTTAAACTCAAATTATCAATGTATAGATTTTTACATCTACATTATCGAAGTATAGTACTGTAAAAATCGGTATAAAAACTAGAAATCAGTTGTTTTGAAACTAGTTCTTTTAGGTCTTTCTTTTTATTTTCGCTAAGGTCTTGTTTAGCAATATAGGCTTTACTTAACGAAATATTTTGTATAGGAGTAAACTTTCTTTTTTTATTTCAGCCTCAATAAACTGCTCTTGTTTGTAAGATGTTTTAAATGCAAATATTAAAGGATTCTCTTTTGTAAACCTCATTACCTTAATGTCATTCCAATTAATAGATTTACCTGTCTTATCTTTGGTAAAATTATTTCCCCATTCTTCCTGATGTTGTTTCAGGTCAAAGATTGATTCGTAAGTAAATTCATGTACCAAAAATGGAGGTGGCGCCTTTTTTGCATTTTTTATCAGTGTTATGTATTGATGGGGAGAATAAATTGGACCTGATCTTAAATTCCGTTTAATTTCTTTTTCAATTAAACTGTGTCTCCTTCATTTTGGGTATGGCCTTTGATTAAGAATTTATGTGTAATGCTATTGATGCTAAGATTTGCAACAGCATATAAATAAAGAGAAGTGATGAATTTATTCTTATTTTGGCCACAGCAATTGTCAGAGTAAAATACCACATCACAGTTATTCCCATCACTTTTTTCTGATATTAGCTATTTAAATATACATGAACCAATTTCATTGGCTTCTCGTTTTGCATCAGTTTCGTTCCAAAAGTAACAATGTACTTGGTCATAACCCCTGTCTTTTATGTCGGGCTCCTTGTGGGAGAGTTCAGTTAAGGTGAAATTGTTGTTGTTGAATTTGGATTTGTAGTAGAATGCAGAAGTGTGTCCTCGAGGACATTGGAGAACAGCTTGCAAGTCGTAAACTACCACTTTCCTATTCTTGTTGATGCTTGAACGATCTGCACGTTTTTCTTATCTATTGAGGTCTTTCTCTTCGTGATGACTGTTATACAAATCAGTAATTCGATTCTTTTCGTCTAAAGATGCATCTCATACTGCAAACAAAGATCGCACTGATCCTTTTTTGGCTGATGGAAACCTAAATTAATTTCCTTGTTAAATAAGTTGTAAAAAGTGCAATATTTTCCAAATGGTTTTTTCTTTTCTGTTTGCTGTTCTTGAAAATCCCGAAACAAGTCTGTTATAGCCTTTCCCCCGTCTATAAATTCTTTACATGTGTTTGCCCTTACATAATGAGATTCTATTCTCGGGATAGAATTTATATGATCTCTTATGTCTTGAAGAAGTCGGGGGTCGACACGATTGTGACTATTGTGCTTGCGACGTAAATCATTTTCTAAAAATCTACATACTGCAAGTTATCAACAATTAAATAAAACGCCTTGTTGCTTTTTCTTGGCCGTTCTGCGTTGGTATATTTATATCTTGGGGAAACCTCCTTCATACATGAATTTATGAATGAACGTTGCTTGGATATGTCAGAAAGCTTCCAAAAAGAATTAAATATTTCAATCCTTTTTACTTCTCTGGCTGCACACGCTTTCCTAGAACTTGACATTGACACATAGGCCTGGCCTGTATTTCTTAAAAATTTAGCTCTTTTTTGTTTCCATTTATTTTGGTCTTTTAAACGCTTTCTGCTTTTTTTCGGCTCAATTTCATTTTCAGAAGTCAGATGCTGAGGATGTCACTGTGGTTTCAGATAAAAAGGGAAACTTTCTTTGTTTACTGGCCATTTCAATTTCAGTTAGGATCTGTATCACTATCATCGATATCACTTTCATTAGAGTGAATTGGTGATATTCAATATGTTTTTTCACGAAATATTCGTAGCTTAGTAGGTATGGCGTTGTTCATTTTAACATTAAACTCACGCGATAGTCCTGGAAATAATTGCACATGCTCTGTTGTTACGTTAGACCCGACAGGAAAGTGCTCAGAACTTTGCTCAATTATTACATCTCTCCGTGTTTCCAACGGTATGGTACTCACTTTCGACTGCTCATTATTTAAACTGGGAAGCTGCAAAAACATCTAAAGTTAGTTAAAGTAGTCAGTCTACTGGTGACGAATGCGTCTGATGTTTACAAGTTACCGCCCGCATCATGTTCTAAATTTTTCATGAAAACATACATCTCTAAACTTATATACCCAGCGCAAATCTTGCCGGAACTATAATAACTGTTTACAAAAAATCGTTTGCAGGCTCTAGGATGATACTTTGACACCTTTATTATTATACACAGCTGTACTTTTTGAACATTTTCAATTTCCTTACTACAAATTTTCTATAGCTACTTAGATAAATCTTTATTTGTAATGTTGAAATCATTCCACTTAACTCTATATTCATCTCTCTTAAAATTTCCCTTCCCCTTTCCCCCATATTTCCACGCCACGTTAAATCTGTGAAAGTGAAAATAAATTAGGGCATATTAATAACTTTTTACAATAAGGTGTCATAATAAGACATAAATCTTGTTTTTTTACTTTTTTAATAATAAAGGGACTGAACTGTTGAAATGTTTACTGTGAGGTAAATATTTCTTACTAAATTTTAATTATAAAAATAATTTTCTCGGAATGATTAGTAAAAAGGACAGTGATATTTGCAATAAAAAGGCACAAATCAAAATAGTTCTTTTCGAATAACTAATATTTAATAATAAACTGACTCAATTAGTAATATGCCATGTAAAATCTAAAAAATACAAGAAAATGCTTACCTTATTTTAAATAATAAAAAGACACATTAGTAAATTAGCCAACAAAGAAACGACCACCTTTTACGACTGTTGGAGCATTACTGGAGTGCGTCGGTTTAATTTCAAAATACTCGCAAAAGACCTTTAGTAAGAAAGAGACATAAGATCATGCAGCACGTCTTAGCGTGGGAGTATAGACGTCATTCAAGTAGCCACATGTAGAGGTGGCCATTATGTGCCGTTTTATGATTAAAAGTGAAAACATGAAATTTTTTAGTTATGCCACTTTATTATTGAGTGTGCGATATGATGTTATGGTTATCCAACCAAACAATTATCTAATCTTTTTCCAAGCAGTTGTTGACAATTTTTCTACAAGTCTTGAATGATCTAGAACAATTATAGAATGTTCTGGAATTAAATCCAACATCTGCATACTCTTCAAAAACGTCGGCGGCCATTTCTTCGTGGTAATCTTTAGTTGATTTGGACACCAAATTTAATAATCCACCATGGATAAAACCGTTTTCATTTCCGATATGGGTTATAATAAATTTACGTCCTTTTCTGATGGGAATATTATTTAACCCGGTTGATACACCTTCGATGAACGCTTGGCTAGAGCTCTTCATAGTCGTATCTACCCATACTTTTGATACGGTATGTCCTTCGATTAACAAAGTCTCGTCCAAATAATAAATATTCCTCCCTTCCTCCCGGTACCTTCTAATGGCTCTAAGATAATCCATTCTCCAGCAAACAATGTCTTTATCAATTAAAAGTGACTTCCGACTATGTTTCTCCCAGCGAAATCCAATCCAGTCTTCTTGGGAGAACTAACAGTTCCACTTTTTCGTTCTTTCAAAAATCTATTAATGGTCGCTTCTCCAACTCCCGTCATATTGGAACAGGTGCTATTTCCCGAACATTACTTGAAGGACGTTGGTGCACATGTGAATCGTGGACATTCAGTATTATAGTTTTTTCCCTTAACGTGAAAGCAGCCTTACTAACAGGCTTAACTGGGGTAAAGGCAAAATTTGTTGACGTAATTTTAAATTAAAATATACTCGGAGTGATGATTCCACAAACTTTCTTTATAAACTGCCAATACATAAACAAGAAATCAGATAAGTATCTACTATATACACTTGCAATATAAACTTTAAATGAAAACGACTTCTATTCCTACTAGAAAGTACTATTCTCGTAGTCTCCGCCCATTAAATCAAGTAGGTTGTCATCCAATCAAGACGCAAGATACAATTGAGCGGAGCCTATGAGAGTATTATTTTCTACTATAAGTAGGTAGTATGTGCGCTTAATTTTTATTTTTCCGCCCAACCTATCTAATATGAGAGAAAAGTATTGGTTTACGTCAGAAAAAGTTGGAATTTAGAATTTTTTTTTCAGTTTTTTTTACGTTTTCCATCAACAACACGAAAAAACGGTTTTTAGAAAAAAAATCCTGTGTGTATGTCGTCGTCGGCCACTTTTCGTTACATGTGTTGTTAGCACGATACAGCCTCCGGAGTTCAACAAGTCACCAATTCTATGTTTGAATATTATTCAGGACATCTCACAGATGAACCCTATTGATTTTCAGCTCACCAGAGTCAGTACAACAGGTGCTATAGTACTTTAAGTACGATATTTTTTTCATTTTTGTAGACATTTCAGTTTCTTAGCACGATGCAGCATCCGGACTTCAACAAGTCACCAATTTTATGATTGATTATTCAGGACATCTCACAGATGTACCCTATTGATTTTCAGCTCATCATAGCCAGTATAACAGGTGCTATAGTACTTTAAGTACGATATTTTTGTCATTTTTAGAGAAATTTCAGTTTATTAGCACGATACAGCCATCAGAGTATATACAATTGACCAATTGAAAGATTGGATATTGTTCAGAGCATCTTAAAGATGAACCTTATTGATATTCAGCTCACTAAAGCCTGTACAACGGGTGCTATGGTACTTGAGGTACCAAATTTTTGTCATTTTTAGAGAATTTTCAGATTGCTAGCACGATACAGCCTCCAGAGTGTATACAAGTGACCATTTTTATGATTGAATATTGTTCAAGATGTCTCACAGATGTACCCTATTGATTTTCAGCTGAGCGAATACAGCGGGTCCTATAAATCCAGATATACTACATTTTTGGTTATTTTTGGAGAAATTTCGGTTTGGTAGCACGATACATCCCCCGAAGTGTATACAAGTGACACTTTTATGATAGAATATTGTTTAGGGCCACAGATGCGAAAAAGTTACTTTTAATCTTTAAAACCGTTTATTTTGTTTAGGTTTTAGGTCCCCACCATTAAATATCCTACTTATTGTCCATATGTATTCGCTTTTAGAGAATTGGGATACAATTGATTTATTTTATCATGCCTAAATCTTAATGTCCGCCTATGGTTTATTGCGGTTTTAGGTGTTATTCCCTATAGTTGATAGGAATTAAAGTAAATTAAATACACGACATATCATCTCAGGGATAGTTTTTGGGTAATTCTGCCACTGTAAATAACGAGTTGGTAGGTACTATGAAAGAAAACAATCCAGTGATTATGACCCAAGCTTTATCAATTATGAATTTGAAGAGAATTCAAGTGTGTTGCAAGAAAATAAATAGTTATATACAAGGATTATATCTACCGTTTATATGCATACACCCGATATGTACAAATAAGTTTCAAGTAAGTATTTAATCTTTAATTTATGTCCTCTAAAATAGGATTCAATCTAACAATGTTTATGTTGATAAATTTAAGTAAATTAATATTGATATTCTAATAACAGTTTACTCTTCAACTATGGTAATGTTATATATGATTTGAAGCTTAGCAAAGATAATTTTGTTGGAGGTTACTGAATATAACGAACACTACAGTCAGAAGACTAGAAACACTGTCCAAAAATGTGAAGATAATAGTTTGACTTATCTGCTAGCCCTGGGATCCTTCGTCAGGGAAATATCATTCAGAATATGTCTGGTGTACAATCATCACTATCCGATCTCACGAATGACCAGTTCCAATGTGGTTTCTCGTAGAGCTCACACAGAGAGAAGTACTCGTGAATTTGGGAGAAAAGAAATTAAGGAGAACCAAGAAAAAGTGAAACTAACAAGAAAAGGCCCAAAAAGAAAAAGGTAATTGTAATAAGTCTTTCAACGAATAGTTAGTTTTATTCATTGGGTCATAATTAGCTGACGACTCACCTCGGTTGGTATGGGGCATTAACATGTGGCTTCCAATAGAAGTTTTGTTTAAAACTGGAATTTTGTTAAGTGTTTTCAGAGAACTATATCCAACGATCTGTTGCTGGCTTTAAAACCTATATCCAAGCCGCCTCCTCCATGATTGCACCACAAAATTCCTTTTTATAAATCCGCTTAGCACGTTGTTCCACAATTGTTGCTTTCAAAAAGGGAAACGTAAATATCCGTCACACAAGGTATCTTCTTTTCCTGTAGGCCAGTACCACTGTTGACCATGGGAGCTTCCTAAGCAAGCTAATTACCCATATAGATTAAGACCATTTTTATACCGATAACAAGAATACACTAATTGAAGGTTAAGTTTATTTGTTTATAATTATTTAATGAGTAGTTGAATATCTGAAAGATTTATTTATCCATAAGGCAATTCGAGAGTTGAACTACTATAAAGATGAGACCTATACTAATTAAATTTTACTTTAATAATATCCACTTAGAATTTTTCTCGTTTTGTTATTGTTTTCAATGACCCAAGCATGTAAGATTTTATACATGTAATATAGGGTCCCTTACCTGAAATAGTGCTATGAATATGATAAAAATATATTATAAGAGAAATAATACTACAGGCAAGTAAAACACATTTCCAAAACAATTACACATCAAGTCCTTAGTTAATCAACAGAGAGTTGACTGAGAAAAAACTCGAATTGACATAAATTAAGGCTCACTGGAGAAGTCTAATCATAGCACTAGAGCTTTCGAAGCAGTATAGTAACATAGAATTACTAATTATGATTGTTATGTCATGAACTAACTATATTTTATTTTCCTCCACTCTCGATAAGGATACTTTTGGTGACCATCTCTATTCTGTCAACCTACTCACATGGCCTAGCCTCCATTCATTACCATTTAATTTCATACCAAATATTTTTCTTACCACTCGCCATTTCCAGATATTCAACTCCTCTGCGCTCCCAAGTCATTGGGCTTCTTATTAATGTTCGATTCAAATATATTTTTGCTGCTCTTAAAATATTTTTTGACTTCACTTCATCTCCTATGGTTGCCTCCATGACTCCCATGTATTCAAAGGTCTATCCCCCTGTTATATTTCAATAAGTATATCTTCCAGCAGGGTTCCCCATTTCTAGACATTTTGTTTTATTCTGGTTTAGATGTAGCTCCTATATTTTTACTTTTGACTTGACTGAATATGTCACACTACAACTATACTAGCACTATCAATAACCAAGCTACCGTTTTCAGAGACTAAACCTAAATTAAAACCGTGGTAGGTTATCAGTTTTAATAAATGTTAATGTTAAAATTAATTCACTTTGTATAATAATAAGTTATTAATAATATGGAATTGAAGGTAAATGACTATTTTATCCATATGTTAAGATTACCGTTTTTTGTATTTTCAACAATTTCTGTTGCCTACAAAGGTTAATGCAATGGTAAACAAACAATACACGGTATAATACCACATAGAGTTGTAACGAGCCATCTTCAATATTAAAATGCTAAGATTACAAGAAAGAAATGCTACAACACCGGCTTTTCATCCATTCCTTTGTAATGTTATTCATCATCGTAATAAAAATATTTCCAACCAAATCAAAATTCCTGGTTTGTTTGCTTTCATTAAACAACATATTTAACCATGTGCATTGGATTAGATGAGAATCTCTACATCTATGGCCCCCAAGGTCATCTGAACACAATCCTTTAGACTTTTATGTGTACAGTATTTAAAATGACTTAATTAATCAACCGCATCTTAGATTGTAACATTCCTGGGTTTTCAGAACATATTCCCCAATCTATTAGATGTCAAGTTTATGCTTACATTTTAGCCGAATTCAACATCTTCTATGATATGTTAATTATTCTGTTGAAATAATAAAACTATTGAATACCCTGTACCTCATTAACGACTTATCACACATGTTTATAAGAACTTTCATTTAAAATGGATGGAAAAATCGCCACAACAATATTTCTTATTATTTTGGAAACACACTGTACAATTTCAAAGTCTACATATTTTGACAAAGGAACTCATGTATTTGAAAAATCAACTGATTCAATTTTGAATGTAAATTTTCTGCTTGTACTCGAGATGAGAGCCGTGGGAAGCTAACTTGACAAACCAAAATTTACAGCCACAATAGATACATCAGGGTCGCAGTGGAAGACGTGATTTCTAACCCACTCACCTGTAACCTTAACCTATGTCAAAATTCCGTCGATATTTACCTAACGGGTGTTTGATTCTAAAACAAAATATTGCCGTTATTGATGATATGTAGGGTTTCCCAAAAGTTTGAAACTAGTGAAGGAAAAAATATGAAAATTTAAGCCATAAAAACTACATTTTTAGATGCCTTAAAACTTTCATTGGGACTTTCTTAGGGAGTGACTTACTTGACTAGACTTATTTCCTTTAATCCCGAGGGGACCAACAAAGGAACGCCAGCAGAAAATAAACCTTTCTGAGCCATCGACTTGATTTCTCCCCAGGACTTTTGTTCTTCTGCGATTTCTTGTTCGAGAGTTTTACACTAAGTGATCGGTGGCCGACCTACTTTCCGCTTTCCTTGGGGGTTCAACTCAAGAGCCCCCTTTGGGCTCAATTTTGTCGCCTAGTGTGTGTTCGATCCAGCCATTTTTGTGTTGCCTAATAGTGTAACGCACATTCTTTTTTCATTGGAAGTTGTGTTGATGTTTCTTAGACAACGTTGATGAAGACTTATAGTTGTCCAAGTTTGTAGTTGTTATAATCTCCAAATTGGTCTTAGTTGGGAACACACTGCTTTGGATTTCTCTATTCTTTGAGCTACATCTTCATCAGAATCGCCATTTACTGAAACAATGCTTCCGAGATATTGGAATTATTGAATGCGTTCTATAGTCTGGTTGTTAATAGCAATGTCATTTGCATTCTTTATTCTCATTTTTGTTTTTCCTGATTCTCAGCCCCACTTTCCTTCATTCTTCGATCGGGTCACCGATTTTACTTTTCAGGTCACATAAGTTGGATTACATTAGACAGAGGTCGCAAACGAAGTAAATATCTTCCAATCTTTCAGCCATGTTCCATCATATACCCCTGCGTCTATGTTCATTGAGCTTCCACATTACTTTGTCAAGTACCTTTACAAATAGAATAGGAGATAGCAAGGAACCCTGTTTAACACCAGATTTGGCAGGTTAGTTTGTTCTGGTGAATAACGTGGCACCCATATTCATCATAGGTTGAAGATGTTAATTAGTTTTGTGGGTACTCCATATTTCGTCAGAACTTTCCAAATTACGTTTCTCTCCATAGTCGAACGCCTTCTTGAAGTCAATGAAAGCCAGGTAGAATGACCTCTGATATTCCGTGCTCTCCTGTGAAAACCAGCTTGTTGTCTCTGCAGTTTGCTGTTAAGGAAATCCTTAATACGGTTCAGGATGACTCGTGTTAGGATCTTGCTGAGTATCAGTAGAAGAGTGATTCTTCTCCAGTTCCTGCATTCTGTGAGATCCCACTTCTTTGGCAGTTTCACCAGCAGTCCTTTCTTCCACTCCTTTGGAATATTTTCTGTGCGCATATTTCTTCAAATATTGTATACAGGATTTTTCCGAAATGTTAGTGTCTTGTTTGAATAATTCAGGTTGTAACTTATCAATACCAGTTTTCATTTCCTTTACGGCTTTGACTATTTCTAGTCTTGAAGGTGAGTCGCTGTTGATGTTAACAACTTCTACCAGCCTCATGTTGTCCTCTGTTTCATTGGAGTGATAAACCCAAAAATTTTAAATCACAAACCCTGTAGAGATTCAACTTATTTTAAAGGTAATGAAAAAAGAAACATCCTCAAAAACCTATATTTTAATATGTTGACTGCCATGTGTATCAAAAAATTTTGGGGATTTTCACCCCTTAAAAAACTCACCAGTGCATAAAAGTTTTAAGGCAGCTAAAAATGTATTTTTTTTCAGATTTTTTTCTTCGCTGAAACTTATAGCTGCATCCTGAGACTTTTAGAAACCCTGTATAAATAATAACGTTTATTTTAAGTGTATCTTAACATTTGTTCAAGTATATTTTCTCATTGAATACATTATATATCAAATCAAAAACATTGTTCACCTTCATATATTTTCTTCACAATATAATTTCAACATCTTTAGATAGGAAAAACGTTTTGTAATACATAATAATTCACCAATCACAGTCGTTCTGTATATTTTTTAATCAGAAATTACATAACTGCGAACACTTAACATTAATATATTAAAAAATAAAAATAAGTCTCACATTCACTAGTCCTGTTCACTACGGTGTTTTTTTATAAGCGGCCCATCGAGCCCTTTATGTTTTATTATCCTTTTGGCTTTTAAAATTGATAGAGTATCTTTATTAGTTTGTCGGGGGAATTCACTAATGTCTGGTTTGGGAGGATTTGCTACAGATTGGGTCACAAAATCACTACAGTCATTATCGGCAATGGTGGAAGGTTTTATCGGTGAGTTTGTTTCTTCTGTTTTGATATCATTTTCACTTGATACCGTGTCTGACAAAGTATCTCTCGAAGAATTAAAGGTGATCATTGAATCATTTCTTAGACTATCGAAGGAGTCTTCCTCTTCTTCTTCTTCTCCCATCATTTCTTCATCTTCTTCCTCATCTTCTAGTTCTCTTTTTACGATTTCACCTGCGGAAACAACCAAATATAAAATTCATTTGAAATACAAAGTTTTTTCAATAATTAAACAATATAAAGGAGACCATGTACTGGTTTAAGATTAATCTTCTAAATACAAAAAAAATTGTGTAGTTTTTAAACATTCTAGATCTCTGTTATAACGTACCGTTAAACGTTGGGAAGGTGATGTATGGCACAAGCCTTAGATCTTTCCCATATTTCTTCATTAAACATTTAATCAAATTAGCTATGTCCTCTCGTTTTCTTGTAACAACTATTTCTTCGAACCAATGTTGGATTTCTTTAATAGGTATGTGGAAGTCTTTGATTGGATCCTTAAATAAATGAACAAACAAGATTTCAAGATTTATGTAATTATTTTCGTATAAAAAAAAACAAGAGAAGGGAACATATTTCTATATAAAAACCCTTATTTTGACAGAGCTAAGAAGTAAGAAGACAAACAAAATGTAATACCAAACTGCCAAACTTAGAAAGCTCAAGGATTCACAAACTTCATAACATCAAAAATTAAGGAACACAACGTTTTTTCCTTGAATAAACACCAATTTCAAGAAACTGGCATACCCTTATGAGGCATGCTTTGTTAGCAATGAATTTATCTTAATTTCAGTCTAATATGCCTAATTTCATTGGAATTCTTAACATAATGATCAATGAATGTAAAACATGAAAATCTAACAAGAAATGTTTTTAATAATCTGGATTTCCTCCAACTGCATTAATTACAGCTTGACACTGTCTTGGAATACTTAAATTAAATTATCAATTTAGTTTTGAGGTATAGTTTATTTACGATGATGTCATTTTTAGTTACTTTCCTGCTTATCAGAATAAATATTAATTTACCAACCGTGAATACAATTTATCCTCAACAGCCAGGTCAATTTACAGCTAACGGGTTGGCAACACTTCAAGATGTTGTCAAATCAACTGGTGAAATTCCCCAGTTTGTTTCGACGTTTATTGACATTCGATCATCGTCTAATATTTATAAGTTTTTTTGGTGCTTTTAAATTCAGTGCTTCTTTAAGATTAAGAAAACAGTTATTTTCATAACTAATTATTTAGGAAAATCTGCAGTGTGTGGTTAACAAAATACCGAAGCAGCTGAACAGAAAATGTCAAGAGATGGTAACATCTTTGTTGAGCTATTTTGTACGAGAATGCCGAAATGGGGGTCCGTTTCTCCCGCTTACTGCTGTACGAGACGTAAGTAATAGTATTCACTATTTGTATTCATCATTATTAATATTATTGTTACATATTTAAATGTAAATGATTAAATGTTTTTAATGTTAGGTTAGGTTAATTAAACTTGATAATATATTATTCTTTCAAAAATTGAAGTAATTATATTGTAGAGTTGCAGAAGCTTTACAACTTACAAGCGTTATCACTGTTAACCGTATTGCCGCCAAGCATAATAGAGGTGAACAGCCTAAAAGCCCACCTAAAAAGAGACAACGCATAAAACCTACTGTTGAAATTGATAACTTTGATCAAAATGCTTTCCGAAATGTTATATACAAAATGTAAACAGTGAGTATATTGAATTTACTATTTTATTTTATTCACAATTAACTAACACAATATTTTTTCAGAGGAACACATAACCTTGAAAACTTTAAGAGACGAACTCCAGGAGCGTGAACTCTAATGGTTGTTAAACATCCTTCTGGAAGATAGTGAAAAATATTGGATTCAAATACCAAAAAGATTATACTCGTCGTGGTTTAATGGAGTTGCCACATATTGCATTAAAACATGTACATTTTCTACATGAATATGTTAAGATAAAAAGGGAAGGTTTATATCAATTTGTGTTTTTGGATGAGACCTGGATATTTAAAGACCGTACTGTTGGACGTTCTTGGCAAGATTCTAATCATAGAAGCGTGAAAAAAACCAAAATTGGTGGTCCAAGGTAATTGAATAATAAAATTTAGCAATTAATTTATGATGTACTAACATTCCTGCCATTTTAAGACCTTTTCAAATATTTACTAGTCACACTGTTTTATTTAAATCTGTATAATTATTAATAGTTGTTTTGAGCTAAGCAGTCTATCTAGGAAACCTAGTAGTAATTTGTTATTTCCTTATTGTAGGTATATAGTATTGCATACTGGTTCCTCTTCTGGATTTATTCCTGGAGCAGGGCTGGTTTTTTCTTCCAAAAAACAAGATGGTGATTACCACGGTGAAATGAACCGAGAATTTTTTTTCGCATTGGTTTGAATAGCAGCTTTTAGTGAACTTGGAAGAACCTGCCACAATTGTAATGGATAATGCAAGTTATCACAGTACAGTGAACAATAAAGTACCAACAACAGCTACCAAAAAGGCTGATATACAGAAATGGTTGATACAAAATGATATTCCTTTTGAAAATACTTTCCTCAAAACCCAATTATTGAATTTAGTACAACGGTAAGTTGATATAAACATTTTTCAATATATTATGGTAATACTTAGATAACTTATTTTGTTTGAATACATGCATTTTTGTAGGAATAAACCACCAACAGTATATGAAGCTGACATATTATCTGAAAAATATGGTCACAAAGTGCTTCGACTTCCCCCTTACCGCTGTATGTTCAACCCAATTGAACATATTTGGGGCATAGTTAAAATTTTTTATAGAGATCATGTGGGAACTGATGGTTCTTCAACAGAACAAGCAATAGGTGTATGGAAAAAGTCTTTAGAAAAAGTGACTCCTGATATTTGGTCAAAGACAGTAGAGCACACTGAAAAAATTATACAAGATGGGTGGGATAGAGAAGTAGTATTTGATAGACAGGATGTGCCTCCACTTGACAGTGACGATGAAGATAGTGATGATTTTGTAGTGGAGTAGTGGAAATCTTGTGTTTTATTTTTTGTATATTTTTATCCAATTTGCTTTATTTCCACCTATTCAAAATCACTAATAACTATTATTAAATTAATTAGGTACAGTTATTTTATAATACACAAATTAAAACAACGACCACAGTATCTCTACATAAATAATACTGATAAAATGGGCGATTTTTTATTTTTATATTTTCTTCTTTTCCATTCTATTTTTATTATAATAAACATAATAGATATTATATAAAGAAACAATATTTAAATTTGCATGAAGATGATTACAACTTGTATTGATTCCTTTTAGCGTAAACCCTTGCAGTGCTCTTGAAGATGATTCTATAAAGCATAGAATAAGGTATAAGGACCTACAGTTCGTCATTTAACCCTCTTCTATGTAAAATAATTAAATGTTAATTCGAATATAGAATGATTCGTTACTGTTTCTTGAATCTTATCCATAGTTTTGCATGAATAAATATTTATATTAAATTAATCAAGCCTATCATACAAGCCTTTTATTCTTAAATAAATATTTTTGACTTACGTTCTACGAGGCACGGAACAATTAAAAAGAAGAACTGTCAATCTAACATCAGATTGACTTTTCTAGTTTTCGTTAAGTGAAGGAAAAAACTACAGCTTGGCAATATGACAATATTTTGTTTTTCAACGTCAACGTCTTTTTATCGTAAATAAACTATAATAGGGTAAATTCTTGAGTAAGAAGATCTTGGCGATTATGAACATTATACAGATGACGAGCGATCTGTCTCTGAAGCATATCCCATACATGCTTGATGGGATTAAGGTCTGGCGACTATGCTGGCGACGGTATAAGGGTAATATCCTCATTATCAAACCAATCTCTTATTGTTGCCGCAGTGGCAAATGGAAAGACAACAGGTTCTAAGATATGATCAATATATTGATATTGATTCAAAGTACAATGATGAAAAATTAATCCAGCCCACATCATAACTTGTGGAACACCTTATGGACGAACACCCTGTACATGTCTGAGTCTCTCTTGTCGACTAGGTCCTTTCCAGACTCTCACTAGTCTCGAATCAGGGTAGAGACAAAACCTAGCTTCGTCTGTGAATAACACAGAACTCCATTCTTGTAAACCCCAATGCACATGTTGTGTGCACACGTTAATATTAGTCCACGATTTCCATGACGTAACATGAGTACCCTCAATGATCGTCTGGCGTGCAGGTCAGCATCATGTAACCTATTCCTCAAAGTGTGGTCGCACACATTAAGATGCGTTTCCTTCGAAGGAGCTGCGACTGAACCGACCTTCGACTCCTGAAATGGCATCTGATTGGCACTTTCCTTCGGAGAGGCTCTCTTGTGCGACGCCAACTGGCTTCCACTACAGTCGTTGACTGTCTGCTTCGAAAGCAGTACAGTCATAGCCGCCCAGTTCATATAGTACACATTTTCGTTTATTCGAAAAAATTAGTATGAATTCGGATGACAAATTGGTTGAATTAGTGGCGAAACATCAATCTTTATGTAATTTGAAAGATACAGGAGATAAAAATCAAAGGGTAAGGAGGAACTCTATTATACGAATAGCAACTGATTACATCTCTTATTAAATCCAGAATAAAGCAGAGCCACATTTACACGAAAGAGTCTCTAAATTTATTTTCTTCGCCCAATCAATGCCTATTAATTAACAAATTATAGCAACCTTCTTCTTGTCGCAGTGTAAATAAAGGATGACCTTCACTGGTTTTGTAAATACCATATTACATAATATTTCCTAAACTTCCTCTTCTTTTAGAAATAAATAGGTTACACCTTCCATGGTAATTGTTGAACTGTCAGCTAATGTTGTGGATATTTGCTATGACCCCAAAGAATTCGTGTGCAGTTGTATGCACATTTTGACGAACTAATTCTACCACATATCGATCCTGTCGAGGCGTAGTTACACGTTGATGACATCCATGTCTTTCAGCGACATCACCGAATTGTTCATATCGATGCCCCAATCGCCAAATCCCTCATCATATTCACAGCAGTTACCATTTGAACACATGTTAAATGCCGACATTCCAAGACCTGCTCTTAACAATCTGGTTTTAGTACAATTATTTTAAAGTTTAATAGAGAGTATCTTTCAAATTTAAAGCACTTTATCTTTACAATTTGAAGCAATTAACCATACGAGTTTTGAGGTACTTTTGCCTTAATAAAGCAGTGAAATTGAGTAATTAATTCTCATGTTTACAAATCGAATGGTATGGTATTTACAAAAAAATATTCAAGTTTTTTTTGAAAAAAGTGAAATAATAGACGTGTTCCTTAGACATTTTTGATGTATTTATTCAAATTTAGTTCTATGATCCACAAAATCTTTCTGAATAAAAACTGTGGGCTCATTGAGGGAACAGTGAAATAGTCTTGTTGTCCTTTTCTATCGCTTAATATGTTTTATGTTTGATACTCTTTTGCTTCTCTCAGTATTCAGTAAATAGACAAGCAGTGCATACGATTTTTTAACGAAAACCGGATTTAGGTTGAAAAAATTTGATTTCAAAGTAAGTTTTTCGTTAGTTTGATAGATATAGTTTCAGACATACAAGGTGTTTCAAAAAAAAAGGTGGCCCCCTTGCTAGGATAGGTATATCACTGCAAAATAAGTTGTGTTTGCTAAGTAAAAAATGTTCGTATTGGCATCAATTCCCAATATACAGGGTATTGAAAAAACAAAATTTATACACATTTTTTACGATTATGACGAAATTACTGGCAACATTGTAATACAATTTTTCACGAATATGTTTTGAAAGCTGATGGATCGCATACATTTGTCTTTTTATCTGCCTCTCACAGAGGGTGCTAGTTACACGGTTGCGTCAGTTTTGCATAGCTAACTCAGACAAAACCATTTTGGGGTTTGTGAAGGACCTTAAACTTTTTTAACGGTATGTTATTTCAACACGTACTCTAATTGATTGAATATTCCATGTTTTAAGTTTCTTTTTGTGATTCTCCAATCAATTAATAACTTTAGCATTAGAATAATGTTATTGTTTTTGGGTTTTAATGAATAGGTAACCGTATCGAGTTTTATCGGGAGTATCTTTTTGGTGCAAAATTGAATGATATTCGAGTTGACATAAAATTTGGAATAAAAAACCTAACCTCAAAAAAGACATGTTCAAAACAATTTGAAACGAACCGTGTTACTAGCGCCCTATGAGAGGCAGATGTAAAAACAAATATATGCCACCTGTCAACTTTCAAAACATATTCGTAAATATTTGATTACAATGTTGCCAGTAGTTTCGACATAATCGTAAAAAATGTGTATAAATATTGTTTTATCCTGAAAACGGATGCAGATACGAAAATTTTTTACTGAGCAAACCCAACTTATTTTGCAGTCCAGTAACGAGTAATTTTTTCAAATTTTAAGCCCCTATAACTGCATTTTAGCTTTGTTTGTATTGTGGTAACTTAATTGACCCGAGACCCCCAAAATAGTGCATTCAGTAGCTACGCCGTCAGGTTTGGTAGACGGATAGGGACCCTAGCAACCCTAGGGAGTGAGGGACTCTTATTTCCAGTTTATTGGAATAAAAATCCTATATTGTCGCAGTATCATCCAAAATATCACTGAAAGTAATTTGCAAAAAAAATATAAGAATCGTATTATGACCCAAGTAGTTGACCGCCTATAATACCAAACCAAATATTCAATTTAAAGTCATGCTGAAAATGTATTACTATAAGGGTATGCGGGTTTTCTTCTTCCCAGTACTAACTCTTTCACCAATTAAATATTTGAAATCCCCTTATAAGTGGATGAAATTATAGTTTTTAAACAGAAGTAAATTTCAACTTCAAGGCCATGTATCTTATTCCACAGAAATATTTTATTGATGTATATTTGATCCTATCCCCATATTTTGGCCCAAATATCTTGCCCTTAGCCTCTACGTCCTAATAGTTATGAATCAACCTGTACATATTCATTTATATATTTAATTTAAAAAAAAATTCTGCCATTAACAAAAGAAAAAAATCATATCCACGTCAGACCTTTTTTTAAGCTTCTATAGAACAAACCACAAACTATGATGATTTATTTAAAATAAATTTAGTTCTATGATCCCAAGGCTAATGATAAATAATTAATACATTCAATTTAAAATAATTTTATATTCCCAATGAAGATAGGAACAAGTTTATTTCCTGCTAAAATATGAGAATTTACTTTAGCAGTGACAAAAGAGTTTGCCAACTCATTAAATATACAACAGACTATGCTGACTTCTTCAATATACATTTAGTTCTATGAGCCGATGGCAATCTGAATTATGATAAATCTTTGATACTAGTGTTTTTAAATGAAACTCACGGTCTCTAGTTAACTCCACAATATAATAAAAGTTATTGAAAATTCTAAAAAAATGAATTGTCAATTTTTTAGAATTTTCAATAACTTTTATTATATTGTGGAGTTAACTAGAGACCGTGAGTTTCATTTAAAAACACTAATATGAGCATATTCCACGAAGTAAGGGTCGAGACAGTTAATTTCATTAATATTTGATACATTTAATTTAGATGAATTTTATCTTCCCAATTAAGATAGAAACAAGATAGTGTCCTGCTAGACTATGAACATCTATTTTAACCTTCATAAACCCGAGTGGGGTACGGCTGTACCCCAGACATGACTTTTTCGGTATATTTTCTAAAATAATTTTTTTCTTAATTTTCCTCGAGCTATGTTTCTTAAATATATATCTAAATTGGTATACAAAATTTTAAATAAATTGCTTTTTATTGTAACTAATTATAGAGTTTTAATGCTTGGGGTCCAGCTGCACCCCGTTCGGAATGTAACGCCAGGTATAAATTTTGCCTATGTTAAAAAACAACCGGGATACAAATTCCAAATTGTTCAAACGACGGGGGTTCCCCGTTTCTTGGCGTCAACGCTCTCGAGATTCCTAATTTATTTAATAGCGGCTTTGTGCACGTATTTATCTCAGTATAATTTTAGTGTGTTTAGTCACGTTTACAGTGATTGTCGAATACGCGTTTATAAAAATGAGTGAACCAGGGAAGTTTCGAAATGAAAGTAAGCTAACTGACGAAGAACTATCGGCGATATTAGAAACGGTCGATTACGACACTTATTTTAATGATTTAGCACTAATGGATGGTGCAAGTGATATTGAGGAGACTGACATAGTGACTGAAACTGATGAGATAGATGACGTTTTACAAGTTAGTGATAGGGAAAATGACTCAACTGATGAAGTAGGCTCGTCAGTAAACTTTTGTACCGATCCTCCAACTTATTCGTATAAAGATGGTAGTATGTGGGGAAAGGTTCCTTTTACTACTAAGATCAAGAGACGTAAATGTAATATTCAAAAGGTTTCACCAGGTTTGACTAGATATAGTTGAATGAACTGAAAATTTATTTTGGAATTACCATAATGATGACCTATATTAAATATCCACGAATACGTCATCATTGGTCATCAGAAGGAGGTTTGCGAATGACATTCATTTCAGAAGCAATGAGCCAAAAGAGGTACGAGGAGATTCGGAGGTATCTGCATTTTATGGATGAAGATACCATTAGCGAAAACAATACAGACAAACTGATTAGAGTGCGTCCTATTTTGAACCAGCTTCACGATACTTTTCATTCCGCCGTCCAGCCTGAGGAGTATATGTCGGTGGATGAAATGGTTATACCATTCAAGGGTCGTTCAGGTCTAAGCAATACTTGACCAAAAAGCCCAAAAAGTGGGGTTATAAGGTTTGGGTTCGTGCAGGTACATCGTACATCGTACATCAGGGTATGCATATTGTTTTGAAGTTTTTTAAGGACAAGCTGGAGAACGGGAAGCTGTTTCAGAAGCAGGCGCTTCAGGTGATGATGTCTTGACAATGTGCCACAATAGAAAGGACCAAAACTATAAAATATACACCGATAATAAATTCTCGAGCATACCTCTGGTAAAACAGCTTACAAAAGATAGCATACCTCTGGTAAAACAGCTTACAAAAGATAAGATTTGGTATTTAGACACAGTGAGATTGAACAGACTCCAAGGAATAGATAAGGTGCTGACATTAGAGAAAACATTAAAGGTAGAGGGCCGAGGCAGTTATTCTTTTGCTACATCACAAGATATATCACAGTGGTGAGATGGTTTGATAATAAGTTGATTCATACAATTTCAGATGATGCTGGTGCATTTAATTGATTCTGTTAGTCGATTTTCAAGGAAGGATAAGAAGTATGTTGACATTCCAAGACCTTTCGCCATAAAAATGTATAATAAGCACATGGGAGGGGTAGATTTAATGGATTCCTTGATTGGACTGTATACTAACTATACAAGAAATAAGCGTTGGTATATGAGAATATTTTACCACTTTATAAATGTCACGGTGGTAAATGCTTGGGTATTGTGGAAATGGAATGGCCACCAGGAAAAGGAATTTTTAGATCTCTTGCATTTTAAAAGTACAATAGCAACTGCACTCATATTTCAGGGGGAATCTCAAATGAAACGACAAAGGGGACGTCCTAGAAGTATAACTCCTCCTGAAGTAAAAAAGAGGCCTAGAAAAATTGTACCCACAGAGAAAAAATTTGATAATGGACCACATTAGCCCAAAAGGACGGAAGATAAAAATGCAAGTTGATGCAAGAATTCCTACTGTAAAAGTAAAACTAGGTACATATGCATAAGGTGTGATATCGCGTTATGCCCAGAGTGTTTCCAAGAATTTCATACTCGGAAGTGATATCACTTCTTTTCTATTTCGCGTATTTTGATTATAATTTGACTATTTATTATATTTTTCAGTTTCAGTGTTTTTTAGATTATTTCATTTAGTTTACTTACTTCATAATAATAAAATCATTTATACTATGTTACAATTATTTATTTATTATAATCTGCATTCAATTTTCTGTCCCCATATGAGGACGTCGGTTCAGGGATATTGTTCCCATATGCGGACACAAAGAAAAATGTCCATAAAATGTTCTAATTTTAATTTTAATTTTTTTCACAATTTTTGAAGGTAACTGAACATAATACAAACACAAAAATAATTTTAAATTTTAATTTCTGATGAATGTAAAAAGTTGCGCATGAGAGAGTTAATGTAAGTTTTTGACCACGGGTTTATGAAGGTTAACAGTCACAAAATAGTTCAAACAACAGACTATGCTGACTCATTTAACATACATACACTTCTATGATCCCATGTAAACATGAATTATGATAAATACTTGCCACAACTTGCTGCAATTTAAAAGAATTTTATCTTCCTAGTGAAGATAGAAACAATCTAATGTCCCGTTGGACTACGCAAATTTCTGTGCCGACTCATTTAATATCAATTTAGTTCTATGATCTCATGACAATCTGAATTATGATAAATACTTGATTAAAAGAATGATAATGAAAATAAAAACAAGCTAATTCCCTGTTAAACTATGAAAATTTTCTCTAACACTGACGAAAGAGTTTAAACAACATACTATGCTAACTCATTTAACATACATTCACTTCTATGATCCAAAGACAACCTGAATTATGATAAGTACTTGCCATATTCAATTTAAAAGAATTTTATCTTCCTAGTGAAGATAGAAACAATCTAATGTCCCGTTGGACTATGCAAATTTACTTTTATACCTATAAAAGTCAAACAACAGACTGTGCTGACTCATCTAATATAAATTTAGTTCTATGATCCCATGACAATCTGAATTATGATAAATACTTGATTAAAAGAATGATAATGAAAATAAAAACAAGCTAATTTCCTGTTAGACTATGAAAATTTACTCACTCAACAGACCCTAACAACAAACTATGCTGACTTATTTAATATACTCGCATATTTAGTTCTGTACTACACAAGTTTTTATAAAGACGAGAATAATGGTAAATTTCAGTTAGTTTGAATAATTCTTACCTTTAAAAATTGTTCTACATATTGTAGTAAATAAAGTCCACAATCTGTGAAATTATTTTGTTGAGGAACTTTCGGACTGGCACCTTTAATAACGTCTTTATTAAACGTTTTTTCTTTACCCGTCTTGGATTTATATTCGCAAGTTAAATAATCTCTTAGTGTAGCTACAACGCGACATCTCGACGATCCTGCTAAGGAATCGAAGATTAAAATACATGGCCTGAAAAAAATATCATCATTTATATGGTGTGTCTCAAATAAAAGAAGTTGAACATTTAAAAAGATACTTACTGCTTAATTTGAGGTCTAGGCTCTTTTGGTAATCTAGGTGTAGGAGTACTATTATTAGACCCAGAAGGACTACTGGCAGAAATATTAGCAGATTGCGACAATGGATTAATGGGAATTTCTTCAGAACCATCAGATTCCATTTCACTATCATCTCCCTCCGCTTCATCTTTGTCACTAAGGTCCGGGTCATCGCAGGGTATTGGTTTTGTTATTTTTTCTTGTTTTATAGAAATAGCAAGGTTGCCAACGTTTACAGTATCGGGTTTTTCTGCAATGAAACTTAATTAATAATCGAACGAAATTATAAAATAATTCTGACTTACTTTTCTTCCTGGAATTAACTTCTAGTTTATAGGGCTTGCCGTCCCAAGTATGCGGACCGTTCATGCCAGGGAAACAGATTATAGCAAGGAACCAATGAGCGTTTTCGTTAATAGGCACTACGACAAAATCCTTTTCGAAAACATTTACATTTTTCGTCCATTTCTTCACACGCGCATGTCTCTTTTGAGCCGGAGTCAAAGTTGGATCCAATTCACTTGGTTGAGATTTTCTGAAATAAAAAAATAATTAAGAATTATTCAAAAGATTTCTATACTACAACCAATATATAAAATAAATTTTTCTACATTCATGCAAAAAACTACACTTTTGTGAAACACATTTATTGGAAAAAGTGGTTCTTTTTTGCACTAGTGCAACAAAATTTTTGTTGCACTCAACTGTCATTCTTGTCAGTTTTGTGATGATTTATGACAAATATAAACATTTAAATAAAATAAAAATCCAGAGCTAGTGTCTGATCCTGCTCTAATACAGCAATAATAGATGTATATCTTACTACTTAGTCTCAACGAGTTACAATTATTGCAAAAATCTTTGATTATTTAAAATTTAAATGGTCAAAGCGAAAACCAGCTATGATTAAGTACTGACAAGGTGGAGGCCATAAAGATACAAAAAAAAGAAGAACGGTTAAAATACATTTTGAGTTCTGACATGGTTCTAATTTTCCAGTTTTTGCATGAATGTAGAAAAAATATTGTATGCAACTCGTGCAAAACGTGTTTTTTGCACTCGACGTGTTGTCCAACTCGGCTTAAAGGCCTCTTTGGACAATTTCACGTCACGTGCAAAAAACACTCACTTTTTGCACTTGTTGCATAAATAACTATTTTGTACATTTATTCTATTAGTAATTTGCAGAGACAACCTATGTGGTGACATTATTTTTATTCCAAATAAAATGATTTTATTTTAAAAACTTATTTAATGAGACAACCTGTATAATACAATCCTGAATTTTAAAAACAATCTAACTTATCGATCGCACCCTGTAATATATTGTAAGAACAGAGTGTTTCATAATAAATTACAATTAAAGTATGTATAAAATAATTTTAGAAAATCCGTAATAACCCAGTTGATTTATAGCACCGTCAACGTTGTCTTACAAACTAAAACCTACTTCCCATTCAATAAATTTACATAATTTCCCATTGGATAAACGAAGATTGCGGCGCTGCCAGGCCAAACAAAAAATCGTCAACACAACAGCTTTCGCTTTACAAATGCGAGTGCCGAGGCAACATTCGCGCTGTTGCCGGAATGTACAACAAATATGAGATTTGAAGATCTTCCATAAATCATATCCTGCTATATAGAATGTCTTGTACAGCACTATTTCTAATGGAATTTTTAGAAATAAACGAATTGAAAAACGTGACAGCAAAAAAGTAAAATTGCTAGATGAGTGATAATTAAGGAAATAATCAAAAACCAGATTTCGAAGTATCTTGGGGGTTAAAAAATATTAAGAAAAAATATTTTAATCCTAATTATATTTTTAATACAATAGTTGTATATAGTTGCAAAAATTTCCACCTTTAGTTTGTTTTAATTTTTTTCATATTTTGTGAATCCAAACACGAAATATATTAAATGCTTCAAACAGCAGGTAAAAGGTATCAATAATTCATGTTTGATACATTGTTTTTGTTTAAGCCATCATCAAAATAAAATATAAACATATTTCTTTGTTTTATAAATTTCAACTCCATTACTTTACCTCTTTTTTCTGAATAGATAAAAGTAGAATCAACAAAAATACATATATACCTTTACTATACAGTATGCCTGAAAAATTTGCCAACATATGGGAAACTTTATTATGGTAAAAAAGTATTCTGTATAAAAAGTTCTGCATGTCCATAACGTAAAACGCAAATATCAGATGTAATTTTTTTTATTTGTATGCGAGTTTTGTCAAAAAGTATGAATTTGCAAGAGTAAAATATCTTTATTTGGACAATATCGAAAACTTTAATTATGAAAAGTAGTTCGGAATGGAAATCTATATTTTAATATACAATTACAACTTCCTGCAACTTTATTATTACAAAATTGTTCTCAAAATATTATATGCAGTGTGACCCATTTAAGATCGCAACAGCTATAGCTTTTAATTGTGACGACGTACATCTCAGACACCGGGGAAGTTACATTACTCCACATTTACTTTTAGGTGTTTCAACAGCGTGGTAACCAAAATTCCAATAAAAAAATTTCTCATATATTTTTATATGAAAAATCGACGTTTTGAAGCCTTCTAAAAATGTATCGACCTTTTTAAACCACCAAAATTTTGAAGTTCATCAAATGTCAATTAAAAGCTATAACTGGGTGTTGCGATCTTAAAGTCACCTGCATACAGGGTCCGGCAAACATTTGTCGTAGTTCTATAACTTCTATTGTATAACGTACATATTTATTTGAAAGGTATATGTTAAGGGTAATTAAAATCAAACATTTTAAAATTATGTTCATGTATACAGGGTGATATCCATTAGTAAATTAGGCAAATGGAATACCATACTTTTTTTACATTTTTAAAACCGAAAAACACTGAACCGCAAAATTAATGCATATTTTGTAAAATAGAAATATGCAATATTTGAATGCAAGCCAATAGCTTAGTAATGATAGTTTTTAACTGTACCCAACAACTTTTTGGATGTTGAGTGAAAACACAACAGTTTTTTAATAAAATAACGGAATAGTGCTGGGTATACAAATTCATTGACTGGTTGAATTATTGTTTATTGATGACAGTTGTTCTGTTGTTATTGTTGATTTCTACAGTTACTAAAAGTGATACAACGTGAGATGAGAAATCTTTCACGTGAAGAATGTGCTGGTGCAGTAGCACTCATGAAAATGTGTGTCACACAAGTTCAAGTGGCACGCCGCTATGGCGTTACCGAATCTATGATATCCAGGGCACTGGCACGGTATCGAGAGACTGGTACGAACCAAAGAAGAGCTGGACAAGGACGCCAAAGAGTGACAAATAATAATCAAGATGGATTTTTGAGAATGCAGGTACTACGAAATCGATTCACTACAAATACTGCAATGCAGCAAAAATTTATTCATCGATATAATTGCCGCACAAGTCAAGATACAGTATTAGTCCATATAGAGCCGAAACTGGTGCTCTTCTAACCGTAACTCACCACAGGCAATGTCTTCAGTTTGCCCGGGAACATCAAAATTGGGGCAACCGTGAATGGAGCTACTCTGTTTACGGGCGAGTAATGATCCTGTCTGTTCAGTGATGATCGTCGTAGGAGAGTGTATAATGTAGACGTGCTCGCGAGCGATATGCTCAGTGAAATATTGCAGAAAATGTCAGCGATGGCGATGTGTCTGTTATGGTAAGGGGTGGCAATAGTTTAGAGGGTCATACGGACCTAGTTGTGATTCGGGGCGGTCGTTTAACAGCCGACCGCTACATAACAGACATTTTATAAACTCATGTAATGCCTTATGCCCCATTTACAGGCAACGAAATGTTTTTAATGCTTGATAATGCACGCCCACCTGTAGCTAGGACGGTGCAAAATAACCTCCAAGCTTTGGATTGGCCAGCGCGAAGTCCTGATCTTAACCCGATTGAATACTTATGGGACAATTTGAGTCAGCAGGTTAGAGCTTTACAGCATCCACCTAGAAGTATAGATTAACTGTCATTCAAATGGATCAAGTTGCAATCAGAAACTTAATTTCAAGTATGCCAAGAAGATATATAGCAGATTTGTGATATATAGCAATAATCCAAGCAAAGGGAGGTAAATATGCGTTATTAATTATAAATTTGTTAACAAATTATGCAATCAAATTTTGGATTTCTTTTTCGTCCATACAGTATATTTATTTTCTTGTTTTATTTTATGCAATACAAAAACGTTGTTTGACACAGTTAAAAGCTATTATACAGACATTATGATAGACCAATAACGAGCATTCTATTTTTTTCCTCATGCAGATTTTTTGATTTTACAAAATATGCTTTAATTTTGCGGCGCAGTATCATCATCATCACACAGCTATATGTTCGTCCACTGCTAGACATAAGCCTCCCGTAAAGATTTCCATCTCCCCCTATCCTGTGCTGCATTTAACCAGTTGGTTTGGATGCGCTTCAGATCATCTGACCAACGAGTGGGCGGTCTGCCTCTGCTGCGGAAAGCGTGGTCTCCATTCAGTAATTTTTCTAGTCCATCTGCCGCCGTTTATTCTGGTTAGGTGACCCGCCCAGTTCCATTTTAGAGTCGATATCCTTGTGATGTTACTCCACTTCTCCTTCTCACATCTGTGTTTGGAACTCTATCTCTCAGGGATAAGCCTCTTCTTTCCATTCTTCTTTGCGCTACTCTTATTTTGTTCGCAGTGTTCTTTGTTAGAGTCAGTGTTTCGGCTCCGTAGGTTAGTACTGGTAAAATACATTGGACGAAGACTTTCTTCTTAAGACACATGGGAATATCAGATCTTAAGAAGTAGCTCAATCTTCCAAAGGTTGCCCATGTGAGACCTATTCTTCTGCCAATTTCGCAGGTTTTATTATCCCTTCCCAATCGAATCTCGTGTTCTAAGTATTTGTAGGAGTATACTTGCTCAATATTTAAGTTGTTCACTGTTAGGTTTTCACTGGCAACTAGATTTGTCATGAACTTTGTTTTGCCTATATTGATTTTCAGCCCACCCTCTCTGGATGGTTCAGCTCGCTCATCATTTCTTGCGCTTCTTTGAGATCATTATAGGCACAGTATAGTTAGTAGCAATTTTTTTTTGAGAAAAAAGTGGTTTTCTCCGAGTTGGCTAAGAATTATACAAAAAAAAATTTGGGAGTGTTTAGTACTATACAATGTACTAACTATTTCGGTTCTAAAGATGTAAAAAAATGGCATTCCATATGAAAAAAATTAATTAATTTGCCTAGTTTACTAATGGACCACCCTGTATACATGAACATAATTTTAAAATTACCCTTAACATATACCTTTCAAATACAATACAAAATAAGAGTTATAGAACTACGACAGAAGTTTGCCGGACCCTGTATGCAAGCTATACGTTTCTGAAGAAACTGTAGCTGTTTTCCAACTCACTCAATCCAGTTTCCGTGTTGAATCAAAATATTACACCATAGAACAATTAAAACTAATTTTTGACGTAAAAATTAAGTTGGAGGTTGTAATTGCAGGTTAAAATATCGATTTCCATTCTGAACAACTTTTCATAATTAAATTTTTCGATATTGTCACAAATATACTAGTCTTGTACCTACCAAATTCATACGTTTTGACAAAACTAGTATACGAATTAAAAAATCTATTATTTGCGTAACATTAATAATAAAAAAAGTAAAAAACTTTCCTATATGTTACCAAGTTTTTCAGACATACTGTATGTATATTAATTTCTTGATGGGTTTTTAAATTTTAATATTATCAGTAACATGACCTTACAATTTGTTTTGTTATCAATATAGTGTATTAAAATGTTTACGAATGTTTTCTTATTATATTCCAACTTTTTAGAACTCCCGGTATACTAATATTGATAAATAATAATATTCATAGCATACTTATAAGAGGGGCCCGACCTAATATTAAATTTAAAAAATGTCACTTTTTTAAAAAAAATAGTACGCCCATGCATAAATAATAAACATGAAACAATAAAAAAATAATAATAATGAGAATGAGACATGCGGTATACTTGTTTACATACAGTCATGACGCTGAAACCGTATCAAACAAGAAACTACAGCGACGTTGCCGATTCTTTCAAAAATACGATGCTCTGGATAAAACTACATTTTGATAGACTGCTCACATCACTTTTTGCGGCGTTGCCGCGTTGTGAGTAATTTCCGCATTTCTACGATTTATGAAAAATTGGTTTACGTTCTAAATGCCTACTTCCCATTGGATCAAATTCCCACCAGATAAAAAATTGTAAATTTCGACATAAATTAACATATTGATGTAACAATTTTTTTCATTTGAAAATGAATTTTTTTATCTAATAAAAAAACTAAAGTGGCGAAAGCGAAACTTTCAATTATTAATGTTTTTTTACTTAATTGTTGTATTAGTTTTTGATATGTTCACGTTTTCGAGAATTTACACCGAGAAGTATCCCCCTCCATCACCAACATGGAAAATGTATCACAATTTATTATAGACACACCCTTTTTCGTATTAAAGATGCCTAGAGTTAAAAATTTTATGTATAGTTATATTTATTGTCAAAATTCGTTTCCATTCTTTCCGCATGTCCAAACCATTGTAACATACTCTTTTTAGCATTTTTAGCAATACGTTAACTGTTGAAACTTGAGCTCAAAATATTTAAAGTTTAACCTAAATCACTTAGATAAAATGTGGCTCCTTAGTGAGATACAGGGTGTTTTATTTAAAAACTATTTGTGCCCAGTACTTTAAAATTATTTAAGGTATTCTTGTCATAATTGGCAGGAAGTGTAGGAACTGTACACACAACTAAATTATGTTAAATAAACGTTGGTCGATACAACCAGATGCGCACGACAGGGGCAAGTAACTTGTTGACTCTTTCCAAATTCTGCGTTGTCACTTGCTCCTGTCATACGTCCCTGGTTGTAGCCAGAAACGTTTATTTAATATAATTTACGTACTGGGGATAAATAGTTTTAAAATAAAATACATCTGTAACTCAGTATATTGAACTCATGATTTACCAGTTAAAATATTCCCAATTATTAATGAAACACCTTGTACAGCTACGAGTATATTCAAACAAAGAATTTGTTTCTATCTAGATTTATTGAAAACATATTTATTATTGTTATTTATAGATTCTTGCCCAATATTAAAGTATGACCAGATGGTCATTATTAATAATAAGGAAGTATAAGAGGATATAATTTTTCAAAATTTGCGTTCAAAAATTTTATTTAATTATTTTTTTAACCTATCTTTTTTTAGTAGTACCTTTATGAAAATCATTATTTTCTTAAAAAAGCATTTTACTTTTTGTTCAACTCGTATAAACGAAAACAAAACAATTAAAGATCATTTAAAAATTTATATTAAATAAAAGACATGCTGTATAATACTTTATTTTGTCTTTTACGCAATAAACTTTCCATCGGTGTTGCCAAGTTAATTAGATACATATTTTATCTTTTAAAATTCTTATTTTCAATCATAAAATATATGCAGAGTTGCCAGATATATATGGAAATGTAAAAATCGTTGAGACTATATTTACATTTTAATCGCATAATTTAAATTGTTATAGAAAAAATGTTTCAGCTAATTACGGTTGCAAATAAATACGGACAACTAAAAATACGAGGGATATGCTAAATATCAAGCAAAAAATAAATTTCTTTGAAATGTATGAATATAATAAAGAAAATAATGAGAGTTGATAATCGTTTGTTTATTTACCACTATCTATGAAAATACAAGGATCCTACTAAAAATTGTATTGATTAATATTCATTTATTTGTTACTGCGTTACGTCTAAAATACTACAAGGGTAGTCCTAAGAATTCAGAACTGTAATAATATGTTATAAATAATTTAAAAAATTACCACGAATTCGATAAAAATTAACCCAAAATGATGTTGGCAAATGCTAATTTTTACTTTTCCGCCCAACCTATCTAATATGCGAGAAAAGTATTGGTTTACTCCAAAAAAAGTTGGAAATTTGAAATATTTTTTTGAGTTATTTTTACGTTTTCCATCAACAACAAAAAAACGGTTTTTAGAAAAAAAATCCTGTGTGTATGTCGTCGGCCACTTTTCGTTACATGTCTTGTTAGCACGATACAGCCTCCGGAGTGTCACCAATTTTATGATTGAATATTGTTAAGGATATGTCACAGATGAACCCTATTGATTTTCAGCTCGCCAGAGCCAGCACAACGGGTGCTATGGTACTAGATGTACGACATTTTAGTCATTTTTTGAGAAATTTCAGTTTGTTAGCACGATACAGCCTCTGAAGTTCATCAAGTCACCAATTTTATGATTGAATATTATTCAGGACACTTCACAGATGAACCCTATTGATTTTCAGCTCGCCAGAGCCAGCACAACGGGTGCTATGGTACTAGAAGTACGACATTTTAGTCATTTTTTGAAAAATTTCAGTTTGTTAGCACGATACAGCCTCTGGAGTTCATCAAGTCACCAATTTTATGATTGAATATTATTCAGGACACTTCACAGATGAACCCTATTGATTTTCAGCTCGCCAGAGCCAGCACAACGGGTGCTATGGTACTAGAAGTACGACATTTTAGTCATTTTTTGAAAAACTTCAGTTTGTTAGCACGATACAGCCTCTGGAGTTCATCAAGTCACCAATTTTATGATTGAATATTATTCAGGACACTTCACAGATGAACCCTATTGATTTTCAGCTCGCCAGAGCCAGCACAACGGGTGCTATGGTACTAGATGTACGACATTTTAGTCATTTTTTGAGAAATTTCAGTTTGTTAGCACGATACAGCCTCTGGAGTTCATCAAGTCACCAATTTTATGATTGAATATTATTCAGGACACTTCACAGATGAACCCTATTGATTTTCAGCTCGCCAGAGCCAGCACAACGGGTGCTATGGTACTAGAAGTACGACATTTTAGTAATTTTTTGAAAAACTTCAGTTTGTTAGCACGATACAGCCTCTGGAGTTCATCAAGTCACCAATTTTATGATTGAATATTATTCAGGACACTTCACAGATGAACCCTATTGATTTTCAGCTCACCAGAGCCAGTACAACAGGTGCTATAGTACTTTAAGTACGATATTTTTGTCATTTTTGGAGAATTTTCAGTTTGTTAGCAAGATACAACCTCCAGAGTGTATACAAGTGACCAATTTTATGATTGAATATTGTTCAAGGGGTCTCACAGATGAAACCTATTGATTTTCAGCTGACTAGAGCGAGTCCTATAAATCCAGATATATAACATTTTTGGTTATTTTTGCACAAATTTCGGTTTGTTAGCAAGATACATCCCCCGAAGTGTATACAAGTGACAATTTTATGAATATTATTCAAGACCACAGATGCGGAAAAGTTAGTTTTAATCTTTAAAACCGTTTATTTTTATTATAAGAAGAAACTTCTAAAAACGTAACGAAAGCTGTGTTTTTTATTATTTAAAAACATTTAGGAGAAAACAAGGGTTATTCAAAGAAATTATCCTGATACCTAGACGTTTATTATTATTTACTAGGTATGATTTAGGCCCGCCGCATAGTGGACCGTGCACAATCCTCGTCCACGTTTCCCTTATCTACCACATATTAAATCCACGCCATGCCCAACCCAGACCCATTTCCACAATGACTGCGAACGTTCACTTATTAACTCGGATTCTGAATCCAAGAAACAAATATTTATTTTAGTAACTTTATTAAACCGAAAAAAAAGCAAAGCAAATATGCCTATTTAAAAAAAGTAAACGCTCACGGAGAGTTTTGTTTATTAAGTGAAGTGCCGGAAAATCTTTTTAACGAATCATTTAGATGAAATAGAAGATGAATTAACAAGGCCGTGAACTTATCAAATATGACATCACTGGTAAATATTGCAATATGTCATAGCCTATTTCCAGTGAAAATTTGGTTCTTATATAATCTTCATAACTGGTGTCAAAAAGAAATGGAAAACTTCGAACTAACTCTATTACCTTCTCCATTTTTAATAAATCGAAATGTACACACAACCCTCGAAAACTGTACGACACACTCAAACCGACCCAAAGGAACGTGGGTTAGGATCAATTTGGGGTACCCTACTTTAAACCAATATTTATAGATTAGTACAGACGTGTGTTGTCCAGTGGATGTGTGTGTGCTGGGTCCAATATACGGCGGGCCTTACGCTTCCTTCCGTAATATATGTTGGTTTCATTATTTATGAATATTTAAAATCCGTAGGTCTCGTTAAAAATTAACCAAAAATATGTTAATTATTATTCATACATATCAAAAATGTTCGTTAACAAAGCGGAAAAATGTCGCTTCTTTATTATCTGAGAGGACTTCTAAAAATTGATCAAATAACGTGTTCATGACCTAATATTTATAAACATCAGAATCATACAAGTTCTGCCAAAAATGTTACTTGGCTTAGGTACTGACCCAAAGTTTATAATAATTACTCTTATTATTTTCGAGTGCTGAAGATGTTTATCTAACTTAAAATAATAAAGTTATTTTTGTCCCAAATAAACAAAATATTAAATAATAAAACTCTGCATATTAATATGATTTATTGTTTTCCCCGTATATATTTCTTCTATTTTCACCTCCCTCGTATAAACCATACACTCTCGTTCGGATTCAGAAAAAACAAAATTGGCGGTAGGATTTGCGTTTCTGACAATCACTCTGTAGATAAATCCCGCACTCGGAGAATCCTTTCAACAAGTTGCGCAACGAAAAGTGAACGACCTTCGCTTAGATTATCAAATCAATAAATAAAGCACCGTTGCCACACATTTAGGAAAAAAATCCATTACTAAACGGACGGCAGCAAATTGTCGCGTAAGCAATGTTGCCAGAGTTCGAATTAATGTGTAGGTCTTAAGAATATGTTCCGGTTTTTTATACAGTATGTCCCATATTTTTATTATAATTTGTTGCTTATAAAACTTAACCGAAAATGCTAAAAAAAGAGTTTTACTCGAAATTTGGAACGCGAGATCAAACAAATAAAATTTAATAATTACAATTTTTTCTATTAGACATTAAAGAAATTCAAAACATACAGAATGTTTTTTGATAATTTAGAGGCATGTAGAATTGGTGATGGGGATTTGGAACATAAAACAATGACGGGAAAAGACATATAAATAATGAAGGAAATGCTAAATAATAGAATACAAATACTAGGCATAAGCGAAACGAAGAAGAAAGGTAATGGAAAAATACAGCTTACAAACAAACATACATCATGCCTTAGAGTAATGATATACAATATAGAGGGCTATTCATTCAGAAACACGTTTATTTTTGCAGCCAACAATTCTAAACACCAGTTGTGAAATAATGAATGAATTACAAAATGTGGGGATGGGATGGGGGTAGATACATGGTAATTTCGGCTGTTTTTCTGACAAACTTGACATCGACGAACCATGATAATTCAAAATCATTAAATTAATGAACTTACAAGTTTATTTTGTAAGTAAAAGTCTTGAAAAACACATCAAAAGAAAGAACTAAATGTTTACTCTCTAGTCGTAATGGCGCTCGTGTAAACAAACCATTTTTGACATTATTTACTACAATCCTACAGCACTTTCGAAATTATCTTTGAGCACACTCTGACGATATTTGCACCTCTCTTTATATGGTAATTAAACAAGGACAAAACTACTAAATACTTTACCTTTGACACATAAAACTGGTGCTGAAATTTTGAGCAATGTTGCCGCTTTTAGTTATAACCATAAAGGTATCTAAGGTTACAACAAATACTTGCTTAAAATTTGTATAAGAACAAGCCTTTATTAAATGAAATTCAAGACTTTTGAATTAATTTTAAAAGCAGTGACTTAAATGTATAAATTAGTACGAATTTTTTTATTTGCGTTACTTTTTAACAAATTTTCAACTAAACTTGTAATTTAATTTTTCCTGCAAATAAAGAGACTTTGTAAATATGGCAAAGCGTTAAAGCGTTGGATGTGTCCGCAAGTGACCTTAGAATGTGACTAGATGTTTAGGGCAAGAAAAGATCAAAACAAACATCTATTTTAATTAAATTAACTGTCTCGACCCTTACTTCGTGGAATCTACTCATATTACTGTTTTAAATGAACTTTACCTTTTTTTAGATAATTCCACAATATTCCAAAATTATTTGGTAATCTGAGCATTATGTTATCCTGGAGTACAATATGATAAGAGAGTAGGAATAATAAAGAGAGAAGATGCGAATAAGAAAGTGATAAAAATCAAACCAAATGTAATACAGATCTATTATAGCCCATTAGAAGGTGCTGAAGACGAAGAAATTACGTAATTTTACGAAAATCTGCAAAATGAATTAGATGCAGTAGGAGAAGAACAATAATAATGGGGGATTGGAACAGCAGAGTAGGTAAAGACCAAAATAGAGGCATCGGATGCATGGGTATGGAGACGAAACTGTAAACTGGAATGGGATAAGGATGATAGACTTCTATAGAAGAAATTATCTGGTATCAAAATATAGAGCAAAAATATACATTCGTGGCAGAAGAAAGAAACGCTAAAAGCCTTATAGGCTACATAGCATATACACAAAGTCTGACAGAGAATATACTGATAATGGAAACAAAAATAGAAGCAGAAATAGGGTCCAATCACAGACTAGTAGTGGCTGAATGTGCGATAGATATGATTATAAAGGTAGATTACAACAGACTACACCAGCTAAAGTTATGGTTTCGCTGGTGCGGTTCATGCGACGGCGATCTATCGCAGTCGTAGTCGCAATATTGTATGGTTTCGGTGAAACATCTAGAACTGCGACATATCAGTGTTTAAGTCATTATAAAAAAGAATGGACGACGGCGATCTTCTAACTCTTGACATGTTAGAAGAAGAGGATGGTAAAAAACATTTGTCAGAACACAGGCTATTGCAGAAATTATGTAAGACTCACGTCATGTTTCAGAAACGTACGTAGAAGGCTATTTCAATATTCTTATAAATGCTCATTTAAAAGAAGATGGAAAAAATTAGAGAATTTTTTCGATTAAAACCTGAACAATTCGATTTTGTTATGTCGTTAATAGAAAAGGACATAACGAAACCTGGAACAAATTTCGTGAAATTTCCGATAAGTGCAGAGGAAAAGTTGGTATTAACATTAAGGTGATGTTAAAATAATAAGTTGATTAAGTTTAAAGGTAAGTGGGTTAACTTTCACTGCGACCCAGATGTGCCTATTGTGGCTCACACCTTGCTAGAGTTCGCTCAACAGTACACACCCTTTAATAGAGGAGATGGTCGTACTTTGCGAGACTTCTTTGAAGTCCGTGGGTTTCAGTCGGGTAAAGCCGAAGGTCTGGAATCTGAGTATTTCCAGTGCGGAGCAGTACAGAAAATGTGCTCTGCGGTTTCGTGTTCCATGTAATAGAAGTGACAGTCCTATTTTTGTTGCAGACCCATCCTTCTAAGTGTGTTCCTAGATGACAGAATCAGAGTCAGAATGCGTGAATCAGATCTACGCCATTCTAGGACCTGTTGGGAGGCTTTCTTTGAGGGGTTTGCGATAAACGCCTTAAGAGTGTGTGAGCCCCGGTATGTCTCTCCAGAGCCTAAGCGTTTTACACTTGGCCCAATCGGAGCGGTGCTTATTGCAACGTCAATGACGGGTTCTGATCCGATGAAGGCAGAGTCGGTTCCTTTTGTAGCGAGCGCGTCGGCCTCTTCATTACCCTCCACGCCGCTGTGCCCTGGGACCCAGATCAAAGTAACTTTATTACGCTTGCCCAGGTTAATAGACCTGTTCACCGGATGTATGTTACTCAGCTCTATAGCTATCATCTCTGTTTGGAAGATAGTGGTGTGCTAGCCAAAGTTTAATGCTATTTTAACTCTTGGGTTAGTTTCATAAATTTCCGCTCCTACGCCGTTCTCGGTTTTGGAGCCATCCGTCTGAGGGCGAAAAGAAATTGTCACTCCTACGCCAATAATCTCTCTCGGGAAAGAGGACGTTGTAGGCTTTTACTATATGCAGCTGAGGAGCTACCGAGTCTGGCATCATTCCGAGTATGTGGTGATTACTAATTTCACTCAGCAGACCTGTGTGATCTCTTTGTAGCTTCGTGTTGCCAAGGCTACTTGACATTAAAAATATGTAGGTGAGCATCCTAGCTTCCCTCTCTAGCTCTATATGCAGAGGGGTTAGATTTAGGATGGTCTCCATGTCAATTGTGGGTGTCGTTGACATAGCTCCCGTAATGGCCAGGCACGCGAGGCGCTATATACCAGACAGCTTCATTATGGACCTCCGTTTGAATCCTTTTTGCCACCAGACGACCGAGCCAGTTGATTATAAATATCCGCTGAAAAACGCGATTTGACAGATCCGTCTAGCAGTCGGGGACGCAGCGGCTGCGACTCGATCACTGTCGAGTTCAGTCGGTACGCACAAGCAAAACCATACCTTTAGCAATATATAAACATAATACAGAAGAGAACAAAATAGATATTGAGAATATACGAATAAGGAATTTCAATTACTAGAAAATGAAAAAGTGGAGTGGATTTTAGAAGATGGACGGCATTTAAAACAATAACAGCTGCAGGGAAGATATGTAGATAGAGAACATAGCTTGTGGAATGAAAAGATAAAAAAGATGGTAAAGGAAACGATAAAAGCCTGGGAAAAATATATCCAAACAACACAAGAAGATACAGATGACCATAATGAAACGAGAAAATTAATAAAAAGTACTATAAGAAAAGAGAAAAAGGAATCGTGGAAAAAAATTGGTAAGCAGTTGACAGAAACACCGAAAAGTCTGGACGCAGATTAAAAAAATGAGAAGAGGTAAATGAAAAGAAATTAAAGCAGTGAGAAATATGAATAATCAGTTACAAACAGGAAAGGCAGAGATAATGGAAAAGTAGACTAAATATTACGAAGATAAATTGAATACCTTAACACAGACAGAAAAGATAAACAGAGATCAAGAACAGCAAGAAATAATCAGAGAAGATATACATAAAATGAGGACTGGAAAAGCAAGTAGAGAACATGGCATAGCTCCAGAAACGATAAAATTGTTGGGACAAAAAGGAAAAGAACGGATTTGGGAAACATGGAAAGAGC
The DNA here is from genome assembly GCA_963921935.1 of Galeruca laticollis. Taxonomy (NCBI): domain Eukaryota; kingdom Metazoa; phylum Arthropoda; class Insecta; order Coleoptera; family Chrysomelidae; genus Galeruca; species Galeruca laticollis. The sequence continues at coordinate 159,185,633 of OY998175.1, read as the reverse complement.
AAAGAATACTGGGGAAATAATACCAATGTATAAAAAGGGGGACCAGACACACCGTGATCATTATAGAGCCATATGCCTAGAACAAACAGGTTATAATCTATACACTAGAACTCTGGAAAATAGATTAAGAGAATATAAAGTGGAAAAAGGACAGGTAGCATTCAGACCAGACAAACTAATGATAATATATTTATAGTAATAAGCCAATAGAACCTAAAAGAAAGAAGAAAGAAAGTGAAGAAATGTTTCTAACATTTATTGATCTAAGACATGGTAGAGGGGACACAAATCTGGAGATACTTGGATTATATGGATATACCTAGGGGACAGAAACACATAAGAGAACGTAAGGGCTAAAGTATAATGGCAGCAATGAAATCAGAAGAGATTATAATGACAAAAGCTATAAAACAGGGGAATAGCTCAAGTCCGCTTTTATTTATATTAATTATGGATAAGATAACGATGCGAATAAAAAACAAAACTGAACAGTTGAACACGATAATTGGTTACCAAAATCTGAAAATAGTAAACATGAATTTACTACTATATGCAGATAATGTGGTGTCGATAGCAAATAACATAAATAAGATGCAGAAACTAGTGAATATATGAATAAAAAAATAGAAAGCATGAAAATGGAAGTGAATACTAATAAAACTAAAGTAATTATCATAAATTGTAATCAGCAGGATCAAAATACTAATGAAATAAAATGTTGAGGCGAGACACTGGAAAGACTAACGACATATGAATATCTGGGAACTATATTGACAGAGGAAGGGAAGATAGAGACAGGAATAATAAATATGGAGAATAAATCGACGAGATTGTACTACACACTAAATAATACAATACTGGGACATAGAGATATTGGCATGGAAGCGAAAATGAAGATCCACAATACAATAGCGATAGCAATAATAACAAACATGAAAAGGAAGTGGATAGACCAAATAAGGGAGATAAGGTTTAAGAAAAGAAAAACTCTAGATGAAATGAAAAGATTAGCAAGAGACAGGAAATAGTGGAAGCATTGGGTACAAGAGGAACCGAAATCCTCGTCCGACACCTGAAGAGGTAGAAGAAGAAGAAGCAGATGATGAGGAGTTTACTTTAAATATTTTCTATTTTATCGCAAAAAAATCTCAACATATTCTGAAAATGTAATTGTTCGAATTTGGTTTTAATTACCAAATTCTCCCGTGATTTTATTTCAACTTCCCCTGTATACTACCTTTCGAATATTATGCTCAAAACATATAACTAAATATATCCTTATTTTCAACAGTTAATATTTCTTTACATCACCAAAAAAGTCATTTAAATTTACTAACACCTAAGAAAAACAGATAAATATCGTTTTCTGAAATTCCACTGAATATATCAAAGTCCCCGACATCTTATCTCTTCATAAAAACGCTCGTCCAAACCCTGTTATCTGTATCTACGAAACCGTTTCAACCCCCAAAAAAACTGCCAATTTCACTTGTTGTTTGAACGTTACATTTTAAAATACTTTTATCCCATTGGCTAGAATCTAATAGTTTGCTTTTTCCTTTATCCTACGTCTTCCTACGTATAAATACGCCATATACCCTACATTCGCTCTCTTTCATCCTTGAACGTGGTACACACAGGTACTCAGTTTAGAAGAGCACCCGGCGTTTTCATACCGGGAACAAACATGTGTCCTTAAGCTTTAGTCATCTCATAAATCGTCATAGTATGTGCAAAATACTTTCATTCATCGCGTAAATAACAAGTGAAGTCTTAATTGTCGACGCAAAATTAAATAAAATTATAAGTTCATGTCAATATAAATCATAACGTGATATAAGTGTTTTAATTTCATTCTACGGTTCAGCTTTACATCAGTGAAAAACAACCGTAGTGGTCCTTCGATTAACCAGATAACCTACATTCCCTCTAATTAGCCCAAGTAAAAAGGGTTAATTTAGAACAGTAATTCTAGCCTATTTTCAAGAACAATCACAATCTTATAAGGCTTAGACACTGTGGTCCCAATATTCAATGCTGCGAAGCACATTAAGCATTAAAAATATGTAGAATTAAGACAAAATGAGAAATACACACGCAAAAAATCAAAAACCTTAACATCCGAAGAAATCCAAAAATTTTTTAAAGAAGCCCCTGATTATAAATATTTATTAACAAAGGTAAATAAACGTTACAATTAATATTAGATAAGACACTGATTTTAAATATTTGGTTTGATTACCTATTAATAATATAAGTGCATTAACACTTTTTTAATACGCATTTTAACTCATTACAGAACATTGAATATTACCTACATGTTTTGCAAAACCTAATTATAAGTTTTCATAGCGTAGAGAGTAGAGTATTTGTTTGGTAACAAAATAGCCGGGGTTCAAATCCTACGTACGTCGGATTTTTTTTCTTTATAATATATTGAATTCCTATTAATGTTATTCTTTAAAAAAAAAAAGGTATATTAAATTATATAAAATTAATATGTTTTAAACTTGTAGACTGTCCTTGCTATCGGATTAACTGGTACCTGTCGGCGACAAGAATTGTGGAACATAAAATTAGATGACATAGAAGATATAAACACTTAGTTAAGATTCGAAATACGAAAACCAAAATTGACAGAAAACATTCACATAATATCTACAAGAAATACGCTTGTCTTCGCCCTAATAACGTCATTGGCAGACGTCTTTTTGTGAATTATCAAGGGGCTAAATGCACAAGGCAAGTTTTCGGAATTAAACAACAAGTGGCAGAATTTTTAAAATTGCCAAACTCCATTGTTTATACGGTACATTGTTTTCGACGCTCTTCGACAAGTATTATAGTTAATGCAGGAGGAGATTTATTGACTCTTAAACGCCATGGTGGGTGGCGTTCAGGTAATATCGCAGAGAGCTATATTGATGACTCCATTTCAAATAAAATAGAGGTAGCTAATAAAATTGTAAACTCGGTAGAGTCATCATCTAACAATCAGCAAGAACAACCTTCCACGTCATCAGCTAATATTGTAACTGTTACTGAAAATTTGGTAAAAAATAGAGGCACGCCTGGAGTAACACTTCAAAATTGTTCAAATTTTACCATACATTATAATTTCAAGTAAAAAAAATTGTTTATTTCTTTTGTTTTAAAGTAGATAAGTGTTTGTGTTAAATTAAGTTAAACTAAGTTACTGTGTCGAAGTTTAATATAATTGTTTAATAAAAATATGTGTATCTGATTATTTTATTACTAGAAATATATACCTTTATTTCACTTTTTATTAATATAATTTACATTCCCAAATTATATTATTAATAAAATATTTCTTATTTTTCTTTGAAAATCGTGATCGTAGAAAAAGTATTGTGTGCAACATGTGCGCAAAGTACTTTTCCCACTAGCGTGATTTGCGAACACTCGTCTAGCGGCTCGTGTTCGCAAACTTCAGCGCTCGTGGGAAAAGTACCACTTTGCGCACTTGTTGCACAAACTACTATTATATCTTCGTAAGTACGATAAACGTGTGCAATACCATTGTGATCTCAAGTTAATAAGTCAAATATTGATAAGAATGTTTTTGGATCTTTGGGCAAAAGAAAATAAACCATACTAAACTCATTTTACAAATGGGGCTATTCTAAACAAATGCACACAACGATGGCACTTCATTATTAATATCTAAACTGTTAAAAAGACAATCAAACTAACATTGTACAAGGCAATTACTTATGGCAGTGAAACCTGGACCCTCAATCAACAAGAAATAAATAAGCTTCAAGTATTAGAAAGGAAGGTTCTTAGAATGATATTTGGACCCCAAAAACACGAAACAGGGGCGAGGAGAAGGCCACAATTGACGATATGCAAGTGAAAACATAGCCAGGCACATATAAATTAATTGAATTAAATGGACAGGTCATGTAGTAGGATCAGAAGACGCCTGGAACATAAGAAAACAGCTATCTGTGCCTTCTTAAATATTTCAGGGACGTTTGATAATACATCTCACGAGATGGTAAAACACTATCTGAACTCGAGAGGGGTGAATTAAACTATAATCCGTTGGGCGATGAGAACATTAGAAACTCATATGGGCAATGAAACCATAGCAGTAAGAAGGTAACCCACAGGGCGGGGCAGTGTGACGTCACCATTACTTTGGAGCCTAGTAGTAGATGAACTACTAAATAAATTGTCCCAAGCAGGTATTCGTTGTATAGGATATGCAGACAACATAGTCTTCATCGACAGGGGCAAATTTGAGTGTACCCTGTGGAACATTATTCAAAAAGGGATCCACGTAACGAAGAAATGGTGCAGTTTGTGAGACTGAGTGTAAACACACACGAAAAAGAAATCCAAATAATATGAAAATAATTTACCTGGAGAGAAGGGAAATTGTTCCAACACAGGAAGTCAAATATGTGGGAATCGCTTTGGATAGTAGACTTCTGCAGAATAAACACATCAAGAATATCTCCAAGAAGGCCACAGCCGCCATCATGGTGTGCAAAAAAATCGCAGGTAAGAGGTGGGGATGTAGATCACACATACTGCAATGTACAACATTATTGTAAAGCCAATAATGACCTATGGAGCAATCACCGAAACAGTCGACGAGGCAACTCCTGATCAAGGTACAGAGACTAGCATGTGTCTGCATCACAGGGGTCATGAAGAACTGTCCAACTGCAGCAATAGAAATTATCTTAGACTTCACACCACTGCACATTGTCATAGAAAGACACACCAACGCGTTTATTATCATCTTGGTCAAAGGCGGGTTAGGAAAAGGGAGAATTCTAAACTCAGGAGAGTGGAAGGTACTTGTGGCAAAAATCCCCCTCCTGTACTTCCAGTAGATGATTTACCAAAAACAGGTAATTTCGAGAACTTCTCGGTATTACTGGGAGACAAAAAGAATTGGGAGAACGACCTATTCCACTTAATCAAAAAACATACTATTACATGGTATACCGATACTTCCAAAATCGTAATAGGAACGGGGATAGCAGTATATGGGACAAGAGCCAAATACTCCGAATCAATAGGAACCCACCCTAGCACCTCTTAAACGGAAGTTCTAGCCATTGAAAGGTATGCACAATTCATTTTAGATGGGAACTATCAGAAGAGAGTCTTAGCAAACTTATCTGACAGTCAAGCAGCCATACTAGTGATCAACTTATAAATAATCAAGTCGAAGTTGGTCAAGGAATGTCTAGAGACACTAAATAAACTAGGCAAAGAAAACAAAGTTCTTCTAATCTGGGTATCAACACACAGAGGCATACTGGGGAACGAGGAAGAACCGTTCTGTTTTTCAGGAGGTAATAAATTAAACGCAGAACTGAAGAAAACAGAGAACCTCAGTCGAGAACTTGAATGGGAGCCTACATCGGGTCTTAGACATCCGAGATTGTTTGTTAGAAACTATAACCGCGAAAGGTTTAATAAATATATCGAAAAGATCTAATAAATATTTCGACCTAAATAAAAACAATCTACGCATCCTCACGGTGTTCATGACGGGATACAGGGGCGAAACAGCCGAACACATAATCTCTGTCTCCGCCGGGACAGTAAACATCCGTGCTCGGGTCGACCGACATCGAAAGCGGATAATTATCCTCCCTGAAGCCGTCCTAAATAATCGCATTCTTAATACTCTGCACAACCCCTTAGATTCAAATCTAATGTAAGATCAGAAAGCCACAGTATTTTTTGAGAAACAATATGGCAGAAGATCATTAGACCGGACCAGAAAAATATGGAAGGATGCCATCATAGAAGACTTATCTAGGATTGGACTCCACCAGTAGGAAATGGAAGCACAAGATCTTAGGAGGTGGAAGGCGATAGTACATGCGGCTAAGACTCACCTATAGTTGTAGGATCAGGAAAAAAGAAGATGGCAAATGAAACAATTTTATTTTGCACGGCCATGCTGTCGACGATAATTAGACCAATGGGAGAATGGCGATGATCAAGAGTGTATCATTGTTTTGAGTAGCCACATCTCTAAGTTCAGTGTTAATATATATTTACTTTTAGAATATCAATCAAAAGAAGGAATATCTGAACTTTTCCTGTAGTTTATCATCAGAGCTTTACCTGCAGAGGTCAACCCTTGATAGAATGAGCCAAAAAGGACTCTACATCCAGATAATGGAAAAATGATAAGGCTTGAATTTTCTAAGGTTGTGGTATATTCTAATAGTCAAGCTTCAGGTAAGAGTCTACTTAAATGAAAAATTATCGACAGCCACTCGTGAGAGTATTTTTCGCAAATTGACATAGTTTTGATAGTAAATCTGATATTTACTACACAAAACTATCGGGAGAGCAGGCCAGTTGAGATTTATTTGCATGTGGATATGCAGTAATGACCAAAAGTAGTACAATAGGTTCAAGTCAATTAATAATTTTGTATAAAAATGAACTTAATAATAATAATATCCAATTTCACAGGGTGAATCACAATTTTATCATAAACCATTATATAGTTACTATAAAATTATTCTCACTATAAATTAGATGCCTGAAAAACTAATAATCTTTAATTTTGAATTAAACTTTTCATGACCAGTCAAGAACACTGTCGGGATTTGTCGTGATGACACATAATTAGTACACAAACCTCTGACAAAACCGTCAGTAAAACAAAAACGTGAAAAATATCCTCCGATTTTTTAATACATAACTATGATTTCTAACATATTAGATAAAAATACAGTAATTATCATTAACGTATAGCACCAGAATGTAAAAATACATATATCAAGACTCCAGAAAAGTTGTGGATTAGAGTACCCAACGAAGTAAATATGTGAAACACCTGGCTAAGACTGGCTAACTCATTTATAATAATAATGATGTCTTCATGTGTGGAATGTTATACAATACCATATAGGTTATAATAATATAAGCACAAAAATGATATTGACATAAAATATTGATAGGATACTCGAACACAAAAAGTCAATTCTAATCTGTGTTCTAATATTCTCAGTGGCACTACTTACATTGTCAGCGCCCATTTGCCCCATAACAATACAAATTATTATACAATTCAGATTAATGGAAATTCAAGAATTAAAAATCGAACGTACTTCATTCAGATTTTGTGATATACTGTTTAGAAGGTATTTCATGCTTGTGCTATTCAACATCCGAGTCATTGATTCTGAATATCATTCGATTTTCTCAATACAACATATGAAAGACATTTATTTCTTTACTCTTTTCATAACGTCACGATCATAGCAGATATCGTTTTCGGCGGTTGATTAAAAATGATATTTTCAAATTAAATTTCTAGAGCCGCTACTCACTTTTATAAATTTGAATCAATATACTTGGGTACCTTTGGACAAATATTTTATGCATTAAGCATTTTTTCAATACATTTTGGGATGAGTCAAATATCCTACTAGGGTACTGCCTTAATTGTCAATAAAGTTGTCAAATTTATTAATTTAGGGATTACCTTCAACATTAAAAAACATCTTGTCTGTTTACTATACTCATTTATTAACAAAATAATAAGAATAAAATAAATGACATACCTAGACGCTTTGACAGGTTTGGTGGTTAATCTTCTGTAAAAGAAAGTTGAAAAAACGTGGATTTTCTCCTTCTGTTCGGGAGGTAGATTGTCTACGAGGTAGGTGAGGTAGAAATCGATTATAACATCGTTGAGAAACTGATCTTGACCGAGGCAAATGTAATCTTCGGTGTTTATGGTAATTCGGTAACGACCTTCCGGTGGATAAATCATCAGTTGTTTGATTTTGGTAAAATTTCTGGAACAAAACAAAGTGATAATCATTTCGAAATCGCTAGTAAAAATAATTAGGGGAACACATATTTACATCATAATAGTCTAAAATAACTTTAACAATATAAGAATCTAATGATGCTTTTTTTAAATATGTACATGTTATTCAAATAAATTTGCGAAAAAAAAAACGAATTCTACATATCACTTTTAAGATAATCATACCAATGAAACAAGAATTAAAGTAGAAGAAGCAAGCCATCTCACCTCTCTAATGTAGAGTTATGAAGAAAATTTGGTTCTTAATAACGTGTGTGTGTGTGTTTTCCATCAGCACAAATTAGTGCTTCACATCTGCATATAGCCTACAGATACCTTGTTGAGGTATATTATCACATCCCTCAATTAGAACTTATATTAATTGTTGAAGGGTCCGAGGTGGATCTGGGCGCTTCTGAACATGCCTGTACAACACATTCCAAATATGTTGTATGGGGTTTAGATTAGGACTCAATGGTGGCCAATCCATGGTTTGAATCCGTTGGAAGGAAGTTCATAGTGATTACCGCATTTGTGTAATCTTGCATAAAAACAAAATTTGGGCCTATACTACCATAAGCTGTCGGTATAACATGATCCTCCAAAACGAAATCGATTAAGCATTTAATCTTCCTGTAACTACTACAACATCTGTTCTTTTATCAAGAGTGATTCCAACCCAAATCATCACAGATCCAGCACAAAATTTTTCAACTTCTTGCATGGCTTCTGCAAAATAGCACTCATGTGGCCTTCGCCATACACATACTCGACCATTACGAGTTAAATGAAATCGTGATTCATCCGTAAAAAGTATTGATCTCCAGTCCAGGGTTGTAGTGAATATCATTATCAGCATCCAAGGATTATCAGCTTTCTTTTTGATATATGCATCAGCAACAATTGATGAGGATTTTTAATGCTGACATTCAAGTTGTAATGTGTTCATTGAAGGCGGGACCTAGCGCACGTCGCGTAGAGTTCTAACCAATCATAGAAAGTTATACAAAAAAGCTGTCATTTTTTCCCTCCTTCAATTGCTTTGTCAGCATAAATTATTTGAAAGTTAGTGATTTGTGTGACGTTCATGCGTACTGTGATAATAAGAAATAAAATTAGTCATCCATAAACCAAATTCAAAATGTCTCCTCCAATAAAAAGTGCAATATGGAAGTATTTTCCGTTATCAAACAAGGATACTGCATAGTGTAGTACTAACTTAAAAATCGTAACATGTCGCTGAGACATGTTTCTATTTTCATTAATTATTTTGGAGCGTTACTTATTCGTCCTCTACTTCCACCTCTAATTCCAAATCCTTTTATTTCAAATATTAAGAACGCGTCGGTGACAGTTTTTAACATCGAAAAATATCTATTTAAACGACGATTCAAGTCGAATCGGTCGCTTGTTCATTCTTCACTGAGAAGCAATTTCAATATTCAGTTTTTAAATAATACTTTGTGATTTTAATTTTTCTTGCTGGTAAGTTGTCTATATCTTTTCAAATTGTAATTGCGTGCTTACAAATCATTAAATTTCGATTTTTCTATCTAGTTAAAATATTTCGTTTTTTAAAAACAATATTTTGTTAAGGTGTTTCCAGTTTTTTTCGCCGTTATCCTTCTTTAAAAAATTGGTGGCGTCAAAATTTATTTTATGAAGCGAATTTATAACGGATTCTTATGATTATTTCTCTATGATATAAATTTGCATTTTCTGATTATTTTGGGAACAGGACGGATAAGAACGAACAGATTTCTGTGGTTTTATTTTAAAAATTAAATTCAATTTTTCTATGTATTGGAGTATAAGCTTCTAATCTGTTCATTTTATTCCCCCTTTTCAATTCCCAATTTTTCCTACTGTTTCTCCTGTTTTATTTTTATTTTTTCCCTACAGTTCTGCAGCGTCTACCGCGCCATTCCGCCTTATCGCACCATCCAGCTCTACCCGAACATATAGCTCCACTACACCATTCAGCTCTACCACACCAAACGGTCAGATTCCAGAGTAGTCCAGCCACCAACGGCACAAGAACCGGTCGAAACCGCTGAGAGCTGTATGAGTCGAGTCTTCCCAAGATAAGTCCCTAACTTATTTCTGGTAGGTATAAAATATTGAGTTGGACATTTTTATTGTAATATCTGATTGTTGTAAGTATTGTATTGAGAATATATGGCTTATGTAAATTTATTTTTGTGTCCAAAAAATCCATTTGTCCCGAAATTTTGTTCATTGATTCACCTTATCCCAATTGAGGTAATAAAAAATAGTGTCACTGAGGCCGAATTCACCGCCTGAGGAGAGCCCAGACCCGGCAAAGCTTAGTATAGTGACAAAATGCTGGTGATTATCTTCGTTATAAATAAAATCGATAAGTAAACGTTAGTTGTTATTATAAATGATTATTACAAAAACATTCGCATCAACATGATACAGTAAAAACCTAAATCAGCAACGTCTCCACTGTCGAAGTTGCCAAGCAACATGTTCACAAGCAACATTTAAACACACTTTATGCCATTACAAGTTGAAGCTAATTTTCAGATGTGTCTTCTTGGATTCGAGCTGGCTTCTCTTAGTCCATTCCTAATTGTCTGGTCGGATATTTCAACCATATAAGTGGAACTAAGTCTGATTTGAAGATCTTTTTCTATTGATATGCGAGAACGAAACGGAGATAGGACTAAAAACCTGTCCTAAATTCAGTTTTTTGTCCTTTTACGATCCTGTCCAATGCGTTTTTCATATTCACTGGTTTATACCCGTGTGAAGTTATCCGCGGATTTTTTTTAACCATCCACGAATATTTTTTACAAAAAAAAACTGTACTTTTGCAAAAAATGTTAATATAGGTGACATATAGTGGCATTTTAATAGGCTACATAATTTTACTACCAAAAATTAAATATTAAATGAATAACAAGTTTTCAAATAGTTGCTCTTGTACATATTTCACGATTCTGAATCGAAGACCCAAAAATAAAGAAAAAATTATTCAACTATTACATAGATCACCTAATTAGAAACCAACTGAATAAACGTTGTGATGTAAGTATTTTTTATAAGTCAAAATAAATTCATAAAGATTACGATTGTGCGCCGACGCGCATTGTTCGTTTCGAACTCGAAGCCCGAAAATGTCTTCAAATTTTCTTCAACTATTTCAAAAGACACTTAATTAAGAACCTACCAACGTAAAATTGTGATGTAAATATTTTTTATAACGTCAAAAAAATGCATAAAGATTATTATTGTGTGCCGACGCGCATCGTTCGTTTTGATCTCAAAGCCCCAAAATTTCCTCAAATTTTCTTTAACTATTTCAAAGGACACTTAATTAAGAACCTATCAACGTAAAATTGTGATCTAAATATTTTTTATAACGTCAAAAAAAATGCATAAAGTATAAGATTGTGCGTCGACGCACATCGTTCGTTTTGATCTCGTAGCCCCTAAATTTCTTCAAATTTTCTTTTACTATTTCAAAGGACATTTAATTATGAACTTATTAACGAAACATTGTGATGTAAGTATTTTTTATAACGTCAAGAAAAATGCATAAAGATTATTAGTGTGCGCTGACACCCATCGTTCGTTTTGAATCCGAAGCCCCAAAACTTATTGAAATTTTCTTTAACTATTTCTAAGGACACCTAATCAGGAACCTATCAAAAAAATTGTGATGTAATTATTTTTTATAACGTTAAAAAAATGCATAAAGATTAAGATTGTGCGTCGACGCACATCGTTCGTTTTGATCTCGTAGCCCCAAAATTTCTTCAAATTTTCTTTTACTATTTCAAAGGACATTTAATTATGAACTTATTAACCAAAAATTGTGATGTAACTATTTTTTTAAAGGTCAAAAAAATTCATAAAGATTACTATTGTGCGCTGACGCCCATCGTTCGTTTTGACCCCGAAGCCCCAAAATGTATGTGCTATATCATACTCTTAGACGGTTTATAACCTGTTCTCTTCTTTTATTGGGTAGTGGAAGTTTGATTTTAATTTCGGGCAATATTTGTTTCAAATTGGTTTCAGTGTATCTTCCCAGATGGGTTGCCATTTTTGGTATATTCTTTAATTGAGGTTCTGTGATAGGCGTGGAAAAGTTTTGTAAGGAGGGGTTATTAAATTTCTATATTGTTTAAATTAATAAAATTATCAAGGTAAATATGTGTTCCTCTAATTATTTTGAGCAATGTAGTTGTAAGACAACAACAGATATAAATTTAAAAAATTCTGGAAAGTCGGCAACAATTGTTTTGATATATTTGTCATGTTAGGAACATTACCCAGAACCGTTATCCATTTTTCAGTGTGTAGCCTATATTTTCTCTAGGTTATTCTTGACCATTTTCAGTGCCATATGACAATACCGGAAAGATAAATTGATTAAATGTCTTCATTTTAAAGCAAATTGGATCAGGACACTGTTCTTAACTTTCCAAAAGCTGCCCATGTTCAAACTATTCTCTTTATGATTATCTCTTTCATTATTAATCCTGTGTCCTAAATACTTGTTCTATGTTATTGCTATTGATTTTAATTGAATCACTTAAGATGAGGTTTATCAGATTGTCAGTTACTTGATTTTTGAAGTATTCATGTCCAAACCTACCTTTTTCTGTAACCGCTTGTAAAGATTTTGAAACATAATTTGTCGTCGCATATTGTCTGTTATCAAGACGATGTCATCGACGAAAGACAAGCGGTTTAAACCACAACGTTACTAGACCAAGTATTAAACGAAAAATGTGTATGTAGAAAATTAGTAAACACTATAAACTTACTATCAACAAAATTAAGCAATTTTGTAGGGTTATTAGGGAACTTTGGACTAGCTTGGTTAGCTTTTGGAAAGCTCAACTGCTTCTTAAAGAACAAAAAACACCCACAAGAGTATTCAACTAGTGTGCACTACTGGTCTTCATGAAAATTCACAAAATCAAATATGGATAAAAGGAGAGAAATGCTAAACATTAAAAGATAAAAAGGAACAAGTGGATTAGAAAGTAACATATGCCAGGGAACAGTCAGCACAACAAAAGTGGAAATTTGCAGGTCATAACATCAGACCAAAAGATGGAACAAACAGATAATTCACTGGAGACCGGGGAATTGTAAAAGAGGAAAACCACAAATGATATAAAGAAACCTTGGATCTAAATGATAGGGAAGAATTGAGGCATCATGAAAATACCTATGTCCAAAAATTGTTGGATTGTGGCTGTAGATATAGATTAGGGAACTTTACAGAAAAATTTGAAATGAAGAGAGATTTGACAAGGCAATTTCATGTACACTATATTCTTAAACTTTGACCTGGTGGTGATAGGTATAGTATGCTAAGACATTTAAAAAGCTACACTGTATACAAATGTTACAAATTTTAATGATTACAACTACAAAGGCTATTTTAATAATAAACGTAAAAAGTTGTCCACATATTACTATCACCAAAACTTTCCAGGATTTTTTCTGGTTTTCCTTGGTCATTTTTAAATTACCAGAAGTTCCAGAATGTGGCTAACCTAAATATGATTAAACCGCAAAAAATAATTAAAAACTCACCAAATTTATTGAAAATGTACTTACAGAAATCCTGGCGTTGGTCTAACTAGATCCTTTGGACAAGTCTTAATTAAAATATCATTCGCTTCCTTGATGTTCAATTCCTCCAATATATTCGTAGGAAAACTGTAAATTAGTTCAAACGCTTCCTGTTGTTCTTCTAGATTATCGTCAGGCAATAGAGTGATGCGACGTTGTGCTTCTTCTTCCAATGATAAAGGATCCAAATAATAATCACTATCTGAGGTCATGTCCAATTCCATTCGTACTTTTGCTGCCAACGAGGAATTGATGTAGTAGAAGATGACTGGAAGTGAACTATTGAAACTGGCCAATACTTTTACGATGTCGGTATTGGTGAGAGTTATGGTACAAAGACCTTTTTCTTTGTTAGGATGAGGAACTTTCATTGTCACGCCTTGGCAGTCTATAAGGATCTGCAACAAAAAATTCATTCTCACTAAAACTAAAGCTACAATTTCTTTTATAATAAAATGTTTCTCGAACAGATAAATTTATATGCAGTCAAGATGACAAATCATAAAAATCTAGAAATCAAGCATTATATTTATGAAACTGTGTGTTACTATTTTTTGCATTTTTATGGCATATTTATAATATAACTAATGATACATTGAAGTCAACCAAAATCTATAAAAACAACTGAAATCGAATAATAAGTATTATAGCAGCAAAACAATTAAAACCTAGTGAAAATAGACGAAAAAGTGAACAAACCAAAACTAAGTGACAATAATTAACAATAAAAATTTCCTGAAATGCAGTATTAATAACTGATGTGAAATTAAATTGATTCAAAAGCAACTGAAATGAAAACAGTCGATAAACTTTGTCTCCTAACTTTCCTTCCAAAAGAAATTTGTGCTTTTTTCCTGTTTTATTTTCAATGTTTTCTAAAATATGAATTAGACCTATTGTAAGAATACTGGTTCATTTTCTTTTGATCTACTAACATAATTCTGCCAATATGTAAGTCTATTGATTTCATAACACATTCAACATCAATTAAACTAGACAAGAGTGTGTGTTAAAGCATCTTCAGCTGACATACACAAATACTAGTTGTAACACTCACGAATCAATCAAAACATCTACCATCATGATGAAATTAAGTGAAAACTGTTGGTTTTAGATTGTTTTAATGTAAATCATTTATAGAATAATAAACTACTTCCATAAGTTATTTTTATTATTACTTTAAATTAAAACTACTTCCATAAGTTATTTTTATTATTACTTTAAATTAAACTATTGAACAATAAAATAAATAGAATTAATTTTTAACATTAATAACGGTCTATGTTATTCAACAACTTGACATAACCAGAGAGACATCATAGTCATTTGTTTGTGTTGCACTATTGTGGCTTGTGTTCAGCCAATTTTCCATACTCCTCCTTATGAGCCGAATACTAATAAATTTCTAAACTCTCCCTAACTTTATAAATCGCGGACCTGGAATACCATTTGTAAATATGTCCGCTGCCATTTCTTCGGACGGCATACATCTAATAATGACAACCCCATTTTCCACACATTGTCGGATATCATCTTAGTGTCATTGTGTTTCGATTTTGCACTAACTATGGAATTTACAATTAACTGCTGAGCGGCTTGATTATCTTTGAACAATACAATATTTTCCTGTTTGATAATATCTTCTAACAGCAATCTTAGATGTATCGCTTCGTTTGCAGCTTCAGTTAGAGATGCATATTCTGGATTCCCAACTAATGCAACTATTTGCATATTTAAAACATATCCATTATAGGATTTTCTATCTACAAGACATGTAGCCTAATCTGCATCTGCTAAACCATGTAAAGGTTTTTCTGTTTTTATCAGATTTATACCTACTGTTTTTGTACTTTGAAGGTATCTTAATACACATTTAACACATTTGAAGTGTTCTGCACTAAAACAATTGTTAAATTGGCTTAGATGACTTACAGCTTAGATTATGTCTGGTCTAGTAGCTATAGCCAGATACATAAGTGTGCAAATCAATTCTTGGTATGGTAAATTATTATCATGTCTCACTTTTCTCCAATTTTAGGTTTGGTTCTATAGGTGTGTTCACAGGTTTACAATTTTCCATGTTGAATTTCTTTAATCTCTTTCCGATATATGATTCCTGCATTAATTTGATGCTATTTTCTTCTTCATGTATTTAGATTCCAAGACAAAAACTTGATTTTCCTAAATATTTCATATCAAATTTTCTTTTAATTTCACATTACATAGACCGCTATAATGATTTTTGTATCTTCCTTTATGAAAGTGTATTCACATGGATCAGATTGAGGAGAAATAAAACCTAAATCTTCTAACTCCTTACTTAATTTCGCATTCCATTGTCCTCCAGATTGTTTCAAACCATGAATTGCCTTTCTTAATTAAATTAACTGTCTCGGCCCTTACTTTGTGGAATCTACTCATATTAGTGTTTTAAATGAAACTTACTGTTTCTAGTAACTCCATTGAAACTCCACTAATGAAAAATAGTTAAAAATTCTAAAAAATTGACAATTGTTTCGATATTTAGGTAAAATCAAAACAATTGTCAACCTTTTAGAATTTAACATTTTTTCAATATATTGTGGAGTTAACTAGAAACAGTGTTTCATTTAAAACCTTTAATTGACAACTTTTCTCAACTTTGATATTTTTAATGTCTTATAGCATGGCTTGGGTTTAATTAAATAAATGCGAGTCATCCTTTTTACTTTCTTTTACCAAAATTTCTGCTAAATACGCTTCTAGGTACTCAGGCATCTTCAATGAAATGCTTTCATTTAATTCACCATTGAGGTACGCCGTTGTTACATCCATTTGACCCTCTTGAATAGTTACAGCTAATATAACAACCTGATACATCTTAACTTTGCAACAGGAGCGAATGTATCATTGTAGTCAATGCCAGGTATTTGGCTAAACCCTCTTGCTCTTCATTGTTAGGTCTCATTTTTGTTTTTAATATCATTTTGAAATCAACAACATTTTTGTTACTTGCTTTTTTAATTATTTTCCATGTATCATTCTTTATGTGTGCTCTTATTTCAGTTTTTAGGGCTTCATACCAATCTATAGTTTACTTCCGTTTACTTCGTGTTTCATGTCTTGGTCGGCTACTGGTCGAAAGAGGAGGATCTGTGACTTCTTCACATTCTGATAGCTGGACATCTTCCATACTAATGAAATTTGGATCATGTGAAGAAACAGGTATTTTTTCTTTAACATCAGATTTTGGTTCCTCAACAAAATCCAATATGATTGTTTCATCACTGTCTACTTTGGAGTTTTTCATTTTGAGTTCTAGTGGGTCTTCTGCTTCTAGCATATCATAATTTTCTGTACTTGTATCAAAAAATATTTTGTCAATGATTTTTACATCTCTGCCTACAATGACGTTATTTCCTTATTTCGATTCAGTATATACGAGGTCTGGCTATTAAATAACAAGTCTGGTTACGAAAAAGGGGTTTATTATAAAAATTATTCTACATTCGAATGATCCCCCACAAAATACTCCCCTCCCCTCGCCTCACACCTTTCCATACGTTTATTCCATTGATCGAAGCAGTGCTGGAAGTCTTCTTTGGTGATGGCCTTTAGGAGCTCCGCTTTAAAAGCAGATTTTATCTTCGCACGGTGCCAAATCTAGTGAGTACGGCGGGTGTTCGAGCACTGGAGTGGGTTTACTGGCCAAATACTGCTTCACAGATAACGCGTTATGGGCATGTGCGTTGTCCTGGTGCAAAATCCACGAGTTGTTCTTCCACATCTCGGCCCGTTTTATACGAACTCGTTCTCGCAGTGTTGCCAAAACTGACAAATAGTAATTCTGATTAACAGTTTGACCTTCTGGAACCCATTCAGTCATCACGATACCGTTAATGTCGAAAAAAAAGGATCAACATTGTCTTTGTATTTTGATTTGGACATCCTTGCTTCTTTGATTCTGGGCGATTCAGGCGTCTTCCAATGCATCAATTGTCACTTTGTTTCAACATCGTATTGACAAATCCATGTTTCGTCGCAAGTAATAACGTTTTTCATAAGTCCGGTATCTTCTTCTAACCTTTCAAGGAAATCTGAGATGACCCGTTGACGCAAGAGCTTTTGGTCAGGAGTCAGATTTTTTGGCACCAATTTCACAAACTTTTGTCTTGTGTAATTCCTCATGTAAATTTTTTCTAACCGTTTGTTCATCGGCGTGTACAGCTTCGGCAATCATCCGGATGCTCATTCGACGATCTGCACGCACAATTTGGTTGATTTTGGTCACTGTTTCCGGAGTTGAAACAGTCACAGGGCGACCTGGGCGCTGGTCATCTTCAGTGCTCTCTCGGCCCTCACTAAAGCGCTTACACCACTAAAAAACAAGCGCACGAGATAGAGAATTGTCCCCATAGGCCTCTTGCAACAATTTATAGCACTCAGTCCGAGTTTTTTTCAATTTAACGAGAAATTTGAGATTGATACATTGCTCCTGTTTTTCGTCACACATGGTTTTAGGCACGAGAAAAAAACACGTTCGTTTCAAATCGCTACCGCACAAATACTATAATAGTAACGGACACGTGTTTTTGGACGTGCATAGACAAGATATCTAGATACCCAACACACTACTCGTTTTTTGCCCCACCCGTCTAGGGCGCCCTCTAGGCGCGCAGTCTCGTTATTTAATAGCCAGACCTCGTATATTCTATATGCTTTTGCATTTTTTGCATATCCGAGAAAAATTCCATTGTTGTTGCTTTTATTGAAAACAAATTCTTTTGAACCAACTACATGCAGATGATTTACAGATGGAATACGCCCAACCCACTTTTGATACAGTACATATCCATTTAATGCTTTACTGGGACTTCTATTTAATAGATAGTTTGCAGTAAATATGGCCTCTGTCCATAGTTTTTCTGGTAACTTCGATTCTATCATCATACATCTTGCCTGATCCCATAAAGACTGATTCTTTCTCTCAGCAATACCAGGGGTGTACGGTGCTGGTGCAGACAATCTTCGTCCAATTCCATGTTCTATAAAAAAATTATTAAAAATGTTATTGCAGTACTCACTACCACTGTCTGATTGAAGGTTCTGTATTTTCTTTTTCGTAAAGTTTCGCATTTCGTTTTGAATTTTTCGAACACTTCATTCTTGCTTTTTATGAACTAGACCTCTGAGTATCTTGTATGCTCGGGGATGGATATGACGAAGTACCTAGAGCCAGCCAAAGATTTTACTCTCATATGCCCACATATGTCAGTGTTTACTATTTCAAGAGAATCTTTGGTTTTACCTCTTTCAACTTTGTTAAATGACAAATGTGACATTTTTCCTTATGTACATAAAGTCATTTAGCTTTTCATTTGAATTAAAATCTAATCCTTTTAATAACTTTTTACTCAACGCTGGTTTTAAATCTATTTCATTTAAATTACCTAGCTTTTTGTGCCACTGCATTATTCCATTTTCTAGATTATTATAAACACTTTGTTTATGGAAATTAGCATAGTATAAACAATTTTTTCTTACTACTTCTTAAACTATCTTTCCAGTTAAATATTTTATGAAAGCTTCATGTTTTGTAAAAGGTGCAGTGTATTTATATCAGTTACTTTTCTGACTGAATAATAGGTTAACTGATAACTCTGGTACAAATAAGGTTTCGTTTAAATTAAACACCTTATTTTTGAATTTACTATCACTTTACCTATTCCTTTAACACTTGTGGTATCTATCTGATGCTAATTTTAATGTACCATTTTCATTTTCAATGAAATCAAATTTGTCCCTTTTTCTACTCATGTGCGATGTGCATCCACTGTCTAAACATCTTAGTTCACTTTTTGCATTGTCTATTGATGATAAACATATAGGTTCGACATTAAATTTTTCAGTGAGATTACTGTTCTCACAATCACTAGCTTTATGTCCCTTTTTATTACACTTAAATCTGCATCCTCCATCCGCTGTTTTCTTGTATTTTGTGCATTTTTTTCAATAATAATAAAAGCTCTTGAAACTCTTTATAATGCACGCTTATTCGAAGGAAGTACACCAGAAACATGGAATAATGTCGTTGTGAAAATCCTGCATAAAAAGGGAGACAACAGAAATCGGAAACTACAGACCTATCAGCTTGTTATCTCATTTGTATAAGCTCTTTATGAGAATAATGACTAATAGACTGGAACCAAAGCTAGATTTTCACCAACCACCAGAGCAAGCCAGATTCAGAAGTGGCTTTGGAACTAATGACCACCTGCAAGTAATAAAATCCTTGATAGAGAAAGTTATAGAATACAATAAACCATTGATACTGACATTTGTAGACTTTGAGAAATCATTTGACCCAGTCCAGCATGTTAAGAGCGCTTACTGAGTACGGTATCGATCATAGGTACACAACCCTTCTTCAGAATATATATAATAATGCAACAGCTGCAGTCAGAGTGTACTATGGCGACATCAACAAATTCCCTCTGGAGGAGGGTATCAGACAAGGAGACACCATCACTCCTAAACTATTTACTGCTTTGTTGCAAAGCGCCTTGAAAAACAATAATTGGGGAAATATTGGAGTCAACATGAATGAACAACTTGAGGTTTGCAGATGACATGGTCCTTATTGCAGACAACCATGTCAACTTCTTCAAAACCTTCAAAGTTCGTGTGCACAAATTGGCCTTCAAATTAATTTCTCCAAAACACAATACATGACCAACCTTGTACTGGCCAAAAACATCTCAATGTATGACACGAAACTCGAACAAGTACATTCCTACACATATTTAGGTCAGGAGATTAAATTGGGAAGAGACAAGCAGACCACAGGAGAATAGTATTGACATGGGCAGCTTACGGAAAACTGAGGGATGTCTTTAAATCAGATATTCCCATGTGTTTAACGGGGAAGGTCTTTGATCAATGTGTACTTCCAGTTTTAACATATGGAGCAGAAACACTGACCCTTATCAGAAAGGTAATACGCAGAATACAAGTGGCACAGAGAACAATGGAGAGATCAGTGTTAAATATATCCATTAGAAGCAGAGTTCCAAACCACAGAATCAGAAAAAGGACCTGGGTTACGCACACAGTTGAAAGGATAACAACGCTGAAATGGAATTGGGTAGGACATGTTGCCGGAGTCCGAGATGGACTAGGAAAATTCTGGAATGGAGACCTAGACGCGATGCATATCGTAACGGCCCTCCAACAAGATGGTCAGATGACATCAAGTGCATATAGCACAACTGGATGCAGAGTGCTCAAGACCGGAGGCACTGGAATGAGTTATAGGAAGCCTATGTCCTGCACTGGACTCGAAATGGATAATGATGTGCTTTTTTATTGTTTTGGTAACAGAAATCACCTTCCTTTAATTCGTAAGATTCATTATTCATTCTTGTTTCAGATTCTTCAATAATTTTTATTTTCAAATCTTCCAGTTTTGGCAATGACTCTCTTGCTTCAATTGCAATTCTAAAATTTGCAAATGTACTAGGTAAACTGTACATCATTATAATCAATAGTTCAGGATTGATTTTGATGCCCATATCATTTAACTTATCAACAATTTCTAATTCATTCGTTTTAAAATGAGATGTTTTAAAAGTGTAGCCTTTTTACAGGAACTTGACGAATCGATTTTAGGGTATATCCCATACTTCCTTTAACGTTTTGCAGTTTTTGATTTGCTGTAATTCGAATCGGGACATTAATTATAATATTTCTGATCAAGCTATTAAATTTTCTTGATCACATTTTGCTTCTGCTGCATTATTTGTTGGTTTTATTTTCCTACCATTTACGTATTCCCATAAATTATTTTTTATAAAAACAGCTTGAGCTTGTACATTCCATGTGTTATAATTGTCTTTATTTAGCAGTTCAATTCTATAACTGGAGAAAGCCATTTTGTTCTCTTAAATTTTTTTTGTAAATTTACATTAAAATCACTCAACCTCGCTCGGCTACAAATTGTTGGTTTTAGTTTCTTTTAATGTAAATTATATTGAATAATAAACTAATTCCATAATTTATTTTTATGATTACTTTAAACTATTAAACAGTAAAATAGAATTGATTTTTAACTTAATGACAGTATATGTTATTCAACAACTTGACATAACCTCATAGTCATATGTTCGCGTTGCACTATTTCGGCTTGTGTTCAGACAATTTCCAATCAAAACAACTCAAATTAAATGAAAACTGCCGATACTAAAGGAAATCGACTACAAACAAGTAAAAAATAATCTGAAATAAACTGTAAACAGTTGAGGTGAAAGAAATCGACGGAAACCAATTAAAATTGAGGGCAAACAGCTGGTATTAAAAGAATCGGACAACTAAAGTCAAGTGAAATTATTAAGTGAGAACAGCTGGAAAAAAAAACTAATAACATTTGCAATCAACAAATTAAGTGAATTTGACTAAAAACGAGGGAACATTGAAATAAAACAAAATCAATAGTAACTATTCTCCACAAAACAACTGAAATTACAGGAGATAATTAAAACTGAATTAATTGAGCTTTTACATACCTCATCTGAAGGTGTACATCGATAAGAACCAATTCTTACTGTCCTGCATTTCAGTTTCGTACTTATGTCATTTTCTTCAAATATCTTTGTAGATACTGCAAATAAAAAAATACTCAGTATATAATATTAAAGCAATTAGTACATTACTTACAATTAGAATTGGAAGAGCAGTGCCTCTGGATATCGATTGTAGAAGGTTCTTTTGATATCGGACTTATCGTTACAGAACTGCCAAGTTTTTGCAACAAATTTTCACTCTGAAAACATAAATTAATCATGTATGCATTTTGCTTGAAAAAATAATATTATGGTAAAAAATGAGTGAAGTCAGCTTTTCATGCATAAAACACAAATTACTTACAAATTTTGGTTTTTCTTCCTCCTCCTCTTCCTCATCAGAGCTGATAACATGGACACTTTCTTCAACATTTTTGGGAGATCTTCCTGATTTTTTCTTCAGAGGGATAGCAGTTACTTTTGTAGCTGGATCTGGAAGTAATAATATATAAAATATATTTGATTGATGCAAGTTAATCAATGATTGTGATTATGATATATTTGAACCAAAGTTCTATGGTTGATTTTCGAATTAACATAATGAGGATTTCAGTATAATATTTTATTGTTAGAAGCATGCAATGACTAAACTTTTGTTTATTGGAAGGAATGGTTTAATCTCATCATAATTTGCCAAATGCTTGTCATTTTAACTATTACTCTCATTTTGGGTTAATTTTGTAAAGGAATTTTCGTAAGTTCAAAGCTACGTTTAAAATGTTGAACTAATTCCCAATGTTTTTAACATCTGCTTTGGTATTAGTAAATGAAAAAGACTTTCAATACTCTTTATCTGGAACTGAACTTCTTATCAATAAACTCCTGTATAAGCAAAATTTAAATTTCAACAAGCTTGAATTGTGGCAACAGAGCCCACATTTTTTATACAGTAAAGAAATACATTAGATATCAGGTCTGTTCCAACTAACACAAAAACCGTGATATTACGATAAAAACCCAGTTGACCTGCTGATTAGTGAATATAATAAGTCTGTGTAAATTACATAAAATTTGCTGTGTTACTGAGATTGTACGGTACTAGAACGGTATTTACTTCGGTTGGAACAGACCTAGTATATCCAAGCTTGTTACTCCATGAAGGAGCATACGGCATCCTCGAAGCTTCTTCATATCACTCTATTTCTAGCCATGGCTCTCTCCGGTATTTTGTCATACTTTTGTAGTCATCCTCAATCATATTTCTCCACGTTTATGTCAGTCATCCTCTGCTTCTTAATCCCACTGTACTCCATTTGAGTGCTTGTTTTGTTATGGCTGTATTATATTTCCACAATGTGTGTCCCTACCAATTACACTTTTTCCTTTTCATTGTTGTTTTGATCAGTTTTTTATTAGTTTGCCTCCATAGTTCTTTATTTGTAATAGTAATGGGCCAGTATATCTTCAAAATTTTCCGTAGACATCTGTTTACAAAAACTACATTTTTGTTTACATTTTCGTCTGTTATTGTCTATGTTACACTCCCATATAGTCTAAGAGCCCGTGAACCCCAGACCTTCGTTATTTTATAAAAGCTGAAAGTTTGTCAGCGCACGCTCCCAACACAGGTAAGAACGATGGACTATTATGAAGTTTGGGTTGCCGTGGCTTTGGCAGGTAAACGGTACTAAAGGTGTGTAAAATACCGATCTAAATTCATCAAATAATAAAGTGTGATTTTTTGGTATTACCTTCAGAATATTATTAAAAATCACGTTATTGATTGCCAGACACTTAACATCGTGGCAACCCCTTGCCAGACACCCCTAATGTTCATGAAATTATAATTCTACTTATGTTATAGTATAAAAGCTGATTTTTATATATAATATTTAGGTAATAATTAGATGATGTTTCCTCATCAGCCAGACATTTTTGATAGTTCCAACCCCTTGCCAGACAATGATGTAGGGTCGCTGTAGGAGCGAGCGCGAGACAGTATATGTATGGTGGGTGCGAGTGAGATGGCGAGATAGGTCTATCGCGATCTCTCACTGCGCAGTTGTTATTTCTACTGCGTATGTATTGTTTAGTACTTAGTACATGTTTACATCAGCTAAAATAATCTTATATGCTATCTTCAAGTATTATTAATTGAATAGTTATTATAAATTAACAACATAAAATATTTCGAATATATACAGCCTATAAAGTATATTCAATATATTATTAGTGTATGATACGTACATTATATGCTTACAATTTGTTTATGTGATTTTTTAAATGAAAGTGATTTTGTTTAAAAAATTAAGTCATGGGTGATATTTTAATTTGTGTTATTTGTAAGAAAAGTAGTGGTAAAATAATATTATTTTCTGACGAGACATTGAAAAAATGTGAATTAATTTTAAAATTGCGAAAAAAACATAACCTTAAATATAATAACATCATTCTTCCACGTGAATATACAGAGAGTGGTTATCACAGGGAATGTTACAAATCATTCACAGGACTGATGAAAAAATATTTTACCCCAGAACCTAAAAATTCTAAAAAGACTTGAAACAGAGCAAGAAAAAGAACCATCTAAAGACGTAAATATATCAACAGATGATTCAATACCAGGTTCATCGCATTTGTCTGAGTTAACTGTATCACACCCACCTTCAGCTTCTCAATCAACAGAACTTCAACCTTCCCAGGCAGCTGCGGACATTCGCGGACTTGAAGAAGTGAGTGAAAATGCTAATGCAACCACAGAAGTAAATAGTTCGATTCAAAGTGATACCAGTATTGATGTAAGTAAAAAAATTTGTTTATTTTGCAATAAAAAAAAGAGACAAGTGAGATCAAAAATGCTTCCACTCCATGAAGGTGATAAAAACCAATTTCAGTCTCGTATAATGTCTAGCATTGAAAATCAAAAAGAGTATAATGAGTTTTTAAGTAGATTGGAAAGTATTGCAAGTCCGAAAATATACTATCATACTGACTGTAGGATTCAGTTTAATAATAAAATATCTTCATTGGCGAAAATATCTGTTAAAAGTGATTGGCATCATTATCGAGAGTACCACCAAGAATCTTTCAATGAAATTTGTAGCATCATAGAAGAAGATATTATCAACAATGGCCGCTGTCATTTATTGATTCATTTACATGAATTATATACTGATTCATTGGAGAGAATTTATGCAGAGAATTCCATTGAAATGGATACTACTTTTACTGCACACCACCTAGAAGAAAAAATTGATAAGAAGTTTTCCAAAAATGTTAAATTCTTTACAATCCGGAATAAAAAAATAATAGCACCCAATTATATGAAGACGATTGACGAAACAGTATTGGACAACTTAAAATCTGAAAATATTATCCAAAAAGCGGCATTAGTCTTACGAAAAACTATTTTGACAATGGACAAGAAAAAGTTACCATCTAAAAATCTTTCAGCACAGCATTTAATTGCAGGTGAAGCTTCTATACCGCAAGAATTATTTGATTTCTATTCTACTCTCATAGGTGGTTCTAGACAGAAACGAAAAAGTAGCTTAAAATGTATTCGTCAAGTACGGTCTTACTGTCAAGATATTATTTATGCAATTCATAATGGTCAAGTCAAGACGTCTAAGCATATCACGCTGGGTATGACTTTGAAGAGTTTAACGAGTAGCAGAAAAATTGTAGATATAGTCAACAGATATGGTCATTGTATCAGCTATCAAAGTGTCGAAGAACTTGAAACAGAAACCACCTATGCTTCCATTGAAAAGTCAAATTTATGCCCCGAAAAAATTAAAAAAACACCTGAACTTTGTACTGGACTGGCTTATGATAATTTTGACCGCTTTGTTGAAACTACTAGTGGGAAGGACACTTTACATGACACCGTCGGAATTATTTATCAGAACATCGAATTCAATACATCTGAAGAATCTGAAATATCCGAGGCACCAGTTCCCACTAGTAGAGACAATTCACCACAGGAGAGGAAAAGGAGACGAAGAACTTTTGAGGCAATAGCTTCAGAAGAAATTCCCTATCCAAAAAAACCAAAAATGACAAGTGATTTGCAGATAACGGCTGATGAAATTGAACATATACTCCCTAATAATTTACAATTGTATACAGAAATTGATAATATCTGGATTATTAGTCATGCACTAGAATTACCTGATATTCCAATGTGGGTTGGTTTTAACTGTAAGATTCATGATATTGAAACTTGCAAACAACACATATCTTATTTGACTCCGATAAATGCATCACCAACAAGTAATTCTGTAGTATTAGAAACCATGCAACAAAGTAAGAAAATTGCTGAAGAGTTAAATCAATCATCCATTCAAGTAACATATGACTTGGCTATAGCCAAAGTCGCTCTACAAATTCAAGCAACGGAAAAACCTACATATGACAATTTATTTATACATTTAGGACCGTTTCACATCATGATGGCTTATTTCAAGGCAGTTGGTAAGGTGATCAGTGACTGTGGACTAACAAATATAATGGTGGAAAGTGGCTTATTGGCGAATGGTTCAGTGAAGGGATTTCTTGACGGCAAGCATTTCAATCGCTGCAAAAGACTGCACCCTTTGGTGACATTAGGATTAGAAATATTACATTTTAAATCTTTTCTGGAAATGAGTAACACGTCCGTAACAGATGATATGATTGAAGAACTTCACCGACTACAAAACTGTAAAATATCATCATTTAACATAGAACATGAAGAGCTGAAAGAATTGATCAATAATTACTGTGTTTATAAACAACGAAGTCTCAATGGCGAGTATGGAAAGACTCAACAATTTTATGTAATTTATATTAATCTCATCAATCATTACCTACAACTATCACGAAGCATACGTGTTGGAGACTTCGAACTTTTCAAGTCAGTTTTACCTAAAATAACAAATTTATTTTTTCTCTGTAATCAACAGAATTATGCTCGATGGACTGTGAAATATGTTGATAACTTGATAAAAGTAGCAGATACCCATCCTGATTTATTTGAAGGATTTCAACAGGGTTACTTCGGCATTAAAAGGACAACTAAGCCATTTTCAAGGCAACCCATTGATCTGGTTTTAGAGCAGACTATCAATGCAGATGCTGCACGAAGACTTACAGGTGTTATACACTTTACTAATTCAATTTCAGCCCGTCAACGGTGGGCTCGAAACCATGATGTAAGATCGACAGTAATTAGTTACGTTTACCAAGAATTGGGACTACAAACTCACCAAGATGTTTCTTCGGATTTGAATAAGCATAATATTCAGAAAAATATTAAAAATCTAAAGAAATTTCTTGAAACATTTGAACAGTTTCTTAATCCCTTCAGCTCGGAAGTACCAAAAGATCATTTAATAAATATTTCATCTGCTAAAGCTGCATCAGAACTGGTAGCGTCATTTCTTCTTAATATTGAAAAAAATGGTGATTGTCTTCGGAATACATTTGTTTCTGAATGTCATACGGACATTAGTCGATTTGAAAAATCTATTAAAAGAACAGCTCTTAATAATTTTTCAAAAGATTTGGAAAAAAAGAAGAAAATTAAAATAGGTGGTGCAATTGAAGAGGTAAAAATTCAACGAGATTTGTTTGGTCGTATGCTGGGGATCTCGATGGATTACAATGTGGATATCTCAACAATTTTGTCATACCCAATCACTGATGTGCCTTTATCTATGTGTCATTTAAATGGTACTATTTGTAAGACGGATAAATCTGCCTTAATGAAATGTTTGGAGAAGGAGGTCCAGCATCAGCCACCACCTACTGTAGATGTCGTAATAATTGATGGGTTTTTTTTATTACACACCATGAGAAATGTTCCAAACAAGTTTGGAGGCATTTCTAAGAAAATGTTGCAAATGGTCACCAAGTTCGAAGCGCTAAGAATTGACGTTATTTTTGATCAATACCTGACTCCATCGATCAAAGATTACGAACATTCTCAGCGATTAGAATCAGCACAATTGAGCTACACCATAACTGGACCTGATCAAACACGTCCGAGTGATTTTGCGAAAGAGTTGAAAAATTCAAATTTCAAACAAGCTCTGGTGGATTTTTTAATTTTACATTGGGCCAGTGATGAAATAATACCTTTTATTGGAAAAAAAACTATTCACATAAATTCTAAACAGTGCCATTCTTTTGTTGTTGATGCTTCTAACAAAGTAGTAACAAGGGTTGTAGAAGAGTTATCATGTCCAAAACATGAAGAGGCTGATACCAAAATAGTCTATCATGCGTGCAGTATTCCAAATCAAGTAAATATTGTGATCAGAAGTGTCGACACTGACATTGCAGCTATCATGCTTGGTCATATGCACCATCTACAAAATGATTCACATATTTGGATGCTGATAGGCACTGGGAATAAGTTGAGATACGTAGACCTCACAGAGATTTACGTAAAGTTAGGAAAATCTTTTTGCAAGAGCTTACCAGGATTCCATGCGATCACAGGTTGTGATTATAATCCTGCATTTTTCCGAAAAGGAAAGTTGAGGCCTTTTAAAATTTTAAAAAAAACGGAAGAGTATCAAACAGCTTTCATTAAATTCGGTAAACACGAATTATTCGAAAATAATAATGAACAACAAAGCACTTTTGATATTATTCAACGGTTTATATGTGAGGTATACAATGTTGGTTCGATAACTGATGTTGATGCAGCACGGCTTCAACTATTCATTAATACATATCAGGTCTCAGATATTAATGAAGCGTTTAGCCGTAAAAAACTACGAAATTTTGATGCTAGCAGTCTGCCACCATGTAAATCCGAGCTGCTACAACAATTTCTGCGAGCCAACTATGTGTCTAGCATTTGGAATAATGCAAATCAGCAAATTCCAACAATTTATCAACCCGAGAATAATGGTTGGGTTCTCGAAGATAATCAGTACCATTTTAAATGGTTCGAAGGTGATCAGTTGCCAAATTTCGTCAGAGAATCACTGAAAACTGTCTCAGGTATTATAACATTATTTTTTGATATTTTCAATCCCATTAACTTTTTCATATTTCTACAGAAACTGACGAAGAAGAAGAAGACGACGATATGGAATGGAGTAACAGTGACGAAGAAAATGATAACATTGATTATAATGATGATAATGAATAAAATAATATTTTCTTTAGTACACTATAATAATAATCTGTAATGTCATCAATCTATTTTTTTATGCTTTATAATAACTTGTAATGTCATTAATATATTTTTAATTAAATTTTTGAGTATTATTTATTTGGTTTTTTTTTATAATCTGTTATTGAGGGATCGCGATAGACCTATCTCGCCATCTCACTCGCACCCACTATACATATACTGTCTCGCGCTCGCTCCTACAGCGACCCTACATCATTGTCTGGCAAGGGGTTGGAACTATCAAAAATGTCTGGCTGATGAGGAAACATCATCTAATTATTACCTAAATATTATATATAAAAATCAGCTTTTATACTATAACATAAGTAGAATTATAATTTCATGAACATTAGGGGTGTCTGGCAAGGGGTTGCCACGATGTTAAGTGTCTGGCAATCAATAACGTGATTTTTAATAATATTCTGAAGGTAATACCAAAAAATCACACTTTATTATTTGATGAATTTAGATCGGTATTTTACACACCTTTAGTACCGTTTACCTGCCAAAGCCACGGCAACCCAAACTTCACAATAGTCCATCGTTCTTACCTGTGTTGGGAGCATGCGCTGACAAACTTTCAGCTTTTATAAAATAACGAAGGTCTGGGGTTCACGGGCTCTTGCTCTAATATAATAGTATTGTTTTGACGTTACTATTAAATTGTCTTATTTTGGTGTTTTGACTAATCTGGGTCTCCATAAGTTTGAGGGTGTTCCAAAGTCTTGTTGTGCTTTTCCCATTCTCTGTTTAAAACAAAATTCTTGTACCTGTCTTATTTCTTCTTGATTGATGTACAGTTTGTCACTTTCGCTTACTCCTATTATCATCTCTACTGTCTTTTTAGTATCGATTTCAAGACAAACTTCAGCAGACTATTCCTCCAACTTCTTAAACATATTCCTCATACTATCTATTTTGTTAAATACCAAGCATATATCATGTACATATTCCATATCTGCTAGTATCTTATTGTGAAGATAATTCCAAGAGATTCCAGTTTTCTTACAATATATTGTTTTTTCTAGTATATGATAAAGAAGAGAAGTGGAGACAGTATACACCCTTGTTTAAACCGACTTCTATTTGTATTTTATCACTTGATGTAATACTCGACATGATTATTCCAACTATCTTAGGTGGTATTCTATTTAGATGTAAGATTTTCCAGGGTCATGTTTTATACTGTCAAATGCTTTGACAAAGTCTACAAAAATCATTATCAAGGCTGTCTTCTTTTTTTTAGTTTTGTCTATGACAATCCTTGTCATCACAATTTGGTCTATACAGGATCTTCATCATCTGAAACCATCTTGTTTATTTCTGAGTGTTTTATCTATTATGTTATTGATTCGTTGTTGTACAATAAAAACTAATATTTTATATATGGAACATAACAGCGTTATTACTCTCCAGTTTTCGCAAAGTTGTACATCTCCTTTTTTTTGGGAGCGATTATAATCCCATTTTTCTATTCCTTAGGGTAATGTTCTTCGGCCCATATATCTGCCAATAATGGTGTGATTAGTCCTAATGTTCCCTCAGTATCCGCTTTCCATAGCTCAATTAGGATATCATTAATTCTCGCTGCTTTGTTCCTCAGGTGTCGTATTGCGTCAGTTATTTCTTTCTTTGTTGGCACTTCTTCGTCTATCTTTACCTAATTTTCAATTGGCTCTAAATCTTCGTATTTATTCTTCTTCTGTTGTAAGCAGTTTTCCTAGTTGTCTTTTAGTGGTTTCACACTATTGAAGTTCTTTTTTGCAAGACATTTAGTGGGTCCATACCTGATTATATTAGTCTGCTAAATGCACCATCTTCTCCATCCATTTCCTTTTGTGTCTCTTTTTATTTCTTGTTTATTTGAACGTCCTTACTTTTGACTTAAGATATTATAATTGTATGTTCTATTCTTGGAACTCTAGTTTGGCTTCAAGTCCTTTCTTATCATTTGCGATGTATCTTTACTTAGCCATTCTGTTTTCTTTTCTTCTTGGTAGCCCAATACTTCTAGCGCGGTTTGAAGTACAGCATGTTTGATTATAACAAACAAAGTGTATCAACTGATTTTGGCATATATTCTGGTAAGTATTAGATTATTACCCAACTAACTAACTTTAACAAAATTTCTGCCTCAAATTTATTTTTTGATTCAATTTATACTCTTCTAAAGGTGTATATAGGTGCACAATCAACAAAATATATAGTGGTCGACTCATATCCTTACTTGCGAGGTTAATTTTGTAAGTTCGTTTGTTTAAAATATTGAATTAATTTTCAATTTTTTTAACACTGTTTGTTATCTTGAACTGAACTTATCAATAAACCTCTCTATAAGCAAAATTTAAATTTCAACTAACAACCTTGAATAGTGACAACATAGTCCAAATTTCTTATACAGTAAAGAAATTCAGAGCCATATACATCAACATAACCTCAATTCAATTTCGGACAAAAATATATTCCAATCACAAATTATTATTTACCTCCTTTTTATTAGTTTTTATATCCATGAAATATTATTTTTCTTTCATTTTACTAAATATATTCACTATAAATAACAATATAATATCCACGACACACTTTGCACAAATCATTGTTTTATTACCTTTTTTTGGGGACAATAAATTTAGCTTGATAAACATTCCACATTTACGAATAATAATATTAATATTTATTACACTTGCTCAAAATTTAACAAACTTATCATCAATGATTGATCAAACATCATTCTAAAGTAATGAAGTATGGTCCGGATGATCGACAAACACGTGACGTTTGACGTTGCAAACACATTGAAAATGTAAATAGTAATCCCACAATCCCAGTGCGGTGGCACAGAAATAGCAAAAGGGGACACATTTGAATGCAATAAATTATATTGTTTTAAATGAAACTGTTTCTAAATAATTCCACAATTTAATAAGAAAATCATAAGAATTCTAAAAAATCTGACAATTGTTTTGATATAGAAAAATATCATCTTCAGAATGACAGAAGTTACATTTGATGTGATACCTACCTGATGTTTAATAATTATTTTTGGCTAGACCAAGAAGTGATTGACTTAATATATATGAATAGAAAAAAGAAGATATATGATATTACAAATATTAAAGCTTATAGTAGAGTCAACCAGGAAAATAACTTCGAACAAATTTCCGGAGTATTAAATTTTGTTGAAATGTCTTCGTTTTGATATCCGAAGAGTCTGTAGCGTAAAATAGTGTGCGATTTTTTTAACAATAATTGTTATATATATATATATATATATATATATATATATATATATATATATATATAATGGATATTTTTGTGGGGATGTGGCAATAAGACTCCAGAGTCAATTCTTTCAGATATTTATTCCCGAGCTTTCGAATGATTTTCATTCATTATCAAGGGATAAAATCTATAGCGAATTTTGGAGTAGTTGTAAATTTTTATAATAAATTCTTTTAAACATAAATCAATGAAAAACTCAAAAATCATTCGAAAGCTCGGGAATAAATATCTGAAAGAATTGACTCTGGAGTCTTATTGCCACATCCCCACAAAAATATCCATTACAAATAAGTTGGCAAATATCTTTCTTCAAATTAAATATATATATATATATATATATATATATATATATATATATATATATATATATATATATATATATATATATATATATATATATATATATTTTCATTTATATTTCTTGGGCATTTTTGGTCCAGGATTAATTAAAACATTAGATGGTTTTTAAATTTATATTGTATTTCATTAACGTTTCGGTCGTTTTTGACCTTCATCAGAATATAAAAACACTAAAAGAGAAATTGGTTCTTAAAATCCTAGTGTATACAATGTAAAACTATGACATACCTGTGGATTATATTCCAGCGAGTGCCACATCACATATTAAAATAAGTTAAAATAAAATTAACTTTAACGATACATTTAAAAACATTTTACAATTAACAGTGTGTGTAACATTTTACAATTAACAGTGTGTGTCAAACCTAACCCATTTACACCTCCTCCTTGGAAAGAACAAACCTAGATGTGAGAAGTGCGGCATCCCACTGACAACACAACATATATTTACTTGTGCAGCCTTCAACTTTCACAGACAATTCCTCAAAATACCCCAGATCGAAAACATTCTTAGAAACCAAAATGACAAGCTTAACCAGGTGATAACTTATCTAAAGTCCACAAATTTATTTTATAAAATATAAATTACCCCAATGATATATCGACGAGCACAATGACCTAGATGTCGATGCTCAAACACAAAAAAAAACAGTGTGTGTGTATCTCAACCTTCATAGTAGTACTGGTGTCTATGGCTAATGGTATTATTTGAAAATGTTGTTTTTTCCTATACGCATTTATTTCTTTTTAATAATAGTTGTTATGGTTTTTGTTGGGTAACATACATGAAATAGTTGTTTACTTTATTATATTATTATAAATCTTGCTTAAAGATTTTGTGTCGGTTTTGTAATTTAGGTTTTTTTTATTTCTCTGTATTTCTATAGTTTCATAAATTTCTCTTTTTCTGGTGTGACTTTCACTTTTTAAAATTTTTGTGTTCTCAAAATCAAAACTATGCTTTTTATCCTGCATATGTGTTGTTAAGGCAGTTTTATTTTTCTTATCGTACTTGTGACCATTTAACCGATTTTTTAAATATTGGCTAGTTTGCCCGATATAGACACTGTCGCAGTCCCCGCATGGAATTTGATAAACTATATTGCTCTTCTTTTGATCAGGAATTTTTGACTTTAATTTACTGAAGTTGGATTTTGAGAGGTTGTACCCTTTATGTGCAATTGTAATGTTATGGCTTTTAAAAATGTTGTTGAATTTTTCGGATAGTCCTGGTATGTAAGGCAAGGAAAGGTACTTTTGATTGTTTGTTTGGTTTTTTTGGAGGTTTTGATTATGGAACTTATGAATGCGTTTTTTAAAGATGGTGTTTATCAGTTTTTCTGGGTAGTTATTGATTTTAAGGGCTTCCTTTTCTTTTTTTATAGAATTTTCCCGGAATTCAGGGCAAGACAGTTTAATTGCCCGATCGGCTAGACCAATGATTACCGACTTTTTTTGGGACATTGGGTGTTGTGAATTGAAATTCAGGTATCTGGATGACCAGGTTTCTTTCGTATACCACTCTGTTTTTATACTATTGTTTTTGTGATGGAGTGTTAAGTCCAAAAAAGAAATTTCATTTTGTTTTTCTACTTCTATTGTGAATTGAAGTTTGTTGTGGTAACTGTTAAATTTATCTAGGATGGTTTGAGTTTTATTTTTTGGTACGGCAGTGATACAATCATCTACATAGCGAAAGAAAAAAGGAGTGTGAAAATTTAAACTTTTTAGAATGGTTTCTTCCAGGTCTTCCATCACTATCTGGGCTATTACGCTGGAGATTGATGCTCCCATAGCACAACCATCAATTTGTTTGAAAATTTTTTCCTTGTACATGAAATAAGTAGAGTTAAGAGTGAGTTCTATAGCTTCTAGGAACTCATTTAAAGGAATATCGGTATATCTACTAATTTTGTCGAATTTTTTTGTTATTATTTCTTTAGCTTTTGTTATTGGTATGCTAGTGTATAACGATACTACATCTAGGGATATTAAGGAGTACTCATTTGGTATAAGTAAGTTTTTTATTTTATTTTTGAGGTCTACAGAGTCTTTAATGTAGTAATTATTTTGATTAATAACATTTTGTAGAATTCCTTTTAAATATTTTGAAAGTTTTTCAACGGGTGATTGGATACAGGAAACGATTGGTCTAAGGGGTATTCCCTGTTTGTGTATTTTAGGAAGGCCGTAAATTCTTGGAGGTTGGGCATTTAGGATTTTTAGGTTTTTAGCCGTATTTGGTGAAATATACATTAAGTTTTCCCAGCGAGATATTAACGAGTTGTTATTTTTTTGGTAAATATTAGTTGGGTCTGCTTTTAATTCTTTATAGATGTTATTGTCTTGCAAAAGGTCGTTAATTTTTGTATCGTAATCATTTTCATACATAATAACAGTTTTATTTGATTTATCAGAATTTAGGATAAGTAAGTTTTTATTTTTATTAAGAAATGTTTTTGTTTTGTCAACCATATTCAAAAATGATTTTTGTCGTTTTATATGCAAATTTTTTTTATTATTATTAAAATTATTTTTGTAATTTGTTATTATATTACAACATTTTGACCTTAGTTCGTCTTTGGTTACATGGTTAAGACTTTCTAGGGAGATTTCTATGTTTGTAATTATGTCTGTAACCAAAGACGAACTAAGGTCAAAATGTTGTAATATAATAACAAATTACAAAAATAATTTTAATAATAATAAAAAAAATTTGCATATAAAACGACAAAAATCATTTTTGAATATGGTTGACAAAACAAAAACATTTCTTAATAAAAATAAAAACTTACTTATCCTAAATTCTGGTAAATCAAATAAAACTGTTATTATGTATGAAAATGATTACGATAAAAAAATTAACGACCTTTTGCAAGACAATAACATCTATAAAGAATTAAAAGCAGACCCAACTAATATTTACCAAAAAAATAACAACTCGTTAATATCTCGCTGGGAAAACTTAATGTATATTTCACCAAATACGGCTAAAAACCTAAAAATCCTAAATGCCCAACCTCCAAGAATTTACGGCCTTCCTAAAATACACAAACAGGGAATACCCCTTAGACCAATCGTTTCCTGTATCCAATCACCCTTTGAAAAACTTTCAAAATATTTAAAAGGAATTCTACAAAATGTTATTAATCAAAATAATTACTACATTAAAGACTCTGTAGACCTCAAAAATAAAATAAAAAACTTACTTATACCAAATGAGTACTCCTTAATATCCCTAGATGTAGTATCGTTATACACTAGCATACCAATAACAAAAGCTGAAGAAATAATAACAAAAAAATTCGACAAAACAAGTAGATATACCGATATTCCTTTAAATGAGTTCCTAGAAGCTATAGAACTCACTCTTAACTCTACTTATTTCATGTACAAAGAAAAAAATTTCAAACAAATTGATGGTTGTGCTATGGGAGCATCAATCTCCAGCGTAATAGCCCAGATAGTGATGGAAGACCTGGAAGAAACCATTCTAAAAAGTTTAAATTTTCACACTCCTTTTTTCTTTCGCTATGTAGATGATTGTATCACTGCCGTACCAAAAAATAAAACTCAAACCATCCTAGATAAATTTAACAGTTACCACAACAAACTTCAATTCACAATAGAAGTAGAAAAACAAAATGAAATTTCTTTTTTGGACTTAACACTCCATCACAAAAACAATAGTATAAAAACAGAGTGGTATACGAAAGAAACCTGGCCATCCAGATACCTGAATTTCAATTCACAACACCCCATGTCCCAAAAAAAGTCGGTAATCATTGGTCTAGCCGATCGGGCAATTAAACTGTCTTGCCCTGAATTCCGGGAAAATTCTATAAAAAAAGCAAAGGAAGCCCTTAAAATCAATAACTACCCAGAAAAACTGATAAACACCATCTTTAAAAAACGCATTCATAAGTTCCATAATCAAAACCTCCAAAAAAACCAAACAAACAATCAAAAGTACCTTTCCTTGCCTTACATACCAGGACTATCCGAAAAATTCAACAACATTTTTAAAAGCCATAACATTACAATTGCACATAAAGGGTACAACCTCTCAAAATCCAACTTCAGTAAATTAAAGTCAAACATTCCTGATCAAAAGAAGAGCAATATAGTTTATCAAATTCCATGCGGGGACTGCGACAGTGTCTATATCGGGCAAACTAGCCAATATTTAAAAAATCGGTTAAATGGTCACAAGTACGATAAGAAAAATAAAACTGCCTTAACAACACATATGCAGGATAAAAAGCATAGTTTTGATTTTGAGAACACAAAAATTTTAAAAAGTGAAAGTCACACCAGAAAAAGAGAAATTTATGAAACTATAGAAATACAGAGAAATAAAAAAAACCTAAATTACAAAACCGACACAAAATCTTTAAGCAAGATTTATAATAATATAGAATAATAAAGTAAACAACTATTTCATGTATGTTACCCAACAAAAACCATAACAGCTATTATTAAAAAGAAATAAATGCGTATAGGAAAAAACAACATTTTCAAATAATACCATTAGCCATAGACACCAGTACTACTATGAAGGTTGAGATACACACACACTGTTAATTGTAAAATGTTTTTAAATGTATCGTTAAAGTTCATTTTATTTTAACTTATTTTAATATGTGATGTGGCACTCGCTGGAATATAATCCACAGGTATGTCATAGTTTTACATTGTATACACTAGGATTTTAAGAACCAATTTCTCTTTTAGTGTTTTTATATTCTGATGAAGGTCAAAAACGACCGAAACGTTAATGAAATACAATATAAATTTAAAAACCATCTAATGTTTTATTTATCCAGGACCAAAAATGCCCAAGAAATATAAATGAAAAAAATATAAACTTTAAGGTCCAAGAAAAAAACTCGAATTTTCTAAATATATATATATATATATATATATATATATATATATATATATATATATATATATATATATATATATATGAAAAATAAATTTTGATTATCTACTGCACCTACGTTTTAGTCAACATTTCAATAATTTCGACATATTAGCCTGAACTTTCCTGGCTAATACCACGCAGAATATTGAATTACATCCCCTTCGAAGAACGTGACGTCGATCGACCCTTTTGTCGATACAGACATCTGTGGAGATACGCAACGGAAAGGAGAAGGGCATAGTACACTGACCGGTTTCGACCTTCTTGGGCCTCTAGTTCAGGGCCTCTAATCTGAATTGAAGATTCCGTCCTCCGACAATCTATATTTGTCTCGTGTGGTAGCACACTTGCGGGAAGTAGTCAGCTGGCGCCATCTTCACTTTCAATTACGAACCACCACCTCAGATAATTGTTCGACCGTATAAGTCGTATGAAATAAAATGAATAAAATACGAGGTATTTCGATTTGCTACTGCACCTCCCTTATGATTGCTCTTCGTGAACAAGCCGCATGCATTCTGCAATTATTACCCCAAGGCAACCCTAGCTATCTCGTCATTATTCAAGCTTTGGTTTGGAGAGCAGGTATGGACAGCAACATTTAAAACAAGTTTTCCAAAGTCAATTGTAAAACAAGTTTTCCAAAGTCAATTGAACGTGCGCATGCAAAAATTAGACGAGAGCCTCCAAGAATATGGAAGTGACATAGAAAGACTATTGAGTTTAGCCTACCCACAGGCACCTAAATAATTTTTAGAACAATTTGGCGTTCATTCATTGATGGTTTAAGAGATACAGAAACGCAACAAGGCCATCGATTACGCCACCATCTGACACTACCAGAAGTATTAACTTTTGCTCAAGAATTTGAAGCTACTAAAACCATTTCCAAAACCGGACGTCCAAAATTACGAGCAATACACTTCGAGGAGGAGAATTCAACTGAAGTTATGGCTAGAATCGAAAATCTACTGAAAGACACGCTACAAAGTCGTACACCAATTCAAGAATCCCGGAAATGTTTCAACTGTGGAATAATTGGACATTTGCAGAGAACATGTAGAGTTCCATCAAGATCTCAAAGCTAAGTTAGGAACTCGGATAAGCAAACAACATCAAGACAACGTATATCCTCGCAGTTAGAAACTGAGCTCATAGCCCCACAAGAAACAACCCTAGAAGATCATCTCCATACCAAAGTCGATCACCAACACCTGATCGGCGCTCTAATACCAGAAACCAGGAAAACTACTAAAAGTCGACTGTTCGGGGTGGTTGTCGACTAAAACCATCCAAAGCCCCACGATTCGCACATATTCTTTGTTTAAAAATGGCCGAAATTTAACTTTTAGGGGACAACTAGAAAATCACAATTGCAAATTTATTGTCGACACTGGGGCAACTAGATCATTTGTACGCCCAAATATGTTGACACAGAAATACGCAAGAATAACTAAAGGCTTTGTGCTGGAAACCGCAACTGGTCAAACTACTCCGATTTTGTGACAAGTAACAGCATCTATTCGAATTGGAAACGCGGCCATAGTTCACTCATTTTTGGTAGCAAACATTATGGATGAATGTGTTTTGAGTTTAGACATTATGCAAGACAAATTTGTAATAGATTTGAAAAACAAAATTTAATCCATCGACAACGAAGAAGTAATCCTCAGAGGTGAAAATGATCAATTGCACAAAATGAAAGTTATAGTTGATGAAGATATAAGAATTCCGGCAAATTCAGAAAGCATTGGCATGGCTTATCTTTAAGAAAAAATTAAATATCTGACTATTGGGTTTATTGAACAACGTGAACCGACAGAAGATGGAGTAATGGTAGCCAAATGTCTGGTAAAAATAGACCACAAATTCCCGTTCGCGTTGCCAATACATCTAGGAGACCAGTTCAACTAAAGAAAAATCACGAGTAGGGATATTGTGAACCAGTGAAGAGCATAGTGAATTTACGACTAAATCCCGAACCCGAAAAAGTGCCACAAAATAAAGTCGACGACCAACTTATAGAGACACTCATCAAAGACGTTGCCAAACTAACACCCGAAGAAGCGAACAAGGCAAAGAAATTTGTTTTGAATCACCTTAGCCTTTTCGAAACCGCAAACTCTACAGGGCGAACCAACTTGGTCCACCATAGAATTAATACAAGAGATTCACCACCGATACGTCAAAACCCAAGAAGAGTTCCATTCGCTAAACAAAAAGATGTAGCGAATATGATACAAGGCATGTTGGATGAGAACATTATTGAAGATTCACCTGGAGTATGGATTACTTTTCCAAGTAGCCAGAAGTAGTACCAATTCCTAACCAAGAGGCTGCAACCGTCTCTGAAGCATTATGAATAATGTCATCGCAAGACACGGAGTACCATTGGAAGTACATTCCGATCAAGGAAGAAATTTTGAATCAGAATTGTGAACAGAATTATTGAAAATCCTCGGGATTAAGAACACTCGAACTACACCAATGCATCCACAGTCTGATGGTTTAGTGGAATGTCATAACAGGACAATTTGCCATTATCTATCGTTTATCGTTATTTGTCTCCCAAAACCAACAAGATTGGGATGAACTGATTCCATTGTTCCTCTTATCTTATCGGAGTGCACAGCATGCATCCACTGGCTATACACGTTCAATGTTCGTCGCCGGTCGAGAAATGAAGCTTCCTGGCGATATCCTCTTTGGAAAACCTCCTCCTTCGTCCCGAGAAGAAGACCAAAGCCTGCCTCAATATGTTGAAGGCCTTCAACAAAAGTTAGAGAAGATTCACGAGTGTGCAAGGACGCGACTGAAACTAACCAGCGAAAAGATGAAGAGACGGTTGGATAAAAACCTTAAAGAAGAGATATTTAAGCCCGGCGATGCAGTTTAGTTGTACTAGCTCAGAAGAAAGAAAGGGTTAACTCCGAAACTTCGACGAAATTGGAAAGATCCCTACCTGGTGGTTAAGAAAATCAACGACCTAATTTATCGCATTCGTCTGACGCCAAAAAGTAAATCTAAGGTCGTTTATATCGATAGATTGGTTCCCTATTATGGTGATGACCCACCCAATTCGTTTCAAGAAGACGTCGAAGTCCCTGTTATTCGAGGCGTATAACTTGAAGAGGGGAAGCAATGTTACACCTGTTCTATGAATGTCAGATTGACAACTTGGACTGAAAATATGAAGAGGGCTGAATAGGCGGAGTAGTCACAGTCACATGTCAAGATGACAGTCTAGAATTTTCAAGATTTTTTTATTGTGTTCCATATAGACGTACTAGTATGTTATTGAACATTCTAGTGTTTTCTGGAAAGTTACTTTTATATATAAATAGAGATCAGTTGAATCAGTCAATAGTTTGATGTGTTAATAAATTGAATTGCCAAGTATTGAACAATGTTGTGAAAGTTATAACAAAATATATATATATATATATATATATGTGTGTGTGTGTGTGTGTGTGTGTGTGTGTGTGTGTGTGTGTGTGTGTGTGTGTGTGTGTGTGTGTGTGTGTGTGTGTGTGTGTGTGTGTGTGTGTGTGTGTGTGTGTGTGTGTGTGTGTGTGTGTGTGTGTGTGTGTGTGTGTGTGTGTGTGTGTGTGTGTGTGTGTGTGTGTGTGTGTGTGTGTGTGTGTGTGTGTGTGTGTGTGTGTGTGTGTGTGTGTGTGTGTGTGTGTGTGTGTGTGTGTGTGTGTGTGTGTGTGTGTGTGTGTGTGTGTGTGTGTGTGTGTGTGTGTGTGTGTGTGTGTGTGTGTGTGTGTGTGTGTGTGTGTGTGTGTGTGTGTGTGTGTGTGTGTGTGTGTGTGTGTGTGTGTGTGTGTGTGTGTGTGTGTGTGTGTGTGTGTGTGTGTGTGTGTGTGTGTGTGTGTGTGTGTGTGTGTGTGTGTGGTGTGTGTGTTGATATGGTATATTGAACTTTGAATAAAATTTGTACAACTTTATTTTGTTGCGTTTCCGCATGTTCCCCATAACGGAATTAAGTATCTTAATGGACAGAACATATGCATTGTAGATACAAGGATGACGTCCATATGTAATATCTACATCGATAAAAATGGTACCAACCAAGGGTGATATTTTGTTTTCTATGTTTGATGTGTTCACTCCAGTTAAACTTTTCGTCTAATACAAGTCCAAGATATTTTGCACAGGGCTGAACGCAAATACTTTTTTTATTTTTAATTATTTTAAACTTTCAAATTAATACGGAATAAAGTGTGCATATGTAGCCATAGCTTACCTTTATTTTAAAAATATTTTAAGTAGATGTAGTACTTGTGTCACCCTATATACATCGTATGATTTGATATAACATATTAGTGTTTTAAATGAAACTCACGGTTTCTAGTTAATTCCACAATATAATAAAAGTTATTGAAAATTCTAAAAAATTGACAATTGTTTCGATAAATCAATATCATCGTCAGAATGACAGAAGTTACATTTTATTTGATGCCTACCTGATGTTTAGTAGTTATTTTTGGCTAGACCAAGAAGTGACCTAACTTGTGATTGACTTAATATGTTTATAGAAAAAAGAAGAAGATGTGATATTACAAATATTGAAGCTTAGATATTATTAGCCCTATGGTGATATCCTGGATATCATTTTTCCAATTAAGATCAGTATAACTGTGCAATGATATAGAAAACCAGGAAAACTATATCTGCTGATCTTTACAATTATCACTTAAGAAGACAGTTTATTAGTAGAAAACTCCCTAGATTTAACTGTTCATTGACAACTTCATATTGTGGGTTTCTTAAATGTCTTCTAATTTCCAATTCTTCAAGGAAATCCAGTTCTTGTTTCTTTTCACAAATATGCAGCACTTCTAGTTTTGTGTTAGGTGTCAATGAATGATTGGTGTCAAGTAGATGTTTTGCGTAGTGGGATTTATCTGGTTGTTTTAACCTGTATGCTCGTAAGTGTTCACTGTATCGGATTTCAAAATTCCTAAGGGTCTGACCCAAATAGACAGCATTACATTCTGGACATTTGAGTTTATATATACCTGACTTCTTTAATAGTGGTATTTTTGTTTTTACATTTAACAATTTTGTACTAACGTTATTTTCTGTTTTAAAAGAAATTGTTGTATTCGTTGCTGAAGATATTATCTTTAAAATATTATTAGAAATACTTCCTGCATATGTGATGGTTTTATAAGTTTTTATTTCATCAGCTTGTTTAGGAAATATTAGTTGTAATGCCACTTTTTCCTCTTTTTTACTTATTAGCTTATTTATCATATTTAATGGATAACCGTTGGATCTTGCTATGTGTCTAATTGTATTAATCTCTCTATCAAAATTACATTTGTTCATAGGAACTGAAAAAGCTCTTTGTATCATTGAACTATATGTCGCCAGTCTGTGTGACATAGGGTGATTGGAATTGTCACATCAGTCTGTGTTGGTTTTCGGTAAATTGAATAATCAAGTACATTATTAACTCTTTGAATTTTTAAATCAAGAAAATTGATTGAGCTATTTTCTTCAATTTCTAATGTAAATTTAATTTTTGGGTGTAAATTAATATTATCTAAGCTTCAATATTTGTAATATCACATCTTCTTTTTTCTATAAACATATATTAAGTCAATCACAAGTTAGGTCACTTCTTGGTCTAGCCAAAAATAACTACTAAACATCAGGTAGGCATCAAATAAAATGTAGCTTCTGTCATTCTGACGATGATATTGATTTATCGAAACAATTGTCTATTTTTTAGAATTTTCAATATCTTTTATTATATTGTGGAATTAACTAGAAACCGTGAGTTCCATTTAAAACACTAATAT
The DNA here is from genome assembly GCA_963921935.1 of Galeruca laticollis. Classification (NCBI taxonomy): domain Eukaryota; kingdom Metazoa; phylum Arthropoda; class Insecta; order Coleoptera; family Chrysomelidae; genus Galeruca; species Galeruca laticollis. Next base: position 159,142,096 of record OY998175.1, on the reverse strand, counting down.
GAGCAGATTCCACGAAGTAAGGGTCGAGACAGTTAATTTCATTAAAAAATCTTCGAGAGAAGATTTGACCCGACTGTACCAGAAGTTACTACAAAAACGTTACAAAACATCACAAAACATTTGGTTTAACCAAGAATGCCTTAGGAAAAAGGTAGTACCAAATTATTTGAATATAAAATGTCACACTAAAACACCACAAGCACAAAAAGCTATAAAATGTGCTCAACGAGTTTGGATAAAGGGAGAATGTAAGAAATGATTCAAAGTTAGAGACTCCTTAGACAACTACATAAAAGTTGTACATTCAGAACTCACATTCCAATTACATCCAGTAGAATTTGACTGTTTGGATGACAAAATTAGAGAAAGTGTCAGCACGATGAAGGATAAGAAATTTAAGAAACAAGAAAAGAAGCTACAGAATCTTGAACACACGCAACATAAAATTCAATACTCAAAACATCATGAAACTGTAAGTACCTACATACCAACACACTTTGCACCACGATTTGAAAACCTTTCACTAATTTTACAGATAGTGAAATAGAATTTTTAAATAAAGGTTTAAAGTACAGCATACCACCAAAATTTTCGAATAATATTAAACAAATTATAGCTACAGAGTCAGAAATAGCTTTAAAATCTAATTCAAATAATTTTCTTTGTGAGAAATTAAAAATTGCCAATTTGATCAAAAATATTGAACCTTCAAAAGTTAAATGTCAAACAAAAAATAATGACATTACAGTTTTAAATGCAATAAAAAAGAAGATAATAACCTAACAGTTACAAAATCTGATAAGGGGAACAGAACTGTCATTTTGACGACTGAAAATGACAATTCCAAAATACATAACTTTATAGAATCTAGCGATGTAAAAGTTCTTAAAGCAGACCCAACAAAAAAGTTTTCTAATAATGTAAGGGATATTGTTAATAATTCCAATTATCTTTTAAGTGATTACGAAAATAGGTCTATCATACATAAGAATCCTCATTGTCCACAATTATATGGAACCGTTAAATTACATAAAATAACGAAACCAATTAGACCTGTAGTTTCTTATACTAATGCTCCTAATAATATATTGGCAAAGAGACTCAAAAATATACTCAATAGTTGCGGATATGAATCTCAGTACTCAATTAGAAATTCAATAGAACTAATCAAAAAGATGAAAGCAATCCACTTGCAAGATAACTATAAACTCATTTCGTTCGATGTAACTAATATGTTTACTAAAATTCCTCCTAAAGAATGCCTAATACTTGTAAGAAAATTACTAGAAGATAAAAATATTAATCCAGGAATAATATCAAATATACTTAAAATTTATTTGATGTATGCATTAATCAGAATTATTTCACTTTTGACAATAAGATATATATTTAAAATGAAGGTTTACCAATGGGAAGCCCTATTTCACCTATTTTAGCTAACATTTTTATGGACAATTTAGAAAGAAAGATCTTTCTAGTATTTCGAAAAATAATTTTATTTTGGTATAGATATGTAGATGACATATTAGCTTGTTTTATGGGTAGTGAACGACAATTAGATGTATTTTTCAACCACATCAATAATTTACACCCAAAAATTAAATTTACATTAGAAATTGAAGAAAATAGCTCAATCAATTTTCTTGATTTAAAAATTCAAAGAGTTAATAATGTACTTGATTATTCAATTTACCGAAAACCAACACAGACTGATGTGACAATTCCATTGAATTCCAATCACCCTATGTCATACAGACTGGCGGCATATAGTTCAATGATACATAGAGCTTTTTCAGTTCCTATGAACAAATGTAATTTTGATAGAGAGATTAATACAATTAGACAAATAGCAAGATCCAACGGTTATCCATTAAATATGATAAATAAGCTAATTAGTAAAAAAGAGGAAAAAGTGGCATTACAACTAATATTTCCTAACAATCTGATGAAATAAAAACTTATAAAACCATCACATATGTAGGAAGTATTTTTAATAATATTTCAAAGATAATATCTTCAGCAACGAATACAACAATTTCTTTTAAAACAGAAAGTAACGTTAATACAAAATTGTTAAATGTAAAAACAAAAATACCACTATTAAAGAAGTCAGGTATATATAAACTCAAATGTCCAGAATGTAATGCTGTCTATTTGGGTCAGACCCTTAGGAATTTTGAAATCCGATACAGTGAACACTTACGAGCATACAGGTTAAAACAACCAGATAAATCCCACTACGCAAAACATCTACTTGACACCAATCATTCATTGACACCTAACACAAAACTAGAAGTGCTGCATATTTGTGAAAAGAAACAAGAACTGGATTTCCTTGAAGAATTGGAAATTAGAAGACATTTAAGAAACCCACAATATGAAGTTGTCAATGAACAGTTAAATCTAGGGAGTTCTCCACTAATAAACTGTCTTCTTAAGTGATAATTGTAAAGATCAGCAGATATAGTTTTCCTGGTTTTCTATATCATTGCACAGTTATACTGATCTTAATTGGAAAAATGATATCCATGATATCACCATAGGGCTAATAATATCTAAGCTTCAATATTTGTAATATCACATCTTCTTCTTTTTTCTATAAACATATATTAAGTCAATCACAAGTTAGGTCACCTCTTGGTCTAGCCAAAAATTACTACTAAACATCAGGTGGGCATCAAATAAAATGTAACTTCTGTCATTCTGACGATGATATTGATTTATCGAAACAATTGTCAATTTTTTAGAATTCTCAATAACTTTTATTATATTGTGGAATTAACTAGAAACCGTGAGTTTCATTTAAAACACTAATATGAGCAGATTCTACGAAGTAAGGGTCGAGACAGTTAATTTCATTGATATAACATGTTTTATGGGGTGTACTTGCGTCACCTATTTTTAACTCGCCAAGAGGTTTTTGGACTGATATCAGTACTTTCTGTACAGCTTTTAAATTATATTCTCGTATACTTAAGAAAAGTAATATAGATTTTTTCAATTATTTGTTAAGAAGTATGCAGAATTTTAAGGAATATTTTTTCGTAAAAAACTTTGATATGTGTCAAAAACAGTATAAATCGTAGACTCCTGTGCAAAAGTGGCCCTTTCTTTGTCATTTGCTTTCCTGGCTCTAGTAGCCAAAGTTTTATTTTCCATGTGCTAGTCCAAATCATTCTTTTTCCAATTCAGTACTATTTTTATACTTCAGTCAAAAATCGCGCTGATCTTTCTTGGGTCTGAAGAAAAATATATTATATACGTGATTGAATATGTACCTATAGGAATAAATACTAACGCAGGCCACAATCTTTAGTGACACCAATTCTTATATAGGTCGTACATTTTATTTACGCTATGTAGTGAAGTTTCTAGATATTTTCTTGTAGAATGTTTCTGCAGTAATGACTATCCACTTAGGGAAAACTATTTATGTGTTGTCTTACTGAGTTTTTTATCATCTGACTCGGCTCGGTATGTCGATCGGCCACTATTGTCAACAGCTATCGAAAGCGCAGTCTCAGTGGTCTTCTGGCGAACTGTTTTGATAATCTGGTGACTTATTCCAAGAGTATTCAAAAATGATTTTTGGCAGACTGTTATTGTTTCCGTGGTCTTCAGTGGTAAATGGTACACAAACGTTAAATTCCGTCGACTCGCAGAAGATGTATCTTCTTGATTCGCACCTAAACGACGTGTTGTTTGCCGTTTCTTATTAAAATCAACAAAACTACTTATGTAATCACGCTACCTTATGGTATCTCCCAAACTCCAATACCCCTTAAATATATCATTTCGTTCATTGTCAGTTATCTTAGATAAGCATTTTAAATAACAGTCGACACAAGGCTCCTCCATAATGCGTTTGGGTACCTGCACATTCTTCCAAACCAGCTATTCTTGTCCTGTGTTTCTTTGTCGTTTAATAATATTTTTCTTCCATTTACTTTCATTCCGGACCGTCATTATTTTCAGAAATGTTGTTGTTCCTGCTAGAAATGTTATCATATTGGCCAATGGTTTGATCGTTGATCGAATCCTCACAAGAATCAATAGATGATGACTTACTACGACCATGATGACTATCACTATAGTTAGAATCTTCATTAGTTTAATAAGTATTGGATCCTGATAAACTGTCATCTTCAGAATAATGTACACGAGAATCTTCATTGCCAAAATTATTTTTTGACGTTGAAGGTATTTGAGTTGTAGGTTCTTGTTCACTATTTGCTTGATAGACCGGGAGATGATGACACAAAATTTCCGATCCTTTGTATCAAGTATGGCGACTGTTCAGGGATCTCATAACGTAATGACGAAATGCCAAATGATAGTCATAGCGCTGGCACCGGCGGCCCAATCGCGAGGGCGTTAATCGAACGTGTCGGATAAACTACGAGTGTCGAACGATTTGTTACACAAAAATTCTTGTTTTTCTTGTACTCTCCGAGAGTTAATGGAAAAATAAGTAGGCGGTAGCGTAATGCCATACTTCTCCGATGTGGCTTAACCGACGAGAACACGTTAATTGAAAAAATATAATTCAACCATTTGTACAAAGCTAATTTTTTTACAGCTAATCATTGTCGAGTACCCATTAACGAAAATCACCATGCCATACTTTTCCTACCGTTCCAAATGGCCGCCATACCACCGTATGGCACTAATTTTTCCTGTAAGTTTGAGGTTCAAAGAATATAAATACATTTCATATGTGGCGGCAATATTGTTTTACAACCAGATGGTATGTTGTATATTCTACGGCTACTACCGCTCGAACGATTCATCTAGTTGTGGAGATCTCGGCTCATCGTGTTGTAGGCACAATGTATGGCAACGCAGGTATACGGCTGTTGCTTGTCAGGCTACCCACAACTACAGAGCAATAAATCAAGTTTTCCAAGTATGGCACCACTTTTTCCCCGTACTAGAAGTAGACAAATATAATAACTATACTTTCCAAAAATCCAAATACAAATCGTTTTGCAGAATAAAATAATTTACTCCTTTGCGGCGGTATGGCGGCCATTTGGAACCGTCGGAAAAATATGGCATGGTGATTTTCGTTAATGGCTACTTGATGATGATTAGCTGTGCAAAAATTAGCCTTGTACAAATGGTTGAATAGTATTTTTTTCATTAACGTATTCTCGTCGTTATGACGGGCTGTAAACCACACCGGAGAAGCATGGAATTACGCTACCGCCTACTTCTTTTTCCATCGACAATCAGAAAATACAAGAATTTTGGTGTAACAAATCGTTCGACACTCGTAATTTTTCCGATTTTCCTTTTTGTCATTACGTACGGAACCTGAACAGTCGCCAAACTTTGTACAAATGACAGGAAATTTTGTGTCACCATCTCCCGGTCTATAACCCTTTTCACCTGCTGATAATAATAAATCTTGGGTCTGCTTTGCATCCTTGAAGTCGTCAATGGTTGTCTATTACGACTACTAGAGATACTTACTATAATGGTAGAACTCGCAGATATTGGAGAAAAATCGTTCACCGTACTTGCTTATGAAGTAATAAGAAGTTCAGACTAATTTCGCTATATGATACTACTTGCGATACCAGAAATTATTATTGTTCGTAGTATTAAATTAATTATAATTGTTATTTTTTTATTTTGTAATAACATTACCTCAAAATAAATTACGCAGAAATCATAAAAAAGTATTTTTAAATTGTTCAACTTACTGTTTTTATCCTGACTTGAAGCACTGGTTGCCAATTGTAAAATTCGTCCTGTTCTTGACTCCATTTTTGCTGTAAAATTAATTCAGCGACTAACAGCACGTTATTCACTTTGCAACAACTAATTATTCTAATATTCCTAACCTCACTTAATTAAACGAAAACTGTTGCAGAAATAGCCTATGTCCAAACTCTTGCACATAGGATATTTATGCACGAACCAAAATGCTGTTATAACTCTTAGTCTAAAACTTTTCTAAACACCGCTTCACTAGAATGGGCTTAGGCTAGTTCTGACTGCACACGACGTACTGATCTTTATAATCATTATTTAAGACCGTTTAATAGTGGAGAACTCCCTAGGTTTGTTCATGAACGACTTCATATTGTGGGTCTCTTAACCTCTCGCATTCGCACGTTTCCCGTTCAGAGTATCCTCGCATATTTGCGTTATATAGGTTAGGTGCGCTCATCACAAAATCGCAGAATCTCATGCTTTTCTGATGAGATGTAAGATCAACATTCAATATAAAACTGGTGGATTATATAAGGAATTATAAATATGTGAGAACTTTGGTTTTATTTTGGCTAACAAAACCAAATGTAATAAAGAACGATAATAAAATAATCTACTCTATAATATAGTTATCTACTCTGAAAAATATAATGAAATAATAATACACAGATGAACCCTACTGATTTTCAGCTCACCAGAGCCAGTACAATGGGTGCTATGGTACTTAAACTACCACATTTTTGTAATTTTTGGAAAAATTTCAGCTTGTTAGCATGATACAGCCTCCAGAGTGTATACAAGTGACCAATTTTATGATTGTATATTTTTCAGGGCATCTAATAGATGAACCCTATTGATTTTCAGCTTCCCAGGGCCAGTACAACGCGTCCCATAAATCCAGATATACTACATTTTTGGAGAAATTTCGGTTCGTTAGCACGATGCAGCCTCCGGAGTGTGTGGAAGTGACCAATTTTACGATAGGATATTGTTCAGGGCGTCTAATAGATTAACCTTATTGATTTGCGCTCACTAGAGCCAGTACAACGGGTGCTATAGTACTTAAAGTACCACATTTTTGGAAAAAATTCGTTTTGTTAGCACGATACAGCCTCTGGAGTGTATACAAGTGACTAATGTTACGATTGGATGTTGTTCAAGGCGTCTAATAGATGAACCCTATTGATTTTCAGCTCACTACAGCCAGTACAACAAGTGCTGTGGTATTTGAAGTACCACATTTTTGGAAAAATTCGGGTTGTTAGCACGATACAGCCTCCAAAGTGTATACAAGTGACCAATTTTATGATTGGGTATTGTTCAGGGTGTGTCACAGATGAACTCCATTAATTTTCAGCTCACCAGAGCCAGTACAACGTGTCCTATATATCCAGATATACTACATTTTTGGAGAAATTTTGGTTTGTTAGCACAAATGCTTCCGAAGTGTATACAAGTGACCAATTTTATGGTAGGATATTGTTCAGGGCGTGTAACATTTGCGGAAAAGTTAGTTTTAATCTTTAAATCCGTTTATTTCTTGTATGATAACATTCAAAGCAAGGGATAGCATAACTGGCACTTAATGTCGTTTTTCTTCTGACCTCTTTTTTATTGCCAACAGCACATCTTTTCATTGGTTGCTTATTTTTATAATTTTTTTGTAAATGTAGGTGGCAAAGTTTCTACATGGTATTTGGTAAGGATCTGTTTGAGTAATAAATAGCTGAAAATCTGCTATGGTTATATTGCTGCCGTTTTTCATCTTATAAACAACATGTGCATCCAAGAGCCACATATCAAGAAGATGAAAATTTACTTTTTTATACTACTTTACGCTTTCGCGTACAGATTCAATGAAACTTTGTAGCATGTCAGTGTAGTCTACTGCACCCACATATTCGATCTATAATCTATTATCACCTTTGGTTTTTAAATGTATTCCTTCATTTTATGATAATTTTTTTCTGAGACATCAATATCTAGTGTACTCAGCTCAGTACTAACTGATTCGCAGAAACTCCTATATCAGTTTCCATCCTACACAAATATCCCTTCGCAGAACTATTCGCTATATGCTTCAACACATATTAACGAAAGCAGCCACCACAACCCTTTGCTTGTCCTTACAGACTCCCTTAGTTCCTTACACTCTATACAAACGATTTATTCAATCTAAACATCCTTTGGTTCATCTCATTAAGAAAGAACTCTACGTTGCCAGAGAACGAAACAATGATGTCATCTTTATATGGATCCCATCCCATATTGGTATTAGTGGAAATGAAGAAGCGGACAGATGTGCTCGTAATTCCATTACAGAAGAAAGTGCGGTATTGATTTCAAAGGTGGTTAGTTCGGATCTAAAGTTCGTATTAAATAGGAAAATGACTGCTTTGTGGCAATCTCAGTGGACTGAATGTGACTCAAAACCTCGTGAAATTAATTCACGTCTACGGTTGGGGCATACTAGACTAACTCACACTTACCTAATAAAACGTGAAGAACATCCAGTATGTGATCTCTGTAATGTAGATGTAACAGTGAAACATATCCTCACAGAATGCCCTAAATACTATATTCAAAGAAAAAATTGTAAACTACCCAACACATTTGAAGCCTTATTTCAGGATAATAATTATGATAAACTAATAATATTTTTAAAAGTAATATATATATATATATATATATATATATATATATTAAACTATTTTTGTGAGACTGTATAATTTTAATTTTAATATTTTAAATGTAGATGTTTATTATTTAGAATTTTTGTTTAGTTTGGCTAGCTCAGTTATTGTTTTTTTATATAGTTGTTATATTTATTATATATTTATTAATTCGGAAGCATGAAACCCTTTTTTCTCTTTGAGTCCTGGCTTTTTATAATGTTGTATTTGTTTAAATAAAAAGAAAACACTTTATATTTAAATAGATTTAATTTTTATTTTAAAAAATAATTTTATTTGATAATAATAATTTGAGACGCCTATGGATATATTATACCTACTTATTTATTTTGATAATTTCTTCAGTGCGCGTGCGTGAAAAAACTAGTCATGCGCTTTAGCATAAAACGAACAATTCTTACACGAAAGAAGCTTCTATACATATTATACAAACATAGTTTGTTGACGATGCAGACAAGTGAATGGTTCAACCACATAAAAGAATTTATATAGAAATCATAGTTATATATGATACAAATTGCCGTGGAAAGAAAATAGTTATCTACATAGATAGAAATATAGGAATTATATACAGATGGACATAGTTATTACATTAATAAAATTTCAAGCACCATATTTATGTGATTACAACATGGGGTAAGTACATATTTTAATTTATTTAAATTCGGCCTTTTTATTAATATTAACGATTTATGCAATTAATTAACTATATAAAGTCTGTTCTCTTTTTTTTCAGATCGATCATATTCGCAAATGTTTATCAATTTATGAAATCAAGTACTTATTTGAGTATTTTGAGTTTTTACTCTGATTATTGGCCAATAGTATTTTAAACACACTGACCTGTTGTTCTTGAATTGGGATGAATGTCTCTGGACCCCAGGAATACTCCTCCGAAGCTCCAAAAAACCAAAAATGATGAGAAATTTCGAAGATTCTTGCCGAAAAACTCGATATAATTAACTGTGAGTATTAATAAGATTGTTTTTTATAGTACTTTATAGTTTTAATTGTGTTAAACTGGGAATTTCTTGAAATTTCTGGAACATTATCACACACACTCCTCGCTTCTTGACACCAGCTTCCCCATTTCTTTAGCGTCCCCTCGATTCTCCACTTTTTTCAACAAAACAGTCTTTTGTTTTTCTTTAGGTCACTATTTCAAAGTTTACTTGTTGATTCACAATTTGTTCTGTCATATTTTATAACCAATAAAATATTGTCCTTTGCAATCAAATTAATTGAAACTTCTTTCACTTATTAGAAAAGTTTTATACATATACTAATTTACATTATTAGTTCATTTATAGAGTTCCTATGAGTTTTTTTTATCATACAAATAAATTAAAGTTGGTTATACATAGATACATTTAAATGGTACAACATACAATATTGTTATTGACAGTCTATCACTGTTACACTCATATTATTTATAAATATAAATTCTTTCATGTTATTTGTCTATACTCTTTGCATTATATTATTTATAATAAACTTTAACAAATTATTATTTATTGATTCAGCGTTTATTTTATTTACCATATATCATTTGTATATATGTCATTATTTGTTTATCTATGAAAATCTATTGAATTATATTCTATTCAATATTTGTATTTGTTTTTATTCTTAAATTAATGATTATAATGAATTAACTATAATATTTGTTTTCATTTCAGATGAACAGCTGATTATGTTATGGAAAATAATCTTAGTCTTAGGCAACTTTATTTACATCATTACATTGGTTAGGCAATCTCTATATTTTATGTTATTATTGAGGTAATTTCTTTATCTATTATATTGTTATAGACAATTATTTATTATATCTTTACTTGATATGTTGTTTAAATTAAGAAAAGTGTTTCCTTTTTACTTGTTTTCTTAAATTATATTATTTTCATATATTTTCATACTAGCAACATATTTTTATAGAACTAATCTCTTACTATCTATGATATTTGGTTCAATATATATATATATATATATATATATATATATATATATATATATATATATGTATTATAATTGATTATATGTTTTATTTATTTATTTAATACAGTATTATTTAATATAGTATTTGTTTTACCTCGGCTAGCTCAAGATGTTAATTTTTTATTAACTGTTATATTTATATTTATTTATCTCAGTCGGAAGTATGAGACTCCTCCCTTTGAGTTCAGGATGCATTAATACCAGTGATTGACAAATTTAATTCAAACCTTACCTTTTTCCTTGTAAAATTTTTTATGAAAATTAATTTCTGAAGTTTCTCCTATATAAAATTATTGAAATATGTTGACAATAGAAAATTTTCTGATGGATGTGATGAGAATAAAATACCAACACTCAAATGTAAACAATTTAATACATTATTAGGAAAGTTTGCAATAAGATTTAAATATTGAAAATTGTGTTTTTGTTCCACCCTATATCAGATACATTTCTCGGTATAAGAATGTTCCTATCAGTGCGTCGGCGCATAAATCTGAACGCATGCGCTGTTATAATTGAAACGATAGAAGGATACTCTCCCCTCTATAAGAAATAGCTTTACTGTTAAACACACTACCAGCGCGTCTATAATGGTGAAACAATTTTAATGATATAAACTTTAAATAATCAATTACATATAAGTATACTTAGTTAAAATTATGTGAGTGAGTTGAAAGTGAATACAGTAATAGGCAAATAGTTATTCATGCTGAAGATAAAAGAAAGAATGAGAGGTTATGTGAAAATTCATGATGCTCGTGAACATATACAGTGAATTATATTATATCATGTAAGTACAAATATTATTATTAACTAAAACTGTTTAATTCTCAATTGAGATAAAATTATGATACATCATATGATAAATGTTCTTGGCCATTTAATGAATTTATTCAATTTGAACGTTCTGATAAATTTTTAATGTTCACTTTCTTTATAAAGAATTATATGGAATTCCAATGAATGTAATTGTAAAGACAAAGACCTTAATATTGAATTCTCTGCCGGGCTGCAACTCGCATCTCCAAATTCTTGTAGATATCTCTCAGGAGATATTCACTTTCTACACTTCTTCATCCTTACACAGGATTATAAACAATAGTTAAATGTTTTGATTTACCTTTGATTGTGTTTTTTTAACATTTATACCAATTTCTGATAAATTTTTAAACAAAGAGTCTCTCTATCGACGCTTCCTCTCCATCACCCGAAAACTCTCTTCTCTTGTTTTCAAAATCAACAACCTCCTCGCTTGATTAATCCAAAGCTCACTTATCTGTTATTTTGAATAAAAAATTGTCATTTCAAAGTGTTTTAGTTCTAAATCTGAATTATTTAATTTAATTGTTCTGGAGGATATTCACACTAGTTCATTATTATTTCTATTGTATTAAGGAATACATATCATGTCCTTTTTTCATAATACAATAGCTAATTTACATATAAACATGTTGTTTAGATATTTTTATAAATAATTATTTTTACAAAAACTACAACCTAAATTATTAATTTACCTATACAATTACAATTGATCCTTTTTTTAATTTTCAATCTTATTTTATATTTATATCATATAAACTATTGATTATTTTTGTTTTTGATATTATTTTTCAGTATGCAATAAATAATCATTAAAATTAAGTTGGCAATTATAAATTTACTAAGATTCATTACTTCCTGTTTATTAATTTCCCTTTCATAAGTTTGAGCTGCGTTCCATCTATCTTTTCATATACAGTTTTCAATTCTTTATGAAATTATAAACTTTTACTATTGGAACATGTGTAATTATGCTAATCAAACACTAGACTAAATATTATTTTTTTAATTCTTTTAGGTTTCAAGTTATAATATGGCAATTAATATCTACAGACATTCCTACGGCAGTGTTCAGCACATTGTGGAACTCATTGACTTTGACATATATTCGGAATTACTTGTGCAGGTAACTTTTTGTATTTAATTAAATAATATTGTGTTTGGTATTTATTCTCATAATCCTTTTTAAAATAATCACATTCATATTTAATAAGATTGATACATATTTCACTAATTTTTATATAACTTTATACTTAAATTGTCATTTTCTTGCTAATGGTTGTGTCTACTGACACACCTCCCGTGATAATCTATACTTTTTATGATAGTTATTTGTGTAAATTTGTTTCCAGAACTAGGTAACTGGTTCAACTCCCCTCAAATTTAAATTTCAAAAGGAAGCTTTCAAGTTGCCTTTTTAAATTTCAATTTTTAAACTAATCATTAACCTCTACTTAATTTATTAATTTTAATGCTCCAGAAATCAAATTTGAAGAATCTTATATTTAATATTTTTATATATATTTATCCTATACTTAATTTCCATTATCCAAATCTATCCTATTCTATTCTAATATTTACAAATATGAGACAACCTTATTCTGATTCTGATATCTTATATATTTTTTTTAATTATTCTTTTAATACCAATCTATGATATTGAGTTGCTTCAATTATTATTTCATTATTCCACACTTAGAATCTTCATTACTTTAACTGTTTCTTGCTTTTTCTACAATAATTATTTACACCCCTTTCCTTTACTTCTCAATCCTTTTTTAAGCTTTCATTTCCCTACATTATCTTTTCAACTAAGAAATTATTATTATTTCAATATTTCATATATTTTCATAACCTATTCTCAACCCATATTCATGTAAAGATAATTGCTCCTATAGTCTAACCTTTTTCTTTGCTTTCTACACCTATTTATATTCATTTGCATAATTCTTAATTATAATTCATCAACTTCATTTCATCAATATATTCTTTACATTATATTTTATATTTCATATCTCCCTATCTCATAATAATTAATCATATCATATACTATATAAATCTTTACTTCCATCTTATATTTTTACTTATCTCCATGATTCCTATAAAATTTTTACTTAACATGAATATCTCCTATTTTATATCTTGATTTTAAAATTTTCTTTCCTTTCCATCTCTTTTACTGTTTATTTAAATATTATCTAGCTTGTCCTTCCTATTTCCTACCTGTTCTTATTAATAGATGTACACTCTATTTCATTATCCCCTCTATCTAATAAATTCTCATAAAATTTTTCATATTATATTGAAGTTTTACTTGCCATATATCTTTGGTATTATTTATTTATCATTCATAGATTGTATCTCAATATTTTTTTGTTTTTAGATTATATTAACTATGGATAATGGATACTGCCTATAAGTACATTACATATGAAAATTGAAAATCTTATATACACCTATGATATTATCTTATCTTGCTACATGGGAATACTACATATGAATCAAAATGGAAAAACCTTAGATCTACCTATACTATAATTATTTATTTACATGTAAGTAACATAATATTATCTATTCCTCTTTTCTTTTTTTGTTGTTGTTATAACTTTTTTTTATGGTGAATTATACTTATAAATTGATTCTATGTTAAAAACACCCCTAACCATGTTTGTTCCTGGGTATACCAATTTATAACTGTTTTGTGCATTATCATTAAATATCTCATAAGGTCCCTCGAATGGCAATTGCAATTTAATACATTGGTCTTCTGCTTTATTAGACGTTTTTAAAGCTTTGATTATAACCAACTCTCCTTTATTAAATTTTGTTTTCTTCTTGATTTTCTTGTTCTGATCCCGTATATATTTTTCAGCATTTCTCCTTATTCTTATATTTACCTTTTCTAGTGTCTCTTCTAGGGTAGTATCTCTATTCACAATCCAGTTTCTTTTCGGTTGTATACCTTTCATTAAATAAATTGGACTTTCACCTGTTACCCCATGTGGTAAATTATTAATAAATTCTTCAATTTTATCCAATTTTTCATCCCATCTAATATGTGTGCTTTGGCAAAGTATTCTTAAATATTTTAAAATTTCTTTTATATATCTCTCTGCTGGATTGGAGCTACGTCTTCTAATACTAATGAATTGTAATGCTATTTGTTCTTTGTCACAATATTGCTTTAATTTTTTACTTTCAAAGTATGTAGCATGGTCAAGTATAATTCTTTCCGGTCTTCCTACTTCTTCTATATATCTTCCTAAACATTCTATTACCACTTTAGCTGTTGATCTCTTACACGGAAAAGTTTTAATGAATTTGGTATATACATCGACTACAACTAGTAAATCCTTATTGCCCGATTCACTTCTAATTAAGTTTCCTATAAAATCCATTGCCACAATCTGTAATGGTTTATTTGTTATTATCGATTTTGCTGTCATGCTGTTATGGTAATTGTTCTCTTTGGCTAGTTGACATATTTGACAATATTTGCATATTTCTTTCACTACACTCAAATCCTTCTTCGCCACATAATTTTCTCGTTCCTATGTGTCCATTCTCTTCATGTAAATGACTAATAATTTCTTTTGCAAACTCCTTACTTATTACAAATACTTCTCTGTCCTCCAATTTCTTATACTATATTTCATCAATTTTATAGGCACCTTTAACCTTTTTGTCTTCAAAATGTCTCTGATCTTCTTTAACTCTTTCCAACGTAAATATCCCCTCTGTTTGGTATAATTGGTTTATTCCAATTTGAAATTTCGTTTGATCGTTTCCTACTTCATCTACTCGACTCAATGCATCTGCTACCACATTTAATTTCCCTGGAATATGTCTGATTTCAAATTCATATTCTTATAGCAATAAGATCCATCTGTGGACACGATTATTAGCATAGCGGTTTTTTAACATAGCTGTTAATGCTGAATGGTCAGTTTCTAAAATAAACTTAGCTCCTAATAGATAAAATCTTAATTTACTAATGCAAAATACAACACTTGCCATTTCCAATTCTGTTATGGAGTATTTCCTTTCTGCTGATTTTGTCACTCTGGATATAAAACTAATAGGTACTTCACCTCCTTCTTGTATTTGGACTAATACTCCGGCCAATCTTTCAATAGAAGCATCCGTTCTTAATATAAAAGGTTTGTCGTACCAACTTTTAAACTGTTTAGAAAAATTTCTTTTAATTCTTGAAATGCCTTTTCTCTTCTCTCATCCCATTTCCACCTAGTATCCTTCTTTAATAATTCTATAAGAGGAATTTCTCTTTTACTTAGATCTGGTATCAATCTTTTGAAATAATTGATGATCCAAGGAAACCCCCTCAAAGTTCTCAAATTATTGGGTGTTTTATACTCCATAATCGCTTTTATTCTCTCTGAATTCATTGTTATTCCAGTGTCACTTAAAACATGTCCTAAATAATCTACTTCTCTTTTATAAAACTGACATTTATCTAAATTTAATTTGAGTCCAGCGTTTTCTAATTCATTCAATATTATTTCCAAATGTTTTTGATGTTTCTCTTCTGTTTCAGAAAAAAATCAAGATGTCATCTATGTAGTGGAGAGTGAAATCTTCATAGGGATTCAAGATTGTATGCAGAGTTCTTACTAAAGCCGCACAAGAGCTTTGTAATTCAAATGGCACCACACAAAATTGATACACCACTCCATCTACCATGAATGCAGTGTATGGCCTACTACGATGATCCATTGGAATTAACCAGAAGCTATGCTTTAGATCTAATTTTGAAAATATATTAGCCTTTGTAATTCTTCCAAATATACCTTCAATATTTAAAGGACTTTCGTATTGTTTTTTTGTAAATGTGTTTATATTCCTAGCATCTAAAAAAAATCTAATATCTCCCGATTTCTTCTTTACACAAGTGATAGCACTTATGTATTGTGAATTTGATCGTTCTATAATACCGTCTTGTAACATCTTATTTATTTCTTGATATACCTCTTGTTTTAGTTTATACGGAATGGGATAAGTTTTGATCTTAAAATTTTTAATTTCTGGTATTACTTCTATTTTATGTATATATTTGGTTGCAACACATACTTCTTCATTGAACAGCTTTTCATGAGCGTTTAGCAATTCATATACTCTATGTTTATACTCCTCTTGACATAGTTCATCTTTTATATTTTGTTCACCTTCTATAATATGGTTCAATTGTCCAATTGCACATTCGTTCTTACCTATATCAGTTTGATATTTATTTATAAATGGTATCCTTTGATCATTATATACTATATTTTGCATTTTGTAATCTATAATAATTCTATGTTTATTTAGCTCATCAGTACCCATGATTATGTCATATTTTAAATTTTTTACAATTAACAATTGTACTGATAAAATCTCACCATTTAATTCTAAATTGGTCATTATAGTTTTAGTTGCTTCATATAGTTTCTTTTTATTTGCCCCTACTAATAATATTTTATGCGTATTTATCACCATAATATTGTCCTGATTTAAATTATCTACTATATTTTGATTTATGATGGAAACTTCTGAACCGGTATCTAACAAAACTCTACATTTAATATTTTCTAAATTTCCCTCTATAAATATTAATCTATTTAGTTCTTGATTTATTTGATCTTCTTCTAATATGAATTCCCTAGGATGTTGATATTTAGAAGAATAGACAATATTATGCACGTAAGAGCAACTTATTCGAAATTTGGATCAGAACTCGGGCCCTGATCACAATCCCTTCTTACCTCTTCCTGATTTTGTATCAAATTAACTTATCTTCTGTCTTCTTCTCGATCACTTCTTTGATTATTGTTCCTGTCCCTGTTATCATTTCTTCGATCATCCTCATTATTTCTTCCATCCCTTCTGTATTGTTGCCAGTTCCTATATCCATTACCATTATCATTGCGTCTTCCAAAATTTCGATAATTTCCCCTATTTTCATATGGCCTATTTCCATTATTTCTATTATCATTGTTATAATTCTGATGTCCATTTCTGTGATTTACATTTTCATTTCTATTATTATCATATCTAGGATTTCTATCTTCCCGTCCTTGTCCTCTTCTCTCGTAGTTTCTATTTCCATTATTTCCATAATCATTTCTTCTTTCATTTTCTCTTTGATGCTGTCCATTTCCATTTTCACTTGATCGATTGTCTCGTAGGTCATTATGAATAGTATATTGTTTCCCCACGTTGTAAGTAGCTTGATAAACTATCCATAGATTTTATATTATGAAGCGCTATTGTTTCTGCTACTTCTGAATTAAAGTGTCTTCCAACACACAACACTAGTTCCTCCTCCTTCATTTCAGGCTCAAGGTATTGGGCTACGTTGTATAGTTGCATAGCATAATTATTTAGGTTTTTGCTCTTCTTGTAATCAAATTTACCAAAGTATAGTCGTTCCCGAAATTTCGCTTGTTGCAATTCTCCCCAGAAATAGGCTAAGAATTGTTGCTCAAAATCTCGCAAGCTTTGAATATGTTCTTCTTTATTACAGAACCATAATAAAGCATGGCCCTGTAATATACTTCTTATTATGAGTTTTATCTCCATAATATCTCTTAATCCTTTTATTTTGCTACGGATTATTTTTAAGAATACTTTGGGATGAATATTATTTATATTTCCATCGAATTTGACCCCGATTTCAAAATTATTATGGAAATTTCCCGGACATACATTAACTCCACCACTTCTTCTTAAATTCTCTTCCATTTCCTCAACCGTATTTCTTAACTTCCTATTCATTTCTTCTATGTTTTGACTTACTTGTCTATTTATTTCTTCACTAATTGCTAAACTCATCCCCGTTCTCTCTTCTATCCTGCCATCTAAATCCTTAAATTTCCTATTTACGTTTACTTTTATCTGTTCCACTTCCTTTGTTATATTATTCGCTTGTTTAGAGACCTCCATTTTAATATTTTCCGGTAAACTTTCTTCAATATCTCTTCTGAATTCTAGTACTTCTTCTCCTATCATCTTTTCTATATCTCCTCTCAAATTTTTCTCCATTTGGATCAAAAATTGCATCATTTTATCATCACTATTTGTACTTGTTCTTTGCGTTTCTTGTCTCCTATCTATCCTATCCTCTTGTTCTACATCTTCTTCTTCTCCTGTCGTACTTTCTTCAGATGCATGTCCTTCAGCTTGCTGACCTTGGATCAAATATTGAACCTCGAAATCTCCCATACCATGGCTCCTTTCTTCTCTCTCCTCTTCTGATCCGCTATAATTTCCGACCTGTTTCCCGTCTCTCAACATCATTTTCCCACTTTCCATGATTTATTTGTTTAATTTAATAATATATTAATATTGAATCAGGCCACACGTTACTGTGTCAATTTTATAATAATATTATAAATTGGATATTTAATAGCCCCACGTTTTGGGTGCCAATATTTATAATTGATTATATGTTTTATTTATTTATTTAATACAGTATTATTTAATATAGTATTTGTTTTACCTCGGCTAGCTCAAGATGTTAATTTTTTATTAACTGTTATATTTATATTTATTTATCTCAGTCGGAAGTATGAGACTCCTCCCTTTGAGTTCAGGATGCATTAATACCAGTTATTGACAAATTTAATTCAAACCTTACCTTTTTCCTTGTAAAATTTTTTATGAAAATTAATTTCTGAAGTTTCTCCTATATAAAATTATTGAAATATGTTGGCAATAGAAAATTTTCTGATGGATGTGATGAGAATAAAATACCAACACTCAAATGTAAACAATTTAATAAATTATTATGAAAGTTTGCAATAAGATTTAAACATTGAAAATTGTGTTTTTGTTCCACCCTATATCAGATACATTTCTCGGTATAAGAATGTTCCTATCAGTGCGTCGGCGCATAAATCTGAACGCATGCGCTGTTATAATTGAAACGATAGGAGGATACTCTCCCCTCTATAAGAAATAGCTTTACTGTTAAACACACTACCAGCGCGTCTATAATGGTGAAACAATTTTAATGATATAAACTTTAAATAATCAATTACATATAAGTATACTTAGTTAAAATTATGTGAGTGAGTTGAAAGTGAAGACAGTAATAGGCAAATAGTTATTCATGCTGAAGATAAAAGAAAGAATGAGAGGTTATGTGAAAATTCATGATGCTCGTGAACATATACAGTGAATTATATTATATCAAGTAAGTACAAATATTATTATTAACTAAAACTGTTTAATTCTCAATTGAGATAAAATTATGATACATCATATGATAAATGTTCTTGGCCATTTAATGAATTTATTCAATTTGAACGTTCTGATAAATTTTTAATGTTCACTTTCTTTATAAAGAATTATATGGAATTCCAATGAATGTAATTGTAAAGACACAGACCTTAATATTGAATTCTCTGCCGGGCTGCAACTCGCATCTCCAAATTCTTGTAGATATCTCTCAGGAGATATTCACTTTCTACACTTCTTCATCCTTACACAGGATTATAAACAATAGTTAAATGCTTTGATTTACCTTTGATTGTGTTTTTTTAACATTTATACCAATTTCTGATAAATTTTTAAACAAAGAGTCTCTCTATCGACGCTTCCTCTCCATCACCCGAAAACTCTCTTCTCTTGTTTTCAAAATCAACAACCTCCTCGCTTGATTAATCCAAAGCTCACTTATCTGTTATTTTGAATAAAAAATTGTCATTTCAAAGTGTTTTAGTTCTAAATCTGAATTATTTAATTTAATTGTTCTGGATGATATTCACACTAGTTCATTATTATTTCTATTGTATTAGGGAATATATCATGTCCTTTTTTCATAATACAATAGCTAATTTACATATAAACATGTTGTTTAGATATTTTTATAAATAATTATTTTTACAAAAACTACAACCTAAATTATTAATTTACCTATATGTAATTGATCCTTTTTTTTAATTTTCAATCTTATTTTATATTTATATCATATAAACTATTGATTATTTTTGTTTTTGATATTATTTTTCAGTATGCAATAAATAATCAATAAAATTAAGTTGGCAATTATAAATTTACTAAGATTCATTACTTCCTGTTTATTAATTTCCCTTTCATAAGTTTGAGCTGCGTTCCATCTATCTTTTCATATACAGATTTCAATTCTTTATGAAATTATAAACTTTTACTATTGGAACATGTGTAATTATGCTAATCAAACACTAGACTAAATATTCTTTTTTTAATCCTTTTAGGTTTCAAGTTATAATATGGCAATTAATATCTACAGACATTCCTACGGCAGTGTTCAGCACATTGTGGAACTCATTGACTTTGACATATATTCGGAATTACTTGTGCAGGTAACTTTTTGTATTTAATTAAATAATATTGTGTTTGGTATTTGTTCTCATAATCCTTTTTAAAATAATCACATTCATATTTAATAAGATTGATACATATTTCACTAATTTTTATATAACTTTATACTTAAATTGTCATTTTCTTGCTAATGGTTGTGTCTACTGACACACCTCCCGTGATAATCTATACTTTTTATGATAGTTATTTGTGTAAATTTGTTTACAGAACTAGGTAACTAGTTCAGTATATATATATATATATATATATATATATATATATATATATATATATATATAATATATATATATATATATATATATATATATATTATCTATTGTATATATATATATATTATCAGAAACCCAATTACCATAGTATATGGTGTAGGGTATACTTTTACAATTATATTTATTTCAATTACATCGCATTATACTTAAAACGTATATCCATTTTTTCATCGATGCTTTGGTTCAGATAGAATTTTATTCATGTACAAATTTAGCCCATTGTTTTTTATCTCTTGCCATTGTTTTTGCCTCTGTCCATGTTTTTCCTTTTTCTTGCATTATGCCTACCATAACACCATCCCATGTTTGTTTTGGTCTTCCCTTTTTCGTTCTTTTTTGTATTTTTGATGGCCATACTTTTTTAACTGGTCTTGTATCATTCATTCTTTGTAAATGTCCCCACCAGCTTAATTGTCTCTTTTCAATAAATTTAAGTGTTGATTCTATTTCAAGGTCTTCTCTTATTTTCGTACTTCTTAGTTTGTCTTTCTTTGTGACTCCTTTAACTCGCCTAAGATACTTCATCTCAACTGCTTGTATTTGGCTCTTTTGTCTCTTTGTTAATACCCAAGATTCACATCCGAATGTTAATATTGGCCGGTAAATTGTTTTAAATACATTTAACTTCGTTTTCTTGGAAATTTCTTTTTTATTTATGAATGTCGAGTTCATCGTGTAATAAAGTTTCATCGTTTTTTGTACTCTATTGTTAATTTCGACATCATGTGTTCCATTTTCTTCTATTTCTACTCGCAAGTATTTATATCTTCTAACTTGCTCAATTTTTATTCCATCTAAATGTATATTTAGATGTTTTTGTTTCGGTCCTATAACCATAACTTTGGTTTTACTTTGATTCACTGTCATTCCAAATTCTTCCGATACCATGCTCCATATTTCCATATTCTTTTGTAGATCCTTCTCTTTCCCTGCCATAATTATCAAATCATCTGCAAAAGCTGCTTCTGATATATCCACTCTTCCTAAATGTCTGTATCCAATGTGTAGTTTTGCCATTTTGGTTGACGATTTTTTAATTATTTCATCAATAAAAATTGTAAATAATAATGGACTTAGTCCCCCTCCTTGCCTTAATCCTTCTTGTGTTGAAAATGGTTCTGGTGTTTTATTCCTGTATATTACACAGTTTCTATTATTTTTGTAATTGTTTTTGATTATATCTATTATTTTGTAATTTACTCCCCTTCCTTCTAGTACTTTCCATAACTTCTCCCTTGGTACTTTGTCAAAAGCTTTTTCCATGTCTATAAATCCCATATATACCTCTTTCTCTTGTTGTGAGAACTTCTCAATTATCTGTTTCACTGTGAATATGTGGTCTTGGATGCTTCGCCCTCTTCTAAATCCACTTTGCGATTCTTCTATCCCTGGTCTTATCTTACTGTCTATAATCTTCTTGTAGACTTTCATAGCTGTACTAAGTAGATTTATTCCTCTATAATTATTGCAGTCTTGTCTATCCCCCTTTTTATATATTGGAACTATTAAGGCTGTTTTCCAATCTTCTGTGGAATCTGTTCTTCACTCCACGCCGTGTTGTATATTTTCAATAATATTTTTGTTCCTGTCTCCCCTAAATTCTTGAACATTTCTGCAGCTAATTTATCAATTCCTGGAGATTTTCCATTTTTCAATTCATCTATTATTTCCTGTAATTCTTTTAGAGTTACAATGTCTTTATTTTCTATTATTGCATCCTTTTTTTTGTTAATGTCCTGAATTCTGTTGCCTGCTCCTAGTAATTCCTCAAAATACTCTTTCCATCTATCAATTACTTCGTTTTCATTTCTTAGTATATCTCCTTTTTTATTTTTTATCCATATTAGTTCTTGTGGTTTTTCCTTTCTTAATGACTTCAATGTTTTGTAAAACAGTTTTTGATTTGATTTACTATTGCTTTCCATTTTTTCGCCAAATTCTTTCCACTGATTTCTTTTAGCTACTGCTACCATCTCTTTTACCTTTTTCCTCTTCTCTTTGTACACTCCATAGTAGATGTAACAGTGAAACATATCCTCACAGAATGCCCTAAATACTATATTCAAAGAAAAAATTGTAAACTACCCAACACATTTGAAGCCTTATTTCAGGATAATAATTATGATAAACTAATAATATTTTTAAAAGTAATATATATATATATATATATATATATATATATATATATATATATATATATATTTACATCTCTTCGATAACTGTGCGTCCGTACATTGTGGTTTTTACATTAATACCTGCGTCCTGCGACTTTCTGCGTCCGTATATGGACGCTGAAAAGTTTTTTGCTCCATTAAATGTAGGATGGTCGAAAACGTAAAAGAATAAATTTTTAGCCGGACGCCCATTTGTGAGAATGGTCGCCAGTTTACGTATATCGTAGTTCAGCCAAACTCCGAGTTGGTGCGCTGTTCACGCCCTGCGTATATCGAGATGGCGTATATTTTTGTCACCATTTCGATATTTCTACGTCCACGAGATTTGGCAATGCTGTAGTGCTTTATTATCTGTATTTTCATTTATAATTGATGTTGCTGTGTGACAAGAGGACGTTCATAGGTGGATATGCCATTCAGTGTCTCTTTTAGAATATATCGCTTATTTCTTATGTTGGATTTCGCCTTCTTTCGACGGGTTCGGATTGGATTATTTTTAGTGCAGTTTCTCCAAATTATAAATTGATTCTCAAAATTCTAAAGTTCACTCAACGGTTTTGCTAATATTCATCAAAAATGGAGGGATAATTTCTTCAGATATGTGACGTTAGTTATTCTGTAATTAACAGATTTAAAAGCATGCCGTGCAATATTCTTTTCTGGAATGTTCTGGAATTTGTTATTATCACAATATCCTACTTCACACTTCCGAAGGAACTATATTCCCGTTTCAGTGCATTCGAAAAAAGCTGGTTACGAAAAGGTTCAATTATATGTTAATGATCCGACTCTCCGGGAAATTGGTATTCGGGAGTTTTCAAGGTCGGGTATCATGAATAACATGATGAAATCACAAAAGAATTAAGAATAAAAAATAAACGCATATGAGTATGCATTAAAATGCAATGAGAATGATCTAATGATGTAGATCTGACATAAGTAATCCAGTTCAGAGAATGATATATTCAAAAGCTTGTCACGATAGACTTTTGAGTTCCACTAGTTTCTGATATAACATTACTACATATGGGTAGTACTCAGAATTATTGATATCTGAGGATTATTGTAAACAGATTTTTTGGCTAAGTTCAATGATTCGAGGAGACGTCGTCAAGATGGCGAACAAGTTTTTTGATTTAAGGTATTATTCTATTAAACATTTCAACACAGGGCTTTTAAGTGTGGGAATTGAAATTATCTCTGTTACCAAGTATGCGGATTACGGATTCCTCATGAATGGGATCAAATTATTGAATTAATATAATTAATTAATTCAACTGTGTGGCATTTAGTGTGGTTGAGATGTTTACCTCGGTGTTAACTCTTGATAAAGCTCCTAAAAATATGAGCGATAGCTGATTTGATTGGAAATTATGTCTAGAAACATGCAATGAAATGATTTTACACAACACAATAAATTGATATTAAAAAAGGGTTTTAGTTTTATGCTAATAATTCATAAACTATCAATTGTTAAGAAATTTACAAACAACATTCTGGATGAAGGGGAAATTTTCAAGTCCTTTCTCCAGGAACGCTATCTCCATTATTTATAATTTTGATTCAACTGAAAATACATCTCCGCGCGACTACTACGCAAATAATTGGTCTATAAATTTATCGCTTCTTTCAAAAAAGGATACACAAAAATTTGAAAGATGATTATTTTGTTTATTATAATTTTTCAAAGTTAACAAAACATGAAATTTTCCATTTTTAGAAACGTTATGAGTTTTTTCACGTCATTTGTTTATAAATGGTTTGTAGACAAATGAACAAATTTTGTCATTTCATTCGTCATATTGTCTTATGATTATGAAAGAAACAATTCTTATTTTTTCATTGTTTTTAATGGATTTTTTATATTTCCATCATTTATATGATTAGTTAAGAATTTTTTCTACTCAAAAATCAGAATTGGCATTTCTCAATAGTTACAAAGAAATATCAATCATTTCATTGTTTTTTATCAAGTTATAAACACATTCTGACCATTATATTCTTTGTTAAGACTAAAAAAATTACAAATACATCCAATTCTTTTTTATTTCTTGTAAGACATTTTTAAACTTGCTCAACTTTTGTACTCAGTGGACGCAGAATTTGATGCTCTACAGGACTATTCATTTCCAAGCTGCAGACTCATATTTCCGTTTTTGACAAGGCTGTGAAAAAACCGTTGTTTTCTGACCGTGGTTTTCGACCAAACCACTTTGAATGGATTATCGAGTTATCCTCAGTTAACGCAGAATCTAATACTATTTTTTGATATTGTACCGTTTAGGCAAAAAATCGAAGAAAGTCCTAACATTTCGGCCACGAGATTTGGCAATGTTGTAGTATTTTATTTTCCATATTAATATATAGAATTATTATTGCCAGGAGGACGTTCAAAAGTGGGTATGCCGTTCAGCGTCGCTTTTAGAATACATCATGTATTTCTTATATTGGAGTTTTGATTTCTTTCGTCGGGTTTGAATTGGTTTATTCAGAATGCAGTTTCTCGCTGACCTTTATAATCTGAATTCAAAATCTCAAAATGACGAATGAGTTTCGTGATTTATAGTCCTATTCCATTCCAGATTGGTTGGCAAAGATTATGAAGGTTTTGTCCAGATTCATAAAAAAATTTATTAAATTTATTCAGATTTATGACGTTACTGTGTAATCTAAAGATTCAAAATATTGCCGCGAAATATATTCAGCATGAATATAAGTATTCTTGTGCAGCAAGGTTTTGAATCTGTTATTCACACAAAATTCCTTCGCCAGCTCGGAAAGGAGGTAGTTTGTACCTCACACATCTGAAGAAACTATTTTTCCGTTCCGAGCTGGGGAACGAATTTTGTGATTTAGTGTCCTATTCCAATGAAAATTGGTACCTAGGGCTTTTTGGTGTGGGGATTGAAGAATTCATGGTGAAAATGACAGAACTGAAGAATATTGACAAGTTTGTTGATTTATGGTTCAAATTATCAAATTTGAGTGTACCTATGAAAATGGTAACTATAAATACTTAGGTTCCTTTGATTATTCTTCAAAACTTGACATTTAAAAGAAAAGTTTTTTCTTACAGAAAAGAATGTTGTGTGTAGCATGTGCAAAAAGCATATTCGTTGCACTCAGAACTTCGTGCATCACGTAGCAATTTTACAAGTTTAGGACTATTTGAACAAAAAACTATTATTATTATCAACATTTTATACTCAGTTTTACTGTTAACATGTTTTTGATCGCGTTTTTCACTTCTCGTGTATTTCAACTACTGAAACTATGTCCATATTAGATTTGTTGAAATGAAATGCATTTTATTCTTTTCGGGTTTCTGTGAATTCAAATTTTCTCTATATCGAATGATTTTATAAAATTGGAAAATAAATAACAATTTCTTTTAATATATCAAAAAAAAATTTCCTCTTATATTTTTGAAAAGAAACTGTATTGAATGATATTGTTGAATTCTTAGAACAAAAATGAATGTAAGTTTGAACTTTTATTACTTGTTGTAAATTCTATTTTAGGAGAAATATTTTATCTTTTCAATGCCTGCTTTTCTAACCATGGGCTAGATAAATTCTTTTTTGCTTGTTTAGATAAGTAACTTGTTAGTTCGTTCAAATTTTGCAACTGAATTTTGACCCACTTCTAGTCTTCCGATTAACTTGAAATTTGTCAGGATTTCATAATTTCTGTTACAATGTATTATGGATTTTTGGTTAAAAAAAACGAAATGGCGGCTTCAGCATGGCAGACGAGATTTATTATTATGTCCCGATTCGATTCAAAATTGGTAAGTGGGTGTTTTCGGGGTCGGAGATCATGAATTGTTTGTCAACATTCATAAATTCAAGATGGCGAACGAAAATTCTAATTATTTTCCGATTCGATTCAAAATTGGTATGTATGAGTTTTCGGACTCAGAGAATACGAATTTTTCGTCGAAATTCTTAAATTCAAAATGGCGGCCACAAAATGGCGGCCACAAAATGGAGGAAGAGTTTTGTAATTATGGTGACATTCTATTAAAAAATGGTGTATGGTAGTTTTTGTGGTCTGAGATCATGATTTCCTTGGCAAAATTAATGAAGTTTTGTGATAAGATCTGCCGAGTAAAGTTATTTCGAATTCAATATGCAATATTGTAGGTTACTCTGTAGTGAAGTTACAGAGAATCTGTTGAAAACGGTTCAGGATTGCATGATTTGGTGAGATGGGCGTCGTTAGCAGATAGCTCAAAACTTACAGGGAAAAGAACTTGTAACCACATTGCTCTATTAGAAATGAACAGGTTAAGGTGCAATTACTAAAAAGCATGAAATGGAATAAATAATAACACAACTTTTAAAAGACAAGTATTTATGTTAGTTGTACTAAAACGAATAAAATGAGTTCAAGTCATCGCCGACAATGATATACTTGTGTTTTGTCGAATTATTTGGTTTCAAATAGCTTGTGCGAATTGAGAAAAAATAAATACCTCGACTAGTTTTTACTTCTCAACCAATCACTGTCCCATGAAATTAATGGATGCCTACTTTTATAAAAATTTCGCGCGACAAGCTTTTTGAAGCCAAATAATTAAACTAAAAAAAATATTATATCATTGTCAGCTATAACATGAATTTATTTTATTCGTTTCAATACAGCTCTAATAAAAGGTTGTCTATAAAATGGCTTTTTATTATTTGTTTTTCCAAAACTTTTTATTTCACAAACAGTATGTAACTGAAGTAAAAAACTTTTTTTCTCATTCCTATGGGAGAACATCCCAAAAATCTGGAGAGTATTTTTAGTCTAGATTAACGAGAATTCATTGCTTGATTAGACGAAAATTAATTCCAAAAATATATATTCACAGAAATTGATGATTAATCAAAGAAGTTGAACACTTACTTCATTCCACATCGGAATTCTTAAAACATGTACCAAACATTTAACTTTGCATACCGTACCCTAGCATTTTCACAATGCAATGTTTCTCTAGTGTCGTTTATTCAATAGTTTGAATGGATATAATTGAAAACTATTTTAAGACAAATGCACTAACAAAGAAAATAGGTACTTATAAAAACAAGTTTTTCAACAAATTTCCTAGAAAATAAAAATTATTTTCTTTATAAATCTTGATTATTGGTTAACAGATTCAAAATTTTGTCCTGCAACAATACCTATTTTGTATTCGCAGCAAGCTTTTGAATTATTGCCCACCTAGGTCAAAAAATCAATTTAATTATTATTTTTTAGCGTATTTTTAAAAACTGTCTCTTTCAAAATATTTTTCATTTATTCATTTTTATTTTTAGTGTATTTGTAAACAAAACTTCACTTGAGTTTTTTTACTTTCAATTTTGAATAGACTACAGCCATAATAAAAAAACTTATCGTCATCTGGGAGCCGCCATATCGAATTTATGAATTTTGACTGTGAAATAATGATCTCCTACACAAAAAAAGTTATTATATCATGAATAAATATTTCACAGTTACAGATATAGACGAAGAATATTCTTTGCAATTTTAACTTTCATGCCAATTTGGATAACTTTGGAGGTGACCCTATAGTGAAACACACTATATACTTCCCTATACACTATTGATTCACAATTATCACCAATTCCTCTCGCAGAGTTGATGAATACGAATCAAATTCGAGGCGCTTATATATCTGGCACCACTGCTTGATGCAGAAAGGTGGATGCGATGAACATAATACCCGAAATCGGACGCAGAGTTGCATATGTGGTGAATGACTATATTTGCGGATGCAGAAAAATCGGTAATATGTACGGATGCAGAGATGTCTGAAAGATGTATGGTAAATTTTGGAAAAAAAAACTTTTTTGTTTTAAGAGTATATTGAAATTTCAATGTATCTACGTGTTTGTCTCAATAAGGACATTGGAAGTAAATCATTAGAATATAATATACAATTCAGTGTAATTATGGTATTATCTATTGTCCCGTCGCTAATAACCTACTACGGTTGATGCGACTTTCTGTCGAAATAAAAAAAAGAGTGTAAGATTACACGATTTTGGTTCCGATTTCACGATCTCACGAATAAGGAAACAATTCTTACGATTTTTGAACAAATTACTTTTCAAACCAGCAAAATACTGTCAAATTTATTAATAAAATTAACAATCGGCTAATTTACTCCAGCCTGTAGTAGTTAATGATCACATGACAAATAGACAAGGGCTTATTCTCAAAAGAAGCGACCAGGGACTCCCCGTCGCCTGCAAAGTTATCGAGCAAAACGACGTGGGGGTGGGATTCCACGTTTATTGCTTACAATTTGTTTGCATTCTTAGGCAGTCGTATCGTAGGGTTTTCACATTGTTTAATATATTTTTTATTAATAATGTCTGAAACTGAAAGTGAGACCGAGTTTCAAGAAACACCCACTATAAAACAGAAACTACAAGGGTATAAACAAAATTATAATGCTACGTTTACATGATTGGCAAGTATCGACAAGTGTCCACCAACACCAAGCGTGTAAACGGGGTGTTTGGCTTGGCTTACGTGAGCTTGTCGCCGATTCAGGCTAAAGTCGTTTTTGAACACAGATCAAAGGAAGCTTGTTGCAAGCATTTGCGACGTATTAACACGTTGGCGCATGTCGCTCACGAACTCTAGGATTACCACTGTTATTCAAGTAAATGTGGGTACGATCTAAGGAACCATATTTAATAAGCCTTTCGAGGTTTCGTCTTAGTTTGGCTTGTACTGAGAAATGCAAGGCTTAATTTTTGAGACACGTATGTGACTACTGTCAGTATCAACCAGGGAGTTGTTGTATAGTGTACTATTTCTACCTAGTATCGTTGAAAGATAACAATAAATATTAGATGATGCACATATACACATATTAGTCTTCTCAAGTTTTTGAAAAGACATCAAAATGTGTAATGTGTATCACATCTTTCATATACCTATATGATCTTTCTCTTTTGTGTGTTTTATGTGTTTATTTGAAAATATATGATTTTCCACGTCACGATTTACAGAAAAATTTTAATAAGAAACCGAATCGATTATTGTAATTAAAATTTTCTAGTTGACTATATTGAGCCAACGTGCACGTCTGTTATTTTTGCCTGTACAGCTTGCCTGTCCAGAACACACTAACGCACTAGCAAGCGTGTAGATACTATCCAAGCGTTTGTAAAGACTTGGAGTTCGTGGAAAAACCTTGGCAAGCATGTAAATGTAGCATAAAAGTGATTGGGAAAAAGAATTCAAGTGGGTACAGTCAAGTCAAAAAGGCTCTTTTAATGCTTGGTGAGTTTTTTGTGTTATTAAATGTATGTTAAATTGTATTTTTATGTGTTAAGTGTACATACTGTACTGTAGTTGTGAGATACTCATTTCAAGAGTGTTAAAAAGCATGGAAACACTGCAAAAAAAGTCTTGATGTTCTGTAAAAATTCAACCTTCACTGCTGGAAGTTTCTAAAAAAAAACCAAAAATATTGATCATAAGGCTAAAGAAGACGTTTTAAGACTTGCAGGTTTTTTAATGGAACATAATTTACCCATGGATTTAATGGAGCATCTACCATCATTAGTAAAAACTGTATGCCCTAACTCAGAAATTGACGAATCCATTAAATGCAGCCGGACCAAAATGAGCAATGATATAAGAAATGTTATTGGTGAAGAAGCTAGAATACTGCTAATGAATATATTACGAGAAAATAAATTTAGTATTCTGGTAAACGAATCTACAGATAGAACCTGCTCTAAAAACTTGTGTATTGTTGGCAGAGTCGTTATTGACTACAAAATTGAAAACCATTTCTTGGCCCTTTTGCCTGTCAAATAAGCAACAGGAGCAGCTCTTTTTGCTTTAGTTAATGATCTTTTCATCAAAAATCCGATTCCCTATGAACCTAATTTAATAGGTTTTGGTTCTGATGAAGCAAGTAACATGATGAGGATTCATACCCCTTTAGCTAGCAGACTACTAGAAAAATGTCCAAACATGTTTTAATTAAAATGTGTCTGTCAGTTTTCACTTATGTGCTTCTTATGCCTGTGAGAAATTACCCTCCAAAGTAGATCTGTTAGCCAGAGAGGTTCTTTAAATTTTATATGTACGTGAATATAAAATGAATTTTTTTGTAGGTATACAGCAGCCCAAAAAGATTAGAGTAATATAAAAAGTTCCAAGAGTGTGCAAACGTCTTACCACATAAGCTCCTTCAGCCACCCCAAACAATCGCAGTATAGTGCCCTAATACCCCATTTTACTCAAGAATATTATGAAGATGGTTTACAGGTTGAACACATTTTGGAAAAACTAAAAAAACCAGAGTTAAAGTTATCTTGGATTTTTAGCCTGTTTACAAATTTTTAACAAACTAAATGTTCAGATGTAAAGTGAAAAAGAGCAAGTACGTAAACTATAGAAAGGGGTTACTAATATCTAAAAAAAAAATTATACTGTATTATTAAACCGAATATATTGAAAAACGCACTATACGATATTGAATACACAAACTTTTGGATATCAATTATTTGTATTTGTAATTTGGTTCTGCAATTTTAAAGGCAGTTAAAATCAAATGCTTAGATTTTTCTATTGAAAGCTTAAAACAAATATTAAAAATATTTCCTATAAAAAACTCTATTATATAAAAACGTCAATTTTTGGATCCGGAAATTATTTAAAAAAAGCAAATTCACTCTATTTCTAATATTAGATCCCGTTTTCCGAATTTAATTTCTGAAAGCGAAATTCAAGACCTTGACAATGACTGGAGAACGTTAAGGTCAATTCCATTAGCAGCAGAAGATACTGATGATATTTTATTATTTTGGATAAAAATTGCTCCTGTTAAAATCGGCGATAATTCTTTAAAATGTGCACATCTTGTAAAATTTATTTTCCAAATTCTTTGTTTGCCGTCGATGCATGGCCAGAGATGAACGACAGGACAGCGGTCAACTCAGTCAGTAGCCAGACAAACGTTGATGACAAGAATATTCATTCTTGTGCGTTGATTGTGCTTGTTGTGTGTAATTTATTTGAGTGCGCGTTGCGCCTGTTGCAATGCCTTCTAATAAACGACGGAAAGTTGATAGCTAGTGTCGAGTTTTTCAAAGTAGGTGAGAACTGTCGTATTTTTTTATTGAATGGAAAGGCAAACCATTTTCCTTGATTTGTAATCAAAAAATTGCTGTTTGCAAATAATTCAACCTGAAAAGACACTATGAAACCAACCATAAAGAGAAGTTTGACATTCTCTGAGGACATCAGGCTAGAACAACTAGGACGTTATAAAAGTAAATAGAAGGGAGAGCAATCGTTCCTTACAAAGACCAAAGTTGACAGTGAGAATGCTATGAGAGCGAGGTATGTAATTGCACTGAAAATTACAAAGAAGTCAAAACCTTTTAGTGACGGCGAATTAGTTAAGGAATGTATGTTAGATGTGGCTGAGATTTAATTCCCATCCCAGAAACTATCTATTCAAGATATTCCACTGTCCAGAAATACAATTGCTGGCAGAGTAAATGAGTGGGCGAATAATTTGTATAACCAACTTAAAGAAAAAATGAACGAATTTATTTTTTATTCCATTGCTGTCGATGAAAGTACCGATATCAAAGATACAGCGCAGCTAGCTGTGTTTATTCGCGGAATCGATAAAAACGTTTTCATTACTGAAGAACTATTGAAATGTGTACCTTTGAAGGATACTACTACAGCTCAAAATATTTACCAGACGATTGAGCCATTAATTCAAAATAATAATCTTGATTGGGGAAAATTATGCAGTATTATGACTGACGATGCACCAGCCATGGTTGGAAAAAATGCCAGTGTTGTAAAGAAAATACATAAGAAAATTTCAGATGAAGCTACACCTGAACACGAATTGGTGGGGATCCACTGTATCATGTCATGAAGCCAATAATTGAAATTATAAACTTCATTCTGTGCAGAGGCCTAGATCACCGCCAATTCGCACTTTTTTAATAGATCTCTATGAAGCACATTCTGATATATACATCACAGAAGTTCATTGGCTTAGTCGCGGTTCAATGCTAAAACAATTTTTCGAATTGCGTGAACATATTGTTAATTATATGGCTCATAAGGGAAAACCAAATAATCATAGCAACGAACGGTGGCTTGATTGCACTTTTTTGGTGGATATGATGGAGCATTTCAATAACTTGAACGTTAAGCTTCGAGGCAAAATCATGATTGTCACGCAAATGTACTCAAATATACAGGCGCTTGAGATAAAAATAAAATTGCGAGATGAAGTACTTCACCACATTCCTAGTATTCGAGCATGTGGTACATACAATGCAGAGAAACTAACAGAGTTTGATATTATTCTACATGACCTTATAAGGGAGTTTGAAGGTCGTCTCGCAGATTTTCGCGAACTGAACTCATGCGAATTTTCTCTGTTTAATATTTTGACAATTTACTCATAATATTTTAAAAGTCATGACAACTATCCCAACATGAAGAAACACGCATAAACATATGTGTGAACAGATGTTTTCATCAATGAAAATCAACAAGTTCAAACACCTGACATATGAACATCTTCAAGCTAATTTTAAAATAACTACATCTGATTTGATGCTAAACATCGACGACATAATGACGCTGAAACGATGTCAAGTATCTGGGTCATCAAAGTAGTTACTATACCAAACTTTTATTTATGATATGGGTATAACTTTTTTATTTTATGTTATTTTATATATTTCGTTGAATAAAGATTTCTGTATTTATATAAAAACAAACTATTTTAAGCCAGCCCCCCAAGCATGCTTTTGAAAAAAATGGCACTCAAGTAAATTGAGTTTGACACCCCTGCACTAGACCAACATTTTTGAATTTATGTTGTTAAATACTTGCTTATTAGGGTTTTCAATAATTGAATTGGTTAATAAATTTATTTAACAGCGCAGTATATCATGCTGTTAGCTCAAAGAACAATGAACTGAAGATTTATTTAATTATGCAATTAGCGAATCGACAACATACACAATAAACTCCAATTTAAATGTACTTACCAAAGGTACCGGTATCTGCAACACACTATGAGTTTTCACAATCGATCGTTTGACTGATAGTGGAAAGTCCTGGCCTTTGTGACACTAACTAAAGTTTATTCCAATGTCTATATTTGCGAATAAAAGTAGAACAAAATAAAAGAAGTTGACACACGTCGCGGTTTTAACTAATTTGAGGTTTTACAATGAGAGATTGATTTTAAGTAAAATTGAAACGAACTGTTCCTAAGCGAGAGCGTTAATGACCAGAATTAAAACTAGTCCTTCATCAAAATGTACAAGAACTGGCGCGAACACATGCTGTTTTTTTAACAAAATTCAATAATTTGTAATCTCACGATTTCTGCATTATCTCATCTGGCAACACTGCGGGATGAAGTAGAGAGTTCTCCATTATTAAACTGTCTTCATAAGTAATAAGTGTGTAAACATTAGCAGATAACAGTTATTTTATATATCATTGTAGTTTACTGATCTTAAATGGGAAAAAGATATCCAAGATAGGACTAATAATATCTAAGCTTTAATATATCTTCTTTTTTTCAATTAATATATATCAAGTCAATCACAAGATATGTCACTTTTTGATCTAGATAAAAATAATTATTAAACATCAGATAGGTATCACACCAAATGTAACTTCTGTCAATCTGAAGATGACATTTTATTATATCGAACAATTGTCAAATTTTTTTAGAATTTCTATAATTTTCTTATTAAATAGTGGAATTATTTAGAAACTGTTAGTTTCATTTAAAACAATAACATGAGTAGATTCCAAAAAGTATGGGTCGAAATATAAATGTAATAAATTATTTTTTTCTACGAATTTGTTTAACTAAGGGCACATCAATTATAGGCCCCAAAATGCCTCATATAAATACTATATGTTTCAGAGATTCAGTTTAATTTACACAATAAAAAAATTTAGGGGGTTTAGAACAATTTGTAATGTTTCATACGTTTGAGTAGGATTTCTTCTTGAATATATAAAACTTTGAGATAATTGTGAATTGTTTGATTTCTCACATAAAATGGCGGTTCAAAGTACTTATGTTGGTTTGACCTCATTAGATTATGGCTACATTTGATTTATTAGCACAGCTGTAAAGTTGAACACCATAGATCCAAATGGGGTTTTTGATGGTATTGCATAATAGACGCATCTTTTCCAATGGTAATTTGGATTTCCTTCCCCTGAGTAGCCAGCAGGTTCTCTCTCTCTCGTAAGTCAATTTGTTTACATATTTTAAATGTTATTCCCATGTGAGCTTCTAGTATGTATTCCTACATATATTGCAATTGCAACCTGAGATATTTATATGTCTTGATCAAACTCGTTGACAGTTGTGTTTTCTTAGGGTGTTGATATGCACAAGAACCCTTATAACATCATGGAAGTTGCAGCTGGATTTTCCTATTACAGTATCATTCATAGTATACAGTATGTAGAGTAGTTGTCCAAAAACACCGCCTTGAGGAACACTTGTTTTATTTAGTACAGTCAATAGACGAGCCCGTTACTCTTGTCCATAATGCACTAAATTGCAGGAATTGATTTCTATTTTAAATAGGTTTAGTATCCCGTACTGAATGTACTTTCAAATTTGGAGGGCGGAAGTGCCGTCATTTTGAGAAAAACCGTTTAGGCCTATATCTTCGCAACCGTGCACTTGAGGCCAAAAATAATAATAACCTTTATTGCAGATAATTAAATTTCCTATCTTTTTTATTCGTATGACTCACCATTAACGACTTATACGACTATTACGATTTATTTATTCACTTTTGGACCTATATCTCTTCTAATAATTGTTTAAACAGTAAAATTACCTAATGATCTAATTTGTACATCTACAAAATTTAAACAGCTTTTACTTTGAACTTTTTTTCTAAAATTAATATTTCTGAAGTTATAACGTGTTAATTTCAAAAATCCTGAGTCTACGTTGCGATACAACTTCAGCACTGCACAGGGTGTCCCAAATTGGTGTTTTGCAGGGTATCTCGTAAACTAGAAGAGATAGAAGAAAATCAGTTAATGACTTCTGCAGTTGGAAGATACAGGGCGATTATTGAAAACTGTCGAAAACTACAAGGTACTATAACTTCTTAATTAAGAAAAATATAAAAAAACGTTATAAAAACTTTTGATAGATATAATATTAAAGAGTTCAGTGGCGCACATAATTTTTTTGTTAGGGGGCTCACTAAGGAAATATAATGCAAACTTGTTGTTTTAAATGGGACACCCTGTATATTTTGAAGTTTTTCGTTTCCTTTATTAATTCTCATTCACCTGCTACAGTGCAAATAAACCATTTATGGATGTTATCAGGTGAAACACCCTTAAAAAATTGAACAATCAGTAATGAAATTTAACATTTTATTATAAGGATACTGATGGGTGACAATTTTATTTGTCAAAATTATAATTAATAAAAAATAAAATCAGATTAAAAAAATAAAAAACTAATTTTATTAGAATGTAAAAATTACAATAAATGTTCAAGATGTCCTCCGTTTTCATCGATTAAAAAGTTTTTCGTTTAAATAATCTTCAACCAATTCAGCATTACCAAAAATAAAATCAGTGAACTAAAAACAAATGAAGTAAATATAACTGATTATTGATTTTAAGTACCTATATTATTATTATTATTTTGAAATTATTGAATCCGTATTTTGGTAAATAACATCACGAAATAAGACGTCTGTATTTTCTTACCGATTTCACTTTTACTTCTAATTATGTTTAACCCAATATGTTGTTATATTTTAGTTTGGTTGCCTCAATTGACATTATTGTTATATCCTGTATGAATGTTCATTTCATCAAGTAGGCTTTGGTCCTCTTACCATGGAAAATAAAACAAAACCTGTGTTACCTGTCAGAATTAATTTTACGACGTGCAGTCTTGTCAACAACATGAATTTTAAAAATTATGAAAAATATGATATGCATGTGGCATATATTGAATGTCAAAAGAATGTTGGTGATACGTCTGAATTATATTTTCAACGATATCCAGAAAGAAGGCAACCTGACAAGAGAATTTTTAAAACACTCGATTCAAATTTAATCGAGTATGGATGTTTTGTGAAACCACGGCGTAAGTACGAAAAGAATCATGAAGAAAGAGAGGTAAATACGTTGGGATATATCCAAGCACCTCATGAATCTTCTCGGCGTCAAATTAAAAATGAAATAGGTGATCCAAAAACTACTGCAGGAAGGATTTTAAAGAAATATAAATTTAGGCCTTATCGGACGTCCGTCCGTCAAAAATTATACCCAAACGATTTTCTGAGAAGAACACAATTTGCACAGTGGTATATAGGAAAATGTAATGAACAGCCAAATTTTTATTCAAAGGTAATATTTAGCGATGAAGCTCGCATAAGCAGTGCAGGAATATTTAACAGACATAATGAACTATATTGGAATGACTCAAATCCACACTTAGTTCAGGGGATCAGGAGACAAGGCAGATTCGGCTTTAACGTTAGTTGTTTTGTCAAACATAATAAATTAGTTTATCATATATTTGATGATAAACTAATTGCTGCTGAATATATAGATATCTTGGAAATAAACTTACACCAACTTTTGTAGGAAGAAGTGTTGGTTGATAGGGACACATTTTGGTTCCAACAAGATGGAGCACCTGCCCATAATGCTCTATTCATTGGAGATTATTTAAACGAAAAATTTCCTAATCGGTGGATTGGTACTCATGGACCAGTTAGGTGGCCGCCTCGTTCTCCGGAAGTAAATCCTCCTCATTTTTTTATTTGGGGATTTTAAAAAAATAATATTTACAAGACTAACTTCGAGAGTAGGGAAGATTTATTACAAAATATTCATGCCGCACAGTGCACATTCTCAATTATGTAAGATCAGTAAGAAAAAGTTGTCAATTATTATTACAACAACACAGAGGACATTTTGAACATTTAATGTAATTGTTACATTCTAATAAAATTAGTTATAGGTAGATTAGTTGTTACAATATTTCTTGTTGTTTCATAAGTTTATTGTTTTTATTTTTTTAATCATCTGGTATTATTTTTTATTAATTATAATTTTGATAAATAAAATTGTCACCCATCAGTATCCATATAACAAAATGTTAAAAGATTTAATTAGGCTATCGTTACTTTAACAAAAAAAGAAGTCATAACATGTTAACTGCTTTTCTTCTATCTCTTCTAGTTTACAAGGTACCCTGCAAAACACACCAATTTGGGATACCCTGTACAAGATGGGCAAACAAGCGAGGTAAGCGGCTTTATCTCAGAAACTAATGATCGTAGAGAGTTAGGTAAAGTGGGCAAGGGAAAATGCTGGAAATTATTTTCAAGTGTCCAAGATGGCTGCCAGTGGGCGTTACCACTATCTTGAATTACATAAAGTTACGTTTTTCGCAATGAATGTAAAAAAAGTAATTGCGAGTTAATGTTAAATTAAAGTAGAAATTTTTTTTGTAAAAACAATTTTTCTCTCTTTCGAATTAAGAATTAAAGTAGTGGGGGGTATTTGAATGCTGTTTTAAATAAATGCATATAACTTCGAAACGGTTTAATGGATTTGGATAAATTTGATATAATTGAAAAGAGCATTTCTTGGACTTTTAGGTTTCTCGTAATCATGACAGTTGTGACCTACACGGCCGCCGATAGAGGGCGTTATTCGACATTATAACCAAAATATTGGATTTTCTCAAAAAAATTTAAATGCGATGATGGTTTTTTTTTTCGACTAGAAAATAGACAAATGATCAACCAATAAGCCTGCGTAAACCGCATCTTAATATATTTTTCTTAACACAAAATTATTAAAAAAAAATAGTAAACCAGGAAAATTCATAAATCCCCATTTAAAAATGCATCGGTTGCTTTCGATAAGAAGGCAAGTAGTAGGCCATGGAAAAAAAAGACAAACTCCTTTCTAAAATATTCACAACAAACGTCAGTTTATTTAGTGCTGTAATTTTAAGTCACATGTTTTCGTATTTATAAGCGATTGTCTTTTTAAATAAAGTTGTGGTCCTGAAAAGGACCGATTTTGAAAAAATATTAATGCCTTCTGTGTTCAAATTGCCTTCCGTCATATTCCACACATTGTTCCAGTCTTTCTTGAGTCGACAGAATCGCAGCCTCGTTATCTGCCGCTGTTAGTTGACGAATTGAGTTTCGCATTCTGTTTTCCATATCCATTCGTGTTGTTGGTGGAGCTTGAAAAACAATGTCTTTTAAGCGTCCCCACAAGTAAAAATCAAAACATGTCAAGTCGGGAGATCTTGCCGGCCAAGGAAATCGGCTTCCCCTTCCTATCCAGCGTTCTCAAAAGGTCCCGTTAATATGGTTTCGGACATTAATTGAATAATGTGCCGAACAACCATTTAATTGCAGAAACATAGTTCTCCTAGTTGCAAGTGGCACATCTTTTAACAAAATTGGCAAGTTGTTGATCAAAAACTCTAAGAAGCGGTTACCAGTTAAAGCTTCATCAAAAAAATAAGGTCCAATAATTCTGTCCACAATGATACCGCATCATACATTTAGGCTCCAGCGTCCCTGGTGCTGCACTTCTTTTAACCAATCCGGATTTTCAGCGGACCAATAATGTATATTATGACGGTTTACTCTACCATCACTACTAAAGGTAGCATCGTCGGTCCAGAGAATTTCCGTTAAGAAATTTCTGTTCTCGTCAAACATGCCTCACATCCATTGACAATAATTTAATCTATTATCGAAATCTTGTTCATTTAGTGCCTGGTGCAAGACTATGTGGTAAGGATGTAATCTAAAAGTAAAAAACAACATATGCGTAAAAATAATATAATCAGAATAACACTGAATTGTGTATTTGAGAGTATGTGCTGAGATACTTGAAATAAGATCAAATTATTTACCTATAATCTTTCAAAATATTTCTAACAGTTGTTCGTGCCATTCCCAAGTCTAGAGACAATGTTCTAGTTCCTACACATCTATCAAATTCTATGTAAGCCAAGACATTGATAATGTTTTCTTCGGTCCTTCCATAGCGACGCCTGCGACGTTTAGGACGACGAAAACATCCAGTATCGCGTAATCGCTGTATCAAGCGCGGAAACATTCTTCTCCCGTAATGACGGCGATCTGGACACCGTGCCGCGTACTGTCTTGCAGCATTATGAAGAAATCACTCGAAATAAATCGCAATCATGTCATCGGCTTCATTATTTGTGAGAGGAAATTTGATTAAAAAGTACTCAAATTATACGCAATCAACAATATTGGGCTGCGTGTGACAAAAGTTTGACGTTACTTGACAAAAATTTTGTTAGACGATTGTCGTGTCCATGACCTACTACTTGCCTTCTTATCAAGAGCAACCGATGCATTTTTAAATGGGGATATATGCATTTTCCCGGTTTAGTATTTTTTTCAATAATTTGAGTTGGGAAGAAGATATTAAGATGCGATTTGCGCAGGCTTATTGGTTGGTCATTTCTCTATTTTCTAGTCTACGCTTACCTCGCTTATTTGCCCACCCGATACAATATCGGGAAAACGAAAATTTTTACAAACTTGTGAAGCAAAACAATTTAAATAACATTCTAAAGGTTTTCGATGAGAAAAAACAACAACCTGTGGAAGTTGAGCAAACTGGCAAGAATATCTTTATTGTGCTCCATGGTGGTATTCCAAATGAAGCAACACTCAGCTACCTGCGATACCGCAATTACATTCACCTATCAACAAAAAATAAAATAAATGCTTCGAAGTACCATTCTTACCGCTCTTACCAGCAAGTTCAAGCCTGGCTTTGAAATTATTTGGATCCAGAAGAATGGGGCTGGACACGCACACCACAGGATCCAATCGCGTCGACAATGCCAATTGCAGGGTTGTACTGTACGGTAATCTGTGATAACTGCACAGAGGAAACGTACTCAAATCAGCCAAAAAGAAGCGTCAAAGATACCGAATTGTTCGACGTCGAAGATATTGTAGATAACGCAGAGGGAAAATTAATTGGGGCAATGAGATCTTTGTATGCCACCGAAGATGGTAACGAAGAGGAAGAGGAGGATATAATTGAATCTTAACCGGCGAGAGCTGAAGATTTCAGATTCATTTTGGGTTGAACGTTTTTCAAAATAAGTTTTCCTTGTTTTTACATAAATGTCCCGTCTTCTTATTCTTTTGTTTTATTATACTGTCAGTGTATAATTATTTATTTGATAATAATCAAGGGGCGATTAAAGGTAAAGTACTATTTAGGGCCGGTTTTACAATAGCGGTATAAACGAAGAGTAAGCCTACTCTCGGTAAAAGACGTATTTTAGCGTTTTACAAACCAGGAATGGAATAAAATTCTCGGAAAGACAAGAATAAGGTATACCGTCATCGAACAGGCAGATAAGTCGGTTACTCTACGAATAACCTTAAAAAGTGAATCTAATGTTTCAAGTAATTGATCCTATAATAGTGAGTTATTAAAAAATTGATATTTTGAAAAGAATTTCAGTACCTTTCACGTATAAATAGTTGTTGGCTTTCACCTTAGCCTAACCGTATCTTTTTCATAGGAAGATTCAAATATTAGAATAGCACTCAAATCCATTTTACAGTAATTTAAAAAACATCGCTCAGAACAGCGAAATTAACAAATAATAAAAAAAACTGATGCAAACCAATAAAAACACTTTTCGTTTCAAGTTTTAAGGTTAAAATGAAGAAAAAGATGACATACATGACAGGAGATATCAATTTATATGAACTACTTTACTCCTAGAATTGCTATACTGGAGTAAAAAAGCATTTTAAAATCAACTACTTTTATACCAGGAATAAATTATAGCATAACTTTACTCCGAGAATAACTATACTGTTATTTATACCTAGTATAAATCACTCTTGTAAAATCGGCCCTTAATTGTATAAAATATAATATAAATTAAAAAAAAGGTAAGAAGGGAAATTATTTATTCCTAATGTCACTATCATTAATATTTTGTTACATATTTATTGAATTTTCATCATTACACTATGCACACCTCCTTTTTATTAACCTTCCACCTGGTGCAACATTGAACGTGGTATAACTTCAAAAATAATAATTTTAGAAAAAAAAGTTTAAAGTAAAAGCTGCACAAAATTTGTAGGATACAAATGAGGTAATTAGCATTTTATTGTTTAAACAATTATTAGACGAGATATGAGTTCAAAAGTCAATAAATAAATCGTAATAGTCATATAAGCTGTTAACGTTGAGTCATGCATCAAAAATTATTAAACAAAAAAGAGGAAATTTAATTATTTACAATAAAGGTTATTATCATTTTTGGCTTCAAGCCCATGGTTGCGGAGATATAGACGAAGCGGCTTTTCACAATATGGCAGTACTTCCGCCCTCCAAATTTGTAAGGATATTGTGCATTTACATTCAGAACGTGATGCTGAACCTATTTAGAAAAGAAAATAACTCCTGCAAGATAGTGAAAGAGAAAATCCTCTATTGACTGTATTAATTGGGTAGTTGGTGGATGCAGTTTCATTGATTCTTGTTCTGCTTTTTACATATTACTTCAATAGTTTGACTTTACAGGAAGATATGTGAAATTTTGAATGATGTAGAGGAGAGCACAGGTGCCATATTTTTTGTCCTCCAGGTCCAGATTCATGTCCTTAATCGTTTTCTAACCTTGCTGCACTATGGAGTGTTTTTTCAAAAGCCGAATTAATGGAGAGGTATTAATTTTTCAAAAACTTTACCTTATTTGGGAATTGAAATTATCACTGCAATTTTAAACAGTATTTGCCAGATATTTAAGTAGAGTATGGCATTGAAAATAGATGTGATAAATATTATTACTTTTCTTGGAAGTTCTTTTACCATTTTTGGAGTTATTTCGTCTATTTTAGATGATTTCCTTGTGGTTAGAAAATTGATTTTTTGCTGTATTTCATTTGTGGTTTAATCACAGGTATGTTGGTTGAAATATCCATTAATTCTCTTTCTATCTCCTTTCAAATTGGTTTCTCTTCATTCATTCTGGTCGATTGTGAATTGTGTCCTAATTCGTTTAGAATGGGTGAGACTTGAGTTTTTGTTTTTTTCGAATTTTTGAATTGCCCTAGTGTGTAAGTCTGAAAATTGTCTATCTCGTGTTCCATTGATTTTTTATTTTAGTTTGTTAGTTAATTTTTTCAGTGCTGTTTTGTATATACAGTGGCAAGAGTTCTATGCCATTTTGTACATGCTCTTATTTTTTGTGTTACTGTTACTGAAGTAGATAACTAATAATAGAAAACAAAAAGGTGACAAACAAGAATTAACTGAAATTGTAGCTGTGGTAGAAGGAAAATAACCACAAACGTCAATCGTGATTGAAGAAGAAACAACAAAACCAATTTTATTGTAGGGCTACCCGAAGAAGTAAAAGTGACTCATAGGGAGATTTCAGGTAATGAGAGTATTAAAAATCGGGGAGCCTGGTTCTCTCTATCAACGCAAGTCTCATCAGTGAATCTTCCCAGTGACGAAATGATCAAGAAAGTAAGCACCAAAAAGAACTTTACAATGATGCTAAGTAAGAGGGGAGATTGGGAAAGGGAGCACATCACCCAAACTCTCAAAGGAAACACCATCAAATTGTACACAGATGGTTGAAAAACCAATGCAGGAGCTGGCTCTGGAGTATTCAGGCTTGGCACCAGATACTCATTATTGTTAGGCTCCTGTCCAAGCATATTTCAGGCAGAAA
Organism: Galeruca laticollis; assembly: GCA_963921935.1. Taxonomy (NCBI): domain Eukaryota; kingdom Metazoa; phylum Arthropoda; class Insecta; order Coleoptera; family Chrysomelidae; genus Galeruca; species Galeruca laticollis. The sequence continues at coordinate 159,098,250 of OY998175.1, read as the reverse complement.
TACTTGCAATCAAAAGATGTGTGGAAATGAGCGTAGAGAGAAACTATCTGGTGACATAGCAATTAATTCTAATAATCAAGCAACTATCAAAGCATTGAGCCCCATGTCATTGACTCACTGAAATAGGCAAGAATAACAAACTCTTCAGACTGGGTTCCTCGTCACTCAGGAATCAAAGGAAATGAAGATGCCAATACACTCGCCAGGACAGGATCACGAACGCCCTTTATTGGCCCGAAGCCTTTCTGTGGTGTATGAAAATGCTCCTAATGAGAGAGAACCACTCAGGCTGGATCACTCCAAAAATTCATAAGCAACTTTGATACTGCTAGATCCAAAAAGTACCTAGATATCAGTAAAATACGGTAAATCTCCTCTCGGGCTTCCTTACGGGGCACTGCCGCGTCAGGAAACAACTAAAGAGAATACTTATAGCAGAAACTGACGAGTGCAGATTCTGTGGGGAGGAGGAAGGAACTCCGAATCACCTAACTCTAGAACGCCAAGCCATTGCAAGCCAATGCCAAAAATGCACCAGACAAGAAACCTGTAGAAGCGAAGATCTAACCTACTCGAAGCCATAAACAATAAAGGGTTGCAGAGCAAGATAACCGTTTAAACTCACGCTCTTCTTTTTTGTGCTATTGATTCTTCAATCTCCACTTGAGTGTTGTATATTTTCTTACTCTTTGAACAAATTGGAAAAAGTGTGAATGTATGGTGAAATAACCTCCAAATTAAAGAAAAACCAGATAACACTATTATATATCCAAATATAGGATTTCTCTATTGCACAACTGAACCTTGAATAAGCAAGTCTTCAAAATAACCAGAATAAACGCTAACTGGTGTAACAATATATATTCCTTAGTTAATCAAATATTCTAATTTATAAAAAACAAGAAAAGGTAATAGTAATAAGACTTACTTATACTAATTTTCGGCTGGGACAGTTGCTGCTGCTGTAAAGCTTGATGTTTCTGTTGTTGAGCCAAAGCTACAGCTGCTATACTTCTTTTTGGTGCTTCGGCATTTCCCTTCATATTTGCTGGGATAGCTTTGACATTATCCGGCAATTTTCTTGTGCATCTTATGCATCTGTTGAAATCTTCAGAGAGATATCCACAGGCACCGCACAAGGCTAACATTCCTAATTTATTTTGATTATATAAATAAATTATATCAGAGATACAAACATAATAACTATATATGATTAGTAAAAAAGAAGCTGATAGAAACGATAAAAAGTTGCTTCAAATTAATAAGATGCTTTGATTACAATTAGTTACTCTAAAAAAAAAACTTTAATTTGTGCTTTCTGACGTTTCTGAATGACTGATGTCATGATGAAGTTTATTTTTCACATTTTATGATTCTTAAGCTAGATCCACACCAAAGCAACTTTGTGTGTTTATTAAAATGTTCCTTAAAGTTCCAGTTAGCTGCTTCTTATTGCCACAATAAAAACTAAGTGTTGCGTTGTGTTCCATGTTTCCATTATAAGCGGCAAACGTCAAAGAAAAGGAAGGAACATTTGTAAACTAAGTAGCTTTGCATCAAGTTGTTGTTGTGGTGTACACAAATTGTAACTTGTAACTATAAACTGTTACTATTTGTACAGTTTGAAGTGAACAACTAGTGCACTTTTTCGTAAACATGTGAAATAGTGAAATAACTCTGTTAATTGAGTCTTACCGAAATTTCGAGTGTCTGTGGAATCCAAAAAACCAACTATACAAAGGCAGATGCATGGACAAAATTAAGTGAGATTTCTGGAGCAGATGAATTGGAAGTAAAATGAAAAATTTGATTGCACAGTTCTTTACAGAAAGAGAAAAATATGGTAATTTTAAAAAGTTTGGAGCTGGGGCATATTTTGTTTCTTGCTGACAAAAACAAACCTCGCCATTGTACTGAAAAAGGATTAAACGAAATAACAGAGGTAAGTTTTAAGAAATAAATGTTTTATTTTTATTAAATGAATTGCAACCGAAATGACAACTATACTTTAAAAACTAAATATCAGTAATTCTTTTGCCACTGGACCGTTCCTTCTGGTGAAACAACATACTGGGCAAATTCTTCCCTTACATATTTAGCTTCTGTAGTTGAAATTCGTTCTTTTTTGTGTAAAGGAAGAAAATGGGTAGTTACATTTGTTTCTAATTTCCATGTGTCTGGAATAACTTCAACTTGTCTTTATTTTTTTTCACTTGAAATGATAAAAGCTGCTGCTGCTAGAACAAGACACTCCTAATCGGACGACATCTTTAAACGTTCTTGTCTTAGCATGGACACTCTGTTCCATCCTATTCGCACAACAGAGACACCTGCCTATACTTTGGAACCAACGGTAACATGGACCAACACAAATGTTGCTCTATGTTGCTTTGGTGTAGATGTAGCTTTAGTTTGTAGAAAAGACTGCCGTTTTCTTTTTGACATTCTGTTTATAGTATTTTAGAAATATTTTAGTGTACATTATTGAACATTTACCTGAACTGTTCAGGTAAATGCAAATCTCAAATGAGAACATTTCAACAGTTAGTCAACTTTAGTTTTATCACTACTTTAGTGTCATTTTACAGAAAAAAATACTTAAATAGACCAATGTAAAAATTCATAATTGAGCAAAGTGTTACATACCAGCTAAAAATTTTGGAATTTCCTTGATAGGTTCTGGGGATGGTGATTTTGGTGGCACTTCTGCAGTTTTGGTCTGTTGCACAGGTTCTTGGACAGGAGTTGGAGTTGATGCAGTTTTGGTAGATTGCAATTTAGGTATTTGTTGTAAATGTGGTGGAGGATGAGTTATTGGCGTGGAAGTGTTTGTGGGTGAAGTAGGAGGATGTTCTTGTGGTGGAGGAGGAGGAGGAGGCGGCGGCGGAGGAGTTTCTTCTTCCTGTAACATGAAACAGGAAAATAACATTTCTTTCATTGCATATTCAAAAATTTTAGAGACAACATAGGTTTTTCTAAAATTGCCACATTGCCACACTATTTAAAATTTGTCTTAACTGTAACATTGCATTAGTTTTGGACCGAGGGGGTGACCACTCTTGGCAATACATGTACATTTTGTTGGAAATCATTGAGAAATCACTAGAAATCCCACTGATACCGTGGAAATCGCGGCAATGACGAAAATCACCAGGCAGTCGCGGCAATCAGTTGACAAACTCGGCAATCAATACAGACAGGCAGCCTGGCAGTCGCGCAATTTATTGTGCAGAACTTCAAATTTCATGCGGTTGCATGTTGCATCAGTGTATTGTCTCCGTCCGTAGCTGGTTTACGGTTTAGCACGTGGCTTATTAACATGTTTTCATAATTAGCGATGTGTAAATAGTTGCGAACGTGCGTGGACTTGTTGGTGATTACATTTTTTCAGCAGAAATCATTGGTTTTCAATAATTTAGAGTGTCTGAATATCAGCAACTGAGAATAGGATTCTCCAGTTATTGGTAAGTAAAGATTTATCTTAATATTGACATAATAAAATCTATGTGATATGAAATACTAAAAATAGTGATTACAGAGCCTTAAACCCTTTCAATATTATTTCATATCTTTACTAGTTATTTTTGGTCACACTAGGAAACATTTCAATATTTCTATTATTTCTTTGAAGTTGTGATCTTGTTTTTTTGCCCCATGAAGTTATAATATATTTTCACGCTGATTTTTCTTTTACACCAGGGCATCAATAATAGGTCTGTTTCTTCAGCTTACACTTTTCACTGTTTTTACGCTGAAACCATTTTTCTTCTTGATGTCAATTTTTATTAATGTTACTTGGGATTTCATATTACAACCAAAATAGGTACCTTGATGAAAAGGTCTAAAATGAAGAAATATACCTAACAATCCATCAAATACTGCATGATCCAATTACTGTTATGAACAATAATGAAAATCCAGAGGCGAGGAAGCTTCCTGGAAAAAAATCTCTGACAAATTTTGGATTCTTAATAAAAAAGGCCGTTTTCAACTTCACCGTGACACAGACAGTGTGCCCATTTGTTTTCGGGTTGTACTGAAAAAAGTTCATTATTCGTGCAATCTGCCTCAGATTTTTTTATTTATTGTAGAGCTGGACAAACTACATCTTTTAAGCAAAAATGACTTCGGTCATACAAAATCCACGGTCTACTGTGTCCGTTTGTACGAGGAAAATTTAAATAAACCGCATTGGCTGTTTTTGTAAAATAAATGATCGAAAAAATGTGTATACAGGCCGTTGGGCCAAAAATACGAAAATCGTTCACTCGGTTCAAGAGTAAAGTACCTTTATTTAAAAAATATGAAAAATGGCATCGAGGAAATTGGTTTTGAAAATTTGAATGGTATTACTGTGGCAAGTATGTCTGCAAATAGTAGTAACATATCTAATTGCCAAAAAAAATCTCTGTAGATTATAAGGGCATACCACAGTCAATAGCAAAATAATCAAGACTTGTTTGGTTTTAGTTAATTTCAACACGAGTATATGCGGAACATCAAAAAAGCGCACTAAATGAAGACGCTTCAAAATTTTCTGATAAATTTTCATTTTCCGAAAAGGAGGAGGCTATGACTTCGTGTTTAAAATTATCTGTTAATTCCAAACAACTTTTCTTTATGCCATTTTTCAAAATTCTTTAGAATCAAGGTACTTCACTCTTGAAGAATTTTCGTATTTTTGGTCTACCCTGTAGGTTGTTTAACTTGCAATCATTCTATGTACCGCTGATAAGATTATCAGACATGTACTAACTTTTGACACTGTTCCCATTTGAATAGGAATTGTAATAAAAAAATCCTCTATGTTGCATACTAAGAGGACCACACTGTTGGTATATTAGTTTTGGTACCCATAGGTCGATCTCCAAAATTTTGTAATATCGGAAGATCAAAGTGAACAATATCATCACGCAATCATCGCATGATCGCAGAAATCAATGCTATTTCCAGTGCAGTGGTTGGCAGTACTAGAAAATCAAAGTGATTTCCATGGCAATCTTTGTAAATCATCATTATTTCTAAGGCAGTCTTTGACAATTGCTGAAAAACCGAGTGATTACCAGGAAATCGCATCATTTTGGCAATACATGTACATTTTCTGACTGAGTGGTCACCCCCTCGTTTTGGACCATTTGTTGGATTTCTATTATTCTTTTCAACATTGGTACAGTTACTCTCAAGGAACCAATTTTTAAACATTGAATCTGAACTAACGGTCCAAAAAGAACACTAATCTGATTTACAATCGGCAAAAAAAGAGTAAGAAAAAACAACTACAAAAAGAAGAGAAAACAATATAGTAAAAAATTAACAAACTTTAGTCCTAATATTTATTTAGAATTTGTTTTGAAAGAAAGAGCTAAATGAATGGAAAGTTTCTTTGCTTTGTAATACAGGGCAAAGCTCCAGAAGAAGAAATAAAGTTATCAACTGAGTGTCAATAACAAACTTAGTTGAAATCAAATCATTAAAGACATAAAATTAAAATAACTTTAATATAATGAACTTGACAACTTACCGTAAATCCCAAGTTAGCAACGTTTCCAACAGTAACTATATAATTAATACCATTACAATTTGTTTCGATAACCTGTATCCGCGTATCAGCGTGAAATGGTACATTTACTTGTTCCAATATTTCTTGAATTGTACATGGTTCCTTAGGCAAAGTAAAAGTAATCAAACGCTGTTCGCCATTCTCGAGGAGTACAAGCATTCTGATTGAGTCTGGAAAATCATCACCAATAGGCGTACTTTCTATGAGAAAAAAACGAAAAACAATTGTAAAGATATTTGACCAAAAAATTAAATATTAATCTAAACTCACCAATAATTTTTTTAATTTGACTAGACGGTATATAAGCTGGTAAACGTCTCTGTTGCGAAGGTTTTTGATTCAATTTCGGTGGTTGTATTATGTAATTTGCTTGGGAAGAATTATTCCTCTGTTGCTGCTGTGCCTGTTGGTTTCGTTGCTGTTGAAGTTGGTTTTGTTGTTGAAGTTGCTGCTGTTGCTGCTGCTGTTGCTGCTGCTGTTGTTGCTGCTGTTGTTGCTGCTGTTGTTGCTGATGCTGTTGTTGCTGCTGCTGTTGTTGCGGTTGGTTTTGTTGTACATGTTGACTATTTTGGGACTGTTGCTGTTGGATCATAGTCAACTGGGGAGGTGGTCCCTGTACCTATAGAGAATTTAATGATAGGATATTTAATAGATAAGAATTAACATGATTAATAAATTAAACCTCTTTCTTACAACAAATATATCAATCTAAATACTAGAAGACAGAATATATGAATTGAGGCAGCAGAAATGGAGGGACGGGATGTTTAGAAAAGAGCATAGAATTTAAATTAATGAGAAAATGATACACTTGAAACTTATTAAAGATATCTTAGATTGTAGAGGTTGTGTAGGAAGTCAAAAAGTTTCATCAAATCAATCACTAGATTGAAGTTATTTGTCAGGCTGGAACGAATTTAACAACATATCAACATTTTTATTATTTGACTAAATAATATGATGTGATGTATGTGAGTTGATGGGGTTAATGTTCACTGAGACCTAAAATATTTATTGTGTTCCACCCTCTACTCGGTTTCCGAGAACCGTCTCTGAAGCTAGTAGTTCTTTTATTCCTGATCCTTTCATAACTTTTAGTTTGGGTAAATCTTACTGTTCTATCCAGTATGCTCCCAGGTGTGGAGCCCTGGGATTCTGTAGTGCCTTGCATTCAGCCAGTAAGTGGATTTATGTTTACTCCTTTATCCCACAGAATCTGCAGTCATCTCTTTCCACCAGTTTAGTTTTTTGAGATGTCCATTCAGGTGACAATGCCCTATTAGAACACCTGTTAAAACTCTTGGCGCAGATTTACTCTGGTTAGTGCATTATTCCGATCTTTTCTGGTCATATTTTTCCAGTAGTATTCTCGCTTGTCTTTGTCCTACTGTTGTCCCAGTAGTCTACTCTTTTCCTTGTTTCTTTTTTTTCCATTTCTTCCAATATTGTATCAGTGCTGATTTCACAAAAGGGTTCTGGTCACCAGAAGGGTGCTTGTGCCCCTTTGCTAGTTCATAAACTATCTCACTTACTTCTATTTCAGTATGCCCTGGTACCCACAACAGGGTAACTATGGTATTCCTGTCTAGTTAATTGAGTATGCCTAAGCATTCCCAAACCATTTTAGAACTGATTACAGAAGAGCTCGGGACTTAAATGGCTGCCTGGTTATCCGACATGATTATTATTCTCTGCCTTCTATATTTCTTATTGATATTCAACAGTGCTCATCTCTAATTAGCATAGATTTATGCTTGGAGTTTTTACCAAGCTTTCAGTATTTTGTTCCAGGCCCATACACTCCTATTCCGGTTCCTTCCCTTGTTTTTGAGCCTGTTTAGTAATGGTGTTTTGATCCTACACCCTTTTTATTATTATATTCTGTATTGAATTTCTTTAAGAAACTATACATTTTCATCATTTCAGGATTTCTGTTCCTGAGCTATCGAGGGGGGAGTTTTTGCCTCAGAATTCCCTCTCTACTCAATCTGTGTCTCGGTCTCCCTGCTACACTTTCCACCACTATATGCAGTGGCATGAAAATATGTAAAAGTATTATGATTTAAAATAAAGATATTTATGAAAATTAGTACAAACAAAATATTAGTAAGAGCTAACTAGTTATAAAACCAAAGACTATTTAAAAGGGCATACATAAATTATGATTATTTTAATTGTTTTTACCTGTGTTGGAAATTGTTGAGATTGCTGCTTATTCACCGGTTGTTGCTGACTCAACATGGAGAAATGTTCTTGGTTATTGGGCTGTTGGTTGGCTATAGGTGCTCTAGGTCTTGTTAGTCGAGGAGAATTTTTCACTGGTAGCCTAGGTACCCGTGGAATTGCATTCCTCCCCTTTTTAGCAATAGGGCTTAACTGAGGCCTAATATTGGGAGAGCCTAAAGGATTATTAGGTTGCATCATGTTTTGTTGTGGCTGTTGAGTAGGAGATTGATGGTTTTGGTTTGTTTGTTGTTGTGGAACGTTTTGCCTTAAACAGTAAAAAACATTTTAGATTATGTATATATAAAATATTAGAAAATGTTTATCAAAATGATCAAACTTACTTTTGAGGATTATTCCTAGCTTTTTGATCTGCCAACATCTTTTTGTATGAAGACATGGTTACCACAGTACCATCAGATAAAGATATCATCTCTTGGTCGTCTGAGGCTTTCTAAACATCAAAATGATTCTTTAAATTTATGATCTTATATGAAAAAATACAAATTATTATATTTAAAATGTGATCATACTAAAACAACAATATTTACCACTTCATTATCATTTGCTACTTGGTTAGTGAACTTAGAAGTTTGTGCTGGCTGTTGTACTTGATGTTGTGGCACAATTCCTTGCATTCTTGTATTAACCAAACCTGTCCCTCTTACCAAGTTTGGCCTATGCTGTAATGTCTGACTGGCCATCCTCAAATGTTGGCGTGGCTGATTTGGATCAGGCTGTCTCACATTAGTTTGGGACTGGGGTCTAAATTGAGTTTGACCTATTCTAGTCAAGGCTGGTGGTCTTATATTTTGCTGTTGAGGCCTAAGTTGATTCTGAGGTGAATGCGCTTGAGGTGGAGATTGTTTAGTAATACCTATTTGTTGTCTTATTTGAGGAATGGAGGGAGATAGTTGCCTGACTTGTTGATTGGGATTTTGGGGACGTTGCATAACTTTTTGTTTCTGGAAACAAATGCAAATTATGAAATACAGATTATGATTATTAGGTTTATATTAACGGCAAATAAACTATTACCATAATGAGATATTAAAATAAATACCTGAGTAGAATCTAACGAAATTTGTTGGTTAGGTCCTGTCTTCATAACAGAACCTCTAACCACTGTAGAGTGTGCCAATTGATGATTTAATACAATAGGTTGTTGAGGAAGCTGTACCGGTTTTTCTATAACTATCCCTTCAGATACAGTATCACCTACAAAGAATATCTGCTGTCCTTCCGTTGTCCTCAATTTACCATCCTTAATAAAGGCGTACTGAGGAGCTTGAATCTGAATTGGTTGTTGGATGATGGGTTGGTGTACGATTTGGGTTTGCAAAACTTGATCTTGCGTTATCTGAATATTATAATATTCCTTAATCATATTAGTTTTTTGTGAGAATGGAACATAATTGAATATTAAGCGTTTTTCTATTAGTAATACATATAGGCATGCATCACTTGCCAGCTATTTATAAATGAATACATGGATATATAAGGATGATATTCCAATCATATTCTTTGTAATAATTTAGGATGTATTTGATCACCTTCCTTTATTATTGTCTACTAGTGCTCTAGAGTTACACAGTTAGTGCTAGTGTCTAATCTACTTATCCAAGAAATTGATGTCATATTTGATTTTCCTATTGCATAGTTTTAATTTCCTACTGGATTTTATTCAAGCATATACTTTGACATAAACGACAATGCTTACCTGTTGATTTGGAAACTGTACTTGGGTAGTATCAGGAGTTATTACATATTGTACTGTCTGGTCCTCTACATTAGTAAAGAACTGTTGCTCAGGATGTTTACCACCTTCATTCAATATTTCATAATATTGAGGTTGAGCCATAATATTGAGGGGCCAATTTATTAAAATATCAAATTCATGGTGTTGGTAATTTAACCAACTTCCCTAATAAAAAAGTTGTTTTAAGTAATGAGTTTTATATCTTGATAATAATATATTTTATGCATTGCTGTTGTTTTCCTAATGGATGACAGAAATCATGGAAGCTATAGAAATATCTTCAAGTAATTTCATTACTTCGATATTAACAACCTATTGAACACTTTATTAAAATGATTTGATGAATACAAAAACTTAACATTTATTCCTATATCTATGATTACAATGATATAATCTCAATAAAATATCACTGTAATGTGAGGTTATATCAAGCGTTTTATTAATTGTTTAGAACTATAAAATGTATTATTTAATAGAAGTTTTGTTATTTGATTTAAAAATAGATTTAACCTAGAACTACATCAAATAGTATGTTCTATTTAATACAGAGAATTAATGGGCAGTCACCTGGGCTCCTACTCTTTTGATTACGTTGTAGTAAATTGGATCATAATCATATTTACTTGTTTGAGCTAATTATTAGTTTTTTCCATATTATAATGTATCTATAGTTATTAGATTCATATATTTTTGTTAACACGAAAATGAGCAATGAGTTGATAGATTTTACTAAAGTAGATTAACAAACTTACTTGAATATTTGATATTTTAGAGATCTACGGTAGCAAACTGTTGTCTTGTTTATTCACTTTATTAAATAAAATTACAATTTTTTAAGCAGATGCACTGAGAACGAGGGAAATAGATCATCACTGGAAAATCTAACAGGACACACATCGACAAACGGCAAAATGGCGTGATGACTAGACTTGACTTGCGGCTTACAAAACAAGAACAATTCGATTCAAATTTTTATTCTCACTTGGTGATATTATTACTAATAGTACTTTGAACATATATTTGGTAATGATTCTATGTGGAAAATCATTAAATATTTGATAATATTAATAAAAAAAAACAAATCCCCAAACTTCTGTTTCTACACTGTCTCCATTGTTGCCAAACTTTCTCATTACATTTTCACATGCCATTTACAAAGAGCGCGAATTTTAAAGGGATTTGGATTCTCCAATGCGGAATAACATTACGATCACATGATACACTTCATTAGGTGCATTGGTTCAAATTTGTTTACAAGTAACTATAGCAACCGGTATAGGTCACATTTTATTGGTTGAGCACATTTCGATTATCTACAACCAAAAGTCAACCTAATATAGAAGCATATCTCTTTTATTGTATATCCTGGCAACGCAGTAAAAAGAGTAAACTGATAATCCATATTTCATTTGAGCCAAGCTCTCGAATAGAATCTGCCTGAGGATTTACTCGGAAGCGTTTTTAAAGCACGTTGAGAGCAATTAATTCTCAATAAATTGTTCGAATATGCAGAATATAAACACTCGTTTATATCAAATAATTATATTTCTTAAATAATGAGGTGAATATTTATTATTATTTTTGATATTTTCTAACGACAATTAAGATTAAACTCGAGATTAAGCTTTTGTCAAACGAGTAAATTTTAGAACGGTCGCTTGAGGTTTAAGCCAGTTTAAGCCTTTGTTTGTTTAACCTAGGTTTTAATCAATTATAACTTTTCACTACTAGATGGCACTATTCGGAAATGGATTAACCAGAGACGTATCTGGAATAAAGGGATAAACAAGGAAACATGTTGTTTCAATTTAGTACTGACGCTTGATCCATAATATTTATTTTATAGCTATTTACCTATTTGGTGTTTTAACCATTATTTATCCTAATTTTACTTCCTAGAGTATAGATTCATTTTAATGTGTATGTCAAGTTGTATAATTTGAATTTGTCAACAGTTAATCTTCTACTCGGTTTCTTTTTTCAGGTTGGATTTCAAGTAATCAGCAAAAAACGTGTCTAATTTTAATATTAAATGTAAACATTCCAGCTGGCCGCGATGCTGTCAGATTTTCTTGTACATGGAAAAATTTCTTATTGGCTGATGTGTTCTGTGTGAGATTTAGTCAAATTACATACAAGTTTTACTTTCAATAATTAATTAGAATTGCAATTGCATGCAACAACTTATAAATAATACACGACAATCACGTGGAAGAAAAACTGTAAGAGGTCGATTACAAAATGAAAGAAACAACAGAAAACAAACAAGTGGGAAATGAAAGAAAACAGCTTTTATTGACGTTAACAACTGGTCCAGAAGCTAGAACAAAAAATAAGAAAAATAGAGGAAGGCCAAGGAAAGCATGGATGGACGAAATTAACAGAGCAGTCAAAAACACAGGAAAAGAAAGTTCTAAATCAAATAAATGGAGAACTCTGAAAAAAACGGAAGAATACATGACAAATGCAGGTCAACTCGACACCTTACACCCATCACTCATAAAAGGTTAGGAAACGTAAGTGTTAAGAAGAAGATAAATACTAGAAAATAGTAGATAAAAGATCATAAAAAAAATAGTTAGGTGTACTGCGGGAGTTGTCACATGGTATAGCATTTCCTATCATTCTGTTAATAAAAATAAGAAGGAAAATGTTTGGACTTTGAGAAAAAAGGTTTTACTTTTTGGGAATTTATAAACATATGTACCATTTGCTCAAAGATTGAAGGATCGGCTTCCGACAATATGCATCTAGTCGAGAGAAGCTTATGTATTATTTCAGTGTTTTATATATTAAGTACTTGTAGTGCGAACGTGTTTAGTTTTGTGAAGTGAGTTTATTAAATTCGAATTTTTCATGGCGGCTGTGGTACACGTACGTGCACGAAAAGTTTACAGAAATGTTTGCCTGAAACGTTGGTTTTGGAGAAGAAATTTCAAATAAATTTGTCTAAGCAAGCTAATATATTTCCTTCCTATCATAATTTTAATGTTTGCCCACGGAAGCCTGAAAGGATATGGATTGCTGCTATGGAAAAACATATGCAAAAATACAAAAGGGAACATCTAAGTTTGGTTTTATTTTTGAATATAGTTTCATTTAATTTTAAGACATTATTTTCTTAAATAAAACTTATACAAAACTTAGTTGTATTATTGCAAAATTTCAATGTTTTCTCATTCTCCTGGAAAAATGCTGGAGCATATTTGGTGGGACTCGTTCCTTCAGTTTGGCGTTAAATTATTGTTGCTGGAGACAAGCAACCTTGACCTGTTCTAACAGTACTAATCACTGAAGTTGACCGTTAGATAGTTTTCTCGTTTCCTCGATTTCAAGTGTGATGGCTCAGTCTTCAGTTGTGGCCGACTTGCGATTGAATACCACAGAATATTTACAGACTTCTGGGTTACTTTTTTATTGGCTTACTTGGGATTTACGCGACGGTTTGGTTTACTTCCGCATCGGTTCCATCATTATCATTTCCCTTTGTAGTAATGGTGGAATGCACTTGTTACCTGTTTTGTTCTTGTCAGTTATTTTCTTCTCTTCATATTACCCACCTTTTTCATTTAATCGTTTCAAGGTCACGTCTGTTTCATATGGCTGTCTGTTCTCTGTGTCAACTTTCTCCCTAGCCATATTCACTTTTTTTTTTCTAATATATCTGAGTGTTTTTCGGCAATGGACTTACATTCAGATTGCTCATCCCGTCTGTCTTGTGACTCTAATTGGTTCTCCAACATTTCTTTGTCAGTAGCCATCTCTTTCAATTACACATAGTGAACAAAGCTCAATCAAATGTAAAATAAAAACTCTCCACACCCTGGTATACTACTATAATAACATTAATAACGCACTATGACCCAACTTGTTCAGAAGCTGGTTACTTACCTAAGTCGCGTCTGTCTACCTTTTCCTTGCGAAGATTTACTTGTAATGGAAAGGAAAAGCATATGAATATGACGTAAAGCAAAAACTTTTCCTTTTACCTTCTCCTTGTGAGCTGTACCTTTACTTACTTTTGAGGGAAATACTTCATTTTTATAAATACGGCCTAATAAGATCATAGAAAAACAGATTTAAGCAAATAAAATATATATTTTTAATCAAATATAAATACAAACAAATTTACAATAAGTGTAAACATATTATCAGATATTTTGTTGTATTGAGTTATCGGCATGGGATATTTCATGGTGTAACTAGCAGCCATAAAGATCTACGAATTTTTTGCCAGTTCTTATAATAAACCATCTCTCACAGTATGTTTTAAGATAATAACGAATCTCAAGTATGAACCAATAAAAATATAAACAAAACAATAAAGATAAAGTAAATTAACTATTTATAATATTAATAGAGATTGTAGCCACAAATTTTCAATAATATATGATGCCAAAAAAGATTTTTATTTCGTCCACATTATAAATCAACAAGTGCAAAAATAGTTGGTAGTCTCTAGTAAAATGGCCTAATATTATTCAAGCTGTTATGAATAGAACCATTTCACAATATTGAAGAAGTTATTATATTTTATTGTCCGACACTAATCCTTTTTGAGATTTCTATTCAGCTTGTCTGAGTCTGGCAAGCCGTTGGCTGAGTTCATCTTGTTCTTGGGACATCTGAGATGCCGTTCCTACAGTTGAACCTTGAGGATTTTCTGGTAATTCCATATTTAGTTCCAACCTTAAACAAGCGTATAAATAAGAAACTTTTATGTCACAAATGAATATTCAATATTACTTGAATCATTAGACTTCTCACTGGTTAAATATTTGATTTTAATTCAGGTATATTCTTAGACTATCAAACACAGAGACATAACTCTTTACATTTAAAAGCGATCCAATATTAAAAGCATAAAAACGGGAGCTTGCCAAGTTGAGCATGTACGCTGTACATACATCAAGTATGCCGTCGGATTTTTATAGAACATTGCGAATAAAAATCATTATCAAATACACAAAGGAACTACCTATGACAATACCACTATTAAAGTTGGAGCACAGCGTATTATGATAATTTATGGATTTTCAGGTAGTCATTCATATTTTGCTATCAGTTAGCGCAGTGTTGCCTATAGTTGGATGTGAGTTTGTTTGTTAATTGTCGAGTTTTGTGTGTTTTTTTTAATAAACACTTGATGAGGGTTATAATTTTTTGAAATATGAGTCTCCAGTGCAATTTTTGCAATAAACCAGTTCTTTTGAATCCGTATTTATCGTTAGTCAGTGGCGTACATAAAAAAATGTCATTATTGTTTTATGATAAATATTAGAATAAAAGAAAATTCTTATTCCATTTGAAAATTGAATGTCTCATCCCCATCTCTTTGGACACCGCCAAGATCATCATTGTGATTAAAAAAATGGGACAATAAAGTTTTATGGATATATTTTATATGATATTTCCAATTGTTAAAAACACAGGTAAACACACTCTCTTTAATTTTATGAAAGTAAATCCACATTGACTTCAAGCAAGCATTTCGACAGCCTGAAATGGAGGACAATCATAAAGGATATGGAACAACTAAATGTACCACAAAAGATCATACAGTTGGTGAAAATGACGATGAAAGATTCTAGGGCAAGAGTAATCACAAGGGAAGGTCCATTGGAGGAATTTGAAATAAATGCTGGAGTAAGGTAAGGAGATGGGCTGTCAGCGGTATTGTTTAACATAGCAGTGGATGGCATAATTAAGTAATATCAATGGAAGCATAATTAATAAATCAAAACAAATTATAGCATATGCTGATGATTTAATCATAATAGCGAGAGACCGAAGGAGTATTGAAGTAACATTAGAGAAAATTGTAAAGGGGGCGGGAAAAAGAGGATTAAGAATAAATCAGGAGAAAACAAAATATATGGAAATGAAAAGAAAGAAGGAAGTCTACCAACTAGAAGCAGTAAAGTTAAATGAATTCAGTTTTGAAGTTGTTAACACCTTTAAGTATCTGGGAACAATTATTAGTAACAAAGATGACACAAAAATCGAGATAAGGCAAAGAATTCAAGTAGGGTATAGAGATATAATAAATTTAAAAACATCATGCAGAGTAAGAGAATAAGCCGAGCAACAAAATTAAGAGTCTACAGGACTGCGATAAAACCGGTAGTTACTTATGCGGCAGAAACTATGAGACTGACAAATGAGGATGAAGAGCAACTAAGGATATATAAAAGGAGAATCATTAAAAAAATTTATGGACCAGTCAAACTAGGGTATAACAAGTACCGAAGACTCACGAATGATGTAATTAGAAATATATAAGAAAATGAGAACATAGTAAACACAATTAAATCAAAAAGGATTTGTTGGTACGGACATGTTAAAAGAACGGAGAAAGGACAGGAGGTGAGGAGAATTACAGAATGGAGACCGAATGAGGCAAGATTACCAGGAAGACCCAAAATTAGATGGGAACATTAGGTTGTGAAATATATCAAAATTTTGGGAGTACAAAGCGGGGAGAGACAGATGCAGGACAGAAAGGAGCGGAGACCAATTGTCGAAACTGTAAAAACCTCTAATAAATTGTAGATAAACAGCAAGAAAAACGTGGGCTGACCCCCCACAAGATACAGGGTCAAAAGAGCTCAAATTGAGTGGCTACAACTCCAAATGGAGTGTATAGCCTTGTATATATATATCATCCTTATTCATACGATTTTTCACGTAGCGGCCTCCCTTTTTACACGTTGAGATATTGCTCTTTCAGTTGGGCCCATTGTTGTCTATTGTTGGCTAATCGGGCCCACGTTGTTCCTGTTAACTTCTTGATATCACGGTCCCATCTTAGGTTAGGTCTTTTCCTAGGTCTCTTTTTTGTGGTCCATCTATTGCCTGTTCTTCTCGCCAGGTGTCCTGCCCATTGCCACTTGAGTGTTTTAACCCTGTGGATGACATCAGTAACCTGGGTCTTCTGTCTTATCCATTCTGTTCTTTTACGATTCCTTTTGGTTATTCCAAGCATGTTTCGTTCCATAGCATAGACCTTTGTGTTACTTGGAGTTTCCTTGTGATTTCTGTTTTTAGTGTCCAAGTTTCGCATCCGTATGTTAGTACAGGTAGTATACATTGGTCGAACGCTCTTTTCTTGAGGTAGAGTGACATTCTTGATTTGAATATGACCGTATTTCTTCCGAATGCTCTCCATGCTAACTTGATTCTTCTATTAGTTTCTGGGAGTAGAGAACCCGAATTGTGTATTATGTGGCCCAGGTAAATGTATTCGTCTACTATTTCAAGTGTTGTGTTATCTATTTGTATTTCTTCTTGTTCTATCAGTTTGTTGTACATTATTTTGATCTTTGCTAGGTTCATTTTGAGGTCTACTTAGTTGCTTGCAATGTTTAATTCGTTGTTGTAGGTCTTCAGGGTTATTGGCGATTAGAATTATGTCGTCAGCGAATCTGAAGTGCTTGAGATATTCTCCGTCCATGTAAAGACCTTTGTTGTTCCAGTCTAACCTTCGGAAGGTTTCTTCTAGCGTTGCGGTGAATAGTTTGGGAGATATGGCGTCTCCTTGTCGCACTCCTTTACCATTAGGGAATTCTGGGTAATCTTTGTGTATTATTACTCTAGCTTTAGCTTCCTTGTATATGTTTGCTAGAGTTTCTATATATGGTTTGTCGACACCTTGATTTGTGAGCGCTTCTATAATGGCTTTGGGATATATCGAGTCGAATGCCTTTTCGAAGTCAATGTAGGCTAGTGCTTGTGGTATCTCATATTCTTTTGTCCGACTGATAACCTCTCTCAATGTGTGAATATGATCTATTGTGTTGAAGCCGCTCCTGAAACCCGCCTGTTCTCTTGGTTAAGCAGCATCTAGTATGTTTTGTATCCTATTGCTAATGATTTTAATGAATATTTTGTATACCACCGGTAGTAGACTTATTGGGCGGTAATTTCTTATGTCTTCTTTACTGCCTTTCTTATGGATTAGGATTATGTTGGCGCTATTCCATTTTTGTGGTATGCTTCTTGTTCTTAGACAGTTTGTGTATATATTAGCCAGGATTTTCCAAGTGTGTCTGCCTGCGAATTTAAGTAGTTCGGCCATTATTCCGTCGTTCCTGCTGCTTTTCCATTTTTCATGCTTTTTAATACCTTTTCTACTTCTTCAATGAGAACTTCTGGTATTTCATTCATTTCTCTGGGCGTCGACATTTTTCCTTCTAAGATTTCTGGGGATTTGTATAGTTCGCTGTAGAATTTGGTGACTAGGTTTATTATGTCCTCTTTGTTTGTTATTCTAACATTTTCATTCGTTAGAGCCACCACCTGTTTTTTTGCCTATGATCATCAACCTTTTGGCGTTCTTATAACTTTTCCTGTTCTCGATTGCCGTTTCGATTAATCTTTCGTTATATTTTTAGATATCTTCGGCAATCTTCTTTCTTATGGTTTTACAGAGTTCTGTATATTCTATTATCTGAATGTTATTTGTCTTAATGTCTCTGCGCTTCTTTAGGAGTGCTCTGGTCTCCTCAGACAGCTTCTTGTGTTGGTTCCTACTTCTTTGGCGCATCTTAGGATAGTTTCCATCATTTCTGTGTTGTCCTCCTGGTCTTGCAGCATATCGTGTAGCCGCGCCTGGTATTGATCGGAATTATCTTTTAGCTTGTTGAGATCTATTCCTGTTGCTGTTGGCTTACTTACCAGCTTTAGTCTTTCCAGTCTTGTGTTGAGGACAACTTCAGCTCTGATTATTCTGTGGTCACTACCCGTCCTGATTTGTTGAGGACATTTACATCTTTGATAGTGTTGATTTTATTAGTTAGAACAAAGTCGATTTCATTTCTAGTGGTTCCATTGGGGGATTGCCATATCCATTTTCGGTTGGTGTTTTTCTTGAAGAATGTGTTAGCTATTGACATGCTGTGTTGATGTGCGTGTTTTATTAATCTCTCCCCTCTTTCATTTCTGTTCCCAATTCCAAAGTTCCCTATGGCTTGTTCTTGATTATTTCTTTTCTCCACTTTGGCGTAGAAGTCGCTTATTATGTATTTGAAATGGCTGTTGTCATGGTCTAGTGCTTGTGTGATTTCATTGTAGAATTCCTCTATTTCCTCTTCTGAGTGGCTTGTTATTGGGGCGTAGACCTGTATGATTTGTATGGTATATCTTTCGGATAGTCGTAATGTTATACTCGCTACCGATCTGACATACTTGTCATATTTAGGATTCTGTCTTTCCATGTTTTCTTTACTAGGAATCCTACGCCATTTGTTCTACCGCTTGGTGTTCTTTGGTAGTAGAGGATTGCCTGACTCTGGCTCCAATAACTCTTCATCTTTTCGTCTTACCTCACTGATACCTATGATGTCCCACTTGATATTTTCTGTCTCTTTTTCCAGTTCCACTATTTTGGTCTAGTTAGAAAGTGTGCGGCAGTTATAGCTGGCTATGAATAGCGATGTAGTTTTACATGGGTAGTGGTTTACACTCCGTGTATTCTTAGCACCCTCTGCCCTCCTGAAACTACCCATCTCAGGGCTATTCGGACCTACGGAGAATGAGGGCCGTGGTTTATTTTGTCCTTTCATGCTTGGGGTTGTGAGGCTTTCCTTACCACACTGCCTCAGTGCGGGTTGGTAAGGGGCGAGGGATGCCGTCCGCCAGTTTTCGCCATTTACTGACGGACCTTGTGCCCCCAGATTTTTTAGTGGAACTTTTTATTTATGGAAAAAGACCTTACGGGAGTGGGATTCGAACCTCCATCCTTCAGGTTGAGAAACCCAAGTTTCGGCGCTCTAACCCACTCTGCCATATATATATATATATATATATATATATATATATATATATATATAGTCTCCTCAATCTTTGCCCAAGGGTGCAGGTATGTAATTCATAAAAATAGGCAATATGTGCCCGAAATCAAAATTATTAGATATAGGTTTCAATTAATTTAAGCTTAATTTCAGTTTTAACATTACTGTTTATTATTTCTTAAATTGAGGACTTATAAGGTATGTTATTCCTTCTTTTTCTAGATTTCAGTTTAGACTAAAAACTAAACTAAATTATATTCCCTCTAGGTTCTTACATCTTGTAGCAACATCTGGTTTCTTTGCATATTTTTAAGCCCTGCGCCCACGTTTCAATATAATAAAATGTACGGAGTTTTATTACTGGGTCCTCAGGTACTGCTTCTAAATGGACATCATAAAACCTAACCCTGCCTAGAAGGACACCCATGTGTAAACTAGATATATTTTCTCTACCAAAGATAAACTGTAAGATCAATGTTAAAAGAGGAATTTCTGTTGAAATGAAATTACAATTCGAACAACAACCTATAGTCCAGGAGAATTAGACTCCAAACCTTTGAAATATGGCTGTATCGTGACGTAGATTAGATATTGGTTGGAATTGCTCGGAAATCGTGTAAGAAAATAAAATATGAAGGTCCGCCATGATATTTGCAGGAAAAATCATAAACTGAAAAAAAACGCAGAAATCGCTCATTTTTTCCGATATTTCTTAATATAACTCTTTAAATATGCAAGATAGAGAAAAAAAATATACTTACGAATTTGTTCTTTATGAAATTATCTACAAGATAGAATTGGTTTAAAATCGATATATTCAATTTTTTCGTTGAAAAATGGCGATAAATGCAAAAAAAGTAGCTAAAAAACGAGGTTATTTTAAAGCATTTGTTTCGCAGATAAGAAATCATCCAATCACGCTATAAATTGGGATTTAAGAACCTTATTTTAGTATAAAACAATATGCCAAAGGGCGATTAAATTGGCCTGATAGTTTTTACATGAATTAATTGTTAATTAATTTCCGCGAAAACATTAATGTCATTTTTGCGTTCATGCCAGGCTTACATTTTTGAGTTGTAATAGGCGCCGATTTTTTTACAACTACTTAGACCTCTAAACTATAATACACAATAGTTATAATGAACAATTTTTAAGTTTTTATCATTTTTTTACGCGATTTTGAAAAATTGAAATCGACGCTTCAAATCGAGCGTTGCGCAAAAAGTTGCTGTATCTCGGCTTCTATTGGGCCGATTTTGAGATTTTTTTTTAAATCGATGTAGCAAAATGAAAGAAACTCATTTTTCAGAATGGCGTCTACCAATTATGACAATTTAAGCATCTACAGTAACTACTTATAATTTGGCATTTTTTTATGTTGATAATAATCAATGATTATAATTATGTCCATGCTAGGATTGTGTAGTTCATTGCAAATTCGTATAGTTAAAATAATTAGTAATCAAAATTACAGGTAGTACAATTAATTGTTATGTATATTAATGATATATTTTATTTCATTATAAGATCTACATACAATAAATAATGATATTTCGATTTTTTGTTACAACATTATTGTATTCTACTTTTTTACATAAATATGACCAACACAATCCTAGCATGGACATAATTATAATCATTGATTGTTATCAACATAAAAAAATGCCAAATTATAAGTAGTTCCTGTAGATGCTTAAATTGTCATAATTGGTAGACAGCATTATGAAAAATGAGTTTCTTTCATTTTGCTACATCGATTTAAAAAAAAATCATCAAAATCGGCCCAATAGAAGCCGAGATACAGCAACTTTTTGCGCCGCGCTCGATTTGAAGCGTCGATTTCAACTTTTCAAAATCGCGTAAAAAAATTATAAAAACTTAAAAATTGTTCATTCTAACTGTTGTGTATTATAGTTTAGAGGTCTAAGTAGTTGTAAAAAACTCGGCGCCTATTACAACTCAAAAATGTAAGCCTGGCATGAACCCAAAAATGACATTAATGTTTTCGCGGAAATTAATTAACAATTAATTCATGTAAAAACTATCAGGCCAATTTAATCGCCCTTTGGCATATTGTTTTATACTAAAATAAGGTTCCTAAATCCCAATTTATAGCGTGATTGGATGATTTCTTATCTGCGAAACAAATGCTTTAAAATAACCTCGTTTTTTAGCTATTTTTTTTGCATTTATCGCCATTTCTCAACGAAAAAATTGACTATATCGATTTCAAACCATTTCTATCTTGTAGAGAATTTCATAAAGAACAAATTCGTAAGTATACTTTTTTTATCTTGCATATTTAAAGAGTTATATTAAGAAATATCGGAAAAAATTAGCGATTTTGGCGTTTTTTTGCAGTTTATGATTTTTCCTGCAAATAGCACAACTTTTTCAGCTGGCGGACCTACATATTTTCTTTTCTTACATGATTTCCTAGCAATTCCAACCAATATCTAATCTACGTCACGACACAGCCATGTCAAACTGTAGTGCTCCTGGCCTACTACCTGTTTTTAAATAATCAAGCTCAGCCAAACTTCAAATAATATTTTTTTCATTGATCACCTAAGTTTGGGCCCATTTCAGATAGAAATTAAAGAATATCTTAGTTTTCATGAATCAGGTACCTTTTATTGCTGTTCCAGCCTAGTTTAATATTTTCAAATCTCATTAAAAATTAATTTACCTAATTATATCGCTTTTTGGGGCCGAAACTGAGGATGAACATATGAGTTATTTATAATAGTGAATATTAATCACAACGATTTCATAGTATCAATTTGATTTTCTTTACATTATCACACAATGAAAACATTAGATTTATCAAAAATGAATAGATCTCACAGTATAAATACAAAAACTGTTTTGTTTCGGAATTAATACATTGGGCTTATTATAGTTATTTAACATACAAGTGTAAAAAGTGATTCTTTATTGCACAAACTAACATTTAAAAACACAAGCGAGGAACAATGGAGGTTGGTAATTTTAAGCTGAATTGGTGGTAGCTAGATTAAACTGTAGAGCCATCAAAGATCTCGTTTTTGATAAGATGATCTGGAAACTAATCAATCATATCAATGGTAAATTAAAGAACCCCATTGATTAATGTCAGAGAAATATGTTTGTGATGCCTCATGACGAATTAAAGAACAATTTCAATTGTTTTTGAAACACGTATTTGTGCTGTGAATTAAAGAACCGTTTCAATTAATTTTGAAATGAGTGTTCATGATGCCACAAAATGTAGAACAGTTTTTGCTGCACAATCTTATGGAGGCCTGAAACATCTCTGTAAGTCTTAAACATTCACCTCCTGGGTGGGCCATGGAAACATAACATTAATTCCCCTTAAGTTTTTTTATGTATAATGTCGTGTAATGTTTTATTCCAATTACCTTTTCGATATAGACAGATAACATATATCCCATCCTGTTACTCCGTAAAGGAGCATAGTGCATCCAAGAAGCTTCCCCATGTCTCTATATTTCTAGCCATGGCTGCTATTTCTCTCCAGGTTTTTTTCATACTTTTGTAGTTATCCTCAATTATATTTTTCCATGTTTTCATCGGTCGTCCTCTGTTTCTTCATCTCACATTTGAGTGCTTATTTTGTTATGTCTGTATTATCTAACCTTACTTTATTTGTAATAGTATTGAGACAGTATATACTAGCCCGTCCATTTCTAGTGAAATGATTGGCACTCCTTCTTGGAGCTCTAGGATTCCTTTATTGCGGTGAATCCCTCCGCCTTGTTAGCTGATGTCTCTTTTTCTTCAGTTTTTTGTGTTTTTTTGCCTTGTCTACAATTTTTCTCCATTTTTTCCTGTCCTGGCACAGTTTATTCGTTTCTAATTTCAAGAGTTTTAATGTCTTCAATTATTTGATTCCTCTATTTTCTTTTGAATTCTTGTTGTTTGTGGGGTCCATGCAGTGATTTTTCTTATTAGCTCATTTTCTTTTCTTCAAACTTTTGTAGTCATCCTCAATCATATTTCTCCATGTTTTTGTCAGCCATCCTCTGCTTCTTAATCCCACTGTACTCCATTTGAGTGCTTGTTTTGTTATGTCTGTATTATATTTACTTAAAGTGTGTCCCAACCAATTCCACTTTTCCTTTTTAATGTTGTTTTGATTGGTTCTTATTTATTTTCCTCCATAGTTCTTTATTTGTAATCGTATTGGAGTATGTCTTCAAAAATTTTTGTAGACATGAGTTTACAAAAACTTGAATTTTTTTTTGCATTTTCGTCTGTTAGTGTCTCCCATATAATAATAGTACTGTATTGATGTTACTATTAAATAGACTTATTTTTGTGGTTTGACTAATCTGGGTTGATCTCCATTATGTTTGAGAGAGTTCCAAAAGTTTGTTGCGATTTTCCTATTATTTGTTTAATATCTGCCCCTGTTCCCCCCTTTGCACTAATTATACTGCCTAAGTAGCAAAATTCTTGAACCTGTTTTATTTCTTCTTGATTCACTTTCGCTGATTCCTATTCTCATCTCCACTGTCTGTTTAGTATTGATTTTAAGACCAACTTCAGTCGACTTTTCCTCCAACTTCTTAAGCATATTCCTCATATTATCTATTTTGTTAGATACCATGCATATATCTTTTGTGTATTCCATATCTGCTAGTTTCTTATTCTGAAGATAATTCAGAGGGATTCCATGTTTCTTTCAATTATTTTTTCAAGTATGTAGCTCAGACATATATTGAGAGAAGTGGCTACAGTATGTACCCTTGTTTTAAACAGAATATTTCTATTTTATCTGTCATTTGCCCTTTATGTAATACTTGGCATGTTGCCTGATGATACATAATTTTGATTATTCTAACAATCTTAGGCGGTATCCTATTTAGATGTAAGATTTTCCATAGAGCTGTGTGTTTTATACTGTTGAAGGCCTTGGCAAAGTCTACAAAAGTCAGTATCAAGGCTGCACTCTTCTCTTCAGTTTCCTTTATGATGATCCTTGCCGTCGAAATTTGGTCGATACAAGATCTGCCCTGTCTGAAGCCTGCTTGTGTTTTATATATTACATTGTTGATTCTATGTTGTACAATAAAAGCTAATATTTTATTTATGGAACATAACATCATTATTCCTTTCCAGTTTTCACAAAGTTGTACATCTCCTTTTTTTGGGAGTTTGATTATAAGCCCATTTTTCTACTCCCTAGGTGCGATTAGC
Organism: Galeruca laticollis; assembly: GCA_963921935.1. Lineage (NCBI taxonomy): Eukaryota > Metazoa > Arthropoda > Insecta > Coleoptera > Chrysomelidae > Galeruca > Galeruca laticollis. The sequence goes on along the minus strand of OY998175.1, from coordinate 159,073,712 downwards.
CCTACTGTTCCCTTAACCCATTAAGACCCAAGGCATTTTTTGGAAAAAAATATTTTTTTTAACTGATTCTTATTAGGGGTATTATTATAAGCAAAAAATCAAATGTAAGTTATACTTGAAAACTTAAGGTATACAACATATATATATATATATATATATATATATATATATATATATATATATATATATATATATATATATATATATATATGTCCCCGAATGGGGACAATGGGATAAAGTGTTAAAAAAAAAGTTATACATCACATTTTACTCATTATTTTAAATTTTAAAGAAAAATACAATAATGGTTGAAACTAAACAAAAATCAATCAGTAGCTACAGCAAAACAAATAAGATATTTTGGTCAATGAACATCTTAGGAATGATAAACTCTGAAACACTCCCGTTCAATGCAAAGGGCCACTGCACATTTTGAACAACTCCACCTAGCTTTTTGTGACACTTAGTACAACGTCACTGTTGATCTAATTTTTTCGGGAAATGACCATCCTCATGACATCGTACAGTTGGTGGTAATTGCGCAGCAGGTCGGTTTTTCGGTTTTGTCGAATTCTCAATACATGTTAAATAGTGGCGTACTATAATTCTTTCAAACTCTAACAATGAGATTGAATTATTATTTGCCAATTGATGCAGTCTCCAGGCATTGGCAACAGTAATGTTGATCATGTTTGTAAACAGCACCCACCACCATTTTTTACCTCTAATAGAAATCCTGTAGTTGCTTACTGCCTGGTCGTGTAAATCAACACCACCCATGGATTTTTTGTAGGCACTGAAAATGTGTGGCTGTTGCACATCTACTTTCTCTTTGGCTACTGATGATCAGCGCTTGACCGTACTAATAGGTTGCAGTTTGTCATAGTTGGTAACAATTGAGACAGTATTATTGTCTTGCCACCTGATAAAAAGAAGCGCTGAATCACTATCATAGTAGTGCTCAAAACAACCTCTCTCTTTCTTTTTGAATAATTGTACTTTTGTCATCGGACATTTTTTGGTTGTTTTCTCTTATTGTACCAGTGGCACGATAACCTTGATCCTTCAGCATTTTTAGCAAACCATGGCTACTAAAATAATTGTTGAAGAAAATTACATGATCAGAGGGCACTGCAATAATTTTGAGAAGATCAAGAACTACCCGAGATCCCAAGGGTAAATCGTTAACTTGAGGATTTCCTTTAGCACCACAATAAGTATCAAAGGCATAACAATATCCTGTGGAACTACACAGCATCCAGTTCTTATAACCAAAGCGTACTGGTTTTCCCTTTATATATTGTTTACTGGAATGTCGATCATAAAACTTTACCATGGCTTCATCAATTGACAGGTTTTCATGCAAAACGCCGCATTGTTGAAATTTTTTATTCAAAAGTGACATTAGCGGCCGCAATTTAGCCATTTTGTCTTGGATAACCAGATTGTCATTATCTACTAGGTGAATGTACCTTTTGATTTCTTGGAATCGGTTCCTTGACATAGTTTTTGCGACCACAGGAACTCCAAGATCTTCATCAAGACTCCAATAATTGTGTTCGCTTGGTAGTTTATGATAGCCTGTTAGGAGTAAAATCGCAAAAAAAAGTTTTAGATCGGCTTTTGAAACAAAGAAGTCGTGTCTATTTTTTTGTGATGAATACAAATTTGTTTGTTGCATCAAATGGTCATAAATTTCGTCATCGAACAACTTTTCGAATACTTCAACAGAACTACAATTTTCCAGTTCATTTTTTAGAATTTCCAAACGGTCGGCACAACCGGAAGTTGCTGGCATACTAGTGTCAACAAATTTTTTTGTCCACTTTGGACCTACCTTTATTTTTTTGGCCCGTTTTGATTTCAAGTTTTTCAACCTCTCAGACAGTGGCAAGCAATCTTCGTCCTCACTTCCTTCTTCATCACTGCTGTTTATATGCTGCAACTCGATTTCACCGGCTATGTCTGTAGGAAATATATTTTCGGCACCTTCTAGATTATTTTCGTCCTCTTCATCGGTCTGTGGGTCAGCATCAGGCCGTATAATAACAATGTCTACTTCATGATCCATAGTCGCTGTAGCAACATATTGTAAAGCAGCATTTAAATGACGATACTTCCGTCCGTAAAAACTTTTCGGAGGTATTGATGTTAAATGTTCGAGTTCTATAATAAACTGAAATAAAAACTAGGTATTGCAAAAATAGCCATATGTATTTTATATAGACGGCTTCCGCCCAATGTCCCCAAACGAGGACATCTAACTTACCTAACTTATGTAACCTGCAATTTCAGCAAACTCTAATAAAATTAATTGAAAACACAATGCCTTACACTTAGAACTACACGTTTGGGTATAATAAACACTGCTAAATAATGAAATTTAAATTTTACGTGTCTTTTAGTAAACACATGTACTGCTCTTCCAGACTAAGGCGTGACTTTGCTCACAAAATTGTACCTGTCGTTGCGTTGTCCGAACTGATGAACATCAGCGCCATAAGTTGAGAAGAAAACAACGTAAACTAACACTCTTTCGTACTCAACTGTTTCTATGTGTCGATAGAAGGCGCTACAGGGGAATTTTGTCCGCTGTCCCCAAATGGGTCCAGTGGGATATAATGGGTTAATGTCCACTTTCCATAGCTCAGTTAGGATATCATAAATTCCTGTTGCCTTGTTGTTCCTCAGGTGTAGTATTGCATCAGTTTTTCTTTCTTTGTTGGCGCTCCCTCGTCTATCCTTAAGTAATTTTCATTTGGTTCTACATCGTAACCCTCTTGCCAACACGTCTCGTTTTCTTCTTCTATCATTAGTACACTGTAGTATTATTTCCATCTTTGTGTTTGTTCTTCTGTTGTTGTAAGTGGTTTTCCTTGTTTGTCTTTCAGTGGTTTCTCACTATTGAAGTTCTTTTTTGCAAGACGCTTAGTGGTTCTTATAGCTCTCTCCGATTATTAGTCATAGCTGCCTCTTCTGCTAAAGACGTCATCTCCGTCCATTTGCTATTGTCTCTTCTGGCTCCCTTTTTTACCTGTTTATTTGCATCTTCATAGTTCTGAGATACTATAAGTTTGTCTCCTATTCTGTGAATTTTAAAACTTTTCTCTTTTTTATGATTTGCCACGTACCTTTACTTAGTCAGTCTGTTCTTTTCTCTTCTTTGTAGCCCAAGTTTTCTTGCGTGGTTTGATATACTGTGTGACCATGTCCCATTTGTATGTGTTTTGTTTATATTTTCTGTGTTCAATTTTATTTTGTAACTCCATTTTTTTCGGTTTAGTTGTTAATTATGTTTTCTTCGTTTGTTATGATGTTTACTTCCGATTTTTGTCTTGATTTTTATTTTTGATATTAGTAAGTGGTGGTCACTTCCTACATCTGCTGATCTTTGGTGTTTCGTACATTTAAAAGGCTACTCCATTTGTTATTGATCAAGATATGGTCTATTTGGTTTTGCGTTTTCTTATCTGGTGATATCCAAGTTATTTGTGACAGTTTTTGTGTATAAAAATTGTTTCTCCAATAACCGGATTATTTTCTAAGTTCTATAAGTTTCTCTCCATTCTCATTTCTTATCTCTAGTCCGGGTGTTACCATGCAATATTCTAGCCCATTGTTGTCTTTGTCCACTTTTACGTTCAGGTCTCCCATGACTAAGAGAATATCTTATTTGTTAATATTTCCAATAGTATCTGTTGGTAGAAGTTTTCTTTCTTCTCTTACCTCTGTAGGTGTATAACATTGAATAATACTTATAATTCTTATCTGAGTATTGAGTTGTGTGACTATAAACCTATTTGATATAGGGGACCATTTTATTATACCCTTCTTTGCCTATACTTAGGATGCTCCTGACTCCGTTTCTCCTATCTTCATTTATATTGTTTCGTGAGTATATAACAGCTCTCCCCCATTTGATATTGTTGTCTCTCCTTGTCCAGATCATCTTATTTCAGATAACCCCAAAAATTGTATATTTAGTTCTCCCGTTTCCTTTACTACTTGCAATTGTTTTGACGCTTCATGCATGGTCCTAACATTCCAGGCTCCAATTCTGCAGCGTTAGGTATGGTATGTTTCGCTTCAGTTTCATTGATTTTTGGATTTAAGGTGAATGAGATATCAGCTCTCAGTACCCAGAATAAGATAATACACGTTTACTTATTCAAACGCAGTAGAAATAATGATTTATCTACCATATACCGAAACACACATTTGTTCTTCCATGCATCAGCACTTCCACGCCTCCATTATGTTGTTTACCCTAAATTGATGCAAAAACACCTACTTTTTATACGATCATAGAAAAATTTCTTTTATACTTTAAATCTACTATATTTTTGTTTTAAATATTTCAAGAAATGTGTATTGTTAAGCTTTCATGACGATTGTTAAAATTGTTTTAACAGTTTTATGTTATAATTCCGCAAAATCAATTATTTGAAATATTCCACAGAGTTCTTTTTTACTTACTAACTCAATATACTTTTCTTATAAACAGTGTTATTTTTGTAAATCATTCTTTAGTTGTTTTTTTGGTTTATTAATATGTATGTGATATAACTCATGTAACAACCAACAAGGATAATGTTGAGGAAATAAAAAATATTTAATTTATGTGTATGTTTCCTTTACCATAAGGCACGGATTTTGTAATAACGAGATCTGACTAGTGAAAATACAAAGTCGCTTAGGTTGCGATTATAAGAAATCAATAATACCAAAATTTCTTATTTGTTGTTTTGGCCCTACTGTATAATTTAAAATGAGGGATGCATATGAAAATCGACAAAAACAGTCAAAAATCATAACAATACTGACATTTTCATCAATAACTTTAAGTATTTATGTCAAGTTAAAAATAAAAAGATACGTGTGTATTAAACTTAAAACATCTGGCAGACCACTGCCGAGCCACGCTCTCAGCTTTTAACAGCATTGCTTTTAAATGGTAGGCCACCCAAAGAGAGAGAATAGTCTGTTTTCATTGCTCACATTACACCATTTTAAGCAATCATGGTTGTGTTTTTAAAGTATTTATGAACGGAATGTTTTGTCTATCTGTATTTAATAGTTTAAGGGTATAATATAGAATACATACCCTGCTTCATCTGCAACTTGTTGCATAAGGGAATCTACATCATTTTGTGGTACAAGAGTAGTTGTAGTTTGCCCCATCGTATTTTCCAGTACATCAGTTTGTACTCCAAGATCTTCAAACTGTTGTTCAAATTTATCCATAACTTGTGAGATTTTTTCTAAATTCATACTTTTCATAGCTACATCCATTGCTTTAACAACACCTGCCATAGAATTTGTAACTTTTCTGGTTGTAACTGCAGATTGTATTTTACTAGCTACAGCGTCTACTCTTGCAGACATCCTTAAATAATTAAGAGATTGATTCTTTTGCCGAATTGCATTCTCTGCATGAATCCTAGCTACTTCCATATTGCCTTTTTGGATTGCCTGTTTGGTTTTGGCTTTTTCTTGTTTTTCTTCCTTTTCACATTTTTTTGAATTCCTTTCTAGTTCTTTTACTGCAAATTTAAGATTGAAAAGATGCTCTGGTACACATTAAGGAAAAATACATCAATAAATAAAAAATAATTAATAACTATTCATTACAATAAGTAGAATTTAAAAACTTAATAGATAATAACATTAATAAAGGATTAATTACGTCAGATACTGTGAATGTTTACACCCATGTTCTCCGACTAAAATTTTTCCATTTGACAAATTAGCCTATATATTTTGACACAATTATAAAAATAAACACAAACATTTGTTTAAAAAGGATACTCTCCATAGCACTAGAGGACATTTCGTTACCCATTATGTTGATTTTAGAAAGAGGTATCTTATTGTAGCTTTGTTTTTGTTTTTTATCACCTGTCGCTGTTTGTGAATTTGCAGCTTAAAATACTATGAAATATCGGATTTAAGCTGGATCCTCAATTATAATGATGATTATTAAATACTAACAAAAAACCTGTAATCAACAATTCAATGTTTCTAAAAAGTGAAAATGATATCACTGACAAAAAGATGAATCATAAGCTGCGTTTAAGAAATGGATCTACACTGTCAATAGTTCATCTGAATCGATCATATTCATTGGTTCGTTTGATTCGTGCCTTAATATTATTGGCACAGTTAACTTAAAGTTTAACTTAAGGTTTATTATCCTACCAAAGGTATTGTTTGCTAGATGTACTCCTGAAAAGTACGTTCTTTTGTATGCAGTTAGATAATATAATCCGCAGCGCCGTCTGCGAAGGAGAATCTGAACTACTTTTACTAAGATAGCGAAATAAAACAGTTAGACAACTTTATATTTAGTAAAATCAAATGGGAAACAGATAAATTTAAAGTTAAAAATTTTAATACTAGATGACAGTAGTGTGGAAAAACTGTACAGTGACTGTATACACAGACAGTGGCTATTACTTAGTTGAACTTAATGCGGATATCTGTCGTGCGGAAATTATAAAAATATTTTGACAAATAACTAAAAGTTAACTTGTAGAATGACGTCAGTGGCGTAGCCAGACTGGGGCCAGGGGGGCTGCCCCCCGCTCCCTCCTAACTTAGCGCCCCTCACCGCTTAGTGTGCATCCACATGAGTACGTGATCACGGATCCGTTGTAACCACGTGACTACAATCAACCAACCAGAGTGCTGGATGCAGCACTCTGATTGGTTGGTAGTAGTCACGTGGTTACAACGGATCCGTGATCACGTACTCATGTGGATTCCGACTTAGGGAGTGCATTCACAATTAACATTTTTTCGTCACACCCTTAATAAAATATTTTGTAACATACGTATTTTCAAAAACAAACACCGTACTTATATGTTTGAAATATCTGAAAGAAAAAAATATTGATTCGCATTTCTGCGGCTCAATTATACAGTACTATGAAATATTTTTTTTAACGTTTCAAACACAGACGTCAATTCTTAGAATCCTAAACCGTGTTATAACAAAGTTCTCCAAAATCAGTGCACGACGTAACGGTGGTCTTTGTCATGTTTAATTATATTGTGAATATTTTGATTGCCTTTTTACTTTGTTTTCTTTGAATTTTGCAATGTTAGCAAACGATATCCAAGATAGGTATTTTTTAGGAACTTTTAACCGACGAGGAAGATGATGCTATGAATACTGATAAGAGAGATTCAATTTCCTCATTAGAAAAGTTTATGGCTCGTCTATCAATTATCCATTCATATTACTAATTTTAGAAAAAAAAATCGACACCGGGAACGAATACACTAAACTCAAAGACAAGACAATACTTAACCACAAACCGTGTAAGTATATAATCTTTGACCACAAAAATCAATATGTCAAAATGCCTATTAGGCAATCCAAACCACGTGACTTTTTAGCTGTCAATATGGCGGCGAAGGTCAAATATTGAATTCAGTACATTTATTTATGTTTAGAAGCTGCAGAGTTTTATAGCTATAAAACAGTTTATTTTGTATTTTGTGGGGTTTTAAGGTGTTTTGTAGTGTTTGAGGAGGACAATTTTCCTATTTTAAGATGAAGAGTGCTTATTTTAAATCGTTATTAGTGTAAAATTCAGATGTTGGATAAACATAAATAGTTTAGCTAATAGATATATTATGTGCAACCTTCTGCTATTAAATCAGTGTTGAATTTATTTTTTGTAAATAAATGTAGAACTAAGTTAGCCTTTCATTGATTGTAAGGAAAGTAAAGGGGCTAGGCGGGTTCTAGACCATTCCTTATGTAAATTAACATGGGAAATCGCCAAGGTCCATCGTGGTCATTTTTGACGCAATTTCGATCTGCGCAGGCGTTAATCAGAGGCGGTCATCTTGTAAACATCCACCATGCTAATGGCGTCAGCCATCTTGTATGAGTCATTCGTTAAGCGTCGAGTAAGTCATGAGAATGAAAGCTTTATTTGTGGGTAGGGAGATGGTGAAGGTAAAATAAGAGCATCTGAGTAAACAAACATTTTTATTGCATATAAAATGGGCAAAAATTCGATATACAGCTGGATATTACGATATCTAATAATATTTAAATTAACTAGTCTAACAGCTCACCTAATAAATTAAATCTCTAGTCTAAATGTATGAATAAAATAGATAAAAACATGTAAAATATGAAAATGTATATTCAAAAGGCTGGATCAACATCCATAGCACAATCAATCGAGTAGTGCCCCTAGGGTAAGGTTTCATCGGAACCATGAACAATATAGCGTTTATCATCCTCCGGACTGAGTGCTACTTTATTTTGGATAATTGAATGGACCAGATGTTTCTCGGCACGAATTAGATTTTGGGAAACTATTTTCTGTGTGAAGGTATCAAGGCATTCTTCATAATCTTCAAATGTGATTACGGTCTTCACAACTGACGACTTTACTCCTTTAGCTTTTTTAGTTACTCCAACGTTTCGAATAAGACAGTCTATTTCTTCTTTGTCATAACCATCATCCACAAGACGTTTTCGTTTCTCCGCTAGACCATATTCAGAGGTTAGTAACCGCGTTGTATACAATTTAGACTGTAACCCAATATAATCAGTCATTATAATACCATTGTTCTCATCCTTCATCATCCCAAGAACCTTCTTATTAACTCGAGGAACTCCATAGACGTTATCATCGGGATAGTCACTAGTATCGAAATACTTATGACAATCTAGCTTCATCATCTCATACGGGTCCTGCTCCCTTATTTCAACTATCACAGAGTCAGTATCCGTGTAACAGGCAGTGTAATTTTCTCCAAATCTCCAAGCCAAGTAACCATACTGAAAATCATAAATGGTACTCTTAGCCAGATCTAAAATTGCCATCCCTACATATATAGGCTTATTTAACCATATTTGTAACTTCTTCAATTCGATGGCGATAAGGTTTTCATTAAAAATCATACTATTTTTAAACTCTGGCTTAGCTATATATGATTCAGCACCATATCGACCACTCCACTGAGAAATTAGCTTAACATCAACGCGCTTGCGCACGTTCTCCATGGTTTTACCTGCAACAATTAGAAACAGTGATTAGTATAGAAATATTTGTATAAAACTAGCAATACTCACCAAACACGGCATTGTTCATCAGTTTAAATAGGTTCTTCTCAAACTCATTCTTCGCAACCTTACGTAACTCGGTGTTTAAGTCAATGTAGGGCTTTAACCAAGAACTCTGCTTGAATTTCAATACTCGATGTGTTTTTGTTAATACAAGCCCATTCTGTAACGCCTGCTTCAAAGCTCGGTAATGTATAACATATTTTGTTTTATTAGTCATGGTACCCATCAACTTAGTCTCCTCATTTGATCTTGTAGCAGGCATCATGGTCTTAGGATTGAGGTGTTCGGGGCAGAAAGGTATGTCCTTATGCAAATCATGTAAATGATGAGGATACTCCAAATCAACCTCGAGCATGTATCCCTCAGAAGCATCATCAGCAATTGCGCTAACATCAATATTTGTATCGCACCACTCGAATCCCCCATATGGTAACGCTTGGCTCATCGCCCATCCATATTGATTGTTTATATCGAAGTACATTAAATATTTCGTTGGTTTAGACGGATTGTAAATGGGCATATACTTATTGTTGGCTCGAACACGACGTTTTCCACATACTTGACTAAGCTCACCGCGTATACCACGCTCAACAAACAAAAACATGTCTACATCAGTGAGAAGCTCCAATTCTTGTCCAGTATGTTTCAGCATAGCATCAAACGTAAATTCTGGTAATGTATAATAATGTGCAGGGTCGATATTATACGTAGTAATACAACTGGAACGAAACTGCTCAAAAACGTCAGCAAGAAGAAGGATATCGGTCTTCATATACAAGTCTACATATTCCCCTAAGGTTTGGCATTGAAACGTATTCCAAACACACTGCGCCCGACTATAAAGTCTATGTGGACAGGGCTTATCTTCAATATTATTGTAGAAAGATTCAACAGGAGGTAAACTTGTTTCTTCAAAGCGTTCGAAAGAATTGAAATAGTCATAAGGCATTACCCCCTTTTTAGTTAACATAGTGAATTGTTCCTCGGGAACACCAGAGAACTGAGATCTCAAATTAGGAAATTCGGTTAAATATGAAGCAAGTTTATCGAGAGATGATGCCACGAAGCGGAAACTGTCGATAAATTTGAACTGGATTCGTGCATCGTCAACATGTTTTGTGAAAGAAATATATTTTTCCTTTGTAATAGGGAGCAAATCAATAGAGCCAGTCATGCGAGTAGCAATGTCTTCGATGATGAAATTTGCATCATAACAAGATAAGTTGTGGAACACTACATTAACAGTAGGTGAATCTTTATAGTTAATATTACATCCCTCATGCGCTGCACCTCTATAATTGTTTTCAGGAATGAAATGATCATGATCTCGGACTTTCTTATCAGTAGAGGAAAATGACTTTTCACAAATATGACATTTGATAGCAGCTTGAAACTGACGTTCTTGATTAGGAGTCATGTGAATTCCATAAGGACAAAGGAACACCGTACTGATATCTTGAGCAAGCAGATTCATTTCATCGGCAAACCATCGCATACAATCTTCACCCATATAACTTTTGTAAAAGGATAACGCGTCATCGTATGAACACTTGAAGTAATATCCAACGGCTGCAGGGATATGTTGTTGTGGCTTCTTAGAATCCCCAGTCTGCTTCAAAGTACTCTCGAGATCTGCATATACTATAAAAGGTGCCTTTACCTTATTCTTCAAGTTTTTGAATTTAAGAACGTTTTTTCCTGGTTCAGGCATTTTAATTGCAGTTTCGTTTAATTTTATGCAGTCTTCAAGATGATTATTAAGTGTCTCCTGTGATCTATAATAATGTAGACATCTATCACAGAAGTATTTCTTACAATTATGTTTACTGAGTTGAGTGGATAGAAGTCTTGATAGATTCTTTATCCAAACAAAGTGATATTTCGTTGGCGCTTCATCATATCTATCTTGTACCATCAACAAATTTACATGCTTATCCATCTTATTTCTTGTAAGGTAAGTTGGTAGAGTAATGAAGGTTTTTTTATCTTTTTGTAGAATGTAAACATTTACGGATATATTATTTTGCTTCTCAAAATTGGGGATCTGCTTGATAGTCATTGGAAATTGAATTCCTTTTAGTTTTAATACAGTCGAATAGTGAGGGTATGAGGATGTTCTATCAGAATGGATTGTAACAGGATACAATGCTGACGTAACTGCCCATGCAAAACAACCATTATCTTCATTATTGACGTTGATACATGCCTTCTTCGTTTTTATTTCTGTAGGTGAATCAATATAAGAGGATCCTAGTTGAGGAGTATACTTATTGATGTTAACGCCTAAATTCAGCACCTTCCTCAATGCCCAACCACTATCACGTTCTTGAAACTCCTCCAGGTCTTTAAGGATAGGCGCAATGACTTTAGTATCAAACCAATCGTCAATGTTTGTATCCGTATATATTGGAGAATTAGTTGTCGTAAAATACTTGAACTCATTAAGAATCTGATCTCCTTTAACAATTTCAAATTCACATCCGAAAGCCACATTCACCTTAACAGCTACCTCCTTTTTTAATATATTATGTGTACGTCGTTTAAAGATAGCCTTACAATATTTGAGAATGCAATAGGATCCTTATGCTTCAGGTTTGAGATGCTACCAGTTCTGATGCGACCGTTAAATGCTGCATCCAGATCGTCCCATTTTACACGATGTTTTGCGGTTTCCATATGAGATGATAGACCTCCACCATGTTTTTGAATATATTTAAATTGGTTACGAAATGACTTTATTTGAGTTATACCAGTTAGAATATGCTGCTTTTCCCCAATATTCTTAGCACTTCGTAACGCATCATTTAGTTTCTTTATAGCTTTCCTACACTCCGTAAGCCCTTTCGTCACTTGGTGTTCATCTGATGTCATCACTCCCAACAAAGTAGCAATATGTTTTATGAGATTCATATAGAGACTCATAATGGCATAAAAATGTAACACAAAGTTGAAACTCAAAAAGTAAAGAGATAAACAAAATTCAACAAAAACACAAAATATTTTTTTTTTAAATGTAACAAAGTTAAAAAACTCAAAATTCAAAAAAATTCTAAATTTGAAAAAACTAATTTTTTTTTGAAAATCAAAAACAAAATTCAAAATAAAACACGCCGCAAGAGCTGATAACTGATCGAGATGAAAGCAACGATACAAATGACTGAGCTCCTGAGACGGAACTCTTTTATAGTTTGAGCAGAGCTGGTGGTATATGAGGGGTAACCTTCTAGTCGGTCAGAAGACTGAACGGTACCATTATTTCTCAAAAAGACCCACGATTGAGGAAATTTGTGTCTGTTTTCCCATAAGGACGTAAAAATGATGCATTTTAAGCTAATTGAACAATTCTGGCACTTTTTCAACCGTAATATTTGAGGAAGATATGATATATTCTCGTAATGATTCCAATTAACAAACAGTGATTGAAACAAGAAGTTTATGATCTGTATCCGCAGGCTACGATTTAGCTAGACCACAAATTCTATTCCGGCAACCTTCAGAACCATTGATTACAAGAAAAACTATCATTAAACCTAATCTCACTAATATTTGTCCATATTTAAATTTTCTTAGTCCACTCTATTACTTATACTTTCCCTTTTTAGTATATAATTAAACCAACAGTTTTGAATTTTAAAGTCTACTAACCGCTCACAATTCAATTTGTTCTAAGTATCTCCATCATTACTGACTTCTTAATTTTTCCATATATAAAAATTTCTTTCAAATACACTTTCAATCGCTTAACTTGTTTCTAATTTTTCTTTGTTGTTGACTTTACTTGGATTATAATAATTACTTTCTCAATATCAAACTTGCAAATTTATTACCAATTTAAACTAAACTTTGCGGAGCTAAACTTAAAAAAAGATCTCTCCTCCCGTCAATTCGTAATTATTCAAAAGTCATAATTTTTCTCTCTGACAGTTTGTTATTTATTTTGACAATACTCATCGAGATACTTCTGAGATGACGTTTCATAGACAGATTAATAACGTTGAGAGTTACATTTGATGTATGAAATATATCTGTTATAAATCTGTGTTTCTTTAAGAATCCATTAAAACGTACATTATAATTAATTAAATTAAGTAACGCATAATAATAATATCAATTACAATAACCACAACATTAATCTACTTATCAATCAACTAATCACTTCATGAATATTTGACAATATAACACAACTCATATCAATTTATTATTATTAGAAAATACAATAATTTCCCAAATTTACATTCAGCATTTTTCTTACGTAGTTCAGGAAAATGTTGAATGGTAAATTTTTTAAATTTTAATAAAATATAACATTATATTTACAACTTTTAATTTTTTTATTCTTTATTTTTTTTAACTTTACTTCCAAAGTCTATCCAATATCCATCTAATCTTAATTTCTTCTTTTCATATTTTATTATGGTTCCAAACTTTTGTAGTACATCTGTTCCTATTAGTACATCTGTATCTAAATTTGGTGTTACCATTAGTTGACAATTGAATTTTCCTCCTTTTATCTCTAAAATTGTGTCATACATTTTATTTACCTAACATAGTTTCTTATTATTTGCACCTAACAATGTTACCTTAGGTATTTTAATAATTTTTTCATCTTCATCATTTATTTTCAGTTTATTTACAAGATTTAAATTTATGAGTGATGTTTCGCTCACTGTGTCAATTATTAATTGAATTTCTTGAGAATTTATTTTCCCCCTTATTATACTTAAACCATACATATGTTCTTGATTAATATCATCTGTTGAATTTATGAATTCACGAGGATGACAAATAGCTACATTTTGGCGCAAGGAGCATTTTAAAAATTTTGATTTTCTCTATCATCTGTTAATTCGACTTCCCTGTTTATCCTGGGAATTCGATCTACACTACTCGATCTTCCTGCTTCCATACTTGTTGTTTCTTGATACTGATTTTGTTGTTCCCTATCTAAACTTCCTGATCTATTATTTTCCCTATTTTGTCTAGTATAATTAATATGTCTATCTTGGTTTCTATTTTGATAACTATTGTTTGTACGAGTATTACCATTAATATACTGTGAATTGTTATTGCCATATCTTTGGTTATTATTATTGTTGTTATTGAATTGACTATTATTATTTACGTTATTATTCCTTTGGAAATTATTATTTTGTCTATTTCTATAGTTATTGTTGTTATTATTATATATATTTCGACTATTATTATTAGAATAATACTTATTAAAATGTTCATTACTGTTACTGTTTATATTCCGGTCGATTCTAATTAAATAATTACTTAAATTTTCCATAGTATTAATATTTTGTATAGCTATGGTTTCTGTAATCTTATATTTGACATGTCGGGAGATGTACATAACTATTTCTTCTTCTCTAATTTTAGGATTTAAATGTTGAACCATTGCACATATTTGAATGGCATATACATTCATACTGTTTCCTCTGTTTTCCTCATATTTTCCAAAACAAAGTCTATCCCTTATTCTGGATTGAACTTGTTCACTCCAAAAGTAACCCATAAACATTCTTTCAAAATCCTCAAACTTTTCTATTTCCTCTTCCTTTGTTGTATACCATACCAATGCATGGTGTTCCAAATGTTCCCTAATTATTTCTCTTAATCCTTGAATATTGGTGTGTGTCCCTACTTTATTTCTCATCATCCTCATAAATACTTGTGGATGTATTTTCTTTAAATCTCCATCAAATTTTATTATATTTGTTGTGCCTACTGTTATTATTCTTGGCTCGTTTTGTGTTTTTTCTAATTCACTCCTCACTTTCAATGTCTCTTCTCGTTGGTCTTCTTTCAAGTTCTTGACTTCTTCTTCAATTTCTTTTAATTTCTCTTTGGTTTTCTCTTTTTCTATCTTTTGTGTTTCGATATTAGTTTCCATTTCTTGACGTATTTTTTGTATACTTTTATTTGTTTTAATTATTTCACTATCTATCTTTCTTGAATTCTCTTTTATTTCATTTTTCATATCATTTTCATTTTCTTTCAATTTTTCTATTTCAGTTGATTGTATTTTTTCAATTTCTAATAATCTTCCTAACATTTCTTCTCTTATTTCTTGTTTTGTTTCTCTTATACGATTTTCTTTGTGTAGTCTCGATTCTTCTATTTACGTTTTCTAATTTTTCATCCATTTTCTCCATTTTATTCATCATATTTTCTTCCTGCATCTTTATTTCATTCTGTATGCTTTCTTTGATTTCTTTCATATTTTCCTCCTGTATCTTTATTTCATTCTGTATACTTTCTTTCATTTCTTTCATATTTTTCTCCAACTTCTTTATTTCATTCTGTGTACTTTCTTGCATATTTTTCTCCAATTTCTTTATTTCATTCTGTGTACATTCTTGCATTTTTTCCGCTTTCATCTGCATTTCCATTAACATTTTTATAATTGTATAGTTTTCTTCTTCTTTCTTTGCTCCTTCCTTTTGTTTTGTGTTTAGATTTTCTTCCGAATCATTATTGTCCCTTTCCATTTTCATTTCAACTTCTTCACCTTGCCCTAATTCCATTATCTCTTTTTCTTCCTCTTCTCTTCTTTTTATTTTCTTCCCCCCATCTCTTAGGTTCATTTTATCCATTTTGTTATTGATTATTTTTTTTACAATAATTCTTTTTTTGGAAAAGTCAAATATATTATTTATATTATAAAAAAATTGAAATCTCCAACTGTTCAATACAAAACCTCTCTTTATTTTTAATTTTGAATGGGCTAAATTTTTCAAAGCGATTTCTTAGATAGCCCCACGTTGGGCACCATATTGTAATGTTTTATATATTCATCAATTTTTATTTTTTTTATTTTCATGTAATAATAATATAATATATTTTTTTATTTGACCCTTTCTCTTGTATGGATCTGTGGGGCTCTTTTTATTATATAGAAATAGACAAAGTAAATTTAGTTAATTTAATTATTATTCTTTTCAATTTAAGAAATTTACAAATTCAACAAATTAATAAAAAACTTATATCTATTAAATTACTTAACTAAAAGAAAAACTTACTCAGTGTTATATCTATATCTATCAAATTACTTATCTGAAAGAAAAACTTACTCAGTATTCTATTGTCCTCATTTAAATTTCATTAGTTCATTCTTTTACTAATACTTTTTCTTTATTGTCCGTATTCACACTTGCTTAGTCCATGATCTCACTAATATTTGTCCATATTTAAATTTTCTTAGTCCACTCTATTACTTATACTTTCCCCTTTTAGTATATAATTAATCCAACAGTTTTGAATTTTAAAGTCTACTAACCGTTCACAATTCAATTTCTTCTAAGTATCTCCATCATTACTGACTTCTTAATTTTTCCATATATAAAAATTTCTTTTAAATACACTTTCAATCGCTTAACTTGTTTCTAATTTTTCTGTGTTGTTGACTTTACTTGGATTATAATAATTACTTTTTCAATATCAAACTTGCAAATTTATTACCAATTTAAACTAAACTTTGCGGAGCTAAACTTAAAAAAAGATCTCTCCTCCCGTCAATTCGTAATTATTCAAAAGTCCTAATTTTTCTCTCTGACAGTTTGTTATTTATTTTGACAATACTCATCGAGATACTTCTGAGATGACGTTTCATAGACAGATTAATAACGTTGAGAGTTACATTTGATGTATGGAATATATCTGTTATAAATCTGTGTTTCTTTAAGAATCCATTAAAACGTACATTATAATTAATTAAATTAAGTAATGCATAATAATAAAAATATCAATTACAATAACCTCAACATTAATCTACTTATCAATCAACTAATCACTTCATGAATATTTGACAATATAACACAACTCATATCAATTTATTATTATTAGAAAATACAATAATTTCCCAAATTTACATTCAGCATTTTTCTTACGTAGTTCAGGAAAATGTTGAATGGTAAATTTTTTAAATTTTAATAAAATATAACATTATATTTACAACTTTTAATTTTTTTATTCTTTATTTTTTTTAACTTTACTTCCAAAGTCTATCCAATATCCATCTAATCTTAATTTCTTCTTTTCATATTTTATTATGGTTCCAAACTTTTGTAGTACATCTGTTCCTATTAGTACATCTGTATCTAAATTTGGTGTTACCATTAGTTGACAATTGAATTTTCCTCCTTTTATCTCTAAAATTGTGTCATACATTTTATTTACCTAACATAGTTTCTTATTATTTGCACCTAACAATGTTACCTTAGGTATTTTAATAATTTTTTCATCTTCATCATTTATTTACAAGATTTAAATTTATGAGTGATGTTTCGCTCACTGTGTCAATTATTAATTGAATTTCTTGAGAATTTATTTTCCCCCTTATTATACTTAAACCATACATATGTTCTTGATTAATATCATCTGTTGAATTTATGAATTCACGAGGATGACAAATAGCTACATTTTGGCGCAAGGAGCATTTTAAAAATTTTGATTTTCTCTATCATCTGTTAATTCGACTTCCCTGTTTATCCTGGGAATTCGATCTACACTACTCGATCTTCCTGCTTCCATACTTGTTGTTTCTTGATACTGATTTTGTTGTTCCCTATCTAAACTTCCTGATCTATTATTTTCCCTATTTTGTCTAGTATAATTAATATGTCTATCTTGGTTTCTATTTTGATAACTATTGTTTGTACGAGTATTACCATTAATATACTGTGAATTGTTATTGCCATATCTTTGGTTATTATTATTGTTGTTATTGAATTGACTATTATTATTTACGTTATTATTCCTTTGGAAATTATTATTTTGTCTATTTCTATAGTTATTGTTGTTATTATTATATATATTTCGACTATTATTATTAGAATAATACTTATTAAAATGTTCATTACTGTTACTGTTTATATTCCGGTCGATTCTAATTAAATAATTACTTAAATTTTCCATAGTATTAATATTTTGTATAGCTATGGTTTCTGTAATCTTATATTTGACATGTCGGGAGATGTACATAACTATTTCTTCTTCTCTAATTTTAGGATTTAAATGTTGAACCATTGCACATATTTGAATGGCATATACATTAATACTGTTTCCTCTGTTTTCCTCATATTTTCCAAAACAAAGTCTATCCCTTATTCTGGATTGAACTTGTTCACTCCAAAAGTAACCCATAAACATTCTTTCAAAATCCTCAAACTTTTCTATTTCCTCTTCCTTTGTTGTATACCATACCAATGCATGGTGTTCCAAATGTTCCCTAATTATTTCTCTTAATCCTTGAATATTGGTGTGTGTCCCTACTTTATTTCTCATCATCCTCATAAATACTTGTGGATGTATTTTCTTTAAATCTCCATCAAATTTTATTATATTTGTTGTGCCTACTGTTATTATTCTTGGCTCGTTTTGTGTTTTTTCTAATTCACTCCTCACTTTCAATGTCTCTTCTCGTTGGTCTTCTTTCAAGTTCTTGACTTCTTCTTCAATTTCTTTTAATTTCTCTTTGGTTTTCTCTTTTTCTATCTTTTGTGTTTCGATATTAGTTTCCATTTCTTGACGTATTTTTTGTATACTTTTATTTGTTTTAATTATTTCACTATCTATCTTTCTTGAATTCTCTTTTATTTCATTTTTCATATCATTTTCATTTTCTTTCAATTTTTCTATTTCAGTTGATTGTATTTTTTCAATTTCTAATAATCTTCCTAACATTTCTTCTCTTATTTCTTGTTTTGTTTCTCTTATACGATTTTCTTTGTGTAGTCTCGATTCTTCTATTTACGTTTTCTAATTTTTCATCCATTTTCTCCATTTTATTCATCATATTTTCTTCCTGCATCTTTATTTCATTCTGTATGCTTTCTTTGATTTCTTTCATATTTTCCTCCTGTATCTTTATTTCATTCTGTATACTTTCTTTCATTTCTTTCATATTTTTCTCCAACTTCTTTATTTCATTCTGTGTACTTTCTTGCATATTTTTCTCCAATTTCTTTATTTCATTCTGTGTACATTCTTGCATTTTTTCCGCTTTCATCTGCATTTCCATTAACATTTTTATAATTGTATAGTTTTCTTCTTCTTTCTTTGCTCCTTCCTTTTGTTTTGTGTTTAGATTTTCTTCCGAATCATTATTGTCCCTTTCCATTTTCATTTCAACTTCTTCACCTTGCCCTAATTCCATTATCTCTTTTTCTTCCTCTTCTCTTCTTTTTATTTTCTTCCCCCCATCTCTTAGGTTCATTTTATCCATTTTGTTATTGATTATTTTTTTTACAATAATTCTTTTTTTGGAAAAGTCAAATATATTATTTATATTATAAAAAAATTGAAATCTCCAACTGTTCAATACAAAACCTCTCTTTATTTTTAATTTTGAATGGGCTAAATTTTTCAAAGCGATTTCTTAGATAGCCCCACGTTGGGCACCATATTGTAATGTTTTATATATTCATCAATTTTTATTTTTTTTATTTTCATGTAATAATAATATAATATATTTTTTTATTTGACCCTTTCTCTTGTATGGATCTGTGGGGCTCTTTTTATTATATAGAAATAGACAAAGTAAATTTAGTTAATTTAATTATTATTCTTTTCAATTTAAGAAATTTACAAATTCAACAAATTAATAAAAAACTTATATCTATTAAATTACTTAACTAAAAGAAAAACTTACTCAGTGTTATATCTATATCTATCAAATTACTTATCTGAAAGAAAAACTTACTCAGTATTCTATTGTCCTCATTTAAATTTCATTAGTTCATTCTTTTACTAATACTTTTTCTTTATTGTCCGTATTCACACTTGCTTAGTCCATGATCTCACTAATATTTGTCCATATTTAAATTTTCTTAGTCCACTCTATTACTTATACTTTCCCCTTTTAGTATATAATTAATCCAACAGTTTTGAATTTTAAAGTCTACTAACCGTTCACAATTCAATTTCTTCTAAGTATCTCCATCATTACTGACTTCTTAATTTTTCCATATATAAAAATTTCTTTTAAATACACTTTCAATCGCTTAACTTGTTTCTAATTTTTCTGTGTTGTTGACTTTACTTGGATTATAATAATTACTTTTTCAATATCAAACTTGCAAATTTATTACCAATTTAAACTAAACTTTGCGGAGCTAAACTTAAAAAAAGATCTCTCCTCCCGTCAATTCGTAATTATTCAAAAGTCCTAATTTTTCTCTCTGACAGTTTGTTATTTATTTTGACAATACTCATCGAGATACTTCTGAGATGACGTTTCATAGACAGATTAATAACGTTGAGAGTTACATTTGATGTATGGAATATATCTGTTATAAATCTGTGTTTCTTTAAGAATCCATTAAAACGTACATTATAATTAATTAAATTAAGTAATGCATAATAATAAAAATATCAATTACAATAACCTCAACATTAATCTACTTATCAATCAACTAATCACTTCATGAATATTTGACAATATAACACAACTCATATCAATTTATTATTATTAGAAAATACAATAATTTCCCAAATTTACATTCAGCATTTTTCTTACGTAGTTCAGGAAAATGTTGAATGGTAAATTTTTTAAATTTTAATAAAATATAACATTATATTTACAACTTTTAATTTTTTTATTCTTTATTTTTTTTAACTTTACTTCCAAAGTCTATCCAATATCCATCTAATCTTAATTTCTTCTTTTCATATTTTATTATGGTTCCAAACTTTTGTAGTACATCTGTTCCTATTAGTACATCTGTATCTAAATTTGGTGTTACCATTAGTTGACAATTGAATTTTCCTCCTTTTATCTCTAAAATTGTGTCATACATTTTATTTACCTAACATAGTTTCTTATTATTTGCACCTAACAATGTTACCTTAGGTATTTTAATAATTTTTTCATCTTCATCATTTATTTACAAGATTTAAATTTATGAGTGATGTTTCGCTCACTGTGTCAATTATTAATTGAATTTCTTGAGAATTTATTTTCCCCCTTATTATACTTAAACCATACATATGTTCTTGATTAATATCATCTGTTGAATTTATGAATTCACGAGGATGACAAATAGCTACATTTTGGCGCAAGGAGCATTTTAAAAATTTTGATTTTCTCTATCATCTGTTAATTCGACTTCCCTGTTTATCCTGGGAATTCGATCTACACTACTCGATCTTCCTGCTTCCATACTTGTTGTTTCTTGATACTGATTTTGTTGTTCCCTATCTAAACTTCCTGATCTATTATTTTCCCTATTTTGTCTAGTATAATTAATATGTCTATCTTGGTTTCTATTTTGATAACTATTGTTTGTACGAGTATTACCATTAATATACTGTGAATTGTTATTGCCATATCTTTGGTTATTATTATTGTTGTTATTGAATTGACTATTATTATTTACGTTATTATTCCTTTGGAAATTATTATTTTGTCTATTTCTATAGTTATTGTTGTTATTATTATATATATTTCGACTATTATTATTAGAATAATACTTATTAAAATGTTCATTACTGTTACTGTTTATATTCCGGTCGATTCTAATTAAATAATTACTTAAATTTTCCATAGTATTAATATTTTGTATAGCTATGGTTTCTGTAATCTTATATTTGACATGTCGGGAGATGTACATAACTATTTCTTCTTCTCTAATTTTAGGATTTAAATGTTGAACCATTGCACATATTTGAATGGCATATACATTAATACTGTTTCCTCTGTTTTCCTCATATTTTCCAAAACAAAGTCTATCCCTTATTCTGGATTGAACTTGTTCACTCCAAAAGTAACCCATAAACATTCTTTCAAAATCCTCAAACTTTTCTATTTCCTCTTCCTTTGTTGTATACCATACCAATGCATGGTGTTCCAAATGTTCCCTAATTATTTCTCTTAATCCTTGAATATTGGTGTGTGTCCCTACTTTATTTCTCATCATCCTCATAAATACTTGTGGATGTATTTTCTTTAAATCTCCATCAAATTTTATTATATTTGTTGTGCCTACTGTTATTATTCTTGGCTCGTTTTGTGTTTTTTCTAATTCACTCCTCACTTTCAATGTCTCTTCTCGTTGGTCTTCTTTCAAGTTCTTGACTTCTTCTTCAATTTCTTTTAATTTCTCTTTGGTTTTCTCTTTTTCTATCTTTTGTGTTTCGATATTAGTTTCCATTTCTTGACGTATTTTTTGTATACTTTTATTTGTTTTAATTATTTCACTATCTATCTTTCTTGAATTCTCTTTTATTTCATTTTTCATATCATTTTCATTTTCTTTCAATTTTTCTATTTCAGTTGATTGTATTTTTTCAATTTCTAATAATCTTCCTAACATTTCTTCTCTTATTTCTTGTTTTGTTTCTCTTATACGATTTTCTTTGTGTAGTCTCGATTCTTCTATTTACGTTTTCTAATTTTTCATCCATTTTCTCCATTTTATTCATCATATTTTCTTCCTGCATCTTTATTTCATTCTGTATGCTTTCTTTGATTTCTTTCATATTTTCCTCCTGTATCTTTATTTCATTCTGTATACTTTCTTTCATTTCTTTCATATTTTTCTCCAACTTCTTTATTTCATTCTGTGTACTTTCTTGCATATTTTTCTCCAATTTCTTTATTTCATTCTGTGTACATTCTTGCATTTTTTCCGCTTTCATCTGCATTTCCATTAACATTTTTATAATTGTATAGTTTTCTTCTTCTTTCTTTGCTCCTTCCTTTTGTTTTGTGTTTAGATTTTCTTCCGAATCATTATTGTCCCTTTCCATTTTCATTTCAACTTCTTCACCTTGCCCTAATTCCATTATCTCATTTTCTTCCTCTTCTCTTCTTTTTATTTTCTTCCCCCCATCTCTTAGGTTCATTTTATCCATTTTGTTATTGATTATTTTTTTTACAATAATTCTTTTTTTGGAAAAGTCAAATATATTATTTATATTATAAAAAAATTGAAATCTCCAACTGTTCAATACAAAACCTCTCTTTATTTTTAATTTTGAATGGGCTAAATTTTTCAAAGCGATTTCTTAGAGAGCCCCACGTTGGGCACCATATTGTAATGTTTTATATATTCATCAATTTTTATTTTTTTTATTTTCATGTAATAATAATATAATATATTTTTTTATTTGACCCTTTCTCTTGTATGGATCTGTGGGGCTCTTTTTATTATATAGAAATAGACAAAGTAAATTTAGTTAATTTAATTATTATTCTTTTCAATTTAAGAAATTTACAAATTCAACAAATTAATAAAAAACTTATATCTATTAAATTACTTAACTAAAAGAAAAACTTACTCAGTGTTATATCTATATCTATCAAATTACTTATCTGCAAGAAAAACTTACTCAGTATTCTATTGTCCTCATTTAAATTTCATTAGTTCATTCTTTTACTAATACTTTTTCTTTATTGTCCGTATTCACACTTGCTTAGTCCATGATCTCACTAATATTTGTCCATATTTAAATTTTCTTAGTCCACTCTATTACTTATACTTTCCCCTTTTAGTATATAATTAATCCAACAGTTTTGAATTTTAAAGTCTACTAACCGTTCACAATTCAATTTCTTCTAAGTATCTCCATCATTACTGACTTCTTAATTTTTCCATATATAAAAATTTCTTTTAAATACACTTTCAATCGCTTAACTTGTTTCTAATTTTTCTGTGTTGTTGACTTTACTTGGATTATAATAATTACTTTTTCAATATCAAACTTGCAAATTTATTACCAATTTAAACTAAACTTTGCGGAGCTAAACTTAAAAAAAGATCTCTCCTCCCGTCAATTCGTAATTATTCAAAAGTCCTAATTTTTCTCTCTGACAGTTTGTTATTTATTTTGACAATACTCATCGAGATACTTCTGAGATGACGTTTCATAGACAGATTAATAACGTTGAGAGTTACATTTGATGTATGGAATATATCTGTTATAAATCTGTGTTTCTTTAAGAATCCATTAAAACGTACATTATAATTAATTAAATTAAGTAATGCATAATAATAAAAATATCAATTACAATAACCTCAACATTAATCTACTTATCAATCAACTAATCACTTCATGAATATTTGACAATATAACACAACTTATATCAATTTATTATTATTAGAAAATACAATAATATATATATATATATATATATATATATATATATATATTTATTATTCTGGATACCACCCAAATTGGTCACTAGCTTCGCTAGTATGGACCCTATGGGCGACAGGTAAGTCCAGCTGTCCCCGGTGACAACCTTTCGGGCCTTCAGCTCACTTAGTCGGTGAGTGGGAGTGAGTTATTTCGGTTATCCGGGATGTTTTAAAAATAAAATGGACGCCAGCCAGGTTTCTGCTCGGCCAAAATGTTCGTCCTATCCTAAACGTAGCAAATGGATAGAAAAGAAAAAAGAAAACAGGTATCTAAACTTACCAACGTGTTTATTAACTAACAAAGTTTTTTTTTAAAAGACTGATACTCAAATTTTCTTGTCAATTTGCAAATATTCAAAAAAAAGATGAAAAACTACTGGACTATATCCAGTCGCAAAATAACTAGGCTACACAGAGCTCAGAGTTATCAATAAAACATGTGAACCAAAAAAAAATGAAATATATGAACTAATAAAAAAAACGCAAAATGAAATATAACTGCAAGATCAACAGGTCAGTGTATTTAAATCATTTATTGGCCAATAAATAGTGTAAAAACTCAAAATCCCAATTAAGTACTTAATTTCATAAATTGACAAACTTTTAAAAATATGATCGATCTAAAAAAGAAAGAAACAGACTTTATATAGTGTATTCATTGCATAAATCGTTAAATTTAATAAAAGGCCGAACTTTATCTAAATTAAAATATGTACTTACTCTAATCACGCCATCTTGTAATCGCATAAATCTAGTGATTGAAATCTCATAATGCAATAACTATGTCCATTTGTATATAATTTCTATTTTTCTATCCATGTATATAACTCATTTCTTTCCACAGCAATTTGTATGATATATAACTATGATTTATAGATAAATTCTCTTATGTGTTTTAACCATTCAATTGTTTTCATCGTCAACAAACTATGTTTGTATAATATCGATGTTTCTCACGTATCATAATTGTTCGTTTCATGTTAAAGCGCATGACTAGTTTCCACGCATGCGCATTTATGATATTATTAAAATCAATAAATAGGTACTATATAACCATTGGCGTCGCATATTATTTTATCAAATAAATATTGCATTGATAATTAAATTGATTTCAAATAATGTGTTTTCTTTTTATTTCAACTATTACATCAGTATAAATTGCCAGGACTCAAAGGGAAAAAGGATTTCATGCTCCCGAATAATCTAATTAAAATAAATTATTAAACAAATATTAAAAACAAACTGAGCTAGCCAAACTTAAAACTAAAACGAAAATTCTAAATTATAAACATATACATTCAAATCATCTACAATAAAAGTAAGTATAATATCACATAAATGTTTATAATATATATATATATATATATATATATATATATATATATATATATATATATATACAGTGTGTCGCATTTAAGATGAAGACGCCTCCATATTTTCGTTTTTTGAAAGAATTCAGATTTGAATTTTTACACAGTCATATAGGATGATGGGTCACATTTTTTAAGGTAATCTACTGAAATTTAAAATTCATACACGGCCTACTAAGACTTGACAAATAGGACCAATTCTGGATATTTTGCTTCGCGATAGAGATAACGAAAACTATTATTAGAAAAAGTTGTTCAGAATATTATTTTAACCCCAAATAGCAATTTTCATGACAAAATTCACATTTGAATTTTTTAATTATTTCTACCTATACTCGAAATTATTTCAAGTTTTTCTTTTTAATTTGATATTTAGTGTGCCTTGAAAAAGTGATGTTTTGACAGAAGTGTTAAATGTTATATTATTACTTTTCTAGGCACACTAAATATCAAATTAAAAAGAAAAACTTGAAATAATTTCGTGTATATATCAAAATAATCAAAAATTTCAAATGTGAATTTTGTCGTGAAAATGGCTATTTGGGGTTAAAATAATATTCTGAAGAACTTTTTCTAATAAATTTTTTCGTTATCTCTAACGCGAAGCAAAATATCCAGAATTGGTCCTATTTGTCAACTCTTAGTAGGCCCTGTATGAATTTTAAATTTCAGTGGATTACCTTCAAAAATGTGGCCCATCATCCTATATGACTGTGTAAAAATTCAAATCAGAATTCTTTCAAATAACGAAAATATGGAGGCGTCTTCATCTTAAATGCGACACACTGTATATATATCACTATGACAAATCAATCGTAAGAAATTTCACTTTACTATGAATTCTAGGATAAGTTTGAATGTCTAATGTAACGTCAAACCCTTATTATTCACTTTAATAGTCATAAACGCCCAGTAGTAAAATAATGTTAAGCTTTAAGTACCTGGTTAACAAAAGTTGTTTTTATAAAATAGAGAATATGGAACTTTCTAAAATTATTAAAATGTTACTACAAATAACTTCAATTAGCACCGTGAACAATATTTCAAACCCTTTCACAAATGAATAGGGAATCAAGTATTCGAAATGAATGCTTTATTGATTGACATAAATTAACCAACGCTTTATGGTAAAGTGGGTAATTGACCTTATGTCAAAAAATATCACCATTTAACTAACAGAGTTATAGTCTGAAAGAGAAAGTCCTACCCCCAAAAAACTTCTATCTACAGAAATTAACCAATTTAAAAAGAGTCAGTTTCTCAATCTCAAACAGTACAGAACTCAAAACCGCTATCGAACGGTCGACATAAAAAAGTATTCGAAAACATACAGTACGCGTTAAAAATATATCAAGATCAACGAATCATATCAATTTTAAACTTAAAACCGGGAAAAGTTACGATTTACCTGAAGTATTAAAATATCTCTCGTGTTACGACGCAATATAAAAACGTGCAATTTTCTGTGACGTCGTTCGAGAATTATCGGAACAATATACATAACTACCTCACGAGCATTTAGTATCTTTTAGAAAACAGTAACCAACTATCAATTCTCTGTGGATGTACTTGTTGCTCAATCTTGTCACTACTTTGTTGTAAAGTGATTTACGTATTTAAATTGGCGCATTTAAGTGTTTATTAAACGTTACTTAAAATTACGACTGGTCATTCCTTCGGCAACCTTATCGAAGCTAACAAACAACACATCTACTTAGGTGCAGTAGTGAACGACAATCTCAACAGTCCACTCCACCAATCTAGTTCATTACAAACCCTAAGATTCATCCTTTGAGCCGGATATAAACTAGTGCAACTCTAAACTAAACGTAATCTCATACACGTTAGTCGAAGTGAACTCTCTCGCTAAACAAAGTGCAAGCAAAAAAAGTGATAAGAACAGATAGCAAGTGTACCATCAGAAAAAATCAACCGATCGAATCATCTATAAACTCACACCTGCAAGCAAGAAACTGCAGGTAACTCTTGCTGGATGGGAAAAGGTCTGTTTATTCCATTTTATTGTACATCACTATCTCACTGAAGAAAAATTGAAAAAAGACATTTATTTTTGCACTCTATAAATTGCTTAATATATTTTAAGTTCTATGTAAAATCAAATATTCAGTTTAATTACAGTAGCTCGTATAAAACATCTCAAAAATTCCCAGCATCTGATTTTATGTGATAAATATATCATTCACATTTTTGCTCTTAAACTTAAAACAAACAAACCATAACAATGGATCAATGAACACGAGTCAATCAAAAGTAAATTCACTAGAATAAATATCCAATTAGAATCAGAATTACACAACTTAGACATATTTGATCTGGAAATTCTACAAGAACAAATTATCAGAAACTTTAACCAATATGAACTTACACAAAATAAAATAGAAGTTTACCCACCTAAGAAGAATGAAAAAGAAATTCCAGATCAGGAAGATAGGAACAAAATTGAAATTGATTATCGTAAAACTAGGAGTCAATTCGCTAGAGCGATTAAAAAATTAACTATATCTTAAAGTATCCGTAATGAGTCAGTTAAGGAAACCCGAATAGAATCAAACTACAACTCAGGTACTAGATTACCTGAAATCAAAATAAAAAAGTTTTCAGGAAATCACACTGAATGGGAAAGTTTTTATAACCTGTTTCCTCGAAAATCCACAACTGAAATCAGATGCTGAGAAATTTTATTATTTAAAAAGTTATCTTGAAAGTGATGCCTTACGCATTGTGGATGTATTACAAGTGAACGACAGAAATCTGCATGTAGCTATAAACTTGTTAAGAGAATCTTATGAAAACATAACAAAAATTGTACATGTATATTTCTCCGAATTATTGAACATACCACAGTTAAATAAGCACAATCCTACCGAATTTTCAAATTTTGCTACTAATTGTAGGCGTAACTGGACACTCTTACAGAATCTTGAACTTTATCACAACGTCCTATTAGAGGCATTAATAACTTATCTTTGTCAACAAAAATTAGATTATGGCTTCAAAAAAGAATTTGAAAAATGCAGGAACAGGGACGTCTTACCAACAATCGATGAATGATAAAACTAGCCAATCACAATCGTTACAAAACTCATTTTCGCACGAAAGGCCTCAAAGTAAAGTAACCTTCCACTCGCAATCCCAACAAAAACTTGATGAACAATCAATCATCTTATCTTAAAGACAATTCGCATATCCTAAATCAAAACAGTGACGGGTGCGTTATGTGTTCAGACACTGCGCATAAAATATATACCTGCGAAACTTTCGCATCATTACCGTTAACTGAGCGAAATGAATTTGTTAAAAACAAAAAACTGTGTGTAAATTGTTTAGGCACTAGACACAGTGCTGATACCTGTTTGTCGCGAAGGTCATGCTCCCATTGTCACAAAAGACATCATTCTCTTTTACATTTTCAAAATCCACGTAATAACGTACAAAGGCCTTCAAACAATAACAATTTCAATCCAAATTTCAACTCTGACAATTTTCGGTCCCAAAATTCAAGTTTCCAACATAACACTCAAACTTTCAACAATCATTCAGAGAATCCTACTCAAACT
Organism: Galeruca laticollis; assembly: GCA_963921935.1. Lineage (NCBI taxonomy): Eukaryota > Metazoa > Arthropoda > Insecta > Coleoptera > Chrysomelidae > Galeruca > Galeruca laticollis. The sequence goes on along the minus strand of OY998175.1, from coordinate 159,044,527 downwards.
CAGGACAGACCAGACCGCCCACATCTCAAAGCATCCAAGAAAACCAAACACTTCCAAATTCGTCCAGTCTATCCGCCCTCTCAACAAAAAATAACTTAATGTTGTTAGCAACTGCGCAAGCAACAATTTACAATCGACAAAATCAACCTGTTAAGGTAATATTTCTTCTGGATAACGGAAGGCAAAATTCTTTCATTAGCAAACAACTTGTACAAAAACTCAACTATACCCCGTACAAGAAAATCTTGAACATTTCAGGCATATCTGAAACTAATACTCTGTCCAACGAAATGTTGGACATAGTGCTACACTCAATTGTTGACCCCTCGAAGAAGTTCGAAATATCTTGCGCTGTGCTTGAAAACATTACTACAACTATCCCCCCAGTGAAGTTGAATATAGATCACGTAACAATACCTTCGCGAATTGTAAACAAGTTAGCAGACAAAACTTTTGCTACACCCGGTAAAATCGATCTATTGGTGGGAGCAGATGTTTATTATGTTCTGTTGACCTATGGCCTCATCAAACTAGGGGACGGCCTACCTACTCATTTTAATACCCATTTGGGTTACATTATCTCGGGAAAACTGAACTCTCAACAAAAATCAAAAAATACACCCGCTATCTCGTATCATGTAGCCAGTGAACCCGAAGACTCCAATCCGGACACTGAATTACAAAGAACTCTCTCTAAATTCTGGGAAATCGAAGAACTCCCAAATCTCTCTCAACCGAAGATGAACAAGCAGAATTCATCTTCAAAACCACATCTAAAATTCTCCCAAATGGACATTTCCAAGTTGATATTCCCTTAAAGTCTGTCACAGAACACAAAAAGTTAGGTGACTCCCTCACAGTTGCTAAAAATAGATTTTTCTCTTTGGAAAAACGATTGCAACAAAATCACGACCTCTATACGGAATATAAGAAATTTATTCACGAACACATATCTCTAGAACATGCGAAATATGTACCGCTATCGTCGCTAAACTCACGTTCAGAAAACATATTTTATCCCTCATTTGGCAGTTTATCGACAAGATAGAATTACGACTAAGCTGCGAGTCGTATTTGATGCTTCTTGTAAAACCAACTCCGGTTTTTCATTAAACGACATTGTCTTAAAGGCCATCAAATTCAGCCTGACCTATACGATATCTTGTGCAGGTTCAGAGCCTTCAAATACGCGTTAGTTGTTGATTTGGAGAAAATGTTTAGACAAATTAGAATTAACCCGAAGGACGTGTTCCTTCAAAACATTTTATGGAGAGACTCATCTAAAAAACCGCTAAAATGTATTGAATTACAAACAACTTATGGTATGAATTGTAGTCCATTCCTCTCGACTAGAGTTTTGAACGAGATTGCAAGTACCAATAAAAATCTTCCCCTAGCCTCGGACGCTGTTCTCACACAGACGTACGTAGACAATATTTTGACAGGATGCGATTCAATCGAATCTCTCGAAAAACTCTATTTCGAACTGAAGTCACTGCTTGAACGGGCTGGTTTCAATTTGCATAAATGGGGTTCTAACTCTCAAACTTTTCTAAAAAAGATATCACAGCCACAAATAACTGAATTTGACAAAAACCTAGATCAATCTCCGTCTAAAGTTTTAGGCGAAAAATGGAATCCCACTGAACTCGTCAGTGAGGATGAAATCACCAAGAGAAATATTCTGTCACATATTTCACAGTGTTATGACCCCCTGGGTTTTGTAAACCCCGCGGTCGTTAAAGGAAAGATGCTAATGCAGAAAATCTGGAAATTAAAAAGTAACTGGGATGATAAAATCACCGATAAGGAAATTTTACAAAAATGGGAGGAATTCCTACACTATCTGTCAAATCAAGCACCTAAAAATTCCACGTCTTATCTTCAATCACAAAGAAATCATAGATAAATACTTTTAATACGGGGAAGATGGAATCTCCTGTACTGAGTCCGAAGCCGAAGTTTTGTCGAGTGCGGCGCCATCTATTGTGGTGGAAGGATTCACCAACAGGGAAAAAATAAAGGAAGAGACCTGCACGATTAGTCACAGTTTACTAGCTACTACTAGATGGCAAGCCAAGCAAATACTGAAGGTTTTTTAAATGATGCCTATATTGTTTTTTCTTAAATAAACAAATAAAACAATCACACAAAGTTTAAACACTTTTTGAGACTACCTGTTATTTTATTTTGGCTTAAAAGTAGGATAGGCTGTTTCAAAAAGTTGTTTAAATCTTTTATCCGTTTTTATTAACCAGGATAGTTTATTAAAAGACGAATGTCGACAAATAGTTTCAAAAATTTAATATAAAATTTTGTTTATAAAATAGTACAGGTGATTTTCTATATTTTCTTCTCAAACTTAAGATAAGAATAATTTATTGATAATAGCATGTGCTAACAAATATTACACATATGATACAATAAAATGGATTCCAATGTTTTTGAAACACTAATTTTTTTCCGATATACATTGTGTATTTTGTAGTGTATTTGTCATTCAAGGGGCGATCTTCGTGTTTTTATTCTTACATTTTTTTGTATATGTACAGCCGTCTATATATTTTTGAAGTGTTTCAATGAAAGTATTTGTTGCATAGTTAGGATCTGGATTCAAGTATAAGAAATCCCAACATTTTTGTCTGATTGTATTTTTAAGTTTTGTTTCATCTATGTATTTCACTATTCCTCGTTCCTTGGAACATATGGTCTTTTCCAGTACTATCTGTAGTATTGTTGAGAAATGATCTGTAATGTCGGTTTGCAATACTAGGGACAGTATTTGATCGAGTACGTTGAATTTGGATTTTAAAAATATGCGTCGAATGTCGAATTACTGGAATTTTTTCATATAACATTTTCACATTATTTTCAAACGATGTTACTTGCAGGTTACTCGGAATTCTTTGTGTTTTCAAGAGAGTGCCAACGCTTTCAATTAAAATGTTGATTTTTAAATTTAATTGAGATATTTCATCTATCACCAACCTATTCTAAAATAAATTTAAAATATGATTAAATATAAAAATTAATTAAAATTATTTAAAAATTGAATAGATGAGGCTTTTACTTGATGAAGATCCATACTGAACGATGAAATAAAACAATATAGTTTGTTTAAATCTTCATATATTTGAACTAATGTTCAATTTAAACTTGTTGACGCGTCAACAAGTTTAAATTGAACATTAGTTCAAATATATGAAGATTTAAACAAACTATATTGTTTTATTTCATCGTTTAAAATTATTTAGTTTCGTCACCTTGATCATCAAGTGTATCTATTTGTGGTGATGATGTATCTCTTTTGTGAAGTGTTCATCTGATTCCACTGCCACAAGGTTTTGACTCTAAAAAAAATTAAAAAATTAAGTATTTTTATACTAAAAGTCAAATTTAATATGCAAACTTTAGGTTATTATAAATTATGATTTAACTTAAGAAACAATTTACCTCTAGGAACAGCAAATCTCGCCATATCATTTGATTCTTTATTCTCAAGGGAAATTCCTTCAGCTTCAGACCTCATAGTTTCAGCAATAGATTCCACTTGAATCTCTGGAGAAGTACTACCCGATTTATAATTCCCCGACTTTTTACACAATACTGAAAAATATATTATTTGCATAAAACATTCTAATTAATTTCTTTAAATACTTACAATTTGTTTGTGGTGTAGGTTTAAAAACAGGATAAATGTTACGATTTAATGAGGGACTCTCGCCTGAATCAGAACTAGAGTGATGGGACATATACCTTGTATTTTTTTCCGTATCCTTGATCCCCGTCCTTTGTAAATATCGGAACTTGACGAAAGGTCTGTTGTAATTAAATCCTTTTTGGCTTTTCTTTGTGCTACATTAAAGTCATCTACAAGTTAAAAAATTATTTCTCTTTAAAAAATGACAAATACGATAAAACTCTCTCAAAGTCTCTAATATACTGATCCATTTGTTATTATTTTACTTCAGACATTTTGATGTCGTTAATAACCATCCAAGCGAATAGATGGCGTTAAAAATGCAGTTTAGTACAGTGACTATATACAAGACAGTGACGACAGTTATGGTCGTCCTAGTGAATGGTTACCTATGTCACGTGGTATCGGCCGCCTTTAGTTTGCTAAATGTTTCTTTATTTACCGTTGGGTTCTATTGTGTTCTTATCACAGTTTTTGGTTTTTGAAAGTTTTCGTGCAAAATTTGGTGTTTAAGTGCTATTTATTAAAATTATAGACTGAAGACTTATTTATGTATGGTTTAGACTGCAGTGGTGTCAAAGATACGGCCCGCGGGCCACGACCGGCCCTCAAGACATTCTAATCCGGCCCGCTTTGCTGGAGTCAACCAATCACATAGGCCTGCTGTGAATGGTTGAAAATATGCCAACAATAGTTAGAAATTAATGTTATTATGTTTTAAAATCTTGTAATTTTATATTTATATTCTATAAATATTATAATTAATTGATATAATTGAACATCCTCCACGGGTGTATGGCCATCCCGAGCATTTTACTGTACTCTACGGCAACGTCGCCGATGCAACGCCAGAGACGAACAACAGGGCGGGGGAGTGTGCTGTGAACAGTGCAGCAGTCAGCTCAGTCAGTAGCCAGACAAACGTTGTTCACAAGAATATTTATTCTTTTGCGTTGATTGTGCTTGTTGTGTGTAATTTATCTGAGTGCGCCTTGCGTCTGTTGCAATGTCTTCTAATAAACGACGGAAAGTTGATAGCGAGTGTCGAGTTTTTCAAAGTAAGTGGGAACTATTGTATTTTTTCATTGAATGGAAAGGCAAACCACTTTGCTTGATTTGTAATCAAACTATTGCTGTTTGCAAAGAATTCAACTTGAAAAGACACTATGAAACCCATCATAAAGAGAAGTTTGACAGATTCTCTGACGAGATCAGACTAGAAAAACTAGAATGTTTTAAAAGTAAATTGAAGGGACAGCAATCGTTCTTTACAAAGGCCAAAGTTGATAGTGAGAATGCTATGAGAGCGAGTTATGTAATTGCACTAAAAATTGCAAAGAAATCGAAACCTTTTAGTGACGGCGAATTTGTTAAGGAATGTATGTTAGATGTGGCTGAGATTTCATTCCCATCCCAGAAACAATCTATTCAAGATATACCCCTGTCCAGAAATACAATTGCTGGCAGAGTAAATGAGTTGGCTGATAATTTGCATAAGCAACTTAGAGAAAAAGTGAAAGAATTTATTTTTTATTCCATTGCTGTCGATGAAAGTACCGATATCAAAGATACAGCGCAGCTTGCTGTGTTTATTCGCGGAATCGATAAAAACTTGTTCATTACTGAAGAACTATTGAGATGTGTACCTTTGAAGGATACTACTACAGCTCAAGATATTTACCAGGCGATTGAACAATTAATTCAAAATAATGAACTTGATTGGGGAAAATTATGCAGTATTACGACTGATGGTGCACCAGCCATGGTTGGAAAAAATGCTGGTGTTGTAACGAAAATACGTAAGAAAATTTCAGATGAAGCTACACCTGAACACGAATTTGTGGGGATCCACTGTATGATTCATCAAGAGTCCTTGGCATCTAAAATACTTAAAATGGATCATGTCATGAAGCCAATAATTAAAATTATAAACTTCATTCCGAGCAGAGGCCTAAATCACCGTCAATTCACACAATTTTTAAAAGATCTCGATGAAGCACATTCTGATATTATATACTTTACAGAAGTTCGTTGGCTTAGTCGCGGTTCAATGTTAAAGAGATTTTTCGAATTGTTAATTTTATGGATGAAAAGGGAAAACCAATTAATCATAGCGACGAATGGTGGCTTGATTGTGCTTTTCTGGTGGATATGACGGAGCATTTCAATAACTTGAACGTTAAGCTTCAAGGCAAAAACATGATTGTCACGCAAATGTACTCAAATATACAGGCGTTTGAGATAAAATTAAAGTTGTTGGAGTCCCAATTGGAAGATCAAGTACTTCACCACTTTCATAGTATTCGAGCACGTGGTACGTACAGTGCAGAGAAACTAACAGAGTTTGCTACTCTTCTACTTGATCTTATAACGGAGTTTGAAGGTCGTTTCGCAGATTTTCGCGAATTGAACTCCTGTGAATTTCCTTTGTTTAATAATCCATTCACCTTTGAAGTTGCCAAGGCGCCAACAAATATGCAAATGGAACTAATAGACTTGCAATGTGACACTGTTTTAAAAGACAAGTTCAAGGAAGTTGATATTTTGACATTCTACTCAAAATATTTTAAAAGTCATGGTAACTATCCCAACATGAGCAAACACGCTGCTCGTATTTTATGTATGTTTGGAAGTTCATATATATGTGAACAGATGTTTTCAATAATGAAAATCAACCAGTCTAAACACCGTTCGAGACTGACAGATAAACATCTTCAAGCTATTCTGAAAATTAGTACATCTGATTTGACACCAAACATCGACGACATAATGAAGCTGAAACGATGTCAAGTATCTGGGTCATCGAAATAGTTACTATACTAAACTTTTATTTATTTATTGTATAGATATAACTTTTTTTTTATGTTATTTTATATATTTCGTTGAATAAAGATTTCCGTTATGATATATAAACAAACTTTTTTTAAGCCGGCCCCCCAAGCATGCCTCGAAGAAAAAATGGCACTCATGTAAATTGAGTTTGACACCCCTGGTTTAGAGTAACAAAATTAGTGAATAAAGCATATATTATTATTATTATTTTTATAACCAAATGTCCTTGGTTCTTACAGTGGATTGTGAGCATAGTTTTAGACATTGAATTAATCGATTAAATTAAAACATAAATGTATTCTCGAGTTTTACCAATTGTTTCTTGTTATTTCTAAAACCTCTTAGATGTATAAAACGTTGCATAAGAATTAAAGTCTTTTAAAAATTATTTTGTTTTTATTTGTAATAGAACAATGCCTGGCTGAGCTGATGTAAATTGCAGTAATTCTGCAAGAAAGGGGTTTATTATGAAACACTTTCCAAAAGATCCTGAAAGAAGGAGGCAGTGGCTCATTAAAACCAGAAGGGCAATTGGCAAGATTTTTATGTCAAAAATATGTGTGAAGAAAATTTAGTTCTAAATATACTTGATTGTATTAAAATTATTAAACCATACATTGAAGTCAGATTAAAAATAAGTTCAAAAAAAGAGGGTTTCTAAAAAATTAGCTAGTAAGTCCGTTGCTGGTCATTTGTTATGAATATTCAATAAACAATTGCAATAGAACATTTTTTATTTTATTATTTATTTGCTTGATGGTTTTTTTTAATTAAACTTAAAATCTCTGAGACAAATTCAAAAATATTGGGGAATTATGACATGTACACTGGCCAAAATGATTAGATATAGGTAAGCTTCATATTATCTTCTTTATTAATAGCGTAAAACATTTTTATTACATAAATATTAAATAGGTATGTGCTTCATTTTTTCTGGTGGAGTTTCAATGTCAGAATCGCACGTACAGTCTGTAACATATAAAAACATTCATTGATTAATTTCAGATTAGATGAAAAAATAAACATATGGTAATTATTTCCTAATTATGTACTGAAATTGGATATAATTCTGACTAAAACCGTAATAGTCCAAATTTGTATTCCAACTAGTCAAATTAAAATATTTTATTACTTATTTTATTTTTTTCTATTCACAAAAGAATAGGGACTAACATCCCTCTGTGGCATATATCTATCTAATTAAACTACCTGCTTTTATTAAGAGGCCTGGTGCATTCTTTTCGCTCCGAGTATATTTGCGGTAATCATAGATTAAAGACAGACTCCCTAGTACACTACAGATTACGATTTATTGTAGTATCTATTCAGCATGACATTTAACATTATAATCCAGAATTTAAGAGCTTACCTTATATCTTTATCAGATGGTAAATAAAGATACATTACATCATTGAATATTTTTATTAACATCCGTTCACATTTTCCAAAAATATTTCATGATACGCCTTATAAAAGAGCTTTTATTTAAAATTACACATTCAAAACTAGTTTAAATGTGGTAAAACTGTTTTAAAAAGGGTTATTTAGTTGCATGTAGTCAAATGTAAACAAACCAAAGTTAGCAAACTAATGGCGGAAGGGCGGAGCTTATACTCAATTGTCGCCACTGTCTTGTATATAGTCACTGTAAGTTTAGCAGTGACTATAAAAGATCGCAGGGCATGAAAGAAATAAACAAAATTGAACTTCACTCATTTTCAGATGCGAGTACCGAAGCGTACGGCGCCTGTGTCTACATCAGAACCATCTACATCGATAAAACAGTTTCATGTATTCTGATATCAGCAAAATCGCGTGTTGCACCACTGAAAACTATCACAATTCCCAGACTTGAGCTCTGTGGTATGCTATTATCCTCAATTCTGACTTAAAGAGTCCAAAATGTTTTGGAAACCAAAATCAACATTAATTCTGTTAACTTGTGACAGACTCTCAAATTGTACTCTGTTGGTGCAAAAGCCACCCAAGTCGATGGTCGGTATTTGTATCAAATAGAGTAGCAAACATACAAACGCTAACACAAAATTTCCAGTGGCGGCACGTGCGATCAAGTGGTAATCCAGCTGATATGCTGTCACGCGGAAATTCACTCCTGAAATTCAACCCATGTGGTTTAATGGACCCAAATTCTTCAGTGAATTGAGTTCGGATTTCTCCCAACACGAGATTAATAAAAATCTTGTCAACCTACCTGAGGAAAGAAAGGTAGCCCTAACAATCATTTCGGACCAATACAATTTTTGGCAAAACAATTTCTCAAACTTCTCTTCGTTTTCCAAACTACAACGCACAGTGGCGTACGTTCAAAGATTTACTCACAATTAGAGAAACAAAAAGAATCGATTCAAAGGACCTTTGTCAGTCGGTGAATTGAATTCATCATTAAATTTCATTATCAAACAAGTTCAAAATCAGTCCTTTTCAACAGAAATAGCGAACTTTCAAAAACTAAAAATTTGGCAAACAAGCAAATAATATCTTTAAAACCATTTCTAGATACATCCGGCTATCTCCGTGTCGGAGGTAGGTTGGAAAACGCCGAAATATCCTTCGATCAAAAGCACCCAACCTTATAACCTTCAAAAAATCATATAACTTATCTTACCCTCAAGCAACAACATGTGCGTTTAGGCCATGCTGGCGGACAAAATGTACTATCAAATGTACGATTGCGCTACTGGCCTCTGAATGGTTTAAGGCAAATCAAACAAATAATCAGAAATTGTAAGATTCGTTATCGATTAAATGCACAGACGGCTCCACAGATAATGGCCGACCTTCCGAAAGACAGGGTCACATACTCGCGTCCATTCCAAAAAGTTGGTGTCGATTTCGGAGGCCCTTTTTTCATAAAATCTTCCACCCTACGCAAAGCTCCCGTAACAAAATGTTACATATCAATTTTCGTATGCATGGTGACCAAAGCCGCGCATATAGAACTAGTATCCGACCTCACTACGGACGCATTTATAGCTGCCTTAAAACGTTTCGTAGCGAGACGGGGTAACCCCACTGTCATTTACTCAGACAATGCGACAAACTTTCTTGGAGCTAGAAGTCAGTTGAGAGAACTTTATAATCACTTTTAGAAGAACGAATTTACGGACACTATACAAAATTATCTGACTTAAAACGAGACACAGTGGAAATTTATTCCGCCTAGATCCCCACATTGGGGTGGAATTTGGGAGGCTGCTATTAAAAGCGCTAAGTATCATATCTCAAGACTCATCATCAAAATTAACCTTCAAAAATTCTCAACTATTCCTACTAAAATCGAAGCAATATTAAACTCACGGCCTTTGTGTACTTTATCTAATGATCCCTCTGATTTTCAATATCTCATTCCTGGGCATTTCCTGATCGGATCCAGTCTGACGGCTTATCCGGAGAATGATTTATCTCAAGCACCAGAAAACAAAATTAAATTTTGGCAACAATGCGCAAAAACTCAGCAGCCGTTTTGGTGGTCGGTAGACTACCTGAATAGACTACAGAATAGACCAAAATGGCTAAAAACATATGAGAACTTACAAATAAACGATCTAGTCCTCTTAAAGGAAGAAAACGTTCCTCCTCTTAATTGGCCTATGGCAAGATTCATAGAAACCATAAGCGGGCCTGACGGAAAAGTCAGGGACGTACGCCTAAACACTAAAACAGGCGAAACTACTAGGGCTATATGAAAACTGTGCCCACTTCCAAAACAAGACACCATGTCTTGTGAAGAACATAATTAACCATTAAAATACGTTAATCGACCAATGACTCGCATAATCAACCTCAATTAGCAGTCGCCATTTTGTTATTAGTTATGTCTAAGCTATAACAAAACTTGTAATTTTACTTTATCCTTATCTATACTTAAACTTATTTATCTTTCTCGCTTCTCGCGCTCTCTCCTAAATGAAGCACATACTTCATTTCCGGGGGGAGAATGTTGTGAGATGACAAGCTGTATATATATATATATATATACATATATATATATATATATATATACATATATATATATATATATATATATATATATATATATATATATATATATATATATATATATGTTAACAACAACAACAAAGAGATTCGTGGGTAATTCACGCAAAATAAGGGCTACTGAAATTGAGTGGTAACCGTGGACATGCATGTTTCTGGCTCATTTTGCCTCTTCAGCACGGCATAACGAAATAAGGATGTGAAATTTGGGAGCAAATATGTTAATCGAAACATGGGAAAACACAAAATAACGGATTTCAGCAGGGAAACCAAACGCTCATTTGTGTCTTCAATTGGAAGATCCCGAGTTTTCAGGACAACAACCAACATATGCGCCTCCGTACTTATAACTTTTAAAAATTATTTTTACTTTGTTTCTTCCTATTAGTTCAATATCAATAATGTCTTTTTTGAATGTTTGATTATTGAAAATGTAATGACCTACTTTAACAGCAGAAATACGAGTATTTTTATCGGTTGGTTCAACTATGACATAGTACGGTCCGTTATCCGAGCTAGAATATAAATTATTTAGATCGTATTGTCGTCCATCGATTTCCATTTGATTTTCATTTTTATCTGGTAGATTTTTCTTAGGAGGGGGTTCTCCCCCCTCTGAATTACTATTCATTTTGGAGATATTAAAAGTTAGAGGTTTACAGTGATGTATTATGATTAGTAAACTGACAATATAAATAATAAATTTACTTACAATCGATTTGCCTATAACACACTACACGAGCCACGATACGTACCTGTCGAATTGTCGAGTGGTACACGAATCTTTGATAAACCAAATTTTTGACATCATAGCTCCCAATTTTGTACCGAATTTATTTGAAGAAAACAGCAATGATACAATCAATCCCCATATGGATATCCCCTTTGACGCAACAGAATTAGAAGCTGCTATCAAAAATTCTAGATGTAGCTGGAGCTGATTTCATGACTTATGATTTAATTAAAAAGTTACCTCAAACAGCTAAAAATATTTTATTACAAATTTATAATGAATGGTGGATTAATGGGAATAACGTTGATTAATTAAAACAAGTAACTATATGTCTTCTTTCAAAGCCACAAAAAGACAGGAACCCACCCTCATCTTATCGTCCTATATCCTTGATGTCGTGTATAACAAAAACATTTGAACGTATGATCAAAGCAAGACTAGAATGGCATATCGAAAAAAACTCGATTTTGCCACTTGCACAGTATGGTTACAGAAGAGGCTACGGAACAATAGATGCGGTTACACATCTGGTTAATGGGGTTCAGATTACATTCTCATTGAACAAGTACTTAGTATGTCTATTTCTTGATATTAAGGGAGCTTATGACTCTGTGAATTTCAACATTCTTCAACAAAATATGATTAACGTAGGCTTTAGTAAAAGGACTTCTCAAAGTATTTTACAGTTATTCTTTGGACAAACAGTCTTTATTAGAGATCACAATAATCTATCTAGTCTACACGGACCTCGAACCGTTTATCATGAACTACCTCAGGGATCAGTATTAAGCCCAATTTTATTCAATCTATATTCTGGCAGTATACATACACAGATTAATAACCTTGCTAATTGTATCCAGTATGCAGATGTATATACTCCATGCAAAATACATATGATGACTGCATTTGTGCTCTCGAAAATATAATGCAAGTAGTGTTGAAATGGACAGAAGAAACTGGTATGACTCTATCTACAGAAAAATGATCCATAATGTTTTTGACTAGACATAGACTGCGGGCACCGGAGAGCATAACTTTGTGTGGGCGCACTATGGCTGTGGTAAATGAATACAAATATTTAGGTATCATACTAGACACGAAACTCCTGTGGTCCAAACATGTACTCCATATTCATAACAAATGTGACAAAGGTTACAACCTAATTAAATGTATAACTAACCGTAATTGGTGTTCAGCACCGAGTACTGCAATTTTATTTTACAGAGCTTATGTGAGAGCAATCATTGATTATGGATGTTGTTTATATGGTTCTACTTCCAATTCCAATTTAAAGAAAATTGATCGCATACAATACAAATGTTTACGTTCGTGTGTTGGTGGGATGAAGTCCGCACCTGTTTATGCTGTATTGGCAGAATGTAATGAATCTCCTTTGAGATTAAGACGGGAGTATCTGTCTCAAAACTATTTAATAAAACTTAGATTTCGAGAATCGCTCATGATCAACAGGTTGAGTGAGATCGCGGCAGAAGATTTAACAAAGCGATACTGGAAACTGAAAAATACACCTCCCCTTGCGAAGGCTTTTACTGAAACTATGAATTACACTAATATCTACTAAAAAGACAAAATCATCCCAGCATTTCGTGTGCAGTTTAGAGCTTTTATTACGAGTCAAAAAGTCATAATTCCCAAGTATTCAACTTCTAATAAAATCAATGTAGACCTTCTGAAATCAATATTAGCAGGCTATGTTAATAATATATTCATATATACAGATGGATCTAAGACGAAAGATGGGGTAGGGTGTGGGTTTTTTATCCAGCCTTTGGACCTAACATATGGTTACAAATTACCCGATATATGTAGCATATATACAGCAGAACTTGTAGCTATTCAGAAAATTCTCAATTGGTTGATTACAAACCAATTATGTAATGCTGTAATTCTTTCTGACTCTAAATCTGTTATCGATTCAGTAAAATCTAATTCTATCAGAGGTATTGGTTGTCCTGTACTATGTAGTATCAAATCAATGCTTTTTGAATTAAATGTTACGTTTATTTGGGTTAAGGGCCATAGTAATATAACTGGGAACGAAAGGGCCGATCTGTTAGCGAAGGATGCAGTTATAAATGAACAGGTTTGCAATATTTTCACATCAGCAGACATAAACAACACGATAAGGCATGGAATTGCTAAAAAATGGAAACAGGAGTGGATAAATACATCTAGATCCTCTACAAACCAGTATTTTAAAATTCATCCCACATTACCCCCACCTCCCGAATATATATTCAAGTACACAACACCCAAATTCTATTCATCAACTATTTTTAAACTTAAAATCAATCACGAGAGATTTCCTGCACACCTTGCAAAACTTGCCATTATCAGATCTTCATCCTGTAACTGTAACCAGTATTCCTATTGTGATCTGAATCACATCTTTTTTGGTTGCCTTAATAACGTCGTTAGATCTGAATGTTTAATTAAGTCGCTTATGAAACTGAACTTTAATATTCCTCTAAATATTAGTCACGTCCTTAGTAGTGATACAAGAACAGTTTACGATTTATTAATAAATTTCTTGAAGAAGTGCAATGTTAGTATTTGCAATTTTCAAAATCCTGTGGCGAATGGAGTAATTTCCGTGCCATCTTTCTCTCTCACACACACACATAGAAAAGTAGGCTTATATTGAACACATTGAAAAGAAAAATGAAGTAGGCATTGAAAAAGAAGTAGATAAACTTACGATGGACTTACAATCTGTTCTTCTCTGCCCCAATTCTAACGCTTCGGCTTTATACTATCTAACAAAATTGGTGTTACATAATTTCACAATTTTTGATCTCCATACCAAAGAAGGGTATTGCTTTGTATGGCATGAGGGTGAATGAGAACTAACTTGAAATTGTTTTTCCTCTATTTGCCAATTTCCGATTACTGAAATTATTCCAAACCTTATTCCTTATCAAAAGATAATTTTAGTTAGCGACGGATGTTCAGCACAAAATAGAAATTTTACAATATCAAATGCTCTTCTTAATATTTCTGTAACAAAACAGGTATGCATTGAACAAAAATATTTGGAAAAGGGCCACACTCAAATGAAATGTGACTCAATACATTCCACTATTGAACATTATTTGAAAGGTCGAAATATATATGACCCTGCTGACATTGTTGCTGCGAGTAAATGTGCTAGAAAATTCCCAAATCCTTACAACATAAATCATAAACATTTTAAAGAAATTAAGTTAGTGAAATCCATTCGACCAGGATTTAAAACAGGTGATCCCACTGTCAATGATATCAGAGCATTACGATTTAATTTGAACGGAAAAATTGAATACAAAATTAGGCAAACGCACAATTTTAAAGAACTACCTATTAGGCAATGTAGAAATTCAGTTCATGTACCTACCATTTGATTCGTTACCAGCCCTTTATTAGGATTTCGTAAAAATAAAGAAAGAAAATTTTTAAGAAATGTTATCCTTTCTTCGATAACTTGAAGCATGAATAACCTATAATTTAATATTTTTTCATTTTGTTTTTGTACAATAAACTTCCCTGCTTTAACCTCTTTTATATCATAGCACCATAAAGGTTAGAAAAAAAATATATGTAATTATTATGTGTAAGTTGTGCTTAAAAGAAGACAATTGGTTAAAACAAATTTTTTTATTCACAATTTTAAAGAAACTAGATGTGTCTCATTTATGATACAACGGTATATGATGGAAAGATTTTATACTGAACGAATTGAAAATTAATTATATCAAACAAATAACTTATCGATGCATGTCCATGAAACAATTTCTAGTTTTATTCAAGCATAAAAATATTTGACACTTTATGCATTGAACTGATGTAAGGGCAGAACATCCCGGTTTCTTACACCTCTGACGGTCATCTTTTACATCTGCAAAGTGGCCAATGCTGTCTCTTCTGATTTCCAATTCAGGAATTGATTTCGTTGGTCTGCCGCGTGTCAGGAGATTATTATTTCGATTGCATAAAATTTCGGCCACTGATGACTTGAATGTAAGAAGATCCATTATTTCCTTTTTGGTTTAATTATGTGCTTTACAAAACCGTTTATGAAGTAGGTAACTATTGACAACAGCCATGTTCAGAAAATGAAAAAATAATCGCAAATAATATTTTTTGGATTGAATGTGGATTCTATAGTAGGCCAGTAGACCATCTACTAAATCTACTCCTCCCATAAATGTATTGTATGCAGATACAATATTCGGACAGGTGACAGAAATATAAGTTTTTCTTGGCCCATCAAATCTTTTTACTTCCTTTGTGGGATAAGCAGAAGAAAATGTAGACCCCAAATGAACAGATTTGTTATCTAACCATTTTATTACTCTTAGATCAACATCATTTATTCTGGTTTGCTTTTCTTCGATAGAGCCTCTTTAATTTTTTTTCATTTCTTGATCTAATGTGAAACATTTTTATTTGAATTGTACCTAAACCAAAGATTCCTACTGATACAACTGAACGAATAATTCTGGAGAAGAAAACCAATTATCAAAAAATACCAGACAATTTTTATTGTGTGGAACATATTGGACCATTTTCAGGACTACATTGGAGCTGATACCGATGTCAGGAAAACTAGGGTTGTGTTCTGATTTTCCTGTATAGATTTTAAAATTGTGAATCAGACCATTGGCGTCACATAAAACATAAATTTGGTAACCCCATTTATGAGGCTTTTTAGGGCTATATTGTCGAAGATAAGATTTTCCCTTGAAGGGCACAATTTGTTCAGCAATACATAAAAATTGTTGCATGGGTATAGCTCTGAAAGTTTTCAATAGGGATTATGTTATTTTGATCAATTTTAGAATTATCATTAATATGTAAATTCATTTTTATCTGTTGAAATCTATTTTTGCTCTTATTATCAGCAACTTGAGCTACCCTGGTTGCTTGTGCCCAGTACAGTTCGTGGTAAACGAAATATAGACATATATAAACATATGCCTATGAACTGCTCCATTTCTGTTATAGTGATAGATAGTGGTTTTTCTGGATTTTTTTGTATTGCGTATAAGTTAGATTGCTCTACAAGATCTTGTATCATATCACTATCAAACACTTCTTCAAAATATGTAATTGGTGTGTTACCATCTCTATCATCTCCAGGCAATTTGTCCAACCAAACAGGTATATCCTTAGGACTATCTTCCTTTTTTATTTCCCTCCAGTCATGACCTTTTTTCTTCTGTTTTTTGTTTGCGTGTCCTTCTAAATTCTGACCAACCTCATCCTCACTTTCTGCATTCTGATTGCTGGATAAAACAGATTCTGAATAAAAATAGGAATCAAGTGCTATTCAACACTTCGATCTTGATTCCGATTTAGTTTATAATCGAAATCGAAAACGGATTGATGTTTGTTGAACGACCAAAAAAATTGTCATTTTTAGTGACATAACCTCATCATTATTTTAGTTCATTTCACGTGTATTTCACACATTTCACAAGTTCATTTAGTTTAATCACGTTTAATTTTATAGAAGCTGTTCTGTTAACTAAAAATGTAATATACATTTGCAAAATATCACTCACATCAGATAACCCATAGACAAACGGTAGTTTATTTAAATTTTTCGACCAATCATATGCTTTCGATTTACGATTGTTTTCAATAGCATCATCATTTTAGACCGATTATAATCAGAGTGATCGATTGATGTCGAAAATGTATTGTTGAACATGTTGCTTTTCAAATGACAGTAACTGATTGTAATCGATTGTCGCGTTGAATAGCACTATTGCCATCACTGTCCGGGCAACTGTCATCGCTGTCACTTGGAGGAACAAGAGCTTTAGTTTCCTCCTATTTTTACTCATCTGTAAATAATGTATAACTCATTACATTACCTACGATTGTTACAAATCTGAGACAAAAGCATAGAACCGTTATGATCCATTGTATCATATTTGAAATAGGCGGGAAATCAGCTAATCTCCCTTTATGAACCGTTGTCTCAAATATGATACTAACTGAAAAATAGCTAAAACATGAGAACAAATTGATATTTTGTCACTAAACTAGGTTCTATTCAAAGTAAATACACCCAAAAAAAGTCTACTAATATTTATTACAACAAAACTTACCATTTTCTGTGTAATTTTACAAAATATCACTACTGAAAGTCACTCTATAAGTTACGGTCTAGCTCTGTCAAATAAAATGTGGTTTTGGCGACATGTGTACTAGATCTGTGTGACGGGTTGCGTTCAGATAATTCAGTAAATATCAGTACACTTTTCTAAAACAGTCTCCCAATAGAAATACTATGATTCTTAGGAAATAGCTATTTATTAATAGTTACGTATCAAATATGATACTGTGATATAAAAGAGGTTAAGATTAGCGTTTGTTTCGATTTTTGTTGAAGTTTAAAAAAGTCCCATAATACAGTGAATTTTTGTAGTATTTGTTAAAATTATAGCCTATCAACATTCTTTGAAGTTAAAACATTGTTCAATTAACAAAAAATGTAATTTGTTCCGAGCGCTTAACCTCAAATGCAGTTTTTTGTCTCTCCTGTAAAATACTGATTTTGGACTTATGCATTTTTCAAAGTAATCCGGCGATATTGTACTTTTCCCTAATTGTTATGACGTAATTGATTATCTATCCTTTTTTGTCAACATTTAATTTAAATAATTGCAATAATGCATCCATATACCGGATAATTGTCAACTTATTTGAATATATCCTCCAAAAGTAGCGATAGTCTGCAAACTTTTAATTTGACAATTTAATTTGCATATATCATATCATAAAATGCATTTAATTTTAATGTCACCCAAAATGAAATGAAAACTTCGGTATCGAAAATACGTGTTAAAATATAATATCCCGCAAACTTTTCTTTTATGAATAAATCATTAAAGGTCCTATGTGTCATTTTATCAAAAGTTTTAATAAACGACACGGAGTTTGGTCCATGATAGCTGTAAATATCCGGTTCGAAGCTTATGAATTGAATTCTGAACACCCACAACATATACAGGGTGTTTCTAAATTCATGCGACAACATTCAGGAGGTGATTGCTCGTATGAAATTAAGATGAGTATTTCCTATAACAAAATTTACTCAGCCCACCCCTTCCGAGATATCGCCCTTAAAAGGTGATGACTAAAATTGAGTTTTTATTTTTTTTCTAAAATTTCAGTAGCGCCAGGAACTTGAAATTCTGTAATTTTCATGCCCTCGCAAAGGACTAACCACGGGTATTTTTTCAATATTCCTGTTACATTATACGGGGGTGAAATTAGCAACCCTTACTTTATCTCATATCAAAACTTTGGTTTTATGAAATAAAATTATAACTTAAAATCCTTGTTAAACAAACACCATAATTAATAATTTTTTTAATAAATTGAGTGGAAACAGTAAAGATGTAAAATGTAATACGATTCATAATAAATGACGGAAATGACCACCTCTAGCCAAAATACATGAACGTAGCCTACGTGTCATGAATTGCCGTACACGTTCAAAGATTTGAGGTTTATTTCTTATGGTGTCACCAGCGATTTGAATACTATTCTTCAAATCGTTGATATCAACTATGGGAGTCGTGTAGACTAATGATTTAAGGTAACCCCATAAACACAAATCACAAGGGTTTAATTCTAGAGATCGAGGAGGCCAATGTTGGGGCCCTCCTCGACCAATCTAACGGTTGGGATATGTTGCGTCTAAATGTTGCCTAGCAGTCCCATTGAAGTGTACTGGAGCACCATCGTGCTTGAACCACATGTTTTGTTTGATATTGAGTGCGATGTCTTCAAGTAGTTCAGGGAGATCATTTTCGAGAAAACTGGTGTAAGAATTTCCATTTAATGACCGAGACAGAAAATGTGGCCCAATTAAGTTAGCCCCTACAATACCAATGCATACATTCACTGAAAAAACATTTTGAAAAGGGTGCTCTATAATCCCAAGGGGTTTCTCGTCTGCTCATACGTCATTATTGTGAAAATTTATGATAGATACTCTTGAAAAATGTGCCTCGTCCGTAAACAATACATTAATTAAAAATTGAGGATTTTGTCGCATTTCGTGTGTTAACCATTCACAAAATGTAACTCGTTGAGGTAAATCTCTAGGTAAAAGAGCTTGAACCCGTTGGATGTGGTAAAGATATAACTGCTGCTCTTTTAAAACTTGCCACACTGGTGAATGGCTGATATTTAGGGTGTTGGCAATTTTTCTAGTGCTTGTTCCCGGGTGTACATCAATTTCCTCTAAAATTACTTGTTCTACCATTATATTTCTAACTGTCCGTAAACGACCAGTGTTGTTTGAATTTGTTTTTAACATTCCAGTTTCGGATAAGCGAATGTGAATACGTGCAAATATGGAATGGAGAGACGTCATTAGTTGCGGATATTGTTCAACATAAAGACGTCTAGCTTGTCGAGAATTACAATTTGCCATACCATACACAAAATGCATGTCGGCTATTTCAGCGTTTGTATACATGTTATAAAATAAACAATAACAAATAACAACGATTCGGTGTCGAACCTTTGTGTAGTACAATTGTGCGCTCCGAAACGGTAAATAAGTACTTAAAAACTAATTAGTGTATATTTCTCAGTGAATCAAAACAAACAGTAAGAATATCAGTTTAACTTTTTATTGATCATTAATAAAACAACAATTAATAACTAAGAGTGAATCTGAATTTGATGTCAGATATTAATAGTATTTAGAAAATATTTCGCCAGACCCTTATTAAGGGTCGCACTTAGGAGGAAGGGATGCCAGTTATTCTGCTGAAAATCTTTTATAAAATATGAATAACTTCGGCATGGCGAGTATCTTAGACTACAGGGGGACTCAAAATGATAAATCAAAACAAGAAAACTCTTTGAATCCCCCAACTCAGTCTTATTCTACAGTAGTACAAACATTCAAATACCCATCAAAGGAGCAAGCCATCATATTCCCCGCTATGGCAGAAGTCAAAATCCATGAATACATCATCGCCCTTGGAACCAAACTTCAACCAAAAGATATAATTTTCACATCTTAAATTTCGAACAACAGAGTATGCATCTATCTCTCTAGTCAAACCATAGTGGACACATTTCTAAATGAAGGAGGAGAAATTAAAGTTAAAAGTCAAATCCTCAAAGATCGCCGTTTGATCTCACCATCTACTCAATTAGTCCATTCTAACGTATGTCCAACAATCTCTCACAACATTATAGAACAGAGTCTCAGAGATCTAGGATTATCCCTGATGTCACCCATAACATTTCTTCGGATTGGAATTTCACAACCCGAATACAGCCACATATTGAGATTCAGCAGACAAGTCTCATACAACCTGCTCCTAACAGCAATAATAGTTCTCCTTTACCTGAATCGATTCTCGTATACTATGATAATACTCCATACCGTATTTTCCTTTCTGAAGATAAACTTATGTGCTACAAATGTAAGAAGAATGGTCATATCTCTGCTAATTGTCACGAGACTGTTACTGAACCTATAGTCGACACTCTACAAGAACAACCAGTAGAAGATATAATTCCTCAAGCTCAAGAAACTCCCTTGAATGTTACAGAACCTATAATCAGCCTTGACTAAGATAACACAATTGTAGATTTAGCCTCTCAAGGCAAAGAAATTCCTACCTTAATGAACACCTTCTCGCATAAGAGGCCTCATTCAGTCAACCGATTCAGAATCCAGCGGAAGAGTTGTAGGCCTCCTTTCGTCATTCCCATTTCTCACCTTCAGAAGAAATCGAAGCCTCAAACACAAATCCAGTTCGTTGAATCCCCGGTTTCTCCTGCCAAACAACTCTTTGAGGACAATTCGTCTAATTTTTCACTGGACTATAGTCAGATTGTTAGTTTTCTGGAGGACACGTTCGGTTCCCCGGACCCCTTCAGTGTGGCCCGCAGGTATACTGGGGAAGTTCACACGCTCCTAGCTATACTTACTAAGATATATCCAGCACTAACCGAACGTAGCATTAAGACCAGAATCACAAAATTGAAAAAGTACATAATGAAGCAGCCCAACAGAGAACTAGAAACCGGCTCCAACATCTCAGTGTCCGGAAGCGAAAGTGATATATCTCTAGAAACATTCTAAGACCTCCCAACTCCATACATAATCAGAATAATTCATCTTGCAATGGAATATAAATGGGGTATACCCCCATCTAGAGATGCTACAGATGTTGGTAAATGGTGAAAAACCCTCAGTTATATGTCTACAGGAGACCAACTTTACCGAAAATCGAAGTTACAATATGAAACACTACGACTCCGTCCATAAAACCAGAAACAATCAAATCAGGGCGTCAGGAGGGGTAACAATATACACAAAAAGATCCCTTGAGGCTAAGGAAGTCCTACTTGTAACTAACCTTGAAGCTACGGCAGTTTTATTGAGAACCCCACAAAAATGTGCATCTGTGACATCTATGTTCCACCAGATACAGAAATTAATATCAATGATTTGGATAACCTGGTAAGACAATTACGAAAGCCCTACGTTATCTTGGGCGATTTTAATGCCCACAGCCCTAGCAACCAGCAATCATTCTGCTCTCGATTTGGCACTTTGTCATCCAAACCTTTCCAGTATTTTGTCTTGGACTGTCTTATCAGATCCGTACGGCAGTAACCATCTTCATATTATTCTAGGAGCTGATGTGCAAGATACACTGCCTACTTTTCATCCTAGCTGGAGGCTGAAAAATGTTAGCAACGACGACTGGACACGTTATGGAACCCTCATAGAGGCAAGAATACCTAATGTACTTCTCAACCGGGTACAAGACATCAATATTCTTGTTGAGGAATTTTCTGAGATTATTGTCGAATCAGCAAATGTAGCAATAGGAAAAATAACTCAGGTTACGCATCATCAACCTGTGCCGTGGTGGGACAAAGAATGCCAAAAAGCAACCAAAGAAAGCAAAAGAGCTTTCAATAAATTGAAAAGGCATCACTGTACCGAGAACAAGATCGAATACAATAGACTCAGAGCTCGCCAAAGGCATATAATAAAACAGAGTAAGCGTACTTCCTGGGCACATTACGTATCAACTTTGAACCACTCCACGCCGATGTCAGAGGTATGACAGAAAATCAACCGCATAAAAGGGTCGAGAAGTCATATTGGTATATCATCTTTGATTGAAAATGGAACTTCTATAACAAACAGTCAGGAAATTGCCAACATGTTAGCTGACATCTTTCAACAACAATCAAGTAATGCGAATTATGATGCCAATTTTTTACAGATAGAGGAAACAATGGAGATATATCCTCTAGATCTCGAAGCTGATGCGGAGAACCCCTTGAACTATGATATAACGATCGACGAATTAGAGGATGCTTTATCCAAAGTTAATAAGTCCTCCCCCGGACCAGATGACATTCCCTACATTTTCTTGTAAAACTTCCACCAGTAGGAAAACGACACCTTCTTGGGGTATACAATCAAATATACCGATCTCAAAAATGTCCTTCCCATTGGTTAGAAGCTGTTGTATTACCTATTAAAAAACCTGACAGACCACATACAGATCCACAGTCCTATCCGTCCTTATCTCTAACATGTACCATGTGTAAACTTTTAGAAAAAATACTGAATGCTAGGTTACAGTATTATCTGGAACAAAATAACCTGATTATTCCCCAACAAAGTGGTTTCCTTAAGAATCGTTCGACCACAGACAACCTACTGAATCTCCAGTCAGATATACACGAAGGCTTCGCAAATCAAGAAAAGCTGATCGCAATATACTTCGATATACACCGAGCTTTCGATACTGTTTGGAGACGCAAAGTTCTTAATCAGTTGAGTCAATGGCGAATTCAAGGAAATATGCTAGATTTCACTTCCAATTTCTTGAAAAATAGATCTTTCTCGGTGAGAGTCAATGGTACATTTTCGGAAACTAAGTCTCAAGAAAATGGCACTCCTCAAGGATCCGCTCTTAGTGTGACGCTATTTCTCGTAGCTATTAATGACATTCTGGACTACATTAGAAGGCCTGTCAGGCGTACACTATATGCAGATGATTGAGTTCTGTACGCATCAGGAAAAAACATACTCTCAATTCGTACCCATCTTCAGAATGCACTTAACAACCTTCAGTTATGGTCAGAACGCACAGGACTCAAGTTCTCGACTAGAAAAACAAAATGTGTTCTTTTCTCGAAGAAAACGGAAGATGCTACACCTCCTCTCGAATTGAATAACTACCAAATGGAATTTGTGGATGAAGTTAAATTTCTTGGAGTTACTTTCGATACAAAACTGCAATGGGACTCGCACATTAGGAATCTCAAGAAATCCTGCCAAAATGGCCTAAATTTGATGAAGGTATTAGCCAATCACACCTGGAGAGCTGATAGCATTACCTTGCTACGGATTTATCGCGCATTAATTAGATCCAAGTTGGATTATGGGGCCATTGTTTACTCTACAGCGAGGGCATCCCTATTGAAAACCCTAGATGTCATCCAGAATACGGCTATAAGAATTGCTATGAGAGCATTCTGTACCAGCCCTGTGGAAAGTTTACTGGTCGAAGCGGGTGAACCTCCACTTGAATTGCGTAGACACAACCTAATTTTGACATATGCAGCAAGAATATCAGCCAATACAAATAATCCCAGTCATCATAATACATTTTCCAATCGTTTTCCGAAATATTTGAACATCACCATAATTTACAACTTTCACATTATGTCAGAATTTCTAAAATATCAAATAATGCAATTCATAATAAGAACATTCTCACTCTGAATATATAGATACCTCTCCCAGGGACAGTAGCCCATCCCAAATGCAACACCTATTTCACTCAATATTCCAAGAATGATACCCCAGCACTACTCATAAGAAGAGCTTTTACTGAAGTAACCTCCAAATACGAGAACTATTGCCACTTATACACAGATGCATCTAAAACCAGTGAAAGCGTTGCGGCTGCAGTAATCTCAGACAGGGCAAACTATAGTTTCCGACTTCCATTAGAAGCAAGTATTTACACCGGAGAACTGTATGCCATAGCCAAAGCTCTTGCGCACTGCACTGAATACGAAGATACTGTCATCTTAACCGACTCCTTGAGTGCTGTGCAAGGCATTCAACAGCTTTATCCCAGAAATGCCCTTCTCCTCATCATTAAATCAGAACTGGCAAAATTATCTGAAGCGGGAAAAAACGTTGAAATTGTGTGGGTTCCATCACATGTAGGAATAGTTGGTAACGAAACTGCTGATACAATAGCCAGAGATACATGTTCAAATCCCCTCTCTCAACTGATTCACCAAGTGCCACATGAAGATTACAATCATACCATCCGGAAACTCACAATGAATACATGGAGGGAAAGATGGCAAGCTCTTGAGAATAATAAGCTCAAAACAATCAATCCCACCTTGAGCCTCCAGAATTATGGATCATTCTCCCGTAGACACCAAACAATTCTAACCCGCCTTAGGATTAGCCACACTAGATATACACGCACCATTTTCTACTGAAAAAAAAAACCACAAAAGATGTGTCTCCTGTTACGAAGAACTGAATGTTAAACACATAATCATTGAGTATCCCGACTATAGTGAGGAGAGACTAACTTCAGGACTGCCCGAAAAACTTAGTGATGCTTTGAACCCGGATAACATCGAGTTGCTACTAAAGTTTTTGGAATTAATTAATATTATAAACCTAATATAAGTCATACTGTATCACCACCGCTAATAACCTTCGTGGTTGATGCGGTTTTTTCTTTGAATAAAAAAGTAACAAACTACAAACTTGCAAGTAAACTTCGATTGGTAACTATCAACAACAGTGTTTGACATCACAGCCTACTACAATTTGAATAAACATTAAGTAAACACGGTAAATCAATTGTCGAAGTGACAGCAGCCTACTATTCTAAAACTTTGTAACTAAAAACAAGGTAGAGGTGGTCGTTTCTAGCATTTAATATGAATCGTATTACATTTAACATCTTTACTATTTACAACTCAATTTATTAAGAAAAAATATTAATTATGGTGTTTATTTTTTTTTCATTGCAACTATTGGTTTTGGGAAAAAATTACGAATAAATTTTTTTTAAATAGAACAAAGATTTTAAGTTATACTTTTATTTCATAAAACTCCATCTCAAAAAAAGTTTTGATATGAAATAAAGTAAGGGTTGCTAATTTCACCCTTGTATAATGTAACAGGAATATTGAAAAAATACCCGTGGTTCGTCCTTTGCGAGTGCACGAAAATTACAGAATTTCAAGTTTCTAGCTTTACTGAATTTTAGAAAAAAAAATAAAAACTCAATTTTATTCACCACCTTTTAAGGGTGATATCTCGGAAAGGGGTGGGCTGAGAAAATTTTGTTATAGGAAAGACCCATCTTAGTTTCATACGAGCAATCACCTCCTGAATTTTGTCGCATGAATTTAGAAACACCCTGTATACTGACCCTAAATTATGGCAGATTTAGTTAGTATCAGCTTTTTCGTCATATATGCGTCAATTGTTGAAATAATGATTTCAGAAAGTTTTCACAAACTTCATACGTGTTACGTGTTGAAAGCATCATTTACCTCGAGGTATATATTTACTTCCAAGAAATACAGAAAAGACAGAAAAACAATGTTCTGCAAAATATAAACAATTTTTAGATAGGTTACTATTAAATTGGATTATCAGCTTTGTCTCTTGGTTATTCACGTGTTACCTGAGTCATATGGAGACATCCTGTTAATATTATTATTAAATTTCTGACAGGACGTTTCCCACATTATTGTATTCATAATTCTTAATCAGCAAACACGAGGAGATGTAGTGGTTACTTAGCAAGTGCCCTCGTAGATACCTCGATTAAACCATAACACCATTTATTGTTGAGAAACACTTACCTCGTAACCATGTGTTGGGGTTGAATAAGAAACACTTTGATTTAATTCACTGGGTTAGTATATTAATCTAAATACAATTTACACATTAATCTACATTAGAACTATATCGAATATAAATACTGAGTTCTCGCCATTTCTCAATGCTTAATTATTTATAGGAAATATTTGACAATACTTCAAGTCGATGACTTCAATTTCACGTTCAAGTTCAAACTATGAAAGAATGTTGTTTACCCTTCGGTCATGACTGATAAACAAACGTGTTATGAGTTCAATGTTATCAGTTCATTATCTCTTGAATATTAAAATTAGATATTATTATTAGATTCTATTTTTATACTTAATTAAAGACCTTTTGTCCTTATTGTCTTTTATAACTCACTACATCATCCCCTCTTGGGAGAGAAAAATTACTGTCTTAATTTTTCGATATCACTTATACATAAAAATAGTTTGTTTATTAAATGTTTTTTGTTTACTAACACTACTTTGTTCGTTTATAAACACTCTTCACTTATTTACATTTGTTTCCGGTCAACGTATCTGAACATACGATTTTTGTGTACGATTTGCGTCTTATTGTCTGGAGATGTGATCTCGCAGTTTACACCTGTTATTCCCGATATTTTAAACGGACCTAAATAATGTGGATCAAATTTATTTCTACCTTCATTTTTTAAAATTACTAATTCCCCTATTCTAAAATTTACAGGTGAGGAATCCTTTTCACTACTACTGACTCTATTTAGCTTATTATTTATTAGAAACTGTCTGGCTCTTTCATTAGCGTATTGTAATTTGTACTTCAATTCCTTATCATATCTTTCAAAATTATAACATGGTTCGATTTTTTCACCTAAGAATTCTGGCAAATTGGGCTTTCTCCCGAATAGTAACTCAAAAGGAGTGTATCCATGATATGTACTCGGGGTAGTATTATAACAGTAAGCAAACGTTTTAACAAACTCACACCAGTTATTCCTGGAGTCTGCGATAAAGTGTCTTACATACTCATTAAATGTTCGGTGTAACCTTTCACAACTGCCTATTGCTTCGTGATGGTAAGCCGTTGAAAAATTATGTTTTATATTTAAAAGTTCCGCTAAATTCTTCATTATCTCATTCTTGTATTCTGTTCCCTGATCTGTTCTTATCTCCTTCATCAGCCCGTAATTCGGTATAAAATTGTCGAATATTGCTTTTGCTATAGTGTGTGCTTCTTTATTCTGAACTGGTATCATAACTGCGTATTTAGTTAGTTCGCATAGTATTGTAATGCAATAACGATTCCCGTTGTTACTTTCTACAAACGGACCTATTGTGTCTATGTAAATAATATCAAACGGTTTTATCCCTGTATCTGTGATGACAAATTTTTCTTTATGAGTAATCTTTGCTTTGTTTACTTGACATTTATGACAATTCTTTACGTACTTTCTTACGTCTCTCTCCATGTTTTTCCATTTGAAATTTGCTCTTAGTTTCTTTAATAATCTATTATTTCCTACATGTCCTCCAAACATTGGATCGTTGTGGTATCTTTCTAATATCTTTTTGATCTCTTCTTTTTGCTGTACCGTTCTTGGTACTTCACATATACATATTTGAATACTTTTTAACCTTTGATTTCCTACTTCTGTAAATTCTTTTACTGTGCACTTTTGAAATATATCATCATTTGTATATATTTTCATTCTTTTTACTTCATTTCTTACCGATAGCTCTTCAAGCTTTTCCAACGTTCGTCCTAGGTCGAAGTTGTTTAATCCGGTATTTACGGCTTCACTAAATTTCAACTTATTTTTGATCCGAATGCTCATCCTTAGCGAGATACGGTTATTTTCAAAATGTAAAATTGGTAATTTATGTGCCTCAAGATTGTTTAAAACTTTTATTACTGCTGGTTTTTGTATTCTTACTTCCTTTGTTTCCACGTTATTCTTTTGATCCTTTCCTGTTTGGGCGTTTTCTTTTTGCGCTTGTGCTCTTGTGATTGCTAAGACATGTGAATTATGTATGTATAAATCCTTAAGTTCATCTATGGATATTCTCGATATGCTATCCGCGTAATTCGATGTACCTTTAACATATTGTATTTCAAAATCGTATTCTTCCAAATCAATTCGTATTCTCGTGAGTTTCGAGGTCGGATCTTTCATTGCGAATAGATGTGTTAGTGGCTTGTGATCCGTTTTTACTATGAAGTGTGGTGAACCATATAAATAACACTTAAAATGATTGATTCCCCAATGGATTGCTAATAACTCTTTTATGATGGTGGGTTTGTTAAGTTCGCTTTTCTTGAAGCTGCGTGATGCGAATGCGATGGGTAGGTCAATCCCTTCGTAATTTTGACTTAAGATTGCTGAACATGCGCTATTTGAAGCGTCTGTGGTTAATATGAATTGTCTATTGAAGTCTGGATATCTTAAAATTGGTGGGTTCATTAGTGCATTTTTTAAGACCTGAAATGAGTTTTCGCACTCTTGTGACCATTCAAATTTCACGTTTTTCCTAGCTAACCTATTTAAAGGAATACATATCTCGGCAAAATTCTGAATGAATCTTCGATAGTAATTGCAAAATGCAACAAATCTTTTGACCTCGTTGGCATTCTTCGGCACTGGATAATGCTGAATGACCGAATATTTTGCTTTATCTGGTGAAACACCATCCTTTGATAAATTATGACCTAAATATGTGACTTCTCGCCTGAAGAATTGGCATTTTTGTGGATTTAGTTTTAAATTGAATTTTCGACATGCGTCAAACACCTTTCTAAGATTGGTTAAATGATGATTTTCTGAAATTCCTATCACAACTATATCGTCCATATAGAGAAAAGCTTTTTCTGGAGTTAACCCTGAAAATGCGATTGACATCATCCTTGAAAAACTATTAGGACTTATATTTAGCCCAAAGGGTAGTCTTGTGAATTGAAATGAGCCTTTTTCTGTACTAAACGAAGTGTATTTTCTAGAAGACTGTTCTAGAGGTATTTTATGAAAACCTGACATAAGATCTAAAACTGAGAACCATTTTGCTCTCCCTAATTGATCCAAAATTGCGTCTATACGAGGTAAAGGAAATTTATCTGTGACTATTTTCTTATTTAACTGTCTAAAATCTATACAAAGTCTCCATGCCTTATCTTGATTCGTCGATTTCTTTGGTACGAGTAGTACTGGACTGTTATAATCTGATACTGAGGGTTCAATTATTCCCTGTGTTATAAGGTTTTCTACTTGATTATTTAATTCCGTCGTTTGCGAATGTGGTGTACGATAATTTTTTATGTATATCGGTGTATCATCTTTTACTGATATCTTTTGTTCGTAAAAGTTATTGTGCGTTAGTATATCATTCTTTAAAGCAAATATATCTTCGTAATTTTCACAAAGTTTTGTTAAATCATTTCTTACATATTCCGGTACTTCTAAGTTTAGTGCTTTCCTTAATTCTTTCAGTCTGTTACTATTATCAGTCTTAATTGTATATATATCGAATAAATCTAAATCTAAGGTCTCAATGTTCCTAGTTTTTACTGTAATACTTTCATAATTTGTATTTAAAATTCTGACGTAAGGTGTTGTCCTTGATACTATGGATCTGGCTATAAATACTCTTGGTGCTATTTCTTGTTGCTCTATTACTGTATCCTTTCTCAAATTCTTGAAATTTTCTATTAGCCTGTATACCTCACATCTAGGTGGTATTGCTAAGGTATCATATTCTGGATTACCAAAAATTCGTATGGTTTCTCGCCTGTTAGGCTTGTAATTTATGTGCAATTCTGATTGTGAATAGTCTAATATACAATTATTTTTTGTCATGAAGTCTCTTCCTATTAGTCCATTCGTAGGTATTGGAAAATTTTCTTCCACTACGTGAAAACAATGACTTAAAGTTATGTTATTGATATAAAGGTTTATGCATATTTGACCTAGAGTTTTTGCTGAGCCTTCAGTTACCCCCTTAATGCTTATTTTATTCCTAGTCTCAATTAGATGATGTGGAAAATCTTTAGAAATTTTGATTAGAGAAATGTCTGCTCCTGTATCTAATATAAAATTACAGATGTTGTCTGATACGCTTGTGTGAATTTCTATAAAGTTAGAAAGTGATAAATCTAAATAGTATGCTGAATATGTTCCTGAAATTTTGTTTTCGTTATCTGATTTTTCATTCAAAACCCCAATTGTTTCGGAGTCTCTCTTGCTTCTTCATTTTCTATCTCACATATTCTTACGTTATTTTTACTGTGGTTATTGTAATTATTATTCCTATTGAATTTCGTATTATAATTTTCGTATCTGCCATAGTTGTTCCTTTGATTATACTGTCGAAACGTTCTTCCTGGATGATTACCGTTATAAAATCCTCTGCTGTTTCCACGCCTGTGATTATTCCTAACGTCGAAGTTTGACTTCCTGAAGAAATTCCTGTTATCTTTCATGTGTAAAACTTGTTGTTGTCCTATTACGCCTTCCACTGAAACCAATTTCGATAGTACCTCTTGTGTCGTTTCGAAACTTCCCGCTGCAATTATTGTTTTGGTTGCGTCCGTTGCGGCGTTCATAGTTACTGCCTTAATCGTCGCCTCCTTCGTATATTTTTCGGCTAGTCGTTCTGGCATCCCTTCCGATATGTATGCTGCCTGTAATCTTTCCGCCAATTTCTCTACCTCTGTTGCATACTGTGTAACATCTTTTCCATTTTGTTTTACTTTACCCAGTTTCGCTAAGAGAAGGCTTGGATTGTCTCCTCTTATCCCTGTTTTCAGTTTATTCTTGATGTCAGCAATGGAGTTTTCCGTCGTGATCAAGCTTCTGGCTTTTCCCGTTAACCTCGTTTTTATTAATAAAATAGCATTTTCTTCGTTACCCGTCACATTTATTTGTAGTAAATCTAATGAATCTAAGAATGACTGTAATTTGTTTGCTTCACCGTTAAATTCGTTCGGTAACACTTTACTCGCTAAATTAAAAAAATCATTCATACTAGTCGCCATTTTCAATTGTTTGCTTATTGCTTGTAATACCTCCGTATCGATTTCCTCCAAAATAGAGTTAGGTATTTTAATAATACAATTTAACGCTTGAAATGCCCTAGCAGCCTTATCTCTAATTTTATCTGAATAATTTCTACAGCTTTCTTGTTGTAATAAACTTAAATTTTTCCAATTTTTACCTATTAATCTAACAAAATTATTATAAAGACCTACTATGGTATTAATTACTTATATATGTATATCAGGATTTTTAGGAGTTTCTTTTTTCAAAACTCTTTTTCCCTGTTTATTAACTTCGTCCACAATTATTCGTAACTTATCATGAAAATCTTCCCACGTTATTGACATTTAAAGATTCGTACACAAGAATAGAATGTTTAGGTACTTACAGTTTTATTTTACACGGTGAGGGTTCCTGTTGCCTGCTTCGCTGCAATGCCTCTGTTGATATCTCTTTTCAGTGCCCTCCTGTGAGTTTTCCACACCGACCAGATAAATTTCAGAATGAAAACTACAGTTATGATGTATAGTAGAACCATTACATGCGTCGTGAAACTGTCTTGTTGTACCATGAATGTATTGTTGACTGTACCCGTTTCTTTTGCCTCTTGTTTTGTGGCTGAACCTCCCATTGTTTGTTTTCTCCAAGGTCCCAAATTTAGATAAAAAACCATATATTTTCACGTGTCCTTATGGCGGGATCTCGGTTACCATTAATTACCATTTGATTTTCAGGATCTCGGTTACCATTAATTACCATTTATTTGCAATTACCATTAGTTCTTAGGGTCCATATTACCGTATTTTCCATTACCATTAACTAGTACATGTAGTAGTGGCGATAACCATTATACAATTAATTTTACCATTACCATTTCGTTCTCAGGATCGCCCTGCAGTGGCGATATCTATTTTACCATTAATTAGACCATAACCATTTTATAATTACCATGTCCCATTAGTTTGCAGGATCGCCATGTAGTGGCGATACCATTATACAATTAATTTTACCATTACCATTTCGTTGGCAGGATCGCCATGTAGTGGTTACTTAGCAAGTGCCCTCGTAGATACCTCGATTAAACCATAACACCATTTATTGTTGAGAAACACTTACCTCGTAACCATGTGTTGGGGTTGAATAAGAAACACTTTGATTTAATTCACTGGGTTAGTATATTAATCTAAATACAATTTACACATTAATCTACATTAGAACTATATCGAATATAAATACTGAGTTCTCGCCATTTCTCAATGCTTAATTATTTATAGGAAATATTTGACAATACTTCAAGTCGATGACTTCAATTTCACGTTCAAGTTCAAACTATGAAAGAATGTTGTTTACCCTTCGGTCATGACTGATAAACAAACGTGTTATGAGTTCAATGTTATGAGTTCATTATCTCTTGAATATTAAAATTAGATATTATTATTAGATTCTATTTTTATACTTAATTAAAGACCTTTTGTCCTTATTGTCTTTTATAACTCACTACAGAGACATCCTGTTTACGATTATTATAATTTTGTTATCATATATTTTTCTTCTATTCAGCATTATAATACATTTCCTCATTTTTGTAAACTAAAACAGAAAACAGTCATAATTGTAACTTCAAACGTAACTGATCACTAAGTTTAATAAAGTCTTTTTAAAAAGTATATTTTTTACTTAATAAATTTAACTGGCGCTGCGAACAGGATACTGTCAGTAGAAAATACCCTTTCTGTGTGGTAAAACGTCTACGTTTTCTATCAAGAAATTAAGATAGTATCCGAACCAATAAACTGTGTGAAACAAGTTACGGTCTGTGAACTGACTCCAACCCGACCATTCCTCCAGTGAAGAAGACGGTTGTTCAAGAAGACGGCTCAAGTTCCTTCAGAGAATTAGAGACAAGGAACAAGCTCACAGATGATCCTTCAGTGCATTCTCCTGTAAGTTTTTCCTTTAATTTTATTATTTATCGGCTAATAATTGTTTTGAATATTATAATATTTTTTTTACTACAATATAAGTGTTAATTGAATTGCAATTTGAACATTCCAATTTCAATGGTTGTATAAAATCAATATATTATTAAAGTCAATCTCTTAATGTCACAAAATCGTGATCGTTCCAGATCTCCAATATCTGTACGTCGATCCAGATCTCCATTACCTCTAAGTCGTAACTTAAATACTAATACCGAGATGTCTACTGCAATTTCACAAATCTAATTATCTTTAGCAAACAATATTGTCCCAACATATAACGGTGGTTCTAAAGATTTAGCATATTATTTA
The DNA here is from genome assembly GCA_963921935.1 of Galeruca laticollis. Taxonomy (NCBI): domain Eukaryota; kingdom Metazoa; phylum Arthropoda; class Insecta; order Coleoptera; family Chrysomelidae; genus Galeruca; species Galeruca laticollis. The sequence goes on along the minus strand of OY998175.1, from coordinate 159,011,014 downwards.
AGACAATCTGAAAAATATTTAACTCTTTTAAAAACCGAAAATAATTTTATTCAACAATCTTCTGTTAGAGCAAGTCAAATCTAAATTATTAGGTCCAGCTAGAGACGTAATCATAAATAGATCTTTTGATAAATGGGCCAATTTGAAAACAGCTCTTATCAGTCGTTTTGGCGATCCTATATCTGAAGAAATATTAGCACACGATTTAAATACTTCTATTCAAACTCATTCTCAATCATTCTCCGAATTTCATGACGAAATTTCTCAAAAATTACAAGTCCTTAAAGAACACCTAGCTATAAATTCTGATAACAGAGAAGTTAGAATTTCTAAGGAAACTATATATACTGACCAAGCCCTTATGGTATTTAAAGCAAGTTTCTTAAATCCCTACAGAGATCATTTACTTCATATATCAATTTCATCTCTAGAACAAGCATTGTACGAATGTAGAAGATTAGACAACGAAAGATCCCAAATTGAATTTGCTAACTTTCTTAGATCTCAAAAAGGTCAAAGAAATCGCCCACCTCCAAAACATAATACTTCATATAATCAATCATCAAGAAACCAACCTTCATATAATAATTATAATTCGTCTCAAAGACCACAAGTTCCTCAAAATCCTAATTATAGACCATTTAATAGATATAATGATAACAATCAAAGATTCCATTACCAAAATAACTATCAAAGACCAAATAATTAATCAAATAGTAGACAAACACAATCTCCTAATAATCAAGATTTTAATCGTCCCTCGCAATCTTCCACAAGTAATTACAAACCAACCCCAATGAGTATATCTACAGCAAACACTTATAGACCTCCACAACAAAATTCTTTTAGACAAACAGGACCTCCGAACGTAGTTGTCGAGGAATTGTTCAATATTGAAGATACTGACGAAAACTCTGATGAATCATCATATGCTAACCCTCAAAACGAACAATACGATGAAACTCAAAATTTAATTACGAGCCTCGGAATTGATATTAATAATATTAATTTAGCCCCCAAACTTCCATTTATATACCTCTCAAATCTAGACTTAAAAATATTGATTGATCCCGGTGCAAGCAATTCCATTCTAAACCCAGAACCAGCCTATAGATTATTTTCAGATTCCATTTATGAATCAAAATTTTTCGTTAAATCAATTAAAACAACTTACAATGGCAATTTTAGCTGCAAATGCCCTCTTTTGAAAGAATTCGGCATTAAATACATGTTCCATATGTTTATCGTACCTTGGCACGATAGATTCGATGCATTAATAGGTAGTCAGGACTTTGATAAATTAAAAGCACTTATTAATTTCGAAAATCATTTATTACAAATTAATTCTATTAAAATACTATTTGGAAGTCAATCCCAACTTATTTACCCCTTATTCGGAATCTTTAGATAAAAGAATTTTAAATATTCCTGTGAATATTGATGATGGACAGGTAGTAGTTCTTCCAGAATTAAGATTAAACGACATAATAATACCTGAATGTATAGCTCTAGCAACAGACGGTTACTGTAAAATACCGATAGAACAAGAAATCTCTTTAAATAATATTTCTATAAATTTTCATGAAACTCTTCCAGTCTAACCCTTATCAAAATTTGATGAAACAATCCCTTTATCATCTTATAATAATAATATTGATATTACCAAACTTCTTCGAACAGATCATCTGAATCCCGAAGAAAAAGATGCAATAATTTCTCTTTGTAAAAAATTGAAAAATATATTTTATAACGAAAACTCCGACTTAACTTTTACTCATGTAGTTAAACATCACATTAGAACAGTCGACGATGCACCGCTTCATCAAAAATCATATAGATACCCTTACCATTTAAAACAAGAAATTCAAAATCAAATACAAAAGCTCCTAGACAATAAAATAATTAAACCTATAGTATATCTCCGTACAGTTTCCCTACCTTTCTCGTCCCCAAACGATGGACGCCAGTGGAAAGAAAAAATTCCGATTAGTTATCGATTACCGAAAACTTAATGAAAAAACTATCGAAGATAAATATCCCCTTCCTCGTGTCGATGAAATTGTCGATAATCTTGGTCGAAGTACTTACTTTTCCACTTTAGATTTGGCACAAGGTTTTCACCAAATTGAAATACACACAGATTCGGCAGAAAAAACTGCATTTACAGTAGATAATGGCCACTACGAATATACGCGTATGCCATTTGGCCTAAAAAACGCTCCTGCCACTTTTTCAACGTGTCATGGACACAATTCTCCGCCCTTTTCTCTATAAACAATGTTTCGTATACATGGATGACGTAGTAATATTTTCTCCCTCCAAGACCATATTCTTCATATAAAACAAATATTTAGTGTATTAGAAAAATATGATTTGAAAGTCCAAATAGACAAATCAGAATTCCTCAGAAAAGAAGTTGCCTTCTTAGGCCATGTCGTAACCCCTGATGGTATTAAACCAAATCCAGATAAAATCAAGTCCATCCAAAACTTTCCTTTGCCCAAAAATGAAAAACAAATAAAATCATTTCTCGGCATGCTCTCCTATTATCGTAAAATCATTCAAAATTTCTCCAAAATAACCTATCCAATAAATAAATATCTTTAAAAAGGAACTAAATTAGATTTAAACGACTCAGAATACCTCAATGCTTTCCAAAAATGCAAACAACTCCTTTGTAATTCTTCTATTTTAGCATACCCCGATTTCACAAAAACATTTACTTTAACGACCGACGCTCCAAATATCGTTATAGGAAGCGTACTTTCCCAAGATTCCCATCCAATAGCTTTTTACTCTCGAACACTTAATTCAGCTGTAAGAAATTATGGCACTATCGAAAAAGAACTCTTAGCTATAATCGATAGCTGTAAACACTTCCGACCATATTTATATTCCAAAAAATTTATTATTGAAACTAATCATAAGCCACTCGTCTGGCTACATTCTCTTAAAGAACCCAATCAACGCCTAATAAGATGGAAACTAAAGATGGAAGAATTCGATTTTGAAATTAATTACAAAAAAGGCAAAGAAAATTACGTCGCTGATGCATTATCGAGAATTGAACTCAATGCAATCGATAAAAAACTTCCTAAATGTGATCTAAAAATTAATATAATTAGTGATATAGTTATTACTCTCCCAAACTCAAAAACAAGTACTAAAGATTTCAAACAAAACCCTGATGATATCGATGCCATTTCAACTATGGCAAGTGCAAATTCCGATCCAAATCTAGCATTAAGTGATGCTAACGAAATTTTAAGTAAAATATCCGATGATAACAAAAGTACCGCTTCAGGCGAAACTAGACATTCCGCACAAGAAAATCCAATTTTTGGTTTCCCAATTTCAGAAGAAACCTTAAATTCCGCCCATTTTCAAATAATCCTAAAATACGGAGACAAAAACGACATAAATTATTCTAAGCCATTTGGCAAAAATCGCTATATTCTTACTTTTAGAAAAGGAGCCGACTATAACATTATAAGTAATATGTTTTTAGAAATAGTTGATCCAACTAAAACATACTATATATACTGCCCCAATGATTCATTACTTAATATTGCTTCTACAGAATGTTCAAAAATCTTGGAACCAAACGTAAAAAGTCCGATTAATTTCAGACTATCATTCAGAAACTCATAACGGTATCACAGAAACTACGAAACATATAAAGTCCCTGTATTATTTTCCGAAAATATAAGAATTAGTAACGAATCACGTTAATAATTGCGAATTATGTCTCACCTCAAAATATGATAGAAACCCTCGAAAAATTCCATTTTCCGGCCCACTCATTTCTAAAAGACCTTTCGAAAATATTCACATAGACGTATTCTCTATAGAAAATAAACAATTTCTTACAATACTCGATTTATTCTCTAGGTACCTTTAAGCTTACGAAATTAGTGACTCAAATTCTATCACTATACTTAGTAAACTCCGTCATTATTTCTCTCATCATAACTACCCCTCGCAAATAACTTGCGACAATGCCAGAGAATTCACTAGCGAAACCTTTAAAGAATTCATGTCTCTCTTCCATATAAAAATTCATTACACAACACCCCAATCTCATACCGGCAATTCTCCGATAGAAAGAACACATTCAGCTTTAATCGAAAAATTAAGAATCCTAAGACAAAAATCAAAAGAAAATATTACCGACTTAGTTACAACTGCTATTCTTATATATAATCAATCAATTCATTCAGTAACAAATTTTACCCCATTTTCACTTCTTTATGGAACACGAAAATCTAAATCTTCATGAAATAGATCCCCACAAACAAGTATTCCAAAATAACAACGAATATCGAAAAACAGAAATTATGCCATTTTTCGACGATCTTTATCAAAAACAATTAACAAAAAGAACCGAACAAATGAATAAAATTAATAGTAAACGAACAGACGATATCCCAAAAACAGATGTCGTATATTTAGATATGGAACCACGATATAAAATTAAACCTAAATATAAGAAAATATTAGTAGACACATATCAATCCAACGATAAGTTAGTTTCTCAAAAATCTAAAAAGGTTAGCAAACACATTATTAAAAATACTAAATCTTTCCAGGTTAACCATGAAGATAGCCACCCAGGCACTTCAAGTCAAAACAATTGAAACCCCAGGTTACATATTAGATAGTTTAGTATTAGCTAAATATAAGACCAATTATCATAAGATTTATTTTAGTATAAGTATTGAAGAAATTGAAAACTCATATAGTAAATTAGTATTAAATCAAGTTCATTTAGCTAGTAGACTTGACGATTCAACAATAACTTTAGCAAAAATTTATACCAGATAAATCGACTTACTCTCAGAAGATATAAATAAACTTAGAATGTATGCTCGATCAAATAAAGTAATTAAAAGAGGTCTAATAGACGGCTTAGGTACAGTAGGAAATCTTGATCAAAACGACCTAATCGAAATTCAAAATACATTTGAAAAAAATCAATTTAAATGAAAAGAAACTAATGACTGAAATTTCGAAGTTGCATTCATTTGCAGGACAGATTACTGAACGCTGGCAAACAGATCTACGTAAAATACAAAATTATGCTGAAAACGTTCTAAGAGAATTAAATACCTTAAATGATAGATTGAATAACGAAATTATTATTCATATTCAACTAGAACAAATTAGAGACCTAAGAAATTATATTCAAATTTTACTAAAAACAAAATCATTTAGTAACCAAGAAATTTTAAATGAAGAATTAATCAAACAAAAGGAATTAGAAGAAATTCTTAATTATTTACATACTATTCATTCTCACAATGAAATCGCTTCCGATATTCCTACTTTATTAGAAATAATCAAAGTCAATCTTATGTTTACTTCAAAAACTTTATATATTACTCTTAAAATACCCATATTAGCCGATGAATTACTTTAAATTTCCAAAATTATCCCTATTCCCAGACAAGAAAATAATATCATTCTACCCCCATACGCCTTCACATTAAATTCCAAAGGATCAACAAAATGGACAAACGAAGAATGCAAGAAGACCTTTTCGTTCTGGTATTGCGAAAAGGAACCACACGAAGACCCTTGTAACTTGGAAGACCTTTCACTCTGTAACTACGCTCAAGTAAAAAACGACTTTTCACACAATTAACTAATGGAAATACAATAATTTGCTCAAAGAAGATAACTACCATCAATGAAGACTGCAAACAAAATTTTAAATCATTGAAAATATCAAAATGTAACATCGTACTAGGAAACAATGATTGTATTTATTCTTTTCAATAACATACTTGGATGGGATCCAATAAAACATCTACTCAAGAATGGCCCAGCCTCAAGGAACCCACAGAAATTCATCACAAAATCAGCATCAACAATTTACATATGGGCGATCCAACCAAGCTATTACCACAGCTTCAAGAACCAAATTTGCTACCTATAGAACTTCATCAAAGCCATTTAGGAATAACAACAATAATAATTTTCATTTTATTAATTCTACTATTTTTGTATCTGTATAGAAAATATTTTAGAAAAATCAAAAATACAAAACAACCCCAAGGTGAACCAATGGAGCTACCCCAATCCCTATTGGAGCCAAATCCACGAGGTCGTGCCTTTAACAAAGAGAGGAGGAGTCATATGGAGATATCCTGTTAATATTATTATTAAATTGCTGACAGGACGTTTCCCACATTATTGTATTCATAATTCTTAATCAGCAAACACGTGGAGACATTCTGTTTACAATTATTATAATTTTGTTATCATATATTTTTCTTCTATTCAGCATTATAATACATTTCCTCATTTTTGTAAACTAAAAAAGAAAACAGTCATAATTGTAACTTCAAACGTAACTGATCACTAAGTTTAATAAAATCTTTTTAAAAAGTATATTTTTTACTTAATAAATTTAACTCCTGATAACGCATAATGAAAATAGAAAATGGGTACTAAATAATAATAATAAGAACATATAAATATAAAACAGGTTTCTCAGTGAATTACATTTCCATTAGACGTTAAATTATTTCTTAAAAATTATTAAATAAAAACTTAGTTTCATAATTCTAGTAAGTTTGGATAAAATATGGACGTTACTTTAGTATTTTCTGGTATCGCCATCTATACGCTACTCATTCACTCACTTTTTAGTTATGAATATACTTAAGGGATAGCAGCACCTATCTAATTTCTAGAATACAATCTCAAGCTGCATTTTAGTTATAACTTACGCTGGTGTATTAAAAACTTCTGAGTAGTAAATTTTAATTAATTTCATTGTTAAATATTCATCATAAGGACAATCATTAATGTTAAAAAAAATGAAAATAGATCAAATAACCGTGTTACTTACAACTACACTCAGCAGCACGAAAAACATGCAAACCCTTAATTTCTTATAAAAAAAGATCAAGAAAATCAAGATTTTTTATCAAGAAATGTCTTCCAAATTGATCATATTTCAGATATTGTACGAAAATCTTAACAATGTGATAGTTATCATCATGCGCTTATTTCAGTATTCTACTAATAACTGTTTATTACTTGCTTGTGTCAATTAGAGGATGTTTGAGGCACATAATTTAAGCCTCGTCATGAATCCTAGTTGCACAGATATTTTTATTATTTTCATATAAAATATGTTTTATAAGCAACAATAATAATAAAAACTAACTAAATCACTAATATTAAAAAACTGGGAAAAAATTATATGGTTAGACACAACATTAAACATAATATTGTTTGTGATAGCTTTGAAAATAAATTCTGGTTTTGCCCAAACATAATGCAACTTGGCAGATATTGGTACGAACTGGTTGTCTCTTTGTACTACAGACAGCACATCTTCTTTAAGACGACCTTTAATGTTGGTAAGATGAGTACGTTAATCTAGATCCCTTGCAATTTTTTAGGCTTATTTCAGAATGAAATAGGGCTATTGTAGAGAGTCGCATGACGCGATTTCGGAAAAATTTCAATGCAGTTTTTCGTTTTGGTGTTCCTAGATGCCAAAATCACCCCCCGTTCCAAAGGTTATATATATATATATATATATATATATATATATATATATATATATATATATGTATGTGTTATAACGGAATTTGTAAGCACGATAGAGGGCGCATTTTTTGACGGGTCGAAACCAAACTCGCTACAAAAAACGATTAGGCCAAAATCTTGGACGAGTTCGTTAATGTGCCAAATCGGCACAGTAAAAACAAAATGGCGGCCTGTCAAAGTTGAAAAAAAATCGTATTTCCTTTGTTTTTTATTTGGCGCAAAAAAGTTACTGAGCTTTGTCATAGACCTTAACACGTTCTACAACATTTTTCTCTAAATCGTGCATTAAAGCATGTATTTAAGAAAGTTCACAAATTAACCAGAATTTTTTTTAATTTTTTTGTTTTTGATTTGATGCCAAAATGTTACTTTGGTTTTATGTAAATCTCAAAACATTATATTACTTTTGTATCTAATTTTTTATTTTGGGTTTTATGCAAAAATGTTACCGACATAAGCCTGTCCAATTGGTCCTGTGCCATTGGGATTTTTTGTATTATCAATTTGACTCTGCTTAGATTTAACTTGCATAAGCCTGTCTGATAACAAACCATCGCACACTCTTCTATTTTGTGTAGTACTATGCATCAAACTGAACAGAAAGGTGGTTTAAATTATAGATCCTTAAATCAAAAAGAGTTAAGCGCAGAAACTTTTGCATCTATTGTTGCGCTCATTCAAGATGAAAGAAATCAAAATTATGTAGCTAACAAATTCGGGGTTTCACGCATTACCGTGCAACGTATATTTATACATTTTATAGAGACTCGACGTCCTGGAACTGGTCCCAGAGAAGAACTACTCATCGGGATGACCGTTTTATTGTATCTTCAGCACTAAAAAATCGTCATTCAACTGCTGTAGAGATTAGAAACAATCTTGAACATGTGAGGAACGCAAATGTTAGAGAATAAACAGTTAGAAGACATTTGAATGAAGTTAATCTGAGATCTCCATGCATGCTTGGTAGAAGGATTCGATGCAGGGTACTTGGATCAGCACAGATTTGCTCTTTTAGAGGAATGGGAATCAATTCCACAAAATGGAGTAGTTTTCGACTTGATTGAGTATGCCCAGAAGAATGAATTCCGTTATAAAGGCTCGTGGAGGTAATACCAGGTATTAATTGGACAGAGAGTAACTACAGGTGTTTTTATTGTTTATTGTGTTTCTGATGATAATTAAATATTTTTGTGTGTTAATGCTAATAAACATGATTCTCTCAAAATAAAGGCTTTCGAAAATATTTTCTGAACACAGCATACTTTAAAAACCTCTACCAAAGCTTGTTTATTGTTGACAAAAGCTATAACTAAAAGAAATGTACAATTATGGCATTTTTATCAAAAATTAGAGGCGTGTCAAAAATCACAAAACACCCCAAATTTTCACGTTGATTTTTTCGAATTTTGAAAATATATAAATTGATAATAGTCGTTCTTCAAATATAGTCTTTCAAATAAATAACGGATATGAAGTATTTTACACGATGTCATAAAAATGCGTGGAGAATTTTGATGCATAACTGAATGTCTTCAGGGCCTACAGACCGATTTCAATCTTCTTGGGCCTCGTCAGTATAGAATATATATCTAGGGTGCCAGGGAAAAAGAGTATAAGTCATGATTTGCTCAAAATGATTTAAGTCGAGCAACTGAATTCATAAAGCGTTGCCCACCTTTTGGTAAAAAGAGTATAAGTCATACAAAGAAAATACGCATTATCCTTCCAATAATACAAACAGTATAACTACATTGTTGAGATCCTTATAGTATATGTCAAGCTATACTGTTTTAACCAACGATCGAAATAGTATAAGTTAACGTGTTCTATTTTGATCGTAAAAACTGCTTGACTTATACTCTTAGAGCATAACCTCAAAAATATTCAGTGTCGAAATGTACACATGTTTATTTTAGTTTTACCATAGAACGTTAAGTTTAATAAAACAAAAGTGTATTATTAGTTACAAAATGGCCAGTAACAGAACCAGAATAATAATGAGCCTTCTTGAAAATAAGGGTAAGTAGCAGTTTTGTTTACTTTTTAGATTTCTTCTATCTGATTTTAATCGCTGAATAATTTCATCAGACCAGAATAGTAGAGTAGTCTCACCAACAGACTTTTTAACTTGAAGCGGGAAGCTGCGAAATCTATAAAGGGAATCGGGTTGACTGCTATACCGGAATTTTAAAAACGCTTTTAAAGGGGGTTCTATTCGTAACCCACATACGACGTTGTAGTTTTGAGTGGAAAAACACAATCGCCTCTATTTATTTATATGACGCAGTACGTTGAATGGTGAATGATTATTTCATTGAAAGAAAAAATCACCACGTTTTTTTTACTTTAATGGTGTGTATGTAATATTATTTTCATGAATTTTTGTGTTATCTAGGAAAACAGCGGAATGAAGATAGTCAACAAGCAGATCTATGCACAAATCTTTGTCAACCATCAAATTCTATGCAGGACTTTGCTTCAATACTAGGAGTTTCAGGTAATAACTACTTGTTTCTTCCGTTTCTTATCTACTATTATTATATTCAGAATGGTACAAGAATAAAAAATATGGGCACACTGTTTGATTTTCGCGTGGAGCATGCCATAACGTTGTTGACCACCTGAAGACACGAAAAAGACTTGATATCATTTTTGAGAAAACGGATTTTAAAAATATCATTGATTGCGCGCCCTTTTGAATGTAATCTTTCAACAATTTTTTTTAGGCCCATCCAAGCCAACTGATGTAGGTACTATCGGAATGTAGTGACGACAGCGTGGCTGACAAAAATTATAGTCCAGATGCATCCGAATCAAGTGACGATAATGATGTGCACGTATTTAAGACCGTTTCAACATTGAAGATATCAAAGAGACCCAGAAATGAAAAAAAACATGCGCAGCTGCTCAAAATGATGTTGCGATGGAAAATTCAAGAAGAAATGCTGCGGAGAAAGGCGCTGACTCGAGTCAGAAGAGAAGCGAGAGAAAAGAAACACCGGAAAAAGTTACATAACGGCTAAAAATAAAGTAGTGAAAGAGAGAGTGTCGAAGCCTTTAACGTCATGCCGAATGAAATGTAGCCAAAAGTTGGAAGTGAAATTTGAAGAGGAGAGAACTATTAGAGAAAAAATATTTCAAGAGTATTGGGCACTTGGTGACAGAAACAGAACAGTGAGTTTTATTGCTGGATTAGTAGATACTAAGGAGCCCGCTTCTTCGAGAAAAAGAACATTGGATCCTGATAAAGAAAAATTCCGAATTCCACTTTGTTATTAATGGTGAAAAGGTACGTGTGTGTCGTGCCTGTTTCATGAAAACGCTTGGAGGAACACAAATGTTCGTTACATTGTCTGTCTGCAATAAGAATAGCACATTATCTGGAATCACCTATGACGATAACAGGAGTAGATCAGTTCCGCTAACAAACATTCCAATGAAACTCTACAACAAGTTAAAGACCACATACCATCATGTCCTCTATACCAATCACATCTCCTCATTTAAGTCTGAGTTTGATGTATAATCTTTATTGTGATCAAATTAATAGCACCCAAAGAAAGCCAGAATTTAGGCAAATATGCGAAAGAGACTTTCACAAAATGAACTTAAGCATCAAAGAACCCAAAGTCGATACTTGTAATAAATGTGACTTGCTCAGAATGAAAATCAGAGTAGCAGGGGAGGAAGAAGAAAAGAAGAAAAGTGAAGAGGAGTTAGCTATCCACCATATAGAAGTTGATAACGCCTACCAAGAGAAAAGAAAAGATAAGGAACTGGCAGCAAATGATCAAACTCGGCGTTGTTTTATGTTTGATTTGCAGCAATGCTTACCAACCCCAATGTTGAATACGTCAATTAACTTTTAGAAAAGGAAACTTTGGACCTTCAACCTCACCTTACATGAAACTAGTACTCAGAAAGTTAGACGTTACATGTGGCATGAAAATGAGGGTGGCCGGGTGGCAGGTATCGAAAGTAACCTTATATTTTGATACCTATGGAGGGCAGAACAAAAACTCTCATGTTACCACCATGTTTTTAGTGGACACACTCACCTAGAGTGTGATGTGGACCATGGACTCATTGAAAAGCAAAAGAAGAAGTTGCGAGTGCGTATCTCCCACCCTTATGATTGGCACCAGCTAGTTCGTTCAATTGGGAAAAAGAAGAAATTTGAAGTTATCGAGCTTAATCATTCGGAATTCCTTAATTTTGCAGATCTGTTAAAAAAGAGTTTGCAACTTCGAAAAAAGGATGCGGAAGGAAATCAATTCAATTGGCATTCCGTAAAGTGGTTTCCTTATACACGCGCATCTGGAAAAATACTTTACAAAACTACTTTGGACAACGATGAGCCTTTTCAAACCTTATGCCTTGATCGTCGAGGACAACCAGATGCACGTTTGCTCCCAGAACGCCTCTACAAATCTTCCTTACCAGTTTCAAAAGTGAAGAAAAAATATATTTTTGATCCTCTTCCTCTTATTTCACCAACATTTCACGATTTTTATAGAAACCTTAAAAGTAGTGACGTGCCTGATACTTACCGTTATTCAGAAGATGATGACCTTAGCGACCAACTGCAACAGATATGAAATATTGTGGGTATCAATATGTTTTCCGAGTTTTTTTCTTATTATTCTCGAGCGATTTTATGTTCCTCATATAGGTTTGAGGATTTTGTTTTGTTTGGTTTAAATATGATAAGTTACATTTTTCATTTGGTCAAATTAGGGTAAGTCATGTTTTCCGTTCTATGATAACGTTGAGTTAATCTGTTCCTCTTGTATAATATCTTACCTAATTAACTATTTTGTTAATGCAGTAACAACGTTAACTATTGATTTCCTTAAAATCCCATATACATAAATTTGTTTTTTGAAAAATCAACTTTTTTGACGTACTCTTTTTTCTGGCACCCTAGATATTACCTAGTTCAGAAAGGAAACGTTTGTGTCTTCGGGCATCAACTACTGCGGTTCTGTAAGTGTTCTGTAAAGGTTTTGTTATTGTAGAACCAACAGTAAATGGTAGAGTATCCTAGATCTGTTTTAATTTAATAATAGTAATTAATAACAAGCTGTATCCAGGTCGTTTTCTGTTATATTAGAAATGCTGAGCTAGGAAGCATATTATGTTATACTGACAAGGCTTAAGAAGGCTAACATCGCTGTATAGTTCGGTCAAGTTTATAACTTTAGATTAAGTGACCGCATAATTGTCCATAATATTACCTATACTTTCGGACCTATACTTATGGCTTGTGCATTTAACCGTAATTTTTTTCGCCAAATTACTTGCATTAATTGGGAGTAAACGAGAAGATAATTGTTTTTTTTCCATAGAAAGGTACTCTAAAAGTCTTTCAGAAGGTTTGCCAAGAACACTACGAACGAAGACGACAGAGTCCTTATGAAGCCCTATATTTTCATGCTCTTTTATTCGTTGTCGTATATAAAATTTACATTTGAACAAGTATACTTCCGATTTCTTATGTTTAAACAATTGTCAAATTGCTTAGAATTTTAAACTTTTTATTCAATATATTGTGGAATTATTTAGAAACAGTAAGTTTCATTTAAAAACAGTAATATGAGTAGATTCCACGAAGTAAGGGTCGAGACAGTTAATTTTTTTATCTATTATTTTTTATAATTAACCTAAAGAATTGTAAATTTTAAAACAAATATTATGGTTGATTTTTGAATTTAATTGCAATTATTCTATTATTTCGATGTATGTCATAATAGGTTCTAATAATAAAACGATGTGAAATATATTCTTTTGTTTTAATTAAAATATTTTCAGTACCCTCAATGCATGGTGAATGTCGACATTCACTAGTGTAAGTGAGAATTAATTATATTTGGCAACTATTTTGGGACATACACCAAGCGACTGTGAATGTTGACACTCTCCGGAGTATATTGACATTCGCCAGATTTCCGTCTTTAAATATAATATATATACCTACGAAGAAAAATTACAAAAAAAGTTAAGTACGTATGAATTTGTTCCCAAATTTTCCACAATTTAATTTTTTGCACAACAAATCAAAAACGTCGTTGAAGAGCATGATAAAAAGAAAACTAATTTGGAAGATTGCGCTTCATAGAAACATAAATATACAGGGCCATATAATAATTTATTTTCATTGACTTAGTAACTAACTCGTAAAATAATTTGAACAGTTTTCATATATCGTCTTATAGAAGTCAGAGAAAAGAGCGACAATAATGCTAATTCCAATGTAGGTATACTATATTATCCTCTAAAAATAAAAAATTACCACTCACATGAAAATATACGATAAAAATTGAAGTTTTATTCCGTGTTTGATTAAAATCGCCCTGTATATAATTCCGATAATATCAAACATTTTTTCGATTCAATAAAATACCAAATACATATAAAGTAGTGAACCACTTCATTATTTGCTTGTTTCTCGTTGTTCAAAGAATATAAAAGAAAAAAAGTTGTTACCTATCGGCAACATCCTAGCATATCCTTTTTCCTCTATCGAACTGACGACGGTATCTATTGTAAGTTGAATAAAAGAAGGGAACAATTTTTTTATGAATCGTCTTTCTTTCGGAAGCATTCCCAGAAATTTAGAAGGTTCTGAGATAATAGCGATCTGTCATTTATGACTGATCGTCGATGAGTGATGAGATCTAATGTGAAATGAGGAAAATGTTGTTTTTCGATTTTCCTCTTGATAAAGTTAAATACGAAATCACTCTTTAGTCATAAATTTAGCAATGCAGACAGCCAAACTTGGTCTTGGGCTTTAAAATTTGGCAATTCCAATTAGTATTAGATACACTATAATGTACATGAAATATATATTATCGCTTTTCCGCCAACCCTAACAAAGATGCGAGAAAAGTATTAGTTTACCTTAAAAATGTTGGAATTTTTGATTATTTTTTAGTGAGGAAAACACGAAAAAAGAGTTTCTAGAAAAACATCTTGTGTGTATGTCGTTGTCGTGGGCCACTTTATGAAACATGCCTTGTTAGCACGATACAGCCTCCGAAGTGCACAAAGTCATCAATTTTATGATTGGGTATTGTTCAGGGCATCTCACAGATGAACCCTATTGATTTTTAGCTCACCAGAGCCAGCACAACGGGTGCTATGGTACCTGAAGTACCACACTTTTGCACATTTTTTGAGAAATTTTGGTTTGTTACGATACAACCTCCAAAATATATACAACTGACCAATTTTATAATTTTATTGTTCAGGGCCTCTCACAGATGAACCCTATTGATTTTCAACTCACCAAAGACAGTACAATGGGTCCAATAAATCCAGATATACTACAGTTTTGGTCATTTTTGTAAAAATTTCGGTTGTTAGCACGATACAGCCTCCGGAGCACATACAAGTGACCAATTTTTTAATCGAATATTGTTCAGGGTGTCTCACAGATGAACCCTACAGATTTTCAGCTCACCAGAGATAGTATAACTGGACCTATAAATCCAGATATACTACATTTTGGTAATTTTTTGATAAATTTCGATTTTTTAGCACGATGCCAGTCTCCAGAGTATATACAACTGACCAATTTTATAATTACATTACATTCACAACTATTTATATCATTTTCTTCAGAAGGTTCGATGTCATGCGAAATACCAAGATCCAAGACTACAAGTATGTGCACAAGACAAGACCAATGGAGCTATAATTTATTTCAGAAAGATGTGGAGCAATAAAATGGGAAATTCCATTACGATCGGCTCAATTTCGGTGTCGGTCATAGGTTGTCCATTTGCTTTTATAGTTTGGAATTTCTGAATTCATATAGCTTGTGAATAACTGCAGAATAACTCAGGCAAAAGGTTCCTGCAACATCAGTTTATGATGTCAACATTTGTAGACCTTTATTAATAGGTACTTGTTTATATTAGCCGTATATAGTGTTAACAGTTAATATAAGATTAGTAATAAAAGCGTGACATTCACACCAACGAAGATATGTTCCAATAATTCTCCACTATCAGTGAGTGAAAAAGTTGTTATATTAATTGTAAATGATTGCATAAAATACGATTACCCGAATTTTACTGTACAAGAAACTGTCGACCGATGTTCCCGAATGACTGGAATTGGAAAGTCCATCGTTTTTAAATTATTGGAGAAGGAGATTATTGGAGAAAGACTGCAGGCTAAGTGGAACCTCCCAAGAAAAGTCCAGGCAGACCAGTGAAAATCCTTGATGGAGATACCAAAAGTGTAATTCAAAGAAAAGTTCACTCTCTTTATTTTAAATAAAAAATACCCACCCTAGATTAGATTTTAATGGAGCTTGGCCAGGATAACAGTATTCTGTTGATCACTAGAAATCTTTTATGTACCACTTTAAAAAATATAGATTTTGCCTCAGAAAAGCATAACCATTAAGCACTTTTACTGAAAAGCGATGAAATTATTTGCTGGCGACGAAAATATTTAAAAATTATAAAGCATAACAGAACAGAGCAGAAAAAAATATTTTATCTTGATGAGACGTAGATTAACGAAGAGTTATATAGTAGCAGAAATGTGAAAAGACAAAAATATAACCAGGACTCGCCAAGCTTTCATGGAAGATCTGTCAACGGGTATTAAGGTGCTTTCAAGTAAAGGAAAGAGACTAAATATAAGTCCATATTGGAAATGAACATTGATTAAAAAAAAGTTTTGCTAACCTTTCAGTCGTACCATACGGGAGATTGCCACGAGGACATTAATTCGGATGTTTTTGAAGACTATTATGGTGAAATGATAAAATATCTTCCGGCTGATTCAGTAGTAGTTATGGATAACGCAAGCTATCATTCTCGACGCATAGAGAAGACTCCAACTTCATCTTGGAGAAAACTAGAAATTATTGACTGTTTAACCACAAAAAGTATTGAATTTGAAGATAATTCCATAAAAAAAGAATTATTATCGCTAAAACAAATTTACATAAACTTCGTTTTATGAAATATGCCGTGGAAGATATAGCAGAAAAACATAGTGTTACTATTAGTGTTTTTAAATGAAACTCGTGGTCTCTAGTTAATTCCACAATATAATAAAAGTTATTGAAAATTCTAAAAAATTGACAATTGTTTCGATAAATCAATATCATCGTCAGAATGACAGAAGTTACATTTCATTTTACCTGATGTTTAGTAGTTATTTTTGGCTAGACCAAGAAGTAACCTAACTTGTGATTGACTTAATATATGTTTATAGAAAAAAAGAAGAAGATGTGATATTACAAATATTGAAGCTTAGATATTATTAGCCCTATGGTGATATCCTGGATATCATTTTTCCAATTAAGATCAGTATAACTGTGCAATGATATAGAAAACCAGGAAAACTATATCTGCTGATCTTTACAATTATCACTTAAGAAGACAGTTTATTAGTGGAGAACTCCCTAGATTTAACTGTTCATTGACAACTTCATATTGTGGGTTTCTTAAATGTCTTCTAATTTCCAATTCTTCAAAGAAATCCAGTTCTTGTTTCTTTTCACAAATATGCAGCACTTCTAGTTTTGTGTTAGGTGTCAATTAATGATTGGTGTCAAGTAGATGTTTTGCGTAGTGGGATTTATCTGGTTGTTTTAACCTGTATGCTCGTAAGTGTTCACTGTATCGGATTTCAAAATTCCTAAGGGTCTGACCCAAATAGACAGCATTACATTCTGGACATTTGAGTTTGTATATACCTGACTTCTTTAATAGTGGTATCTACTTGACACCAATCATACATTGACACCTAACACAGAACTAGAAGTGCTGCATATTTGTGAAAAGAAACAAGAACTGGATTTCCTTGAAGAACTGGAAATTAGAAGACATTTAAGAAACCCACAATATGAAGTTGTCAATGAACAGTTAAATCTAGGGAGTTCTCCACTAATAAACTGTCTTCTTAAGTGAAAATTGTAAAGATCAGTAGATATAGTTTTCCTGGTTTTCTATATCATTGCACAGTTATACTGATCTTAATTGGAAAAATGATATCCAGGATATCACCATAGGGCTAATAATATCTAAGCTTCAATATTTGTAATATCACATCTTCTTCTTTTTTCTATAAACATATATTAAGCCAATCACAAGTTAGGTTACTTCTTGGTCTAGCCAAAAATAACTACTAAACATCAGGTAGGCATAAAATAAAACGTAACTTCTGTCATTCTGACGATGATATTGATTTATCGAAACAATTGTCAATTTTTTAGAATTTTCAATAACTTTTATTATATTGTGGAATTAACTAGAGACCAAGAGTTTCATTTGAAAAGACGAATATGAGCATCTTCCACAAAGTAAGGGTCGAGACAGTTAATTTCATAGTGTTACTGTTCTGCGCACACCGCTGTATCATTGTGAACTAAATCCTATAGAGCTTATATGGGCGCAAGTGAAAGAATTTGTAGCAAGACCCAACGCGACATTCAAAATGAAAGATGTTAAGCTACTGTTTGATCAAGCCATTAAGGAAGTGACATCAGAGAACTGGCGAAAACAGCCCAACATGTCATTAAAAAGAGGAGAACAAGTGGGATCTTGACTATTTGATCGATCGGACCCTCGACCCATTAATTATTGCGTCAAGATGAGATGACAGTTCCTCAAATGACGAAGAATATTATGATTTTTTATAATTTAATTTCTGTATAATGTATTTTTTGTAAAAAATAAGTGTACCTGATACTATGTACATAATGCCTCATTTTTATTCTGTTGAAATAAAATTATTTCCTTTTTACGTGTATCCTACTAGCACGCCTTTGTAACAGCATTGTCAGTATTTGCGAATGGATAACAATAGGCAAAACTCATAAATTGACGCAAACTCGAGTTGTACTACTTGCACTTAATAAAAAGAGAGGATTTTACAATGAAATCAATGCCAAACTATGAAAGTGGCTTAAATATTCTTTGGGTCACTCTGTAGTCCCTTTGCTTACCTATTGAGTTTCTCTTACTCTATACCTATACCTTTCTGAAATAGACTTTTTTGGTCTTGTTTTGCTCATCACTACTCCTGGTTCTAATACCAAATAAAAATAACTGAAAGTTGATTGAATGGGAAGCAAATGAATTTTTGTTTCGATCACAATGTTTCCCCAGAACATTGCAGTTTCTTCCTTATAGGGGAGAGTGGTCGAATATCGACCACTTAAGCAAAATTGTTCATAACTGTATATGTAATATATGTATAAAGACGCTTTGTATATGAAATTACCTCAAAAACTATAAGTAACGTTATGGCAAAAAAAGATAATGGAATAAATAATGTTTGTTCTTTTCTAATGTACAAAACTCATACCGGTACTTTTCTGGATAATATCGACCAGTCGGATAAAATCAACCATAAAGTCGGGTAATGTCAACCATATCGGGTAATATCAACCAAATTTTTTAAATTTAGTTTATTCAAAAAGTAAGGTTACAACAAACTTTTTAACATTTACTACAAACATAATCTTTAGCATTTTCAATGATTGTGCAATCTGCATGCGTCCACACGGCACATGAACGGCATCTCCACCATACTTCATTTGATTTTCCAAACTCTTGACAAACAGAACATATGTCGGCATTTGTAGAATTATCTTTCTTTTCGGGAACTATACGTCGTGAAGCTTTTTTCAGCTTCTCCTGTTTAATATCTTTTTGTTTTTCTAACTTCTTCAGTTTTTGTTGCTTTTTCTCTTCTTTATTTTCCAATTCCTCTTTTAATGGCGTTGAGGTCAGTATCTGGGAATGCTTGGTTTTTCGCGATTTGGTTCTAGTTGTTACTGTTGGCAAGGGTAGAAGTTCTGCAAAGCTTCTATTTTCCACGGGTAGCTGAAGTGTCGGATCATCATCGTCGGTCAATTCATCGTCTACAATTTCTTCAAGCTCTAATTCTGAAGATTCACTACCAAAGGAAGGTGTACGGTGACGTTTTGTCTTAGATGGTCCAGGGATAGGCGACGGAGCTTTTAATGGAGATGGTTGTTGAACTGTGGAGGTAGGTGATATAGGAAGTGCTCTTTTCATGGAAGGTGGATCGTGTTGTTTTATCTTAGATGGTCCAGGTACAGGATGCAGTGTTTTTTCTAATCGTGTTATTGCATTTGTTTCAGCAATTATCGGTTCTTGATTCTGCTCAGCATTTGGCGCTGGATCGACTAGTAAGGTACTGAACTCTTCATCACTGAATACAGATCGGTTAAATGGATAAATGCCAGTAGCTTCGAAAGCCTTGACCCCTTTTTCTACAGCTGCCACTTTATTAAAAGCAGTTTTAAATAACTCCGCAATATCCGTTTGCAGAATCTTCTCGTGTTTTCTTGCTTTGATATATCTATCGCATTCTTGATTGTATGCACTCTTCAATGGTCCGAAAAAACCAACATCGAGCGGTTGCAACCGGTGTGAAGTGTGGGGCGGAACTGAAACAACTTTCTCTGCAATAATGATATGACCTTAAAGTTGAATGAGTGGAGTGGTTATCCATTAATAACAGGACCGGATCATCTTTACTAGCTTTTGTAAATTTTGCAAAATGTTGAATCCAGTCTTCAAAAATCTCCTCAGTAATCCATCCAGACTTAGAGCACCTATATACAGCACCAGTTGGCCCGTTTCTTTCTAGAGCTTCTTTCATTCTCTTTCGTTTGAAAATAAACATCGGTGGAACAAACGAACCTGCAGCACTCATCGCTACAACAACAGTTACAAGTTGGCCCCTCTCACCACTTGTGACAGCTCCTACCTGTTTTTGACCTTTCTGGGCAATAATGCGGCTTGGCACGTGAACGTTACTAATCCCTGTTTCGTCTACATTGAAGATGCGATGAGCTTCAAAAGTGCGTTCAGAGTAGAGCTTATCTAAATTATCATAAAATATCGTAACTTCATCTTTATTGAATGCCAACACACGGCTCAGACTTGTGGCTTCCGGTTTACGGCAGCTCAATGTCGGGTTGCGCCGCATAAATGCATAGAACCAATCTTTTCCACACATTGCTTTCTCTTTATTAAAAGTGTTTTTTATTTTATTGGTTTGTGCAAATTCAAATGCAAGTTTTCTTATGGACGAAGATGTTAGTCCATAAAAAAGGCGAGAGAGGTTTATAACATGTTTTGCGAGATCTTCTTCTTGCTGAACAGTAAAAACAGATTTCTGCCCATTTTGTACTTTTTTGTAGCGAAGCGACCTTTTAAATGGTCTTGTAATGTTCCATATGGAATATTGAACATTTGTGCAGTTTTTCGTATGGAAGCAACTTTGTCATGTATTGTCTTAAGCGCACGTTCCATATCCTTTTCAGACCACGAAGCGCGAGAAGTTTTGCGTGTATACTTTTGACGAGGCATCTGTAAAAGAATAAACGCCATTGGTACAATATCGATCACAGTAGGAAAATATCGATCACCCCGGTTGACATTAGCCGACTGCACAAGGTAGACAAAAAAGATGAATTACAAAAAAAATCTGTGAAAATGTAACAATAATTCATCACACATAATAAGCACATACATATCTAATTACCTTACTGCACAAAAATCAAAGCTACAATCAAATTAAATCATTACTTACTTTCGTATCGGTGTCACAAATATTATAAGGAATAAGGCAAAATTTAACATCAAGCATTCACTACGGTCAAACATCGACTAAGTGCGTAGGTGACTGTATACATAGTAAATACCATCCCAGCGCATGCGGTCTCGCTCTATTAAGAAGTTGAAAAGCTTCAAGAATTGGGTAGGGGTGTGTGATCGATATTGGACAGCGGTTGATATTCGACCACTCTCCCCTATTTGGCATTAGATTTGCCAACTTGAGGTCTGGCTTGATTAGTGCTCAAAGAACCCGAATTCGACGGTCATCTGATAAGACTCACTCGGGTTTCGTCTGAAAAAAGGACATTTTGCCAAATTTCAAATGTCTAGTTATTTATTTACGATACCAATTTAGCAGCTCAATTTTATTTTGCCTGGACAGCTCAGGAACTCCTAGCTGTCTTCTGCTGTAGTTACAGCCCTTGAAACATTTACATCTTCCAGACGTTATTGTTTTAGTTAGCACGATACAGCCTCTAGAATATATACAACTGACCAATTTTATAATTTTATTGTTCAAGGCCTCTCACAGATGAACCCTATTGATTTTCAACTCACCAAAGGCAGTACAATGGGTCCAATAAATTCAGATATATTACATTTTTGGTCATTTTTGTAAAAATTTCGGTTGTTAGCACGACACAGCCTCCGGAGTGTATACAAGTGACCAATTTTTTAATCGGATATTGTTCAGGGTGTCTCACAGATGAACCCTACAGATTTTCAGCTCACCAGGGATAGTATAACTGGACCTATAAATCCAGATACACTACATTTTGGCAATTTTTTGAGAAATTTCGGTTTTTTAGCACGATACAGTCTCCGGAGTGTATAAAACTGACCAATTTTATAATTGGATATTATCCAGGGCATCATACAGATGAACCCTACTGAGTCTCAGCTCACCAAAGCCAGTAGAATGGGACCTATAAATCCAGATATACAACATTTTTGGTAATTTTTAGAAAAATTTCGGTTTATTAGCACGATACAGCCTCCGGAGCTTATACAAGGAGTATATACAAGGAGTACATACAAGAACCCTCTTGCTTTTCAGGTCACTCGAGAGACTATAAATTCAGATATACTACATTTTTGGTAATTTTTGAGACATTTCGGTTTGTTCTCTGATTAGTTTTCCGCCAACCCTATTTATGATGCCAGAAAAGTATTGGTTTTCCCCAAAAAATGTTTTTTATTTTTTGAGCTATTTTAACGTTTTTCTCTGAGAAATCACGAAAAACGATTTTTTAGATAAAAATTATGTGTGTATGTCGTCGTTGTTGTCGTCGGCATCTCACAGATGAAACCTATTGATTTTCAGCCCATCAGTGCCAGTACAACGGGTCCGATAAATCCAGATATACCACATTTTTGGTCATTTTTTAAGAAATTTTTTTATGTTAGCACGATACAGTCTCCGGACTGTCGAAAAGTTAGTTTTAATCTTTAAAACAGTTTATTTTTAGATCAGTCTGGTTTCGTTTTTTGATTATAATATGTTCCCTCCAAATTTATTTACTATCTAGGTGAATCCCGAAGTATTTGCAACTTGTTGATCGAGAAACTTAGATATTGTTGATATAAACTGGTGTGCACAGTTCTTTTTTTTTAGGTGTAAAATAAAAAGTAAAAGTGTAAATGTAAGTATATAAGGAAGTAAATAAGTATGAAATATGATTGCATAAGGATTCTAATATTGATATCGGAGTGGTGTAAGTACTCTAGAAATAAGCTAGTCTCTTTTTTAAGAGTAAATGAATTAAATTAGTAGGGGGATGACGTTTTCCTAACATCATGCAAGTGTCTCCTTTGTTTTTTTTTGGTCTCTTCTTTAAGAGTAAATGCGTGAGGACTCTAGAAATATGCTAGAGTCTCATTTTTAAGAGGGTATGAGTGAGTACTTTAGAAATAGGATATACTCTTTTTTTTAAGAGTAAATGATTGAGTACGCTAGAAATGTGCTAGAGTCTCTTTTTTAAGAGGGTATGAGTGAGTACCTACTCTAGAAATAAGCTAGAGTCTCTTTTTTAATAGGGTAAATGAGTGAGTACTCTAGAAATAGGCTAAAGTCTCTTTTTTAGGCTTATTTCAGAATGAAATAGGGCTATTGTAGAGAGTAGCATGACGCGACTTCGGAAAAATTTCAATGCAGTTTTTCGATTTGGTGTTCCTAAATGCCAAAATCACCCTCCGTTCCAAAGCTTATATATATATATATATATATATATATATTCTGTCTTTGTTATATATATATATATATATATATATATATATATATATATATATATATATATGTGTTATAACAGAATTTGTAAGCACGATAGAGGGCGTATTTATTTTTTGACGGATCGAAACCAAACTCGCTACAAAAATCGTTTAGGCCAAAATCTTGGATGAGTTCGTTAATGAGCCAAATCGGCCCAGTAAAAACAAAATAGCGGCCTGTCAAAGTTGAAATAAAATCGTATTTCCTTTGTTTTTCATTTGACGCAAAAAAGTTATTGAGCTTTTTCATAGACCTTAACACGTTCTACAACTTTTGTATTCAACATTTTTCTCTTAATCGTACATTGAAACATTTATTTAAGAAAATTCACAAATTATAACGGAATTTGTAAGCACGATAGAGGGCCTATTTTTTGACGGATCGAAACCAAACTCGCTACAAAAATCGGTTAGGCCAAAATCTTGAACGAGTTCGTTAATGAGCCAAATCGGCCCAGTAAAAACAAAATAGCGGCCTGTCAAATTTGAAAAAAAATCGTATTTCCTTTGTTTTTCATTTGACGCAAAAAAGTTACTGAGCTTTTTTATAGACATTAACACGTTCTACAACTTTTGTATTCAATATTTTTCTCTAAATCGTACATTAAAATACTTATTCAAGAAAATAGAGAGAATTTTTTATTTTGGGTTTTATGCAAACATGTTACTGAAATAAGCCTGTCCAATTGGTCCTGTGGCATTGGGATTTTTTTGAAGAATAAATGAGTTAAATGAGGAGGGGGATGACATTTTTTGAACATCACCCAAGTGTCTCCTTGTGTTTTTTAAATGAGAGAGAGAGAGAGAGAGAGATAGAGAGAGAGAGATAGAGAGAGAGAGAGAGTTAAGTGAGGAAAAGAGATTATTTAATGATAAGAGAAAAAGTAACCGTAAGAATAAACGATTATTTTGTAAAGTAATATTAGAGTAGTACTTGAGGTGTTTAATGATTACGAGATGATTTTTGTTCTATGAGGGAATGAGAAGAGAAATGGGCCAAGCGGCAGTTTTTTGGAGCCTACTTTATCTATACACCGGTGCAATAAGCCACCGGCTCTAGGTCGACATGTATGGTACCAGTTTGTTTAATGAGTAACGGCCCAGGAACCTCGGACATACATAAACAAAAAGGGGGACTAAGTGTTGGAGGGATGTAAAATTCCATGAGGGAGCATGAAGAACTCATGTGGGCAATTTTCCGGTGTGTTGTTTTAACAGAATTAATAGGGCTTGTTAAGGAAGGGAACGTTTTTCCTCGGATAACATGAAAACTGCAATGTAGCTCCCGCTACTCCCTTTCTACGTGGAGGAATGTGTTGTATAGTAAGAGTAAGTGTAAGAGAGTTATAGTTAATGTTTGAATAAGTAAGTTGTGAGTAATTAATGAGTGAGTATGATAGTATAAGTACAAGTAATGTGACCATTTTTGTAAGAGTAAATGTGCGAGAAACCTTCTAACTAATGAGGAGGATTGTGTATAAAGTGTAAAGTTATTTTCTGAGAGAGACATTTGTCTGAAATTGGTGAGCCGGCTCTGTCGCGGCGACAAATAGGTTCTAAAGTTGATTTCTTTTTGGTGGATTATATTTTTGAGTGAGGAATTAATATAGAGTTATGAAAAAATGAGAGATGCGTTGATCGATTCTAGTTCGACAAGTGTGGTACCAGTTTGTTTAACGAGTAACGGTCCAGGAACCTCGGTTCTTTCAACATTGTAAGTAAAGTACGAGTACGATTGAAATTATAATGCATGTAAAGTGCAAGAGAGAGTGCCAGTAAGTTTTCAAGTGCAAGCATCAGTATGAGTATAAGAGTGAGTACAAATTTAATAATTTCAGTTAGTTTTCAAGTGCAAGCAAGAGTGAGTATAAGATTGGTTTCAAGTTTAATAATTTACAAGTTTGAGTAAGATTATAATTACAAGTAGAAGTGAGTGCTACTACAAGTTCGAGCAGAATTGGAGTGAGGTTGTGAATTCAAGTGAGAGTGTAAGTAAAAATGTGAATTCATTGTGAATGTATTGAGTACAATTGAGGTTAAGAATATATATGTGAGTAATAGAGTGCTCATGAGACTAGAGCAAGTAAGAGTGGGAAGTTAATTGTGAGGAAGTGCGACAACAAGTGAGTACGAGTGCAAGTTTAAATGTGAATGCAAATGTAAGTACTAGTATAAGTGAGAGTAAAGGTCCAATTGTATGTGAGTGCGAGTGAGAGTTCATTTGTAAATGTGATTAAGAAGGAAGATAATAATGTAAGGTAGTGACCACGACTGTAAGAGTATGTGTGAGAGAGTCTTTATCTGACTCTTTTGAGATTGCTTTGCATAAGTTTTAAGATGATAGACGTTTGTCTTAAGGGGGCCCGGCTCTTTTGCGGGCGAGAATGAGTTTTAAAATTTGTAATTCATTTTTTGGTGATTGAGAAGAGGTAAAGTTACTTCTGTTCTTGTCAAGAAAAAAAGGGGTGAGATATATTATTTTTAGTGTCTGTCAAGTCTTTTCACGTTCAAAGTGTCGTCCAAGTAGTTTTTAAGCAACAAATGTGGAGAGGAATGACGTTTTCATCTAAACATCACCCAAGTGTCTCCATCATTCAAGTATCTTCTTCATCCAAGTATCTTCTTCATCCAAGTATCTTCTTCATCCAAGTATCTTCTTCATCCAAGTATCTTCTTCATCCAAGTATCTTCTTCATCCAAGTATCTTCTTCATCCAAGTATCATCTTCATTCAAGTATCTTCATCATCCAAGTATCTTCTTCATCCAAGTCTTCCAAGTATCTTCTTCTTCCAAGTATCTCCAAGTTTCATGTTTTGTCAAGTATTCAAGTGTCTAAGTTTCCAAGGTTAAGTTTCTAAGCGTCTAGGGTTTTAAATGATTAAGTATTTGTGAGTTTCTACATGTCTAGGTAGTTTTCCAAGTGTTTCAAGTTATTCTTAAGTGTCTAAGAGTCTAAGTTTAGGGGTTAATTATTGTCCTCTCCCAGACGACGAAAGGTTCTTGACGAGAAAAGAGTTTATGTAATGAATAAGTGCTATTCTGCACTGAAAAAGTTAAGTAAGAAAGTGAGTTGTTTATTTGAGTGTAGCTTTGATTTGAATTTGAGTTTTGAGTTGAGAGTGTTTTAATTTGGGAGTAAGTTTTGATTAACTGGTGTGGTTACACCAGAATAATGAGTATGATGAGTATGAGAGGAATTATCCGTAAGTTTTTGTGGGAATAAGCTTTGTTCAGAACAGTACATTTCTTTTTTAAATGATAAAAGCATTGAGAGAGATTAAGTGTTGATCAAGTTATTTTTCTTGAAGAGACTGTAGGAGTTCAAGGATCTAATTTAATTTTTTAATAAATGCGAGCAATTAAAGCATCAAGTTCTCTTTACTAATTTTGAAATTTTATAATGATTTGACTATATTTCTAGCTTCAGACGTAAATATCTTAATTGTTGTGCAGTACATTTTGATACATTTGTACAAGATGTTAATAGTTAAAATGGGCAGTAACAATTTGCCCTGTGTTATCATTTATTTTAACAATTTAACAAATCTAAAGTTACATTGAAATTATTTTTATTTGTTGGTAAGTATGAAATTGATTCAGAGGTTCACCTCGTAAGTATGATTTGTAATAATGAAATTTTTCAAGTTTGGATTTGAATGTTAATTTATTTGTGATAAAATTCTTAAGTTGACAGAAGCATTGTGCTTTGAATTGTTTCTTGTGAAAACCTGCATTTTTGAATGTGAAGAGTGATGCCTGATTGTGATTTTAAAATCATACTGTTGGATCTCTCTGTAGTAATTATGAAAAGTAATATAATAACGTGTATCAATGAAATGTAAATATCAAACTATTTTTGTGCAAGGAAAACACGAAATAAACTTTATAATATAAGATATTCATCAATTGTTGTACAGTAAATTATTTATGTTGTAAAAGGAACAGTTTTGTTACACATGAACTTAACGAACATATTTATAATTTTGCAAACAGAAGTGCCTTGTATAGTTTTTACTACTGTTTACAATATATTATAATATTGAACAAACAGTTTATAATGATGAATATTTGAATAATATTGTGTAATAGGAAAGATTGTTTTACAAAATTGATATTGAAGAATGTTATTAAATGTCCTAAGCTAAACTTTAAATTATAATATGTAATAAATGTTTTGAATTATTTACGGAAGGAATTTCGCCTCACATTGTATTTATAAAGTTTTACAAAGTTCATTAATCAAATATGCGAAATTCTTTTAATCACTTGGTTGAAATAATAAATACTTTAAAGCTTGTCAAGACGAATTTCAGCCGTTTTCCATTTATGTTTTTCACTTTCAGTTCGATTTCATTATGTTCGGTAAGTTATATTCTTAAAAATTTTGTTATTACCTAAGAAAAACGTAAAAATGTATCGTTTTTCTTAAATCCTTGTATATTTTATAATATGTAAGCTATTGTGATAAATACAAAAATAAATTGCAGAGAAACGATGTGTCTTGCTAACAAAATAAGAAATGACAAGGTGGAACATCTCTAACACTTCGTATATGGTTTTAAAGTTAGATTAAAAAAATACATTGTGACACCTTGTGAATATTACGTACGCCCCATTTTCTTAAAATTTGAAACATATGCTAGATTTCATATAAATTTGTGTAAAATATGGAAAAAAAATAATCAAATCGAATTTAAAATAAGATATTTTTATTAATGAGCAATCTTCATCAACCTTTAAAGTGGGTCAATTATTTTGCCGGTGAGTCTATTTGTTAAAAACCATGGTAATAACTGATATTTTTGCATACAAAATTCCACAAACTATACGGTTCTGAAAAATTAGTTCTTTTTAATTTGAGCTCAGTAAAACATATCATATTTTTCAATTCCAGTAGAAATAACCCACACTAGCGTCATAAGTAAAAACCCAGTACCTATCTACATTTTTTTCAAGATTGAGATAATCGTTTCCCAGTAATGTTGACATATAAATAAAGATATATTTGACACAAAAATGCAGTAAAAACGCTTTTAAATAAGAAAAATACTTATATTTTGTTATGCAGTAAGTATCAACAAATTCAAATATACAAAAATACAATATCACCTAATCATTTAATTAAAATTTAACTACAGCGTAGATAATATTGATCTTATAATGGAAACTTTTTAACTCAAGTTAATCTTCTTGCTAAATATGACCCAATAATGATCGAAGTCATCAATTTTCCACTGCGGAGTGTTAGATATCTAAGTCCTACTACACAAAACGGGTTAATTGACTGTCTAGGAAAGTCACTGCAAAAACATTTATTATCAAAATTAACGCAAAGTCTATTCTTTAATATCATAATGGATACAACCCAGGATGTAACAAAAGTTGATCAACTGTGAGTAAAGTTATTCGTTACGTCGAAATAGAAAAGGACGAGTTTGATGATCCTGTGGGAACTAAAATTATGGAGAGTTTTATGGGATCCACCAAACTTTTAGATCAGAGTGCGGCAGGGACAACATCTGACATATTAAGGTCATTAGAAGAATTGGAATTAGACATTAAAAAATGCAAGGGGCAGGGATATAATGGTGCAAATGTGATGAGTGGTGTTTACTCAGGTGTCCAAAAACACATAAAGGATGTTTAGCCGAATGCAGCTTATATACATTGCGCATCATACAATCTTAATCTTCTGGTAAACTGAGTTTCTGAGATGACTGAAGTTAGGAATTTTTTTACGGATTTGGCAGACTTATACACTTTTTTTGGAGATACTTAGTGTAATCGATGAATCTTATACCTATAAAAAAAACTAAAATGATAAACCTTATTCGATGGGCTGGAAGAGCTGTTTCGTTGTTACCTAGGTATCTCTTAAACTAAGATACGTAATGAATGTGTAATTGAAGCACTTACAAAAATTAATTTAACCACAACAAAAAAAGACGAGAGAGACGAATCAAAAAGGTTATTAAAATCTATTAAAAACTTTGAATTTATTTTTATTTTAATTATTTTTTCAAAAATCTTACAACAACTTAACTAAAGACTTGGCTGTGTTTTTAATTGTAGAAAAAAACACTTTATCATTCCAAAGGTAACAACAGCCTTATTATTATTTTTAACTCTTCCAGTGTTGCTACACCTAGAAGATCCTTTTCCAAATTAAAAATTATTTACGAAATAGTTCCTCTCAGAGAAACTAAGTGGGCTATACTGTCCATAGAGGCACAAGAGGCGGCCAAAATGGATAATAACCATTTAATAAAGACTTTTGTGGAGGCAAAAACTAGAAAAAAGCAATTTACCACCTTAAAGCAACAATGAGATAACGGCTATAATAATTGTACTAAATAAATTTTACAGTATAATTAAGATAGGTAATTGACTTGCAATAGCTATTGAAATATTCAAATTTTTGTCGCTTAATTTAAAATATTTTAGTTTCTATCTCACTGTTGCTTTCAAGTATTTAGTATCGCTACCTTAGCTACGTAAAGAATTTTCTTAGTTTGTGTCCCTCTTAGTTTTAAAGAATATTTTTTATTTTGTTCCTTGTTCAATAGTTTGTTTATTGTAATGTCCTCTACATATTGTGTATTGTATTTTGTTGAGTGTTTTTATACGCATTTAATTAAAATTTTATATTAGGTTAGTAGTTTAAATAATATACAGTAGGTATTACCTAATTATGTTTGGTAATACAAACTTTATATATTATATCCTTAATATTGGCGAGGGGCCCTAGCTCAATTTTCGCGGGGGAGGGCATAATTTGTCGCTACGCCACTGGTAGATATACATCTACAAGATGTTATTTTAACTTGAAATAAGTACTCAGTCAGTATTTTTTTTAGAAATAAGTAAATTAAAAATACATTTGAAATAGGTAACAGTAAAACGGAAGATAGGACTATAATGATGTAAATACAACCAGAATATCGCTCGTATTATAAGACCGTTTCAAACGAAAATTTATTAAAAACTATCCAAGCCGTTTCTGTCATAATTTAGGGGATGCATATTTTAAAGCCAATCTGTACCTATAGTTTGTTTCCTAATTAATGAATGAAAAAATATTTTCAAAAAGTTACTACTGTTATCCCGGCGCCAATAAGGAACATCCTTATTAATTAGAATAGGGAATGATACAGACAAGATTCACTTCATCAAAAATAATTTCTAATTGAACATGGGAATAAACATATTATATACACTCGTAAATATATTATTTTAGAGAAGCAAAACTCCTTAGTTTCCCTAAATTAACGAGAGAGATATCGGTCATGTTTTCTGTCCATATCAGTTGTAGGTAGATATACGTATTTGAACTCCGCACAGCCCGTTGCCCGGAGACTAAGCCCCGTGAAGTGTAAACACTTCCCCTCAGTGGAAGGGACCAAACATAGGCGGTATAGTCGCCACTACGGCCAATGGTTTAGACTACAGTTATGATGTCACTTCTGAATTAGAAGTTAGGAGTGCCAATGGCGCGCGCAGTCTTCTACAAGTGAGAGGGGAACGACGACTAGTGGGGGAGATCGGACGGTGAGACTACCAGTTTCCCAATCTACACACACAGTCAGTAATACAAAGAAGGTCGCGTGAATGTTGTCTGATATGCATATCGAATCACATCTAGGTATAAGTAAGCAGTTTGTTCTGAATCGCGTCATCGCGCGATAATAACAATTGTTAATATTAACGTTAAATAAAGTGCTTATTATTTACGTGTGGGTGAATTAATGTAAATAAAGTGTCGAAAATTAGTGCAAAGTGTACGAACACGAGGACAGTGTGGACGGACGGCCCTTACAGGGCATGGCGGCCACTACATACCTCCCGGCTAGCAGTGCAGTTACAACTGATCTAGAAGGAAACGTCGTTGGAATGAATATTGTTGGAGGTTATCATTCTAGTGCCTCTCCGAGGTCTGCCGCCGACGCTAACGAGATGAAATACCTGCCGCAACACCACCACAATCACCATCATCATATGGCTAGTTCGCCCTCTCCCAGCGGACATACAGCTGTATCATTATCGGCCAATCCATGGGTTAGTTTACAGCCTGGAGCAGATCCGTGGACAGCTTCCATGGCAGGTATGCACCATGCCCACCATCACCATCACCAAGATGTGAAACCCTTAAGTCAATCCGCCGATATGATGCATCATCAAAGACAACAACAACAAAGCATGGGATCTCCACATGCTTGGCACGGACCAGTTTCATCGGCACACTATAATCCAGGTGGCGCCGGATCTCCTCTTCAGCAATACCATGCCGCGATGAACGGCATGCTGGCCCATCATCAAGCCGCACCTCAACTCCATCATACTTTACATAGAGATATGCAAAGTCCGCACCATCCGCAGCATTCAGAAAGAGACGTTAGCGGAGGAGAGGACGAAACACCTACAAGTGACGACTTAGAAGCGTTCGCTAAACAATTTAAACAAAGACGTATAAAATTGGGATTCACGCAAGCCGATGTCGGACTGGCGTTAGGAACTCTTTACGGTAATGTTTTCTCGCAAACAACAATATGTAGGTTTGAAGCGTTGCAGCTTAGTTTCAAAAATATGTGCAAACTCAAACCGCTTCTTCAAAAATGGTTGGAGGAAGCAGATTCCACAACGGGTTCGCCTACGTCCATAGACAAAATAGCGGCGCAAGGAAGGAAAAGGAAAAAACGCACTAGTATAGAAGTTTCTGTAAAAGGTGCGCTAGAACAACACTTCCATAAACAACCAAAACCCTCCGCTCAAGAAATCACTGCGTTAGCAGATAGTCTACAATTAGAAAAAGAAGTCGTTCGAGTTTGGTTTTGTAATAGGAGGCAGAAAGAAAAAAGAATGACTCCTCCGAATACGTTAGGTAACGATATGATGGATGGAATGCCGCCGGGTCACATGCATCCCAGTTACGGACACCATCAAGATATGCACGGCTCGCCGATGGGTCAACACTCTCATTCGCATAGTCCACCCATGTTATCTCCCCAAAGTATGGGCCATCAATTGACGGCTCACTAGCATCCAGCCCACTGGGCCTCTTTGCTTCACAGTGACAACGGCTAGTGATAGTACTTTTCGCCGGTATCCGTCGGCTTTCTTAACGCTACCTCAAGCCATGGTTGGATTTGTTCGACAAGTCCCGCATTCAAGTCGTTGAGGAGGTCCTAGTGGAAAACATACCTTGTGGACGTCTGACTGTTAAAATAATTTATATAGTACACTGTACAGTGAGAGTGAGTACCTACTTTTAGACTAGAGGAATCGCGATTATCCAGGGTTTCCGGAACAATTGCTTTATCGCAACCTATCGACCACAATCTTTTCAGCAAAATCAATCCAACATTAGGTATTAATTTTATATAATTTATTATTTATTGTTTATGTTATATTGTTTTTCAATAAATTGGGTATTGAAAATGAATTCAAAAGGCCAGTTTTATCCATGTTCAACTTTTAAATTAAAATATTTCTATTTTTCAAATTAATAGACAATTTTATTTATCAGTACAATAAACAAATTTATTCATCAACAAAAATATATATAATTAATACTCTTTATTACGGGTAGAGCCCGTCGAGTCTATAATACGTACAGGTTATGTCAGAATTAAGTCAATAATTATAATATAATGTGACAAGTATTTTTAGGTAATTAATTTACCATCATTTTTAACGAAATTTGCTTAAATTTAGATTATTACGGGTAGAACCCGTACAGGTTATGTGAGAATTAAGTCAATAATAATAATATAATGTGACAAGTATTTTTTAGCTAATATATTTACCATCAATTTTAACGAAATTTATTTAAATTTAGTTTATTACGGGTAGGGCCCGTAGATTTTATAATACGTACAGGTTATGTAAGACTTAAGTCAATAATAATAATAATATAATATGACAAGTATTTTTTAATACAATTTACCATCAATTTGAACTAAATTAGTTTGAAATTGATTAAATAAAAGTTGTTTTATCGAAAGTTTCACCAATTACTTAATTTTACATTTTTAACAGTTTCTATTTACAAAATGTTTCGAACATAAAAAAATAAAAGTAAGGGTAGTACCTACCTACCCACCTAAATATTGAAGATAATTAAGTAAAATTGCTATCATGTGTGGTAAATTTGATATATTGAAACCTAAAAATTTATTAAAGATCGAGAAAGGAAATAATTCGTACAGAATATGTCAGAATTAGTCAATAATAATATATATGACAAGTATTTTTCAGTTTTATATAATTCATTTTAAAATGAATCGAATTTGTTGAAATTAATTTTGAAATTGATAAAAATAAATGTATTTTTATCGAAATTAATCCCAAATACTTAATTTAACATTTTTAACAGTTCCTATTGACAAAATGCATTGAAAATAAAAATAAAATAAAAGTGTAGGTACTTAGTACCTGAATAGTGAAGATAATTGAAAAAATTGTTATTACATGTGGTAAATTGCATTTAGTGGAACCCTAAAATTCATTAGAGCTCGTAAAGAGTCTATAATACATACAGGATATGTCGAAATTATTTTATATATATATATATATATATATATATATATATATATATAACAAGTACTTTTTAGTTTTATATAATTCATTTTAAATTATGAGAATGGAATATTTTAAAGTAATTATGAATTTGATAAAAATAAATGTAGTTTCGCCAAAATTAACCAATTAGGTACTCAATTTTACATTTTGAACAGTTACTATTGACAAAATGCTTACAAAATAAAAAAATAAAAGTGTAGTACATAAATATTGAAGAGAATTTAAAAAATTAATACTATATGCGGTAAATTGCATTTGGTAAAACCCAACACTTTATTACAGCTCGTAATGAGTCTACAATACGTACAAGATATGTCAGAATTAAGTCAATAAGAGAATTTAAAAATTTGTACTAACTAGGTATACGTGGTGAGACTTGGTTTTATTGAAACCTAAACATTCATTAGAACTCATACATAGTATGTAATACGTACAGGATATGTCAGAATTATGTCAATAATAACATATATGACAAGTGTTTTTTAGTTTCATATAATTAATTTTAAATATTAATGTAATTTGTTCAATTTAATTTTGAAATTGATAAATGTAAAACTATTTTTATCGAACCTATCTCTAATTAGTTAATTTAACATTTTTGGTTTTCCCTATTGACATAATGCTTTGAAATGAAAAAAATATAAATAAGTGTAGTAAATATATAGAAAATCAAAAAATGTCTACAATATCGAGTAATATTTTTAGTTGCAAGGAAAAAATTTTATCATTAATTTTATTAAAAAAAGTTATTATCCATAAAAAGTTTTGCATGCTCTAAAATCTAAAATACCATCAACTGATGTTAAATTTTTTCAGTGGTATACGCGGTTTGTCAAATAATATGAATTTATTTCAAGAGTAGGTATGTTACCTGTAATAATGAAAAGTTGTTTGGAATGTTTTAATATGCAATTTCATCCTTCTAATTGAAAAACAAATTTTTCTCAAATTACTTATCCATACCGAACATATATCTTTTTTATTTATTTACAAATATGATTACATATCTGTTCCATTCATAGTGTAATAAGCAAATTTTAACAAAACATAATTCATTTATAGAAATCTAAATGATACACCATTAAAATAGAAATACGTTCAAGTACAATGTAGCCAGATCCATCTACCTTAACTAATTTTTTACTTTTTCCAAACTTATGATTAAGTGAATTGAAGTTTGCATATTAAATTTTATCAATAGTTAATGATAAACAATAATCTCATATTTTTATGAACACTTGATAACATAGATTTCACTTAACTACAGTTACATTTGTATTTTTATTGTAGACAAAGATCTGATGAACTTTTTCAATAACAAATTTCGATATTGTCAAATATAAAGGTACAAAACAAGCAGAACTTTTTATGAAGAATAAAGTTTTCTGTAAAATTAATAATAAAAAAGTTTTCCATATTTAATGAACTTAGTAGACACATGGTATAATTATTCTTGAATATGAATGAAATTTGCTCAAAATAAGTTTTAAACTGATAAAAATAAAAGGTGTTATATGGAAATCATCTCCAATTATATAATTATCATTTTTAAGAGACCCAATGCTTCGGAAATGAAAAAATAAAACTAAGTGAAGTAAATATATAAAAAAATTATACTATATGTACATACATTGGTTTTATTGAAGCCCAAAAATTTATAAGTCTCAACTTTTAATTTGTCAAATTAAGAAAAATATTATTACTTTCAATGGAATCAGAAACAAGGGTACTTATAAAATATTTCTATGATTTAATAATTTAACAAAATATGCGAGTCTGTGTTTGGGAAAATTTTAGTTTTCTTTGAATTCTTCTCTACAAGGAAAAAAATACGCCATCACTTTTATTTCATCTAGAAAAACCACCGCAATTGAAAATAAAGCCGACGAAAAAATCTGATATATTATTTCACTTGTTCATTCATAATCTTATTTTATATATTATTTGATACATTTCCGATTGAATAATGATTATTTATTGACATTAACATAAATGTTTTAAGCAGACTCTTTAAATAAACAAACAATTACAGATCTCCTGTGATTCTCATTGATTAATTATAATGCAAATGTTATGGACATGATATATTATTAGCATGAAATGAACTATTTCATTTAAACAAATATTTGCAACTTTAAATATTCGCAATTATGCAACTTTCAAATGAGTAATTGATTTCACAAAGAAACACCATTTTTTGAATATAATTAATAAATAATTTTCAATCAAATAATGATTGTTCAAAATATTCAGTTTATATTTATTTAAATTTGAACAGTGTTATTAATAAAATGAAATATTATTTATAATAATAGAAAATACATGATTATTGTTAAGTTAATTGAATGTTAATTCAACTTTCTTCAGTCGAAAATAGTTTTTAATAATAATAAAGAAATTGTCCAACAGGAATAGATACATTTTTTCAAGATTTTTATCTATTAAAAATTTAATTTTTGATGCAAAATTATTTAACGTTATTTCATAAATTATTAATTATGGGCGTAGCAAAAACATAATAAACACTACAAAATGATATATTCAATTGAAGAGATTTTTAACAAAAGTTATTTCATTGTATAGACATAAATATCACAATACTTGTCATATACAAATTTTGCCCATTTTTAATTATTTTCTGTTCTTCCATATCTACAAGTTTCTCTTTTTTTATATCTGTCATTTCAGATTTATCTTGATTTTGTTATTTTTTAATGAAATTAACTGTTTCAACTCCTACAATGTAGAATCTATTCATATTACTTTTTTAAATGTTAGTTTCATTTAAAAAAGTTGTTCTTTTTTGTCCGTTTTGAGTGTTCAACTTTCCCCCTTAACTTTCATCGAATCCTTTCTTTTAAATTCTTGTCCGATTTCTTACTCTTCTTAAATATTTCTTTGCTATAGACTGGATTTTACATGTTGACCTTTACAAGAACACCCATGACAGGCTTATAAATGTCAGTATCAGCTTAGACATTGTATTAAAAGCATTAATTTTTGTTTTCATTTACAAAAGTTTTGGTACTTTATCGAACGTTTTCTCGAGATCAATGAATCCTAAACATAAAGAGCTGGTTTCAGTTTTTTTCTTGTAATTATCTTCACTGTGAGGTCCTGTATACTTTTACCTTTCCTGAAACTACTGTATTCTACTTATAGAAGTGACTTTCCAATTTTTCTTTTTTTTCTTTGTTGATAATTAGTGATTATTCCTTACCATTGTTCTTAATGTCCTTTAAATAACCATTGGAAATATTGTCCCTTTCATCTGTTCTTGTTTTTAGTGTGTTAGGTATTCTACAGAATAATTTCTGATTTTATGTGCCCTCTGTTACCATTTTGTTTCCAAATACTTTCCATATTTTACTTATTTTGCTACAGCCACTAGTTCTTCCACCTTTTTAAAGTAGCTTAAAAATTTTATCAATCGAAAAATATTGGAAGCTCTATAAAAATTATGAAAAAGCTTATTTTTTAAACGTTAAATCGAAAATTTAGTAACGAAAACACTTTTGTTTTATTTGAGAATTAGTGCAATTTTTCACTGTGATATTTTTGAACATTTCGTAATTATTTATTTATAGTATATTACTAATAAAAAAGTCAATAAAAATTTTAATTTATCTATGAATTAAATAAATTGCAAATTATTTATGGCGTAAAATGAGAGTCAAACATAGTTTTTTATATTGTGCCCGTCAATGAACAAATTTAATGTAAAATTGATAAAACTTTCGATAAATTTCAAGATATTACTATAAAATTTCGTGATAAAATGATCTTTTAATATATAAAAAACGGTTGTCATTTAGAATAAACATAAATGATGTTAATAAAGTTGACAAACTTTTTTCCCCTTCAAGAAATTTTGATATTTGATTATTTCAAAGAAAGTACTTTATATTATGATTAAAAAAAATCATTTGAGTAAAATCTGAATTTAGAAATATGTTAAAATTTTCACAAAAAAATTAATTATATGTACCTACCTACAGAACTGCCCTTAAAAATGTACTTTTTAATACGTGACCAATTTTTTTTCAATAAAATAATCGTTATATAACATTAATTACTTCAAATAAACTATTAAAATATATACAGGGACTGCAAAACTATCAACCAAGTCAAACTAACAACAACAATATACCTATCTCTGTGTAAATTTTAAACAATGTATCAAAACAAAAATAACTTCTGTAGTTGATTTTGTAGGGTTGTGGTCGATATCTATTTGTGATCCATTCTCTGAATTGTTCCTAAATCCATTATTATGTGAATGTATATTTGTTGTAAATAAACAGAGTGATAAAGTTGCCCAAAACCTAGCAGCTATGTATTATAATTATAGGTAAAGCTGCTATGTTGTATATATGAAGAAAAATTTAACTACCGGTCCAACAATAGACAAAAAAAATCGTGATTTATACTTAAACACACCGAAATGGTTGACGATAAATATAAAATTAATATTATAAGTTTTTAATGTACAGATTGTCCTGTTTAAACGGAAGCTTCCAATGACAACCGTATATTATTAGATAATTGGCATTTTGACAACGAATACACATTACGGAATGCTTATTACCATCAAAACTGCAATCTAATTTATAGAATTATACATATTAATATCCAGGCTAGTAAATTAATTTCCTGACATTTTCCTGATCTCCTCTTTATTTGCTTCTAAAGCTTCTGCTCTTTTGTTTATCAATGCTCATTCTCTTGACATTGTATAGAGTTACAAATGTGTTTGGTCCTTAATCATTCTTTCCAGACATTGCTTTTTAATCCTCGATGAATACGCTGATATCATACATTTTTATAACTATATGTAGCACAGAAATATCTAGTTAGAGACGCTCTTTCTTCACTGTCAACGTTAATGTCACCGTAGACCCCACAGCAATAGAAACATTATATGAGTATATGTTTACATTTACGTTTATGATTAAGAAGGATTAAAAGCCAGAATCCTGGACCATTGACAATGTTATAGATTAATAAAATGGAATTGAATATGTTGATTTACCGCAAAGATCTTGGACGTTGAAGACTTAAAAAACATACAAACGAATCAACAGAGAAAACGAATTTATTATCAGTCTACGTAAATCAGTAAATTTGCTACAATTATTACTAAAAGCCTGTAAATTGATTTTGTCTGGACTTCGTTACAATTATTGAGAGCTGCAGTTAATAACCAGGAAGAATAGTCACTGCACTATATGAAGATGATTCTCATTGATTAAGGGTTTTATTTACTGAGTGAATACAGCTTATAACTGCTTTTCTACATTCTTCGATTAGTGTCAAACATCGGTTTCAGTTGAAATAAAAAATATTGTTCTTTATACAACATTGTTATAGGTTACTTCAGTCGCTTCAACCGCTGAGATTATTAGCCCGCTGAGATTATTAGCGATGTAAGACACAGAGTATACACAAAATTACAATAATGTATATAAGCCGGTGTTCTTCGAATAACCTATTGTACTTTCATCGTTCATGTGTTCACCTAGGACCTCCGCTATATTCGCTGAAGTGTTACTTATTTCATGTAGCTTCATATTGTTTACACATATTTGGTAACTCAGTTCGTGTTATGATATATTTATGGGTTAAATTGCTATGACCAAGCCAAAAACGCGATATTCTTACTTGGTGTGGTCTGTTTGATGTTGTTTTTAGGATTTACTGATTGATTTCTAGCAGAATATTTTGTGGTGCACTCCATACGTTTTGCCACGCACTAAACGCTTTAGATTTAATTGCAGATGTCATATCATAAGAAGATACTTTGTCTATTTGGTTGTTTGGTGCTGATCGGGTTAGTTGGTCTACTTCTTCATTTCCTTTTATAACGCAATGTGATGGTACACACATAAATTCGACGGTGGTATCTACATCTTTTAAATACGCATTTCTGTGTTGATCAGTAAGGCGATTGGATTTATGGTATAGAAGTGTTGGATAGTGTGGAGTGAGCTGAATGAGTGAGATAAGCACTTTTTTATTCTTTAATATAAATGAGTGCTTGTAGTATTGCAACAAATCTGCAGTGTATGAAGAAGTGATTGGTTTGAAATTAAATTTTATGCAAATATATTCCAGTAACAAGTAATTATTATTAAAATTTCAAACGACGGTCAAAATCAAAATCTGCAGTCTCCTTTTACTGAAAGTTCTTCTCTAATTATCGGCATCTTATTTAAATCTCTGATACTCATCTATTTCTTTTGCACAACCTGTATTCATTTCTTATTACTCGTTACTCTAAATTCCTTTACGATTGTAGATGTTTCCCTTTTCACACGACTAAAACGTTTTACATTATACTACAACCTAGTATTGTTTGTGTTTCGTATCATCATATATGTTATAAATTGATCTCATACAGCAGAAATCAGAAGAAATTATTGCTTAAAATACAAAGATATGTACCTTTTACCCCATATCAGCTTAAAAAAAATTCTGTGTGTTTATCTTCTTTCCAGTCCTAAGTAAACATTAATACCTATATCTACGCCTTTCAAATTTGGTGTAATGTGGGGTACCGATATTCTGCCTAGAACGAAATTTTGTCTGTGATCGATGTTTGTGTCAATTTGATCAATTCATGGAAATTAACGAGTAGGGAAGTTTATTGGTAATTCTGGGGCGAAATTTAAATATATCAATGTACCTATATATATATATATGGGATTTACAGATAAGTTATTTATCTAGGTACTATTATTCCAGAAAAAGTTGTTAATGAAATCTGGAAATAAATTTCGATCTGGCTCAGCGTTTGGATTTTAGTGTGGTAGTATGTCACGTAGAATCTTATAAGCTGAAAGATTTCTCAACATTTTTTTAAAATAAATCATTTTTAGAAGAGTAAAAACTCCAATGAATATTATATGTCTGATTATAATCTGTTTTTAAAAGTAGTCATTTCAAATTTCTTGGAGCTTTTATTACATTTCATCAACTTCCGTGACAAAACAATCAAATCTGGTGTTTATGGAGGCTTTTCTATTAGTTAACTCTTTTTTGACCAATAGAGGTTATTTTTGACAAATTTATTTTTGTTAATTATAACTATAATTCAGTGACTCGACTGGTAAGTTCCCAATCTTTTTTAGAGCGATACAATAATTCGAGCACGTCAATTCCCTAGGCGAGCATTTTCTTTTAGGTCTTTGAACAGGTTGAAATCGCTGGAGGCTAAATCTGCTGAATAATATGGTTATAATAGTAACTAGAAGTGTAATTCTAGCATTTTTGCGGTAAAAGATAACTTTCCTTCTCTGCAAAAGGGGCAGTTTCTTCAAAATTTCCTCGTTCAAATGATTCAGATTGTCCATATATCGCTTACTATTAATTGTCTTGTCCCTTTCAAGTTAATAAATAAACAAAATACTATAGGCATCCCAAACTATGGGCGCCATACCGTACCTATGTTGACCTTTTGGTCGAGATTCTTCTGTCCACTCAGCTAACTGCCGATTTTATTTTTATGTGTACCTGATGGTGGACGCTCAAAGAATATTTTAATTCACAGAAACAGCTCCAAACATAGTTAGGAATCATTAGCTGGTTATTTTTGGCCCACAGTAAGCTTGCGCGAAACCCACGTTTT
The DNA here is from genome assembly GCA_963921935.1 of Galeruca laticollis. Lineage (NCBI taxonomy): Eukaryota > Metazoa > Arthropoda > Insecta > Coleoptera > Chrysomelidae > Galeruca > Galeruca laticollis. The sequence continues at coordinate 158,969,346 of OY998175.1, read as the reverse complement.
ACTCGTACACAAACTTTATGCAAAATGATATATGTTTGCCGATGTAATATTTACTTGCCGAGCTACCGTTATTGCGAACTTTTTATTTGTGTATTTTAAGTATCTTTTCAAAGAATTAAGAAATATAATTTATTGTTATGTACATGTGACGTTATGTTTTTAGGTTATTTCTACTTTTGTATAGTTCGGTAGTTTTATAGTTCGGTGTAAACATTTGTTTCCGATACAAATTTTTCAATCTTTCGCATAAATAATATTTTTCCCCAATTTTCTGCAAGAAAATTATTTTCTTTTATTTACAAGCATCATTTATACACACTAGGACTCTTGTTATATTTTTTATCACCAATACTTGTTGATTCTTTCTAAGATATTTGCTTATTTGTATCAAGTTTGCCTAATTTTATTCACATTTATTGATTCTATAATGGTTTTGAATATTTTCTAAATAGAGAACTTGCATTTTCGTTCATAATGTGATAACTATTTTATATTGTCACAGTTTTTTTGGTACAAAAGCATTTTATTCTTTTACGAAATGAAAAAAAAAATCAAATCACCTCTTCGGTTGTCATTGAAGTATTTTCGTGAAATTGTTTTTGTGTTGTTATAATTTTAAATTCGAGTGTCGTTTTTATAAACAACAGTCATATACCGAGTGTTGGCGTACCTACCCTACCTTATGTACCTACTTTTTGTAAAATTGTCCACAAAGCAAAATAAATTAAATAACATGTTACTACTTGCTTCTAAACAGTTCCTATTGAAGAAATTAATTTCAGTACGTTTGGAAATGTGTGTTGACGCACTCTGTATATGACTGTTGACATTTTCTACAATCCGTACTGTAGTTACGAAAAAAAATATGATCCAAGGATTTATTTCATGTGTATATTAATTATATATCGTTGTACGGTGTGACATTAAATCGATTTTCGTTTTTAAAAATTTTGTAGTTTTTCTCATCTTCTACCTCAACACCTTACACAATATTATATTTGGGGTGATCGAAAAGTGATGAGAAATCAAATATGGAGTAATAAAATATAGTTTTCTTTATGTTATATGTATCTAGACCTACGAAAATGTGATATGCTGTAGAATGTTTTTGGTCCTTCGTAAGGAAATATGCGGTGTACGGTAATCTTGTTTAATTTAGAATTAATCGGAGTGTTTTTGGGTTTACATACATATAAATTCATTGTGAATTTGGTTTTCGAGACGGGAACTTCATTTTTTGCAATTCTTTTCTATTGTAGGTCGCAATTTTGTAAAATACTGTTAATATTTATATGTGCTATGATGTTTTTATTTTATATAACTTCCGATTTTCATTATTATAAATTGTTATATTGAAAAATTATATTTTGAAAAAAATAATTTGAATATAATTTCACTAAGTTTGCAAATAAAACTTTTTTAGGATAATTTTTGTTTCAAAAGGTACACAAGAAATGATATACACTTATGGACAAAATTAACGAACAATTCAAAATTGTTATATACTTTTTTTAAATTCAGAAAAATTGAGATATAAACATGAAAAAACACTTTATTTTAAGTCAACAATATTTAGTTTTTATGAGTAGAAAATGGTGCTAAAAATTATTACTAAATGGTATGTATTTACTTAAAACTTTAATGCAAATAGGATGACAAATACTTTGCTTTGATTAAATTAATGGCAAAGTTAGTAACGAGTAATTCCTCGTCGAGCTCTTATTACTGCTTGCATCCTTCTTGGCACACTCAGAAGTAGGTTTTGAATGAATTATTGAGGAATTGCAACCCATTCCTCATGCGCTGCAGTTCAAAGCTCCTCTTTCGTACTTGGAACGAAATTTCTTTCGGGTTCAAGTCTGTGCAATATGATGGCCAATCTAATGTTTCAATCTGGATCTAGGAAATTGGTTACTATGCCAGCTGCATGTGTTCGAATATTATCGAGCACCAATACAAATATTTCGTATTCAATATAGCCAACATATGACATAACATACTCTTGTAGGATGTTTTCAACATACAAGTCACTAGTCATACGTCCAATCATTTCCTCAAGTTTCGGTATGTCCTTCCCAACTAATACCTCCCCAAAGCTTGTTGGTAGCACTGTAGCTTATGGTGGTAACTGTTCTAACTTGTTAGTAAACAATTCTAACTTGTTGGTCATAATTTCAACTGTATGGTGTAGATTGTTGGTGATAATTCTAGCTTATTTATGATTAGTATAGCTTGTTGGTGGTAATTCTAGCATATCTTTCTCATAATTGTAGATTGTCTTTGGGGTATGGTAACAATCATTGTTCGCATTAAAATCATTTTTGTACGTTATTCACGCAAATATACGATATACATATATTATCATCGTGTATTTATTAATGTTGGAAGACAATACGGGATTATACTTCCTAAAATTAACACTCTTCATAAGATTTCAGCTAGTGCATTGTTCCCTAACTCTTATGTAGAATTGGTTTCGTTCATCTGACTTGAATTCATGTCAAATTCGTAAAGAGAATATTTTTACATTGCTCAATATTCCAGTGTGCATGAATTCTTACAAATACAAATTCTGATCAAATTTTTTTGTGAATGTGGAACTTTGGCAGGTTGTCTTGGCTTTCGCCCGCTTCTTTTACTCTTCGTCTAACTGTTTTCAAACTAACATTAACTTGTCTTGCAGTTAGTAGCTCATTTCTGAAATACGTAGATGTCAATGTGCGATTTCGTGTAGAACTTGTAGATCTTTTACGCCATTAGCCGGGCCTTAGGACATAATGTCCAGTTTGCTATAACTTTTCTGAAATTCTCGATATCGATGTCTTGTTACAATCCTTCGTTATTTACAGTTACAATTTGTGACTCTTCACTTTCATTGCAGTGTCTAATTGGTGGCATACTGTTGCTTTAAACACAGAAAAATGCGAATCACTTAGTTACTTCATGACAAATAACTTTGCTATAGACATTTAAATAATGTAACACAATCTTATTGGCCGAATGCACAAGAACCAAAACCCCTATTAATATTGAATAAACGTCAAAATATTTATGTCATGTGTTTGCCTACTAGATGAATAACATTAACACATGTAAAAGTTTTGAAATAAAGGCAAAAATAAAAATTATTCAATAATTTTATCCATCAGTGTATTATGACAAATATTTTCTGGAAAATGAAACTCGTAATTCATTCCATGTTTGTAAAAATTCTAAGATCAAAACAGTATATATATATATATATATATATATATATATATATATATATATATATATATACTGTTTTGATCTTAGAATTTTTACAAACATGGAATATATATATATATATATATATATATATATATATATATATATATATATATATAATTAGATTTATCTATAATTGACTCATATTTTTTATCGAATGAACCTTGAATCAATGTTGGTAATAATAAACCACATTTTTATTAGATTATTTATTCATTGAAAGAATTAAAGTAATTTGATGTTTCGTTTTATAAAACCAAAGGTTTTTCTGTGTGGATTTTCATAAAATGATGATTGAGAAGTAATATTGTCAAAAGCAAGATTATATTGTTCAAATAATTCCATGAAACATGTAATTTTGTCTTTGAGTCTCATTAATATCTCCTAATTCTAACTGACTTATCGGCAACCTCTTCTACCATATGTGTAGAAGTAACAGTTCTCCTTTTAATCCTATTATTTGCTTTTTGCTTAGCGTGGCTCCAATCCAATCCACGTTTTTTTTTCAGGTTATGCGCTATTTCTGCATTCCATTTCTTTCTAGGTCTTCCTCTTCTCATCTTGTTTATCTCTGATTCCCACATCACCTTGACTGTTATGTTCTCCTCCATTCTCACTAACTGCACAATCCGTCTCAGCTGTTGTTGTTCGATTTTTTGTACCGCACTTAACTAACTTCTAATTTTGTCATTCCTTATTTTAACCAGCCTCTTCACTCTCGATATTTTCCTCAATATCTTTACTTCACATGTAGTTACTTTCTGTTTCATTTTTTGGTTAGAACCCAAGATTTGCATCTTTAGGTCAGCATGGATAATACACACTCAATTCTTAATTTATTTGAAAAGTATTTTTTAAATTTTACTTTTCAATCGAATATTTTTCTCTATTCAGCATCTGACATCCACATGTGGATATACACCTCCTCCATTTTAGATTCTATTGCCCACCTGTCTCCCGTTCAATCTTGCAACGTGCATCTCCATTTAGCTTTAGTTGTGGTTATTAGAATGTCTTCCATTTTTGTTTCTTCTCTGATCAATTTATGTGACTTCCTATGTCTTATACTAATGACCAATATTGTTCTTTCCACCCTTCGTTGGATAACTTATTTATGGATAATGCTTTTCGTATATGACCATGTTTCCCATAAGTGAGCAGTGAGACAATGCACTACTCAATCACTCTTGTTTTTATCCTTACTGTGTATCCTCTATTCTTATTTCGTGGGATGTTACTTAATTTACCAAATGCTGTCGACGCTAACCTTATTCGTCTATTGATATCTGCGTATTGCAAGTATTTGTCAATTCTTATTGCTTGGTCTATGTAGTTTTGTTGTCCCTCGTACATTTTCAGCTTAATTTTAGTTTTGTTCATGTTCGTGTTCAAACCCATGGACATTCTTGTGCCAAAACCAAAAGATCCTTTTTTCAAATTTTGTAATAATGAATGTGGGTAAATTTGTACTTTCAGTTGTATCAGATCAGGTAGTAAGAATAGCATTTATTGATAAAAAAGTCCTAATAAATTGAATAAGCATATGGTATGAATAAGTGTAAATTTGATATTGTTTTGTGTAGTTTTCTAATAAGATATTCAAATTGCTACTGATTTGTCTACATATATGTCTATTTTCAAACAGATTGATTTACTTCAAATCTTTTATTGTATGTTTTCAACTGGTGTTATTGATGCTATTCTTTTCTAAGCTCCATGACTGATCGTGTCTCAGCTATTTAAACAACAATATTTATTATTAGTATTATTTAAATGAAAAACATCTTCAATTAGCAAATTAAATAGAAATGCAATAAATTACGAGACAACAAGATACTTCAATATTATTTTGAATAATTTACTTAAACTTGGTATGAACATATATGCAGTGTTGAATATATGAATAAATATAATTAAAAGTGTTTCTGCTTTAATAAAAATCGGAAGTTATTGTAAGTGTAATAAGATATTAAAATATATACGTTGCGACTGATTTAAGTGTTATTGATGATTTCGCGCCATTTTTATTTGTATATTTGATAGTTTAACAAATTATTTTTTGTTTAAAAAACAATGTGGACCATCAGTTGGTTATTTTTTTGGAATTGATTTTACGTGTTTTCTTTTTTTTATTTGTAAATTTTAAAAGTACAAATAATACAACTTTCCGGCAATAGAAAGATTTCTTTAAACATCAATAATTTATTGTACATGTTTTTATTTGTTTTAAATTATGAAATATACTTTTATCGTTGACTTCTTTTGTTTTTTTTTTTTCAATTGCGTCGTTTTTACACTTCATCACCCCAGATATTTATGGTATTTCTGTATTGAGGACTGTTGGTTGGTAAAGTCCGTTTCACGAAAGTTGAAGCCACTTGAAGTTGTTGACGTATTCGCTAACTTGTTGTCAAAACCACCGTCCTATTGTAAAATTGAAAATCTAACATAACGATTCCACATTTTGTGGGTTAACACGAAATTAGAATATTAATATCTAATGTAATGTTTTTCTAATATATTTAAAACGTAAACGGGTGGGATAAACTTTAAAAACACGGTATGGCTACTTACTAATTTATTTAAACACTAAACTAATCACTAATACTTAATTTATATATACAGTATATTCACTTATTTATTTGTTTATCTCACGATGTCAAATTATCAACTAACTCATCCGCTGATCGGTCCTTTATTTATATGAAAGCCTTTTTTACTAGAAAAATCCGGACTGCGGTTTACACACACAAAAACAATTGGTTCTGGCATTTTCTAGATAAGTCTGGTCACAAAAACAATGTTTATATAAGATAGTCGTAAACAGTTATATAAAAAACCTGCGTATCCGCCATAATTTTAACTTTTATACCTGGCTTAGACAGAGTCGGATTTAGGGACTATACCAGTGTGCTGTTTCGTAACAATAATTTATTCCAAACAGTATTTATTTTTTATTACATGTAATAAGAATTGATAATACATAAATTGTATCCTAACATTGTGAATATAACAGTAATATATTGATTAATGTAGAGAATTAAAAATAAGGCAAAGGCGACTAATTTCGAGAACTGTTCCTTCATACACCAAATTTCTTAATATATTCATAAATACTGTTCTTAAATTGTCTAATTGACATTGTCCGATCTAATTCGGTAACATTATTGGCAAGTTTTAACATGGCCTCAAGAGGAGAACAAACTAATGTTCTTACTCTCCCAAACAATAAAGATGATCGAGTTAACCTTGACGGAACTTTGAAAGGAATTAAGTACAATAAATTACTAGATGTCAATATAATTAATTAATTTATACAAGAAAATCATCATATTCAATTAACGTCGACCAGTGATAGATATAACCTCAAGTTCTTCCCGTAATCTAGTTGTCCTAATTGTTCTATAATCCGGCCAACGATTATATTTATTATAATACAAGAAACGTAAGTATTTATTCTACACTTTCTCTATAGTATAGTACATTTGAGGTTGATCTCCCCATATAATAGATCCAAACACAAGTTTAGGTCTTACTAAAGTATTAAACAACATTTTAGGTTACAGTAATTGAAAAATGAGTGGTTAATCTGAAAACTAAACCCATTATACGATTGGCACTCTTAACTGATTTTTGTATATGTGAAAAGAAATACATTTGACTATTATAAGTAACATCCTTGACTGCATCCTTCCTGGAACAGGAAGGATGAAGAATATTAATAATAATTTATTTATCATAATATGACAGTTCATTTGAAGATTGCTGGTGTAGGGTTTTATCCCTATATAATGTTTATAGGTTATGGTTGGGGAAAACAAACACTACCGTAATTTGGGGCTAAATTGATAGTTTATTTTTATATTAGGGGAGTACCTACAATATTGAATGGAAGATATTTTTTTTCCAAAAAAATATATAAGGCTTCTTATGGTAATTTTGCGAGGATTCTGAGCACCACAATTCCAAAATTATCTCGGATATCATTAGAAAAAAATAAAATAAGGCTGATCAATTTCACACTTTGTATGGGGCGAATTTGATTCCCTGTTTTAATTGCACCTACGTACTATTCAAACCATAGACACTGAACAATTTGACCGTATGAGTGAAATTGATCAATGCAATTGTACATTCACAGAAATATCTAGTAATTGCTGTTGAAACTTTTTATTAAATAAGAAATGGACACGTTTCTAACAAAAAAATCTAAATAGGCAAAGTCCTCTCCAGACCAAGCCAATATTATTTTCAAGTTGATGTTTAAAACTGAACTAAGGTAGAATAACTGAACTCGTTAAAAAATCAAATGAAAACCAGAATTCATTGCCTAAAAAAAGAAGTGAAAAATAAACAAACTATTAGAAACTACATTTCTTCTATATCAATGTCTTTTGAATTATTGAGACATACCTGTACTTCGTCTTTTTTCGACTCCCCCCTAAGACTGTAACCAGCAAAGATGCTCCATTTTTCAGATATTCTTTATCTACGGAGAAGTATCCGTCTCTTCTCCAATTTCTTCGGCTACTTCATCATCGGAATGGTCCTGTAATTCTGGATTCTGCTTCATCCTCTGAACTTGAGTCATGAGGAGCTGTTACGCTTTTACCTGGCTCTACTTCAAAATTCTGTCTCTTAATATTTCGTCTTATAAGGGAAACTTTGAACATTTGTTCTTTTAGGTAATTTACTAAAACACTGTGAACGGCATTTTCATCGACGTTGTAACTTCCAGTAATTCTTTGTAAAACTCTCTCCAGATCAAACGGTACAGCTCCAGTTACTCTGAAAGGCGAAATTAAATCCCTCTTAATTGCATTGGTGCCAGGTTCTCCCTTTTTATCCATTTCCGTCAAAGAAGTTGACAGAAATTGTGAAAAATCTTTCTTATCAACTGTCGTGGAAGTTATATGTGCCTGTTTCCATTTTGACAAAGTTGACCTCCAGGAAATTTTAAATGCTCTGAAAAAACCCACATCTATAGGTTGAGTCAGATGTGTCGAGTTTTTGGGGAGACATACAAAAGCAATGTTATTTTCATCGCATAAACGGAGAACATTGTTGGTGAAATGTGATGACAAATTATCACCCAACAAAACTTTGCGACCGTCTAATTCTTTAGTGTGCGATAAGAAGCATGAAGCAAACCAGTCCGTAAACGTCTGAACATCCATCCAACCATGGTTTGTACGGTTGTACCTCGATCCTGATCCACAACATCTTCCGCTGCAACATGGGACCATTTTCAGTACATCGGACCCACATTTTTTCGGATTTGTAGATTATATATGGGGACAGCAATACGCCTGACGCCGAACCACACATAATAATGGATGTAGCACTTTTTGTAAAGTTGCAGACCCTCTCAGCATACTTGGTTCCCCGCCGGAATAACATTTTCTTATTTCCTGGATTATCTTGGAGGTTTTTTTCATCATAATTAAAAAAATTGGATGAAGGAACATCTTGCAATGTCTCGCGTAAATTATTGAAATAATCCTTTATAGATTGTCTTGAAACAGTAGCACGAGAGCGTTTTTATTGGCAGCCACTTTCTTAACAATTGCATCGTTATGTCGATGGATCAAAGAGTAAACCCAGTAATTTCCTGGTAGGTTGTTTTGGAACGCGGCGACGTTGCGACCTTGACTATGTAAGTAATTTTTGGCAAACTGCCTCAAATCAAATCACGTCTAAAGAAACCCCCATTCTCCACAAACACTTGCTGCAGAAAGAAAAAAATTTTCTTCGCTATTTGTAAAACAGGTTTACCCCCCCTTTTTTCTCATATGGAGGCCATGAAATTTATTATTTAGCGTTCCATAAGATATGCTGTATTCTCAAGCAGCCCGTTATAGACTCCAACCATCTTCAGTTACCTTTGCTAGGGCCTGTTCAACGGTCTCTGCATTGTAGTCTTTGTATCTTCTAGCACCCTGCTTCCTTTCATATACTCGTACCATTTTTGAACGATCTGAAACAATACAAAAAAAATAATCTGACGCAATTTCACATCTGGAAGCGAAATTGAGCTGATCAAATTCATCCCATGTGAGTAATGAATTTGGCCCCGGCGCTCAATTTTTGAAATTCCCGCGAAATTATTATAGTTGCTGCCGTCACATGGCGTTTAAAGAGACATAAACAAACAGAAGTATGGTGACAAAATAACCCAAATTATTAACGTGTAGCACTTACCAGTAAAAGTTTGTAACAGTCTAGGAAACCTTAATATTATTTGATGAGTTTTAACCGCTTTTTTTTAGCAAAAACAATTCAAAAATGGCACACACGATCACCCACATATATCACAAACGGATTTACTCATCAATTTCGCCCCCAGTTTTCAATTTCGCCCCGAACTGCGGTACCAAAAGTTTAATGAAGTGTAGAATTTAAATTAAAAACTAAGTAATTTGCAAACTTACATCAAGTCGTAGGTACGAGTATATCATATAGGTATCAAAAAAACAAAAAAAAAACAAAATAGGAAGTGATAAAATTGTTTATTTTAATTTGTGATAAACAGACATAGGAAAATTCCAATTTAACATAAAGTAAACACAAATTTTAATTATAAACAAAATACCCCTACACAAAGATTTAAATACACATTCTATTTTTCATTAGGATGTATGTTTCTCCGTTTTTATTATTATACAACCTTCCTCTTCTTCTGGAATTTGCATAACATATATTTTTGTTTTTTAAAATGCCTTATTGAATTTTGCCAATGGTTCGTAGTTTAAATTGTTCATAAAATAATTTTTGAAACGCTCTCGTGATTTTGCCTGAACAGCTCTCGTTAAATTGCCAATGAAAGTAAGTATTCGAAAACAACCACAAAAAATATCCGGCTAAATCTGAGCTCTTGTGGTATTACCCCCGAATAGATTACCAATTGTTGATTGCCATAGTCACTTAATATCGTTTAACCTACACTTTTATCAAACTTATAAAGGATTTTCTAAAATTATAAGTTTGATAAAAGTATAGTTTAAACGATATTAAGTGGCCATCGTAATATCTTCACGATACCGTAAAATAACGCAAATTCTTGAAAGGATAACAGTATTCAACCAAGAAGTTCACCAAAGAAAAAATTAGAATAGTAAGAACTACACCTGTTAATATAAGCAATAGTTCATACAATTATTCTCATCTTATAAGTGAAGTTTTCCTAGTATATGTTTTAAATATATGTTATTTTATCGTTTTAAATGAAACTAACTGTTTCTAAGTAATTTCACTTTATATTGAGAAAATAATAAAAATTCTAAAAAATTACAATTGCTGCGATATAAAAAAATATCATCGTCAGAATGACAGAAGTTACGTTATTTGATGTGATGCCTACCTGATGCTTAATACTTATTTTTGGTCAGACCAAGAAGTTGTTATCAATGAAAAGGGTTGCAAGCCAATAATACGCATAGTTTTATTTTTTATTTTATCATCAGTATTTCAATAATAATTTATACAACAAGCGGCCCCAAACAGCCACTTCTGGCAGGTAACCTTTTCGTTTTTCATTTGTCCCGGGTAAAAAAAATGAAAACCCGATTTTTTGCCAAATTCGGAAGTTGTGCTTTACAGCTGAAAAATCATATATACAGACTAGAAAAGAAATTAAAATAGATTCCAATGAAAATTTAAGTATAAAAGAGAAAAGAGGTTAAATAAGTTATAGAAAAACTGTACTTTAAACGCATCTATAAGAAAAAATATTTCCTTATTAATTTATTGTGACAGTTTAATAAATATTATAGATAATGGCTCCTGCGCAATATTTTATATATTGGCCCCAAATTATAAACATCAAATTTATTAAATAAAACAATATTTTTTGTGAAATTATTGTTTCATTAATAGAAATAATTGTACCTAGCTAACAGAATCATTAGTTGCCAATTTCTTTCTACACATGTGCGTACACCTTGATTTTGTTGTTTTGTTACTCTATTGTATGCTACCCTCATGCAGTCATACCGACCTCCAACTGTCAACGTGGGGTGTTTAAAAAAAATAGTAACCAAGGCCTGATGCCTATTATTTAATCTTATTGTTTAGTATCACATGGATAAAAATATAAGCCGTCCGTGCATTTATCTTCAATCAATACACTGTTTGTTGACAAAAAAATCATTTTCAGCCCTTTTCAACTGATACGGGAATCTTTGCAAACCATCGGAACGTGGTAATTTTTTATTAATTGTTTTAAACAAACTTTATAGGTATTATAATATGAAAATGCACATCATAATCATAAAAATACTTTTCTGTTAATTCTAGTTTCAGTTGATTAATACAATAAGTATACAGGGTGTTTCACGCTGAACTGGAGGCAGCCAAATATTAAAAACACCAAAGATATTAAAAATTTCTATGGGAGGAATACGTAGGTCACAGGCGGTTACAATTTAAAATTTGTTAGATATACACAGGATGTCCCAAATAAGAGAAAATATACCAAGTTATATTATTTTTAATGCATTTTCCTGTATTTTATTGTAAAATTAAAAATTAACTAAAATAATGTCCACCATAACTATTATTAATTGTTTTCCAAAAAAAGACCTCTTAAAATTAAATTAACTATCTCGACCCTTAATTCGTGGAATCTACTCATATAACAGTTTTAAATGATACTGTTTCTAGATAATTCCAGATTATATTTAAAAAAATATTAAACATTCTAATAAATTTGACAATTGTTTCGATATTAAATATCATCGTCAGAATGACAGAAGTTACATTTTATTTGATGCCTACCTGATGTTTAATAATTATTATTGGCTAGCCCAAGAAGTGACCTAGCTTGTAATTTACTCAATATATGTTAATAGAAAAGAGAAGAAGATATGATATTACAAATATTAAAGCTTAGATATTATTAGCCCCTTATGATATCCTGGATATCATTTTCCCAATTAAGATCAGTATAACTGTGCAATGATATAAAAAACCAGGAAAACTATATCTGCTCATCTTTACAATTATCACTTAAGAAGACCGTTTAAAAGTGGAGAACTCCCTAGATTGATATGTTCATTGACGACTTCATATTGTGGGTTTTTCAAGTGTCTTCTAATTTCCAATTCTTCACGGAAATCCAGTTCTAGTTTCTTATCACAAATATGTAGTACTTCTAGTTCTGTGTTAGGTGTCAATGAATGATTGGTGTCAAGTAGATGTTTTGCGTAGTGGGATTTATCTGATTGTTTTAATATGTATGCCCGCAAGTGTTCACTGTATCGGATTTCAAAATGTCTAAGGGTTTGACCCAAATAGACAGCATTACATTCTGGACATTTAAGTTTTTATATACCACACTTCTTTAATGGTGATATTTTTGTTTTTACATTTAAAAATTTTATACTCACGTTACTTTCTGTTTTAAAAGAAATTGTTGTATTTGTTGCTAAAGATATTGTCTTCGAAATATTATTAGAAATATTTCCTGCATATGTGATGGTTTTATAACTTTTTATTTCTTTAGATTGTTTAGGAAGTATTAGTTGTAATACCACTTTTTCCTATTTTTTATTAATTAGTTTATTTATCATATGTAATGGATAACCGTTGGATGTTGCTATATGTTTAATTGTTTTAATTTCACTATCAAAATTACATTTGTTCACAGGAACTGAAAATGCTCTATGTATCATTGAGTTATATGCTGCTAATTTATGTGACATGGGATGATTGGAACCATATGGAATAGTCACATCAGTGTGTGTTGGTTTTCTGTAGATTGAATAATCAAGTACATTAACTATTTGAATTTTTAAATCAAGAAAATTGATTGAGTTATTTTCTTCAACTTCTAATGTAAATTTAATTTTTGGGTATAAATTATTAATATGGTTGAAAAATATATCTAATTCACTGCCTATAAAACAAGCTAATATGTCATCTACATATATATACCAAATTAAAACATTTTTTGAAATATTACTTTCAAAGATTTTTCTTTCTAAACTATCCATACAAATGTTTGCCAAAATTGGTGATATAGGGCTTCCCATTGGTAAACCTTCATTTTGAATATATATCTTTTTGTCAAAAGTGAAATAATTATGATTAATACATACAATAAATAAATAATATCAGATATACTTAATTTATTTGATGTATATATTAATCAGAATTATTTCACTCTTGACAATAAGATATATATTCAAATTCAAAATGAAGGTTTACCAAAAGGAAGCCCTATTTCACCAATTTTTGCAAACATTTTTTTATCAACAATTATTAAAAAATCAATTGTTGCAAAATTAATTATTTTATTTTTTGGATTTTTGAACGTGTTTTCTAATGGCTACTATACGTTATATTTATTTTATATTAAAGTAACCGTAAAACCAAAAAAATGAGCTTTGAACGAACCCTTTACGATAATTTTCCGAGTGTTTTTTTTCCGGAAAACTTGAATGTCTCATAAACTACTAGATTTTTTTACTTGATTAACATTGTGGTTATTAAGGACACAAAAATGTATATTTTCTGAAAGTTTTATTTAAATTGAACCACTTTTGAGGAAATGACAAACAAAAAAAGAAGACGAGTTTTCACTATTTTCTTGGAAATGTTGAGGTAATGCTAAAAAGTGATCTATACAAAAGTTGCTCATTTTGCATGATCTACAACTTTTCTATTGTGCACTATTTATTTTGACGCCAATCTTCACCGGAAATCGCAATAATATGATTTTCCATCCTCCCAAAACACCCTTAACCTCCGTGATGTGTGCACGAATTTCATCACTTCTAATCGTTAAAGTGCTGTCTACAATTGTTTTTTTTATTAAAAATATGTTAAAAAGGCTGGCCTATTATTTGCATTAGTTTATCTAAATTAATCAATTGATAGTTAACTATCAAAATGAACAAAATAATGCATAACAAATGTTCATCTAATGCTTTGATAGTTGTCATTTAACTAATTAATTAAAATTAGAGAATATTCTGTTGAAGATAGAGTGAATATGATTTTTATACTTGGGGAATGTTCTCAAAACTGTTTTTAACATCAACAGTTTCTGCTGAGAGATTTCCCTTAAGCAGAAATCTCCGTAAATAGGTATTCGAGAGACTGCTAACAAGGTTTCGTGAAACCGTTAGTGTCGCTTACAACAAACAAAAATTAATGAAGCCTATTACAGTAGCAGAAAATATCCAGTTGGATGTTCTTCAGTCTGTGATTGAAAATCCAAACACAAACCACAAAATAATTGCTAAGGAATTAGATATGAGCAAAGCCAGTGTAAGGATTCCTAAAAGTCACAATTTCCACCCATATCATATTCAGATGCATCAAAAGTTTTAAGAGAGCGATTTTGAGCGGAGGCTTCTAGTTTGTTTATAGTTGCCCAAAAAAGTAGAAATAAGGGAAAAAAAATAATAAAATATTATTCACGGATGAATGAATATTTTACAAAAATGGACATAACTTTCACTATTTTAGCTCTAAAAACAAATACGAGTTTAGAATGTCAGATCGACAAAATAGATGATGGTCTTTAAATGATTAATGGGAGAACATGTAGAAGGATCTTATTTTTTGATGGTCATTTAAATGAAAGAAATTTTTTAAGGTTTTAAAAAAGGGATAGAAGATATTCCTCTAACTGATAGAAGAGCTATGTGGCTGCAGCTATATGGTCCTCCAGCGCATATTTCCTGAAAAGAGGGTAGGTAGAAGTGATCCCAGCACTTGGTCTCCTTGGTCGCCTGACTTAACAACTATGGACCTTTTTATAGAGATACGTAAACAATTTGGTAATTGGCCATGTCGAACTCCACTAACTACCGAGGAAGATATGAAATGCTAAAAACAAT
This sequence comes from Galeruca laticollis, assembly GCA_963921935.1. Taxonomy (NCBI): domain Eukaryota; kingdom Metazoa; phylum Arthropoda; class Insecta; order Coleoptera; family Chrysomelidae; genus Galeruca; species Galeruca laticollis. The sequence continues at coordinate 158,954,254 of OY998175.1, read as the reverse complement.
TTTGAAAACAGATTGAGAATGTGTATTGAACAAAATGAGCACTATTTTGAACATTTTTTGTGAATGATTTAATTGATTTGTACATTTTTTTCTTGACTTACTTTACGGAATAAAATTTATTACCTTAATCGAAGAAACATATTAATTGGTGTAAACTAATGCAAATAAGTCTGAAATTAGTGGATATTGGTTTGGGGAACCCTATAGAAATTTAAAAGGAAATTAATTTTCGTTTTTATCGCGGCAATAAAATACAGGGTGTACTGTATCAAGACATCCAATCATCACAAACACCCTCTAAATTAATTTACTGTTTTGATTAGACCAAGAAAAAGTCACAATAATTTAGAACCTAATTTAGAACCGACGAAGAAAAATTAGTTAAGTAAAAATTATGAAATGCAGATTAATTAATTATTTTCAAGAGTACTTTTTTTTCTAGAATAATCAAATAAATGGAAAACTATTAATAATATGGGTAAGCCTTTAGTAAACTGACATTATTTTTTATGTAGTTTTTAATTTTACAATAAAATAATATAACTTTGTATTGTTTTAAGTAAAATAGGTTTGCTATTTTTTTTGTTTGCTGTTATTTGTTTTGAGTGATATTCACTTAAGTTCAAATGCTGTAATAAATAATAAAGAATTGAAAAAATATTTTTTGAATTGAGTTTGAAAGTATAATAATCACTCACAAAGATTTTGTTTTCAATAAATTTCAGCCACATCCTACAACCTATCAATTCCGACACAAAAGAGAATTTTGGAAAATCTTAAATTCTGAATTTGTTTTTAAAGATGATTAAATACAATTGTATATTTTTGGAATGCACACTTCATGCCTAATGAATATAGAAAATAATATACAGGTTGTTTCATTAAAAAAGGTAAATTTGCTTCATAATTAAAAAACAAATTGCGTTAGGAGAAAATTAAGTACGGCACCCGAAATTTCTTCAAAAAGGTCCAAAAATGTGGCACTTTAGGTACCATAACATCCGTTGTACTAGATGTAGTGAGATAAAAAACAATAAGGTTCATCTATAAGACGCCCTGAACAATATGCAATCATAAAATTTGTCACTTGTATACACTCTGAAGGCTGTATCGTGCTAACAAACTGAAAATTATCCAAAAATGACAAAAAATTGGTACTTCAAGTACCATAGCACTCGTTGTACTGGCTTTAGTAAGTTGAATATCAACAAGGTTTATCTTCGAGATACCCTTAATAATATACAATCATAAAATTGGTCACTTGTATGTAATCCGGAGGCTGTATCGTGTTAACAAACTGAAATTTCTCCAAAATTGACAAAAATGTACTTAAAGTACTATAGCTCCTGTTGTACTGACTCTGGTGAGCTGAAAATCAATAGGGTTCATTTGTGAGATGTCCTGAATAATCTTTAATCATAAAATTGGTGACTTGTTGCATTCCGGAGGCTGTATCGTGCTAACAAACTGAAATTTCCCTTAAAATTACAAAAATGTGGTACTTCAAGTACCATAGCACCTGGTGTAATGGGTATGGTGAGCTAAAAATCGATAGGGTTCATATGTGAGATGTTCTGAATAATATTCAATTATAAAATTGGTGACTTGTTCCACTGCGGAGGCTGTATCGTGCTAACAAGACATGTAACGAAAAGTGGCCGACGACAACGACGACGACATACACACAGGATTTTTTTTCCAAAAACGGTTTTATCGTGTCGTTCTTTATGAAAAACGTGAAAATAACTGAAATAATTCGAAATCCATTTTTTTTGGGGTAAACCAATACTTTTCTCACATATTAGATAGTTGGGCGGAAAAGTAAAACTGAAAATTGATGTTGAGAATCTCTAATGCATTGAAAAATGCTGTTCAAATTAGCTTTCAGTTCTCCAGCATTGTTTGTGAAGGTAAGCTATGGATGCACAAATTTTCGATTTCACAAATACTCATCAATAAAACGATGAAATAATATTTGGACCACATCTTTCCATTGTGGCAGAAGGACTAGTTGACTGGCTAAAGCAGAATAATGTCAATAACAAATAAACGGTTTTAAAGCTAAAAACTAACTTTTCCGCATCAGTGGCCCTGAATAATATTCTATCATAAAATTGTCACTTGTATACACTTCGGGGGATGTATCGTGCTAACAAACCGAAATGTGTCCAAAAATAACCAAAAATGTAATATATCTCGATTTATAGAACACGCTGTACTCGCTCTAGTCAGCTGAAAATCAATAGGCTACATCTGTGAGACACCTTGAATAATATTCAATCATACACTTGTATACACTCTAGAGGCTGTATCTTGCTAACAAACTGAAAATTCTCCAAAAGTGACAAAAATTTGGTACTTCAAGTATCATGGAACCCGTTCTACTGGCTTTAGTCAGCTGAATATCAATAGGATTCACCTTTGAGACGCTCTGAATAATATCCAATAATAAAATTGGTCACTTCGGCGGCTGTATCGTACTAAGAAACTTAAATTCCTCCTATTGATTTTCAGCTCACCCGAGCCAGTACAACGGGTGCTACGTTACTTGAAGTACGACTTTTTTATCATTTTTTGAGAAATTTCAAATTGTTAGAACCATACAGCCTCCGGAGTACAACAAGTCACCAATTTTATAATTGAATATTATTCCGGACCTCACACAGATAAACCCAATTGATTTTCAGCTCAGCAGAACCAGTAAAACAGGTGCTGTAGTACTTTAAGTACGACATTTTTGTCATTTTTGGGGAAATTTCAGTTTGCTAGCACGACACAGCCTCCGGAGTATATACAATTGACCAATTTTGTGATTGGATATTATTCAGAGCATCTCAAAAATGAGCCTCATAGATATTCAGCTCACTAAAGCAAGTACAACGAGTGCTATTGTACTAGTAGTACCAATTTTTTGTCATTTTTGGAGAAATTTCAGTTTGTTAACACGATACAGCCTCCGGAGTATATACAAGTATATTATTCAGAGCGTCTCAAAGATGAACTCAATCAATAATTAGCTCACTAAAGCCAGTACAACGGGTGCTATGGTACTTGAAGTACCAACTTTTTGTCATGTTTGGAGAATTTTCAGTTTGTTAGCACGATGCAGCCTTCAGAGTGTATACAAGTGACCAACTTTATGATTGAATATTGCTCAAGGCGTTTCACAGATATACACAGATTGGTTTTCAGCTGACGAAAGCGAGTACAGCTGGTCCTATAAATCCAGATATACTACATTTTTGGTTATTTTCGGTTTGTTAGCACGATACATCCCCCGAAGTGTATACAAGTGCACAATTTTATGATCGAATATTGTTCAGAGCCACAGATGCGGAAAAGTTAGTTTTAACCATTAAAACCGTTTATTTTTTTAAAAACCGTTTTTTTGGGTTGTTGTTGATGGAAAACGTAAAAATAACTCATTTTTTTTTTAATTTCCAACTTTTTTTGGTGTAAACCAATACTTTTCTCGCAGATTAGATAGGTTGGGCGGAAAAGTAATAGAGAGATGCCATTTAGGTATGCGTAGTCGACAATAAAATTATTGTGTCCAAATGCACAAAATAGCAGTTGCTGGCAAGGGTTTAGGATAAATTCAAAAGTCGACCAAAACATTGTCCAATGGAATGTTAACATAAATGCGTGCATTTAAAAACCACGGTTCGCTGATTTTCTTCAAATTATCGGATACGGAGTTTATAACTATCTGTATTACCTTTATGGTTTTTTTTCTATTTATATAATGCGTAGAAGCAGTTTGACGAAGAAATGCGGATAATTTGTTTTTGTCGTTTAAATGTTTTCTATTTTTTTTATTTAGTATCGACGTTAGGAATTATGACAACAAAGGCGGAAAATATTTATTTAGATACCATTAGCCAATTAAAGCTGAGTTGTTTTTCAAAACTTATATTGAGGTTATGGTATTTTATCGGAAATTCCTAATATTTCATGTTCAACAAAATGGATAAATACCGAATAGTAGAACAACAATGTTAGCATTCTATTCGTAATTTATTTACAGTTCATCAGAATTTGTATTGGTATGATAACATAACCGACCTATTAAAACTGGTCCTAAAATTTACTTGTAACTGACACACTAAGGGAAAATTATTATAGTTTAATAAAATGAAAATGCACGAAAAATCAACGGTCTAAAAGATTAGATCTAACTTTTCCGCATCTGTGAGATGCCCTGAAAAATATTCTATCATAAAATTGCCACTTGTATACACTTCGGGGGATGTATCGTGCTAACAAACCGAAATATCTCCAAAAATAACAAAAATTGTAGTATATCTGGATTTATAGGACCCGCTGTACTCGCTCTAGTCAGCTGAAAATCAATAGGGTACATATGTGAGACACCTTGAAAAATATCAAATTATAAAATTGGTCACTTGTATTCACTCCAGAGGCCGTGCTAACAACCCGAAATTTCTCCAAAAAAGACCAAAAATCTGGCACTTCAGGTACCATAGCACCCGTAGTACTAGCTCTGGCGAGCTAAAAATCGATAAGGTTAATTTATAAGACGCCCTGAACAGTATTCAATCATAATAAATTTGGTCACTGTATACACTCGGGAGGCTGTATCGTAACAAACTGAAAATTTTCCAATAATAACACAAATTTGGGACTTCAAGTACCATAATATTCGTTGTACTGGCTTTAGTGAGCTGAATATCAATAGGGTTCATCTTTGAGACGCCCTAAATAATATCCAATCATAAAATCGGTCACTTGTATATACTCCGGAGGCTGTATTGTGATAACAAACTGAAATTTCTTAAAAAATTACTAAAATGTCGTACTTCAAGTACCATAGCACCCGTTGTACTGGCTCTGATGAGCTTAAAATCAATAGGGTTCATGTGTGAGATGTCCTGAACAATATTCAATTATAAAATTGATGACTTGCTGCACTCCGGAGGCTGTATCGTGCTAAAAAGACATGTAAATGAAAAGTGGCCGACGACAACGACGACGAGGACATACACGCAGGATTTTTTTTCTAAAAAACGTTTTTTCGTGTACTTGATGATAAACGTAAAAATAACTCAATTTTTTTTTCAAAATTCCAACTTTTTTTGGGGTAAACGAATACTTTTCTCGCATATTAGACAGTGTCGGAAAATAATACCCCTTAGATATCGAAAGATGAAGGCTTTATTTAGCAAAACTGTGACATTACAATTAAACAAATAACGTCAATGGTTGTCAAGGCAATGTGAACATGCAATCACCTCATTCTCCCTCGCAGGAGAAGAATCCATTGGAGACATAGTCTTCCAGATGCTTTAGAGGTCTTCTGTTTCTTCTAGGTCGATCTTCATGCGTTCCTTCTAGGTCGATCTTCATGCGTTCTTTCTTGACCTGGGGTTGGAGGATCTTGAATATCTGACCTGGAAGGCCCACAGAAATGGGCAGGCGAACAGAGAGGAACATGTGGCTGAAAGGCATGTGCAAGGGGCGGAGAAGGTGGTAGGTCTATTGGATCCGGGCGTTCCAAATTCAAGTCTCCACTAGGGGCCAGTTGTTTGAGAGAGACTGTAGATTCACGTCAGTCATCGAATCGGACATGGGCATATTGAGGATTGGCCTCGATCAACTCGGCTTCATCCACAATGGGGTCATATTTACTGGTTCTATTGTTTCGCCGGACAAGGGCAGGTCCAGGTTGAAGTAACCAGGCTGGAAGAATCCTGCCATTAGGGGATCGTCTCGGACGAATGAAGAACCTCTCGTGTGGAGTACAGTTTGTACTAGAGTTTAGCAACGATATTATTGAGTGCAAGGTTTCCGGTAGAACGCTTTTCCAATGTTAAATCTACAAGTTTTTGGATTTAAGAGCAAGATTAATCGATTTCCAAATGATCCCGTTGTATCGTTCAACTAGACCATTTCCGGCTGGGTTATATGGTGTGGTCATGCTGGTTGCAACGCCACGTTTATGGAAGAATGAAATCATTTCCTTTGAAATAAATGAAGTTCCCCGATCTAAATGTATGTAGCTAGGCATTCCAAACATCGAAAATAGGTCATTCAGGCACCGTATCACAGTTTCAGAAGTCATGTCCTTGCAACGGTACGAGAAAGGGAAACGAGAGTATGCAACGGCCACTTCGTCGAAGAGCTACTCAGGCGTGGGTTATATACTAGTAGAGACCCAAGGAGTAGGTCTTACCGGTTCTCGGGTAATCCTACTTATTTTTACGTAACGAGACGGAAAGATAAGTGGGCGCCACCCTGAGTCCTACTAGTCTATAAGTTACCTCACATCAACTAATCCAAGTCAACAAAACAAGAAGTTGGAAGGTTATAAAAAATATGAACAACGGTATTAAAAATTTACAAGTAGTTTTATTGAATAACAATTATACGTTGGATAAAAATTGAAAATTTATTTACAAGTAGTTTATTAAATACAAATTATATGTTGAATGGAAAATTGAAGATAATGTTATTAAATTTTACAACTTAATTTATTAATTTAGAAAAACTAGAAACTGAAAGTAAATTGAAATTTCAAGAAAAAATTAGATTCTGAAGGAAGAAAGTTTAAACATGAATTGAATAGTTTACAAACAAGATATAATTTACATGTGGTACAAACTATTAAGTTAATTAGTCGATGAACATTAGTTGGAAATAATCTATAGTTTTTACGATTGTGGACGTTAGTACTGTAATGTTTTTATTATTTATCTAAACAATAAACGGGTGGGATAAATTTTGAACACACGGTATGGCTACTTACTAATTTATTTAAACACTAACTCACTAACACTTAATTTATATATACTTAACTAATCACCTAAATTTAATTTATATGCACACAAACTTGATTATATTAACACTTTACTGTTCGGTGTATTTTCGTTTATTTATCGAGATCACTTTATCAACTAACTAACTCTTCCTGATCAGTCCCCTTATATTTTAAAGCCATTTTTACTAGTAAATTCCGGACTGCGGCTTAAATAAAAACAATTGATTCTGGCCTTTTCTAGATAACTCTGGTCACAAAAACAATGTTTACATAAGATAGTCGTAGAGTCGTAAACAGTGCGTATCCGCCATAATTTTAACTTTTATACCTGGCTTAGTCGGTTTTAGGGACTATACCAGTGTGCTGTTTCGTAACATTACCTCCTCCTTGAATGGAAGTTCCTCCTGGAACTTTTGTGTAGCCGAGACTGGATGTTTGAATCGGCAACTGGCCCCATTTCTACACTTTCCGATCTTATGGGAATAGCAGGGCACCGTCTTCATCGGATACTGATAACGGGGGTTGAAGCTGCAAATTAATATCTGGACACCGGTATCTTGAAAGATAATCTCTACCATGTTCCTGATGATTCGCCAATCCAACTGGTTAGTCGCTATCTTAGGCATAGCCAGTTACTCCACGTTGGATTCCAACACATGGTCTCGGAGGTTTCGAAGTGCTTCCCACACATCGCGGTAGGTAGATTGATCTTGGAATTCATTTTTAGTTACCACGTAGAAGACGTACCGCGAATTATGTTTCAGTTTCAGTGTCTTGCCAGGGGCTGGAATCTGCTCTTCAAGTTTTTCTAATTGCCCGAACGGTTGCCAACCCTCGTGCGTTCTTGATACGGGCGGGGATGTTGTATGCCAGTGAATAATCTTCCGGGAGAGTGAACAAATCTTGTTGTTGTTCCGAAGTGACTCCATATCTAGCTTTCCCGGTACCTCCATACGCGCCCATAAATTCATCGAAGGTAGGGTCAGACACATCTTGGATAAGGTTTACTCCTTCCTCTAGGTCATGGTCTCCTTCGAATGGGGCTAGTCGGTTTTGGTGAACTACGTTTGGTTTTCCGTTGGGGATCTTGCTTATGCGATATATAACATTGTTGATCTTTTTCTTGATTAAGTATGGACCTTCCCAGGATTTTTGTAATTTTGGAGAAAATTCTTTTCTCCTCGTCGGGTTGTGTAACCATACTTTGTCCCCTTCTTTAAAACCGCCTTCTGTGGCCTGCGTGTCGTACCGACTTTTCATTCTGTCGCTGGCAACTTGAAGATTGGCTCGAACTAACTCATGAATATCGTCCAGCCTTCTTCTCAACTGAATCACGTAGTCTTCGCCTGCTAGATCTTCTCCAGGCCGGCAGCCAAATTCCAGGTCACAAGGAAGCCTCATTTCACGGCCAAACAGGATTTTCGCCGGTGTTTCACCCGTGGACTCATTGACAGCAGATCGATAAGCCAATACGAATAGGGAAAGATACTGGTCCCAATCTCTCTGATGGCTGGATACTACTTTGGACAGGTGTTTTCCAATAGTATAGTTCATTCTCTCGACTATTCCATCTGACTGTGGATGTAAAGCTGTTGTCCTGGTCTTCTTCATTCCCAGCTTGTCGCAAATCTCCTGGAATAGATGGCTTTCAAAATTTCTTCCCTGGTCACTATGGACTTCCAAGGGCACTCCATATCGGCTGATGAATTCTTTCACCAATACATCCGCGACAGTTGTGCCCTCTTGGTTCGGGATAGCGTAAATTTCCACCCACTTTGTGAAATAATCCATTACAACCAGTATGCACTTGCTACTATTTTCTGTCGTCGGAAATGATCCAGCGATATCTAAAGCAATCCTTTCGAAAGGGCTTCCAACATTGTACTGTTTCATGGGTGCCTTTCTCTTGCGATGTGGTCCATTACTCGTAGCACAAGTCGTACATTTCTCACACCAGTCCTTCACATCGTAGGAGCTGTTCATCCAATAAAACCTTTCACGGACTCGCTGAAGGGTTTTCTTCACTCCCAGATGACCTCCCGATGCACTGTCGTGTGACTTCTACAGTACATCAGCTACTCTTGTTCTCGGGATAACTAGCTGTCTCCTCATCTCAGAACCATCATCGTTTTCATGGACTCTTTTCAACAGCCCTTCTTCCAGGACAAGAGAGTCCCACTGAGCCCAATACGCCTTGAGTTTCGGTGAAAACTTTGACACTTCTTGCCAGGTAGGTCGTCGATTTTCTTTCTCCTATTGCCGGATCATCTTCAGGTGAGGATCATTTTCCTGATCTCCTCTGATCCTGGTGGGTGACCATTCCTCGTTGACTACAGTAGTTCTTGAAACTGCAGCTTCCCTAGATTCTACCTTGTTGCAGTGGGAGCAGTCTGTTGGGCACGGCCGTCTGGACAGGGAGTCGGCATTTCGGTGACTCACACCGGTTCGATGTTCGATGTTGAAATCATATTCTTGAAGTCGTTCAATCCATCTAGCGTTCTGGCCCTCGGGATTCTTGAACTGCATTAACCACTTGAGTGCTGCATGATCAGCCCGGATTAAAAACTTCCTACCATAGAGTTACTGGTAAAAGTGTTCCATGGACTTCACCACTGCCAAAAGTTCTCTTCTTGTGACGCAGTAGTTTCATTCTGGTTTGGAGAGGACTTTACTGAAATATCCCAGCACTCTTTCTTGCCCTACTTGGATCTGTGAGAGCACTCCACCAATTCCTACGTTACTTGCGTCAGTGTCAAGAATAAAGTCTCCCTCTGGTAATGTATATCCTAATATCGGCGTCGAGGTTAAATGCCTCTTCAAAGTTTCAAAAGCCGTTTGACAGTCTTCGTCCCATTGGAAAGTTCTTGCTTCGTCTGTAAGTCGCGTTAGAGGCTTGGCAATATCTCCAAATTTCCTGATAAATCTTCTATAATACGTGCAAAGTCCAAGGTAACTCCTAATTTGATGTTTGTCGGTTGGTTGCGGCCATTGCTGAATGGAAACAATTTTCTCTGGATCCACCGCCACTCCTTCATTGCTCACTATATGACCTAGATAGTTGACTCGGTTTTGGAACAGCTGGCATTTCTTCGGGTTTAACATGAGCTGGGCAGCTTGGAGTCGTTTGAATACGTCTTCCAAACTCTTCAGATGTTCGTCAAATGTCTTACCCAGTACTACGATGTCGTCCAAATAGACCAGGCATGACTTCCAAGACAACCCTCTCAAGACATTTTCCATAAGTCTTTCAAATGTCGCAGGCGCATTACAGAGCCCGAATGGCATGACGTTCAATTGCCATAATCCAGATCCGGTGGTAAAAGCAGTATTCTCTTTATCTTCTGGGTCCATTTCCACTTGCCAATAACCAGACTTCAGGTCCAAGGTAGAAAACAGTTTGCTGCCGGCCAAAGTGTCTAGTGTATCGTCAATTCGAGGCAGAGGATAGCTGTCTTTCTTCGTCACGTTGTTAAGCTGGCGATAATCCACGCAGAATCTCGTAGTTTCATCCTTTTTCTTGACGAGCACTACTGGAGACATCCATGGACTAGTAGATGGTTCTATCACTTTTTTTTCTGCCATCTCTCGAATTATTCTTTCAGCTTCCTCTCTCTTCGCTCGTGGAAGTCTTCGAGCTGATTGTCTAATGGGCTTAGCATGACCAGTATCGATAATGTGTTTGACGGCTGATGTTCTGCCAGTCTTTCCTCCTTTTGGTACGAATAAGTCTCGATACTGCAAGAGAAATTCTCTCATTCTCTTTTTTTCAGCTCGATCCAAATATTGACCAGCTACTGATAACATCTGTTCGAATCTGGCATCAGAATTGTCAATGGTCGTTGTTTGGCGAACTGTAGACGTCACTGGTACGCAGGATCCAATCCTAGTTTCCTTCTTGATGGTGACTGGGTAATCATTCACGTTTATCACACGTACTGGGATCTCTTTCGTCGACGTAACCAATCCTTTTCCAATTAGTACTCCTTTGCCAACTTCTTCGTCGTGGTTCCTTGGCTCCATCATCACCGGTGTACCTTCCTCCATGATTCCCTATAGCCGTGCTACTATCATGGTTTCCCTTCGTGCAGGTAGAACGGTATCTTCCTGTATAGCTGCCAACACCGCGCTGCCTTCATGTGGATGAAGGAATACCTCCTCGGAGCCCACTTAAATGGTTCTGTTTCTAAAGTCTAATTGGAAACCATGTACATTCATTACGTCCATTCCCAGAATCACGTCTTCTTCAATGTCAGCTACGATTACCGTGTGCGTGAACTTTTCTGCTCCAATTCCCAATTGGATTTGTGTTTCCCCGTGAACGTTGGCATCCTCGCCTGTGGCGGTCCGCAGTCGCAGTCTCGTTGGTAGAAGCTTCTTCTTGGGGTTTATTATCTTTGGTCGTATAATGGTCCTAGTTGCTCCAGTGTCAACCAGCAGAGCATATTTCTTGCCATTTACTTCGCCATCCACATATACACTATCGTTGCGACATCTGAGAGAAGCTATCAGTATGAGAGGGTCTTTGGAACGATCATGGGTCGGTGCTGCCCCCTCGTAGCCGACCTGTTCTAGTTTTCCTGTGACTGGGGTTCTTGGTTTGCAGGAATCTTGGGGCGCTTATATGAATTACGTACATGCCCTAGCTCGCCACAATTCCAGCATCTGATCTTTCTCGGTTTCTTGTCCATCATATTTCTCATTAAACTGACAAACTGGTCAAATCTGCCTTCGTCACCTTCTTCTTGGATGGTCCTGATTTTGTTATATCCTGAAGCCTTCGTTGCTGCTTCATATTCAAGAGCAGCTGTCAATGCGTCGACTAATGTTTTCGGATGGGCTAAACGAAGTATCCTCTGCATATCGGGGTCGCGTAAGCCATCAATAAAGGCCTGAATGCCCAGACATTCCATCATGTTCTCTGGTGCTGACGGATAAGCAAATCGACCTATTCGGGCGATGTCCACTTCATATTCTTGAAGGGATTCATTGCGTTTCTGCCTCCGGTTCTTCAGCTGAGATTGGTACAAATGTTCTAGATGTTCATGACCATATCGCATGTCCAACCTCTTCTTTAGCTGCTCGAAGTCATCCGTTTCCTCCAGAGGTATCGTCTGAAGTACATCTAAGGCATCTCCCCGAAGCGCGATGGTTGAGTTTATTGCCTTCTCCCTATCGGACCAATTATTCACTCTAGCGGCTGCTTCAAATTGTTTCACATAATTGGTCCACGACATTTTTCCATCGAACGTTGGGGCCTTGACTCGGGTAAAACTGCCAATGTGCGATTGCCTGGGGAGCTAAGGCAAACCAGCTGACAGTCGTCCGTAAACTGGACCAAATCCCAAGAACAGCATGCCTCAACACAACAGGAGGCATGAGAACCACACCAACAAGAGCTATGGAGGTAATCCTCGGTCTCACTCCCCTTGACATATACATCAAGGAGGTTGTTTTTATGAGCATGGCACGTCTGCGCTCTACTGGTATACAACCTGATGTAGGATCCGGTAAACTGAGACGTAACTTGTGGCATGAGGCACTCAGGGAGATCCCACTGCTGCAGGCCAATACGGACTCGATTCCACCGCGATATGCCTTCAACAGGCCCTACAAGGTAATCTTTAAAAACAACTCACAAGACCTATTGGAAGAAGGCGCAATCCGCATCTTCACAGATGGGTCTAAATCCAATGTAGGCTCAGGATGTGGTATTTTTTCCAGATCCCTGAATCTAAACATAAAATGGGCAATGGGCTGCAATGCAGGTGTTGCTCAAACAGAGCTCACTGCTATCTGCATCGCTGCTGAAGAGATTACCAAAAGGAAAACCACAGGTAATAATATATACATCCTTACGGACAGTAGACAAACACTACTAGCCCTGAACAGACCACGTATTACATCAGGCCTAGTACTAGAATGTCACATGGCCTTAATCGAAGCCTGTAACAACAACACGGTCACTTTAGGCTGGATCAAGGGCCATGAGAAATCGAAAGGAAACCGTATTGCAGACTCGCTAGCCAAGAAGGCAGCTTCCCAAAAACTCTTGGGACCTGGCACTTTCATTGGTCTATCGGCGTCAGCAACGGCCGACCTATTAAAGGAACACTCCCTTAATAAGTTTAAGGGTAGATGGGACGACGCAGAAGGCTGCAGGCTTGCCAAGGAACTGCTACAGTACCCGGACAGCAAAGTAGCCAAAAAATACGTGACTATGAACAGGCGGAACCTACGAACAATCACGGGAATTCTGACTGGTCACTGCCACCTACGAAAACACCTTCACAGACTGGGTTTATCTAACACCCCACTTTGTAGAGGATGTGAACATGAAGATGAGACTGTCGAACACACTCTTTGCGAATGTCAGACACTCTCTCAATTTAGGTTTCAAGTATTCGGCGAGTACAGGCTAACATACGCCAATATGAGGGAACTTCATTCAGGCGACGTTATCGCCTACTTCAAGGAAGTAGGCTGGATGACGAGCTAGAAGGAAGTTTTGAACCTCAGAAGGATGCACAATGGGCCAATTGTGGCCTAAGTGCTGTGGGGCCACCCACCCTTCAAATCTTTACAGATACAGACAGAACTGCCAATGTCTTCAAACTTAGGTAGTGTTTCTGGCTTGCAAGGTTTCGTTTGCTCGGTCTTCTTCTCTTCCTCTGGCGTGCCTCGCGTTCTTGAATCGGCAATCTTTTCCTCTAACTCCTTGATTTTCTCGTCTATCGTTGTGATCTTATTCTCGATTTTCTCGTCCATCGTTGACACTCGATTCTCGATTTTCTCGTCCATCGTTGACATTTTATTCTCGATTTTCTCGTCCATCGTTGACATTTTATTCTCGATTTTCTCGTCAATCGTTGACATTTTATTCTCGATTTCAGATTTTCGAGACGAAATTTCATTTTCAATGTCAGCGGCAATGTCGTTTTTCATTAATGAGATATCGGCAGATATATCGTTCTTCAAAGTAGAAATATCGTTCTTCATATCAGAAATCTTCTCGTCCATGTTAGCAGAAATGTTCTCTTCCATGGCAGAAATCTTCTCGTCCATGTTAGAAGAAATTGACGAGGTTAAGGTGGAAGCCTCGTCATTGAATAAAACTGTTTCTGGATCAAAGCCGTCATTTTCCAGTGCCACTTGAAGTCTTTCTACTAATTCACTTTTCTTACCGGACGTTTCCAACTCACGATCTTCCAATTCCGCTCTTAGCTCCGCCACTTTGAGGTCACATAGTCTCTTGGCCATTTTTACGTAGCAATTTATTTATATTATCCCACTTCTGACTCCAATGTAATGTTTTTATTATTTATTTAAACAATAAACGGGTGGGATAAATTTTAAACACATGGTATGGCTACTTACATATTTATTTAAACACTAACTCACTAACACTTAATTTATATATACTTAACTAATCACCTAAATTTAATTTATATGCACACAAATTTGATTATATTAGCACTTTACTGTTCGGTGTATTTTCGTTTATTTCTCGAGAATACTTTATCAACTAACTAACTCTTCCTGATCAGTCCCCTTATATATTAAAGCCATTTTTACTAGTAAATTCCGGACTGCGGCTTAAATAAAAACAATTGATTCTGGCCTTTTCTAGATAACTCTGGTCACAAAAACAATGTTTACATAAGATAGTCGTAGAGTCGTAAACAGTGCGTATCCGCCATAATTTTAACTTTTATACCTGGCTTAGACAGAGTCGGTTTTAGGGACTATACCAGTGTGCTGTTTCGTAACAGTACTTTCCTTGTTTTTTTCTTTTCCAACGATGATTTGGATGATGTCCAAAGGAATCTGGAACCAATCAGCTGGCTGCGTCAAGTTAAGTCCAGTCGGTTCTGAATAGAGCCGTGGTCCCAGCAGGTAGAATTCATCAACGGAAAAGGCTTAGGTCGATACGAAGGCTCAGGCCAGTGAAACCATTTTAGGCCGGTAAGGAAAAGTGCTAGAAAAGACACTTGAATCAGATATAGTTCTTGAATTCAGTAAAATGCAGGATATCTGGAGATTGAAATTACAGTAGGTACAAGTAACATACGTACAAAATTATGAGATGATATCAAACAACGTGGTATCCTGTATTTTACAATATTTTAAGAAAATTCATTCATTTTAGAAACAAAAAGCACAATAAAAATCATGAGAAATGTTACCAATTCATTTAATTTTATTTTATTGGGTTTCAACGTAGAATTCCATTGGTATAAAAAATAAAAAACCAGAACACATGGTTCGTGTGTCCTGTATCAATATTTTAATAGATATTTTAGAAATAAAAGCACAATAAGAATCATAAGAAAAGTTACCATTTCACTTAGTTTCAATTTAACATTTGTTTAATGCAAAATTCCATTGTTATAAAAAAAAGATATGAAGAACCAGAACAAAATATATATAACAAAAACGAAATCGACATAATATATCTCTGGTACTGAATGTTTTAAACAAAAAATAGTTTGAAACTATTAAGTACCATGTAAGAAAGAATTAGCGGAGAAATATTATACATTTTAAGCGAAAACACTTACCATTCCTATGAATGCACGTCGATACGGTAAGATGACGAACTCAACAATAAATAGATGAATTAAGGGCCGAACCACAGCGCGCATTGGCTTAAATATCCAAATGAAAACGAACTCTTCCGAAAACTTAAAACTCGACAACCATCGACAAGAAATATTATTCGATGTTACGAGGGGTAAACGAAATTTACGCTACTCTTCCATCGGCGAGAAATATTACGAGTGGTGAACGAAATTCACGTTACAAGTATTCGTCGACAATGTTGAGTAAATACCGATTGTGGCTGTTAGAAGTCAATATTAAGCCTTTCAAACGGCGATGTTGCTTTAATCAGATGCTGGTTGTTATTTCTGTAGAACCTTGGTTTGACAGCAGCGCAAGTAGGGCAGGCAGCGCTGATTTTTTTAATTTCATCTATTCCGTAAGGTAAATTTTTGCTTTTAACCCAGTGGTATATCCTTGAAATACCAGGGTGGCACAGTACTTTTATGGAGCTCATAAAGTTTGCCCTGAGTGTGTAAAGAACCGCAGACGCGTGAAAGAGCGTCGGTTGAATGATTTTCAAAACCAGGCCTATACTGGAAGTCGAAGGAGTAGGCAGATAATTCAAGACGCCAGCGGTGGATCTTGTCATTCTTTATTTTGCTTGTAAGTCGGGAATTGAAAATATACGACAGAGCTTCTTGGTCCGTGAGCAGCTGAAAGTGTCTACCTAGCAAGAAATGACGCCACTTCCTCAACGATAGAACAATCGCTAAGGCCTCTCTCTCTCTCTCTCTATAGCAGAATGCCGTTTTTCTTTATCGGATAAGGTTTTTGAAAAAAACGCAACGGGGTGTCCATTCTGACTAAGAGTATCCGCTACAGCAATGCCTGATGCGTCAGTTTCAACTGTAAGTGGTAGATCATCTTGAATTGTCGTGAGTAATGACTTGGCAATGTCTTCTTTGATTAGCCGAAAATTTCCAGCTACAGGCAAGTCCGGTAGAATAGGGAAAGATTTTCAGTCAACCAAACTCCTTATCCTGTCGGAATATCTTGGGACCCATTTTGAGTAATGAGAGAACATCCCTAGTGCGCGTTTCATGGCTGAAGCGTCAGAAGGAAGATGCAGCTCCTGTAATGGTTTGAATCTATCTGTATCTGGATGCATAGACTTGTTAGAAATTTGATACCCAAAGAGAGTTATTGTATTTTGAGAGAATCTGCATTTATCTAAGTTCAACGTTAAATTATGTTTCTTTGCTGCACTTAGAAATCGTTTAAGGTTCCTATCGTGATAATCTTACCCCCTTCCACCGATTGTAACGTCATCAAGATATGCATATAGTCCATCAAGACATTATTTCCTTATAATATTGTCAGTGGTCTTCTGAAAACAGGCTACTCCATTTGTTAACCCGAAAGGAATGCGACGAAATTGGTGAAGAGTTCCATTGGCTTCAAAAGCCGTATACTGTTTTTACGAGTATAGTATCGGTATCTGATGGTATGCATTCTTCAAGTCAATCGTGCTGAATACATCGTAATTTGCTATAGTTGAGACTAACTTTTCAATATTTGGTAAAGGGTAGGCGTTCAGTAAAGTGAATTTGTTAATAGTCTGAGATTAATCTATTACTAAGCGTTTCTTGTGATTTTCGTTTCTCATTATTAGAACCTGAGCTCTCCAAGGTGATGAACTCTCCTCTATGATCCCTTCACGAACTAGTTTCTCGACTTCAAATTTAATGAATATTTCATCAGCTTCGGAAAAACGGCGAGATTTAGTAGCTACGGGACGGCAGCCCTCAACTAGGTATTCAAATAGTCGAGGTGGTTTAACTTCGGCACAAGCGACGTTACAAAGAAAAAGAGTTTGGAACCACCGAATTGGAGTCGAACTGAAGAGTGGAGTTTCATAATGTCATGTCCTATAAGAACGTCATAACATAGACTGTGTATTACTAAAAGCTTAGTTTTGGAGTTTTATTCGCTTTGAAGATGAAGGTTTGCCAAAATGTACCCATTAATTTTCGATTGGAAGGAAGTGGAAGCCATCTTCACCTCTCGGTTCGCAGGATGAATTTTGAATTTATTCCTCTTAGCATAGGAGTAGTCAACAAAGCTGTCAGAACTACCAGTGTCTACAAGGATGCTGGATGGGATATCATTTACTAGTCCAAAAACTACTGCACTGGAGAGCCCTCCTGGAGAAGCGGCTAATGTGATAGTAGCTAGAAACGTAGAAGCGGATGTCGACTTACCCTTTGATCTGGATTGGCATACCTTCTGGAAGTGGCCCTTTTTATCACAAGATTTGGAAATCGCTTCTACAGCAGGACATTCATGTCTAGAACGATGTCTGGGTCCACCACAAAAGTAGCATTTTCCATGTCGAGATTGCTGAAAAGTAGAGGCTGAATTAAGTGTAGATTTACAATTATCGAATCTGTCAGAGGCTGGAAGAGATGTAGGAGTTTCCAAACTATTACAGTTAGAATTGGAAATATAGGTTACTGTTTTGTAAGATACTGCGAGTTTTTGGGCGGATTCTAGGGAACGCGCTATCTTTTCCACTTGCTCAAGATTCAGCGTGACGTTTTCCAAAATGCGTTGTCGGATTAGAGGACAGTTAAGGCCGCTTATGAATACATCACGTAGATACTCATTACAGTACGTCAGCGCATCTACAGATTTGAAGTTGAAGTCTTTGCTTATTGCTCGGAGGGCCTGCAAGTATTGGTCAACCGACTCTCCATTCTGCTGTCTTCGATTCGCTCATAGGTGCCTAGCAAAGAGTTCATTGGGTTGGGGCGCAAATAGTCCTTTAAGAACGTCAATGGCCTCAGTATAAGTCTAACTCTCGGAAATGAATTCGTAATTTTCGAATGATAAAAAATAAATCAATACCTTGAGCTTCTTCTCTTCGGGTACCTTGGATTCCTCAATGAAACTTGTCAGTGTTTGAAGGAAGTATTCCCATTCCTTAGCGGAAGTTGGCGAATCAGGCTATCCGTTGAATTTTTCTGGTTTCAAAATTTGGCTATCCATCATGAAGGTTGTATCGAATAAAATATTTGCTAAATAAATTGTCGTAAAATAATAACCCTTGGATATCGAAGGATAAAGGCTGTATTTAGCAAAACTGTGACATTACTATTAAACACATAACGTCAATGGTTGTCAAGGCAATGTGAACATGCAATCACTTCAGATAGGTTGGGTGGAAAAGTAATATAAAGTTGTAAAAAGTACTGCTACTGTTCCTTTTAATCCAATAGCAATAGACTGAATATTCTGTCTCTAAATAAGTATATGAGTCGTTATGATACTAGCCACTGCAAAAAACTTTTAATTTCTATTGAAATAACGAATCGAATCAATAATTGAAATTTCCATAAAACATAATAAGCTAAATAGTCAATTCATCGAAATAGATAGTTATTTGTCCGACTGATTGACAGTGATTGGCCAAGGCTTTATAATTAATGTACCTAATCAGAAAAAACAAAAAAATATCATTAACAAACACATATTGAAATTACCTTTTTAACAAAACATACATTTATTCTCATATATAAAATAGCAATTTGAATATAAATATAATAACAACAAAATCAAGGATTGATATACAATCATGATTGAACTAGCTTATCAATGATTCAATTTTAAAAAAATATTTTGTAGTATTTTTTCCTGTTGTTTTTTGTGGTTTTATTAATTTTTTTCTCCCTTAATTTTATCTGCCAGTTTCTCCTTCTCTAAATCTGCTGATTTCTAGCATGTTTAAATTTTTGTTCTCTCTTCATTTGATTCAATATTTTTCCTTCATCTGATTCAACTTTTACCGGAGAAACTTTTTGACTTTTCATTTAGGTGTTAGTGGTTGTGTTATAGAATCTTTCAATATTTTAGATCCATTTCTTGCTGAGGGACAAAAACTTTCAACTAAAGAGTAGACTAATTAAGATCCAAATAGTTGCGATCAAACATAAGGTAAACAATTAATCGACGTTGCCAGATTGTCCTAAATAACAATAGTTTATCTATAACATATGTGTGGAAGCTGCAAAAATAGAGAAATATGATAGGGTTATTTACTCAAACATATATACCTACGCGATAATTTTTATCTTGAAGTGTAAAATCATCCATTTGTGTTTATTTTAACGTACAAAAAATCATAAAAGTCCCTAGTTAGTGCATATTTAAGAGTTAAATTGTTCAGAACGCAAGACATGTTAATTCTGAAGCCGCCTTCTATTGAATCGAATCGGAATTGGACCAGTTTTAGGTTTTTAATTAATTTCAGACAAGAATTTCTTTCTTTTGGTGACATTAAGAGTTATATGGCATTGGTATATATATCCTGCTCCTTTATAATTTTAGAGAACATTTTTTGAACCAATAAATTTAGGGAAATCTCGTTTTTCTCAACCCTTGCAAGTGGTCCATTTGTGGAAACATGTTGCCTTGATTGAACCACTGGTTCCTCAAATGGACCACACATTTTCTAACACAGAAGTGAAGAAAATTCTAGTAGGAATAGTCTGTTTTCATAATAATTAAAACGGATTCAATCATATCCTTCTAATTTAAGACAGTAAGGACAAAAATGAAACTTTTGGAAACGGCTTACATTACCACACACGGAATGTACTCACTTTTCAAATTCTGGACACTGGACATGTCTAGTTTGGAATTTCCTCACACAAAATGCAAAACCAGCTTTTATTTTCCTGAGACTTCTTGTTGATGGTATTCCGATTGCTTACTCCACTAGAAGTCGAGGGCAGATCAGTTGGTTGTATCATCTAAGCATAGGTTTTTTTTACTTTTTTGTTTTCCTTTACAGTTTTTTTGTTTTCCAAATCGTTATTGTAACTACTCTCTGTAAATACACAGGTTTTTTGGCCTCCTTTGCAATCCTCTTTCCTTTCTTACATTTTGGTTGAGGTACTGGGTATATTTCAGCTGCGGATACAACGATCTTGGATGTCGATTGAGGAATTGTGGTATTCTCTAAAATTAATGCGGAAACCCTTTTAGGAAACAGCACAGTGATACAGTTATAATAATGCATATCAATACCAGTCATCTCAATACTCATTGTGATGGACTCAGCTTGTAAATTGTATGCAGCGGCATAGTCGTGTTACGCAAAAACATTTCGTTTAACTGACTATATTCAAGAATTTTTGAAACCACTTGCTGTATTCTCAATAGCAGCAGATCGTTGGTAAGCGGGTGTAAAAATCTGAGCTATAAGGAATAGTGATATGGTCAAGTTCGTAAATATTTTTGCATTTCTTTTACGTAAAATGTTTCAAGAAGTTTAAAAAACGACACGTCAAGGGGCTGAAGTTTATATGTTGTGTGAGCAGGCAGTTTCAGCAAAATTACTCCATGGTCACGTGCCAATTTCAAGGCACGCACATTTTTGCTGTGCGTTGTATGCCCATCCAAAAAGATCAACTTTTTTCTCTTTTGTAGGATTGACAGTGTCAATAAAAAAACTGCAACCACTTTACCAACAAATCCGAATTAATATAGCCAGTTTCGGAGATTTCAATCAGGCTTCTACTTGGAATCTGGGTGCCATTCTTTTTCTTTTGAAAATTAGCATTGGCGCAACGAAACAAACAAACGTAGTATTCACCCCGCGCTCTCCGCTTGTAATACCTGTAAATGAAAAAAAATGCTAGCTACCTAAATAAAATAGTCAACAAACATTTTAAAAAATCGCCGTAAATTTCGATGGCAACTTTTACAGAAACGCATAAAAGATAAAAATCTTTGTAAAATAAAACATTGTATAGTTTTTCACTATACCTACCTGTTACCCGCTTTTTCTCCTTAGCGGCAATAACTTTTTGACACCGTTTTTGAACGGTCGAAAGTCTTTTGTCATCGACATTGAATATTCGTGTAGCATCCAATTTATTTTCATCACATTTTCTCCAGTAAGTGAAAAAACTGCTGTACATTTTCTCTATTGAATCCTTTTGCTTCTTATTTAGAGGTATTTTCTGGCTGGATAAAATTTCAGAAAACCTACCTGACACCGATTTCGAAAATTCTTTTTTAACTATGTACGGCACTTACTAACAAACACATAGCACCACAAATTTTGCTGCGGAAACACTTAACAAGCGCAGTAGAAGGATTTTCATTTTCGAATTTGTTCCTTTTCGAATGGATATTTGTATATATACATATATATATAATATTTAATTTGTTCTTAATAGATATGTGATAATTGTAGACTGAATCATTACGATAAACACTAGTTTTTTCAAAATGATTTTGTTATGCTTTGACAACAATCTCAACTGACATTTGCTAATAACTGACATTAGCGACGTTGCCAAATTTATGAAGTTATGAAATTACGAAAAATGTAAGTCTCGATTTCGTTTGTATGCAGTTACATCGATATTTTTTTATCTATGGTTATTTCGGAATTCGCTCGCGATTTCAATCCGCATTATTCTGCAATACGGGCTTGAATAAGTATACCACATACGTTATTAGGAATATATGCACAATTTGAGAAGAACATTTTTTTTATGAACAGCTATCAATAGTTTGCAAAAAAGCGCCGGGTCGACGTTTCGCAATTCTCGCATTACATGAGAAATAAATAAATGCATCATCTGCAAAGAGGTCAACTGAGCTGTAAGCCACCACATTGATATGTGATAGGTGTCGGAGAGCTATCTTTAAAACATATGTTTACTGTTTAAGCCATAAAGGTTAGATCATTTACTCATTTACACCTAGATTAATTAATAGGTTTGAGCTGAATAATTTTGTCAGCTGAGACCTTTAAAATAAGAAGCAGTAGTTGATATATTTTTCTTTCTTAATTTTTCTATTGTCAACTTTGGCAACGTTGTTAAAAAATTTGACGTAAATATTAGAATTTTCACACTTTTCATATTGAATTTTTACTGTTAATATGTGTTTCCGCGGAGAAATTTTTGATTTTCCAGGTTAGTTAATTAATGTTTTATACTGTAAAAATTTTTTTTTTGAATTCGTGCTACATACAGATTCTCAAATTTTTCCTCTGGCTGCCGTAGAGGTAGCTCGGGGCTTCTTTTCATAAACGAATAATACCTTTCCTTCCGGTACATTGTTTCTCTTTATTGAAGCTATGAGGCAAGTTATTTTTTTTGGCAATGTCAAATGCAAGTTTACGACCGTCAAGTCGTGTTAAACCAAATATCACATCTTCTAGTTTTAACAAAAGGTTTTTTGTTCCGATTTCTATATCGTTTGAATAAGTGGGAATGCCCTCCTGAAATTTCACATTTTTATTAGCAGTTTGTTTTTTGACTCCAAATACCTTTTAAGTGTAACTTTCGGTATATCGTAGGTTTCAGCACCAGCACCTAGGCCTAACTCACTCTTTAGATAGACATTCATTGCTAAATTCAACTCTTCAACTGTCCATTCTCAATATTCTGTTTTTGGCATCCTAAAAAAATCGTTGTTTCCTCGATTGCACCAGACCAGAGGCCTCAATTGGACCGGTCCGTTTGTAGCAACAAAAGCAAATTGAAGCAACAAGCATTAAACACTATCTTTCAATTTGTAATTAATATCAAAACGTCAGAAATCATGTGTAAAAAACTGTAGATATTTAACCACATATGCCTTACTGAAAAAAAAATTCCGTGTTTATGATTTACTTAATTTTAATTTCAGGATTATCTACGATAAGGTGAAACAAAACGATAACACATGTGCATAGAATCCAAATTCACGGATTGACATCTAAATATCAACTGTGGGAAAAATGCGTTGATATTTGAACATTATGTTGTTGGCAGTGACACCTATGATCGTTATTACAAACTAGCAGATGACGTAGGTCTTAGAACAGGGGGTGGTCTAATCGAGTAGAAGGTCGAATCCCGGCAACCTTCCCCTATATGCTAGTATAAAATGAATGTCATTTATAGATTTATCCCGAAAAAAATGTCGTCAACGTGACAATCCTGCAAAACTCTCGTAAACAAACCATGCGATGCTCTCATTCATTAATTGCCAACCGTGTTGCCAATTCAGTTTACCAACCAAAAATTCAAAGCCCGGCGAGGGAGAAAATATTGATGTCGAGGCTAGTGCAGCGTTGCCGAAGCAAGGTAAATTTACTTTCTACCCAAACCTAACGATTGATCGCCTTTTCTATGAATTTCTGAATGACTTGGTTCGTCTATTCTTTAGTTGAATGTTCTTGGTAAGGGATATATCAGATAAATGCTACATTGAGCCTTATTATCTTTATTATTATTAAATTCAACTGAACTATTTTTAACATAACAATGCTTCCATCAACTATCTGTCGTATATTTTGGTGTATTTCATAGCATGATGCTAGTATATGCAGCCATTTTGGCCTCGTCTAGTGGAGGGATGTTCAGCAGTATCTCCAATGTTACGGCTGAAGTACCTTTCATGGCGCCTGTGATTCTCAGACACGCAGCTCGCTGCAGTTTGGAAAATGTTTTGATGGATCTGCTTTACTGGAATTTTTGCTACCCTACAATTGCGCCGTACACCATCATCGGTGTAATTACTCTGGTGTATAGCCAGTTTACAATTAACGGAGTTTATCCCCAAGTGCACACAATCGCTCGTCTCATCGTCACTAAGGTGATTTGAAAACGGCTTGTGATGCTTGCTAAATGGCTGTTCCAGGTTAGCTTGTCATCTAACGGAATTCCTAGGTATTTTGCTTCTCTGGCCACCTTTATTCGATCTCCGAAGAGCTTAGGCACCCTTCTGATTTGGACCAGACACTCCCAATATTCTAACAGAAGTTTCTCCACGAACTTCTCTTGGCTTTCCTCACTGCTTTGTTAAATTCAGTGAGCGCCTTCCTGTGGCAGTCCCAGCTTCCTGTACGTTTGCACTTATTCTACATCCTGCGAACGTTGCACCTCAGAGATTCTAACTTTCTGTTTCACCAACGTGCATTCCTGTTGGTCGTTCTGATTGCTTCAGGGCATGACTTGGTGTATGAATTCCCTACTATTATTTCATGCTATATAATTTAGAAAATCACATTCAACAAGTAAACGAAGATTTGGATAGCGACTCTTTGAGCCAATGCCGAATTTTGAAGATATTCAAAATCATATCGGCAGCTTCATAATTAACAGACATTTTATTAGTATTAAGGACTTACTTGGGTGTGAAATATACACAAATTACACTGACTCTAAACACATTTATTTGAGGCATTTATACGTATGATATCCCTGTACGGCGTTATTCGTACCATCGAATTGGGCAACGAAACCCCCAAAAACGCCCTCCTGATACCCTGCTTTATCAGACGGACTCTTTCCTCAAAACTCAAGAGTAACCTTTCCAAAATTTACCTAACCCTCCTCGACGACTCCCCATATCCATCAGATAATCCCAAACTAAATACATGTAAAATCACCTGGTCTACTCTTCGACTCGGCGATCTACCTCTTAGTCTCTTTCCTTCAATGTTTCTCTCTATAATGAGTTTTTTCAAGTCACTCGTTATTCTTTAAATGTGCCCAAAATACCTGAAATATGATTGACTGCCTCTTGTCGATAATCGATTTGTTACCTTGAGTTATTTCTGTGTCGATACATGTCCAGGGTATTCTGAGCTTTCTTCTATATACTCACATCTCAAACGCTTCGATTTTATTCTGGTTTGAAATTTTTAATGTCCACGTCTCTGATGCATACGTGGCGATTGAAAATTTTGGGGCGTTTAAAAGTTTCGGCTTGTTGTTTCTAGAAAGTGCAGTATATTTCCATATCTTTGTTAGCTGAGTAGTGTCATTCCTGGTAATTGCCAGCATGTGGTTAATTTCTGCTTCTGAACCACCTTTATTAATAGGTGAACACAAATAGTTATATTCATCCACTATTTGGAAGCATCTCCTTGATACCTGTGTTGGATTGCGGTCTATAATCATTACTTTTGTTTGGTTTGTATGTAGATCTAGACCATACTTCCTGCTGATAATTCTTAGCCTGTCCATAATGATCATAAGTTCCTCTTCATTAGAAGCTATAATGAGTATGAATATTCCCCTCCTAATTATCCATCACCTCTCTCATTAGGAGCGTTTAAGCGTTGAACAACAGTGGCGAAATGGTACACCCTTGTCTAACCTCTTTATTTAGTCGAGTGGCTTTGAGATGACTGAATATATCCTTACTTTTCCTTTCGAGACAATACACAGAAATAGATTATTACAAAAATTATTAGCAGTAGGAGTAGATGGAATAGTCTTGAAGTGGTTGGATGGCTTTTTAGAGAACCGAAAACAAAAGCTTGAGATAATGAAGTATCAAGAATGTAATCAAGGAGTACCACAGGGAAGTGTGCTGGGCCCTTTATTATTTTTATGTATATCAATGATTTGCCAACTGTGGTGGGTGACAGCTCAGTTGATCTCTTTGCAGATGATGCATTGATTTATTTCTCATGTAATGATCATAGGAAACTCACAGAAACCATCAATAGAACTTTAAAATATATTTACAGTTGGTGTTGTACAATTTATTTGAATATCAATGTTGACAAGACCAAGTACATGGTAATAAGGACAGAAAAGCGTTTCAGAAACTTTTGTTACCTAAATTTTGAGATAATACTAGGTCCTGATAATGTGGAAAGGGTTAACGATTTAAATTTCTTGGGGTTCATGTGGATAGGGGATTAAAGTTTAAAGGACATGCCAATTTTATTATAAAGATGATAGCATTCAGAATACATTATTTATTTCGTTGTGCCCCATATTTGACAAGATGGACGAAAGTTTGGGTGTACATTTTGTTGATGCTTTCTCATTTCACTTATTGTTCTACACTTCTGTATCTACTGAAACAAAATGATTTAGCTTGTCTTTAAAGAAAGTGAATACGAAATAAAAATGAACGATAATGAATATTACAGAAAGAGTAAAATCGACAAAGTAGAAAACGGGGATACTGAAGAGGAATCATTCAAAAAAAGTAAAAAAACAGGGAGGTCACCGACAAAGAATCCGGGAAAGCTAGTATATAGTATAGAAAAAATAATCGATATGATGACAAAGATGGAAAGCAAAGTGCTATAAATGGCCGAGGAGATCAAGAAAACGCGAGAAGAACAAAGAGAGTACAGAGAGGAAATGAAACAAGTGAGGAAAGAGAACCAAAAGTTGACTGAGGATAACGTTAATAAATGAGGAAAATTATAATAGAAATGGACAATAGATTAGAACGACTAGAAAATGAAAAAAGAAAAAATAAAGTTATTGCACAACGAGTGAAAATGGAATTCTATAACACAGAAGAATTGAGAATCATAATAGAAAACTTTCTGGATAAAGAATTACATATAAAGACAGCAGTAGAAAGCGCTGCGAAGTTAGAAGAGAGAACTTGCCTAGGAGGAGAAAAAAAAGTAATGATGAACAAATAAAAAACTGAGATTTATAAAAGAAGAAAGACTGTTCATACAGGATGGATGATCTGTCGCAAAAAGATCAAAAATACGAAAAATAACCGAATGAAGGCAAAAGCAGACAAGGACAAGGGATAAAGGGGAAAACTTGGGTCTAGAAAACTACATAGAATCACAGGAATGGAGGAGGAACATGGGAGAAGATAAGCTGAAACATAAAACCAAAAAACCAGTAGCGCAAAGCACAAACAGGAGGGCGAAAGATATGGAATTAAACCAAGCAATGAAAAAGGAAATGAAAATAGAATCAATGAACGGGGAAGAAAAAGCAATATTAAAAATAGGAACGTAGAATGTAAGAGGTACGTACGCCGAAGGACCGCTGAAACTTTTAACGCATGAATAAACAAGTATGAAATTAAATTCTTAGTAATTCAATAAACAAAACAAGAAGAAGAGTTTGTAAGCTAAGTAGGAAACACTTATTCTTAAATAGTGGAGAGTGAAAAAATTGAAAGCGATATCAGAGAGTATGCGTTAAATGCAAATTAATACAGACAAAGAAAATATGAGCATACTAAACATACACGCACCAACCGAAGGGGGAGAAGGAAAATTGAACACAAAGAAATCCACAAAGGTTGGACCCAAATTGGAAGTACCCCAGTCAAATCGACCATTTCCTGATACCACTTTTTAGTAGTCGAAAAAATAATACAAAACAGTCAATAAAGACAGGAGAAGCAAAAGTGCAGACCAAAAAGAAGCCTACAGGTGAGAAGGCTCATAGATAACAAAACAATCAAAAAGAAAATATGAAGAAGAATTGAAGGAATCCCTAGAACAACCACAGAACCACAATCTAAAGGACGAATGGAAACATTTAGAGGAAACTATAAAGAAAGCGGCAAGAACAATAATACCACTGAAAACAAAAAAGGGAAAAGAGAAGAATGGTTCGATGCAAAATGCAGAAAAGAAATTAAAAATAGAAGCCAAGCCAAACAGGAAATGTTACTAACTGGTACATATAAAGACAAAAGGCAGTACGAAGAACAAAGAAGATCTACCATTTGATATCGAATATATGGGAACAAGACACAATGCCAGAAACGTGGGAAACAGCCATAATGGTACCAATTTACAAGAATGGTAAAAAGGACGAATGCAGAAACTATAGAGAGATAGAGATACTGGACACAGTGTATAAAATAATGGCCAAGACCATAGAGAAAAGAATAAAGGAATATGGAGGAAACTTGTTCGTATATTATAAATGCGGTTTCAGATATAGAAGATCAGTGATGGATCATGTTTTCACTTTAAAGCAAACTCAAAGAATGAGGTACGAATACGATCTGCCAATCTATGCCATTTTCATATATTTTCAAAGGGCGTATGACACGGTCAGTAGAAATTCTTTATACTGTATTATGAATGATCTAAACATCCCTAAAAATCTGATAAGTTGCACCAATATGAAACTCGAACATACAATAACTAAGATCAAGGCGAACCAAAAAATATGAGAAAGCTTCGAGACCAATACAGGACTAAAACAAGGAGATCCGTTATCCACCACCCTGTTTAACGTTATATTAGAATGGTTAGTACGCAAAACCAGTATGAATAAGGCAAGGACACTAAACACTAAGGCAACACAATTACTGGCATACGCGAACGATGTAGTACTGCTGTCAACATCAGGAAACCACCTTAGAAGAATATGCCGAGCTTTCATAGAAACAGCAGGGACAGTGAATCTGCGAGTCAATGAAGACAAATCTAAGTTCATGAAAATGGCAAAATCTCAAAGGAGGAATTTTTGAATAGAACTGAAAGGACAAAAAATAATGAGTTTAGAACAAATCCAAAGCTATGTATATCCTGGTGTGGTTATCAAGGACTAGGGCGACGAGGGAGGGAATTTAGAAACTAGACTGACGAATGGAAGTAAACAGGAGCATTGAGATCTCCAGAAAGACAAAGCAACATCTGTACAAAATAGTAAATAAGAACAACAGCAATCTATGGAAGCGAAACGTTGATACTTAACAAAACAGAGGAAAAGAAATTAGATATATGGGAAAGGAAAATACTCAGAAGGATATTAGGGGGAAAAGAGGGAGAAGTATGGCCAAGAATAATACAATCCAAAAAAATAGGGTGGCTGGGGCACGTACAGAGAATGTCAGATTGTAGAGGGACAAAAAAATGATGGAAATAGAACAAGCGGGAACAAGGAAGAAAGGCAGATCAAAGAAAATATAGTACGCAGGAGTCATTGAAGAGAGAGAGAGATAGAGAGAGAGGGAGAGAGAGGGAGAGAGAGGGAGAGAGAGAAATCGAGAGAGAGATAAATATATTTTTCACGTATACAAAGTTTACCTTCTATAAATTTTAAAGAGTTTAAATAATTTAAATAAAAACAATAATATTAAATATAAACAATATATAATTGTAAGGTGAGTCATGATTTGTAATGTCAATTGTATGTATTTCAATTTCTAATTTTTCAGCATTGAAATTTTGTCAGGTGCAGAACAAATGACACAATTATGAACGCAAATAGAAACAAATCAAAACATAAATACCATATACATATTTTTGTTTAGATTTTTCAGGCAGTAAATAATTAACTGCATTTTCAGTAATATTGCGAAGTTCTGGTGGAGTGCATGATAATTCGCTATTTAGCTCCGAACTATGTAATAGTAACTTAATGAACATTCAAATTTGAAACTTCTGTCAACTGTCACTTGTATATGGGAGGGTTACAAACATAAAAAAGAAGCACAAAAGTCCCTAATATTGCAATTATATTTTCATGAAAAACATTTTTGCATGTTCATTATAAAAAATAGTATGTAAAACTCTTATCACAATGACATTTTGTAGCACTCGTGCTCTCGAGTCATTGTGGCAGTTGTTTTACAATATACTATTTTACCCCTTCAGTGACCATGTGATTACAGAACTTGGTGCACTCTTTAAACCACATGAAAGCAATAGAAGGGATTCAAAAATGATTTTGCCAGAAAAGATCAGTGATGTTACATACTTTTGCCGCAATTAAATAAATGTTGTGCAGACATTACTTACAAATTGTATTTTAATGTACTCCAAGTAACCAGTATTTTCATGCAACTTAACTGGCGTGTTACCATTTCTTGTTTAAATGATTTCCTAATGACTAGATATGATTTGAGCGTTTATATTTCTCCCATGTGCAAGCTGTTGATACGTCCATGCTGCAGACCATCGGCGAACCTTTTCTAAATATTGGGACAATAATGCCCAATTTCACCAACCATTTTCTAAAGTTAGGTAATACCTAAATCAGATTTTGGAATTGCTAAATCCAATTTACGTTTAACCACGCGCTAAGTAATACCTAAGAGTGATAATATTAGGTATTTCCTATTATATCTCTATTTCTGCGTTCCCCATCGCTTTAACTGCTTCAGCCGTGATTCCATTCCTAGCACACTCATGAAACTTCGAATTATAAAATAAAAATAGAAGTAACATCTTTTTTTGAGACAGAAATATTGCTATCATACATATTTTTGCTATATCATTGTCGAATGGCCAAGGAGTGTGTTGTTTTCCCCTACGTTTTATATATCTTTTTCAAATCGTTAACAAATATTCACTATTCATGTTGTTTTGCTATTTTCAAATTTATATTTTTATAACTCTCAAACAAGTCTCTTTAATCACCTGCAACGGTTTAAGTACTGACAACCATCACACGTTTATTTTGTTATTTATGTTTGTTATTTGATGGTTTCTGAAATGTTTACCTAATCAATTATTAAGATATTACAATATTTATTCATCAAATTTATTTATCTTGTTCTAGACAGTAGCATACATATGTAGCAGTTATAAAAAATATTTAATAATATTTCAAATACAGTTTCCGTATTCCATCGGAGAAATTTATACATGTTTGAGGGGGGAAAATCGTGGACCAAACCATTTATTTTGTTGGATAAATGTTGCTTAAAATAAATTATAGAATTATCTCAACATTTAGCTAAAACATTAATTTTTATTATTGACATCTACAGAATCACCAAATCGACATGTTTTACTCTTGCGCACTGTGTTAGCAGCCTGCTTTCGCAATTTTGGTAGAGGAAAAAGTTGGGCGTCTCGGGAAAATGAAGCTGCTCTCAAAGAATTCGCTTGTTAATGATTTGGAAAAAAGGACCTCGGCTTCCGGGCTATTCGTTTTGTGTCCTTCACAATCCTTTTTTCATTTCGAAATTTTTCTTCATTAAATCTGATCCAGTTATAGTTATTCTTTTACTAACCGTGTCAAATACTTTTTTTCGATAAACGAATATTATTATATTATTTGGTTCAATAGAAAAATATGATCTTTCGTGCTCCAAAACTAGTCGATGTTATCCTTTTTTTAAGGTTTATGTAATCGTAAAAAATGCGGGTATGACCGTATTTTTTTTCGGTCACGAGCTACACCACAAACACCTCGCGTAAGTAAAAAACATCTGTTCTTTTATGAGTTTCAACAATATTAATTGTACACCGAATAATCACATGGAACTGTCTTCTAGCAACCGCACTCTAATAATAAACTACACGGTAGCTACCAGCATGAAAAGGTCCGTTCCAGAACAAGCAACACACTCCAATAAAATGTATCATTTAATAGTGTGATTAAGAGGTTATGTGTGATTTAAAATGTCTAGCCGTTTTCCCTATTTTGAAATTTGATACTTTTGAGACGTAATCTACACAATATACTATTGATAAATATATAGAAGGAACTATTGAGTATCGATTTGACATAATATTACATTAAGTTTATACACACGGATAGATCGTCAATTCTACACAAAAATTTGACGACACATTTGAAGTCCAGAGCCATCTAAAAATTCGTCTGAGTCCTAGTCATTTAATTGTAAAAAGGTTCAGATCCAAGCTAACGCATTTCATGGGTGGGATACTTGGAAATCGATTAGTGGTTGTGCGAAAAATTTAAAACTTTGATAGCGCGGGAAATTTAAAAATAAAATTACCCGCGAAATTTAAACGATCGAAGCTAGTCTTCACCTCAAATTGTGAATGAAACAAAAGTATTTTGTAAAATAGTTCTTCTTTGCTAGCTATACAAATTCAAAAGCTGCTGTTAATAATAAAATGTTAAAGTTGAAATTGAAATTATTATTTCAATGTAATAATGTATATAAAGTATAGGTAAATGGAATATAAAACAAAGAATGAGCACCAATGTAATTTTTTTTTGTTTTCGACATTGTATACATTACACACAAACATAAATCATTCTATACATTACATACATAAATTATCATAAAATTCATTAATAGACAATAATACATAACATACTATACCCTTTAGCTTTTTGGGAGTTGGGATGCACTGTACATACCTTCAAGTGTTAACTTAGGGTTGTTAATTATTTGCTACCAAATTCCACAAACGTGTTTATTGATATATATATATATATATATATATATATATATATATATATATATATATATATATATATATATATATGGAACATCTATAAAAAAGAAATTATTATATACTTCATTCAATGCTTTTAATTTTGACTAATTTATTTCAAGTATACATACTGATATCCGTGTAAGTTCAAGAATTGAGTCCCAGGAACTGGGCAGGAATCATCCCAGTCGAACTCATTTGAATGTCCTTGGTATACTATAAGGGGATCCATTGTACCCAGGACTAAATAGTCGAACTCATCAAACTCGTTACCTTGTGGTGGTAAGCCCCGCCTGTTTGTAAAGCCTCCTTTCTTATTTGGGCCTACTTTTTTCTTGTGTTTGGTTTCTTGTTGTCGTAACATCGTTTTAACTTCTCTGTTGACTCATTCTTGGGGTCAGATGAAGTAGCATTGTATTCGTACGTTGTTTTCTCCCATGTCTTTTATCAGAGTTGGCGAATGCATTTGTTTTTTTGCTTTTTAAAATATATGTTTATATTTTATCGCAATATTAAAAAACGCTACATCTCTCTTGGACCGAAATTCAGCCCACTTTTTCGTTTTTCTTCTTCGCTAAAGTTCATCGCAGAATAACAAACACCTTCCAAAATATATATCAAAACATTCGCTTTTGTAAATAAAAGCATAGGTTATGTACGATGTGATGCCAATGATGCCACCGAAAAATACAATAAACCCCTAGATACGTGCGACGTGCCGTATTGTCGAGTAAATTAAGAGCCATTAGTTGAAAGCTTCGACAAAATGAGTCTGTGCAAACGATTTAAAATTCTTCTTCTTCTTCTCTTCTAAATCCTTTTGCCCTTTCAGGCGTTTCCGTGACCTGTACCCATTACTTCCATGCCTTTCTGTTTCTTGCTAGATTTTTCATTTCTGCTATGGTCTTTCCTCTTTCTAAACCTGTCTCTTGTATATGGTCTAACCATTTTCTTCTAGGCTTACCCCTTTGTTTTTTGATTGATTTTCCAATCTCCATTATTTTCCTAGTTAATATATTTGGTTCCATTCTTAGCATATGACCATACCAGCTAAGTTGTCTCTTTTTTATTGTACCAGTTATCGGTTCCTGTTTCGTTGACTATCTAATGACGTCGTTTCTAATCATATCCCATTTAGTTTTCCCTGCAATTCTTCTTAGATGCTTCATGTCTATGGCATTTATTTTAGTTTCGTCCTTTTTTCGCACTGTCCAATTTTCACTAGTATATATTTTTGTAGAAACTGTTATCATATTATGAAGTTTCATTTTTACTTCTAAGTCTATATCTTTATGTCCAAGAATTGTTTTATTTAGAGAGTAGTATATTTTTGTTGATTTATTTGCTCTGTTTGTTATTTCTACATCTATTTTTCCATCTTCTGTTACCATCTTCCTAAATTTTTAAATTCTGTTACTTTTTCTAGCGTCTGGTTTTTGCATTTAATCTCTTTATTATTTTGATTACCTGGTTGTTTTTCATTTATTATCATCACTTTTGTTTTATTTATGTTCACCTCCATATTCATGCTCTCTACTTCTTTAGTCCAAATATTCACTAGCTTTTGCATTTTGTTCTTTGTATTCGCCACCAAAAACCACATCATCTTCATATAGTAGACTACTAATTTTTATCGGTTCTAAACTTCTGTGTCCAGTTATAGTATTCAGCTGCTCATATTTTTCTTTAATTCGTTTCACCATCTTATCCATGATTATTATAAACAGTAATGGGCTTAAACTGTCTCCTTGTTTTATTCCCTTATACATTTTGAATTCTTCAGACCTTTGGCCTGCAATCTGTACCTTTTCTCTAACTGTCTTTTATACACTTTTAATTATATTTATTAAGGTGGGTGGTACTTTCATTTCCTCCAGGGTTCTTCATACTTCTCTTCTATCTACTGTATCAAAGGCTGCTTTTAGATCTATAAATGTAAGGTACATTTCTTCTCCCTCTTCTATTTTTCTTTCGATTATATTCCTTAGTATATAGATATTATCATTTGTTTGTCTTTCAGGTCTAAAAGCTCCGTGTTCTTCTCCTAATTTTGGTTCCACATATTCCCTTAATCTTTTTTCTATTATTTTCGTGTACACTTTATAGCTAGTTTGGGGCAAACAAATTGCTCTGTAATTCTCACATTGTGCTTGCTCTCCCTTTTTATAGATGGGTACTATAAGTTATTTTTCCATTCCCTTGGAATTTTTTGTTGTACCCATGCTTCTTTGCATACATTCCATACCCATTCTTTTCCTCTTTCTCCTAACCATTTAATCGTCTCTGGCGCTATCCCATCTTCTCCGTTAGCCTTGCCTATTTTGATTTTTTGTATTACTTGATATATCTCTTCTTTTTGGATTCCTTGTAGTTGGTCGATTTCCTCTTCTGCTGTTATTATATTCTCTTCCAGTGTTAATGTATGGAATTGCTCTGTATAGTATTCTTTCCAAGTTTTCAATACTTCTTCCATTTCCGTTTGTACATGGCCTTGGCGATTTTCATTGCTCTAATATCTTTATATTTATTTCCTCTCAATCTTTATATTCTTTTCCAAAATTACTTGTCATCCATCTTATGTAGATCTGTTATTTCTTCTCCGAATTTCTTCCATGAGTCACGTATCGATTTTTTGACGGCTCTTTTTACAATAGTTTTCTTCCTGTCATATTCTTCTTTGTCCACATGTGACCGCAATGTTAATTTCGTTATTTCACCAGTCAGTCCTTTTTATATTCTTATTCAATTTAAAATTAATGGTTCCTTAAAATTTAAAGGTCCATCAGTTAATGGGCCCTTACAAATAAATCGGTGCAAGCAGGTGTTAATCAGACACTCGGTATAACCACTGAACTGAATAAACATAGTGGAACGCGCACATAAAGATCGAATGTCTTTCAAATTTGCAGCCATACGTAGATAAGAAGAGATGCGGTGGGAGGGAATATTTTCTCTTTCTAATGTGTTCTGATTAATTGCGTTTTGAGAAACTAATCTAATTTGTTTATTTAGTTTATTGTTGATTACAAATATACATATGATGACAATAATTTCTTCCTGACAGTTTAGGCAAAGAATACATGTGTATTCTTATTTCTAGGTATGTATTTTAAATAATTTCAATTAATAACTTTATTCATTTTAAATTTATTCGTTGTACACTTGTGGAAAATTTCTAATTGTACAAAATTGTATTCAACAGCTCCAAATCGATTACAATAATAACACCGAATGAAAACAAATAAGTAATAAGGAAAAAAATGTTTAATAAAACTGAGAGAGCTCACCTTATCACTCGTTTTTAATTTGTTTTAAATATCAGAGCATATTGAATGTTTTAAAAAATTGCTAGTTACAATGTCTTACATTTTCGTACATATTCCTACCTAATAAAGAGGGCAGCAGTTGTTCTTGTTTAACTACATGGCTTCATTTGTAGAATATGTCGTAGTTGTTCCAGTTTAGTTATTCATTTCAGTGGGTACAACAAAAATCGTAAAATAGGCGGACGGACACCAGAAGCCAGAACATAAGACTTCGATTTTTTCATCGACTTCTGTTAAGGCGTCTAAAATGGATCATACTCATTTTGAAACCCTGTTTTTCAGCCGTTTTTCAGGGACGACTCAGTCGAAAATTCTGGGGAGTCATATTTGTATATTCGGGACAAGGTTGATAAATACAGCCACAACAAGTGAGTAGTGCCATCGGCAAGGAATCACATTCTTCTCCAGACGTACACCAAGGTAGTGGGAAATTCCAGAACATCGGCCACAGTAAATTTATTATTCCACCTCCTTTGTAATTGGATATGTTAAGCTATTGAAATAAATACATTTTTGAATTAAAAATGGATCATACTCAGGAGTTAATATGCCGTACAGAACAGACAAGGTTAGCATGTGTCAAGTGTCAACATGAATGAGATCCATCGCAATGCAGACTTGAAATTGGAATTAAGAGTGAATTTTCCTCGAAAGTATGGGGTGGAGGCATGGACTATTTCAGAGGAATCGATGAATCCTCTAAATGCCTTCGAAATATGGATAGAGGGTCGATAAGTTGAAATCGATATGGGGCGGAAGACTTGCTTCGCTGTGGGCGGTCATTAACGTTTTTACATGAACTAAAGTAAAGGAAATCATGACTCAAGAATGTCGTTTAAAGCTGAGAAAGAGTCGCTAGAATATCTGTATTACTCGAACCATCTCACGAAGCTATCAATATCTCATAAAAAATCATGGAATATTGGAATGACCACATTATTTCCCTAATACGGCTCAGGCTGATTTTTCTCACTCGGCAAGTAGCCAGTCACGATTTTTAACAATGTTTTTAATGCATTACAAAAATTTTTTTTTTTTTAATCCTGAAATGTCTCAAATATATGTTTTTAATTGAAACATTCTTAAAATTATAATTTAGAATTATTCAGCAACATCTAAGTTGATTCTTTGTTACGAAAGTTCCATTTATAAAGTACCTTTCATATCAAAAAATCAAAAATATAGAAATACTTCATTATAATAAGATTCTTAATCTCACAATTGACAACAAGCTTCCATATATTTCATCATACGCCACACAGGAGAGATATTTAACTCATAAAAATGCGTAATTACACTCGATTCATTGTTTAATTATACAATTAACATATTTTAGAATGTTTATTTTTAAATAGAACCGGTTTGCGTTATTTTTTTACAGGAAATTAAACGAAAAGATTTATGAATGTATTGTGGATTTTTTTCCATAAAATAACTACCTGAAATACCAGGATATATGAGAAAATCAGGTGTTACGTATGAAGTATTCAAAAATAACTAATTTTCAAATTAAATATCAAAGTTGGGATAAAATTTATGATTAAAATTAAATTGTTCCGTAGGCCTTAACTATAAAATGTAATAATTAATTGATGTATATTTACAAGTGAATACCCTTACAATCCATATCTAACACGTATAAGAAATGATATTTAAGGCAATATTAACTTTGTATTGGGTTTGATTTTTCGGTTTCTGGGTTTTTTGTCTTCCTCCGAGTTTTGTGATCTGAGCTGCCAGCTTATTCAGAATCACTTTAGTTAGAACTGGAATTAAGACTAAAATATTATTTTTCTCTGTTTTTTCTTCGAAAACGAACGAACGAACGAAAGGCATTGAGTTTTTAACCTTTTTGTTACTTTTTTCTCTTCAATCTTTGGCCAGTGGAAGTGCTTCTTCCATATATCTTCAACATATTGACAGTTGCTTGGACTAGGTGTCATTGATATATCTGACAAAAATTTTATTTTCACTGCTCTTCTTCCAGAGTCTTCTAATATATCAATTTTAGAGTCATTAATACTGTAAGGGGTGATGGATGCTTAGAGACACCGACCCAAATTCTAACCTCACCTGCACGTGGCACATCCTGCTAGATAACAAATGAGGTTCTGGGGACCGAGTCACGGCGGTATAACCTCAAATCCCTGTCGACCAACAGCTTCGGTGGAGAAGTCGAGCAGGGAAGGGCACTGCTTTGTCCTGGAGTTGGAAAACTGGCTCCAAAGGCGAACGAACAACGGTCAACGGTATAATAACGAGGAAGAACTCTGGACACCCACCTCATTAAGGATTCGAAATGAATATGTCCGAGTATAATCAAAATTGCTATGTTTGCAGCTAAATCAGCAATCGGTGTAAGTCCCTCTATCGGATCTCCGGGAGGGACAGTTACAAGCAGAGACGTTAAGGTAATCAAAAAGGAAATAAGAATAGCAGCCTGGAATGTAAAAACAATGAGCCAGCAAGGTAAAAGTCACAATACAATCAATGTAATGAAAAGAATGAAGATATATATCATTGGAATAAGTGAAATGAGATGGCCAGATAGTGGCGATAAATACATCGCGGATTATAGAGTTCCCTTTACAGGCACTACGAATGGGAGACATAAACACGGTGTGGATTTTGTCTTGAACAAAAAAATAGCGCAGTGTCAAAGCCTTTACACCCGTATCAGAAAGAATAGTACTCAATCAAATGAAAGCGAGCCCGGTTGACATAAACATTATACAAATATACCCCTACGCTGGATAGAGAAGACGAAGAAGTACACAACACGCAATAGCATACTAAAAGTACTCAGGGAACATGATATCACAATTGTAATGGACAATTTTAAGCAAAATTGGGAGAACGCCGTACCTCAGAAGTTTAGGATCATATGGACTAGGTGAAAGAAACAAAAGAGGAGAGACTAGAAGTTTTTGCAGCAACGAATGAACTCGTAGTAATGAACACTTGGTTTTAACTACCACCAAGAAGATTAGACACGTGGAAATCGCCTATGGATGAACCCGGAAGAATAGTCAGAATCCAAATCGACTTCATTTTACTTAATAAGAGGTTTAGAAATAGCTTCCTACCTCTCAAAACATATTCAGGAACCGACATTGGATCAGATCACTGTCCCCTAGTTGGTGTGTTTAAGGTGAAAATGAAGAAGACTCTAAGTTATGACCTTCGAAGACTCAAAATCCTGGCAATAGAGGAAGCAGCAGCGACAATGCTGAACGCCAACGTTCAACCAAACGAAAATAACAACGTTGATATAGAACTTACCAAATTACGTACAACAAGCAGTAGAAACAGCAAATGAATTAATATTGAAACCAGACAAAAGAAAGAAAGAATCTTGGATGACGACAGAGATATTAAAAAAGAAGACTAAATAAAGGAATATGAATGAATACAATGCAATATAAGACAGGAAATAAGGAAAGAGAAGGAGTTACTGGAAAAATGTCGTGAAATCCTACACCATCAAAACAAGAAGGAGGCCTGGAAAACATATCGGGACAATCTGTTCCATGATGTACGCAAAGAACAAAACCCAATTGCAGGAGAAGGGCCGGAAATTCTGGTTGACGAGGTGACATCCGCCATTTCGGAATTAAAACCACGGTTGAGGTCAGAATTCATCGCAATTCCCAAAAAAGCAAGTGCGAAAACATGTGGTGATTTTAGAACTATAAGTTTGATGACTCATGTCTTAAAGCTATTTCTCAAGATAATGGGTTGTGAACGCCGTCGTTGCAAGAGAGGCCCTATATGGTGTTCAGGTATTGATCCAAAGATGTCAGCTATGATGTATTTGCTTGCTTAATCGATTATCAGAAAGCCCTTGGCAGAGTCCAGCATGATAAAATGGTCAACATACTGAACAGGAACGACTTAGAAATATTTAAGCGTGATTATAAAATTGTATAGGCACCAGACGGTAGTTTTGAGAATTGACGGTAGTCGCACAGAAGAAATAAAAATATTGCGAGGAGTGAGAAAGGGCTGTATTTTGTCTTATTTAACGTGTACTCAGAATACATCTTTCGAGAATCACTCGACAACATTAAAGAAGGAATCCCCAGTCCCGCTTTTCGATCCAGTGGTACAATATTTCTGATTTTATTGTTAAGTGTTGCTTTGTGAATTTTAACACTCCTAATTTCATAAATGCTCTTCTTCTGTGTAACGAAATCTGATATATTGTTTTCTCTTGGACATCTACATTAGAAAAAAATAAGAATATTACTAGGTACTGAGGTGGGCATTGTAATTTATGATTTGTAAAAAGAGCTGCTCATTCACTTATTACTTATTAATGGCTGTATGCCAGTAAATGAACACGATTAAACCCTCGTTCATTTACTGGAAATGTGCATCAAATACGTATTCTGAGGTTAAATCTGGTTCCATTGAACAATTCTACACACTTTTAATATACTCCATTATTTTTAGTCAGTTTTTCATTTTCAGTTTGAATATTTCTTCTTTCTACTCTCTCTGATCCTTCCTCATTTACTTGATCTCATTCGATAGTTCATTTTTCGTATAATGTTTAATAAAAAATAAGTGTACCTAATACTATGTACATAATACCTAATTTTTTTTGAGTTAAAATGAAATTCTTTTTTTTACAATAATTATCCTACCGGCACACCGTTTTCAATGTTTGTGGATGGATAACAATAGTGAAAACCCATAAATTTACCAAAGTCTGGGTGGTACTACTTGAACTTAATAAAAAGAAATAATTTTACAATGAAATCAATAAAATCCCTATTCATCCATATTTTACTTTTAAAGACATATTAAGAGCTATTATTATAATTTTTATATTAATCTTTTTAACATTAAGAAACCCTTATTTATTAGGAGATCCATATAATTTAACTCCTGCAAATCCTTTAGTTACACCAATTCATATGAAACTATGAAAGTGTAAATATGCATTGGGTCACTCTGTAGTACCTAATGAGGTATTATTACTCTATATCTTTCGGAAATAGACTATACATAGTAGCTTTTATCTCACGTGTAAAAGAAAAGATCGTGTATACACACTTTACTAGTTTTAGCTCTGTTACACAAAAGTTATTATCGCTGTATGCTGTGCGGCTTAAAATTTGTTGAAATATACAAATCGTTTATGTACTGATGCAGTTACCCTACTTATGTTTCACTCTGTGTAAATTATATTAACAAGAACTTTTCGATTACAGCGGTTGTGTGTAAAAAATGAATTACAATTTATTACCTTATAATTAGTAAGCAAACTGTTAAAAATCCACAATCTGCACTTTACAATTTTTATCGAGATACCAACTACTATGAAAGCAAATGTGTGTTTATCACTTGTTCATCTACCTACCCACTTTCTTACTTAATACCACACATGTAACCAATTTTCAGAATTGCGTGTTCCTTAAAAAACATCGAAAATGTTTCTCCTCGTGTAATTGCCGAGTCGGAAGGTAAAAAACCTTTTGCTTACACACCTGGAGATTTAATAAACTTACACCAGGTGAACCCGGTCTACACTCGGTAGTGTCCCAGTTTCCTTGTTATGATTTTGTTACACAATTTTTAAAATAATTTTCTGAAAGTTTCCTTAAAAATATTGATTGTTTTAAAAGTAGATATTTTATAGGATCATATGTACATATTGTCCATCATGGTCCAGTACCTATGCCTTTTTCTGACAAATTCATTCTACTTTTTTAACTTACTGGTGTTTTTTGATTACTTTAATTGGAGTAACAGATTTACTGTCTAAGAAATTTTCTAGCAAAAGGAACAATTAATATTTATGAGGTGCTATACATGTGGAAAATACTAGATATAAATCATTCATTTTGTTCAGTATATGACAGTACGCTGATAGTTTTTCTACTATGTCTTTCTAATATATAGGAGTATTAACCTTTCAGAGATAACGTGGTGCAACAATACTGAAATATAACGTCGGACTCAAAGTCCGCAAGACCTAAAACATTCCCAAAAATAAATAACTTTCAAAAAATCATATTGAAACTTCTAGATATTGCGTCTTCTAAGCACACACATTTTTCGCATTTGTGACAGGTATATCTGGTTAGCCTATTTTTTTGCCTGCTACAGTAGAAATAGAGACCTCGATCAACAAGCTGTGGGTCTGGGGTTGGATTAATTGGGCAATGCGACAAATATATTTTATTCTCGACCTAATTCCTTTTGGAATGCGTTTATCCATAAAACGGGGATAATTCTTCTAGGCGTTTTAACTACAGGATTTGTTTTATATTCATTTATCACAAATGAATAGGCCACTCCAGAATGCTGTCAAATTAAAACCAATATGGCGGCTGGAGGACAAATAGTGGTACAAAGTTAAATGGTTTCTGTAAACAAAAGTGATAATTGGAAGTGTTTAGTGGTTGTTAGGCTTTTGCTTGTATAAAAATACCGTGGTTTCGTTGTATAGTTCAGTGTGGAAGCAGAAGTAACCAAGATAATGTTAACTTTGATCGAATTCTACAAGTAGTGTTATGGTTTAAACAGAACTAATCTTAAGGAATTATCTGCCTTGAGATGCCAAGAATGGTTGAAAGCAATCAAATGTGAAGAATTCTCTGCACAAATCAAGAATGCAAGGGTGTGCTCGAAGCATTTTATCTCAGGTGAATTAATTCATTAGGGTAAGGGTATCATAACTGATGTGTTTATTTTTAGGCAAACCTGTGGAGTTGCATGATAAATTGATTCCAGACTGAACCTTTTCTGTGAATATGGTATGAGCTATAGAGACACTGGAATAAGTACTACAACTTTCAAAAGAAAAAGATTTGAGATTTCTATTAAATGGTCAAAAGTAGTTAAAATACTTTGTGATGTTGAATTGCGTTCTGTAAAGATAGTTGAGCAATAGTAATTTATCTTTTTCCTATGCCTCCTACACAGTGGCAGAACTATTATTGGTCTGTAATGTGTGAGAAGCACACTGGTCAGGGAGTAGAGCCACAAATGCAAAACAAATATTCTCATAGAAAAAAATTCCAATACTTCGGAAACGAGCAAGAGAAAATATTTTACTACCTAGTTAATTTATAAATATTTGATAGGTTTTCTATTTTTGTTGTTAAATATTTCCAATATTTTGTTATTTTTATTTTATCATATTCATTTAGAAAATATATTTTTGGTTTTGTGTCAGTTTTGTTAACTGTACGTATATAAATTATTATTCTTATCACACATTCTTTTACTTTTCAGCCAACCTATCTAATATGCAAAAGAAGTTGGAATTTTGAAAATTTTTTTTTGAGTTATTTTTACGTTTTCCATCAACAACAACACGTGAAAACGGTTTTTAGAAACAAAACCCAGTGTGTATGTCGTCGTCGTCGTTGTCGTCGGCAACTTTTACTTACATGTCTTGTTAGCACGATACAGCCTCCGGAGTGCAATAAGTCACCAATTTTATGGTGAAATATTGTTAAGGACATGTCACAGATGAACCCTATTGATTTTCAGCTCACCAGAGCCAGTACAACGGGTGCTATGGTACTTGAAGTACATTTTGTAATTTTTTGA
Organism: Galeruca laticollis; assembly: GCA_963921935.1. Lineage (NCBI taxonomy): Eukaryota > Metazoa > Arthropoda > Insecta > Coleoptera > Chrysomelidae > Galeruca > Galeruca laticollis. The sequence goes on along the minus strand of OY998175.1, from coordinate 158,911,089 downwards.
GAAATTTCAGTTTGTTAGCACGATACAGCTGCCGAAGTTCAACAAGTCACCAATTTTATGATTGAATATCATTCAGGATATCTCACAGATAAACCCTATTGATTTTCAACTAACCACAGTCAGGACAACAGGTGCTATAGTACTCTAAGTACAATGTTTTTATCATTTTTGGAGATATTTCAGTTTGTTAGCACGATACAGCCTCTGGAGCATATACAAGTGACCAATTTTATGATTGGATATCATTCACAGCATCTCAAAGATGAACTCTATTGATATTCAGCTCACTAACGCCAGTACAACGGGTGCTATGGTACTTGAATTACAAAATTTTTGTCATTTTTGGAGAATTTTCATTTTATGAAGGACATCAAATGATGCTGGTGGCAGTGTACACGTATAGGGTAACAAAGAAAAATATATTTGTATCACGTGTAAAATTTTACACGTGATACAAATATATTTTTCTTTGTTAATTTTCATTTTGTTAACATGATACAGCCTCCAGAGAGTATACGATTGATCAATTTTATGATTGAATATTATTCAAGGTGTCTCACAGGTGTACCTTATTGATTTTCAGTTGACTAGAGCGAGTACAGCGGGTGCTATCAATCCAGATATACTAAATGTTTGGTTATTTTTGGAGAAATTTCGGTTTGTTAGCACGATACATCCCCCGAAGTGTATACAAGTAACAATTTTATGATAGAATATTGTTCAGGGCCACAGATGCGGAAAAGTTAGTTTTAATCTTTAAAGCCGTTTATTTAATTTGTACTTGCAGATATTTTTCTATGTTCTGGAAAATAAATGTTTATCATTATAACAATTCCTTTTTTGTGCACCCAAAATTAATATGGTTATCAATATACCGTCTCGTAAGGGGGGCCCAGCAAAATGTTCGCGCACAGGCCCACCACTGCTCCTACAGACAGCCTTTTGTTTATTAGGGCCAATTTCATAATCAAATTTGAAATTATCTTTTGGTAAACTGGTGTAGGGTGACACATATCTCATGTACAGATATTTCTATGTCATCTTAACCAACAGGTGCTATAACTTTGATTATAAAATTGTATGATACTTTTTTTTAATATTTGCATTTAGTTAGGGGCTGCATTCTGCAAATTTTTGAAGGTCCTTTAAAATTAATTAAAACCTGATGATTTGATTGGCTGTTATAATATGAAATTAAATTTAAAGGCATTTAGATTCAAAAAGCTTTGAATGTGTTAACAGAAAAATGTTAGTTTTTGTTTAATATCTACCAATTTTATTGTTTCAAGTTTATTAGAATGCATTGTAGATTTTACAAAATAATATAGCTACCTTGTTCTGTGTTTCTACTCTGTTTACAATAAACATAAAAAATATTATTTGCTATTTGCAAGTTTATTCCCTTTAATGAAAATGGATAAACTCCTTTAATTTTGGATATTTCAACTTTGTATGTTCATCCAGCAATATTTTATAATAGTCCAACATTATGTTTCCAGCCATGGATAGTATTATTAGGGAAACAAATCGACTCTTTAAATGTTCTTTGGCACTCAAAATCACCACGAATATGATATTTTGCTATCACTGCAGGGGATTTTATATATTTACTTTGTTATTATTTGTCCTCCAGCCGCCATTTTCTTGTTGCGCAGGTCGTGGTCTTGGATTCCCATAGGCTATCAGCATATGGCTCGAGCGCAATTGTAGGCATCAAACATTTTACCAACTAGATCTACCCCTCCTTTGGATTTATTGTAATATATTATCATTTATGGCTTAGTCGTCGTGGTGCATCGTTGAGAGTAAAATGACATTTTTATTTTTTTCTTGGTGTATATGACACTATCGTGAATTTGTCTTGGAAAACAAATTTACTGTTTTTTTCTGGTCTCTTGGGATTACTAATTTGCAGGGGAAGCTCCCTTTCTTCTCTTACGGTGCCTATCATAGTCAGTTTGTGTTCTTTCAAAAGTACTCCAACCGGCGGGGTTGGTTGTAAGTTGGCCATTGCTTTGTAGTTGGCTTGCTTATTCGCTTGCTTGTCTGCTTGTAGGTAGCTTTCTGCAGTCCTATGGAGAAATGCAACCATCGAGTGTCTGCCTCCTCGTAGCACCGCTGAGTACGTTAACACTGTTGATCATCAGTGACAGCAGTGTTGACCAACCAAATGACACTCTAACAACCTAAGCTAAGGTGTGAGAACCGTGCCGATTGCTGAATGGCCGCAGGGAATGCGACCGCGAACGTCCCCCTGGGGGTACCAGGCGACACCCCCTTGGAAATAGCCTTTCCCTGGCATGCGGAGCTCTGCCAGAGACGACGAGCATTTCCCTAGCTACTCGTGGGATCAGAATGTACTAACAAAAACAATCATTACACAAACCGGAGGATGAGCGAAAACGCACACCTCCAACACCAAAGCACCGTCGAGGTTAAAGAATCTGCGGTGCTGAGGCAAAGAGAAGGAGTAAAGCGAGGCAGCAGGCTGGCGTCTCTACAACCACCAGCGCTACTCGCCCCTCCCTATCTAAACCTGGCACCAGCGGCCAAAAATGCAAGGGTGGCGATGGCAGTTCCTCCGCCAAAAGAGGCCCGGAACGCGTCGTCCCACAGGAAAAAAAAACGCATCCGCTCCAACACGTCGGAGGAAAATCCCATACGGTAAAATGACGAAGTACCAGAGTGGCTAAGGAACACGGTTTCAAGACAAACCGTGAAAGGAGGCTAAGCTCGACGTGATGCACGTCAACAACCTCCCTCAGCTGACAAAAGCCACCCTCTGGGTCCCTAGTGAAGCTGACCTTGGTGACAAAGAGGATGTGCTGCGTCGGCTAGACAAACAAAACCCAGACCTTCGGGTGGATGTATGGTTTTCCTTCCACCACGAAGCGAAGGTCAATCCCAAAGGACACCTCTTCGTCTTCGGCATTAGAGACGAGGAAATGGGAGTCCTACAAAAACGATCAATGAGGATAGCTACGCGTTCACCTCATTGATTGTTGAAACAAAGAAACTCGACCCGGAACGGAGGAGATTGAGCACGGATCCCCCTCTTCCATTTGAGGAACCCCAAGGAGCTGTTGCTTCTGCGGAGACTGTCGAACCATCCTGCAAGATGGCTACCGACAGTCTCCTGGCAGAACTAACAGTTCTAAGCCAGGATACAGGCGACGTCAGCCCACCTCCAAGTGAGGAAGTGGAGATGGCCTAGAAGAAACTAAAACCCATCTCACCACCATCAAGCAGAGATGGACAATAAAAGGGTAAGATTTATTCAGTGTAACCTTCAACACGAAAAGGGGGCTTCGGCAACACTATGCCGCAACCTTGATGTGATGAAGGATACAATAGCACTTATCCAAGAGCCCTGGATAAGACAAACCAAAATCATTGGTCTAAATAATCCAAAAGGTTTAATTTTCCACTTCCCAAGCCATCAGCAACCTAAAACTGCCATATACGTCCGTAGAAACTTTAAGACCTACCCACTGACGCATTTTTCGTCCTCCTTCCTAACGGTAGTGAAGGTTGAATATGGACAGAAAGGTCAAAAGAAAGGGGTAATACTGGCATCCGCATACCCCCCTCAGACGCAGCTAAACCACCACCAATTAAGTAGTTGGAGGACCTTGTGGAACACTGTCTCACCCAGAAGCTTGAATTGGTAATAGGCTGCGATTCAAACTCACACCACGTAAGCTGGGGCAGCAAAGATATTAACACTAGAGGTAAGTCTTTTTATGATTACTAAATAGAGATACTGAATCAACTTTTATCAACTCTAGTTGTCAAACGCGAATAGATATTACCTTTTCTACTATAAGCACTTCGAATATAATCTCCGGCTGGCATGTATCCGACGATATTTCAATGTCGAACCACCGCTGGATAAAATTCGAAATAAAACTGGCGCTCAGAACCTCTACAATAACTCGCGACCCCAGGAAAACGGACAGGACAAAATATGTCCACTGTTTGAAAGGGTATCTGCGAGGAGTCGAGGATATGTTGCCTAACAATAATGGAGATTTGGAAATTTATTCTGAAACCATTCAAAACTCCATAATTAATGCCTACAAGACGTCTTGCCCACTCAGGTGGGTCAATCTGGATAGAGCCTCCACTCCGTGGTGTTTCCATGAAATTGATCAGATCAGGGGGACGGCGAGGAAATATTTTAATACGGCTAAAAAAACCAGACTCGAAGAGGATTGGAACTCATACACGTCTCATCCCAAGGGGTATAAACAAGTCATTAAACAAAAACAAGGAGAAGCATGGAGACTGTATTGCGAGGAAATCGAGCTAGACACAAAAATCCCTCTCAAAAGATCCCCACCGTAATATCGGTATACTAACCAGAGAGGATGGCACAAAAACCGCCTTCCAGTATTAATATCAACTCACTTCCCTGACTCCAGAACCACAAACACGGCAGCCTGGGAGGATGAAGTGAATCACTACCCGGCGGACGATGACTGGCGTATATTACGACAGATGGTCGACGCGGACAGACTGAGGTGGGTCATCTTTTGCTTCTCCCCCTTTAAACCCCCAGAAACGGACGGCATTTATCCAGCCCTACTTCAGTGGGGCCTGGTTGACCTAATGCCGCACCTGTTAGGAATACTCAGATCCACACTGGCATTGACGTATATTCCAAAACGTTGGAGAGAAGTTAAAGTTGTGTTCATACCAAAACCAGGAAGAATGGACCATTCCATTCACAAAGCATATCAACCCATTAGCGTCACATTGTTTTCAATGAAGACCTTGGAGAGGCTGTGCGAACGATACATAAGAGATGTAGTGGTAACACAAAATCCACTACATCCAAATCAACATGCATACACTACAGGGAAATCCACCGATTCGGCTCTTCATCTCGTGGCAGGCCGCATCGAGAGATCGTTAGAAAAAATGAGTCCACCCTGGGTGTATTCATAGACATAGAAGGTGCATTCGATAGAACAACCACTTTTCCTAAAATAACAAATTCACTTTCCAACAAGAATATCCCCCAAACCATAAATGGCTGGATATATAACATGCTCTCAAAAAGAGCAATAAAAATCAGTGTAGATGACGTAGCCATCAGAGGCTTGGTTGTAAAAGGTTGTCTACAGGGAGGGGTACTCTCGCCACTACTGCGGAACATGGTCTTAGACTCCTTGGTCAACCGCCTCAACGATAGCAACTTTTACACAATAGTATATGCAGATGACCTATTGATTCTGCTAATAGGAAGATTTGAGGAGACACACTGCGCTTAAATGCAAGAGGCCCTCAATATCATAGAAAAATGATGCAAAGACCTTTTACTGTCAATAAATCCAAAAAAGACGAAGATGGTTCTTTTCACGAAAAAAAGGAAGCTTGTAAAACATCAAGCCCCAAAGCTCCTAGATATCAAACTTAATTTCTCTTCAGAGGTGAAATATTTAGGGGTCACCTTCGACAGTAAGTTAACGTCGAACTCTCACTTAGAAAGCATATATTTCTTATGAGCAGTGTCGTAGAATCATCTTCCGCACCTGAGGAATGTCACCTAGGGTCGCTGCCTGGATCTACACTGCCATCATCAGACCTATGGTGACGTACGGCGGCGATTGCCTGGTGAGCTAAAGCAAACCAGCTGACTGTCGTCCGTGAACTGGATCAAATCCATAGAACAGCATGCCTTAACACAACAGGAAGCATGAGAACCACACCAACAAGAGCTATGGAGGTAATCCTCGGTCTCACTCCTCTTGACATATACATCAAGGTGGTTGTTTTGATGACGATGACACGTCTACGATCTACCGGTATACAACCTGATGAAGGATCCGGTAAATTGAGATGTAACTTGTTGCATGAGGCCCTCAGTGAGGTCCCACTGCTGCAGGTCAATACGGACTCGTTTCCACCGCGATATGCCTTCCACAGGCCCTACAAGGTAATCTTTATAAACAACGAACAAGACCTATTGGAAGATGGCGCAATCCGCATCTTCACAGATAGGTCTAAATCCAGTGTAGGCTCCGGATGTGGAATTTTTTCCAGATCCCTGAATCTAAACATAAAATGGGCAATGGGCTGCAATGCAAGTGTCGCTCAAACAGAGCTCACTGCTATCTGTATCGCTGTAAAAGAGATTACCAAAAGGAAATAATATATACATCCTTGCGAACAGTACACAAACACTACTAGCCTTGATCAGACGACGCATTACATCAGGCCTACTACTAGAATGTCAAATGGCCTTAATTGAAGCATGTAACAACAACATGGTCACTTTAGGTTGGATCAAGGGCCATGATAAATCGAAAGGAAACCGTATTGCAGACTCGTTAGCCAGGAAGGCAGCCTCCCACATACTCTTGGGACCTGGCATTTTCATTGGTCTATCGGCGTCAGCGATGGCTGACCTTAATAAATTTAAGGGTACATTGGACGACGCAGAAGTCTGCAGGCTTGTCAAGGAACTGCTACAGTATCCGGACAGCAATGTAGCCAAAAAATACGTGACTATGAACAGGCAGAACCTACGAATAGCCACGGGTATTTTGACTGGTCACTGCCACCTACGAAAGCACCTCCACAGACTGGGTCTGTCTAGCACCCCACTTTGTAGAGGATGTGAACAAGAAGATGAGATTGTCGAACACATTCTCTGCGAATATCAGATACTCTCATTTTAGGTTTTATGTATTCGGCGAGTACAGGCTAACATACGCCACTGTGAGGGAACTTAATTCAGGCGACGTTATCGCCTACTTCCAAGAAGTAGGCTGGATGACGAGCTAAAAGGAAGTTTTGAACCTCAGAAGGATGCACAATGGGCCAATTGTGGCATAAGTGCTGTGGGGTCAACCACCCTTCAAACTTTTACAGATACAGATACAGAGAAGTACTTCAACCAAGCTGATGCTTGTAAAAAAATTGTCCATTGTGAAGTTGCTGCAGTACCAGCTATGGGACTACAAAGGAGAGGAACAAGCGAATTGTTGCCTGTATCAACTTTATATCGTCCGGGGGCCGTTCTCCTATATATACCTCTAAAATTGCTGTATAAGGAAATTAAGCGTCTGTTAAAGCGTCGAAGAAGCGATGAATTTTCCGATAATTGCTAATTTATCATATTTTTGTCTTTTCTTGCGCATACGTTTATTATCAAAACGGATGTGTTGGAGCAAAAACTTAAATCGGGCAAGGGACGTTGTCAATCTTTAAATCTCTGGTGATGAGCCGTTTGTCCAAAAGAGATCTTCTGCATTTCTGTGGTCATTTTTAGTTCCAATAGTGCCTTAAGTTCTATAATATCAGTTTTCGTTGCAGATATGTTATCGGGTTCGTAGAGACACGATTCAATGAAGAGATTCGTATTACATACATTTTATCCTAACATATGTTCCGCAAAAAATCATTTCAAAATTTATGTTGCACTTATACCGTATTTCCCCCTTTAATCCAGAAATTTTTGCCTTAATTATAATTTCACTGCGAGTATGTTCCCCACATGTTTTCTCCATTTAGTTATTCCATTCTTACCAATGAAATACGAAGCATCCGACTCTACTGGTATTTCCTCTCCAGTATCTTCGAAATCTCGTTCCAAGCTGGTATCATCATCTTCAGGTTCAATTTCTGTCTCAGACTCTGATATAAAGTCAACTATATTTAAAACATGTTAGACACCCACCTCAATATGTCACTCATAATTTCAATATTCGCGTACCATGGGAATACAATATTTTAAACTTTAAGCTCCCTTAAAAATGTGTTACACCTTATATAACCTGCATACTAGCGCTACGCAATTGATCTAACCAGAAAACCGTGTACACTATATAACTGCCAGAACTACATTTACTAACGTACCCTTCTGGATAAGGCTAGCGACAGCGCCATGACCAAGATTGGAATAAGTAATAAAATATGGGTGAATAACTAATCGTGCGGCCCTACGTCAATCTCTAAGTGTTAAAGACTATCTATACTTGCGATTTTCTTTTTTGAAATTCTGCCATGGTTTTCCACATATTCTTTCTTATAATATCGCTGTTTAGGCCTACTCTTTGTTTATTTAGATGAAATATAAAAGCAATATACCTATTCAGTGGTGGATTTACATATTTGCTGCTAATAGGCTATTCAAGTTCTGCCGCCTCTACCGACCTCTTCAATTAGATAGTTCACAACCATATTCTTGAAACAAATTTTGGCAATGGCTGTGATTTGTGGATTATCGATCGTCCTAATTACATTACCGTTTTCTCGGGAATAGTATGATTGTAACCAAGAAGATCGATGTTCCAGTTCCTGGATTATTTTCATAACCTAACTGAGGAACATGAGGAACTTTACATACTTCTACCATATGTAGAGTCCCCCAGGGAGGGTATCACATGGCTACTAAAAAGTGTCAACCCCACTTCTTTATTAATTTACAGGATGATTTGTGAAGTTGACCATAAATTTTAATTGGCTACAGTGTTCACACGGCTCATTTGATTTTTCTAATTTTTTCATGATACAGCATACTACTATCAAGCATTCGACTGGTATTAGCTAAACTTAGAAATTCCAGGACCTGCTTTGGAAAATTTAGTTTAGGGATTCGTATTGAATATTGCACCCTGTATATATTTTTTTAATGCAATAAGTAATTTTCAAACTACATAAATAGCCAATGAAAACGACATATGCGACATCGTTGTCGCAATTTTATTCAATTTTTAGTGAACGACAAATCTTACCAAAAATAGAACAACCATAATGACGTATCACATAATGAGGTATTACCTTGAACAAATGTTACAAATTTCAAGTGTTTTTTTTTAACTAAAATGATAAACTGAGTCGAATAACAATAACGACAAACACTAAACAACAAAAAAACTGTAACTAATAACGATAACGAACAACAATTTTAGAATAATAACTAAAATTATGTAACAATGAAAAACTCAAACTCAAAAACTCAAAAAGTCAAAATGTGACAAATTTATTTTATTATACTGAAGTGCTGAGCTACTAGTTTCGGCCCTCAATGGCCATCTTCAGGCTAAATGATGATACTTATTAGCGGGGCAACAAACGTCCACACATAGCGCCGATGAAGAGAGGGATGTAATTTAGGTTACTGGAAAGCGCAACAACTATAAACGCATGTTACCCCCGTTATAAAAGCTAACGATACAAAATTCTGAAGATGGCCATTGAGGGCCGAAACTAGTAGCTCAGCACTTCAGTATAATAAAATAAATTTGTGACATTTTGACTTTGAGTTTTTCATTTTTGTAATACTAGTCACATTTGAGGTATGGATGAGATATTACTTTTAAAATTATGTAGTTACGATAAACGCATAAATAAGAAAAAAAAGAAATAATGGTAACAAAATAAAAATAATTTAAAGTAGATACTCGAAATGGAACCCTGCAGCCTCTACACGTTTTTGTTGATTGCCGTATTGAATTACGGATACTCTGGGGATCGTTTCTAATAGTATTACAAAAAAGTATAATTTTATAAATTAATCATTGTCGGTTATTGATATTCTCTATGTAAATTAATTGCATCAATCGTCCCCAAATAAGGTAATCAACGGGATTGAAATCAGGGTATCTTGAAGGCCATGAAATAGGACCTGCACGTCCTATCCACCTGATGCCATAAACATTATTTAGAGGTTGTCTCACTGCCAGTAAAAAGTGGGGGGCTGCCCCATCATGCTGAAAATACATCTCTCGGATAACAACGTTCGAGTTGGCAAGCAAATTCGGCAAAATATTTTGTAGAAAGTCCAGATAGACCTGTCCTCTTAAAGGACCATCAAAAAAATGAGGACCTACAATCCACACGTTAACCGAAAACCTTAACTGGGAACAACATTCTCGAATAGCATGGGGATTTTCTTCTGCCCACGCATATGAATTACGGGAATTACTTATCCCGTCTTTTGTAAATTGGATTTCTGTAAATAGTGTCCTGTACAGCGTTGGTCGATGATTGTTAATCCATCTTCAAAATTCCCACCAATGGATTTCATCTCCAGGATGTAGTCGCTGAACCCTTTGAATATGATATGGGTATAGATAACTTTTGATTGAGTAACATTGAGTTCTCGACTTACTTGTCTAGTGTTTATTGTAGGGTCTATGGTAGCAGCGTCAATAATGTCAGTTTCCTGCGCTTTATCCACATGTCTTTCTGTTCTTCCTCTAGGGAAAGTGCCATTGTCTCGCAAATAATTAAAATCTGACCCAAATGTTAGATTACTGGGAGTTCGACGATCAGGAAATCGCCTGTGATATTCTTTAGCAGCAGCTCTACCATTCCCAGAACCCATAAACAAAAATTATATCGGCATATTCTGTGGTCGAAAACTGATTTAGCATTTTGAACGAAAGTATCAAAAGCTCTACCAAAGCTAACACAATAGTACCTAACGTAGATACACATAAATAACGGTTAATAATGACAATGGGTATAAAATATCAAGAAACGTCAAACGGTCAACGCCAATCTTGATTTTCAAACTTTTTTGAGTTGTTCGTTATTTTTATTTAATAAAGTTGATACAATGTATTATTATCTGACATAAATTTTTTACAATCAACACAAATTAACACATACATGAGGTATGACTTTTTAATCAATTTAATTTATTATTTATCGAAAACCATGCCCCAATGCGATTTTTGTCTGAATGTTCAAAATTGAAAAACAGGTGATTACGACTTTAGAGATAATGGTTTTTAATGAGGTTGCTTCCTCTTGGTCCGGGCAGTCAAGCCAAGACCCCCCCCCCCCATCTCACTGGCCCGGAGACATGACGACTCCCTTAAGTTATCGTTGATTTCTCCTGCACCTGGATATTCGTTTAGATTTACTGTTATTTGCAGTTGGTCGTTACTTACCATTTGATTCTGAAACGGATGTTCAGTCGTACTTATTGATGATTCCTCTACCACCACTTTTTTCAAAAGTAGATTGTTCAACAGCTAACTTAAATTTCAAATCCGTTTCGACTTTTAAACGACACATCTTAAATAACTTTTAAAATTCTTCATTAAATAAAATGTTTCTAACATTGTCATAGAAAAAAAAGCTATCTGTTACATCTCTCCCATGAATAATTTCAATAAAACTGTTTTAAATGAAACCTACTGTTTCTAGATAATTCCACAATATTAAAAATTGTGAGAAATTTGTGGAATTATCTAGAAACAGTAAGTTTCATTTAAAACAATCATATGAGTAGATTCCACGAAGTAAAGGTCAAGACAGTTAATTTAATTTCAATAAAAATTTGTGTTTGATCCCAACATCAGTATATAGAGTGTCCAGAAACTCTCCTGCCAAATGGAAACTACAGTTACTAGGGGTGATTTTAAGTCGATTTAGCTCAAATTACCTCAATCCGAAAATGCTTCCTAAGGGAGCTACAGCCCTTTGAAGAAGACGTCCTCATATGAGTTCTCTTCAAATTACTCAAAAATACCGTTACTTAAAATATTCAAACTTGGTATAATCAATAAACAGTTACAAACCAGTCGTTTACTGTAAATAAATTTTTTCCAGATCGATCACAAGCGTGTCAGTTGGGGGCACCAACAGGTATTTTTATTAAAAAAAAATCATTTTCAAGTTTTTTATGTATCCGACACCGAATTCGGAAAATTCAAGATAATTTTCATGAAAAATGTTCTCTTCTTTCAAATCGATATCATAAACCGTTTTCGAGAAAATTTTTTGTGTTTCTTACATAAAATCTTGTAATATATCAAGTTGGCTTTGAAAAATCAACAAAATCTGACAATGTGTCAAATTATTTTGAATCTAAACAGTTATTATTGTTATTGTGTGTAAAAGGTGAAAAATAATAGTTAATTTGATCAAAATGGTTTATTTTTCGAATGAAGAATATGGTGATATGCATTTAGTTTATGGGGAAGTATAATGTAACGTTCGTGCAGCAGAGCGAAGATATGCGGAAAAATTTCCAAACAGAAGGCATCCTGCTAGCGCAACATTTGTAGCCGTACTCCAAAGATTAAGAGAAAGTGGCTCAGTAGTACCTAAAAATACTGAATACGACCTGATGTGACCATGGAATAAGAAGGCGAAATTTTGATTGAAATCGAAAATAATCCTGAGGTTAGCACCAGAAGACTCGCTGCTATGTATCCTGGCATTTCCAAGTCTTCCATATGGAATATTATTTCCATTTTCAAAAAGTTCATGCCACGGGAGATGGTGATTTCCCTGCCCGCATAGATTTTTCAAACCGGTTGCGGAACAAAAAAAATCAGGATCCTAATTTCTTTTCCAATATTTTATTTTGCGATGAATCTACGTTTACCAGAGACTGAATTTTTAATTTACACAATGCACATCATTATGCCTACATTGGTGATAATCCTCATGCAACAGTAGAGAAAAAGTACCAGCAAAGATTTAGTATAAATGTTTGGATAGGTGTAATCGGTAATCAGCTTCTGGGATTCGTAGAGCTTCCTAGCCGTTTAACAGGACAAGAATATCTTAATTTCCTACAAAATGTTTTACCCGATTTAATAGATGAGGTTCCCCTGATGATTCGAAATAATGTATAGTTCATGCACGACGGTTGCTCAGCTCATTTTAGTAGAGAGGTTCGTCAATATATCGACAATAACTATTACGATAAATGGATTGGAAGAGGAGGTCCAGTTAATTGGCCTCCAAGATCTCCAGATTTAAACCCCTGTGATTTTTGTATTTGGGGTTATTTGAAATCATTAGTCTATACTATTCCAATAGAAACCCGTAATCAGCTGTGGCAAAGAATTCAAAACGCTTGTAAATATATTAGAAAGATTGCAGGAATTTTTGCAAAAATTAGAGGATCTTCACAGAAAAGAATAAATTTGTGTATTGAGACCATTGGTCGTCATGTAGAGCATCTGTTGTAAAATTAATTCTCTTATTTCTGTTGGTAATTATCTCTAACTTTGTTTTTTTTTAATGTTGATTGTTGTTTTATACCCTCACGAAATAAAATTAATTTAAAATTTCCAAAAGAATGTAAGCAACTTAATACTTGCGACTTTTGTTACCAGTATCTGTACAATTTGTTGATTTTTCAAGGCCAACTTGATAGTACAGATTATAATCCAACATGATTTTATGTAAGAAACACAAAAAGTTAAAATTTATTTTTCTCGAAAACGGTTCATGATATCGATTTGAAAGAAGAGAACATTTTTTATGAAAATTATCTTGAATTTTCCAAATTCGGTGTCGGATACATAAAAAACTTGAAAATAATTTTTTTTATAAACATACCTGTTGGTTCCCTCAACGGACACGCTTGTGATGGATCTGGAAAAAATTTATTTACAGCAAACGACTGGTTTGTAACTGTTTATTGATTATACCAAGTTTGAAAATTTTAAGTAACGGTATTTTGGAGTAATTTGAAGAAAACTTATATGAGGACGTCTTCTTCAAAGGGCTTTAGCTCCCTTAGGAAGCATTTTCGCATGAAGGTAATTTGAGCTAAATCGACTTAAAATCACCCCTAGTAACTGCAGTTTCCGTTTGGCAGGAGAGTTCCTGGACACTTTGTATGTATAAATAAACGATAAATAATTATTTGATATAAATATGACATTTTAGAGAAAAAAATAACGTATATCTTGATTCAAAAGTCGTGTCAAGTAAGTCCGTAAGATCTTGAACTAATGACCCATGCAACCGCACATCTTAATCCTAGAGAAAGAAATTCTCATAGGAAGTAGATGTATCTTGTTGTTCGTTGAAGGGAAAAATTCTTCAATTGGAAATTTTTTATCCTTCACACAAGAATTTTAGTTTTTGATTCAAATGTGATTTTCTTGAATTAAGAAAATTAAATACCTAAAAACAAGAATGCAATTTTGAAAAAAACTTTTCTCTTCAATCATGCAATTTTTACTTATATTGAGATATGAATCTTTTTCATATCTGTGAGACTAAAAAAAAATTCTTGGCCAAATTTGCCGCTCTCCAAAATCTGCCGCCCTATGCTTCAGCCTTATTGTAAATTCGCTTCTGAACCTATTGTCAAATAAATAATTCTATAAACTATTTATGATTGGGCCTTATTTTCCGAATTGTCATTGTACCAGAAATACAAAAGCAATAAACCTATCGTGAAATAAATTATACAATAAACTATTTATGATTGTTACCTTATTTTCCGAATTGTCAATGCACCTAAAGTTTTTCATTTATGGACTTCAAGACAGAACCGACTAAATAATCATTGGCGCCATTAACAACTTTTAAGGATATAATCGTTTACAATCCTTGCATACAAATAATCCCAGCATATGGTTTGAATTGGACAATTTGAAAAGAATCGAATTTTTATGGCTTTAGGTACTTAAGGCTCTCAACTTCCTTTAAGAAAAATGAATTTTCTTATCGAAATTCTCTTTATTTGCAAGAAATAAATGGATAAAAGGATCAATACAATGTCAAATTCAGCAGTACATCTAATTAATTTTTTGAATTATTTTTCATAAGTAGTTATAAAAGCGAAATAATTGATATTTTATTTTTGATTAAATATTGAAAGTAAAATGAGTATATAATTTCAGTAAATCTCACACAGGAGAGCGAATAAGAAATTTTGATCCATGTGTCAGAAAATATGCCAATAACGTGGCCAGTTAAACTGTTGACTACACTATACGAGCTCATAAGGTTTAGTTATTTTAATCGCATATTATGGTGTTGATTATCTTCGACCTGCTTCGCAAACCCCATCGAACGCCACTGCTAAATCCTTGTTACGTCATGCAATCCGTCAGATCCTCTACTGGGTGGTTTATTTACTGTGTAACAGACGATTTTGCATGACCTGATAAGGAATGAGTGCTATAATCATGTAGTGAATACTTTTTCTTTTCTTAGATCATACTTTAATACCACAAGAGATAAAGTCTTGAGTTATGTCAGGCGGTATTTCAAAAAATGAAGGAAAAATACAACAAACTATGTTCTCACGATTTTGTTTTATACGTCGGTCTTGAGTTACAGACGTTTAGTCTCCGATTTTTAAGCTTACAATCTGCCATTTAAAACTTTTAATGAAAGATAACATTTTTTTTAATAACGATTGCCGTACAAGGTTTTAAAATACCTTTTACTTAAATTGTCTATTTCCAATTTTGTTGTTCAATACTAATTAGAGATAAATTGCTAAATTTTTCTTCTGATATTGAACTACGTAGATAATTTTAAATTAGTTTTAATTTAGTAAATGATTTTTCTGCCGTTGCAACGGTAACCCGCAGAGTCAAAAATAATAGAATCGCATTATAAATATAAGGGAAACTGGATGCTGCACACTTATTTTTTATTATTAACAAATCACCTTTATCGACATTATCTTCTTTAATTCTTCTGAAAAACGGTGTTGAGAGGTATAATTTGATTTGGAAATTCAGTGGAGTGGCAACGTGGTGCTGAGTGTGGAAACAGTGGTTGAATTTTACTCCTAAATTAAGCCCGAGTGGTGTAGAGGAAATCAAAATTAATTACAAGAAAAGTTATTTAGTGTAGTTAAAGTGTTAGGATTAGCTCTGACCAAAAAAATCCGACATAAAAACACGTATTTTACGTACTTACCCAAAAAACATTATAGTGACTGTGAAGAGTTATCGAAATAAATAATTAACTTTTAACATTATCTACAACAGAACCTTGATTCGATAAAAAAGCGATGTTGTCAGACCCTCAGAACAATCAGTAAGGCAAAGAAATGTTATTGAAATAAACTTAATTTATTAAAAACTCTAGATCGATAAAAGTAGACTTCCAACGGGTTGATTGGGGTCTGCTTTTTCCGCGATCAGAAGTAAAAATGGGAGATATGGCTAGAATAGAACAAATGTTCCTACAAATCGAGACAAATATGAAAGAAATGGCCCAGAAATTGGATAACATCGTGTTAGAATTGCAAGAAGTAAAACTGGAAAACAATAAACTAAAAACTCAGGAAGACAGAATAGAAAAATTAGAACGTACAGTCAGACATAAAAATATTATAATAAAAGGAGTTAGCGACGAAGAGAAGGAAGATGAAACCGAAGCGAAAGGAAAAATAGAAGTAGTGATGCTGAAAATTGGAATAAATATTGATATGGTAACAGAGGTAGATGATATTCGAAGACTAGGAAAATATACAGAAAACAAAACGAGACCGATAATGATGGAATTATTGAAAGAAAGCACGAACATTCAAATTATGAAAAAAGCCAAATATCTTAAAGGTACCGAAATATTGATTGATGGAGATTGTCCAAAGAATATTTAAGAGGAAAGAAGAGCACTAATACCCCAACTACAAGAAGCAATAAGCAAAGGACACAACGCGATAATAAAATATAACAAATTAATAATAAATAACGAAATACTTGAGAAAAATAAAACAAACAAGGAGGAACAACAATCTACTACCGACAGGCATAAACGAACCGTAGGGGAAAGATCACCGGAAAACATCGACGACAGATACCAAAAAATATTTAAAACAGCAAAAAAAAACTAAAGAAGACAGATGAGGAAAGAAGAGAATAAAACAAACATGCAATGAAAACGGCCAGGAGACTGCAAATTAGGACTAACATAAAAACAAAATGAAACAAGGAAATAATGAAGGAAAAACAAATTGGAAATGATTCAACAATATGGAGACTAGAAGTCTACAAGGGAAGGAAGTGGAATTAATATATGAATTTGAAAAAACAAACCTGCAGATACTAACAATGAGCGAAACAAGAAATAAAGAACAAGGACAAAAGGATAAAAAATTAACAAAACAAATTGTATGGTATAGAGCGATATTTGAAAGAATACTACTTGTAGAGCTACGAAACGAAAAACAAAAAGTAAGAATGATCATATCAATATATGACCCAGATGGAAATGGAAAAGCAGAAGAAAACGAATAATTCTGGGAAGATTTAATAAGTTCGGTAGAAGCATCAAAAGGAAGTATATACATTGCAGGAGATTTTAACAGCCGAGTAGGTATGCAGGAGAACAACTACAAGATGGTACTAGAAAACTACGGAGAAAAAACATGAAATAACAACGGAAAAAGACTCTTAGATTTCTGTCAATTTCAAAATTTGATAATTTGTAATACCTTCTACTAACACAAAGATATTCATAAATACACGCGGGTATAACACAGCAGAGGAGAAAAATCATTTATCGACTATGTTTTAACACAAAAAGAAGAAAGAACAAATATACTTAACGTTAAAGTTAAAAGAGGAGTTGAAATTAACAGTGACCACTATCTTCTGGAACCAAAAATTAAAGGTGACAGTACACAAACTGAACAAATAACAGTAAAGAAAGAAAGTCACATATCAATACAAACATACAAATTAAGAAATAAAACGGTTCCAACATAGTATTCAAAGTATCACCTAAAAACAGAAGAAAAAGTAAAAGAAAACTTTACTGATATAAAAAAAACTTAACACAGAACAGCGAGTTGGAACATATTTAAAAACGTCGTCATTAACACTGCCACTGAATTATGCGGGACTTACAAAACAGATACTAGGAAAAAACAAACAGCATGGTGGAACAATGAAAAATTTCTAAAGGGTTTGACCCAAATAGACAGCATTACATTCTGGACATTTAAGTTTATATATACCAAAGTTCTTTATTGGGGATATTTTTGTTTTTACATTTAACAATTTCACTTTCTGTTTTAAAAGAAATTGTTGTATTTGTATCTAAAGATATTATCTTTGAAATATAATTATAAAATTACCTGTATATGTGATGGTTTTATAATTTTTTATTTCGTTAGTTTGTTCAGCAAATAATAGTTTTAATGCCACTTTGCCTCTTTTTTAATAATTTATTTATTTATCATATGTAATGGATAATTTCTTTAATGGTGATGGTTTTATATTAAACAATTTTGTACTCACGTTACTTTCCATTTAAAGAAATTTTTGCTAAAGATATTATCTTTGAAATATTTCCTGCATATGTGATGGTTTTATAACTTTTTATTTCTTTAGTTTGTTTAGGAAATATTAGTTGTAATGGCACTTTTTCCTCTTTTTTGTTAATTAGTTTATTCATCATATGTAATGGATAACCGTTGGATGTTGCTATTTGTTTAATTGTATTAATTTCACTGTCAAAATTTCATTTGTTCATAGCAACTGTAAATGCTCTATGTATCATTGAATTATATGCCGCTAGTTTATGTGACATGGCATTACTGGAACTATATGGAATAGTCACATAAGTGTGTGTTGGTTTTCTATAAATTGAATAATCAAGTACATAATAAACTCTTTGAATTTTTAAATAAAGAAAATTGAGTTTTTTTCTTCAACTTCTAATGTAAACTTAATTTTTGGGTATAAATTATTAATATGGTTGAAAAATATATCTAATTGTCGTTCACTACCTATAAAACAAGCTAATTTGATATAATCTATATCAAAATAAAACATTTTTTGAAAGTAATATTTCACAACTAAAACAGAGATTGAAAAAGTAATTAAAACTGAAGATGAGTATAAGAATATTGGGCAAGGCCATATTAATGGAGGAAATAAATTTATCATTGATTTACAAGACGATAGTGATAGTGAAGCAGATGATATGGGAAAAGGATTATTAGAATTTTTGGAAGAAGAAAATTAATTAGGTTTAATATATTTTTCATGTTACTTATATACGAGTAATAGTAATAAACAGGAGTTAGACATAATATATATTTTCAACGAATTGTTTTATTTATTGTTATAACTTTTTTTTTAATTATTTTTCCATAGAAGTTTGTTTTGTCCATAAAAAATCGAATGGGATACAAAAAGGGCTCAGTTCACGTCTGGTATCCCGATTAAACCGAACACCCTTCCAACAATTACGTAACATCAAATACAATATAGGTATTGGTAAAAGTAAACAAAATATTAATACCTTTCAGAGTTTAGCTCCGCAACATAACTTAAAGGAGATATATGATTACATTGCTACACTATATGTTTTGCGCCAACTATACATCTAAATTTTTAATCTTCATCTTCAGATTCGTCAAGTGCATAGAAGTAACTGCTACCGTCTCTAAGGTTTAAAACGACTGATTCAAGATTCTGTTCAATTGTTGTCTACATCTCACATTTTTTGTTCTTCTTTCAAAACATATTTAATGCATTTCTTTCAGTCTGCTGCGGTAACAGTTTCAATGGCTCCTGGAAGGTAATATTGGATATCAGTGTGCTGTTTCGTAACATTAACCTCTCCTTAAATGGAAGTTCCTCCTGGAACTTCTGTGTAGCCGAAACTGGATGTTTGAATCGGCAACTCTCCCCAATTCTACACTTTCCTTTCTTATGGAAATAGCAGGGCACCGTCTTCCTGGGATACTGATAACGGGAGTTGTAGCTGCAAATTAATATCTGGACACCGGTATCTCGAAAGATAATCTCTACCATGTTCCTGATAACTCGCCAATCCAACTGGTTACTCGCTATCTTAGGCATAGCTAGTTTCTTCACGCGGGATTCTAACACATGGTCTCGGAGGTTACGAAGTGCTTCCCACACACCGCCTTCTGTGACCTGCGTGTCGTACCGACTTTTCATTATGTCACTGGCAACTTGAATATTTGTTGGAACTAATCCATGAATATCGTCCAGCCTTCTTCTCAATTGGATCACGTAGTCTTCGCTTGCTAGATCTTCTCCAGGTCGACAGCCAAATTCCAGGTCACAAGGAAGCCTCATTCCACGTCCAAACAGGATTTTCGCCGGTGTTTCACCCGTGGACTCATTGACGGCAGATCGATAAGCCAATGCGAATAGGGAAAGATACTCGTCCCAATCTCTCTGATGGCTGTATAGTACTTTGGACAGGTATTTTCCAATAGTCCTGTTTATTCTCTCGACCATTCCATCTGACTGTGGGTATAATGCTGTTGTCCTGGTCTTCTTCATTCCCAGCATCTCGCAAATCTCCTGGAATAGATGACTTTCGAAATTTCTTCCCTGGTCGCTGTGAACTTCCAAGGGCACTCCATATCGGCATATAAATTATTTCACCAATACATCCGCAACAGTTGTGGCCTCTTGGTTGGGGATAGCGTAAATTTCCACCCACTTTGTGGAATAATCCATTACAGCCAGTATGTATTTGCCACCATTTTCGGTCGTCGGAAAAGGTCCAGCGATATCTAAAGCAATCCTTTCGAAAGGGCTTCCAACATTGTACTGTTTCATGGGTGCCTTTCTCTTGCGATGTGGTCCATTATTCGTAGCACAAGTCGTACATTTCCTACACCAGTCCTTCACATCATCGGAGCTGTTCATCCAATAAAACCTCTCACGGATTCGCTGGAGGGTTTTCTTCACTCCCAGATGACCTCCCGATGGACTGTCATGTACATCAGCTACTCTTGTTCTCGGGATAACTAGCTGTCCCCTTATCTCAGAACCATCATCAACAGCCCTTCTTCCAGGACAAGGTAGTTCCACTGAGCCCAATACGCCTTGAGTTTCGGTGAAAATTTTGACACTTCTTGCCAGGTAGGTCGCCGATTTTCTTCCTTCCACTGCCGAATATTCTTTAGGCAAGGATAATTCTCCTGATCTTCTCTGATCCTGGTCGGTGACCATTCTTCATTGACTACAGTAGTTCTTGAAACTGCAGCTTCCCTAGATTACGCCTTGTTGCAGTGGGAGCAGTCTGTTGGGCACGGCCATCTGGACAGGGTGACTCACACCGGCTCGATGTTCGATGTTGAAATCGTATTCTTGAAGTCGTTCAATCCATCTAGCGATGTGGCCCTCGGGATTCTTGAACTGTATCAACCACTTGAGTGCTGCATGATCAGTCCGGATTAAAAACTTCCTACCATAGAGATACTGGTAAAAGTGTTCCACGGACTTCACTACCGCCAAAAGTTCTCTTCTTGTGACGCAGTAGCTTCGTTCTCGTTTGGAGAGGACTTCACTGAAGTATCCCAGCACTCTTTCTTGCCCTCCTTGGATCTGTGAGAGCACTCCACCAATTCCTACGTTACTTGCGTCAGTGTCAAGAATAAAGTCTCCCTCTGGTAAAGGGTATCCTAATATAGGCGCCGTGGTTAAATGCTTCTTCAAGGTATCAAAAGCCGTTTGACAATCTTCGTCCCATTGGAAAGCTCTTACTTCTTCTGTAAGTCGAGTTAGAGGCTTGGCAATATCTCCAAACTTCCTGATAAATCTTCTATAATACGTGCAAAGTCCAAGGAAACTCCCAATTTGATGTTTGTCTGTTGGTTGCGGCCATTGCTGAATGGAAGCAATTTTCTCTGGATCCACCGCCACTCCTTCATTGCTCACTATATGACCTAGATAGTTGACTCGGTTTTGGAACAGCTGACATTTCTTCGGGTTTAACATGAGCTAGGCAGCTTGAAGTCGTTTGAATACGTCTTCCAAATTCTTCAGGTGTTCGTCAAATGTCTTCTCCAGTACTACGATGTCGTCCAAATAGACCAGGCATGTCTTCCAAGACAACCCTCTCAAGACATTTTCCATGAGTCTTTCAAATGTCGCAGGCGCATTACAGAGCCCGAATGGCATGACGTTGAATTGCCATAATCCAAATCCGGTGGTAAAAGCAGTCTTCTCTTTGTCTTCTGGGGCCATTTCCACTTGCCAACAACCAGACTTCAGATCCAGGGTGAAAACCAGTTTGCTGCCGGCCAAAGTATCTAGCGTATCGTCAATTCGAGGAAGAGGATAGCTGTCTTCCTTCGTCACGTTGTTAAGCTGGCGATAATCTACGCAGAATCTCGTAGTTCCATCCTTTTTCTTGACGAGTACTACTGGAGACACCCATGGACCAGCAGATGGCTCTATTACTTTTTCTTCTGCCATCTCTCGAATTATTCTTTCAGCCTCCTCTCTCTTCGCTCGTGGAAGTCTTCGAGCTGATTGCCTAATTGGCTTAGCATTACCAGTATCGATTTTGTGTTTGACGGCTGATGTTCTACCAGTCTTTCCTTCTTATGGTACGAATAAGTCTCGATACTGCAAGAGAAATTCTCTCATTCTCTTTTTTTCAGCTCGATCCAAAGATTGACCAGCTACTGATAACATTAGAATTGTCAGTGGTCGTTGTTTGGCGAACTATAGACGTCACTGGTACGCAGGATCCCATCTTGGTTTCCTTCTTGACGGTAATTGGGTAATCGTTCACGTTTATCAATCGTACAGAGATCTCCTTCGCCGACGTAACCAATCCTTTTCCAATTAGTACTCCTTTGCCGACCTCTTCGTTGTGGTTCCTTGGCTCCATCATAACCGTGCTACTATCATGGTTTCGCTTCGTGCAGGTAGAACGGTATCTTCCTGTACAGCTGCCAACACCGCGCTGCCTTCATGTGGATGAAGGAATACCTCCTCGGAGCCCACTTTAATGGTTCTGTTTCTAAAGTCTAATTGGAAACTATGTACATTCATTACGTCCATTCCCAAAATCACGTATTCTTCAATGTCAGCTACGATTACCGTATGCGTAAACTTTTCTGCGCCAATTCCCAATTGGATTTGTGTTTCCCCGTGAACGTTGGCACTCCCGTCTGTGGCGGTACGCAGTCTCAGTCGCCTTGGTGGAAGCTTCTTCTTGGGGTTTATTATCTCTGGTCATATAATGGTTCTAGTTGCTCCAGTGTCAACCAGCAGAGCATATTTATTGCCATTTACTTCGCCGTCCACATATAGACTGTCGTTGCGACATCTGAGCGAAGCTATCAGTATGAGAGGGTCTTTGGAATGATCATGGGTCGGTGCTGCCCCCTCGTAGCCGACCCGTTCTAGTTTTCCTGTAACTGGGGTTCTTGGTTTGCAGGAGACTTGGGGCGCTTACACGAACTACGTACATGCCCTATCTCGCCACAATTCCAGCATCTGATCTTTCTCGGCTTCTAGTCCATCATACTTTTTATTAAACTGACGAACTGGTCAAATCTTTCTTCGTCACCTTCTTCTTGGATGGTCCTGATTTTATTATATCCTGAAGCCTTCGTTGCTGCTTCATATTCAAGAGCATCTGTTAATGTGTCAACTAATGTTTTGGAATGGGCTAAACGAAGCGTCCTCTGCATATCGGGGTCACGTAAGCAATCTTTAAAGGCCTGGATTCCCAGACATTTCATCATGTTCTCTGTTGCTGACGGATAAGTAAGCCGAACTAGTCGGGCAATGTCCACTTCATATTCTTGAAGGGATTCATCACGTTTCTGCCTTCGGTTCTTCAGCTGAGATTGGTACAAATGTTCTAGATGTTCGTGACCATATCGCATGTCCAACCTCTTCTTCAGCAGCTCGAAGACATCCGTTTCTTCAAGCGGTATCGTCTGAAGTACAGCTAAGGCATCTCCCCGAAGCGCTATAGTTAGGTTCACTGCTTCCTCCTTATCGGACCAATTATTCACTCTAGCGGCTGCTTAAAACTGTTCCACATAATTGGTCCACGATGTCTTTCCGTCGACTGTTGGGGTCTTGACTCGTGCAAAACTGCCAAAGTCCTCTATCCTGGAGTTTATTTCTGGATTGCAGGGTTTTATATGTTCAATCTTCTTTTCTTCTGATGGCGTGTCTTGTGTTCTTAAATCTGCCATATGTCTCTCCAATTCCTTGATTTTTTTGTCTATCGTTGTCATCTTGTTTCCAATGTCTGATTTTAGAGACGTAATTTTATTCTCGACGTCAGCGGCAATGTCATTTTTTAACGATAAGATATCGGCAGAGATGTCATTCTTCATAGTGGAAATCTTCTCGTCCATATTAGTAGAAATATCGTTCTTCATAGTGGAAATCTTCTCGTCCATATTAGTAGAAATATCATTCTTCATAGCAGAAATATCGTTTTTCACATTCGTTGAAATCTTCTCTTCCATGGCAGAAATTGACGAGATTAAGGTTGAAGCCTCGTCATTAAATAAAACTGTGTCTGGATCAAAGCCGTCATTTTCCAGTGCTACTTTAAGTCTTTCTACTAATTCACGTTTCTTACCGAACGTTTCCAACTCACGATCTTCCAATTCTGCTCTTAATTCCGTGACTTTCAGATCACATAGTCTCTTGGCCATTTTTACGTAGCAATTTATTTATATTATACCACTTCTGACACCAATGTAATGTTTTTGTTATTTATTTAAACAATAAACGGGTGGGATAAATTTTAAACACACGGTAGGTTCACTTACCTAATTTATATAAACACTAAACTAATCACTAACACTTTATTCATATATACTCAGTATATTCACTTAAACTAAATTATATAAACACTTAACTGATTTGTATTCACTTATTCACTTGCTTATCTCACGATGTCAAATTATCAACTGAACTTATCCGCTGATCTGTCCATTATATATATATATATATATATATATATATATATATATATATATATATATATATATTATAATATATTTAATGTTCTACTGTTTTTATAATTATGTATTATATGATTTTATTTGAAATTTGATTATTAGATGCTGTTGTTACAATCGTGGTAGTAACTACACTAATGTGAAAACACCTTTATCACTGAATATAACCTATTTGAAATTTTGACAGGAATTGTCAAATTATTATGCCCGGCTCAGATGAATATGAAATTTTATATACTGAAAGATAAATTACTACAAAATCGACTTACTCGCTCTTACCTCAGGGAGGGTTCAAAGATTAAAAAAAATTAATAATTTAAATTTTAAATTTATAAATTTCCAAAGAATATTCCAAAATTGTCAATTATACTATTGCAAATCTATAGTGACTGCTTGTTCAATATATTCTAAGACCATTAAATTATCTAATGACATCTACAATTTTTCTGTCACTGAAAATTAACTAAATGTCACTGATTATATCAAAAGTTTTATAGGATCCAAAATTTTTCAAATTCAATGAAATAGGAGTTGAATTAATACCAAAGTGAGTTGGAATCAAAAATTATATATTATATACCATCAGATAACAAGTGAAAATGAATTATTATTCCCAAAATATAATAAAGAACAATAATCGTACTTTCTACGAACCTTAAAATTAAAAAAAACCTATATACTAGAAGAACAACCTAATTAACTACTTATTCTAAACGTTCAAATCGTCGAAAATTCCACTTGACGTGTATAAATGTCAAATAACTATATGCGATAAAATTGTCAAAAAATTTTCTCTTCTCTTCAGTTGAAATTTTATATATCTTTAACGCTAATTTTGTCAGTATTCAAAAATGTGATATAGATGCATCTATCTTAATTTTATTTAAAGGCCTGTTAATTCTTGAAAAATAATTTATAAAATCTGGACTGGACTCACCAACTAGGTATCAGGATCACTCGTTCTGATTCTAAGCACGTCTTTTAGAATCGCCGGAACCACTTTTCTAAATTTATAATTTAGAACCCGGAAAAATCACTAACACTATTTCAATATAATTATTTAAGGAATTATTCACGCACTGATCTTATCATGCTAATTATTATAATCTGATGCTGTTTTAATATATCAATTACTATTATATTATTCAGCAAATTTGAGAGAACTCATATTAGATGTTCTCTCGAGAGGGGTTCAAAATCAACTAACTAAACTTTTTCCATAAATAATTCTGTTCTCCTTTGGTTACCAAAAAATTCCTTTTTAAAAAAAAATACAAATTTATGTTTTCATATAACAAAGAGAGATTTTCATTTTTTAATTCTAATTGTAATTTTGCTACCAGCGACATCTGTATTCTTTTTTTAAAATCTTTATAAAATCTATGTATCATTAAGTATCTTCTGCATTATTGTCATTCGAAATTGTAATGTCAAATTTTATTTGCATATTGAATCTTTTAAATTATTCATAATACATTGTATATCACTAGTATTACATCCAAATATGTACATTTTTCTTTATTTCAATGTTTTCTTTAGAATTTAGATAGAGTATATGTATTAAATATATATATATATATATATATATATATATATATATATATATATATAAATGCCTTTTTTACTAGAAAATTCCGGACTGCGGCTTACTCGAAAACAATTGGTTTTCTGGCATTCTTTGGATAAGGCTGGTCACAAAACAATGTTTAGATAAGATAGTCGTAAACAGTTATAAAAAAACACTGCGTATCCGCCATAATTTTAACTTTTATACCTGGCTTAGACAGAGTCGGATTTAGGGTCTATACCAGTGTGCTGTTTCGTAACATTACTTTTTGCAAATCTCCTATTATTTTATTATAACGTTGTGTATTTGATTTCCAAATGTTCAATTTAATCAGGTATATTTGGATTAAAAGTATTGACAGATGTCTATTATATTTATAATTACCTCTTACCATAAAATACCTACTACAATTATTTCGATTGATAGTCTATTTTTAGTAGGTACACGCAGGTGCAAAAAATTCGACCCACGCCTATTTTATAAAGAAGAAGAAACATTTTTGAGATATTACTTTTAGATCGGACATAAATTAAAGAAGGAACATTAAATGTAAATAAGAAACAGTTTATGCGAAAAATAAGTATTTATCATTATTCTAAAATTGAAATTACTTCTTTAATAAAAAACAGTTATAACAAAATTATGTTTACATTATTTGTTCCTAATACCTAGTATTTCCTCCTCGGGCCCTTAAAACAGCCTGAATACATCTCGACATTGTAGTAATTAAAGTTTGAACATTGAACATCAAGTTCGTCCAATTCGTCCCATATTACCTGAAGCGCCGCACTAAGCTCAGCCAAATTGTGTGCACGAGGCAGCTGAACCCAAATCCGTCTTCTCAGTGTGTCCCTTAGATGTTCGATAGGATTGATGTCCGGACTGGAAACTGGCCAATTCATACGGACTATCACGACCTCCTCTAAATAGCACGGGGGGGATGCGCGTTATCTTCCATAAAAATAAAAGGTACTATATGCTCATCTAAAATGGTTGTTATGTACCTCACTCCCATCATACAACCTCTATCCAAAAGAGCCAAGTCAGTACGGGCCTCGGAACTTACACCAGCCCAAACCATAATTAGGCCAACTAGAAAGCTTATTCTTACAGCACTATTGCATTGAGCAAATCGTTCTCTTTGTCTTCCCCAGATTCTTTCGCTACCGTATGGTGTCCTCAAACAAAAACTGGACTAATCCGAGAACAAAACGTTACTCCAATCTGCGTAATTCCAGTTTTAGTGTTCCCTTTCAAAAGCAAGTTGAACTCTGCCATGTTCCACGGACAGCAGGGGACATAGGACTGATCTTCTGGCAGTCCAGGAATAAGGGGGCGAGGGGCTAACGGAGCTACAGCTCCCTGATGGCGTAGGGGCCCCGGCTTCGTTGGGTTTGGTGAATAGATATTTTACTTTAAATGAAAATACAAAACTACAAAAGTGAGTCATTTCAGGTGTATTTCATTACTTGTTTTCAATAATCATTTTATTATCCCAATTATATTGTCATCTGTTGAGTTTAAGAAATGCGAATGTTGGTCTTCTACGGACTGGCTGATCCTGGCATACTAGTGCAATTGCCGGTTTGACTGAACCGCTGAATGTCTCTTTGAACAGAACAACAGACTACCTCTGCCGCATAATATTGGCTAGGACCGTCTTGCACTAAAGCCACGGCTCTTGCAGCATCTGTTGGCGTTAAAGCCATTTTCTGAACTCAAATCTTTTTAAAAACAAATTGGTCTGGCTGTTAAAATCAAGACAATTGCAAATTAATTGCTTGCTGCTTATCAAACTTAAAAATATTTGACAAAAATGTAAATTCCTGCTTATAAGAAATGTTATAAAAATGTGAAAATAATTTATAAAAATTAATAATTGTACTTATACGAGGGTTTCTCTAAATTCATATATGAGGGCTCTAGTATCAAAGGCGGCAATCTCCACTTTTGGACGAAATTGAGTTAAATATAGGATATTTTTGAATTTTTCGCGCTCTTTCTTAATATGTGGTTTGCGAGTATCAAAAACGGCTATAACCCATTACAAAACTGCTTCGAAACGTCGCCTGAGAATCAAACCCGGCAATCTCCAAGGCCCGTTCAGGATCAAAGCCGGCAATCTCCGGTCTGGCCAATCAGAAACCAGATGTTTGTCGTGACGTACTGAATCACCTGTTTCGGATTCCGATTGTCAATTCAATTCGTTTAATTCGCAATAATTAGAGTACGGTTTGTTAATTGCCGATGAAGTTGTTGAATTTTTTTTAATTTAATAATAATGGAATGGGAAGTGTTACAACGCCTGTTGAAAATAATGAAGCACGTAAAAGGCTTCGAAAGCCCTCTACTTGGAAGCAAAATATACGTAAAAAGACAAGGCATGTTATATTAAAATGTCCATTTTTTTGTTTGTTTACTTTGTAGCGTTTTTTGTAGAATAGCAATATTACTGTGTATTAAGTCTGCATATTATAAAAGTTTTGGAATTTGCTGTAAATTATTTGAGTTTTGAAACTTCGTGGAAACTATTTTCATTATAATGACATGGTTTTTTTCAGGTATTCTCCACATGAGTTGCCAGAATATCCTACATGTGGGCATAAAACAAAGGCTTATCAATATAGTACTTTAACAATAGGAGACATTAAAAGTTTTCATGACGCATTTTACGCCATACCTAATAAAATGAGTCAGGATGCATTTCTTTTGAAATTTTGCAATGTTCAACCACCTAAACGTCGCCGTCCATCAAATTACCAACATACAGCAAAATAAACTTCATTGAGATGCTTTATTAGAAAAAATGTTTCAAAGGAGCATGTTGCTGTATGCCAGCAGACTTTTTTGACAGTATTACATATTACAAAACATCGTTTAACATACGTCATGAAATCGTTCCTAAGGACAGGTGAAACACCTTCAGAAAAAAGAGGAGGCGACAGAAAAACAGCATAGTTCGAAGGGAAACAAATTGCTGTCCAAAGATTTATTAATTCGTTTAAAAGCATCGAATCTCATGACTATCGTTCTTCTTCCTGAAGAAATTATTTATCTTCGAATTTTCTATAGCAAAAATGTCAAAAATGTACAACAATCAGTGTTCTCCAGAAGAAAGAGTGAAGCTCTTTCGAATGATATTCAATACGAAGTACAATCTAAGCTTTAGTACTCCCCGGACCGACGTATGCTCCACGGGTATAGAACTCGCCGAGAACATTGAGAGATCTACAGATGAGGGGGAGAAGAATAACTTAAACATTGCGAAGAATGCTCACAAACGAAGAGAAAATGCATTTTTTCAGTTGCTTAAAGAAACTAAGTATAATTTGATTACATTATCTTTCGAATGCCAGAAGAATCTTGTACTCCCAAGGTCCCAGATCAAACTGCTTACTACTCAAGACAACTGTACCTGTACAATTTTACCATTGTTCAGGGGACGTCTCAATCTAAACTTACCAAGAAAAATGTTTTTTCCTATTATTGGACCGAAAACGAATTTGGAAAAGGTTCCAATGAAGTTTCATCCGCTGTGTTCGACTGGCTCAATAAAATTGAATTTGGTCCCACCGTAACAGTAGTCAGGCTAATGGCAGATGGTTGCAGTGGACAAAACAAGAATACAACTCTCATTGGAATGTGCTGCAAATGGCTATCGGAGAGAGCGCCAGAACGTATTCAGAGTATTGAAGTGATTTTTCCAATAGTAGGCTGCTTCCTGCTGATAGAGTTTTCGGTAATATTGAGAAGGAGATCAGAAAGTTGGAGGTTATAACGCAGCCAGAAACCGATATAGAGCTATTATCAAAAAATGGGACGGCTGTTCATTTGAGAGAAAACTGCAACGTTTTTGATTGGAAAGAATCCATCTCAAATGTGGTGAGACCCACAGGAACATGACATTTTTCTTTCAAGAACACAGAACGATTCTTGTTACAAAAAAGTAAATCAGAAAATGTTTTGATTAGAGGTGAGTTGTATTACCAGAATGATTTGTAAATCTTCAAAAGTGTCCTAAGAAAGGGAAAAAAGCCTTCACATGATTAACCCTGTCATCATAAAAAGTGGTCTATAACAAGTGAATATGCTGAAGCTTAAAGATGTTGACAAACTTCTTACAAAACACTTTAGGGCTACTTGGAGATCAATGGAAGAACTCCGTTTTTATGTAACTATTCTTTCTAATGAAACTCTTGAGCCAGCGCAATCCGGCCAGGAAGAAGAAAACGCATTGCCAGACGTGGAAGAAACAGCAACAGAAGAAGCAACCTGCGAATTTATTGATGAAATACCATCTGTACTTGTATAATGAATATTGTTATGCTCATGAAAATGTTTTCGATTATACGTTTTCTCGGATTAATTTCGATATTGTTATTCTTTCACCCGTGAATCTATTCCAAACACTTCATATTCAGTTCACAACTGATTTTAGTCGAATCTTTGGTATCAAATCCGGCAAAATCCAACATTCAGTATCAAACACGGCATTCTCCATTTTTCTCCATTCTCCAATTTTTTCAAAACAGATGAAAATTAGGCATAATGACCTTAAAACCCGATGAATTTTAGAATTTTCTGTCATAAGAAACTACGCGAGCAGTGAAATATACATTAAAATGGATGTAGGCACTTTTTTGCGCTTTATTCAAAAGTGAACATGGTGGAGATTGTCGCCTTTGATACTAGGGCCCTCATATGTCATACAGCAAGTCCTATGTTTTAAAACTCACAGTAAATGGGAAAAATGTGATGGATCGAATTTTTTGCACCTAAGTGTAGATCAATTCATTTCAATTTACAATTACCACTTACCATAAAATAATACAATAATCTATGTATACTACAGCAATTTACAATTTATTTCATTTGGATGCCATGCCATATTTAGAATGTTCAACATACTAAAGATATTTTCAAGTTATAACAAACAATTTGGCACTATTAATGAATATTTTTACCGATTATTTATCCATCAAATAGATACAATTTTTAATACAAGAAAGTTCATTTATTGTAGTTAGAAATTACACATAACCTATTTAAGTTAGTCATAGCACTTAAGACGCTGATTCGAAACAGAGATTCTCTAAAACAAAGACATTTTCTTTAATTGTTAATTCTTTAATTCTTAAAAAGCATGAATTACTTGGTGTTGAATTCAGACTTAATAAGTATACAAGCCTACTAGTTGAATTTCAATCTATTCAAACAGATGAAAAATGTTTAGATTCTAAGGTAGACGACCATTATCAGTTTAGACATAATTTTGAAAGTGATTTTTTTTATATTATCGGAGATTTAAAAATAATATTCAACCAAACAGCACTAATAATACACGCAGCCTAGACAATTCTAGTAATTTCTTGTCAAAAATTAAACCTCTTAGATTTAAAGGAGACTATTTGTTAACATTTAAAACAAACTATTTATCGATTGTATATCACAGCGAATCAATAAATATAGCAAACAAATACAATTTCTTACAAACCTCTTTAGAAGGGTACGCGAAACAAGTTATTGAAGGTACTGATTTTGTCGAAGAACAATATGAAGTTGCGTGGAAAACACTTAGTTAAATATTTGACAAGAAACGTATACTAGCAAATAATCATGTTGAAACCATATTTCAAACAGACAGCATAAAAAAGAGTGCAAGTTCCTATAGAAGATTGATAGATGAAACTTCAAATCATCTTACTGCATTAAAACATTTAAATTTAAGCGATAAAGAAGGCTGTAACATATTTTCAATTTACTCAATAAATTCTAAATTAGATTCAAATTTTAAAAAAGATGGGAAGAGTTTCAGTCAATAAATGACTTGCCATCTTTAAAATAATTTTTTGAATAAAGAGGCAGACGTTTTAGAAAATTGGCAACAAAATCAATCTATTAATTTAAAACCAATTTATTCTCATAATTAAAGCTATTCACTCAATTCTCATGAAAATTCATTTGTTTCTAAAAATGAAGTAAAATGTAAACTTGCAGTCAATATAATAAATTGTAACTTGTGTAAAGATCACACCATATATACTGGTAACAATTTCTTACAATTGTCACTTACAGACGGTTTAATAGAGTTAAATAGTTAAGACATATATTGTTTTAGAACAGGCCATAACAATGATCAATGTAGATTAGGGTACTAAAATTTTTATCAAAAATACAATGCATTACATAATAACGCAACCAACGATAATCAATTATCTAAGACAATCAATCCCCGAATTCAGGCAAATGTCACCCCATTTGAAAATCAAATGCAATTATTAGTTAAAAATAAAATCTATCAACTCTCACCTTTCAAGTAAAAGACACAGGTAAAACAAATTACACCTAGCCTGAGCAATGCCAGACAGTGGAGCTCAATCCAACTTAATTACACAAGAATTCAGTCAAAAACTAAAAATACCCTTATCGAACACTCAGATCTCAATTATGTGCATCAACCAAACCGAATCCATTTGTAAACAAAAAATTGTTCTACAATTTGTTCACATATTTCCAGATAAGTCTGGCTTTCTTTTCACTCTTTTTAATTTTATGTAATACATTTTTACATGTATCGAAATTTCACTAATTTTAATTAATAAGCTAGTTAAGAGTTTATTTTCAATTCAAATACCTTCCGAAATATCCTCTTCTTTTTTTTATTTTATTAACAACTCATGATAATTGTTTATTTGTAAGCGTGGTTCATGAACTACAACATTGTTTAATAAATTGTATCCGTGAATAGAAATAATAGTATGTCTAATATTGTACAATTTCTATTGTAGCAATTTACAAATATATTCAACAAATAATAAATTTCTGTTTGTTCTCTAATTTTTTCTCTAATCATTCCTATAAATATACCTGTAAACATTTCAATTCCACAACTGTCACTTTTACGAAATTCTTCAATTTTTTAATACCATTAAGACATGTCACCATTTATCATCTGAAAATTTGATCGAAATCTTTTTCGGCATTTTTTTGTCATTCTGTTGGTGTCAAGCACTTGATTCCCCTGAGCTTCGGTACGGCCATAGAGTGCGTTTGAAAAAGATTATCCACAGATACGCTTAGGGGTATTGATATAGGTATACCTACGATTTTACCTGCTTTTCAGTTGGATCAAAAAGAATCATGATATATTTCTAAAATACGTGAAAAACGTCAGATTTTTTTTTCATTTGTTGGGGGATTATAAACAACGTGGTGTTGTTAACGTGTAGCAGACAGTAGTATCACTTTTAGTTTATCCAATTGCTAAATTTCGCTACGAAATATTTTATAGTAGGAATTACCGACAGGACTTTACGATGAATATAATTTTTATATCCACTTAAATAAATTCGGTAAGTGAGATGTGGAAGATACTCGATGAATTAGAAGTACCTACTGGGTTGAAAAATGCTATTAGAAGCACATAATATGGAACAGTAAGGGCCAAAATACAAATTGCTAGTCAAAGATCACATAAATTTATGATCAACTATGAAATGGAACAAAGATAATTAATATTCCAAGTTTCAGTCTATCTACACAAATAATGTGTGGAGGAGAATGGGGACTTTGTTATGAAAAAACGCCAATAACTTCGGTTCTACTAAACCGATTTGTGCAAACTTTGTCTTCTTGAGACAGCTCTTCTCTACCAACATAAGAGTAATACTTTTGACATATCCTAATGAGTAACATGCACGCTAGAGGGCGTTATTGAATGTGTTTTTTAAATCTAGTTATCTTTGGAAAATATTAAACAGGAATGAATATTAACAATTTTGAATTAATTAAAATTCACTTTCCTTGTCCTATTGATAATAATTTCGCTTAATATTTCGATATAATTGGGGAAACAGTTTTAAGGAAGTTAAAGTGGAAATATCTAAAACAAGTAGTGGGGCATGGAAAAACAAACATTATATATTTCTATTTCAACATCCTTAACGCCGTTTTCCAGTAGAATTAACAGAAATATTAAAATAATAATTGAAATTATTATAAATCGGACAAGGAAAGTTATTTTTCACTTAGAAAATCCGTTCTATCCCTACAACCATAGTAGGTAATCTGGAACAAGAAAAAAATATCGACATTGCTATTTTTTTGTTAATTAGGTCTACTTTTATAATCTCCGATTAAACTCCATACTTCTATTTAATATTTGCCACATATAATTAAATTTAAAAAACAATTTGACTAGCGCCCACTAAACGTAGGATGGAGAATCTTGATGTTTGTCTGAAGAGTCTATTATTTAGGTATACATGTTTGGATAACTTTAGAGATGAAAGAAGTAGCGATATCAGCCTATAGTTTGAGCATTTCTAGCGATTTGCCTCACCCAAAACCGTTACTGAAAGTGAGGATAGATATACAGGGTGCGGCAAAAGTCAGTTAACGCTATGAATAATAATCCCGTTTACATTAAGATATAATATGCTCAGTGGAGCCAAATGTTTAGTGTTTAGTATGCGAGTGTCGTTTATCAGAGTCATATCTGACGGAGCACAATTCTAATTGAACGTGCGAATTAACCGTCTCACAAAGTGAACTAGGCATCTGATAACCCACTTGTAACCATGATAAAAGAGTTAAATGTTCTTGGAATAACAGCATGTGGGTAAATTTTTCGGCCCGTATTTTTTGGGTGAAACTGTAAATGATGAAAATTACTTTCTCTCTATTTAAAGGGAGAACTGGAAAGTAATTCACAATTACAAATTGATATTATAAGTGACGCAGTGACATTATTTACAAGAGAGGATTGAAGAAGAAGAGAGTGGGTGTGTGTTTTGTGCTCTGCAGAGTTAATTGAAGGATTAGGTGAATACTGTGAATTGATTGGATAGAACAAGGTACATTGCTGAATGGATTGAGGAGCAGGAGGAGGTCTAAGTGCTACCTATGATGGTTCAGGAGATGTGGTTATTCCGAACTATGACGTCGATGGTACGTTTCTGGTCTTAATTTCATCAAAAAGCTGCAAAACTCTTATTTTAAAATGTTTTATTTGACTTTCAGACATAGTGTTGAATTCTCCCAACAAACAAGCTGAGAATAAAATATTGCATTGGGTTTGTAGACGACTGACTTTCTTCTCGACTTTTTTTCGAGTTATCTTTTTTCTGTAGGTACTCGATTATACTTTTATCGACTTAATTCAAAGATCGTTTTCAATTACGCCCAGTACTATGACTCATAAGGAGGGATTCAGCGAAGGAATGCGATTGATTCCCAATATTATCATTGGTCACTCCAATATCGTGATCACAATTTTCTCCATGTTCGTCTTCTAACTGCTCCGTTGATTATCTCTTTCTACTACCTGTTGCTGTTCTTCTTCACGAGCTGGAATATTGCCTGGATCAATCGTACTTTGATAGGTTTCACGTAAGGCAATATAAATCGTAAAATTCGGCTAGATAGTAAGGTTCCTTTGGTTAAGATCCACCTGGGGGAGCCTTTTTGTTGGATTTATAATAATGGTACTAAAATAACTCATCGAAAGTATCAAAATCTTAAATAACCAAACAAGGCTTCTCTTGTGCCTATGCCGTCTGTAATCCAAACTGCTCGTCTCCTAAATCGATTTCACATTTTTGATAAATACGATTATGAATTATCGTAAGAAAGATTTTAACATACTGGACATCAAGCTGATTAACCTATAATCATTACACCTCTTGGGATTTGTAGTTTTAGGTAATGGAATGCATCTCATTGAAAAGTTTTTCTAATAAGCTATAAGCTTTATAAACTCTATGTGTATTTCATCCGATCCAGGTGCCTTAGCACTCTTAGATATTTTAATACCATTCATTATCTTGAAATTTAAAATATTAGGGCTGGTATCGCTTGTTGAGGTGATGTTGGGTTCTTTTCGATCTTCATGAAATACATCTTCAATATACTACTTCCATTTCGCCAGTACATCTGTTTTCTGTGTGAGTATTTTGTTGTTGCGGTCTACCAAGACAGTAGCTTTACTGAGTTTCTTTATTCCACAGACTTGTTTTACTCTTTTGTGAAGTGTTGCGTCATCATATTTTTGTTGGAGTTATTTGATTTGCACATATCTTTCATCCACTTCTCTTTGCATTTTCATTTCTTGTTGTCTTTTCCCTTATAACCTCTTCTCTCATTCATCATTTTAAGTATTTTTGATGTCATCCAAGCTTTATTTGGTTGGTTTTTTGGGTCTATTAGGGTGTGTTGAGCACTATTGATAGCATATTTAATTTTAGTCCACAGCTCTTCGATGTTGGGTTGTCCTGACTGGCTAATGTGATTTCTAATTTCTTTACGGTTTTCATTTAGTGTTGAACTGGCTCGTACTTTGGTATCCTCTACCTTTAGTGCATCTATTTTTGTTTTTCTATTTTCCTTTGCTTTAACTATTTTCTTTAGGCGGATTTTGAATTTGCTTAGTAGTAGCACGTGGTCAGTGGGGACATCTGCACCAGGGGAGGTTTCCACTGATTTAATACCATTCCTATATCTTTGCTGGATCAATATGTAGTCTATCTCATTTCTAATTATTTTGCTTGGACTATACTGTGGTGACTTCCAGGCATAAATTCTGCGTGGCGGGAACCTGAACCAAGTATTGGTGACGACTAAGTCATGTTCTTTGCAGAATTCAACAAGTTGGTCTCCCCGGCCATTTCTAATTCCTAGGCTAAACCTACCTACGGTTTCTTCTACTCTACCTTCTCCGATTTTTGCGTTGAAGTCCACCATAATAAGGGTTATTTCATTTTTGCTAGTATATCCGATAAGCTCTTCAAGTTATCTATAAAAGATTTCTATTTCTGCGTCAGGTTTTTCTGCAGTTTGAGCATATACTTGAATAATATTGTAAGTGATGGGAGTTCCATGGAACTGTGGTAGTAGCATTCTATCGTTGTAAGGTACGAAATTAATTACTGCTTTCTGAGCCAACTTGTCTACTATAAGACCGACTCCATTCCAATGTTTTGCGTTGTCAATACCTGAATGGTATACTGTCATATCTTTGATTTAAGTTGTTCCCGAGTGTAGCCAACGCATCTCGCTTATTCCCAAAATATTTATTTTAAGTCTATTCATTTCCTGAATTGTATTGTGGATCTTTCCTGCTTCAAACATAGTATTTATATTCCACGTTCCTATTAGCAGTTGAGATCGGTTTTTAATTGTGTTTTCCACTTTCTGGTGGGATTTCCTCCTCGCGGGGATTCTTCGCACCCCTTGAACAAATAAGGTCTGCCGCGGACTAGGGGCCGTAGTCATTTTTGAGTCTTGCATAGTTACTTCTACTACGGATACTCTTAAGGAGTCTTTTAAGTGGCTTGCCATTCCCTTCTTCATCCTCTTATGCCGTTGACCGTTGCCAGTTTTTACGCCTTCTGAAGCGATTTCTCACTTCAAGGACAAAAGAGTGCCCTTTCTCTCAATTAGCTCTTCCACCCGATGCTGTTGGCCAATGAGAGGGTACTGCTTATTCCGGCAGTAACTCGGTCGACAGAGCCTCTTTGGTTTTTTATAGCAGAGTGTACCACGTGCAGGTGAGGTTGTCATTTGGGTTGGCTTTTAATTAAGAGCCTTCACCCCTTACACCCCCATAAAATGCTTAGTTGATGATAAATTCATTTAATATTATAATTTCAACTAATAATGAAGCGCAATCCTACTTTTTAAGGTACTTTGCGTTAATGTATAGAACAAAATACATTGCTTTAAACAATATTACCCTATGTATATTTAAAAGCATCTTAAACATAACACTAGACAATTAACACTACCTTATATCTCGTTTGATTAAGAATAATTAGAAATATAAATTTCAAATAACTTATTATTTTTCACATCTTTTACTGAGCTATAACTACTATCCTTTTGAGAGTGCGTTATTACGAGCACAGCTGTTTACTTTTTAGTTGGTAGTCTAAGATCAAGAAAGAGTGTAGTGGTTTTCTGAGGAATTTCGGTAAGCATAGCAATTATATTTTTAGTTAAAAATTAAATATTTACAATGTGGCGGTCCTTGGGAAATATCGAGTTCGGTCCAAAATATTGGGTATAACAACGACGAAAATTTAAATAATGGTGATGAAAGTGAAAAAAGGATTCGACGACATTTAAAATTGGAAGCACAGAATATATGTTTCAATGTGTATAAGAATCTACGGGAAAAGTTTGGTGTCGATGAAGATATAGAATTAATGCGAGCAGTATCTTATTTAACAGAAGTCCTGTCAACTATACGTAAAATATCCAAGAATTGGTCTTATGAACGCAAGAAGCGATGTGATCAGGAATTGGTCAAACCTTTAGATGTGTCTGTAATTAGATTATTAAAAGCCACCATATGTGACTGTTACAAAAGTAATGAGTTACCTACGATTGAAATAATAAGAAATAAATTGACAAATGCCGGCCGTAATGTAAATGTCTGTATGAAAACTATTGAAAACTGGATTAAAAAAATGGGATTCAAATTCAAAACGATTAATAAACGTCAGTCATGGGAAGTAGAAGAATAGTGGATATGCGCTATACGTACTTGGAGCAACCCAGTAAACAAGAGTAGAATATCCTAAAAATATATTACACAACCCTATCAGAAGCAGATTTCACACATTCTAGGAATGTGCCGCAGCATGTTCTCTGAATGTCCTTATCACTTGATTAGGCAAATGTCTATAGCATTTCCTAAGAAAGAACGTTCTAAGAAATTAACTATTTAAGTTCAAAGTATGATAGTTATGTGATAAGAACATGATAGTCATGTGATAAGAACATCCACATTCATAGTACATTCTCCAGCATTTGTCCAGAATGTTCTATGCTCATTCTTTAACATCTTCTTTTTCTCGTGATCCAATATTATTTTCCTACAAAATTACAAACCATTTTCAAGATAGTAATGGTTGGGAAATCAAATTTTTAATACCATCAATATAATTTTTCATAATTCATTAATCGCAATTGTGAAAAATAAATAAAATATAAAAACAGTTAATTTATTTATACTATCCCATTTTAAATTACAATTTTCAGTTAGAAGGCTCGGTGAGTTCCTGCAGGGGTTTTTGAGCCTTTCTTTGGCTTTCACCAGCCAAACTTTTAGTACCGGTGTTATATCGGTATCCACTGTACTAGTATATTGAAGCTTAACATCTAAAAATATAATTTATTGTCTAGTATTATGTGCCCCACTGTGAGCTGCTAAAAGTAAGGTTATCCGTTCGTCTTTCCTTTTTCTCTTAAACTGTA
Organism: Galeruca laticollis; assembly: GCA_963921935.1. Taxonomy (NCBI): domain Eukaryota; kingdom Metazoa; phylum Arthropoda; class Insecta; order Coleoptera; family Chrysomelidae; genus Galeruca; species Galeruca laticollis. The sequence continues at coordinate 158,871,808 of OY998175.1, read as the reverse complement.
CCCCAAATTCTTCATTTGTTCGTTTAGAAACCATTACACAGTTATAACAGACAGAAAGAATAAAAAATAATAACTATGTATCCATAGGTAGCTATAAAGTAAAATTAGCAAGAAATGTAACCTTAAACTACTCAGGTTATGTAGGTATTTACGTACCTTATTATTTATACAAAACTAATTAATATCCTTAATCCGACTTAATGATAAAACGTTGAAAAACGTATTTACTAACAGAACGCACAAAAAGAATCAATAAAATGCTTTTTCCACAAAAATTTCTTATAAAAGAGACATTACACAGCAGCCGACAACGCCACTTGAAGGAACTACTCGAGTTTAGGTATTCGTTTCACTCTGTGGTAAAGACGACGTAAAAGTGAGACGATATAAAATTATGATAAAGCTGCCAAAATTAAGAATGAACAGCGGTTCAAAAAAATGTACTCAAGGGAAATATTAAAACTCCATTTGAAAATGGAATGCCAGGACGGAAATGGTATGACTCCTTTCTTCGTCGACATCCGGAAATTTCTTCTCGGACTCCTGAGTCAATTGATAACTCTCGAGCTAAAGTGACAGTAGAATTTATTAAATCCTGGTTTAGAAATTTCGAGAAATTTTTTAGAATGCATAAACACTACAGATATTTTGACTGACCCATCTAGCATTTTTAATGCAGATGAAAGTGGCTTCTGCCTACAGCCAAAGACTGGAAAAATATTAGGACCTAAAGGTTGCAAAAATTTGCTAGAAGTTAAAAAAGGGAGTGAGAAAGGAAATATAACTTTTTCTGCAGATGGAAAATTGTGCCCCCTTGTGTGGTATACCCTTACGTAAAACCACCTAGGGCTGTTGTTGAAAGTTTGCCGGCGGATTGGGTGTTAGGAAAGTCTGACTCTGGTTGGATTCGCTCAGATATTTTCTTTGAGTACGTGGCGAACGCATTGTATCAATGGATTATTCGAGAAGATATTAAAAAACCGATAATCTTTTTTTGTGGACGGACACCGTTCGCATATGTCCTTGAACTTAAGTCAATTTTGCGATGGGAACAATATAATATTATATTATTACCAGCGAATTGTACTCATATAATGCAACCGGCAGATGTGGCATTGTTTAAACCACTGAAGGATTATTGGTAAAAGGCTGTTAGAGATTGGAAAAATGAGAATGATGGCCAAATTTTGAACAAAACTGAGTTTGCTCCAATATTTAAAAAAGCCCTACAAAATGAAAAAATCAAGGATTATATAATAAAAGGGTTCAAACGATGTGGGCTTTTTGCATTTAATCCGGATGCACCAGATTATACCAAATGTGTACAAAATGCACTAGAAAATGTTCAAAATTCAGGCGATGCAACATTAACTAAAGAAGATTTTCAGGCCACCCACAAAGTACTAACAGCACTTAAATTAAGGCTAATTGATGAGGTCTATGAAGTAGATACTTTATTGGAAAAGCTAGACAAATTCCAGGACTCATTGTATCGAGGTAATAGAGGAAATGAACGCTTAGAGAATTTAAATTGGAATTATAACCAAGATGCAAATACTACTACTACTACTATTATTAAAGAATACGAGGTGATCGATGAAGGCATGCTTTCTATGACTGGGTTTAGTATATTTAAAATTAACACAGATTACAATATCATAGACCATTTAACCTCAGATGATTCTAGCGTATCTGATACTTTGGACAATGACATAGAACCAGACGAAAATCATATGAAAGAAAATCAAGAAGAAATACTTAAAGAAATCACAGTTAATAATGCAGCCGGTAATAATAATCAGATTCAAATTATCACATTCAAATGCAATGCGTTACAAAAAGAAGGAGATCCTTTCGAAAAACATTTGAAATATCCTAAACCAATTCAGAAATCCAAAATATATAGATCTGGGCCGTCCACCAGTGCAATATCTGCCGAAGCTTGGAGAAAATATTACAATAATAAAGAAAATGAGAAAAAAGAAAAAGTAAATCAGCGAATAATAAAACCGAAGAAACTGGAAGAAAAAAATTAGAAAATGTATCCAACAAAAAGAAAAAGTTGCAACCGAAAAGCAAAGATACCAGTGAAACGAAACGAAAAATAAATGATAAGGAAGAGAAGCCTCAGGAAAAGAAAGAAAAATGCAGTCTCTGTGAAGAGATTTTGTAGAGTGATGCTGAAGAGGATCGAGAGAAGAACATAGGATGTGACTCGTGTATGAGATGGTACCACTTGAATTGTACTCCGTTTGCGAGCAGCTCATATGATGAGGTAAAAGACAAAGACTTCTGTTGCAATTATTGTGATGATAATTAAATTCTACTCTAATTATAAAAGAATTATATTTTATTTATTCAATAAGTTTTAATATATTTTTGTACCTGTTTTGAAGAATAAATATTTAAAATTTTTATTTTCTTGTCATTTTTAATATCATTTTAAAAATTAACTCAAGAGCTTATAAACTTAAACCGGACCTGGTTAGAAAAGCAAGCCCGACAAGTAGTGCACCTACGGTCGACCAATGGGTCATAAGTGGCCGACCACTGGCAAAATGGCCATTTCGTTAAAAAAAAAAAGTTGAGAGGTGTCAAGGGACACCCGGATGGAACGAAGTTCCTTTCGATTAATTAGTGAAGGAATTGTAATAAATATTTATTTTTTGTATGAAATAATCGTCGCGACACCACACTGTTCAATGCGAAATAGAAATGAAAATATCTGGCTTGCTTTCTATAAGAGAGAGAGAGAGACAGACAGACAGACAGAGAAACATGCGCACGCCGCACAGCTTACAATAGCAAAAAGTGTCGTGACAACTTTTCGTAAGAATTTTTTCCGTCTAGCCCCCTTTCACTTCACTTCACTTCGTTCCAAAAAGCAAAAAAAAGAATTTTTCAGAAAATAAAAATTCCTCCCCGGCGGGGAATCGAACCCCGGTCTCCCACGTGACAGGCGGGGATACTAACCAATATACTACAAAAGTATTATTCATTATTAAGCAAGCAACTGAAATATATTACTTCAATTTCTGTTGTAGAGAATCTCAACAATTAATTAACATAATAAAGACAAAAAACTATACTAAGTAATATTAAAATATGATTTGTTTTTGAATTTATTAAAATTATGACGCGTACACTTGCTAAACACACAAAATGTGGAGATTATAAATCGTATGACTTGGTTGGAGAAACATGCGCACGCCGCACAGCTTACAATAGCTTCAAAAAGTGTCGTGACAACTTTTCGTAAGAATTTTTTCCGTCTAGCCTCCTTTCACAACGCGCGATAAGGAACTTCGTTCCAAAATTAATTTATCACAGACGGACTTGGATCGTTACCAAATATCTATGAAATAGATGCAACTGTTATGAAAGACAAACAACACTTAAGTGATAGTAAAGATTCGGCAAAAGTGGTCGACCACTGGTGCATCTACCCTAACTAAGTATAGAGAAGAAATCCGGCCAATTGTCTATTTAGACGAAACTTGTTATGATACACACGACACGGTTAAGAAAGGATGGACCGATGGGTCAAAAATTGGTATGCCAACAATGCCTGTAAACAAAGGATCAAGGCTTATTATTGTGTATTGCGGTGGAAATGAAGGAAAAAAATATGTGGACAAAAATGGAAGATTGCATCGTTGACTATCATAAGAACATGGACGTTAATGTTTTTGAAGTGGTTTGAATTCACATTGATCCCAATCTTAGAGCCAAATAGTATTGTAGTTCTTGACAAAGCTTCTACAAGAAAACCGAACTACAATTTTTTTTAAGGATAATAATTTGTTTTTGAAGATTCTTATACAAAACAACAACTGATTGAAGTTTTACAAAAAAAGGAATTTAAGAAATTATACGCCCTAGAGAGTAGTGCAGAAAAACATGGAGACTTCCTCCTTATTTTTGTAATTTCAATCCCATCGAATTAATTTGGGCACAATTAAAACAGAGTATTTGGCGCAACAATACATTTCATAAATTTGATACCAAAGTCGTCGACCTCATTAAAAGAGGTGTAGCTAATATTACCAAAGAAAACTGGCAGAAAAGGATTAAAAAAGTAAGTCCATATTAATGGGGAATTTTTTTTATAGGTTTACAAGACTATAGTGATAGTGAAGCAGATGATATGGGAGAAGGATTGATAGAATTTTTGGAAGAAGAAAATTAATTAAGTTTAATATATTTTTATTGTGTTGACAAACAGGAGTTAGACATGATATTTATTTTTAAAGAATTGTTTTATTCATTGTTATAAAATTTCTTTTTTTTGTTATTTTTTCTTAGAATTTAGTTTTGTCCATAAAAAAATCGAATGGGATACAAAAAGGGCTCAGTTCACATGTGGTATTCCGTTTAAACCGAACGTCCTTTCAACAATTACGTAACATCAAATACAATATAGATATTGATAAAAGTAAACAAAATATTTATAACTTTCAGAGTTTAGTTCCGCAACATAACTTAAAGGGGATACACGATTAGATTGCTACACTATATCTGTTACGCCAACTTTTTTTTATACCAGTTTTATTTTCTATGACTATTTGCAATATGTTACAACATTTTTGTTCACTTGTTTGGTATGCATAAAAAGATTCAATATTTTTCGTTAGTTGTGTACATTTAAAACTAATTATTCTTCAACAAAACGAAGAGTCATATCCTTACAATTTCAAAACTTCCCACGATCCTCGACTATTCTGACAATCAGACAATCAAGACAACGTCATGACGATATACCCTTAAACATCTGTGACATGTTAGGTTAGTTGTATTAAAAATTCGATAAATTATTCAGAACACATTCTAATATTTTTTTGTACAACAAACTTATGATAAATATCCATATTGTTGTTTTTTTAACTGTAAACAATGGAAATAATAATAGTCACCAAAACTATTTAGATTTTATTTATGTATTCGTTTTGTTCGAAAGTAGGAATATATCATTTAGCAAAACATAAACAAGAATATTTAGAAACAGTACCTATAATATGCATATGTTCATATTATAAACGTAAGAGTACGTACCCTGAGGGGTACTAGAAAAAATTATCTCCACCTGGCGCACCTGTCCATTACATAAATCTTGAATTAAAAAAATTAATGATGGCACCTACCATGAACTCGATAAGAAATTATTTGACGCAGTAAATATCAATTTTTTATTAGGATATATTAATAGACAAACTTACAAAAATACAAAATATATATTTACAAGAAAATTAGGTAATTGATCATCAAATGCCATTAAACAACTTGAAAAAGTGTTCATTAAGAAAATTACTTTGTAAAAAATGCTGAAGTGTTACCTGTAGAAGGCGTCGTTGGATTTTGAAGATGTAATACTGAAATCTTAAAACTTCGAAAGTGAAAATCCTCAACTATATTATAATTCACGTTCAACAACCAAAAATAAACTGTCGAATTCTTTAAAGGATTTCCAATTGAATCCTCAAATTACGTCAGTACTTCGCGAAAAAAATAAACGGTTTTAAAGAATAAACTTAACTTTTCCGCATCTGTGAGATGCCCTGAACAATATTCTATGATATAATTGTCACTTGAGGCTGTATCGTGCTAACCAAGCCAAATTTCTCCAAAAATATACGCACAGGATTTTTTCTCTTTCGTGTTGTTATTGCTGAAAAACGAAAAAATAACTCGAAAATTCCAACTTTTTTTGAGATAAATTGATAATTTTCTCGCATCTTTGATAGGGTTGGGCGGAAACGTAAAAATGGATAGGAAGAACGATCCCATAAAAAAATCACCGTGAAGTTTGAAATTAAGTCATCTGATGCAATGTTCGTGATGCAATGCTCTTTAAAACAGGACAGGCGTCACGAATATCTTTGAAACTGACATTTCACAAGAGAAGTTTATATTTATTTGATTGCTTGATAGTTTATTTATTACTCAATTTATATTTTCATTTTTAGGTAAAAACCAAAAGACAGAATGAGTACGAATATCTGTGAAACTAACATTTCAAAAGAAAAGTTTATATCTATTTGACTGCTTGATAGTTTATTTATTACGCAATTTCCATTTTCATTTTTAGGTAAAAACCAAAAGACAGAATAGGTGCATTACTACTTTTCCGCCCAACTTACCTAATATGCGAGAAAAGTATTGGTTTACCCACAAAAAAGTTGAAATTTTGAAAAAACTTTTGAGTTATTTTTACGTTCTTCATCAAAAACAACACGAAAAAATGGTTTTTAGAAAAAAAATCCTGTGTGTATGTCGTCGTCGGCCAGTTTTCGTTACATGTCTTGTTAGGCACGATAAAGCCTCCTGAGTGCAACAAATCCAATTTTATTATAGAATATTGTTCAGGACATCTCACAGACGAACCCTATTGATTTTCAGCACACAATAGCCAGTACAACGGATGCCATGGTACTTGAAGTACGACATTTTTGTAATTTTTTGAGAAATTTCAGTTTGTTAGCACGATACAGCCTCCGGAATGCAAAAAGTCATCAATTTTATGATTGAATATTATACAGAACATCTCACAGATAAACTCTATTGATTTTCAGCTCACCACAGCCAGTACAATAGGTGCTATAGTACTCTAAGTACGACATTTTTGTCATTTTTGGAGAAATTTCAGTTTGTTAGCACGATACAGCTTCCGGAGTATATACAAGTGACTAATTTTATGTTTGGATGTTATTCAGGGCGTCTCAAAGATAAACCCTATTGAGATTCAGCACACTAAAGTCAATACAACGAGTGCTATGGTACTTGAGGTACCTAATTTTTGTCATTTTTGGAGCCTCCAGCGTGTATACAAGTCACCCATTTTATGATTGAATATTGTTCAGGGCATTTTATAGATGAACCTTATTGATATTTAGCTGACCAGAGCTAGTACAACGGGTGCTATGATACTGAAGTGCCATGATACTGAAGTGCCACATTTTTGTCCTTTCTGGAGTTTTGGGTTTATTTCGATACAGCCTCCGGAGTGTATACAAGTGGCCAACTTTATAATTGGATATTTTTCAAGGTGTCTCATTCATTGTGTCTCACATATGTACCCTATTGATTTTCAGCTGACTATAGCGAGTACCGCGGGTCCTATAAATCCAGATATACTGCATTTTTGGTTACTTTTGGAGAAATTTGGGTTTGTTAACACGATACATCCCCCGAAGTGTATACAAGTGACAATATTATGATAGAATATTAATCAGGGCATCTCACAGATGCGGAAAAGTTAGTTTTAATCTTTAAAACCGTTTATTTTTATTTTGCAATCGTGTAGTTGATTAGTGGGCAAGAAGAACCTGAACTTGCTTTACACGTAACTACATACTGTGAAAATTTGTCTTCGTTTGTTTATATAAAGTTATGTAGAATGTTTAGAAAGGTGTATGTATATATATATATATATATATATATATATATATATATATATATATATATATATATATATATATATATATATATATCTAAAGTTTTTCTTGGTTTTAGGTCGTTTTTATAAAATATAAACACAAAAAGACGGTTTAAGTTGGGATTACCATCATATATTAACGTTTCGGCTCACTCAAGCCTTTTCAAAATATATCTACATCTAAAATAAAATGATTTCTTCACTAAGAGATACAATACACCAAAAATATTTTTCACTTACCTCAAACGTAGAATAATTGATGACATATACATTAAAATATCCATTTACAAATTTCGTTAAAAACATAAAATATTCTTTTTACTCTACGAAAACTAGAATTCACAACAAACAATCCATAACGTACATACACATTAAAACTATTTACAGTACTGATAGATATATCTTACTGAGGTTGTTTACATCTTTTTTATTGTTAATGGCATGCTGGTTTTTTTGGATAGCTATTGATTCTAAAATTTCCCTCTTTAAGGTACCATTCAGTTCTAATGGTATACCAAAGAAACCTGGTCATCTAGGTACCTTAATTTTAATTCACACCATCCAATCAATCAAAAAAAATCTGTTGTTGCTGATCGTGCAGTTCAACTATCAGACCTGGAATACAGAAGTATTGCTATCACCAAAGCCAAAGAAGCCTAAAACCTTAACAGCTAACCTTCAGAATTTGTTAACAAATTATTTAAAACACGTATAAATAAATTCTATGCTTCAACGAAAAATATAGAACAAAACAATAACAGTAATAGAAAATATATTTCCATGCCATTCATAAACGGATTATCGCAACAAATACAAGGGCTGTTTAGTAAACACAATATTACCATATGCCATAAAGCAAATAAAACTCTATCCAACAATTTTTCAAAATTAAAATCAAAAACGCCGAAAAATAAAAAAGTAATATAATTTATCAAATTCCGTGTAACGATTGCAATGGTGTTTACATTGGACAAACCAGCCAGTATTTGGAAAATCGCATAAAAGGACATAAATACGACAAAAAAATACAACAGCTCTAACTTGCCACGAAAACTCGAAAAAACATACATTTAATTTTGAAAACACAAAAATTATTGGGTCGGAACACAATACAAAAAAGAGGGAAATTTTAGAATCAATGGCTATCCAAAAAAACCAGCATGCCATTAACAATAAAAAAGATTTAAACAACTTCAGTAAGATATATCTATCAGTACTGTAAATAGTTTGAATGTGTATGTACGTTATGGATTATTTGTTGTGAATACTAGTTTTCGTAGAGTAAAAAGAATATTTTATGTTTTTAACGAAATTTGTAAATGGATATTTTAATGTATATGTCATCAATTATTCTACGTTTGAGGTGAGTGAAAAATATTTTTGGTGTATTGTATCTCTTAGTGAAGAAATCATTTAATTTTAGATGTAGATATATTTTGAAAAAGGCTTGAGTGAACCGAAACGTTAATATATGATGATAATCCCATTTGTTTTCTGTAGATCACAGTCGAAGCTTTCCAAAGACAATTTCGAAGCTATTTAGTTTCATTTTAAATTTTCCCTTTCTAAGACTTCTACTTTTTTCCGTAATTACAATATATCATGCAAACATTTTTGACATGAAATCCAATACATTACATAGATTTCGCAAAAACTTATTATTATACAGGATGATTAATAACTAATTGGAAATAATTTAACAGTAGAATTCTGCCTTCAAATTATGAAGATTTAACACAAAACACCTAAATAAATTGTAGCTGCTTACAGTTAGAGTTACAGGGTTTTTTTTCTTCTAAATTTAAAACCGATTTGTGCCCAGTACCTATAACCCTTTTTTACGTTTTCATTTCATATTTGGCAGGACGTGTAGATACTGTACACTCTACTAAATCATGGTAAACAAACATTTCTGGCGTACCGACAAGGGCAAGTGACTGTTCCCAAATTCTACGCCTCTGGCGGTACAGAAATTTTAACACAATTTTTCGATTGTACGATACTTTTTAAACAAATACTGTAATTTCTCCTCATAGCGATAAAGTCAATATTTCTCGAGAATATCAAAATAAATTAAAACTATTTTTTATAATTCGCGTATATAGTATATTACATTACGAGTGCGGAAAGTGACACTTTTCACACGAGTGGGAAATATTGTAGCACGAGGCGTAAGCCGAGTGTGACAATCCCACGAGAGTGAAAAGTCACTAGCGCACAAGTAATGTACAATATTTTTCCTACGACCACCCATTTTATTGAACAATATGTAAATATCAGATCGTGTACCTATATTGAGTGACCTGACTAATCTTACGTTTTATTTGTGACAGTATTTGATTGAATATTGTTTCTATAAAAAGTGCACATGTATTTACAAGTACTTTTATAGTGAAATAAAGAAATAACGATAATTAATGTTTATTCCAAAAAATGACAAAAGTAAGGACTTATTAGATACAACTAGGGAACAAATTGAATTATATACTTTACAGGGCGAGCATGAAAGCATGCGAATACTGTAAATATACTTTCCGATTGTAGCGCGTACAATATTTTTTGTGCAGCCACCAATAATTTGACAATAATATTGGAACAGAATATTTATTGCTTAGCCAAGTTTCATAAATGTCCGTCCTCGATGCCTAGCCAAGCTTCATAAAAGTCCATCCTCGATGCCCAGCCACTTTCAACAAAAGTTCATCCTCGATGCCCAGCCACTTTTAACAAAAGTTCATCCTCGCTGCCCTATCTGGTATTTTGTCTTTAATGAACATTTTGACATAAGAGCTCGGGAAAGTAGGTACTTTGCCGAGCAGTTAAGTCAATTTAGCGATGTAGACCGGCTATGACGTACTTTCCGAGTTAAAAGATTAACGGAAAAATGCATTTTATAATGTGGCAGCATTATAAGTTACTTTCCGCACTAGAGCGAAAAGTACTTTCCGCACGCGTGAGAATAAAGGTCACTTTCTATGGGAGTAGAGAGTGTGATATGTGTTACTTTCCTATGTGGTCGTAGGATAAAGTGTTTGCACTGTTGCAATCAAATCTGAACATTTTTTAAGTAATATTTAGTATCATACAGTTGATTATTGACTGTATATAAATGGGCTAGCGTGATTCTAGCTAGCACATTTATAGATTAAATGGTCTTAAAAGTAAATTGGAACAAATTTTATATTACAAATTTTAATAAATATAGTACGCTAACGTTTATTCATCAATCAATTATTTATTTTTTAATTTTTTAGACCAATACGTAGGTATAGCTACATAACGTTCAAGTTTTGGGATTAATTACGAGATACGTATGTCTAGATACAGAAATGATACAATATAAATAAGACGCAAGAATATGTGAAGAAGCTCGTATTTAAAAAAATAATCATCCTCTTTTAACAATGAAATAACAAAATAGATAGGAGAAAGTGGGGTAAGATGACGAATCAGGTAAGTTGACGAATTTCCGATATTTCCTGAATGTACTAGCTTGGCAACACCGGCTTCAGTCAGAATAGAAAACGTTGTCATATTCTTCCTGCGTTTGAGTGCAAGCACAATTTGGCCGGAGTTCATCAAGATAAAAGCGTTGGTACCGATCAGATGTTGTTGCAACGAATATTTGTGCTTCCGAAAAAACAGTTTTTACGTTTTTTTGTAAGTATTTGTTACATTTGTTAATTTTTTTTTCGAAACTAATATCTTTTGCGAATAACTTAATCATAAAAAAATGTGTCTTAAATAATAAACTTGACTCTATGATTTTTAAAAATAAAAATGGCACTTGCGGGTAAGATGATGGGTTTTGTTCGTCATCTTACTATAACTAAAAATTACTACCAGGTCATGTTTTTAATTCTAACTAACAGGCAATCATGGTCGAAAGATAACATGAAAAGGACACTGACTAAACAAAAAAAACAACAGTTGAATGTTAACGCAGCCTCAAAAGCATATAATATTCCAGAAGCTACTTCAAGAAAATATGCTAAAAAATATCCTGATGAGGTAAACACTCGTGTATCCTATATATTTAAGTTTTTTAATCAACGTCTTCTTTTGTATTACAGAATTTTCCTGAAAACGCTGGTCGTTTTAAACTAACATTTTCGGATGAACAATTAAACCAACTGAAAAAATACGTCTTAGATATAGATAAACGGGCATTTGGTTTAACCAGAGATCGGTTTAGAAAAACTTCATTCGATTTTGCTTTTCTCTGTGGAGTTGCCGATAGATTCAACACTACTAATAAAATGGTTGGAAAAGACTTTACAGAAGCATTTATGAAGAAATTTAATCAATCACTCCGTAAACCAGAAGTGAAAGCATTCTTCAAGTTGTACAAAGAACTTCATCAAAAATATTCATATTCTGCTACCCAGATTTATAATATAGATGAGACCGGGCTCTCCTCAGTACCTACCAAGGATCCCAAAGTAATAATTTTATACCGCCGTTCCTTATATTTCCAAGAGCAAAGATGCAACCAGCTCTTAAACATGGAGCACCCGAAGGAACCATGGCAGTAGCTCATCCTTCTGGATGGATGACAACTGAAAATTTTGTAAAATATTTAGAACATTTTATTCAATACGCTCGTCCAAACGAACAAAATTCCGTGTTAATATTAATGGATAATCATACCTGTCATGTTTCTTTGGAAACAATTAAACTGTGCCGGGGAAATAACATTACTCTGCTTTGTTTTCCTCCGCATACTAGTCATCGTATGCAACCGCTAAATGTGTCCATATTCGGACCTCTCAAAACAGCGTATTCACGAGCATGTGAAGATTTTTTGACAAGTACTCCAGGTCACCTTATAATATTATATGACATTTAAAATCTGTTTGGAAAAGCATACTTAAAAGCAGCAACTGTTTCAAATGCTCTGAGTGTCTTCAGAGCCACTGGCATATATCCTATTAATAGCCAGGTATTTGAAAGACTTGATTATGAGGCCACTTTGGCAACAGACCGAGATAAACCTATTTCAACTAAAGTTCCAACTACATCTGCTTTGGAACATGTAGAGCTCAAAGAAATACCAGAGATTCCCGACATGTCATCACAATCTGTTTGATTTGAATTGAGACTTGAAGAATTTGATCAGATGTCTAACGAGATTTCAGAAATTCCTTTTCCAGCTACGGCAGGTTCATCTACATCAGATATAGCTGCTTGCTCTCTCTAGGGGAATCAACACCTTGTCGTTGGTGAGAGAGCTTAGTAACCTCTATTCCCAGGGAGCAATGCCGGCGGTAGCGTAGCAACTGGTAGGTCCACCCATGCCGGTAAGGTCTCGAAGTGGTTGAGGTAAAGCTAAGAAGATTCCCACACCCCAGCGTCTGACCCAGAGCGGGCTGCTTTAGAGGAGTTAACCTTGAGAAAACATCCGGAAATCCTAAGGTGTAAACCATCGTACCCACGGGATTGATGGCTCTTCCGTGAAGGAGTCTCGAACGATGTCCTCCGATCACATGTTGTAGCACAGACCTTACCGTAGTAAGGGAGCACTGCTACGGTGGACTGTTTTTTCTGCCCGACTCGTGGGAATTCTATGGAAATTGAAGAGAAAGAATATGATGGCGTAGACCAGGAAAATTTAGGAAATAAAGAAGCTGTCTTGAATGAAGATAACAACTTCCCAAGTAGACATTTACTCATAAGGTCCCCCCGAGAGCAAGGGCACACTCAATGTCACACTTGGAACAAAAGAGCAAGCGTAAAAGAATGGACGATACAGAAAACTCCAAGGAGGCTGCCCTGGAAAATGAGTCCAAGAGCAGTAGCCGATTCAAAGAGATCATGGAAAAAATGAGCTCACAAATCCAGCACTTTGAGAAAGTGTTCAGTGAGATGTATAAGCCAAAGAAGGAATTAACTGATATTTCAGGACAACTAGTCTTCCTGCTAGAAAAGTTTCAGACTGCAGAGATGAAGAGTTGGCTAGAAAAGTCAGTATATGACAAAAACAACAAGAGGGGGAAGAAAATGAAATTACTAGACTCCGCAATCAAATGAGAAGCATGGAAACATCGCACAGAAAAGAATTGGAAAGAGCTTCTCGTTACCAAGTACAATGGGGGAACTGCAGAGAAGAACAAAGGAAATTGACCAGAAGAGAAGGTTTAACCCTAGATGATAGTTATGAAAGCTTCAAGAGGATAACGGATGAGGACTGGCAAGACGAGATCCTTTCAAAATTCAAGAGCGCTGTGGAGACATTTGGGAAACTCAAAGTGAGCATGTACTTATTCTCCCTAGTGATACAAATATTATTAACCCGCAGAAGACAATTGGAAGTGTGATAGATAGACTTGGAGGGAAGGAAGGTCTTAAAAACCAGAAGAAGAAGGAGGGGGAAGTCGCAATGATGGTGCACTCATTAGCCTTCCCCGATGATGAAGGTAGCACAAGTCGAGCATGATACTTTATTCAATATTCTTGAAAGAAGAAGCTAATGAAAGGACTGAGGACGAGACCATCCTGCGTTCACTCACTGCCGTCAAATAGTTGATGACGGTCCATGGGAAAAGGAATCTGGCAATACCCGAAATGGAGGGAATAATTGGGAAAATGGTCTGTAGAATCCTCGAATTCCTATTCGCCCAAACAGACATAGAAATAACACTGGTGAAGAAGAGAGTAGAGTTGGCCCCAAAAACTAGACAAAAAGTAACGGGGACCAAAGCACCTATGAAGAGAAAAATTGCAAAACAGGACGCACTACTTGTTAAAATGCCTAACATCAGTTACGCAGATCTTCTCAAGTCAGTGAAACAGGTAGTTGATCCAGGCGAGATTGGGGTTGAAATAAAAGATATGAAAAAAACTCGAAGTGGTGAACTCCTGCTCACCGTGCAGCATGATCCAAGAAAATTAGAAGCTCTGAGAAAAAAGTTCCAGGAGAAAATGCCGGATGTATCTGCATCCATTCGTGTGAGCAGAAAGGTCCTCCATATCAGAGACATGGATGAAGTAACGACTACGGAAGACATAAAAGACGCTATCTCCAATTGCAAGTTATCGAGACCAGAAGATGTGGAAGTCAAATCTCTTCGCCCTGCCTTTGATAATAAGCAGAATATTACTGTGGTATTGTCGGAAGCAGATGCTATCGAACTCGCAAACCTGGGTAAAATAAAAATTGGTGGAAACAGTGTAGGGTACTAGAGAGGAAAACAGTGACAAAGTGCTTCAAATGCTGGAGATATGGACACAGAAAAGCAGAGTGCAGAGGACCAGACAGAGAAAGCCGATGTTTGAAGTGTGCGCAGGAGGGGAATAAGGCAGTGGACTGTACTAAGAATCCCTTCTGCATACATTGTTAGAAAGAGGGGCATCAATCTGGAAATTCAAGGTGTCCAAAAAATAGAGGAGGGAAAAATCAGCAGGTATCCCAGTTATTAGAGCAGAATAGTGAGCAGGAAAATGAAGCTCAAGTTTCTACAAATTAATGCCTTCAGGAGACGCCCGTGCCCTGACGTAGCATTAGCCATGGCCAAAGAAATAGGAGCCAGCATGATTCTTATTAGTGAACCAAACCGCAACGCTATTAGAGATAGAAAATACTGGTGGTATGATGCAGACGTGAATACAGCTATCAAGATCTTTGACAGTAGGATCACCGTAAGTAAGTATGGTAAGGGGCACAGTTTTTCGTACATCTTAACACCTGAATTCACAGTGTACAACTGTTATGCTTCTCCAAATAATGAGTTAGATGACCTCGAGCAAATTTTGTGCGAAATTGAGAGATTGATAAGGCCGAATAAGGAGAAAGCAATCATAGTCGGCGATTTCAACGCGAAATCCCCTCAGTGGGGCATGAGTATAACAGATACAAGGGGACAAATAGTTACATAATGGTTAGCACAGAATGACATAGTAGTGGCGAATGAAGGAAATGAGCCAACTTTTCAAAGACGGGACTACCCCTCAATTCTAGACCTGACATTAGCTACAACTGACATCAGGAATAGAATAACAAACTGAGAAGTAAGTAATACAGAGTCTCTAAGCGACCACAACTACATAGTATTCGAGGTAGCCGACTGAAAACTTGGAGCACTAGAGAGATCGAGCAGAAATGGAGGATGGCAGGTTAAACAGTTGGACAAACAGAAACTCCAACAACTTACGACAGCCCCACAACAGAACATGTCCCCCTCAGCAGAAGCTCTCACTCGTACATTGAAGCAGATCTGCAATAAAACTATGCCAAAGAGAGGTGATAAAAGGAAGCGAGTGCCCATGTATTGGTGGAACGAGGAAATCGCTTAGAACCGTAAAGACTGTACTCGGAAGAGACGAAACTATACGAGAAGCGTAAGATAGAATACACCGGAAGAAACATTGCCCCGGTGGGAGGAGTATAAACAGAGCAAGAAAACACTATAATACAATATTGAAAAATCCAAGAGAGAATGCTGGAAAACAATATGTGATGAAGTAGACTGTGATATCTGGGGGAATGCCTACAAGATAGTCATGAAGAGCCTAGTTGGATACCCACCCAGACAAGAATTGCTCATGCTAACAATGGAAAAGGTTGTTGACCACCTATTCCCAGTGCATAAGGAAGTAAACTTTGACTCTAATAGAGATGTGAAATTTCTAAATTTTAACGTAGAAGAATTACGCATGGCATGCTTCAAATTGAAGGTGAATAAGGCTCCTGGACCTGGACATATTCCAGCGGAAATAATTAAAGCTATGACCTTGAACAAGCCGGAATTAACGCTTACTGTATATAATGGATTAGCTGGCCGAGCAGAATTCCCGCACAAACCCATCGAGAATCCCTCAGCACACAGGCCAATATGCCTGCTCGACATAGATGGAAAATTATACGAGCAACTGATCCTGATCAGGTTGAAAAAAGAAATAGAACGAACAGGCGGCTTATCAGAGCGACAGATTGGATTCGTTGAAGGTAAACAAGCGGTGGGCGCTATAGAAGAAGTTTTAAAAATTGCCAGGACAGCGGGAGAAGAATACTCTTGGGCACACCGAAGACTTTGTGCAATAATAACGTTGGACGTCAGAAATGCGTTCAATACTGCAAGCCGGCAGAACATCCTTGAAGAGTTGAGAAGCAGACGCATTGATGAAAGCCTCATCAGTTTGATAAGGGCCTACTTATCCGACCGGGAAATAATCCTGGAAACAGAGGAACAAGTAAAAATAAGGGAAATAAATAGTGGAGTGCCACAGGGGTCGGTCTTGGGACCAACTCTATGGAATATTCTTTACGATGGAATATTGAGAGTAGAGCAACCTGCGGGTGTTACGTTAATAGCCTTCGCTGATGATGTTGCAATGGTTGTAGTTGCAAAATCCAAAGAAACCCTGATGAACACAGCCAATATCGCACTACAACGGGTATCAAGCTGGCTCGAGCATAAAGGACTAGAATTAGCCCCTGAAAAGATAGAAGCTGCTCTACTTACGAAGAAGAGAAAGATGAATCCGATTCAATTCGAAGTACAGGGCGTAGTAGTAATCCCCCCCCCCAAAAAGCAGTTAAATATCTAGAAGTTTGGCTAGATACGAAACTGACTTTCGCCGAGCATATTGTAAAAGTTTCTGAAAAAGTAGAGAAAACAGCGACAGCCAGACTTATGCTCAATAGTGGTGGAGCTAAATCTTCGAAGAGAAGAGCCCTAATGAGTGTTGCATACTCGCAAATCCTTTATGCTGCGCCTGACTGGTACTCAGTGACGTGCAATAAGAAACTGGCTTCCAAACTTGTCAGCGTTTACCGCAAAGTCTGTATCAGAATATGCTCGGCGTATAGGACGATATCAACAGAGGCAGTAGGGGTGATAGCTGGGGTACCTCCAATATACCTGCTCGTACAGGAAAGACGGCAAAAATACCTAGGGATTAGCAGTGCCACCGAAAGGACAAACCTCATGATGCAATGGGAAAACCGTTGGATAACCGGAAAATGGGGAAGATGGACTCATCACCTCATACCTAACATTGAAAAATGGATCGGCAGAACGTTTGGCGAGGTAGATTACTATGTCACGCAGGCGATCTCTGGACATGGTTGCTTCATTAACTACCTGTATAGCCGAATGAGATCGGTTACTGGGGACTGTCCGTTTTGCGGAGAATAAGACGATCCGGAGCATACGATGTTTACATGCGCCAGGTGGGAAAGCATCCGGACAGGATTCCTAACAGAATCTGGAACGAAGTTCGATGCGACAAGTATGATGAAATCATTTGTCTCAGGCGAGGAGGAGTGGAATATAGCATTTATGATGATAAGACGTATAATTGATACGAAAGAAATGGAAGACAGAGCACGACCATAGACGCAAGTAATACAAATATCACTGTGAGGATAGTATGACAGCCCTCACACTGAAGTGATGCGAAAGCCGTTCCAGTGCGAGGAGCGAGACGATAGGGGGACGGGCTTTTTTTAGTCAGTAAGAATCTGACACTACCCACCTTCAGCGGGTGTCTTTGGAAGATTTTTTACCCTCTCCAACTAAAAAAAAATATATTGCTGCTTGCACCCCCTCTCATGTATCAGAATGTTTATTGAATAAGGGTCTACCTAAATCACCTGTTGCTGGAGTAAAATCAAAATGACCCAGAAATAATTTGCCGTCTCTCTTTACTTCCAGTACACCAGGTGTAAAAGTCTTGGAAGAAAAGGAAGCTGAAAAAATAGAAAAGGAGAGGAAAAGGAGAATACAAGAGCAGAAGAAAAGTGAAAGACAAAATAGAAGCAAAGAATATACCCTAAAACAAAACAATAAAAAACCCACAGTGGATAAAATTAAAGAAAAAAACAATAAAAAAAACTAAAGTTTTACGACTCTTCTGACTCGTCAATAGATATTGATTATGCTGACACTGATAATGAATCAGAGGATGAAAGGCATTGCATTTTCTGCAGTGAAAGGGGAAAAGATGAGATATGGTATTGCTGTAGTAGGTGTAAGGAGTGGGCTCACGCTGAATGCACTGGTATGGATAACCGAGAAGCAAAGGTAAAACAATGGACTTGTGATTGGTGCATGTAAATTATATGTTATAAGTGTTGCATTCTTTTCAAAATAAACGTATTGTACTTTTATTTGTTTACTTTCTGGTATACCTACCTTTTTTCTTTAGAATAGGTACCTCGTTATTTTACCCTCCACATTTCGTCATCTTACCCTCTATGCAGGATAAGATGACGAATATGACGTAGATAGATATATTTCAAAATTTTCAGTCCAAATACTAACTCTTAACTCAGCGAAATTTAATATGTAAAATACTAATATCAGCCAATGACGTTGTAATTGACTGTATTTCGTTAGACGTAAAATAACAGTTTTATCAATTTTTTAAGCTTACCATCGTCATCTTACCCTCCTTTCCTCTACCGTTTGTTTACAATTCACACAATTATCATAATATATGTCAAAAGTGCTGAGTAAACCCGGCTGTAATCTGACCAATGCGAAATCGACATAATTGCCAACTTAAATTCAAATCACTCCTCCTTGTTTAAGAACAGGGATGATGTAATTTTATTTTATTTAAAAATTCAATAAAAGCGAACTACGAAAATTATTTTGTAACACTCGTACTACAAAACGAGTCATTGTGACACTTGTCTTACACATAACTATTGATAGTATATTATTAAGCCCGAGTGAATAATGGCCATAAATTGCAAGTTGAATACTATACTTTGTCCACGATCCTTGATTTCTTTATTAACTATAAGTTAAGTAAATAATGCGAGTGTAGAACGGAAAGTTTTCATTGAACATAATTTTTACTTATTTTCATATGTAAATTTTCTGTCATTTCTGTTGGTTTACAAGAAAGTTCATCACTATTCGAATTTATCGTTACAATATGTATATCGGCAGATCGGCAAGTTCGTAATAATTTGGTATTATTGACAATTCTAACTTCAAAATTAATAAACTTGTAGAGTACGTCAAATAATTCGTGTGACCAATAGAGATGGGCGATACTGTGTAAAGTATGGATACACCGCACCGTTATAAATATATTGTTTTAATGATATCAATATTAGAAAATATCGTTATCAAAAGTGTTAATACTAAAAATTTCGATATTTTGTCGATACGATATATTTCAGACACAAATTTCCACTTAGTGAAAAGATCGTATCGTATTACCCATCTCTAGTCATATATCGGAATGTGCCGGAATGTTATGTTGTCATAGCAATATATGCTATGTAAATGCAAAAGCGTGAATTATCATATATCACTCCAGTAATATACCATATTCTTTTAGTTAGGAGGTAAAATATTGATTTATTAATAAGCGGTCGTGGACAAAATATTTTAATTGTTTCGATCTAGAGGGATGCTGTCATAGTTGTTACTTGCCGCTAAAGTCACTTAAAATTGTGATCGTTGTAAAATTTAATGTCGGTTAAGTGAAATGCTTCGACACAACAATTTTACTTATCTTGAAATGCGAGACTTGCTTAGTGTTTATGTAAAAGAAAATTATTCCTGTGTTACTGCTGCTCGCAGATATCAACAAACGTATCTGTACGAATTTGACTTAACACTCAAATTGTTCCTGAAATCTTTACTTAATCTTCTCCCTGTATAATTTATATACCCCCGTTACATCATAAATAAAATATCATTCTTCTCAACTATTCAAATATTTCTTTTAATACGCAAAAATCCATGTTAACGTCTCTTTCATATAAAAAACACAGATAATTATTGCCTTAAAATCATCTCCACTCAAAACTTCAAAGCATTCCATATCAGTTAACCCTTATCGCTTGATAAAAACTATCGCCGAAATTCCCTTATCTGTAACGAACAACACTTTTTTCATGCAAGAAAAACCGACCCCAGTGTGCATCTTTCACTCGCTGTATTTGACCGTTACATTTTAAACCCTCGCCCCCCATTGTTCGATGTTCCCCGATATATCACATGCTTTTCCACTTCGCTACCAACACATAAATACGAATAAGACCCAATTTTTCACCACTTCTCAGTGACTTCTCAACATAACTTCCCGACTAATCAGTCATCCTTCGTACAATATGGTACTCTCGTTTCAATAGCCGACCGGCGTTTTACCGGTATAACATTTAGTTTACAACCCTTCATCAGTATCATAAAGTGATAAAATAATACATATTAGCGTCAACAGTTCGTGATAGTCTTAATTGTTCCGCAAAGTGAACAAAATGTAACTTATTTTTCCAATATACGTAAAGTGCAAGTGTTCAACGAATTTTATTTAACAAACCATCCGATTCCCACAAAGTTACAAGTAATTATTTGCAGCGAATAGGCTGCTGGTCCTTCGAGATATAAATAATAGTGATTGATGACTTGCCGCATTTTTCTGTTTTATCACAAAAAACGAGATAGTAAAACAGTATCCAAACAGAGTTCAACCTAATTGGCAAACTTTCAGCAATATTTTTCGTCGATTAGGCGTAACAGTGGTATGGGACGATCGAAAATAATAACTGTGGATCAAGAAGATCATATTTTAAAGCGAGTTGCTAATAATCCGGAACTGAGCACTCGGCGTTTAGCAGCAATCACTGGAGTAAGCCAAATCTTCAGTTTTGCGACATTTAAAAAAGGAAAATTTATGACCATACTATTTTACTCCGGGACAAAAATGATTGCAGAGATCATCCTTTAAGAATTAATTTTGATACATGGATGATAAATAAAAAAATTAAGATCGTAATTTTATTAACAAAATTCTTTTTGCTGACGAGGCGACGTTTACACGTAGAGTTGATTTTAACTGGAGAAACAGTCACAATTAGGATATTGCAAATCACTATGTATTGCGAGAATCATATTTTCTGCACGAATTTGAGATAATCTACGGTGCGGAAGATCATTTAGCCAAAGAATGAATAAGCTTATTGTAGTAAACGTGGTCACATAGAACACATTATGTTATAAAAGATTTTTACTATTTGTTTCTGATCTTTTCGTGTTAATAAAATTGTAGGATTCCGGCAACGGTGCGTGGAAATAATAAAGTGTTTATAAAATTCGCCTGCATTTATTTCGATATATTGGAAAGTGCAGCGAAAATTAATTAACTATAATTTGAATTGTGTCAACAAAAGGTAAAGTACGTAGTGTTACAAAAAAACAAAGAAAAACGTTAGATTTTATAAAAACAATTAAATAAATAGGTTAGTGTTAAGTTGCTAAAATAAAAAGCAATTAATTTAAGGCGAGTCCAAAACGATATAATTTGCGACGTTGTCAAATTTAAAAAAAGTAAAGGACAAAATAAAGAAAGAAATTAGATATATATATATATATATATATATATATATATATATATATATATATATATATATATATATAATAAGTGATTGGATAGATCAAGTATCTCCGAAGACTAAGTAGGTCTGGGTATCTTGGTCTTACGTTACCACGAAAATAATATAATCAAATAGTAGTTGAATACAAAATATAAACAAAATGGATAGCGTTGATTATTCTACAGAAAGATTCAAAGAAAAGAAAAATGGATGGTTTATTTGAAGTTAGCAAGAGGACTAGCAGAACCCCACCTAAAAGTAAAAAAGATGAAAAGTTAGATCAAATCATAGCGTTAACGAAGGAAATGTCTGCAGATCAAAAGGTTATGAAATGGGAACAATAACTAATTAAAAACGAGATCAAAGAAACTAAAGATCAACAGGCTCTGTTTAACGAGGAAATATTAATGTTGAAAGTTGAAAACGAAGTATTGAGAGAAGAAAACCAAGGAATTAAAAAAGAAAATGTAGAATGAAAACAGAAATGGAAGAGATTAGAAAACCATGGTAATTATAGATAAAGAAAAAATAATGTGATGATAAATGGATTGAAACTTGATACTAATGAGCCGTCGAAATTGGTAGAAAATGTCAGAAACTTTTTAAGTCAACAACTAAAAATAAATATTGAGTCTAAAGCAGTTAACTAGATAGGGGAGAAAATGTGTATAGTGGAATGTCAAAATGAAGCTGATAAAGAAAAAATTATGGCAAATAAAGCTAAATTAAAGGAGAGGAAAGGAGAAAGAGTTTTTATATATAATGATGTGACCAAGAAGGAAAGAGAAAAACAAAAAGAGGTAGATTAGAAAACCAAAAGGGAAAAGACGTGAAAATGGGACACAATAAGGTAACAGTAAATGGGCAAGAATGGAGATGGGATAAAGAAACAAATAGAATGAAAATACTAGAAAAAATACATTCAAAAAACTAAATAAAGAAACACATATTCATGGTAACAGAGAGAGAGAGAGAGACACGGCAACGGAATTTGATAAAAATAAAGTAAAATTAGCAACGGAAATGTGGAGAATTGGAACATGGAATGTTAGAAGTATTTTAGGAAAAGAAAAAGAATGAGAAGAAGAGTTTGAAAATACGAACTTGAGAATACTAGCTATAACTGAGACAAAAAAAAGGATATGGGATACTGAAAATGGATAATGGTCATATACTCATATATAGTGGTAGTGAAAATGAGAAAAGAGCGGCAGCAGGAGTTGCATGCATAATACATAGAAACTTAGAAGAACAAATTACTGGATGGTCGGAAAGATTACTGGTGATGGAAATGAAAAATAAAAATATGAACGCAAAAACTATAATAATTGTATATGAAACAAATGAAGACGATACAGTGGGAAATAAAGATGATAGGTTTTGAGAAGATCTAACTATGGCTACAGAAAATGCAAAAGGAAAAATAAATATACTTGGAGATTTGAATAGCAGAGTGGGAACAAAAGATGACATTTACAGAACAGTAATAGGAAAACATGGTGACGCATTTAGGAATAATAATGGAGAACGGCTGTTGGATTTTTGCATATTACACAATTTTATTGTAACTAATACATTTTTCCAACATAAAGACATACATAAATATACACGTGTGATGGAAAGCAGAAATGAAAGGTCAATAATAGATTATATATTAGTGGAAAAGAGAAATAGAACGGAAGTATTGGATACCAAAAATAAGAGAACAAGTAGACATTACAAATCATAATAGACTAAAAGTAGAAAAAAGAATAGAATATATGAACCGGTCAGATCATACAAACTCCAAAATAAAGATGTGGCAAAGAAATACAAAATAGCATTATCAGGAAAGTTCTTAAATAATTGTGATATAATGAAAAATGGTAATGTAGAAGAAATGTGGGATTATTTCAAAAAAACCGTATTGGAAACCGCTAAAGAAATATGTGGTCGTAGCAAGAAAACTAATAAGAAAAAACAAACAGCTTGGTGGACAGACGAAATTAAAATGAAAGTAAAGTTAAAAAAAGAAGCAAGGAAAATATAAATAAATAACAAAGCAAACTATGAAGTATACAAAGAGAATAGGAAAAAGAGATGGTAGCAGTAGCTAAAAGAAATCAGTGGAAAGGATTTGGCGAAAAAATGGAAAGCAATAGTAAATCAAATCAAAAACTGTTTTACAAAACATTGAAGTCATTAAGAAAGGAAGAAACACAAGAAATAACAAAGATAAAAAAGAAATGAAAACGAAGTGGATAGATAGAAAGAGTATTTTGAGGAATTACTAGGAGCAGACAACATAATTCAGGACATTAACAAAAAAAGGATGCAATAATAGAAAATAAAGACATTGTAACTCTAAAAGAATTATAGGAAATAATATATGAATTGCAAAATGTAAAATCTCCAGGAATTGACAAATTAACAGCAGAAATGTTCAAGAGTTTAGGGGAAACAGGAACAAAAATATTATTGAAAGTATACAACACGGCGTGAAGTGAAGAACAGATTCCAGAAGATTGGAAGACAGCCTTAATAGTTCCAATATGTAAAAAGGGGGATAGACAAGACTGCAATAATTATAGAGGAATGAATCTAAGTACAGCTATGAAAGTCTACGAGAAGATTATAGACAGTAAGATAAGAACAAGGATAGAAAATACTCTCGAAGGATCGTCGCAAAGTGGATTTAGAAGAGGGCGAAGCATCCAAGACCACATATTCACAGTGAAACAGATAATTGATAAGTTCTCTCAACATGAAAAAGAGGTACATATGGGATTTATAGAGATGGAAAAAGCTTTTGACAAAGTACCAAGGAAGAAGTTATGAAAAGTACTAGAAGGAAGGGGAGTAAACTACGAAATAATAGCTTCATGTTTAACTTAAAATATCTCGAAAAATATTGACTTTATCGTTATAAGGATAAAGTACGTGAACACTATTGGAGAATCGTTAAATTGTGCCAAAATTTCTATTCCGCCAGTGGCGTAGAATTTGGAAATGATTAACCACTTGTCCCTGTCGTACGTCTCTGGTAGTAAAGGGAAACGTTTGATTAAGATAATTTAGTAGGGTATACAGTGTCTAGATTTTCTGCCAAATATGAAATGGATACGTAAAACAGTTTTAAAGTACTGAGCCCAAATCGTTTTTAAATTTTTAAACAAACTACCCTGTAACTCAGTAAGCAGCTACATTTATTTAGGTGTTTTGAGTTAAATCTTCATAATTTCAAGTCAGGATTCTACTGTTAAATTATTTCCAATTACTAATAAATCACCCTGTATACACAAATCATTCCTAAAAAAATCTTACAAAAGAACAGAAATCGATTATTCTGTAAAAATTAAAATCGATATAATCGCTTAGCGCAGCTTAGAGTTTTGAATAGAAACGATTAAAAAAAGGAAAGAATTTAAATATATTTCAGTTCAGCTCTTCTGATACCATCGGCTTCTTTACAAAATCTTGTTATTATCGCCCGGAGCTCGGGTCACAGACTACGATCCTCGTAGCACACCTCAAATAAAAGAAAGAGTGAGAAAGGTTCGAACTATTCCTGGAAGGTTAACAAATGACGTATCTTAATGTAGTTTTGTGTGTGTGTGGACTCGAGAAACAAAACTAAAAAAAATTATGAAAAGTAGGAGGAACATCTATACTTAATTCAACAGTGGTATAGTCAATTAATTTTAAATGAGTGCGAAAATCAGAAAATTGAAATACAAATAGACTAGTTCTAGCTTGAAAAAAACGAATATGCTGGAAGATACATCAGAAAATAAAAATAAATTCAAAAAGTGCCTACACGATCAGGAAATTGATACATTACAAAATATAAGATGTAATTGTAACTAGAGGATAGATAAATGATATTCGAAACAATATCACTATTCGTAACAGAAAAAATATGTGGTGAAAGAACAAACGACAAATAGGTAATTAAAAGAACAAATTATAGTGGACTGATGGAATGAAAAAGTTGGATAACAAAGTATCTGCGAAATATATTCAAAGAAAATTATAACAAGACAAATTGAAAACTGATACAAGTCTCGGCACAAGAAGAAAAAAATTTCAGATAAGGATGATGAAAGGAAGTTAGAGAAGAGAACTGAAAGTAGTCAATGATAAAAATAATTAATTACGAACGGAGATAACAGAGTTAAGAACTGTGGACAAAATATTACGAAGATAATTTAATACTCCAGAAGAGCGAGTAGAGGATGAACAAGGATACCAACTATTCTCTGCAAATGAAAACATTCGAGGTATACTATTAACTAATGGCACCGAAGAAGCAGACTTAGAAGAAGAATTCGACTAGATAGAAGTTTATAGAATATTTCCCTCCTGTGAAAAATGTAAATGGAGTGCAATTATCGCAAAATTACAGCGATAATTTTTTCACTTGTCAAAATCTGACATTTTGGTGGTTTCAACCAATAGCAATACATTATTCTAGCCAATCGTTCGGTATTATACTGACTATTTCACTAGAGTAAATTGATAACTGACAAAATTTGAAGGTTTTGAACTGGCAATTTTTTGTCTTGTCGCGGCAATTTTTTGACGTTTAATATATCAAATCTATGTGTATAAAATTCTATCACTCTGTGATAAAATTCAATATAAAATCTTTGTTGGTGGTTTCTAAGGAAACTAAGTTGTTTATTTATTCATTTAACTGTCTAAAAATTATTAAAACTGTTCCAAAAATTTAAATAAGTATTATTAACATGAATAATACAAGATTTGGAAATAATTCGATAACTGAAATAGAGAGTACAATTGAGCAAAGTATACCTCGAAATACAATGAAGACAAAAAGTCTGCGTGGGAACAGTTTAGAATGTTTCTGGACGCACGTAATTAGGTATCGCTAGAAAAGGATACTTCTGAACAAGTTATAGCAAAAATTCTTGAAGATTATGGTTTTAACATGAAAAAAAGAGATGGAACTGATTATACTGAAGCTAGTGTGAAAACACTTTGGAATACGACTGCTCAAATGGTTCAGGAAAAATATTTTCTAGAATTTAGCATCAAAATTGATCCATTTAAAGATATAACCTATAAATTTGCTAGATTGGCCAGGGATACAAAACGTAAAAAGCTTCAGGCTGAACCTGAAACCAGAAAAAGAAGTTCTAACGCGTTTACCAAAGAAGAATTAATGAAAATGGTAGAAAGCTATTCTGAAGATAATCCTGATGGGTTACAAAAAAAGTTTTTTTCATTTTTGTTCGTTCGAATTAGTATGGCGTGGAAATGAAGCTGCTAATTGTGATATTAATTACTTTAAAAAAGAATATGATAATAAAGGTAATTTTACTGGCAGGGTAGAATATAATCCAATCTTTTCCAAAACGACACAAGGAGAATCAAGAGCTTTCTCTGGCAGTAAGTGGCTGGTAAGAAATAATGCTAACAACAATTTGTGTCCCGTTCGTTTATTTTTAAAAATTATTGAAAAAAGAGAATCCAATCCTCATCTAACAACAACAAGATTATTATTAACAGTACATCCAAATTGGGAGAAAGGAATATGGTACAAAAATTCACCATTGGGAATTAATACAATTTCAAAGTGGACGAAAATATCGGCAGAATCAATTGGTATAGACACAAAAAAAAAAAAAAACCAATCATTCACATAGAGCTTCTGCAATATCTGCATTAGCAAAAGAAGGAGTTGGTGAACAAGAAGTAATTAGGCTTACAGGACATTCTTCTGCCCATTCTTTGAAACCATATTTACAATTAAATGAAGAACACCATTTCCAACTCATAGAGAACCTTCGATAAAATAGAAATAAAGAAAAGGAATCCTTAGTTTCTAACTTAAATTCATCACAGCTTATGATGCAAAACAATCCCCAAAATAATGCTACAACGTACAATTATAATAATTGTACTTTTTACATAAATAAGTAATTTTTTTTCATAATATTATTTTTTTGGCTTTCTATAATTGAAGTTTGCAATAAATAAACCGTTTAAACATATTATTTCTTAGTTTTTCTCTCGTGAAATAGTCATGTCGAATACCACTCAATTAAAAATTTTGTGAGGTAAAATTTTTCTCTTGTCGTATTCAAGTTTGTTGCTTTTAGGTAATTTTGCTCATGACATTTAATCCAAAACCACTCGCCTGACGGCTCGTGGTTTTGTTAAAAATGTCATTCGCAAAATTGCCAAGCAACAAACTTTCATGACAATCGAAACATTTTTCCGACAAAATTTTCACTCTGGTGCTATTATATATGATAAAATTGCTTCGTCATCGATAATACCTTGTTTATATTGAAACGTGAAAATTTTACTTTGAATTTGTCATTATTGACAACTAAAAGTGCTTCGAAGTTTATTAAAAAATGAACACAAACCGATTCAGTGCCATCACCCAAGAGAATATTGAATATTTAATATAAAATTCCACTCCACAAAACACAATAAAATCCAAAAAATGTATATGGAATCAGTTTGAAGCATTTTGCAGAATCAGAAACTACCAACTACAAAAAAATACGAATATTCAAGAAATTGCAAAAATTCTAGAAGACTGGGCAGCAAATATGAAAAAATGTAACGGTGAAGATTACAAAGAATATACTTTGAAAACCATATGGAATGTAACAGCCAAGTTGATACAGGAAAAATACTATCTAGAATTCAATATTAGCTTCAAACCGTTTCAAGATTTGGAATTTAAAAGAGCGAGAGATGAGCGAAATGTCAAAAGAAAAGAATTGCAAAGTTGTATAGAAAAAAGAAAGCAAAGTGCAACAGTACTAGAGGAAGAAGAATATATGAGTGTGATCGGTTCGTGTGACGAAAATACGCCTTCGGGTCTCCAAATGAAGTTCTTTCATATCCTATGAATTAGCATGGCGCAGAGGCGAAGGTGTTAATTGCCTTATCCATTACATCAGGGAGGAATTAAATAATTCAGGTGAAAAAACAGGACGATTAAAATATAATCCTATGTTTAGTAAAACTTGCCAGGGTGGGAATAAAAAATGCACTGACACAAAATGGTTGACACCTAACTCCGAGAATCCTGAACGGTGCCCCATAAGATTGTATAATAAGCTTATGGATAAACGCGGTAAAAATATCACCACTGATCGATTTTTTCTTACTACAATTCCTTATTGGAAAAATGCAAATGCTACTTGGTATAAAAATGTACCAGTCGGTAAGAATGAAATGGGCAAATAGTTAAAGAAATCAGCTGAAAAATGTAGACTTGACCCTACAAAGTGAATAATAACTAATCACTCAGGCCGATCAACTTTGGTTACTCATCTAATCAAGAAAGGTACACAGGAACAAGAAGCCATCAAAATAACAGGTCACGCCACAGCAGCATCGTTGAAGCCATATTTACATATTGATGCCGAACACCATAAAAATATCATTGATAAAGTTAGAAGGAACAAATCGGTATTTATTGCCAATACATCAACAACTGCGGCAACATAAATCAATACATCAACAACTGCAGCAACATCAACCAATATTATATCCACACATGAGTTGGAAGAGACAGTGTTCCTGCTGGCCAAACTATTCATAAAAACTGTGTTTTTAATAACTGTAATTTTTCAAATAATTAATTTTTCCTCTTGTTCAAAAAGTTGATTATGTTTCCAGTTAGTTTATATATTCTTTGAATTCAATAAAATAATAAAAAAAATAAAGCAAGATCCTTTTAAATTGTTGAAAAAAATAATCTTCCCAAATACAACTCGTTCTTCAAATTTTATCACATAATTTTTTATTTTCATCACTCAAACTTATTCGAGGCAAAAACATTCAAACAAACCAAATTTAGATAAAATCACTCGTCCGAAAGGACTCGTGATTTTATCAATCGGTTTGTTCTCATATTTTTGCCAAATAAACAAGTTTACATAGAAAAGAAAAAATTATCGATAAAATTTGAAGCACTCGTGGTATTACCTTTGATAATTGCATTGTAGAAAGCGAAAGAACCCTGAGATAATTGCATTGTAGACCGATAATTGCCCAGTTCATATCCATCGCAATTCCATTATACACTTTGATAATACAGAGAAAATGTAGTCGGACAAGTAATGTCAAAAATATTATTTATTAAAAATGTCTCGTTTCGGTCGGGCTTCATTACAAGCTATTGAAGAAAATGTGTTGGAAACCGAACTAAATAACACAAAACAGAAAAGAAAATACGTGTGGCGTCAGTTTATGAGCTTCTGTTCTAGGAAAAACTTTGGATGAAAAAACACAAATTAATGTAGTGGCAAAAAAATTAACGGACTGGTCATTAAATATGCGTAAGCAGAATGGCGATGAGTACAAAGAATTTACTGTTAAGACGATTTGGAACGTAATCTCTAAATTACTGATAGAAAAATATTTCATTGAATACAAGTTTAACCCTCTTACTAATATTGAATTCCAAACAGCCAAAGATGCGAAAAATGCCCAGGAAAAAGAACTACAAACAGATCCAGAGAAGAGAAAGGAATGTGCCGTTTTTCTGAAGTACGACGGATTCCAAAATGTGGTTCGTGGTTGTGACTAAAACACCTCAGATGGTTTGCAGAAGAAGGTATTTTTTGCGTTTGGTTTTGAATTAGCTTGGCGTGATAGAGACGACCACTAGTGCTTAATTTCGTACTTATAGAACATGAAAATAACGTAGGTGAAAAAGCAGGAAGGATTATACTTACGATCCTGTATTTACTAAGACGCCGCAAGGAGTGGGAAAACCGTGCGCTTTACTTAAATGACTTATAAACAATAAAATCAATCCTGACTTGGGTCCAATTCTACTTTACAAAAAACTCCAAGAAAAGCGGGTTGTATTAAAAGCAAAACGACTCTTTCTCACTGTCAATCTCGCTTGGAAGTAGAACAGAAAATGGTATAAAGCTATTCCTGCTGGACGAAATACAGTAAGCAAATGGACTGTTCTACAAGCCAATGCTTATAGTCTAAATACAAAGAATATCATGCTTACTAACCCTTCGTTACGAGCTACGTCCGTGTCCAATGTCACAAAAAAGGGAGAGGGCCTGCAGCAACTTATAAAAATCGTTCAAATTGAAAATCAATAACGCCATATCTTCAAATGGATGAAGGTCACCATGAAGAAATAGTAAAAAAAATGCATGGCAATGACGTACCACAGTCACAGCATTCTGGGACATCCTCTTCAGCTGTTAATGCACAGATATCTGTATTGTCTAACCAGAATACGTATAACAGTTATGTATTTCACTTCAGCTTTTGATTTAGTTTAACCTTCAATAAATAGTTTCATTATATTTTTACGTATACTTTCATAATATATAAATGAAAAATGTTAAAACACACGTATTTCTGCTTCTCTTCTTTTTTCCAGCTACGGGATGGTTATTGATGAGAAGGTAAGAATTTATAGATTATTAACGTCAGTTTGACAAGTTGACAGTTTATTCGGGAAATATTCCCCCGAATTACACTCGTGCATCAAAATAAGCGGATAATTTCGCATTCCACCGTGTTGTCTTTCAACAACTACATTCGCTCATTTTCTTCTTTTGAAGAAAGATCCTTCCACCTTCAGTGTCGGGATCTTTCTTCAAAAATGAAAATGGACTCATGCAGTTTTTTAAAAACACTCTGTCATGCAAAATTATCGGTAATTTTTATGCACTTTTGCAATTACTCACGAGAGGATCTCAGACAAATATTCAGACGTGATGTTCAATTAAAGAAGAAGAAGATACTTGAAGACCAAGAAACATCCCATGAATGAAGCAGCGAGAACAAGAGGAACCTTCGTTTTACCAAAATTGAACTCAAAAAATTTGACGGAAATGTAAAAATTGGATTAGATTCTGAGGACAGTTCCGAAAAATCCATGAAGCCACGAAAATAGATCTCGAAGACAAATTTAATTATCTACTAGAGGCAACAGAAGTGGGTTCCGCTGTAAGAGAACTAGTAGAGAGCTTTCCTCCATCAGTAGCTAATTTTACTTTAGCTATTGAGCGGATGAAGACCCAGTTTGCAAAATATGAATTCTTTATTGAGGTCTAGGTGAGGGAACTGTAGAGTTTAGTTCGGGTAGGATAGTGGGAACGTATGGTTCGAACTGCCAAGCATCTACTGAGGAGATATTTAGGAAAGGTATTAGTCATCTACGAAGAATAACTCACATTTTATGTGACTATGAAGCAGTTATGAACAGTAGACCCTTATCCTTCGGGCACGACCATGAACTGTATTTTCAATCTATATAATTTTTTCAAAGATAATTGAGTAAATATATAACAGAAGGCGTCAATTTTGAGATTAGAGTACTCATTTTCAAGTAATGATACGTAAGATTTTGCTTCAAAAATAAAATATTCTGTGCAAATTATAATTAAATGCGTCAAACTATTATTAATGAATATTTTAAATAACGTTGTATACCCCTCTTTTAGTTTCAATCTACACTACTGCAATTTAGTATTCTGGTTAGAATGAAAGTGAGTTTTTTTCTGTATACCAGTGTCGATGATACAGAAAATTTTTACCCTATTGATTCTTTTGAAAAGAACGGTTTGTTTACTCAACAGGGATGATATAGAGAAATTTTATGACAATAGATACTATTCAGAGTGGCACATTTGTTAATATTTTTTTAAGTAATATATTTACTAATAAGAGAATACGTTTTGTGAATGAAGCTTTTATATATTTTTTTGACAATAAATAATTTCAGTTATAATTATTATTATTGAAAATTTCACACCAAAAGATGCTTTTATTTTGACTCGTTACCATGGCAACCAGAGAAATCGAAAAAAATTTCTAGGCGAGACAAAAGTTTAATGAAAATTTTTTCATAGTTGATAGAGGAAACAAATACGGTCTACACATTATCATATTATCTATTTCTTTACAACCACTTGTCAATAGTATAAGATTTCAAGGAATTAATATTATTGTTTATTATTCAGTATTTATTGAATATAACACACAAATTAAACAATGGATGGAGAGTTAATTTTAACTGAACCGCCTTTCTAAAAACGTCACCCTGCACATTCCGTAAAAAAGTTCACAATTCTACCGGCGATCCCCCTATCACCATCAACATCCGTAACTCCACACAACGTCCTGCCCGTCCTGCCCTGCACTCACACCTTCTTTCTATCTGGCCTGCTGAAGTATAGAAGTTTTCATTTCCCTTGAAGAATTTGAAGAGGCTCTTCAAAATCAAAACTTCCCTATCCAAAAAACTTGACGAATCATCGCCAAGTCCAACAACAAACCTACTTCCATGTTCTTTATAATTATGGCCTTCGAAATCCACTATCGCCAAGCCCTTTCTTCAGGAATAAAATTCCATGGTCTCCCACACCAATGTGATCCTTCCAACACAAATCCACTGTCCCCGTCTCCAGTCCCCAAATACTCTAAGCGTTGTACCCAGACCGAATTCTCCTCTGAATCCTGTAGATCTAAGCCGATCTGTACCACCTGCGGTCAAACCAGCCATCGACTCGAAAAATAACCAAAATCCGAAACCCCTACCTACAAAAATTGCCGCGGTCCTCACCCCCCATTCTACCTACACTGGCCCAACAGGCTAGCAACCCCAAAAAATTATCAAGAAACCGCTCCAGTTACACTGGACAAACCCCAAGTCCCTCACGACCTTTCCATCCATACCCAAGTCATAACAGAAATCCTAACTGCCATTCCCAATTCCTGAGAAATCATAGTCGAAACCCTCCGTCATCTAGTACCTTCATTTTACCGACACAACTGCACTATAACTAATATAGGCAGACGTGCTCACTTCGCTTTCACTCCCATCAGGAGTGATAACAATCCCAATTGATCCAGCGTTGCCTCATCCACCCGTCGGTGTTACAAGTTTTCTGCGGTTTCCCTGTAACCTGGTAAACTCGTTTACCAGCCAAATGGTCGACGACAGGGAATAATATAGCCGCAGCTGTACTCGCACTTCACGAAACCACCAAACCTTCAATAAAACTAATACAATCTCGCTTCTCCTCGATGCACTCACCTACCTTTTCGTCTTACATTCCAAAATATCTACATAACTGCAATTCCAGTTACTTTCTATAATCAATTCCAGTCATTTTTAAATCACCCCAGTTTAGACAGCTTTCAACACTTCCTAGTCACTTTTGAAAAACATAGTATCAAAATTCGATCTATCTTCTAATCACACAGCCTTAAGTAAATACACTAAACATGAAGTATCGAGCTCTTTTCTTCACCAAGCCTTCCTAGAACTGATAGATCTGGAAAATCCTGACGAAATTTTATACACTGACGCATCAAATTATTCGATTATCGCACATCAACTCCCTCCCTATTGTAGTGTACATACAGGTGAACTTTTCAGTATACTCTCGGCTGTCAAATGTATTGAGGACACCCATAAAAAAGTTGCAATATGCACCGATTCTCTGTCATCCATCCTCTCAATAAGAGACATCTACTCCAAAAATTATTTAGCCCAACAAATCCAAGAAAGCATCCAATGCCTTCACTTGAAAGGAATTCACGTGTTCCTTATCTGGGTCCCCTCACATGTTGGTATTACCGGAAATGAAACTGCTGATATGTCCGCTAAAGCTGCAAACAATGTATTCAGCTCTACAGTGATCTTAAAACTTTCTTTAAAAAGACCATCAGAAATAAATGGGCAAATATGTTAAGCACCTCCACGAGCAAATTGTCAGAAGTTTAACGAACACCTAATTCCAGCATACTGCCATTAGTCAAGAGGGAAGAAAAACTCGTTTTTAGAAGATTGAGAATTGGACATACCCTCGCAACGTTTGGATACTTAATGGAATCTGAAAAACAACGACCATACTGTGTTCACTGTCATAATACCTTTCTTACGGTGAAACACATCTTGATAGACTGCCCTCACCATGTCACAGCAAGACAACGCCATCATCTGAATGGCGATCTTAAGAATATTCTGTGTCCGGACAATAGTACCTCAGTGATTGATTTCTTAAACGACGTTCAATTGTTTCATTTAATGTAAAGTTATATGGATGTATTATAGTTGTAAAGTAAATGTGTCAATGACCATCAGATGTCGAGACACTAAATAAATAAAAAAAATAATCAATTCGAGTCATTTTCAAATCACCCCAATTTAGACAGCTTTCAACACTTCCTAGTCACTTTTAAAACTACACTCTGCACCTTCGTTCTAGACTTTTAAAAAACATAGCATCAAAATTCGATCTTTCTTCTAATCACACAAGAGCCGCACTAAACGAAAAAAACCCTGTCAAAAAACACTCAATCCTTGCCCTGCGGACGATTTTTTTCCAAATCTGGGCCCTTTCTGTAAACGACCAAACCCTCACAAAAATCAAACAAACCCAATTACAGAAGATTTTCGAAAATCTCTTTCTCCCCTTATCTGCTCGGATCTATCTGTAGCCAGTTATTCCTATTTGCACGGTTTCAAATACTGGATTAATTGAAAAGATCGTGTCTTCTTCTCTCACTCCTCTGATTGTCTTTAGTAGTTTTATTTTTGTTTTCGTTTTAGAGTACTCGTATAATATCATGATGTTGTATCTCTTAATTAAAAAAGTTTATATAGAAACTCCAGTGACTGATTGGTCAATAAATAATTCGATGGCTCCGTTTTCCTTTTTCGTTGTCTTGTCTCTGGTCCCAGAGATTTGTTGTTTGCTTGATCCTCTTACCGTTCTTCTAAACTCCATATCAGTTATTTTTTTATTTACGTCTTATTATTTTTAAAGTTTGCATCAATAATATCATTTACAACATTTATTTTTATTTTCCCTAGTTTTTTATATTCTTATTATTTTCTATAATTATGTGTTGTTTCTTTTATTACTTTTCCGCCCAACCTATCTAATATGCGAGAAAAGTATTGGTTTACCCACAAAAAAATTGAAATTTGAATGAAAATAAGAGTTACTTTTACGTTTTTCATTACGAACAACACGAAAAAACGGTTTTTAGAAAAAAAAATCCTGTGTGTATGTCGTCTTCGTCGTCGGCCACTTTTCGTTACATGTCTTGTTAGCACGATACAGCCTCCGGAGTGCAACAAGTCACCAATTTTATGATTGAATATTGTTCAGGACATCTCACAAATTAACCTTATTGATTTTAAGCTCACCATAGCCCGTAAAATGGGTGCTATGGTACTTGGAGTACGACATTTTTGTCATTTTTTGAGAAATTTCAGTTTGTTAGCACGATACAGCCTCCGGAGAGCAACAGTTTACCAGTTTTTTGATTGAATATTATTCAGAATATCTCACAGATGAACCCTATTGACTTTCTGCTGAACAGAGCAAGTACAACAGGTGCTATAGTACTTTAAGTACGACATTTTTGTCATTTTTGGAGAAATTTCAGTTTGTTAGAACGATACAGCCTCCGGAGTATATACAAGTGACCAATTGTTCAGAGCCTCTCAAAGATAAACCCTATTGATATTCAGCTCACTAAAGCCAGTACAACGAGTGCTATAGTACTTGAAATAACAAATTTTTGTAATTTTTCGAGAATTTTCAGTCTGTTAGCACGATACAGCGTCCAGTGTGTATACAAGTGACGAATTTTATGATTTAATATTGTTCAGGGCGTCTTATAGATAAACTTTATTGATTTTTAGCCCACCAGAGCTATGGTACCTGAAGTGCCACATTTTTTGTCCTTTTTGGAGAAATTTCGGGTTTTTAGCACGATACAACCTCCGGAGTGTATACAAGTGGCCAATTTTATAATTGGATATTTTCCAAGGTGTTCCACAGATGTACCCTATAGATTTTCAGCTGACTAGGCGAATACAGCGGGTCCTATAAATCCAGATATAATACATTTTTGGTTACTTTTGGAGAAATTTCGGGTTGTTACCAGGATACATCCCCCGAAGTGTATACAAGTTACAATTTTATGATAGAATATTGTTCAGGGCGTCTCACCGATGCGAAAAAGTTAGTTTTAATCTTTAAAAACGTTTATTTTTTTATGGTCTTTTTAAGTTAGACGTATTACACGGTCTTACTTTCAATTCTTGAAAGTTCTCTTCTTTTTCTCTTTATTTCTTTGGTTGTTTTGAATATTCTGTTTCTTTTCTGTTCAGTATTTAAAATTAACCAATTTTTTTCCTATATTTGGTTCTTCTTTTAGTTTATTGTTAATTTTCTTATTCCATACATAAAAATCTTCCAAATTTTCAAAAAATTTTTGTTCACATTCAACTCTGACTGACTTATATTGATTTCTCTCTTTATCTCTATTTTTTACCAACTTTTATATTGAATCTCACCATTCTGTAATTGTTATAGAACTTACCAAACATAAATATTAACCTTAAAACTAGTTAGTCTCTTAATAGTGTAACGTTTTCTTGGTGTATAATCTCGATATCTGCTATTGAACGGTGTGCATCTGTGAAATATCCAGTAGCAATAGTATGTTTGTAAAACGAGGAAACGCCAATGGCTCATATGAAAGATATTTTGTTCTTTTGCATCGAAAACAATGCAGAAGCGTCGTGCCGTTGTTGGTGTGGAGATATCGCTACTTCGATCACCGCTACCGACCCATGTCGGTCCCATCTCCATCGTCCATTCTGCCCATTCAATAGTCTGCCAACATTGTAATGGTATTATGTTGAGTTATGGGCCCTACGGTGGCCGGCACAGTGTTTTCTTCTTCTTATCGCCGCAGTACACAATAGGATGTAACCTCTACTCGAGATGCGCGATTCGCCTTATAAGAAAATAGGTAGAAGTTTGTCATGTGTGAGAGAATTAATTTTTTCTTCTTTTTTGTCGATTTTATTTTAAAATGACGCTACTTTCTGGGGAATATATAAAGTAAGGCCCGTGGACGCACACTACGTATGTTTTGGGACGAGAATTCACCGTCTTTGCCCAAATTAGAGTACACATTAGACGAAAAAAAATCGGTGAATACAACCTCCACTGCAGTTATTGCACTGGCATCAACAAAAGTTTAATTTCTTTCAGCGGCGACCGTAAATTCTCCGTCCAACAACATACGCCGTGTGTGCACCCGGCCTTACGGTGTAACTTACGAAAACATACAAACCTATTAAAATCGTTTCAATTTATAAAATTCTGAAGAAATTATAATTATAAGTACCCAACGGAGAAGCGGGAGGAAATTTTAAAACCAAGACGGTGCAAAACAAAAACGTACAGTAGAAACGGTGACGCTTTTCCACACGTCACTTAGTTGACGATATTGTTCAACACATACTATGTTGGTACTGTCTTCTTCTAATAACAGAATAAGAGCGAAACTCAATACAAGCGTTTGTCGTAGTGTTTTGATTATGAACTAGCAACTAGCCGGTCACGCAGCATCGATCCCGAAGATGAACAATAGGCGACTGAAAAAAAGATCACTGCGCCAGATCGGCGAAAATCAGAACTACTCTATGGGCAATTAAAGGTTTGTTTGGGTCGTTTTGGATTCGTTATTAGGTTATGGTACTGTTTTGATTGGATTGTGGTCTGTGGACAATATAATCTCTGTTTCTGCTAAACAGAGAAATTCAAGTAGAAAATTACTGTGAGTTTTGTTACTGAATTCTGATTGAATCTGTGGCGCATCTAAAAGTGTGTCCCTATTTATTTAAATACGAACAACGCCAACCTAAACGTTGTTATTGTTAAATGTAATTGTTTCTGTTATTATATATTTGTAAATATTTATCTACTTTTATTCTCTGTTTTTAGTTTATTGAAATTCTGGTTAAGTACTAAATAGTCAAAAGCCTAGCTATGATAAATTAATTTCATTTTATGTAACACATAGTGCATAAAGGTTATTTATACATACATATTAGGTAGGTAGCAAATTTTCGAATTATGTGAAACTTTATACTTAGTTCTAATTTTGCATTTCCTTATACTTCTTTCCACTTAATGTGTTAATTGCAGTAAAATGAATTGAATTGAAATGTCTATGACCTTTGATAAAGAAGAAACCTATGTACCTATAAATGAACCTATGTACCTATAAATGAACCTATGTACCTATAAATGAAATAATTAAAATGATAAATGTATTTTATTATTTGGAATTATTACTATTACCATCAGTTAACCAAATATTTGAAGCAATTTTTTGAGCTTCCATATAGTTGTAGGATTTGACTTATTGACTTTTTTCTTCGTTGACCATAATCGTCTCTGGGCAATTATATTCTCATTGTGGACAATCTGCTTATTACATGAGGGTAACAGTATTTCTTTCAAATAATCTGTAGCCAGTGTAGGTGCAAGGGAATCGACCATTTTATCAATAATGTCCAATTTTTCGGTAGAAATGTCGACGTAAAGTATTTGTTGGAATTTTGCCATTATTTTAACTTGTCTATCCTGCACTGATAAACATGGTTTTTGTTCCTTTGATAGCTGCTGAAAGATAATCTCTGACTCATTATTAATTTCGTCACAGTCAATAAATAAATTGTCTTCATCTTCCATAGTATCTAAAAGTTTAAAAAATGTGCTGTGAAAAAAATAAAGGAAAATGAAAATATAATTATTGCAAACATACCTTTGGTAGAAGTTATTGAAGCTTCATGATTATTGTCATTTTCCTTTTTATAGTGGGCAAGTAAATGTATATGTTTGCACATATTAAATTTTATTGATGAATCCAGACATGAACAACAGTATTTGTGAATGCAAATATTGCACTCTGAGCAAGTTAGTTGACAAGTACAAGACCCTCTTCTTGAATAAAATAGATTTCACTGCTGCTTGATGATGATATTTTCCAGCCATGTTCAGTATTCAAAATTGATGACGTATCCATGTTTTCAATATTCTTATGTCGATCGCGTATGTTCTTCAATTTATTAGATATTTTTCCTTTGTTAATGACAATGAGTCTGTCAATAAGTTTTTCCTTAACAAAACGCATTAATACTGCAATGACTTTGTCAAGTCTATTTACTTTCTTTCCGCCCAAATAGACATACTTAATTGTCCTTTGCATCCTTTCGAGATGCATATTTGTATTGAGCCCTGAATGCAATCTATAGCAATGTGCCCAATTCCTGCAATTTACTTGATAATTTTTCCTAAAATAAATTATAAAATCTTTGTTGTCTGGATCTGACAGATTGTTACAGAATTGGTGGCTATTGCATCTCTCTCCGATAACAGTGTTCTTAATTGCTTGTAGATCATAACCTAGAAAAAGGTTCATTAAGAATATTGAAACAATAAAATATTTCAAAAACTACCTGCTTTTTCTTTTCCTTAACTTTTGGCAAATTTGTCCGCCAAGCTCGATCAATATGCCAAGTACAGAAGAGTCTAAAAAGAAATTATTGTGTTATTTAATTTAATTTTAATATTGAAAATAGTCGAGCACTATTTAGAATTAAATTTATATTCAAAATACGCATTATATAGCTAAGTATATTAATTTGGAAATCTCATTGACAGAAAATTAATTTATTTATATAATTTGATTGGGGTTTCAGTCCAAATTTTTTCAGGCAATTAGGAAAACTCTTTTTTGATATTTGGCAACATTTCTGAAAGCTCGGTCAAATAGCAGAAAAGAGTTTTCTTAATTGCCTGAAGAAATTAGGACTGAATCCCCAATAAAATAATACCAATAAATATATTAATATATTTTTATATATTACATTACCGTTTTCCAGGATTTCCCATAACTTGTAGCCATGCATTGAAATAACTTTCAGCTAGGTCTGACATGAAAATCTGTGGTGATATTAACCCTGCTCTTATTTTTATTTCAATGAAAAATAAACGGTTTTAAAGATTAAAACTAACTTTTCCGCATCTGTGGCCCTGAATAATATTCTATCATAAAATTGTTACTTGTATACAATTCGGGGGATGTATCGTGCTAAAAAACCGAAATTTCTCCAAAAAACAACCAAAAATGTAGTATATCTGAATTTATAGGACCCGCTGTACTCGCTCTAGTCAACTGAAAATCAATAGAGAGTACATCTGTGAGACACCTTGAACAATACTCAATCATAAAATTCTTCAATCGTATACTCTCTGGAGGCTGTATCGTGCTAACAAACTGAAAATTCTCCAAAAATGACAAAAATTTGGTAAAATTGACTGTCTCGACCCTTACTTCGTGGAATATGCTCATATTAGTGTTTTTAAATGAAACTTACGGTCTCTTGTTAATTCCACAATATAATACAAGTTATTGAAAATTCTAAAAAATTGACAATTGTTTCGATAAATCAATATCATCGTCAGAATGACAGAGGTTACATTTCATTTTATGCCTACCTGATGTTTAGTAGTTGAAATGTAACTTCTGTCATTATGACGATGATATTGATTTATCGAAACAATTGTCAATTTTTTAGAATTTTCAATAACTTGTATTATATTGTGGAATTAACTAGAGACCGTGAGTTTCATTTAAAAACACTAAAAATTTGGTACTTTAAGTACCATAGCACCCGTTGTACTCGCTTCAGTGAGCTGAATATCAATAAGGTTCATCTTTGAGACGCTCTGAATAATATTCAATCATGAAATTGGTCACTTGTATACACTCTGGAGGCTGTATCTTGCTAACAAACTGAAAATTCTCCAAAAATGACTAAAATTTGGTACTTCAAGTACCATGGAACCCGTTGTACTGCCTTTAGTGAGCTGAATATCAATAGGATTCATCTTTGAAACGCTCTGAATAATATCCAATTTTAAAATTGGCCACTTGTATATACTTCGGAGGCTGTATCGTGCTAACAAACTTAAATTTCCTCAAAAATGAGGAAAATATCGTACTTAAAGTACTATAGCACCTGTTGTACTGGCTCTGGTGAGCTGAAAATTAATAGGGTTCATCTGTGAAGTGTCCTGAATAATATTCAATCATAAAATTGGTGACTTGATGAACTTCGGAGGCGGTATCGTGCTAACAAACTGAAATTTCTCAAAAAATGACTAAAATGTCGTACTTCTAGTACCATAGCTCCCGTTGTGCTGGCTCTGGTGAGCTGAATTGAATTATCAAAAAGAAAGGTACAGCGCACAAGCTTTCCTTAGCTTGGAAGAAATAGGAACGGTAATTGTAATTTTATCAATATTTTTTTTTAAATACTTCAATTCAATTGGATTGCATTTAAAAAATTATTAATTACATCAACAATTTAAACTACGAACCATTGGCAAAATTCAATAAAGCATTTGAAATAACAAAATTATATGTCACGCAAATTCCAGAAGAAGAGGAAGTTTGTAAAATAATAAAAACAGTGTAGAGGGGAGGGGGCAGGTGGTCTGAACGGGGAAAATTTTATTTTAATGTAATGAAGCAATCAAAACATTAGGGGAAAGGCGCCCAATATTATGCACTTAACTTTTAATTAGCTATAGTTCCAAATTTGGGTATTAGATTTCAAATAAAACAATACAATGCGACATAAAACTATATATTCAAGAGAATGAAAGTCAAACTAAAGATTTTTGTTCTAAAGGAAAGGAGAAAATTAACAAAAAATGTTTTGCAAATGCGCACTCTTAGAATACCGGTGAAATAAGAGGACGCATAATGGTATTCTAAGAGTGCGCATAAATTGCAAGAATACGCAGTCCTTAATTTTGATGCTCTTCATGAAAGAAGTCACACCAAAATGGACCCCGTCCTTCGTAGTATGTGCATATTTCATCGAACTACCTCAAACATTTTGATCATTGCACTAAGTCGACTTCTGGCGGGTGCGTGTAAGGCTCAGTGCAGGCTGGACATTCTCCTGAATCTTCATTTGTAACATTTTTTACTAGCACCTTTTTTTTGAGTTATTTTCAAGTTTTCCATCAACAACAACACGAAAAAATGGTTTTTGGAAAAAATCCTGTGTGTATGTCGTCGTCGTTGTCGTCGGCCACTTTTTCTTACATGTCTTCTTAGCACGATACAGCGTCCGGAGTGCAATAATTCACCAATTTTATGATTGAATGTTGTTAAGGACATGTCACAGATGAACCCTAATGATATTCACATCACCAAAGCCAGTACAACGGGTGCTATGGTACTTGAAGTACGACATTTTGTCATTTTTTGAGAAATTTCAATTTGTTAGCACGATACAGCCTCCGGAGTTCAACAAGTCACCAATTTTATGATTAATTATTATTAAGGATATCACACTGATGAATCCTATTGATTTTCAGCTCACCAGACCCAATACAACAGGTGCTACAGTACTTTAAGTACGATATTTTTGTCATTTTTGGAGAAGTTTCAGTTTGTTAGCACGATACAGCCTCCGGAGTAGATACAAGTGACTTATTTCATGATTGGATATTATTCAGAGCGTCTCAAAGATGAATCCTGTTGATATTCAGATCACTAAAGCCAGTACAACGGGTTCTATGGTACTTAAAGTACCAAATTTTTGTCATTTTTGGAGAATTTTCAGTTTGTTAGCAAGATACAGCCTCCAAAGTGTATACAAGTGACCAACTTTATGATTGAATATTGTTTAAGGTGTCTTACAGATGTACCTTATTGATTTTTAGCTGACTAGAGCGAGTATAGCGGGTCCTATAAATCTAGATATATTACATTTTTGGTTATTTTTGGTTACTTTTAGAGAAATTTCGGTTTGTTAGCACGATACATCCCCCGAAGTGTATAGAAGTAACAATTTTATGATAGGATATTGTTCAGGGCCACAGATGCGGAAAAGTTAGTTTCAATCTTTAAAACCATTTATTTTTTGCTTTATTCTCTTCTGCCTCTCTTTCTAAATCTTTAGCAGCAAGTTCCTCCTTGAAAGGGGTACTGGTTAAAACTTCCGATTTCTTTCCCACTCTCTTTCGCTTAGTTTCATTCTTCTTAACAGCTTAGTATAAGAGAAATATTTTCAAGAATATCTTTGATATTGATTTTTTTGTTATTTCTTCTGACATTAAATTTTATGCTTCATCACAGATCCTACTGGAATTTGTAGGAGTCTACATTACAGAAATATGTGCAATATCTTTCTGATTATAGGAGCACCCCGGCTTCGGCGAAAGGTCTGCGTTTTGTCTTGATTAGAGGAACAAGGAGAAAAGGGATGTATAATTCCAACTAAATTAGAGGAACTTACAGGTATGGACGAATGGGATGTCGAACAACAAGTTTGTTACCGCGGATATAACAATTAGCACTCTGATCGTTTATCCTGATATGGGCTAAATAACCGATTAAAATGTTCAACTCCTCCCTTTGTACTACTGTCAAATCCTCTATTAGAAGGATTTTAGTACCTTTCAAATTAGATCTTTGCATCTAGTATTTAATTAATTCTAGTTTGATAGGTGTTGATTCAGATTTATCCAGATAGTAGTAATTAGCTATATCCGTTACACTTAATTCAACTCCTATCTTAGATTTTAATTCATCTATGATATCCTGAGGTTGTAGTTCGTGCGCAGCTTTTCCCAAACCTGAAATAATGAGGTCCTTTTTTTCTCTGCTGTCTATCAAGATATGCTAGTTTTTCTCCCAGCTCCTTGTTCTCCTTCTCATGAATTCGAATTCTGCTTCCTTCCTCCTCTATCACTTTTCCGCTCAACCTATCCAATATGCGAGAAAAGTATTGGTTTATCCCAATAAATGTTGGAATTTTTGAGTAACTTTCACGTTTTCCATCAAGAACAACACGAAAAAACGGTTTCTAGAAAAAAAATCCTATGTGTATGTCGTCGTCGTCGGCCACTTTTCGTTACATGTCTTGTTAGCACGATACATCCT
Source organism: Galeruca laticollis (assembly GCA_963921935.1). NCBI lineage: Eukaryota > Metazoa > Arthropoda > Insecta > Coleoptera > Chrysomelidae > Galeruca > Galeruca laticollis. The sequence goes on along the minus strand of OY998175.1, from coordinate 158,827,241 downwards.
CCGGAGGGCAACAAGTCACCAATTTTATGATTAAATGAGTGAAGTCAGCTGAGTGTACCAGAAAAAAACAATTATCGAAAATAAACCAAATTTTGTATTTTGGTACAAGAATTTATTATTAGCAGAGCGCTTTCGGTTCAATGATAAACCATCATCAGTGCCCCCTGTAAAAGTAAGAAAATTGATCTTACATTCTCGATATGAAATAAAAGGTTTAGAAGGGCCTAAAGGCAAATAGATACAATTCACTCACATCCTCACCAAATCCTCAAAAATTAGAAGATACATAAAATGAATTGAAATATAGTGCTTGAACCACAGTCACACACAACCCATTGTACAATGTATGAATCCCTAAAATAGGGGATGAAATAGAGAATAAAATTTTGACCAATATGCCGAAATAGAAGGCAGTGTAACAATGCCCATCCACATTATAATACCGATGAATTTTACCATTTCTTCTTGATTTGTGTCTTTCCAATCCCTTACTCTTGATTTTCTAAAAATGCTTTTATTCTTTTCTTGAACCGCATACCTATTTGTTTCTGTTACGAATAATTGAAAAATATCATCATTTATTATCATTGGCTTGCAATCTTGATTTATGGGTATTTTTAACTTTCTTTTTATATTTAACTTTTGGCTAGCTAGTGGGCTAAAAACTTGGCCCTCTTCTTTGGAGTAATCGGATCGGAATCACTATCTTCCGACAACGGCTCATATTCCGAATGATTAGGGGAAAAGTCTGACTCATCCGATAACATTTCTTGCATTAATTTCTCGAGCCGTTTCTGTTCATTTTCGTAGGAATTAGCCATGTTTCACTACACTTATTTGCAATTCACTGACTAATAAACCACACAGTAGTATTAGGCCGGCCGCACACATAATCGAACGATACAGAACACGACAAGACATTTTGAATGACAGTGTCTGTTGCGAAGAGTTTAGAATGGACGGATATGGAGTGCCAGCACACTACATCGAACAAGACAAGACAAGGCAAAAAATACGATCGAACGGTTTTTTCATGACTGGCGCTGTCTGCCGAAGTTTCGTTTTTAGTCAAAAACTGACAAACTAATTTGCACATACGCTGCGGAGGAAATTTGAACAACAGCACCACCATCGCACATCGCCACCTATTGCATCCGCAAGGATTCGAGGCGATTTGGAGTTGTATTGTGTCTTGTGCTTCAATGGCGTCACCGCCTGAGGTGGAATACAACTGCCCAGATTTCTGTTCTATCTTGTTCGATAGCGTTCGATACGAAGAAAACATCATCAACAAGACAGAACAGAACCCGAAACGTCTTGTTCTGTTCTGATCTGTTCGATTATGTGTGCGGCCGGCCTACGCCTACGACACCAGACAGTCAATACCGACAACCGACACGTCTGAACGCGAACTGAACTGAAAATAAACAGGAACGACGCAGTGGGCGGGTTTTACCACCACGGCCTTGACGAACTTCATATGTATTTGTGGCCGTGGTGGGTCAAAGTGAGCCACCAGAAAAATACGTTAATTTTATAAAAAAATTGCTCTTATTTGGGAACTGGCTGTTTTTGCCTACTACTATAGATAATTGTATATGATTAAAGGAAAAAACTCGTCCGGCCATTGGGACCCGATTTTTTTATCATGGCGGCATTTTACGTGTTAAGTTTATTTGAATATTGCCAAATACGGTTTCACTATGGTTTTTTCACGGCCTCGTATCAAACTATAACTGAATGACGTATTTTATCAAAAATAACTATTTAACTTGTTGAAAGAGTTTATCAAGAAATAAATCTTTGAAAGTGACATTATCCTTCCAACCGTATTTTTTAAATACAATAAATGTCACTCAAACACGTTGAAATTTATTTCTTTACCCCTTGATAACCAGATTCACGTCATAGTGTTCAAAACAAAAATAATAATTGTCTTCCATATATTCATTATCTTATTGTTAAGGATATTTTTGGCCGAAAATACCTAATTTAGATAAAACATTTTTAATTTATGTTAATGTAGGTTTTATGCAAAATATCGTCAGATACATATGTTTAAAAAAATTATAATTCAGTATTTTTTAATTAGTTTATTAAGGTGAAGACAAGGATTGAAAAAATTACGTCCAATTAGGAGAAAATAGTATCAAATACGTGTCGCAAATATCTACTCCTTGGGATGTATGTCCCAACAGAGAGAAGCTGACTCCTATTATGCCCAAAAAAATACAGTTCGAAAGAAATACCTACTAGTAGGAAACAAACAAATAAGAGGAAAAAGAAATTACGATTAAGCTCTCTCTTCTTCAAGCGCCGTCTTCGTTCCGAAGGTTGACAATCATCAAGGCTATTCGTATTTTGGATACCGCTGCTCTAAAAAGGTGACTATTGGTGGCGTTGAACCATTTGCGAAGATTTTTTAACCAGGAATATCTTCACCTTCCTATTGATGTTCTTCCACTTATTTTTCCTTGCACAACGAGCTGGAGCAGTTGATATTTGTCCCCCCTCATAACGTGAACCAGGTAGAGCAGCTTCCTTTTTTTTTAATAGTTAGGATTAAGCTCTAAAAGTTATTAAATAGGTTACACTGATCTAGTCTATTTTTGAATATTGTTACGAACTCGCACACCGAAGCAGATACTAAGTACAGTCCTGTAACGTTATGTTAACGGAGTTAAAAAAATGGCGAGCGCGCCGAATTCTGAGAAGGTCTATTGGGATTTATTGTGTCCGTCTTACAGACATGTTCTCGGAAGGTCTTTTAAGGATTGAGCCGGCAATATCGCGAAAGGCAATTGTTTCTGTGTAAGTCGCAGTCCGGAATGTTCTAGTAAAAAAGGCTTTGATATAAATAAAGGACCCATCAGCGGATGAGTTCAGTTTATAATTTGACATCGTGAGTTAAACAGTGAATAAGTGAATATAAATTAAGTGATTATATAAATTAGTTTAAGCGAATGTACTGAGTATATATAAATTAAGTGTTAGTGATTAGTTGTGTGTTTAAATAAATTAAGTAAGTGAAACTAGCGTGTGTTTTTATCCCACCCGTTTATTGTTTAAATAAATAACAGAAACATTACATTGGTGTCAGAAGTGGGATAATATAAATAAATTGCTACGTAAAAATGGCCAAGAGACTATGTGATCTCAAAGTGGCGGAACTAAGAGCAGAATTGGAAGATCGTGAGTTGGAAACGTCCGTTAAAAAAGTGAGTTAGTAGAAAGACTTAAAGTGGAACTGGAAAATGACGGCTTTGATCTAGAAACAGTTTTATTTAATGACGAGGCTTCCACCTTAATCTCGTCAATTTCTGCTAACACGGACGAGAAGATTTCTGGCATGGAAGAGAAGATTTCTACGGATGTGAATAACGATATTTCTGCTATAAAGAACGATTTTTCTGATATGAAGAACGATATTTCTGCTAACATGGACAAACTTTCTGCTGATATCTTATTAATGAAAAATGACATTGCCTCTGACGTGGAAAATAAAATTTCGTCTCTTAAATCGGATATTGAGGATAAAATCACAACGATGGACGAGAAAATGGAGAATAAAATGACAGCTATGGACGAAAAAATCAAGGAGTTAGAGAGTGAGATAACAGAATTAAGAACACAAGACACGCCAGCAGAACAAAAGAAGATCGAGATAAGCAAGCCAGCAACACAACCCAAGACAGAAGATATTACCAGTTTTGCCCGAGTCAAGGCTCCAACGTTCGACGGAAAGACATCGTGGACCAATTATGTGAAACAATTTGAAGCAGCCGCTAGAGTGAATAATTGGTCTGATAAGGAGAAAGCAGTGAACCTAACTATAGCGCTTCGGGGAGATGCCTTAGATGTACTTCAGACGATACCGCTTGAAGAAACGGATGACTTCGAGCTGCTGAAGAAGAGGTTGGACATGCGATACGGTCACGAACATCTAGAACATTTGTACCAGTCCCAGCTGAAGAACCGAACGCAGAAACGTGACGAAGCCCTTCAAGAGTATGAAGTGGATATTGCCCGACTCGTTCGAATTGCTTATCCGTCAGCACCAGAGAACATGATGGAATGTCTGGGCATCCAAGCCTTTATTGATGGCTTACTTGACCGCGATATGCAGAGGACGCTTCGTTTAGCCCACTTCAGTGAGTCCGTGAAAGGTTTTATTGGATGAACAGCTCCGACGATGTGAAGGACTGGTGTAAGAAATATACGACTTGTGCTTCGAGTAATGCACCACATCGCAAGAGAAAGGCACCCATGAAACAGTACAATGTTGGAAACTGTTTCTAAAGGATTGCTTTAGACATCGCTGGACCATTTCCGACAACAGAAAATGGTAGCAAATACATACTGGTAACAATGGATTATTTCACAAAATGGGTGGAAATTTACGCTATTCCCAAACAAGAGGCCACAACTGTAGCAGATGTATTGGTGAAAGAATTTATCAGCCGATATGGAGTGCCCTTGGAAGTCCACAGCGACCAGGGAAGAAATTTCGAAAGCCATCTATTCCAGGAGATTTGCGAGAAGCTGGGAATGAAGAAGACCAGGACAACAGCATTACATCCACAGTCAGATGGAATGGTTGAGAGAATGAACAGGACTATTGGAAAATACCTGTCTAAAGTAGTATCCAGCCATCAGAGAGATTGGGACCAGTATCTTTCCCTATTCGCATTGGCTTATCGATCTGCCGTCAATGAGTCCACGGGTGAAACACCGGCGAAAATCCTGTTTGGACGTGAAATGAGGCTTCCTTGTGACCTGGAATTTGGCTGCCGGCCTGGAGAAGATCTAGCAGGCGAAGACTACGTAATCCAATTGAGAAGAAGGCTGGACGATATTCATGAATTAGTTCGAACCAATCTTCAAGTTGCCAGCGACAGAATGAAAAGTCGGTACGACACGCAGGCCACAGAAGCCGGTTTTAAAGAAGGGGACAAAGTATGGTTACACAACCCGACGAGGAGAAAAGAATTTTCTCCAAAATTACAAAAATCTTGGGAAGGTACATACTTAATCAGAAAAGGATCAATGATGTTATATATCGCATAAGCAAGATCCCCCACGGAAAACTAAAAGTAGTTCACCAAAACCGACTAGCGCCATTCGAAGGAGACCATGACCTGGGGGAAGGAGTAAGCCTTATTCGAGATGTGTCCGACCCTATCTTCGAGGAATTTATGGGCACGTATGGAGGTACCGGGAAAGCTAGATATGGAGTCACTTCGGAACAACAACAAGATCTGTTCACTCTCCCGGAAGATTATTCACTGGCATACAACATCCCCGTCCGTATCAAGAACGCACGAGGGTCGGCAACCGTCTTTCAAAAGAAGTTCGGGCAATTAGAAAAACTTAAAGACCAGATTCCAGCCCCTGGCAAGACACTGAAACTGAAACATAATTCGCGGTACGTCTTCTACGTGGTAACTAAAAATGAATTCCAAGATCGATCTACCTACCGCGATGTGTGAGAAGCACTTCGAAACCTCCGAAACCATGTGTTGGAATCCAACGTGAAGAAACTGGCTATGCCTAAGATAGCGAGTAACCAGTTGGATTGGCGAATCATCAGGAGCATGGTAGAGATTATCTTTCAAGATACCGGTGTCCAGATATTAATTTGCAGCTACAACCCCCGTTATCAGTATTTGATGAAGACGGTGCCCTGCTATTTCCATAAGATCGGAAAGTGTAGAAATGGGGCCAGTTGCCGATTCAAACATCCAGTCTCGGCTACACAAAAGTTCCAGGAGGAACTTCCATTTAAGGAGGGGGTAATGTTACGTAACAGCACACTGGTATAGTCCCTAAAATCGACTCTGTCTAAGCCAGGTATAAAAGTTAAAATTATGGCGGATACGCAGTTATAAAAAACTGTTTACGAGTTTACGACTATTTTATGTAAACATTGTTTTTGTGACCAGAGTTATCTAGAAAAGGTCAGAATCAATTGTTTTTATTTAAGCCGCAGTCCGGAATTTACTAGTAAAAATGGCTTTAATATATAAGGGGACTGAGCAGGAAGACTTATAGAGTTGATTATGTGTTTATATAAATTAGTGTGAGTGAATATACGGTTAATATAAATTAATAATTAAGTGATTAGTTAAGTATATATAAATTAAGTGTTAGTGAGTTTGAGTTTAAATAAATTAGTAAGTAGCCATACCGAGTGTTTAAAATTTATCCCACCCGTTTATTGTTTGAATAAATTAGAAAAACATTACAATATTCTTAGCACGATTTATGCGGTCCATAGCTTCATTGGCGATAGTATCGGTCATTTCCGTTGATTTTAAAGAATCCATTTGATTTAATTTGTCATTTAATTCTGACAATTTGTTTTCAAACTCAGTTATTTTATTTTAAAATTTTACTTTTTAAAATCTAGCAAAAGATCTTTAATTTTTGCAATGTTTCCAACGTTTGAATTACAAGAGTTCCATAAAATACATAGTCCTCGTACTTTCTGTCTCGTGACTCGATCATCGGTAGATACATCAGTGCAAGTGATGTGGATCTGTTGTTTACAACCATCACACTGAAGCTCCTACCGATTTCGAACAATTATCACAAATTGATAACGTAGGCATGGTCTACTATACTTCAGGACAGACAAATTGAAGGAACGACAAATTGAACTAGTTCCTTACAATAACAGTCACAAATTTTACTTAAAGTAATCATGGTAAAAATATATAATTTATGGCATGCTAAACTTAAAATATTTTTAAATGAAAATATTAAAATGCAAATAAATTAGTTAACTTGAAGTGATTTCAAACTATTTCCAGTTGCAAGGTATCTTAAAATGATTTCCAATTTTGTTCGGCATAATATTGCTTTCCTCATTTTAGTGTCCTGTTTTTTAATTAGTGGTTGCACTAACTGCAGAAGCTCATCAAGCTTAGGTATGGATAACCTCATAATATTTTGATATGATTGCGGATCCTGGACTGCCAGCTTTCTCATTAGCGTTGCCGAAGAACCCAGTTTATCCCGTCTTCCTATCCATTCTCTAAACTACAATCGTTTTTTGTTTTGTATATGTATGATCATCTCCTCGCATATTTCTCTGATACCAATTAACAGCAATGGACGTAATTTTTCTCGTCGTATACCTACGGACGACATCTTCACAAATGCGGCCCTCAGCGGAGAAGTAAATTACTAACCAGTGCAAGTAACAAATGAGTGTTACTAGAAAAATAGCATCTATTTGGTAGCAGCTACCGAATAAATGCCAATAAAGTAGCGCTACTGCCTAAAAACAGTGTGACTAGAAAAATCGCAGCCACTTACACAGCCTTTAGATGCCATATTTTTTCAATTTTCACCCAGATTTCCATGTATTTTTTTCTGAAACTGTCATTGGGGGTTTTTTAATGGTGGTATTTTTGTTTTTACATTTAAAAATTTTGTATTTATGTTACTTTCTGTTTTGAAAAGAAATTGTTGTATTCGTTGCTAAAGGTATTATCTTTGAAATATTATTAGAAATATCTGTTTCCTCAGTTTGTTTAGGAAATATTAGTTGTAATGCCACTTTTTCTTTTTTTTTATTAATTAGCTTATTTACCATATGTAATGGATAACCGTTGGATGTTACTATTTGTCTAATTGTATTAATCTCTCTATCAAAATTACATTTGTTCATAGGAATTGAATATCCTCTATGTATCATTGAATTATATGCCGCTAGTTTATGTGACGTGGGGTGATTGGAACTATATGGAATTGTCACATCAGTGTGTGTTGGTTTTCGGTAAATTGAATAATCAAGTACATTATTAACTCTTTGAATTTTCAAATCAAGAAAATTGATTGAGTTATTTTCATCAACTTCTAATGTAAATTCAATTTTTGGGTGTAAATTATTAATGTGGTTGAAAAATATATCTAATTCTGAAACATAAATTTCGATTTTTTACTAAACCTGCCTTTAGTCGAAATTTCAATAATTTCGACGTATTGGCCTGACCGTTCTCCGAAGGGAAAAACAACTACATTCCTGGCTAATACCACGCAGAATATTGAATTTCATCCCCTTCGAAAACCGTGACGTCGATCAGCCATTTTGCTGATACGGACATCTGTGGTGATTCGCAACTGATAGCGGAAGAGCATAGTACACTGACGCGTTTCGACCTTCTTGGGTCTCTTCAAGAGTGCCGTAATGCCTTCCAGTTCAGAGTCTCTAATCCGAACTGAAGAGTACGTCCTCCGACAACTTCAACTTGCCTCGTGTAGTTACACAAGCGAGAAGTAGTCAGCTGGCGCCATCTTCACTTTCAGTTGCGAACCAACACCTCAGATAAATGCGACCGTATTAGTCGTATGAAACAAAATGAATATAATTTCATAAAATACGAGGTGTCTATATGAAACATAAATTTCGATTTTCTACTACAACTGCCTTTAGTCGAAATTTCAAAAATTTCGACATATTGGCCTGACCGTTCTTCGAAGGGAAAATCAACTAAATTCCTGGCTAATACCACGCAGAATATTGAATTACATCCCCTTCGAAAACCATGACGTCGATCAGCCATTTTGCCGATACGGACATCTGTGGTGATTCGCAACTGATAGGGGAAGAGCATAGTACACCGACGCGTTTCGACCTTCTTGGGTCTCTTCAAGAGTGCCGTAACGCCTTCCAGTTCAGAGTCTCCAATCCGAACTGAAAATTTTGTCCTCCCACAACTTCTACTTGCCTACATTAGGAGTTGAAGAAAATAACTCAATCAATTTTCTTGAGTTAATAATGTACTTGATTATTCAATTTACCGAAAACCAACACACACTGATGTGACAATTCCATATAGTTGTAATCACCCCATGTCACATAAACTAGCGGCATATAACTCAATGATACGTAGAGCATTTTCAGTTCCCATGAACAAATATAATTTTGATAGAGAGATTAATACAATTAGACAAATAGCAACATCCAACGGTTATCCATTACATATGATAAATAAGCTAATTAATAAAAAAGAGGAAAAAGTGGTATTGCAACTAATATTTCCTAAACAAACTGAAGAAATAAAAACTTACAAAACCATCACATATGCAGGAAATATTTCTAATAATATTTCAAAGATAATATCTCTAGCAAACGAATACAATAATTTCTTATAAAACAGACAGTAACGTAAGTACAAAATTGTTAAATATAAAAACAAAAATACCACCATTGAAGAAATTAGGTATATATAAACTCAAATGTCCAGTATGTAATGCTGTCTATTTGGGTCAGACCCTTAAACATTTTGAAGTCCGATACAGTGAACACTTACGAGCATACAGATTAAAACAACCAGATAAATCCCATTACGCAAAACATCTACTTGACACCAATCATTCATTGACACCTAACACAGAACTAGAAGTACTACATATTTGTGATAAGAAACAAGAACTGGATTTCCTTGGAAAATTGGAAATTAGAAGACACTTAAGAAACCCACAATATGAAGTCGTCAATGAATAGATAAATCTAGGGAGCTCTCCACTATTAAACTGTCTTCTTAAGTGATCATTGTAAAGATCAGCAGATATAGTTTTCCTGGTTTTCTATATCATTGCACAGTTATACTGATCCTAATTGGAAGAATGATATCCAGGATATCACCATATAGCTAATAATATCTGAGCTTCAATATTTGTAATATCACATCTTCTTCTTTTTTCTAATAACATATATTAAGTCAATCACAAGGTGGGTCACTTCTTGGTCTAGCCAAAAATAACTACTAAACATAAGGTAAACATCAAATGAAATGTAACTTCTGTCATTCTGACGATGATATTCAGTTATCGAAACAATTGTCAATTTTTTAGAATTCTCATCATTTTTGATTGAATTGTGGAATTAGCTAGAAACATTGAGTTTCATTTAAAACACTAATATGAGTAGATTCCATGAAGTAAGGGTCGAGACAGTTAATTTCATTATAAAAAGAATATTTATTACCTTTTTATTGAAATAAATTCTCCAAAAATAAGTAACAATAACAAAATCCCTCCTGTCCCTAGTTAATTAATGCTAATTATTTCAAGTAAAGTTGCCCCCTAAACCCCCAATCAATGACAGTTTCAGAAAAAAATACATGGAAATCTGGGTGAAAATTAAAAAAATATGGCATCTAAAGGCTGTGTTAGTGGCTGCGATTTTTCTAGTCACACTGTTTTTAGGTAGTAGCGTTACTTTAATGGACTTTATTCGGTAGCTGCTACCAAATAGCTGCTATTTTTCTAGTAACACTCATTTGTTACTTGCACTGGTTAGTAATTTACTTCTCCGCTGAGGGCCGCATTCGTGAAGATGTCGTCCGTAGGTATACGACGAGAAAAATTACGTCCATTGCTGTTAATTGGTATCAGAGAAATATGCGAGGAGATGTTCATACATATACAAAACAAAAAAACGATTGTGGGTTAGAAAATGGATAGGAAGACGGGATAAACTGGGTGCTTAGGCAAAGCTAATGAGAAAGCTGGCAGTCCAGGATCCGCAATCATATCGAAATATTATGAGGTTATCCGTACCTAAGCTTAATGAGCTTCTGCAATTAGTGCAACCACTAATTAAAAAACAGGACACTAAAATGAGGAAAGCAATATCATGCCGAACAAAATTGGAAATCATTGAGTTCCATTTAAAACACTAATATTTCTTTTATATACCAAAAATATTTTATTTTTGTTGGTGGGGTGCATAAGAATGCATTAGGAGTGGACTCCACTAACCTATACATTTTTAGGAAATTGTCATTAAGGGGCCAACTTTATATATTGAGGTTTATATAACTAGGTGGAGGGGTGATTGTGGTGCATAATAATGCACAAGAAGTGAATGCTGCCGTCATCTATTTTTTTCTGAAATTGTCATTTTGGGGCCAACTTTACTTTAAATTATGACGTTTAACTAAGACAGGGAGGAAAGGATTTTGTTTGTATAGGTGGTGCATATGAATGCATTAGAACCGGACTCCACTACCTTAACTTAACTGACCTTCTTCTTATTAAATATCCAGCCCAGTTGAGTATTTGTTCTTTTATGAATGTTTTCTTTTTCCAGTTTTCATTGTATTTCTTTGTTTATTTTTGGGCTCAGGTTTTTAATATTCACTAACTTTGATTTCTACCAAAAGCTTAATATCATTTAGAAAACTTCTATTTATCCTATGTTGGGCTCTTTTTCAAAGTTATGTTGTTGTATTTTTAAGTGGCTTGTTGTTTGTTCTGTTTTTCCTGTCAGCATATTAACCAACCATCTTAGACAGACACGAGAGACAGTAGAAGTGTAAATTAACACCAGTTGCGTTATAAGCCTTTGGAAAATAGAAAATGATATTTAATTTTGAGAGCTATAAAAGTCATATTCAGGTTTTTGACTTCAATGTCGTTGACTTATTTCACTTAACAAAGAATAATTGAAAATAAAACAAACATTAACGCTTTGTCCACTAACATTCTCATTCTGAAAATAATTTAAACGGGTGAGGTTACAAAAAACAACAACAGTTATAAGGTAATTGTAAATTAACCCGTTTTAATTTTCGAATGATTAATGCACCCGTTTCATCAATCATTTCAACAGCCCAAGAAACTGAACTGGACAAATTCATTCAGAAATTTTTTTTAAATGGCGAGTAAGTGATCTCATGCTATAAATCATTGTTGTTGGCTGGAAAAAAATGGAACATATTATAAAGTAATTATGTTTTTCAAATAAAATAATGCTCTTTGGTAATTGTCTCTTGTACAGCTAATGTAAAAGCCAAACGTACGAATGGTAGATTTTATGGGTTGGGTACAATATATCATTCTGAGACAGTAGCGGATTTATGAGAGGGTACCAGACTTATTGTGGCCACTCAATTCTACGAGGGATCTAAAAAAAAGTTGAAAATGAGCAAATATATAATAGTATATTATGTAACGAGTGTTGTAAGAAGCATTTTACGCACGAACGGAAAAGTTAGGTGCGTAATTCCGTGGGTGCGTAAAATTTGTTACAACACGTGTTAAGTACTATACTTTACCTACGACCTACTTATATTGATAATCTTATTAGGGGATTTGAAGTACAAATAAAAACGTACATTCTCGATGCCCAGCCAAGTTGCATTTCAATTGTCCATCCTCGATGCCTAGGCAAGTTTCGTGAAAGTCCATTCTAAGTAGTATTTATTTTTATCAAAAATGTATGTAGAATTACCTGAATTGCAAAAAATAGCGTATACATATCTCAACTATAGTGACATTAATCCCTTAGGTGAATTACTTCTCTCAGAAATCAAACACCGCCCGCTGCATTAAATGGGTCACTGTAATCGCTTGGTGTATAATATGCTATTGTTTACTAATGTGATACATTAAAACAGCTAGAAGATGCGGATTGAATGAAACGGAACCAATTATCATATAATTCCAAACAACTCTTAGTATTAAATGCAATCTCATATCTAATAAACGTTATCTACCATTTACATATATATAGAATAAAATTCAACGTCTAATACCCAAATAATGAATTTTTAATAAAATGGCTACGTCTACTGACAGTTGCTAAGTGGTTGCTAGGGAAGCCGTGCGATTTACTTTACAGCCGTGCATTTTGTTTTACCGTGCGTAATAGACGTCTTACATCGATTGTCGACTGTGTGTTTTTGACAACTTACAGGGGTGGTCGTAGGTAAAAATATTTTCTTCTTCCTTCTGTTATTATTGGCTCCATGGTTCGCTTGCGCATTTATTTTTCATAGATTATAGGCTCTACATACTGTAAATATGTAGAAATTATCGTAATATATAAGAAAGGTAGAACAGAAGAACAAGATGGTTAGCTATAGTTCACTTATTTGTGATTACGCAGATACTTGAAAAGAGAGTAGCTTGAAACCAAGAACTTCACCTGCTCAATGTCGACCTGATAAAAGCTTACGATAGTGTACCATTAGAAAAATTATCAGAAACAACAAATAGTAGTACTATCCTGACAAAAGCAGTTCAAAATCTATACGACAACAGCACTTCTAAATCAAAGTAGTGCGCAAAGTCACAATCGTTCTACATCAGCAGAGGACTGAAACGGCTTAAATTCAAATGCCAAATAAAAATATATATTATATGCAATAACCTACATTAAAGATTACTAAAAAAGTGCTTCTTAGAGACTTCATTGTGACACTGTAAACAATGTTAGAATGAAGTAAGTCTCTTTTATACGCGAAGTATAAAAAGTTAGTTTTAATCCTTGAAACCGTTTATTTTTTGCTATGTACAACCCGAGAATGATTCTTTGTTGACAATTAAGTTGTATTTAGTTTTTTAGTTTTTTTTTCAAATATGGCTTATCGAAATTAGTGAAGGAACACGCGTAAGCGTTTCTGCTCATCCTTAACCAACATAATATCCGAAAATTATAGGGAAAGTGAGGCACCAGTCAATGATCTACTAATATATCTACATCTAAGTAAAATTTTTCCATTTATTTTATTAAATTTACACAGCTGGAGGGATGGTCTCACTAATTCTTCACAGGGTTCAGTCTTAGGACCAACGTTGTGGAATATATTCTACGATGGGCTTTTGAGAATAAAAACGGGAGTGACCCTTATAGGCTTTGCTGACGATATTGCCATGATGGTGGTATCTAAAGGAGAAGAAGGTTTGATGTACGCAGCAAATACAGCACTGCATCGCATATCCAACTGGCTGGAGGATAATGGTCTTCAACTGGCACCCGAAAAAACAGAAGCTGCTCTGCTTACGACCAAAAGAAAAATTGGCACGATTGAATTTGATCTGCAGGGAGTTACTGTAAAACCCAAGAGAGCAATCAAGTACCTGGGAGTTTAGTTGGATACAAAGCTAACATTTGCGGAACGTGTACAGATAGTTGCCCATAAAGTGGATAAGACAGTGGCGGCTCTATCTGGACTTATGCCTAACGTAAAAGGACCGAAGGCATCCAGAAGAAAGTTACTCCTGAGTGTGGCCCATTCCCAAATGTTTTATGCTGCTCCTGCCTGACATACAGTTACAAGCAACCAGAAACTTATATTCAAACTCACCAGTATCCAACGCAAAATGTGCATTAGGATATGCTCTACGTATCGTACTATCTCAACAGAGGCAGTTGGAGCAATAGCTGAGGTGCCTCCTATTGAACTTCTTATACAAGAAAGGAATGAAAAATACAGAGGAGTAGATGGATCTATCGCCAGATCGAACCTCATAGCACGTTGGCAAAGGAAATGGTTAAATGGGAAATATGGTAGATGGACTCACCGGTTGATACCAAATTTACAAGATTGGATTAACAGGCCATATGGAGAGGTCGATTACTTCACAACACTGGCGCTGAGTGGACATGGTTGCTTCAGAAAATACCTATTTGGCCGCATGAGAGCGGAATCTGAAGATTGCCTTTACTGTGGAGAGCAAGATGACGTGCAACACACCCTGTTGGCATATATACGATGGGAAGTAACACGTCAAAGCCACCAAATTGATACAGGTGTGCCATTTGGAGTGGATAGTATGATGGTATCCCTGACACCAGGGCAGGAAGGGTGGACGAGTGCATACAAAATCATAAGGCTCATTGTAGAGAATAAAGAAAAGGAGGATAGAGAGAGACAAAGAGAGCAGTTGGAAATTAGGCAGATGCACTCCCACCAAAGTAATGCGTGAGCGGTTCCAGTGGGAGATGCGAGAGAGGAGAGGTTTTAGTCGGTAGGAATCCAGCACTCCAGAAAGACCGGGGTCTAATGTAAGATTTCCTCACATCGGGGTAAAAAGGTCTCACTAATTCTAATATTATAATTCAGTTTTGGCGCAAGTTTTAATTGTATTTATAATAAAATTTACTTTTCCTACCCTTACTCCGTGGAAAAAAGTCATATTATCTTAAACGGAACACACAATACATTGAAAGAATGGTAAGAATTCTAAAAAAATTGTCAGAATGACAGAAATTACATTTCATGTGATGCCTACCTGATGTTTAATAATTATTTTTGGCTAGACCAAGAAATAACATACCTTGTGATTGACTTAATGAATAGAAAAAAGAAGAAGATATCATGTAACAAATATTAAAGTTTAGATATTATTAGACCTATGGGTATATCCTGGATATCTTTTTCCCATTTAAGATCAGTATAACTGTGCAATGGTACAGAAAACCATGAGAAGTATATCTGCTGATTTTTACAAGTTTCTTTTTCAACTGTAATTACTCTCCCATGCAGAAGTTTTGGATTGTTACTTGTTTTTTTTCTGTAGTAAGTAAGCAATTAAATCAAATGCCTGTGTAGAGAAAATTAGTGCTCTATATAAAGTCAGAAGAGCTTTATAATCAGCTTCCTAATTTTTGCCATTTAATGTTTGAATCAAACTTAGTCTTTTGTGGCTGTTGAAACTTGTCATAGCGACTTGTTTTATATGATAATATGCTGATGTAAAATCTAAATAACAGCAGCTAACTTCATGAAGAGACATATACTGCATTGGCTAGATCAGCTTCAAAGAACGGAAGAAGACCGGAATGTGGAATCAATAAAAATGGCTTTACCAAAAGATTTAGAAAAGAAACAGTAATAAATGGAAGTAAATAATCATGTTGTAGGGCTACGATTTACGGTTAAAGGTGAGTGGGTAACTGAGTAACGCCTTCCACTGCGACTTAGATGTGTCCATTGAAGCTCACATCTTGTTAGAGTACGCTGTATAGTCAACACCTTTTGATAAAGGAGATGCCTGTTACTCAGGTCTTGAGGGCCCAGCTCTATCGCTATCATCTCTGCTTCGAAGATGATTTTGCTCCAGGATTTGCCCTATATCATTCTCAGGTTCCAGGGGTCTGGCATTGTTGATTTTGTTTTCAAGTTGGTAGTTAAAGGTCAATTTGTTACCAGGATAATAACTAAATATTTGACCACTTTCTCAAACTGGATTGGTATTCCAGAAACTAAGAGTATCAATAGATTATCTGGTATCCTGCTTAATGTGAATGGAACGATTACAGCTTTGATAGGGTTCACAGACATTTGGAAATAACTTCCTCATGCTTCCCCTAACTGAAATTGCTAGGTCATCCGCATAGCATTGGAGCTCAACACCCTGTTTTGAAACAATATTCAGTAGGTCGTCTACCAGAATCGTCCAGAGAAGAGGTGGAAGTACACTTCTTTGAGAACATATGGCAGGCCTAATTCTAAGAGTATCTCCTTGCAGGGGTGCTGAAATGTTGCGGTGGGTCATCATGTTGTTGATCCAATTACAGATTAAATTCTCTATCCCTCTCCTATGAAGAGCAATCAATAGAAAATGGTCGATTTCGTCTACGAGGTTGATTAGAGCAATGAATGTCGACTTACCTGCCCGGTAAGTATATTGGTGGTGATTTCACGGAAGGTGCCGTAGTGGTAGGGTAGGAATTGGGTAGAGAAGTATCCACTCCACCTGCCCTGTTAATGAAAATAACCTTCCCCATCGTCTTCAGGAAGTCTAGGCCTTTTTGGAGAAGAGCGGGTGGATTCCATCATCTCATGGTGATTCATAGGGGGAAAAGGTTTATCGCCCATGACTTCGTTAGGAGAGACAATTTTAGCTGCGAGTCTACAGTCGTCTCCACCAGGCCGATTAGCCGGCTTTGAGGAAGCGAGTTAGAGTTAGAGAACTGCGATATTTGTCCCAGTCGATTGACTCTTTGGCCCAGTTGAAGAGGCGCCGTGGTGCCAGACTTCCTTTCTGTTTGTTTCTAGTATTCTGCTCCATCAAGGGTACCTCTATTGTCTCTTCTATCCCTTAGAGGGCTGTTATCATAGTATGTAGATATGAGGGCTGTTTGGAGTTAATCACTAGCCATTTCAAGTTCTGCACTAATTCGAATGGGCTTAATAACGTTACCCGTAAGGGACTGTAGATATTTGGTATACCCACTCCAGTCTGTTTCTTTAGGGTTGCGAAATTGGGGTTAATTGGATGTATCTATTGTCCGAACATGAGGGTTCGATTGAAACTTTCCAGTTAACATTGCCCGAACTTCACGGTCATTTTTCGTCACGAAAGTTGGTTCTGAGCCTAAGTTGATTACCATAAGTGTCTATTTTAAATTAAACTTTTATATTTTTAGGTAAAATGGATGATGTACTGGATAGCTTTTACTCTATTTACTTGCGTAGAAACTTTTACAGATGTTTTCTTAAGTTGGTGAGTAATTGGTATTTTTTCTATCTACCTCAAATTCTTTTAGCTTTTTGAATAGGTATGATGACAGATTTTGAAAAGCTCCTATAATGTTCGGAAACTTATATTATTTACAATTAATACACGTTTAATAGGAAAAAATGATAATTTTAGTCTTGCTCTTAATAAAAAAATAAATGCTTGCTCCAAATTCCAAGATTCATAAAATAAATACATAATTTTAGTGATTTTCAATTACTGGTCATTATGTCCATTCGCTTTTAAAACTATTTTATTATGGTGCTTCATAACAGTTGCCAATTGTTAATATATAATTATTCACCTTCTTACTTTATATTAATGAATGAACCAATAAAAATTTTTTTTTCAGGTTTCCATTTTACTATGAAATTAAAATAATTATAGTCATCTGGCTTTTATCCCTAGCAACAAAATGATCCAGCATATTGTATAGAAAGTTCATCCTACCCTCAGATCTCGGGAACAGGCAAAACATTTTTCCATCTTGTTACGTAATCTTTTTTGAACAATAATTGAATAACTCCGAATATAATAACATAAAGGATGCGCAAATATTGCAGCGAAGTTATAGTTATAAATATAACCTAAAACTCAATAAAGCATCGTTTGTTGATGTTGGAACTGCCCCAGTCCTTGTGGTGGGCGTTAGCGTCACACCCCATCACGAGCTCCTTGTTGCTTTTCTTGCAGTTGGCTATAAGTTTTCGCACAGCTGCAGGATGAGGTTCCTGACCCAGATCTCCCGGGAAGTAAGTGTACTACATATTTCTTTCTTCTTTTCACTGGGACGGATAGATGAACCGCAACCACGTCCTGAGAAAGCAAGCTCTTGGTTTCTCCGTGGTTTACCAGACCCGTTATGCGGCCATTTCTGGAAATCCAGGGCACCTAGATGAGTGCCGTGTCGATTTCCTCCTTCGCAAACCTCCTGTCAATGATGTAGAATATCGCTTTGGCACACTGTAGGTTTGCATGTCATTTTTTATGCTGACGGTAAGGGCGGTGGAGGAGGTGGGGGTGGTGGTGTGGTTGCAAGGGTTTTGTCTGGGGTATTTTACCACTGCTGTGTTTGCTCTTATCTTTTTGTGCAGGGCTACCCTTGTGTAGGCTTAAACAAATGTTTATAGCATTGAGCTATTTCTGTTTCTGTTATTATTTCCATGACAACATAGTAGATTTAAATCTTTTTTAACAAACTACTATTACTTTTTGGCATAATCGATTTTAACAAAGTTGGTGTCATTTAAAAGGGCTTAATTTCCCATATAATGACTATCTTTAGATATCATATTTTTGAATTTTGATATCTCCGCTGAATGGCGATATCTGTAAAGCTAACATACTCTTATTTTTAACAAAAATAGAATGCGATTATGCACACCATTTAAAAGATAATTAAATTATCTACACTTTTGGTAGAATAATAATGTTTGTAATATAAAAATAATTGAAAAGGTTGGTGGTGTGCGTTTTACATCGTTTAGTGAGCACTTTGTATATTTTACATACAGAGCCGTCTCAAACTATTTTGAGGCTCTTAGGCACCCAGGATTTTGGGGCCCTTTTGGAATTTAACGAAAGCGAATTATACAAAAAAATGTCACTATGATCTTCTTTATTATGTGTAATCAAATATATAATATAATATGTCATTAGTTATATTAGCAAGCAGCTGGTTTTTTTGTTTACGATTACGATAATGGTTTTTTTCGACATTTCCGTTGAGCAAAATCTTCTATTATAATTTCAAACTCAATTTTTTGGAGAATATTGCTTTTTATGCTTAGTTTTCAATTAATTTTAACCATACGGCTACTACCTATTAACTGGGCAACAAAAATTTTATTAGAAAATCTTAATGCTGAGCTTGTTTTTGAGAATAATTGAGTACTTTTATATATTTTTGGAAGGCCTTTTGCATGCCCAATGCATATAGGAAATAATATATAGGGTGATCCATGTAAAGTTACAACCATTGGATTGCAGCATCTTTGGCCCGTTCAATAGTGCAGGGGAATATTGGATGAAGAGCAATCCTGGAAAACGTATGAGTATTTATGATATTCCGGGACAGGTTAAGGATGCTCCTCTAATGGAAATTACGCCAAAAATATAACTGCTGGCTTTTCTTGTACATAAATATGGGCATTTAATTCTGATAGCTTTACCGATGATGACTTTGCCTCCAGCTCTGTAACGGACAAACCGCTGACACCGAGCTTTTCCGGTAACACAGAAGCTGAGACAATTGCACCAGAAGTGGCATTTCGACAACCCGAAGACACTACAAGCTCTGTACAAGCAGATTTTCGCCAGCCTTCTACTTCTACGCGAAATATGAGATCCCCATCTCTTCCTGCCCAACAGAAAAGAGCTGTTTGAACTCCCCAAGACATCCGATCTTTGCCGAACCTGCAAGGTGAAAAGGAAATGGTTCCCAAAAAACAGGAAAGTATTTTTCTAGATTGTAACAATTGACACACCTCACGTGTAACATTTGACACCGCGCGTGTTACATTTGACACCAGTGGGGTGTCATTAGTAACATATGTTCTAGCTATATAAATGTTTTTTTTATGAAATTTTGACACATTTTGCAAATTATGAATACGCCATCATCATCCCCACATTCAAGAGAATACCCAGGTATTTTTTTTCAAAAAATTTGCGTTCTGATAAAATGGAAAAAAATCAAATTCGTTTTTTGTTACAATTGGTGAAATTTAATATATTCTTCAGTAACTACAAATAATCTTCTGTTTACATCATTCTTTGTTTGTTTAAGGTTCACAGTTAATAACGTTCCCGAATCTTCGATATCATCTAATACTACCTGGCTGATTTCACAATTTCTACAAGCTCCTGGAATCCCAAGTACAACAACAACTTTGGCTATTAAATAATTATTTAAAAAATCGTGACTTAGTAAACTCCTGAAACTCGTAGCTTCTTGGGCGTGTAACCTTGCACATTGTGTTTCAGAAATGTTATTAATTTGAAATATCTACATTAATATTGGATTATAACATACTTTTAACTTTTTATCATTGAATAATTCGACCATCCAGTTGATGACTTTAGTTGCTCCTAACTGGTTAATGCTTCCTGTGTGAGATTCAGTCAAAGTAAAGACTCGTTTTACTCAAAAAAAGCGATTATAGATGCAATCTCAATTATTTTCTATTCATCACTACTTACAAATACCAGAAAATATAATAGTATGTGAAATTTCTCGGATAGTTTACAAAATTAGTTAGATGTACTGCTGGGTTTGACGTGGAATTAGTCCTTGATATGAATCAGCTGTTGGGGATTAGATGCAGAAATAAATGTGCAACAAAGTTTTCGCTGAAATAATCAAAAAGGATTCAGATGAACTGAATACGATTCTGTTATATAAGTAGTTTTTCGACCACTTAGTAAAAAAGCTATGTCAAGTACTCAACAGAGGTTAAACAATTCAAAACTCGTGTTTCCCTAAAAACAAAAGCAAGCATCAAAAAGATTGTTTTTCCGTTTTCTTTATTTTTATAATTTAATTTAAAGTGTTACGTAATACATAAATTTTGTTACATGTAGGAAATGAGTCAGTCAACGTAAAAAATCGACTGTTCCGCCATTACTTGTCCTAACCTCGACTTCTCTCCCACACACATGCCATAAATAACATTTTCTGTTATATTCATTGCTGCTAAACTGTTAAAGAGCCATATTTATTACGTTAACTATGACTTAGAAATACAATACACACGTAAATGTCCATTTTGAAAAATATAAATATCTCTTGCTGTGAAAAATGCATTAACTGAAAAGGAAATCGGGTATACAAGGAAGGAATACAATTTACAAATTTCCCTTTATAACAAGGCAATGTAACGGTTTGAATCTCAATTATTATCCTCTCTCAGATGTTTTAATGTGAAATTTGGATTTAAGCTATAACTATTCGTATATGCTTCGAAAATAATCACGTGTCTTTATTTAAGGTTTCCAAGATTATGTGTTGAAAGAATTCGAAAATTGTTGATGACGTCTTAAGGCTCGAGTGAAAGAACTTGAGGATGAAATGCTTTATAATTGATAAGGAAAAAAACAAATACAATGGTTATTGCCAAAATTATACTCAAAATCAAGAGTCACAACCATAAACAAATGCACAGTGCGTGATAGCCACGGGCGACACTGTAACGCACGGAAAAATATGCTCTGATTAAGCAATACCTATTAAAATATTTTTGCTGGAGGGCAAATATTTCCGGTATTTTCTGCTGTTAAAAAGTATTGTTTACGTATTTTATTGTGATATAAGACAGTTTTTCGATGCTTTTCGAAATTTTAACTTTGTTTTGTATCAATATTGTTCGTAATTTTGATTTCCAAATATTTTTAATTATGTCAAGCACATACACGGCTGACGAACGCGTGGACTTGAGTGATTTGTCTCCTCGTAGGAAGAAAGTTAAAAAATCTCATTTTGATGTCAAAGCCAAGGAGATAATTTTGAATATGTATAAATATAAGACTTAGGATCATCCTTTGATGTCTACCAAAGAGATTGTAAACCCAGACAGCACAGGACATCCTTAGGACGTCCATATTGAGTCCTAAGTTGGTCCCAATGTCCCAGACCTAATTTGTACGTAATAGGAACGTTCTAATTTGTACGTATTAGGGGCGTTCTAATTTGTACGTCCTGGGGACGCACAAATTAGAGTCAAAAATTAGATAATAATAATCATTATTAGAAACCACAATTATTTACCATTTTCTGATTCAGATATATAATAACCAAAAATCAGAAAATACGTAATATCTCTATTCTAATTTTCTTCAAATTTAGCACTATTTTTATCCATAAAATGCGCATGCGTGGCAGCACATTCGCCACTTCGCCACCATCCCACGTTGATCTAATTTATCCGTCAGTCGCCATTTTGGTTGTTTATATGTATAATTTCTGTGTATAATATAATCTTTGGTATAGTTTTGTGTTGTGATCAACAAGTTTTGTGATACTGTGCATAAATATATTTGATGTGTTTGTTGAACCTCCTGGTGTAAATAAAATAAAACTTTGAGACATCTCCAGTAACAACAAAGTTTGCAATGGTGGACCTGATATCTGTGGACCTGTAAATTTCTTGATTTGTAGTTGAAATGATTTCAGTAACTTAATTTATTTGTAGAAAACACTATTTTTATAGAAATGAAAAATCAAAATCACATGATCAGAGGCATCTTGGTTGATGTTCTTCAAGAAATAAGACAACTTAAAAATTCCCCTAGAGATGCAGAAGTTTCATTTTTTGTCCGATATCCCAATAATAATTTCCCAATTGGAACAGTGGACGAAATTGATAGATTTGATGAAGAATTACAATATCAAGAAAATTTCAATGATGCGGAAAATAAATTTTTAACAATACCCTTCCAACGATTTTTAGACGATACATAAAAAATCAACTCTTAAGTATTTTATTGATTTTAGGTAAATGAATTGGCAAGATATGGGGGTTCAAATCGTTATAATTTTATTAAGAGTACACTGTCAGCTACCGTAAAAGATGAAATATTGAAATCATAAAGTTGGTTGGGGAGAAAGGGGAAAAACCTCTGGATAAATCTCCCATCGCAAAACTCTTGATTTGTAAGTATTATACAGGATGTCCCAGCAAAATATTGAACTGCATCACACTTTTTGGAAAAATTACTGTTTCAAAGTAAAGGTTGCCGCAATATAAAGATTTCCTACTTAAGAAATATATAATCTTTAAATAGGTGAGTATCTTGGTTATTAATTGGAGTTTTGAAGAATTATGACTAAATAATTACTTTTGCCTAGCAACATGTAATAAAAAGATTGTGGACTGAACGTAGACAAGCGGTTAAACAAAATATCGTTCTCAGAGGAAGCCTTATGTTGCGACGACTATATATTGTTTGGCAACTTTTATATGCCCATATATTTTTTCAATTTGTGATAATATTTAATTATTATCAGGTGCTGCAAGTAAGTGTTATTTCAACCAGAAGGACGTGGAGGGGGCGATCCAGAGTTTAATAAAAAGAAGTAGCGAGAGAATTCAAGCAAAAGAAAATAAAAAAGTGTAAAACTGTTATTACATATTATATACACAGTTTGGCATACTATGGACCAGGACACCCTTTTCTATAAAATTTTTGAGATGTACGATTTTTTTTATGTACACATGTACCTATTGAACCTATTGCGGTGATCCAGCTGATAATCTCAGCCTGCAATGATTTTTTTGTCAGCAATTTTTTGGCAAATTGGACAGACTTATCAGAACTTCGTCAAATTGTGTCAAATGATAATTTTCTTTAAAGTTACTTAAAAAAAGTGGAAAGCAACGGAAATTTTGAAAATTATCATGTCGTGGTCCTTAGTCCTTATATATGAATGTACAATATAAATATTTGAATAAATGTTTATAAAGATATTATGGTATTTATTTTCCTGTGTCCATTAAAAAGATCCTGAGAAGGTTCATTAAAACATATAAGAGGACGTTCTTGGGAGGTACATTATCAAAATTAAGGGGTCATAATTGGGATGTCCTAATTAGGACTTCCAAGGGACGTATGGTTTAGTAACAAAAGATGTCCTCAGGACGTCCTGAGGATGGCTAAGGATCTGAAACGGACGTACCGGGGACTTCGGATGTCTGATAACGGACATCCTGGGAACGTTTTAAGTACGTACTTGTGATGTCTGGGAAGAAAGTGACAGCTAAAAGTGAATCTTGTGATGATAGTGTTTACTAAGAGCTAAAAGTGAATCTTGTGATCATAGTGTTTACGGAATACTGCAAGAATATAAGACAATACAGACATTTTCAGAACCCAAAACGAATAAGAATCGCAAATATTAAAAGAAGATTTCAATAGACAGGCCATTCGAAGAATAATGTACAGGTTGGCAAATTAATTTTGGCAGTCGGAAGTTTGGCAACTTTTGATGCGCCGTAGAAAAGACCTATGCGGATTGCAAGAGTTCACTTCGACGGCAGAGTTCGTAAGCTTCGTTTCCACAGTACAGTTCAGAGAAAAGTGTGATTACCGGGGTTGTGCAATACTAAGTTGTTATGGCGACTCCAGAAATTAAAGTTGTTCTTAAAAAGTTGAGTGAGCAGTGCTGTGAAATAATTATGAACGATTTAAATTTCATGACCGAAGAGGCAAACAATGGCAAGTCGACAATTCCATTAACAAAGGTAAGTTTTACTTATTGCAATAAAATTTTTAAACCAAAGTAATTATTTAACAAATTTACACTCGATAGTAAATTTTTGAAAGCGATTTTCGTACATGAATATTTATTTGTTAAAAGATTTAAAAAAGTGACATTAGGGCGAGTCAAAGTATTTTATGCACTCATGTGTCAATTTCATGCACCGTTATGTCATCATTACAAACAAATCGACGCCATTTTTAATCCATTTAGAGCAACCTAAATGATACTTTTTTTGGTTTTTGCTTGCCTGCGGCTCATGCGTCAAATTTTCATTCGTGAAAAAAAGCACCACTTTATGCACTTGGGCATAAATAACTATTCTGTTTCTGTTTACAGGAATATATAAAAGGGCAAATGTTTATTTTGTGTAAGATACCTATTTAAATGTAATAGGTTTTTATCTCACAATTATAATTATTATTCTCATTTCATACCTATCTCTATTACGTTTCGCTTTTTCTTATTTGTTTTGAACCATCTTCCGATTTCCGTTACAATTGCAGTTTGGTCATATTAAAATATGTTTGAACTAAAATCTAAAGATCGTTTAAAACAACTAATGAACTGAAACGTAATATATTATTTTTTAATTTATTACTTCTTTTAAATGGCCGAAAACCACGACAAAAATTTTTATTCCAAAGAACGTTCACTGAAATCAAATTTAACTACTTCCTCATTTTATTTGTAAAACTTTTAATACAACATTAATATCGACTTATTTTATTGTCAGGTCATTGAACGAGTTTCTGCTGCTACGAAAGTTAGCTAAAGAATGCTTTCCCGTATTAAAAAAGAAGCTCTGGCAGGAAGTAATGCTGACACTGATGTGCCTACTAAAAAACAAAGAACGTCCAGTATCCGTATGAATCAATTTCGCAAAACTGTGCTTACATTATATTAGATTTTAACGGGGTTACACTGCACTGAAACCTGAAGTTTATTGTGACCCCCTATCAAAGCTGTTCTCGCTACTACTACAGTTCGCCTTCCAGTTCCAGGGTTCTAATGAATTCTAGTATTTGGAACGGCTTCAACGAGGTCATATCCTCACTCTTACAAGTTTCTTGTTCGAAGCATTTCTTGCGTTGGCTTGCAATAGCGAGGCAATCCAGAACTAGGTGATCCGGAGTTTCATCCTCCTCCCCACAGAATCTACACTCGTCAGTTTCTGCTAGACCTATTTTTATTAGGCGCTTCCTAAGGCGGCAGTGTTCTGTAAGAAAGCCCGTGAGGAGATGTAGCTTATCTTTACTGAGGTCCAAATATTTTTTGGACCTAGCAGTGTCAAAGTTCCCCAGGAACTTTTTGGAATGTTCCAACCCGGGAAGGCACCGCCAGAGTGCTTCTCTTTCGGTTTCCTCTTTCTTCCGCAACTCTTTCTTGTAGGAGCATTTTGCTACACCACAGAAAGGCTCCGGGCCAATAAAGGGCGTTTGTGCTCCTTTCCTGGCAAGTATTTTGGCCTCTTCATTTCCTGTGATTCCCGAGTGGCCAGGAACCTAGACTAAAGTGACCCTGTTATTCTTGCCTAATTCATCAAGTTTTCTTAGGCACTCCCATGCCAACTTTGAGTCAATGACATGGAAGCTCAATGCTTTGATAGCTGCTTGACTATCAGAATGGATCGATATGTCACATTTCTGATAGTTTCTTTCTGGGTTCATTTCCATGCATCTTGCAATCGCAAGTATTTCTGTCTGAAAGACGCTGGGGAAGGAGCCTAACGATAATGAGTATCCAGTACCAGTCCCAAATACTCCAGCACCTGCTCCAGTGGGGGTTTTTGAACAATCCGTATACCATCTAATTGTGTTTTCTTTGAGAGTTTGGGTGGTGTATTCCCTTTCCCAGTCTCTCCTCGTATTTAGCATCGTAGTGAAATTCTTTTCGATACTTACTTTCTTGATCATTTCGTCACTGGGAAGATTCACTTATGAGATGCATTTTGTCAGAGAGGACCAGGCTCCCTGATTTTTAATACTATCATTGCCTGAACCTTCCTTAGATATGCTAAGAATTGCCTCTTGGGCACATCTTTATATCACCAGATGTAGAGGTGTGAGATCTGTAATGATCTCAAGTGCCCTAGTTGCACACGTTCTTATAGCTCCAGTGATGCACACACAGGCAAGCCTTTGAACTTTGTCGAGGGTCTTCCTCGTGCTGTACTGACTTGCTTTTGTATGACAAACTATTGCCCCATACGTAATTGTCGGTCTCACAATCATGGCGTACATCCATCGCAGTATTTTTGGGTTACAGCCCCACCTCTTACCAGCTAGATTTCTGCACGCCATCAAAGCTCTTATTGCTTTACTAGCAGTTATTCCAACATGCTTATTCCACAGAAGCTTATTGTCTAGGGTTATTCCTAGATATCTAACTTCTGATTTCCATTCTATGATTTCCCCGTTTAAGGATATGGGTTTCATTCCGGGTAAATGGAATTACTATGGTCTTGTTTGGGTTAATGTCTAGCCCCACTGACAAGCACCATTCCTCAATGATTCTGAGGCCCTATTGTGATAAATCACACAAGGGGCTCTCGAACTTGACTCTTACTATTAGAACTATCTCATCAGCATAGCCCATACATTCGAAGCCAAGCTCCGTTAGCCTGTAGAGCAACTCATCTACTACGAGGCTCCATAGAAGGGGAGATAAAAAAACTGTGCTTAGAAGGTGCATAATAAATTATCACATATCCGAGAAAAAAAAGTACCCACGTTAAGAAATGTACACGAAACCTTTGCAGATAGTTATGGCTTGGCAGGAAGTCGCGAATCTCTGCGGGAACAAATATATTCTTTGGGTTTTCGTTGGACCACCAAGAAAAACAACAGAAATTTGTTAATGAAACGTCACGAAATCAGACATTTACGCCTACTATATTTAAGAAACACAAAAATGTGTAGAGGACAGAACAAACATATCATTTATATGGATGAAACATACATTCATTCATGTCACACGCACCTTAAAGGATGGAGCGATAAGAGTAACGGAGGATTGAGAAAAACCGTTTCAAAATGTAATAGGCTCATCATTGTGCATGCAGGAAGTGAAAATGATTTTGTACCTAATGCTGGTATTATGTGGAACTCCCAGTCAAAAACAAGAGTTTATCATAATGGAATGACGTACGAGAATTATGAGAAGTGGGTACAAGAAAAACTTATTCCAAACCTACCAAAAAAAGCTGTTGTGGTGATTGATAAGGCCCCATGTCACAATGTTCTAAATGAAAAATCACCTACGACTGCTTGGACAAAACAACAATAAAAATACTGGCTTTCTGAAAGAAACATATATTACAGTGAACAAATATTAAAACCGGATCTTCATGACGTTGCAAAAATGTACAAACCGCAACATGAAACGTATAAAATGGATGAATTGCTTAGTCGACATGGATTGCAAATTCTAAGGCTACCCCCTTATCACCTGGACTTAAATCTGATCGAAAGCGTTTGGGCGGCACTTAAGGAATATGTGGCCAAACGAAATTCTATAATGAGTTTTTTGACATATTTTCTGCAAATGATTGGAAAGTTAGATGTGACCATGATACATAGTTTGAAGATGAATTTATGAACAATGAACCACTTTAAGATACTGTTGTTGATAATATTATTATTATTCATTATTTTACTGTTGATGATCCCTGTACATCTAAAGCATATTTTTCATTATAGTGTTTGTTTGTAGGTGGCATGACTGAATACATTAAATGCAACAAATGTAAATAGGTGTTATAAAATTGTAGATATTGGAGACGAATTCCACTAGAGTAATATAATATTTGTAGCACATCTGTACATAGTTCTAAATAAGCAATAGTTGACGGCACCCAGCACCAAGATTTTTTTGTTTTGCCAGTCCTAACTCTGTGAAAAGTGTAAAGGGATGTTCTAATTTCAAAGTAAATATTTGCAAAAAACCCAAAAATTTACATATGATGGTAGAAATATCTACCACAAAAAAAGCTTTATTATTTTATTTATATTATTAGTATACTTATTAGACCATCTCTAAAGGCGATTTCCCGATTTTATGTATAAACCCCAATTTTTACATTATTATCCACTACATATTATTATGAATAACAATTTTAAAAAGCTTAGGCATGTCATTAAAAGATAGGAAAAATTGTAGGCCATTGTTAAATTTAGAAAGTCGTTTAACAATCCTTATCATATTGTACGCTGTATCTACAAAATCTACCTGACTTCCAATTTATATACAAATAAACCTCAATGACGAATATTATGAAGGGACCACTTAAAAGACATTAATTTGAAGTAGAGGTGAAAGTTTTTGTCTCTTGGAATCTATTTATTAGTTATTATTTACATAACATAAAATAATGAAGAGTAATTTTAGAATTTCCCGTATGGTTTTTGAAGCAATAAATAATTATGTCTGTACAGAAAAACCTCCAATTTTCGTAGAAAAATCAAATGGTTTCTATTCCCTTATTCATTCAATTAATAATGAAGAACACATTGATGTTATTTTGTTTTGTAAACTTGATTTAGATAGCATTATACATGTGCCACAATTTATTATTTTCAAATCCAAATTCAAAATATTGTGTTAACCTCGAACGTATCACAACCTTTAAACCTCTGCATGCGGAATGTACGTCGCCTGCTCTTCCCGGTAACTGCGTTTACTACGCGTTGTCAAGCTGTATGGCTTTCTCGCGCATCTTCAACTGCCAAAATTAATTTGCCAACCTGTATCAATGTTTCTTAACTCCACTCTTGAAAAACTCCTAAGAGATGCGAATAATTGCCAAATAAAACGAGAATCGCATTTTACAAATTATTAAAATAAATCGTAAATACACAAAACGTGGCAGTAATATTGGACAGAGACGAAATAGTGATATGCCGAATATCCGATATGAAGAACTATGTTGCTGAAAGCAATAAGACGTTTAAAATATTTTTTATGACACAACGTGGCAGTAATTTTAGACAGAGACGAAATAGTGATATGCCGAATATCCGATATGAAGAACTATGTTGAGGAAAGCAATAAGACGGTAAAAATATTTTTTATGACACAATTAGTAATATAATTCCCGACAAATGGAAAAACTGTATCCATTTCTCTCAATTCAATTAGGTAACGCTATCTATGTATGCAGTACCGTCTTTACCATAAAGGCACACGGGTCCTTTGCCCCGGATCCCCATCCTGAAGGGGCCTCTCACATTTGAAGGCAATTTCTGATGAAATATATTGCAAGAATGAAAACTACTGGACGAATAGATAGTAAGTTGTTTTCCCAATATAATACAGAACGTATTGGAAGAATGTGCTTAGGAGTATTGTTGCAGTAAGGAAATTTTTAGCTTCAAGAGGTCTTGCTTTTCGTGGTGATAGTGAGACATTGGGATCGCAATATAATGCGAATTATTTGGTATGCTTAGAACTGATGTGAAGTTAATTTGATCCTTTTCTTGCTGATCACACAAAATCTGCGCAAATCGTGGAAAAGGAAGTACGTCATATTTATCTGCAAGTATCTGTAATGAATTCATCAATTTAATGAGACAGCAAGCTTTGAAAACAATTGTCAAAGAGCTTAAGTCAGAAAAATACTACTCTATTAACGTAGATCCTATGCCAACGTAGAATATGTGACCAGCTCACTTAAATCGCTAGATACGTAAAAGCTGGATAGTCTATTGAGCGATTTTTGCCCATGGATGAACATAACGCGCAATATGTATCTGATATAATTGCACCCTGTATCTCAATAACTAAAAGGACTATAAAAAACCTCCTTGCGCCATTTTTACTTTGATAAAATAGTAGTAAACTGTAGAAATCTAACTTTAAAGAAAAGAAAGATAACCCGCAAAAGTGCCCTAAATGGGATACACTGTACATAGTTCAGCAGCAGCAAAGGATCGCCGCAATGGGAAATGCATCAATCAGGTTGTGGCTAAAAATCAGTTTTAGAAGGTACCTGAAACAGTACAGCTTAGAAATGCTAACTCATATACAGGTCATTCATTTCGAAGATTGTCTGTTACACTTTTAGTTGGATCTACGGGAGACTTGATGACACTAAAGATTCATGGCGGATTAATATCGCTGAAGAGTATGTTGATTAATTGATTAATCAGTATCACGCAGGTCAGAAATAGCTAATAAAGTGTTTTGAATGAGTGGCAGTGCTTAAATAACACCCGATTTGCGACAAAGTCCATTAACAGCAGTTGTGTCTATGGCAGAAAAAAATAAATGGATACAACGATTAGAACTAACTTCTCCGCATGTGTGAGACGCCCTGATTTCCTATCAGGAAATTGGTCACTTGTATAGACTTCGGAGGCTGTATCGTTATAACAAACCGAAATTTCTCCGAAATTGATCAAAAAAGTAGTATATGGGGATATATAGAACCACTTCTACTGGCTCTGGTGAGCTGAAAATCGACATGATTCATCTGTGAGATACCCTAAATAGTATCCAAACATCAAATCGGTTACTTGTATATACTCTGGAGGCTAATAAACCGAAATTTCTCTTAAAATGACAAAAATGTGGTACTTTAGGTAACGTAGCACCCGTTATACTGGCTCTTGTAAGATGAAAATCAATAACATTCATCTGTGAGATGCCCTGAGCAATATCCAATTATAAAATTGGTCACTTGTATACACTTCGGAGGCCGAATTTAGGTAAAAAATCGAAAATGTGGAACTCTAAGTACCATAGCGCCCGTTGTACTACTTCTGGTGAGCTGAAAATCAATAACGTTCATCTGTGAAATGCCCTGAATAATATCCAATCCTAAAATTCATCACTTGTATACACTCCGGATGCTGGATCGTGTTAACAAGACATGTTACGAAAAGTGGCCGACGACGACATACACACAGGATTTTTTTACCTAAAAAGTCTTTTTTCGTGTTTTTCTTGTTGATAACGGAAAAATAAACCAAAAAATACAAAATTCTAACTTTTTTTGGGGTATATAAATAATTTCAGCTCAAGAAAACTCGACTTTTGTTTTTGTTTTAAAATGATTAGAGTTAATGTTGTGTTGAAATATGATCTAAAAAAATGTTTAGAAAAGTCTTTGAATTGTAGTTTATGATTTTGAGCGTGGGTCGTTAACGTCCCCTTGGGCACTTATGGAAATAAAGAATACATAACAGTTAGTTTCATTTAAAACAGTAATATTTGTTTTTATTTATGTAAAGAGATTTGGAATGAAAACATTTGGTTTAACCAAGAATGCCTTAGAAAAAAGATAATACCAAATTATGTGAATATAAAATGCCATTCTAAAACACCACAAGCACAAAAAGCCATAAAATGTGCTCAACGAGTATGGATAAAAGAAGAACGTAAAAAATGGTTTAAGATAAGAGAATACTTAGACAACAACATAAAAGTTCTACATTCAGAACTCCCTACATCCAGTAGAATTTGACTGTTTAGATGACAAAATCAGAGAAAGTGTCATCACGATGAAGCACAAGAAATTTGAGAAACAAGAACAAAAGCTACATAAACTTGAACACACACAACATAGAATTCAATACCCTAAACATCATGAAACTGTAAGTACCTACATACCAACACACTTTGCACCACGATTTGAAAATCTTTCAGACACTAATTTTACAGATAGTGAAATAGAATTTTTAAATAAAGGTTTAAAGTACAGCATACCACCAAAATTTACGAATAATAATAAACAAATTATAGCTACAGAGTCAGAAATAGCTTTAAAATCTAATTGAAATAATTTTCTTTATGAGAAATTAAAAATTGCCAAATCAATCAAAAATATTGAACCTTCAAAAGTTAAACGTCAAACAAAAAATTACATTACAGTTTTAAATGCAATAAAAAAGAAAGTAGAAGAAGTAGAACCTAACAGTTTCAAAATCTGATAAGGGGAACACAACTGTCATATTGACAGCAGAAAATTATAATTCAAAAATATATAACTTTATAGAATCTAGCGATGTAAAAGTTCTTAGAGCAGACCCAACGAAGGAGTTTTCAAATAATGTAAGGGATATTGTTAATAATTCAAATTATCTTTTTAGTGATTACGAAAAGAGGTCCATGATAAATAAGAATCCTCATTGTCCACAATTATATGGAACCGTTAAATTACATAAAATAACGAAACCAATTAGACATTTAGTTTCTTATGTTAATACTCCTAATACTATATTGGCAAAGAAGCTTAACAATATACTCAATAGTTACGGATATGAGTCTAAATACTCAATTAGAAATTTAATAGAACTAATCAAAAAAATTAAAGCATTCAAATTACAAGATAATGCTAAGCTTATTTCATTTGACGTTACTAATATGTTCACTAAACTTCCTCCTAAAGAATGTCAATGGGAAGCCCTATATCTTTTATTTTGGCAAACATTTTTATGGACAGTTTAGAAAGAAAAATCTTTGGAACTAATATTTCAAAAAACGTTTTATTTTGGTATAGATATGTAGATGACATATTAGCTTGTTTTATAGGCAGTGAACGACAATTAGATATATTTTTCAACCATATTAATAATTTACAGCCAAAAATTAAATTTACATTAGAAGTTGAAGAAAATACCTTAATCAATTTTCTTGATTTGAAAATTCAAAGAGTTAATAATGTAGTTGATTATGCAATTTACCGAAAACCAACACACACTGATGTGACAATTATATAATTCCAATCACCCAATGTCACATAAGCTAGCGGCATACAATTCAATGATACATAGAGCATTTTCAGTTCCTATGAACAAATGTAATTTTGATAGAGAGATTAATGAAATTGGACAAATAGCAACATCCAACGGTTATCCATTACATATGATAAATAAGCTAATTGATAAAAAAGAGGAAAAAGGAAAAACCATCACATATGAAGGAAATATTCGTAATATTTCAAAGATAATATCTTTAGCGACGAATACAACAATTTATTTTAAAACAAAAAGTAACGTAAGTACAAAATTGTTAAATGTTAAAACAAGAATACCAACATTAAAGAAATCAGGTATATATAAACTCAAATGTCCAGAATGTAACGCTGTCTATTTGGGTCAGACCCTTAGAAATTTTGAAGTCCGATACAGTGAACACTTACGAGCATACAGATTAAAACAACCAGATAAATTCCATCACGCAAAACATCTACTTGACACCAACCATTCATTGACACCTAACACAGAACTAGAAGTACTACATATTTGTGATAAGAAAAAAGAACTGGATTTCCTTGAAGAGTTGGAAATTAGAAGACACTTTAGAAACCCACAATATGAAGTCGTCAATGAACAGATAAATCTAGGGAGTTCTCCACTAATAAACTGTTTTCTTAAGTGGTAATTCTAAAGATCAGCAGATATAGTTTTCCTGGTTTTCTTTATCATTGCACAATTATGCCGATCTTAATTGGAAAAATGATATCCAGGATATCACCATAGGGCTAATAAAATCTAAGCTTCAATATTTGTAATATCACATTTTTTTTCTTTTTCTATTAACATATATCAAGTCAATCACAAGTTAGGTCACTTCTTGGTCTAGCCAAAAGTAACTACTAAACATCAGGTAGGCATCAAATAAAATGTAACTTCTGTCATTCTGACGAAGATATTCAGTTATCGAAACAGTTGTCAATTTTTTAGAATTTTCAACATTATTCATTATATTGTGGAATTAGCCAGAAACGTTGAGTTTCATTTAATACACCAATTTAAATGTAATTACAATTTATGAAATTCCTCAAAATATTTATCCTGTAGTGGAACTAGACAACTCTCGCACGCATTAGTGGTTTTATTTTTACACAAGGAGCATCATTTTCCTGTCTGTTGGCAGATTATCAAGTGGGATCCTTCCGAAGTGGTACAGTACATAGAAGCCCTTTTAGGTCCGGGAGTTTTTGGTTTACTTACATATTACTTTTCCGCCCAACCTATCTAATATGCGAGAAAATTATTATTTACCCCAAAAAAAATTGGAATTAAAAAAAATTGTTTACGTTTTTCATCAAGAACAACACGAAAAAACGGTGTTTATAAAAAAAATCCTGTGTGTATGTCGTCGTCGTCGTTGTCGTCGGCCACTTTTCATTACATGCCTTGTTAGCACGATACGGCCTCCGGAATGCAACAAGTCACCAATTTTATGATTGAATATTCTTCAAAACATCTCACAGATGCACCCTATTGATTTTCAGATCACCTGAGCCAGTACAACGGGTGCTATTGTAGTTTGAAGTACGACATTTTTGTAATTTTTTGTGAAATTTCAGTTTGTTAGCACGATACAGCCTCCGGTGTGCAACAAATCACCAATTTTTTAATCTAGTATTATTTAGAACCTCTTACAGATGAACCCTATTGATTTTCAGCTCACCAGAGCCAGTAAAACAGGTGCTATAGTACTTTAAGAACGACATTTTTGTCATTTTTGGAGACATTTCAGTTTGTTAGCACGATACAGCCACGGTAGTGTATACGAGTGACCTATTTTATAATTGGATATTTTTCAAGGTATCTCATAGATGTACCCTATTGATTTTCAGCTGACTGAAGCGAGTACAGCGGGTCCTATAAATGCAGATATACTACATTTTTGCTTGTTTTTGGAGTTATTTCGGTTTGTTAGCACGATACATCCCCCGAAATGTATACAAGTGACAATTTTATTATAGAATATTGTTCAGGGCATCTCACAGATGCGGAGAAATAGCTTTAATCTTTAATACCGTTTATTTCTTTAGGAGATACTGTGAAATCTAAAATGCAGATTGTCTGCATCATATCCGTAGGAGCGGGCTAACTGACTAGCATTGGCAACGCATAAATCAGTCATCCACGGCAATATTGGTGTACACCGCTTTGTCCTCACATAGTGATTCTGTAATTGAATTTGTTAATATCCAGTTGATTACACCTCCCATATATGTATTATACATTTTTATTGCATGCGTTTGGACAACATCTATTTTTACTTTATCTTTGACCGAAAATCTCTTACATTTTTGCATGAGCCCAACACTATACTTATTTGACAATACGGTTACGACACTGTTATCTTTCCATTTTATACATATGATACCATCCACTGCATTATCAATATTTCCTCTTTCCCTTTTTTCATTATTTTTGAATCAACTAATTAACTTTTCATAGTTCTGTTTTCCCTTACCGTTCCTGTTGCTTCGAAATTTATGTGAGTAAGTTTATATATCAACTCCGCCGAGGTGAAAAAGTTATCAAAATATAATGAAAAACGTGAACTAGGATATTCTTTGTGTAAAATATCAGCAAATTTTAGCACAACACATTCCACAAGACCTCTTGGTTTTTTCGTCCATGATAAATTTCAAACTGTAACCAATAGCCTGGCTTGGTACTCATTACCCAAGCTTTATAGCCAAATCGTATGGGCTTAGTGCGGAAAAATTGCTAACAGCCATGTTTTCCGTAATAAGGAATCATTTATTCGTCTATTGATATGTTTGCTGTACGGGTGCGTAAAGTAAAAATGTTCTATTCAATGCATCAATTATTGGTCGTAGCTTAGCCATTTTGTCCCCTTGCGGAAGTGTTCCGTTGTTAGATGCATGAAAAAATCCGCATAAATCTTCAAATCGATTACGCCTCATCGACTGCGATACCAGCTTCTTCCCAAAACATTCTTCTGCCTGCTAAAGAAACGTATCCGCTGACCAGAGGAATTCCTGTAAATACATATAACTCTCTGCTTGAGAGCTAAAATCCACAAATATTTTTTTGACTAGTGTATCTAGCTGTATATTTCACGAGCTCTTCAATAATTCATGGCTATGTTTATATGTAAATGCCTTCTGAAAGAATTTGAGAACCATCAATGTTCAAATTTTCGGCTTCCTCTAGCAGTTCAGCAACTGAAAATTACTTACCAACAATAGTTTGAAGACATTGTTTCTTTTTATATTCACGTTCGTAATTCGCAGCATCTAGAAACACGACAGATGAATCCTATTGATTTTCAGCTCACCAGAGCCAGTATAACGGGTGCTATGGTATTTAAACTACCACATTTTTGCAGAAATTTCGGATTGTTAGTACGATACAGCTTCCGGACTGCAACAAGGCACAAATTTTATGATTATATATCGTTCAAGACATCTCACAGATGAACACTATTGATTTTCAGCTCACCAGAGCCAGTACAATGAGTCTTATAAATCCAGATATTCTACATTTTTGGAGAAGTTTCGGTTTGTTAGCATGATACAGACCGTTTATTTTTCGTATCTTCCACGACAACATTACTGAACTCCGGAGTTGAAGAAGTTGATCACCTGGTATATTATTTTTAAATTATCCTCTCATTAGCTTCAATTATTAAACGACATAACGATTTCTTTTACTAGAGATATTATTTTTTATGTTTGTTCTTATCATAAATTGATTCTTTATTATTAGTATTAAGTGATTGAAAGTATCTAGGTTTTCTTATCTGAGACGTGTTGATAGAAACAGCGGAGAAAAAATTTCCCAGCTAATAAAGCATGTTATGTAAATTCACTGTCCATTTTGTAGGACACAAGAAATTCAATCGTTAATTTTTATATCCAATGATTAAAAAACATCTTCGACAATCGTCCTTGCGGAATAGGACATAAAATTTTCGATTTTACTATAAATATTCGATAGTGTGACTATAAAAAATTTGGTAATTTAGGAGTTGTGCACTCGTATAAATTTAAAAAGTAAAAATAAAACTGTCAAATATTCATTTATCTTCTATGGGGACTTTAAATGCAAATTTATGTTAATAACGAGATATTTTTCACGTATGCTATGCTAATTGGTGTATTTTAGAAATAGCGGGTACGACGCTGATATCTAGTAGGCATTGAACGCAAAATATCTCTTATCGCCATTGTGCTAATTTCGAAAAAAAAAGATGTCAATGCTAAGCCAACTTAATTTTTTTGGTTGATTTTTGACATGTACAAGATTTTTTGCTTTCTAGTAAAGAGCAGAAACACCCTATGAATTATGAATTAAGATAAATCATTGGTTAGGTCGAGACTTATATTTGGCAACATGGCACCTGGTGTAGATGTGCTTGATGAAGCTCTCCGGAATAAATGCTGTAATAAGTGTAAATGAAATATCGTAAATGGTGTAAAATGTATAACTGTGAAAATAGTTTCCATATAAGCTGTTCAAAAATAGCAACTCTGCAAAGTTTACTAGTGATGTTTTATTTAATTACATGTTGTGAGCGAGATTCAGCATGCGATCGGACTGATCAGTTATATCAATTCAATCGAAAGTCTAAGTTCGGGCAATAAGGTGATAGATATTGATATATTGGAATATATAATAAAGCGAAAAGATTCCATAATAAAGGAGATGTATGACAAAACTCATTTAATGACTCAATTTACTTTGCTAAAGGAACGAAACGAATTAAACACCAAAAGTAAAGAAAAAAAACCACGTAAAAATTGGGAATCCTCTGCTATTCAAAATAAAACCAGTCCACCGATTCAAATTGGAAATGATAAAAATAACGCTGTTGCCAACTCGTCTATTAAATCAGCAATTCAAAAAACTGACTTATCAGCTGCTTTAATGGAAATAAACACTGAAAAAAAAATAACAAAGTCATAAATTTAGAATAAAAAAGCTCCAGAGAAAACTACAATGAATTTAGAGAAATTCGAGGAAAAAGAAATAGAAAACAACGTGTCTGAAAAGTTTGATAAATATTCCAAATTAATTCCTATTTTTTATGAACCAAGATCATCTGAATAAATTTATTGTGGCAAAGTGATTGGAAGTAATATTGTAGAAACACAACTATTGGATACTAAATTGGATACAATTAATTATAAACTCATTAAACTTGATAATGTGCCCATATCTATTCTTCATAAGTAGTTTTTTTTGGTATAAAGTGTATTATTAATGCTTAGTTTTCATTAAGTTACAATTCCACGATGGTAATATACAATATGTTGGAGGATGAAAATAACAAGATGAGAATAGTATATTATTTTATACAGAGGAGAAGTATGAATTTTCATGGCACACCTGAATTTACCTGCCAAACGGAGTGATGCATGTAATAGAATGTAAACCATGAAAAAGCACTTCTCGAAATAAAATATGTTAGTATTCCTTTGAAGAACACCGCATGTTTTTTATGGAAAATGGGTCCCAGTCGATTGGATGAAAATCTAGTTTGATGTATTTTATGATGTTCTGATCAAAGGTCTCCATGGGCACAATTTGATCTAAAGTAACTGTTTTTTAGCTGCTGTTCAGAACACCTTTAAATGTTTCACAGATAAGGATTTTAAGGTTGAGACACTCGAAAGAGCGACTCTTGTGTGAGAAAAACTAACCGTAAGTAATCGATGGAATTTTCTTTAATCAGTTTCGATTTCTGTTGCTTTACCGTCATGTTTCATAAAATCTTTATGGTGTAACATTTTTATTAGTTGTAAAATTGTTAAAAAACTATTCTAATGAATTTTTGTAAACTAGCTGTAATGTATATGTATCCGTTAATCTTTATTAATTCAGTTTCAAGTATGTTACGGTATGGCATCTACAGATAAATATACCCTTTTTTATTTCTTGCTTTCACTGAATGCCTTCAATTGTTTCCACTTTTCACACTAGTTATGTAATATACTTACACAATTTTACTTTTTTTTTAGGTTGGATTCCTGAACAAGATATTTTTTTTCTAATTTTGTACCTGTTTTTTCAAATTTACTGTACTGTTTATAAAGCATGAAGAAAGTATTTAAATCCTGTATTGCTTCTTTGCTTTTTTATTTTAAATATACAGGGTGAACAACTAAGAACGGTTGTAGGCCATATTGCGGAAAAGAATCATAGTACAACTTTCAAAAAAGGTACCTTTAGGTAAATGACCCTGAAAAATTGCTGGAAAATATTTCGCAGTCTCTAAAATATCCGCTAGGGGTGGAATGAAGAATCGAAAACATAATACTGTGATTATCTCCAAAAAACATTCTCAATGAGTCCTAAAAATACAAAATTTGAAATCTTATTGAGATTATGAAAAAAATTAATTAAGAAGAGTTTTTTGCCATTATTTTTCAAATAATGGGTGGGGAAAGGTTCAAACTTATAAATAAATGTATAACTTTTTCGTTTTTTAACCGATATTAATGATTTTAGCTTCATTTGAGAGTTTTTCCTGTTTAATGAGATTGATAACAAAATTGGATAATTTTGTATTCGCTCGGAAATTTCAAATGTAAAATGCAGCATTTTTTTAATTTTTAAATCTGATATCGTTAATCTTATATCTTGGGATAGAGTCAAAATTTAGACTTGCTGCTTTCATTAAATTCCTATTTTTTTAACCCCTTTTCATCAGAATTTAAAAAATGCATTTGAAATTTCTGAGAAAAATGGGAAAATGGTCGACCTTTTGACATAGCATATCTTATTAAAGAGGAAAAACTCTTAAATTGGTATCGGTTAAAAAACAAAAAAGTGTTATGACATATCTTTTTAACAAGTTTGAACCGTCCCCCACCCCTTACTTGAAGAAAAAGGATAAAAAGTCCCTAACTAAAAAATATTTTCCAGCGATTTTTCAGGGTTATCTTCCTAAAGGTATTTTCTTAAAGTTGTACCATGACTATTTTTTGAAATATGGCCGACAGCCGGCGTTCTTAGTTGTTCACCCTGTATTTGCTGCTTAGGCGCAGACACATCTATAGGATGTAATCTAGAATGTTTGAGGTATATTATTTAGAGGTTTAAGTAATGTCCATATAATATCTATATTGTAACTGTATTGTTTTTGAAATGTTGCATTTAGATCATTGGTAAGATGTTATTTTTTAAACATTGCATTAACATCTACAAGATGTTAAAAGGCATTTCAGAATGTAATAGAAATGTTGTTTACATAGTTCGTTATGAAGACTTCCTTTTGAGGAAGTTCTAGTAACATCACTGTAATGTAAAACGGCAGCGCTTCAACATCGCTGAGAAGTTAAGTTGAAACATCACAAAAGTTAACAACCACAAGCTGGGCATAAGCGGTTGCATAGATGTGAATGTGATGAAAACAAGAAGAAGAAGAAGAGGTCTATGGAAGAGCTTAGTAAGTTTTTAGCGTCAAATGAAAAACAAAGGAAATACGATTTTTTTTCAAATTTGACAGGCCGCCATTTTGTTTTTACAGGGCCGATTTGGCTCATTAACGAACTCGTCCAAGATTTTGGCCTATCCGATTTTTGTAGCGAGTTTGGTTTCGATCCGTCAAAAATACGCCCTCTATCGTGCTTATAAATTCCGTTATAACATATATATATATATATATATATATATATATATATATATATATATATATATATATATATATATATATATATATATATATATATATATATATAGTTTATTTTGTATTCTTGGGATTGAAGACCATTTTTAAAGACATATAACTAGTAATTAATACATTTTTATTTAACGTTTCGGTCTTTCCATGACCTTCATCAGAAATAAAATTTTTGTTAAAACTAAAAGAAATGGTACAAGTTACAAAAAGAATCTTAATAGCAAAACAAATAAATCCTACCTTCGACAGAACGTTCATTTAATTATTCTATATATTTTATAGCTGTTTAGGACGTATCACATAATAGAATATAACTCACACACAAACAAAACGAACATTTTAAAAATATGGCGTAACGAGGTTTTAATTTGTTTGTCGTTTTTGTGGTAACTGGTATTGCAAAGGATTTTATATTTATATAGGGTGTGGTAATAAATTTATTATATTTGGAATGTGCCACGTGTTTCTCAATATTTCTAAGATTTTATAATGTTATTATAAATTTTACTAAGGTTTTTTGTGTCAGTCTTTAAAAAAAAATATAATAATTAAAAAATGGAGTCAGATTGAAACATACACTGATGTACCTATGAGTGACTTCTTAGAAGCTATAGAACTCTGAATTCCACCTATTTTTTGTATGAAGAGACATTTTACCAACAAATTGAAGGGTGTGCCATGGGGACCTCGATTTCTAGCGTTATTGCCCAATTAGTTATGGAAGATCTTGAAGAAACAATACTGACCAAAAACCCAATTCAAACACTATTTTTTTACAGGTATGTTGACGATTGCATATTAGCAATTCCAAAAAATACAGAACATTTGGTCTTACAAGATTTCAACAGTTACCATGACAGACTACAGTTTACCATTGAACTAGAAAAAAATAATCAAATAAGCTTTTTGGACCTTACCCTCCATCATACAACTAACACCATAAAAACGGAATGGCACACAAAAGATACCTGGTCTTCCCGATATTTAAACTTTAAATCACAACACCCTCTAACACAAAAAAAATCTGTTATTGTAGGACTCGCAGATCGATCAATAAATCTGTCCGACCCCGAATTCAGAGAGATTGCAATAATAAAAGCTAAAGATGCCCTTATACTCAACAACTATCCCACTAATTTGATAAATAAGATATTTAAAAAACGTTTACATATATTTTATAACCATAATAATACAAAAACTAAAATAGACAATAAAACAAACCAATTCCTCACTTTGCCATATATACCAAATTCATCAGAAAACCTAAAAAAGACATTTTCGCACCACAACATACATGTTGCTTATAAAGGGTACAACCTACTGAAAACCAATTACACTTATCTAAAAAGTTCAATCTCAAAAGAAAAAAAGAGCAACATAGTCTATGAAATACCATGTAAAAACTGTGAAGGGGTCTACATCGGACAAACAAGTCAGTATTTGAAAAACAGAGTAAATAGTCACAAATATGACAAACAAAACAAAACGGCACTCACTATCCATGTTTCAGAGAACCAACACGAGTTTGATTTCGAAAATACAAAAATTCTTCGAAGTGAAAACCACACAAAAAAACGCGAAGTTCTAGAAATGATAGAAATACAAAGAAAAACCAGTTCCATAAATTTAAAAAATGACACAAAAAACCTTAGTAAAATTTATAATAACATTATAAAATCTTAGAAATATTGAGAAACACGTGGCACATTCCAAATATAATAAATTTATTACCACACCCTATATAAATATAAAATCCTTTGCAATACCAGTTACCACAAAAACGACAAACAAATTAAAACCTCGTTACGCCTGCTTTTATTATATAGAACAAATACTCGTATTCCAATACAAATTTTCATCAATGACTGTCATATTTTTAAAATGTTCGTTTTGTTTGTTTGTGAGTTATATTCTATTATGTGATACGTCCTAAACAGCTATAAAATATATAGAATAATTAAATGAACGTTCTGTCGAAGGTAAGATTTATTTGTTTTGCTATTAAGATTCTTTTTGTAACTTGTACCATTTCTTTTAGTTGTAACAAAAATTTTATTTCTGATGAAGGTCATGGAAAGACCGAAACGTTTAATAAAAATGTATTAATTACTAGTTATATGTCTTTAAAAATGGTCTTCAATCCCAAGAATACAAAATAAACAATATATAATTAAATAAAAAAGACCAAGAACCAAAAAAAAGAAACTATATATATATATATATATAACATTGCACAATTTACGATCTGTAGTTTCCGAATTTACAACTTTATGGAGTCTAACCTCACTTCGGAGGTAAGTACACACGTGGTTGTGAACTTCACTTCTAATTATTTAATTATTCTTTATTGATCACAGTATTTAACTGTTGTTTTTCATTTTAGTCATATATATATATATATATATATATATATATATATATATTGAACCAGATATCTTAGATAATAAGAGAATTAGTATTATAAAAATATGTTGCTAGTATGAAATATATATGAAAATAATATAATTTAAGAAAACAAGTAAAAAGGAAACACTTTTCTTAATTTAAACAACATATCAAATAAAGATATATTAAATAATAGCCTATAACAATATAATAAAAAAAGGAATTACCTCAATAATAATACAAAATATAGAGATTGCCTAACCAATGTAATGATGTAAATAAAGTTGCCTAAGACGAAGAATAATTTCCATACCATAACCAGCTGTTCACCTAAAAAGAAATAATTATATAGTCAAGTCAAGAGAATTTTAGATATAAGTAGTTACATTAGAATACAAATATTATTATAGATAATTCATTATAATCATTAATTTAAGAATAAAAACAAATACAAATATTGAATAGAATAGAATTCAATAGATTTTCATAGACATATAGACAAATGATATATGGTAAATAAAATGAACGTTGAATCAATAAATAGTAATTTGTTAAAGTTTATTATAAATAATATAATGCAAAGAGTTTAGACAAATAACATAAGAGAATTTATATTTATAATTAATATGAGTGTAACAAGGATATACTATCAATAACAATATTGAATGTTGTACCATGTAAATGTATCTATGTATAACCAATTTTAATTTATTTGTATGATGAAAAAACTCATAGGAACTCTATAAATGAACTAATAATGTAAAAGAGTGTATGTATGAAATTTTTAATAAGTGAAAGAAGTTTCAATTAATCTGATTGCAAAAGACAATATTTTATTGGTTATAAAATATGACAGAACAAATTGTGAATCAACAAATAAACTTTGAAATAGTGACCTGAAAAAGAACAAAAGACTGTTTGTTGAAAAAAGTAGAGAATCGAGGGGACGCTTAATAAAAGAAGGGAAGCTGGTGTGAAGAAGCGAGGAGTGTGTGTGATGGTGTTCCTGAAATTTCAAGAAATTCCCGGCTTAAGACTTTTAAACCTATAAAGTACTATTAAATACAATCATAGTAATACTCACAGTCAATTGTATCAAGTTTTTCGGCAAGAATTTATGAAATTTTCATCAATTTTGGTTTTTTGGAGCTTCAGCGGAGTGTTCCTGGGATCCAGAGACTTTCATCCCAATTCAAGAGCAACAGGTCAGTGTTTTTAAATCATTATTGGCCAATAATCAGTGTAAAAAC
This sequence comes from Galeruca laticollis, assembly GCA_963921935.1. Classification (NCBI taxonomy): domain Eukaryota; kingdom Metazoa; phylum Arthropoda; class Insecta; order Coleoptera; family Chrysomelidae; genus Galeruca; species Galeruca laticollis. The sequence continues at coordinate 158,782,688 of OY998175.1, read as the reverse complement.
TCAAAATACTCAATTAAGTACTTAATTTCATAAATTGATAAACTTTTGCAAATATGATCGATCTGAAAAAGAAAGAAACAGACTTTGTATAGTGAATTCATTGCATAAATCGTTAAATTTAATAAAAGGCCGAATTTTCAATAAATTAAAATATTTACTTATGCCATTTTGTAATTGCATAAATCTGGTGATTGAAATTTCATAATGTAATAACTATTTCCATCTGTATATAATTTCTATTTTTCTATCTATGTATATAACAATTTTCTTTCCACAGCAATTTGTATCATATATAACTATGATTTATATATAAATTCTTTTATGTGTTTGAACCATTCAATTGTTTGCATCGTCAACAAACTGTGTTTAATATGAATAGATGCTTCTTACGTATCAGAATTGTTCGTTTTATGTTAAAGCGCATGACTAGTTTTAATACGCATGGGCATTGATGAAATTATTAAAATAAATAAGTAGATACAAAATAACCATTGGCGTCGCATATTATTTTTATCAAATATAAAATATTAAATCTATTTCAAATAATGTGTTGTCTTTTTATTTAAACAATTATAACAATACAATAAGCCAGGACTCAAAGAGAAGAAGGATTTCATGCTCCCGAACAATCAGATTAAAATAAATTACCAAACAAATATTAAAAACAAACTGAGCTAGCCAAATTAAATAAAAATTCTAAATAATAATCATCTACAAAAATAAGTAAATAAGTAAGTTATAATCATATTTTTAGTATAATATATATATATATATATATATATATATATATATATATAAATATATATATTATTATTATTTGATATAATTTTTTTATATTTTATTTAGTTTATTTATTTATATTTATGGGCGCCATTTTATAATTATTCCCTTGATTGACTAGCTCAGATTTTTTAATTAATTATTTATTTATAATGTTTACTTAATTAGTCGGAAGCATGAGAATCCTCCCTTTGAGTTCTGGATATACTAATCAAAGATTGAGGAAATATATTCTTAATCTTACCTTTAACTTACAACCTCTGAAAGAAACAATATCTGTTAAATAAAACGATTGAAATACGACACAATGATATTGAGAATTCAATCATGGATGTGAGAATAAAGAAAAATCAACACATGAATGTAAAGCTGTTTAATAAAATAATTTGAAAATTTTCAACCTGATTGGAACATAATAAAATATTTTTGAAACTATTAATTTGGTTTATACATTTATTCTTATGGAATTGTGCCACCCTATATCATACATGTATTCTCTATAACAAAATGTTCCCACTACTGCGTCGGCGCTAAATCTCCCAACGCATGCGCTACTACAATATACATGAAAGGAGGAGGTTTCCCTTCCATAAATAACGTTTCACAGTTAACACGACGCTAGCGTGCTTGTGATAAAAATTTTTGTTAAAATTATCAAGTTTCTATAATCAATTACATATAAGTGATAATTTATAAACTATATATGTGTGTGTTTAAAGGTCAAGAAAGTGATAGTTTAAAGTTATACATGCAATAGCTGGAAGGAAGATTTAAGATTTAATATAACATACATGATGCACGTAATATTTCAAGTAGCTAAATTTACAAATGGTGAGTACACTAATTTTATAGATATTAAAGATATAATTCTCTATAGATAAATTTATGATGCATCATATTTTATTATTTTTTTTTGGCCTTTTTATGCGTTATGTGATTCGAATGTTCAACTAAAGATTTGAGTGTACACTTTGAAAATGTTAATTGTAATTCCAAATAAGTTTAAGCAAAATACACAGACCTTTTCTTTGCTATCACTGCCGGCTGCACTCGCATCTCCAAATCTTGCAGATATCTCATAAGAGACACGCTCCTACTGCACTATTCACTCCTTACACAGGATTGAATACTCCTATGATTAGTTTGATTTAACTTTTTTTTAGAATTTTAACTTTCAAACACTTTTAAACAATTTTCTACAGAGAGCAATCTTTTATCGACGCATCCTCCATCACCATCATAAATCCACCTCTTTTGTTTTCACAATCAACAAGTCTTTCGGCTTCCCTAGTCCATAGCTCACTTATTTGTTTTTTTTATCACTAAAATTGTTATTATCCAGTCTTTTAGTTACTATTTTGAAAAACATAAATTTATTGTCCTGGAGGGTAATAACACTGATTCATTTAGATTTCTATTGTATTAAGGAATTTTAATTAAGTCCTCTTTTCCTCCTACAATAGTCAATTTTCTTATATTCATGTTATTTAGCTAATATGAGAAATGTTTATTTTTACAAATTTTACAACCTATATTATTAATTAACCTATATGTAATTGATTCTATTTTAATTTGAGTCCTGTTTTATAGTTATTATACATAAACTCCTGATTATTTTTGTTTTTGTAATTAAATTTCATATATAATCAATAAGCAATGATTTTAAGTTGGTAATGAAAATTCCCTAGCAGGCATTACTTCTTGTAAATATTCATTTCCTTTTTATACATTTGGGCTGTGTTCCAACTATCTTTTCCATCTAGTTTCAACCCTTTGCAATGAATGAATGAAACATGGTATTCTAAACCTTTGCTACTACTAAATAAATTATGTAAACAATGTTAAGTTATTGTTAAACTGATTATTCTTTTCTCTTAATTTAGGTTTCAATCTATTATATGACGTTTCATACTGCAGAAATTGCTATGGCTGTGTTCAGTGTAATACGGAATTCCGTGACTTTGACAACCAATCAGAATTACTGGTACAGGTAATATTTACTATCTATTTAACTAATATAGTGTTGGAATTTTTATTCTTCATCCCTTTTTAAAACATTCACATCAATATTTCACCCGATTTATTCATATTTCAATCTTTTTATATTTTAATATTTGACTTGTTATTGAGTTTATTCTAATGGTTGTGTCTACTGACACTCCTTCCGTTACAATAAGACCTTTTTATTATGTTTATTTATTTCAATATATTTACAAAACTAGATGACTAGTTCAACTCCCCTCAAATTTAAATTTTCAACAAAGGAAGCTTTTAAGTTGCCTTTTTAAAATTTCAATTTCAACATTCAGGCTAATAATTATATTCTACTGAATTCATTACTTATTTTTTACAGAAATTGAATTTGAAGAATCCTATATTTAAGTTTTTACTATTTCTATCTTAGACTTAGTTTCCATTATCTAATTCTATCCTATTCTATTCTAAATATTTTTACAAATATGAGACAAATCATTCTGGTTTCAAATATATTATATATCTTTGTTTACTCTTAGTATACCATTCTATATTATTGTTTTACTTCAATTCCTATTCCAATTATTATTCTTTTATTCACACCGTAGAATCTTTATTATTTTATTTACACCTTTTTCCTTCACTGAACAATTCTTTTAATGCTCTCTTATTCTTATCTTATCTTCAAATTCAAGAAAAGCTCTATTATTTCCAATATTTCATATATTTTCATATCATATTTTCAACCCTTATTCATGTCAATATAATTGCTCCTATAGTCTAACCTTTTTCTTTGCTTACTATCCCTATTTATATTTATTTGCATAATTCTTAATTATAACTCATCAACTTCATTTCCTCAATTTATTAATTACATTATACTTTATATATATTTCATTTCTCCCTAACTCATAATAATTAATCATATCATATTTATTTAAATCTTTGCATCCATATTTCATTGTTACTTATCTCCATAATTCCTATAAAAATTTATTTGACATGAATATCTCAAATTCTATATCTTGATTTAAAACTTTCTTTCCTTTCCACCTCTTTTACTATGTCATTCAATTGATAACGAGCTTGTCCTTCCTAAATCCTACCTGTTCTTATTAATAAGTGTAAATTCTGTTTCTTATCCCCTCTACCTAATAAATTCTCATAAAATTTCTTAACATTATATTGTCGCTTTTATTTCTGTCTGTCTTTGGTATTATATATTTATTTATAACAGATTGTGTCTCTATTTGTTTGGGTTTTTATTTATATAGCTACTCTAACTTTCCTTATGAATTAAATGTGAAATTATCCTACTTTTACTTAAAATCATCTATTAGCTTTTTATTGATATTTTTTTCTTTTTAGATTCTTAACTATGATAATGGAAACCATCTATATGTATCCTACATATGAAAAAATGAAAGCCTTATATCTACCTATGATATTATCTTATCTTTCTACATGGGAGTACTACATATGAAGCAAAATGGAAAAACCTTACATCTACCTATACTATAATTATTTATTTACATATTCTTTTCTGTTTCAATTACTGCTCACTATGAATAATGAAAAACGTCTACAAGTCTACTGCGTATGAAAATTTCAAAAAAAATATTAGATCTACACATTATATTAATTTCACTATACTTGTATTATCTGTTTATAATAAATTTTCTATGTAAGTCTATTTTTGTATCCTTTTCCTGTCCATTCCATTGCTTTTTCGTTTCCAAAGTTCATTCTAATTCTCATGAGATACTATTTACTTGGCTATTCTTTTTCTTACTTTTTTCTTATGTTCATCTCTCGTTGTTTGAGTCTCAATGTTTTTCTGTAGCTTCTTTCCGTTCTCCATTATATCTTTTCTAGTTTTGTAGTCCCGTATTTCATTCATTCCTTCCAATAAATCCCATAAAATCTGCGTCTCAAATTCTTCCATATTATTCATTTCAATCCTTATTAATTTCATCAAAACATTTGTGTGAATTATATTCATTTTGTTGTCACATTTTATTCTTGTTACTACATTATAAAATTTTCTGGAGCATCCTATACCTATTTCATGACTTCTTATATTATCTTCTATTTCGTCTACTGTATTCTTTAATTTCCTATTCATTTCTTCTATTTCTTGATTTACTTGTCGATTTATATCTTCAGTAATTGCTAAACTCATCCCCGTTCTCTCTTCTATCCTGCCATCTAAATCCTTAAATTTCCTATTTACGTTTTCTTTTATCTGTTCCACTTCCTTTGTTATATTATTCGCTTGTTTAGAGACCTCCATTCTAATATTTTCCGGTAAATTTTCTTCTATGTCTCTTCTGAATTCCAGTACTTCTTCTACTATCAGTTTTTCTATGTTTTCACGAATTTTCATACCATTTTCTTGTATTTCTTGTCTCAAATTTTTATTTTTATTCTCCATGTCTTCTTTTACCTCGTTAATGTTCTTCTTAAATTCTTCCTGGTTCTCCTTGAGTTCCTTAATCTCCTTACAATTTTCCAATTTGACTTCATCTATTTTCTTTTCCAATCGGTGCATATTCCCATGGATGTTCTGGATGTCTCCCCTAATTTCTTCTCTCATTGTGTCCATTTTTCCATCCATTTTATTCATGTCTCCCCTCATATTTTCCATGTTTCCACTTACTATGTTGATATCTCCTTTCAACTCTTTCTTCATATTGTTCATATCAGCAAATAATTGTTGCATCATGACCATCATTGAATCATCCCTACTTGTACTTGTTCCTGCCTGTGTTTTCTTGCTCTCTTGTCTTCTATCTTCTTGTTCCACATCTTCTTCGTCTCCTGTCGTACTTTCTTCAGAAGCACCTCCTTCTGATTGCTGTCCCTGTATCAAATATTGGACCTGGAAATCTCCCATACCATGGCTCCTTTCTTCTCTCTCCTCTTCTGATCCGCTATCATTTCCGACCTGCTTTCCATCTCTCAATACCATTTTCTTGTCCATGATTTCTTTGTTTGTTATTAATTAAAGAAATTTAATTATTCATATTTGCCCCAACGTTGGGCCGACAATTTATTATTGATTTATAAATTTTGTAATTTTTATTTAGTTTATTTATTTATATTTATGGGCGCCATTTTATAATTATTCCCTTGATTGACTAGCTAAGATTTTTTTAATTAATTATTTATTTATAATGTTTATTTAATTAGTCGGAAGCATGAGAATCCTCCCTTTGAGTTCTGGATATACTAATCAAAGATTGAGGAAATATATTCTTAATCTTACCTTTAACTTACAACCTCTGAAAGAAACAATATCTGTTAAATAAAGCGATTGAAATACGACACAATGATATTGAGAATTCAATCATGGATGTGAGAATAAAGAAAAATCAACACATGAATGTAAAGCTGTTTAATAAAATAATTTGAAAATTTTCAACCTGATTGGAATATAATAAAATATTTTTGAAACTATTAATTTGGTTTATATATTTATTCTTATGGAATTGTGCCACCCTATATCATACATGTATTCTCTATAACAAAATGTTCCCACTACTGCGTCGGCGCTAAATCTCCCAACGCATGCGCTACTACAATATACATGGAAGGAGGAGGTTTCCCTTCCATAAATAACGTTTCACAGTTAACACGACGCTAGCGTGCTTGTGATAAAAATTTTTGTTAAAATTATCAAGTTTCTATAATCAATTACATATAGTGATAATTTATAAACTATATATGTGTGTGTTTAAAGGTCAAGAAAGTGATAGTTTAAAGTTATACATGCAATAGCTGGAAGGAAGATTTAAGATTTAATATAACATACATGATGCACGTAATATTTCAAGTAGCTAAATTTACAAACGGTGAGTACACTAATTTTATAGATATTAAAGATATAATTCTCTATAGATAAATTTATGATGCATCATATTTTATTATTTTTTTTTTGGCCTTTTTATGCGTTATGTGATTCGAATGCTCAACTAAAGATTTGAGTGTACACTTTGAAAATGTTAATTGGAATTCCAAATAAGTTTAAGCAAAATACACAGACCTTTTCTTTGCTATCACTGCCGGCTGCACTCGCATCTCCAAATCTTGCAGATATCTCATAAGAGACACGCTCCTACTGCACTATTCACTCCTTACACAGGATTGAATATTCCTATGATTAGTTTGATTTAACTTTTTTTTAGAATTTTAACTTTTAAACACTTTCAAACAATTTTATACAGAGAGCAATCTTTTATCGACGCATCCTCCATCACCATCATAAATCCACCTCTTTTGTTTTCAAAATCAACAAGTCTTTCGGCTTCCCTAGTCCATAGCTCACTTATTTGTTTTTTTTATCACTAAAATTGTTATTATCCAGTCTTTTAGTTACTATTTTGAAAAACATAAATTTATTGTCCTGGAGGGTAATAACACTGAGTCATTTAGATTTCTATTGTATTAAGGAATTTTAATTAAGTCCTCTTTTCCTCCTACAATAGTCAATTTTCTTATATTCATGTTATTTAGCTAATATGAGAAATGTTTATTTTTACAACCTATATTATTAATTAACCTATATGTAATTGATTCTATTTTAATTTGAGTCCTGTTTTATAGTTATTATACATAAACTCCTGATTATTTTGGTTTTTGTAATTAAATTTCATATATAATCAATAAGCAATGATTTTAAGTTGGTAATGAAAATTCCCTAGCAGGCATTACTTCTTGTAAATATTCATTTCCTTTTTATACATTTGGGCTGTGTTCCAACTATCTTTTCCATCTAGTTTCAACCCTTTGCAATGAATGAATGGAACATGGTATTCTAAACCTTTGCTACTACTAAATAAATTATGTAAACAATGTTAAGTTATTGTTAAACTGATTATTCTTTTCTCTTAATTTAGGTTTCAAGCTATTATATGACGTTTCATCCTGCAGAAATTGCTATGGCTGTGTTCAGTGTAATACGGAATTCCGTGACTTTGACAACCAATCAGAATTACTGGTACAGGTAATATTTACTATCTATTTAACTAATATAGTGTTGGAATTTTTATTCTTCATCCCTTTTTAAAACATTCACATCAATATTTCACCCGATTTATTCATATTTCAATCTTTTTATATTTTAATATTTGACTTGTTATTGAGTTTATTCTAATGGTTGTGTCTACTGACACTCCTTCCGTTACAATAAGACCTTTTTATTATGTTTATTTATTTCAATATATTTACAAAACTAGATGACTAGTTCAATATATATATATATATATATATATATATATATATATTTATATATATATATATATTTATATATGTATATATATATATATATATATATATATATATATATATATATATATATATATAATATATTTCTAATCCTTTTATAGTTGCCTCACGTTACGGTGTTTGGGTGACTATTATTATATATTCAATCTAATTTAGAGTTGTATTATAGTTGAAATATGAATATAACGACATACTATTATTACTAGTCGACGTTTTCACAATTTGTGATTTTAGCGACACCCTTGTACACACACCTTTAGTAGCGTACGTAACCTAATTTACTTTTGACAGTAGTTGTCAAACAATGCCCGGCCAAGATAAATATTAATTTCTGGATTTAGAAAGATAAATTAATTCACAATATACTGAATCACTCTAATCTCAGTGTGGAATCAAAAATTTTTAAATAATTATAATTCAAATTTTGTAATTTTCAAATATTATTCCAATCAAATATTATCCTATACTCCGAATTTCGAGTACCGGTTTTTTTATATAATAAAAGGCACTTGAATTATTCTATGACATTCACAAATTAATTGTCACTGGAAATTAAGCAAATGTCACTGATTAAATCAAAATTACTATAGCATGCAAAATGTTAAATACGTTGAAAATAGATACTGAATAAATACCACAGTGAGTTGTAATCAAAATTATATATCATATAATCAGATAACAAATTATAAAAGTTTTTTTTTATGTTGGGCTCATATCAAACAAATCATTCAGTACAATTTGATGATGATCAATTAGACTAGATATGAGAACCTGCTGAATATTTACAGATTTTATTATCTCAGAAATATTTGCCACTGGCCCCAATACAGAAGATAATTCAGTATCTTTTTTGTTTCAGACATGGGTTGACATAAAAAAGAATACCAAAACGAGGTTTGTGAAAGAGAAGAAACATGCAAGGGGTACTGGAGGTGGCCCTCCATTACCACCAAATTTTGAAACAAGTTGGGATCAAAAAATTTTGAATATTATTCCTATGGTTACCATCAAAGGTGACGATAATATACAGGAATCACTTGTTACATTCTTGGATGATGATGCTATATTATATGTAAGTAAAATATAAAAAAAAAAGAATTAAAATGCTCATTGAATATATTTTGTTATTTATTTCAAATAAGAATGCTGAATGATTGTTGAAAAAATTTTTGACAATTAATAAATTCAATATAATAGAACATTGAGATATTGAAACTGTTATTTTAGGAAGGTAATGAAAATGCAAACAAAGAAAATGAGCAGACCAACATTGTCACCACTGATCAGAATCAGAATAATTACGATCACACATACTCTTGTGACAATGAAGTTGAAAACGCCCCAACACATTCTACAAATTCTGATCCATGTTCCAGTCAGACTGCTCCATTGTGTTCCAATCAAACATACTCCACTTCCACAAAAAAGAGAAAGAGAATCAACAAAACAAGCAGATTGGCAGAATCTCTCAAAACAAATTCAAGATTCATTGACATCAATGAGCAGAAGTTTTCAAATGACAAAAGTTATCAAGATAAAAAAATATATCTGTTGGAAACAAAGTTGAAAAACAGAGAAATATTTGAAGAGGGTAGCATCTGCCTTTGAAAGTATGGCAGAAAGTTTAGGGAAGATTGCCTCAGGGATATCAAAAACTTGATTAGGTACCGGTGTGCCCAAGTGTATTGTTTATATTTTCAGTTCCTATTTTAAATATTTATTGTTCTTCCAAAGTGTTTGGTTTATTAATATTATTATAGAGTTTTCTATATTGATTTATTGTAGAGTTTTTCAGTTTGATATATTGTTTTCAGAGAGTTTTCTAGTTTGGTTTATTGTTATTAGTTTTCTAGTTTTAGTCTAAGATACAAAGTAGAAGTGACCTTCACCCATCTGCTTACCGGATGAAATGTATTTTTCATTAAATATAATATGTTGACAAATATATCACACATGGGTTACCTGAAACAATTCTGTCCAGACTGATGAAAAATAGTTTTTTTTTTTAATTTCACTGACATCAAACGAATTGTATTCTAATCTAGGAATATGCCACACCTGAGCTGTACACCTTTTTCTGTCCCCTATTATCTGATTTCTACTTGGCAACCTGGTAATTGGGAACAGAAAGAAGTGAGCAACTCAACTGTGGGATATTCCTTATACTCAAATTAGCACACAATTGAAAGCAAGTCAGCAAAAAAACATTATTTTATTAGCCTGGACTGAATTTTTTCAAGCAATCCATGTGTGATATATTTGTTAACATATTATATTTAGTAAAATATACATTTCATCCAGTAAACTGATGGGCAAAAGTGTAGTCTACTTTGAATCTTTGACTATATGGTTTATTGATATTCTTGATTTTTGTCAACAGAATTTATGATTCATTTTTTATAATAAACAGACTGCAAAATATTCAGAAAATGTTATTTGTTGCCAATAATCTCATTACACAAAAAGCATCTGATGATATAAAAAATACTTGAACATCTATTGTCGAATATTCTATAAATACATTTTGTGGGATTTAGCTTTGGGTAATAAATGAGACAATAAAATTACTCTTCTAATGTAATTCAAAAATATTTCATCAATGTCACAATAATATATTATTCAAACAAGGAAATGGTTATTAATTATATTAATTCTCAACTCTCTTGCTGCAAGCAAATCGCGATTGACCCTTGCATTATTTATTTGCTCCCCAGCTAATGGGATTGGTGCATATATGCCATAGTCAATTATGGCAATATCTCCATCCTCTTCTTGAGGCTCAGGTACACCGGCTTCTATACACATGTTGTGTAACACCACACATGCATTTACGATAGTAGCTGCTACAGATGGAGAATAGTGCAGGACACGGTGTTTCAATAGGCACCGAAAACGATTTTTAATTACACCATTACAGCGTTCAATACCACTTCTAATACTACGAAATCTTTGATTGAATCTTTCTTCTTCTTCGGTTTCTGGGTCAGGTATAGGTGTCAATATCCATGGTCTTGTGGGATAACCTGCATAATGCAAAAATTATGTGTTTTCAGCATCAAGGTAAAATCTCGATAGTAAAGAGTAACTATTACCTGAATCGCCTATTACGAAAAAAGTATTAGCAGGATTTCGACGATAAATTCTTTCCAATGTCTCAGAAACTCTAGACTGGGACCAAATGAAGGCATCATGTGTACTACCTGGAAATCTAGCATTCACATTCAATATCCTCAATGTACTGTCACATATCTAAAAAAAAAATAGTTATGAATCATTATTTCTGAAATTATCTGAGCTGGGAAAAGAAAAATTATTACCAACTGAACATTAAGAGAATGATAATTTTTTCTATTGACGTAGGCTCTCTCTGGCTGTTCTTCATTATGTACATTGGGTGATACAATCGCCACATGTGTACAATCTATAATTCCAACTATTCCAGGAAATTGATATTTCTCATAAAAACTGAAAAAAATTCTTGAATTCATTAATGTTTCACTTTAACTCCATTTTAAACTGAATTAAACTACCTCTGTCTTATATTCTCCAGTTCTCCAATGTTACCTGGAAAGCGAACCCATTGATTGAATATTTCAGGAGAGTTCAAAACACTGCATATTTCTCTCAAACAACGGCTCACACTTGCTTGACTTATTCCGATGAAATGGTTCGAGCACGTTATTTCTTGGTAACTACCAGTAGCCAAAAACCTCAAAGTTGTCAAAACCTGGAAATGACATACTTGATTTAAGCTATCTTCATTATTGTTTAATGCAATTTATTATTGTATATAAATAAAGAAAACTGAACTGTATCTCAATATCCCTACGTTTTAGCTAATAGATAAGGGAGGAAATTTTCATTTATTCCATTCCTAGTAAGAATTTTGTTTTGACTTACCTTCGTCTCTACAGTGAGAGCCGATGCTCTTGAAGGTACTTGTACATGATGTTGAACAATATCAATCAGTTGCCTTGTTAGAGCTTTCGTTAGTCGAAACATTTTCATGAATTTTCTATCACACAGCTCAAAAGGGTTTTATTTGGGAAGCACATCCACACCCATTTGGTTTTGTATTTCGGCATCCTCAACATCCTCATTTATTTGGTCCCATATTATAGCATTCGCCATATCCATGGTTAATTTAAAAAAACTGAATCTTGCAGTGAAGGGTGATCGAAGATGCACATAACCGAATGCCAAACAGATCAAATCAAAATCACAGGATAGTTTACCTGAAACTAGGACAAAAAATTTCAGTTATCCTAGCTCTTATCTTAAACAACAAAATACCTTACCGAATAAACACTCCTCAATCCAATCGAATTTAAACAAGTGAAGAACAAGTAAGGAAATAGACTAAAATATCTTAACCATACACCCAAAACATAAACATAATGGAAAATATAACCTAAAAAAGAACGTTCCCTGCCTCATTCTATCACAAATCCTAAGAGATGTATTAATTGCTCCCTTGGGAGCGCTGTTCTACTGTCATTAGGTTCAAGAATACGGTTTTCCTGCCAAAACCGTGGACACGCCTACTTTCTCTCATTTGTTCTACTCCCTGGTTTTCAAGAATCGCGGCCCTGAGAGGAAATCTATGTGTAAATATAATTGTCTATGACTCGTAAACTCATAGAGCAAATCTCACAGAGATCGCGACCGCTCCCAGTGCGAAACGAAAAACAGACACTCTTATTAAAGGTATATCTGTCATTGAGCAATTGTCAATTTTCAATTTACACAACATAAACAAAGTGCTTACATATTAGAAATTATTTAAATGGATTTAAATAATAGTGGCATGCCAGATGGAGTACAAATAAATAAAAACAGCATAAAAAATATATTGCTATGCCCTACACAGCAGAATTATCGGAAAAAATTAAATATATTTTAGGTAAGCATGATATCATTGTATGTCACAAAGCACAACATTTATTATCGTCTTTGTTCACATCATTGAAAAGTGAAGTTCCAACGAAAATGAAATCGAATGTCGTTTATTCAATACCGTGCTTAAATTGCCCCAAAAAATACATTGCCATGACAACACAATACCTCAACAGTAGGCTAAACGGTCATAAATACACTAAAAATGCCTCAACAGCCTTACACAAGCACGAATCTAGCGAAAAACATGAATTTGACTTCTCAAACACTGAAATTCTAACGCAAGAGAGCAATTACCAAAAATTGCTTATGAAGGAAATGATATACATAAAAAAAGAACGTCTTACAGTTAATGATAAACAAGACACGAGTCATATTTATCATAATTTAATAGCCAAAAACTATTATTTCTATTTGTGACCACCTTGTATTGTTCTGTTTTGTTAATTGATATACACCTTACTCTTACAAAATTGAAAACCAACTAACAAAAACCTGAACACATATTTTAAGTAGAAAAAACAAAAACAATAATAGAGCCTTCTGCTTTTCTATTCAGTATTTCAACATGTGAACATCGAGGTACGTACCACTATAAAACTTAATTCAGTGATTTTATTCGTACATGTGAAACTGTTCTAATTTTTGATTTTTAATGTTTTAATGTTTCAATTGTTTAATGTCCTTGTTGTGAGCTAACATGTTTTGATTTCTTTTACTCGTAGGTATTTCGAACATAATAAATAATATTTTGAAAAAGCCTACTATGATAGGCGAAACGTAATAAGAACGTCGTATTTTTTCAAAGAAACCTCTATACCCAAAAGAAAAATCCAAAAGAATATATATATATATATATATATATATATATATATATATATATATATATAACCTTTGGAACGGAGGGTGATTTTAGCATCTAGGTACACCAAAACGAAAAACTGCATTGAAATTTTTCCGAAGTCGCGTCATGCTACTCTCTACAATAGCCCTATTTCATTCTAAAATGAGCCTAAAAAGGAAGTAGATTATCACAATGTGATGTTGAATTAACATGACTGTAATATTTATTTGCATAGTGGGGATATTACCCGAATAGGGAGGGTAAATACCGATCAATTTGACTTTGTAATGGTTTTGTAATAAATGTTTATTTTGTTTAATATCTATCTTTCGGCATTTTCTTACTCCTCTATAACTACTACTACTTTGTTAAATTTTGCACAAAATAAGTTTTAAATTCCAGCTAGTTTGATATATATTAATTATTTCCCATAAGTGGTCGGTATTCCTCATATTTCCCCTAATATGCAAGAAAAGTATTGGTTTACTCCAAGACAGTGTGAATTTTGGATTTTTTTGAGTATTTTTTTCGTTTTCTAAGAACCACAAGAAAAAATGATTATTAGAAACAAAATCCTGTGTGTATGTCGTCGTCGTTGTCGTCGGCCACTTTTCGTAACATGTCTTGTTAGCTCGATACAGCTTCCGGAGTGCAGCAAGTCACCAATTTTATGATCGAATATTGTTCAGAACATATCACAGATGAACTATATTGATTTTCAGCTCACCAGAGGCAGTACAACGGGTGTTATGGTACTTGAAGTACGACATTTTTGTCATTTTTGGAGACTTTTCAGTTTGTTAGCATGATACAACCTCCGGAGTATTAAATGCGTCTTATATATGAACCTTGTTGATTTTCAGCTCACTAGAGCCAGTAAAACGGGTGCTACGGTGCTTGAAGTGCCACATTTTTTTTTTGGAGAAAGTTGTTAGCACGAGACAACCTCTGGAGTTTATAAAAGTAACCAATTTTGTAATTGTCTATTTTTCAAGGTGTCTCACAGATGAACTCTATTGAGTTTCAGCTCACCAGGGCGAGTACAACGGGACCTATAAATCCAGTTATACTAAACTTTTGGTCATTTTTGGAGAAATTTCGGTTTGTTAGCGCGATGCAGCCTCCGAAGTGTACACAAGTGTCCATTATATGATAGGATATTGTTCAGGGCGTCTCACAGATGCGGAAAAGTTGTTTTAATCTTTAAAACCGTTTATTTTGAGATCCACTTTTAATAAGTTGTGCACGAACGTCATTAAACATTTTTCATATAGCCAGTACTATATCAATTGAAGCAAACGCAATAATTTGTATTCAGTTAGTATGACGAGTTTGTGCATCTGCGTAAATAGTGACCAAAATTCCTACAAACCAGACGGATGTTGCTTGTTCGACGGATGTACGGAAGTATTCTTACGCATAACGTAATTTCTACACCACTTCCTCGATTTTTTCCATTCATTCATAATAGTCGCGCGATTCTCAATTTAACGACCACCATGACGTTCGTACCAATTAATAACTTTTATTATCATGGCGGAAAATATGCTGTTTATCCTTTATCACCCGATTTATTTTACGTAAAGATCAAAAAATTGTTTTTAATTACGTCAGAGTATGCCAACCACACAGTGATAAATGGATTGAATCATTAAGATTATTTCATCTCTACCTATAATTTTGAAGGTTTCATGCATGAATTAATAGTATAAGCAACTGTGATTTCTGAGTTGATTTTCAAAACAAAATTGCAAACTTGTGATTTTGGAGAAGGCAAGGTACATACTCACGGTTCATGAAAATTGATTCCATAAAAATTGGAGGAATAGGCAACATGTAATATTTTTATTTTTGCTTTCATTTGGTAAAGTTGAAATCCTCTTGATTTAATAATTTGTACTCTGGAAATCTTAATTTCACTGGTCTTGTTAGCTATTAGAGGTACAACACTTATCTAGAGGACTGCATGGATGACATAATATAATAAAAAAATTACAACCGCAGCAAATCCAACTCTTGTATAATTTAATAGTTTGGACCTTAATTATTGAAAAATAATATGGCTGGCGTTTGGTTCGACGGTGCAAATGCTGTCTGCTTGGTCAACGAATGCTGCAGAATTGCAAAGCTGAAGCTTTTTGTATAAGTTCAGGACATACCAAAAAAGGGTAAAAAGCTTGTCTGGCAAGCGATAGAAAGAACTTCGCGCTGTGTCAGTTGCTCACACGCGAGCGCCCTAGAACCGCGCATAAATCTTTTTTACGAAGAAACACAGCCAAGATAGGTATTAAATGACGCAGTACATTCAATAAAATATAGTGTAAGAATTATTTAATCATTTAAACTGTCCCAATTAGCAAGGTTCTTGATAACTCGTGTTTTTAACGTAGTAAACATGTGCTTTTAGAGAAATAAGAGTTCGCTATGTTGAGAACACGAGTTGCAACGAGCTATTCTTATTTAACAGTAGAATCCTGACTACAAATAATGAATATTTGAGCCGGAACGGCTAAATAAAATGTAGCTGCTTACTGATTTACCGAATGTTTTGATTAAAAATTTGAAAACGGTTTGTGATCAGTACTTCAAATCAACTTTACGTTTCAATTTCATATTTGGCAGGAACTGTGGACACTGTACACCCTACTAAATTATGTTAAACAAACGTTTCTGGCTACTACCAGAGGTGAACAACAGGGGCAAGTGACTGGTTATTTGTTCCCAAATTCTACGCCACTGGCGGAATAAGAATTTTAGCACAATTTTTCGATTGTACTATATTTTTAGATCAATAATGTACTTTCTCCTCATAACCATTAATTCAATATTTCTCGAGATATCTTAAGTTAAACATGAAGTTGCACAAATTTTTTAATTTTGATGTAATAACTATGTCTATGTTTTGGGCCAGTGGATTGGCATTGCAATTTATTGACAAAAATAAAAAATATCTAAATATAAAATTATATGAAAACAATTTAAAAATCTTTTAAAACTTATAAACTGATCTTTGTTTTCAATTACAATCAGATAGAATTTGATGAATAATTAAATTAACTGTCTCGACCCTTACTTCGTTGAATCTGCTCATATTAGTGTTTTTAAATGGAGCTCACGGTTTCTAGTTAATTCCACAATATAATATAAGTTATTGAAAATTCTAAAAAATTGACAATTGTTTCAATAAATCAATATAATCGTCAGAATGACAGAAATTACATTTTATTTGATGCCTACCTTATGTTTAGTAGTTATTTTTGGCTAGACCAAGAAGTGACCTAACTTGTGATTGACTTAATATATGTTTATAGAAAAAAGAAGATGTGATATTACAAATATTGAAGCTTAGATATTATTAGCCTTATGGTGATATCCTGGATATCATTTTTCAATTAAGATGTTCACTTACGAGCATACAAGTTAAAACAACCAGATAAATCCCACTACGCAAAACATCTACTTGACACCTAACACAAAACTAGAAGTGCTGCATATTTGTGAAAAGAAACAAGAACTGGATTTCCTTGAAGAATTGGAAACTAGAAGACATTTAAGAAACCCACAATATGGAGTTGTCAATGAACAGTTAAATCTAGGGAATTCTCCACTAATAAACTGTCTTCTTAAGTGATAATTGTAAAGATCAGCAGATATAGTTTTCCTGGTTTTCTATATCATTGCACAGTTATACTGATCTTAATTGGAAAAATGATATCCAGTATATCACCATAAGGCTAATAATATCTAAACTTCAATATTTGTAATATCACATCTTCTTTTTTCTATAAACATATATTAAGTCAATCACAAGTTAGGTCACTTCTTGGTCTAGCCAAAAATAACTACTAAACATCAGGTAGGCATCAAATAAAATGTAACTTCTGTCATTCTGACGATGATATTGATTTATCGAAACAATTGTCAATTTTTTAGAATTTTCAATAACTTTTATTATATTGTGGAATTAACTAGAAACCGTGAGTTTCATTTAAAAACACCAATGATGAATAATTTTTCAATATCATTTGTTTTGTGTAGTTGGCTCTGGTCTGAATTAATTGTTTCGATCTAGTGGCGTGCTGTCATAGCTATTAGATGTTCATAACGTCACTTGAAATTGAGATTTATATCAGGCTAGGGACACTGCATACCGTGCCATCTATAGAGCCTGTCGAGTAACGAAAATCGGTAGATTTCAAAAAACTCCAAAGCATTAATGAAAACTGTAACGTCGTTAGTAATAAAATATTATTGATTTTTATAAATGCATATGCGTTATGTCATATTGCTCGTCACCGAAAACTGACCCGTATTTTGTGTTGCTCGTCCAGTCATTTTCATTTATCCTGTTATCTGTGGCCGTTTCTTAGTTGAACTGTTGAGCTTATTATTTGGTTTCCGTATTTTCGTGCGTTTTTCAATTGCTTTTATTTGTTGTTGCGTTGTTTTATTTATTATTTTAATGTTATTAATTAAAAAGACAATGTCAAAGTGTATGGTCAAGGAGAGTAATAAGTGGTGTACTCGGTGAGTTTTATTAAAAAAAATTCTTACTAAATTAACAACCATTCTCTTTATTTTTATAAAATACAGAATTTTTACTTATTTAATCGACAACTTTAGAGATCATGATTGTCTTACACTAGCTAAACTAAAAAATGTTGTATTACTAACTATTTCTTTATACAGTTTTGTTCTTGCAACCCAGGATGATATAAAATTAATATTGCTGGAACACAGTGGGAATAAATCATCCAATTTGACGACGAGGAAACAATGGAGGTTATGTCCCATTCATTTTCAAAAACAGTGTTTCTCAAAATTTGAAAAAGACAAAGGCAGGTTATTAAGAAAGCTTGCTTTGCTGTCCCTGTTTTTGTCTGGTGAGTAATTTTTTTATATCAATTTATTAAATGTTATTAAATATGTATATATTTTATATTATTCAATGAAGAGGGATATAACAGACAATTTTTTGTTTCCCGTCAATGTAGAAGAGCCTATACAGGAGACGATCTCTAAAAGAATTCAAGGTATTTATTATCTGCAATTAGAAAAAAAGAGTTTAATAACAAACATTTTTTCCTAGATATGCCTTCCAGCCATACATATTATTCTCCAGTTGGAAAAGTTGAAATGCCCACCAGAAAATATGAGAGGAAATTAACAGAAATTGAAAGTAAGTGTTATTATATTCAATATAGCAGTTTTAAATGAAACTTACTGTTTCTAGATAATTCCACAATATATTGAGAAAATGTTAAAAATTCTAAGACAATTGTTTCGATATTAAATATTATCGTCAGAATGCCACAAGTTAAATTTCATTTGATGCCTACCTGATGAATAATAATTATTTTTATCTAGACCAAGAAGTGACCTACCTTGTGATTGACTTAATATATGTTAATATAATATCATACTTCTTGTAGTCAATCACAAGGTATGTCACTTCTTGGTTTAGCCAAAAATAATTATTAAACATCAGGTAGGCATCAAAATAAAAGTAACTTCTGTCATTCTGACGATGATATTTAATATCGAAACAATTGTCAATTTCTTAGAATTTTTAACATTTTTTCAATATATTGTGGAATTATCTAGAAACAGTAAGTTTCATTTAAAGCAATAATATGAGTAGATCCCACGGAGTAAGGGTCGAGACAATTAATTTCATTCAATATAGCATGCTATAATTTTGGACATTTTAAAATGTACCCATTGAAAAAATAATAATCTGAGTTTTATTTTGTCCTCTACCTATTCCCTCCAGTAAAGATGTTGAGCCATTTCCTCCTTCACCACACGTGGAATATATTCTCTCCACCAGCTATGGGATGGAAGGTATTGAGTCCTTGCCACCTTCACTAAAGGTGTTGCGAAGCGAAAAAACCAATAATCGGCATAAAGTCCTTTCATTTTTCAAACGTAGGTAGATAGTTTTTAGAAATAAGTTAATAAATATGTAATTGTTTATAATCGTATATACGTAAAATTGACAATCTTGTTTACTATATTTTTTTCATTTATTTTAATTGATCAGTAAGTAGTAAAAATTGATAATGTTATTTAATGCCAAAATTTATTCCAATACATTCAATTAAAGGTATTTATAAAGTAAAAATGAAGGCTTTACAATAATAAGTAAAAGCACTTTTTTCCACTAAGTACTTATATTTTGAGTTTACTCTTTAAGAAACGATTTTCATATATTGCCCATGGTATGGCAATTTATGGGAAAGTCAGTATTAACTTTTTTTGAGCCATTACGCCTAAGTATTTGGTTTAGCGGTAACCAAAAATCCAAAATATCCAATAAAAACAAAAAATAAAAAAACCTAAAAGTCAAGAAATAATTCAGAAATCAAAAAAATCATTAATTTAAAAAAAATCAAGAACTTCAAAATTTAAAAATTCAAACATTTTTTGATTATTATATCAATAGTAAGCACATTTTGTTTTCTTTCGTTGATATAGATTTTCAATCATATTTGTCTGTTTACTTATTTACTGTTCTTATTTTGTACGTTTACTTATATAACTGTTGTTAATCGTAGAAGCTCTTCCAGAAACGAGAAAGGGTTTCCACAAGACGGTGGGATTTTTAAGAGCCATGAAGACCTATTTAATACTTCCAGTAAAGAAATAAAGGTGTGTTTCAAGTGGAAATGAAATGTTAGATATATATTTTAAATTTTTTACAGTTATAACTGCTGTTTAGCACTCTTATACGTTATTACTTGATACCTTGTATTTGCAGAGCTGGGCAGTAGTTAACTACGTTTTCTATAAAAATATTTTAATTACTTTTGTTCTAATAGTCACAGTAATTATACTCAAATATTTTCTTTCGCAGAAAGTTGCAAAAAATAGTAGTTAACTACTCATTGCTAACACTTTTTTTGATTAAGTAGTTAGCAGTTAAACTCCGCTAGTTTGTCCAGCTCTGTGTGTTTATAGGAGTATAATAATCAATAAATAAATTAATCAAAACTTGTCATAAACAATTTTCTACTTTTATTTTGTTTTAACATCATTTAAAAATCTAATGATACTCCAATCTAGAATGTATGTTACTCAAATTATTTTTAACTATTGCATTGTTTTTACATTATATATTCTGTTTGTTAAGAAAATTACTTTGTGAAAGAAATTATTTGTAGTGTATTTATATACCAAAATAAATAAACTGTTTATATGATTATTGCTTCATTTTTTTCCATTTCAAGCACTTATGGTCCATCATTTGATATTTCATTTAATTTAACTCAACATCTAATCATTATTGACTTAATGGAGTTAAATTGAATGAAATGTCAAATGATGGGCTATAAATTGCTATTTTGAAATAAAATAATTAAAATACAGTTCATTTGATTATACCGCCAAAACCTAAACTTACAGAAATCTTTTCAACATCACTCAATTGTTCAGTCGACAGGCTCTTTAGATGGCGCCACAATCAGTGTCTCATCTATCTGTGGGTTATCTGTGATTCTCACTACATACGCACTTAGTAATGCAAGTTCCATGTTAGAGAGTGGGAACAGTTTATAGCGACACATGTGACCGGCTGCGAAAGTAACTGTAAAATATGGATAAACGTGTAAGTGGAATCAGGCCACTGCTAACAAAGAGAACAATTGGCGCGGAATTTAAATAGACGTAATGGCGGCAAATTTAAAGGTAGTGTTTGAATGTTTATTTTTAGATTCATTAAATATTGTCAGTATTTACAAAAGTTTAGCTTATTGGTAGTACGTTATGCACGTTCTTACAATAAACAAATCTTCATGTAAAAACTGACAATTTTTGATGAATCTAAAAATAAAGTTGTTTTCGTTTTGTTATACTATTTTTATTAAAATATGGCTCAAAATTGCAAGGAAAATTGAGAAAATCGTTAAATAATGAAAAAGGTTACTAGGCCTCTAATTGAGAAAAACTTGGAATCGATCAAAACTCAGAATATGATAGTCTCCTTTATTAAATAAAAGCGTTACATAGTTTAAAAATATTTTTTCTACAACTGCTATGAAAAGTAACGTATTTATCATAGCTTACTTAATTTCAAAACCATATCTCACAATGTGAGAAATATTATTTCTCACGGCACTTTTCCCACACTACATACATTTATAAGGAGAATCCAGATGCCCACCCTATTTCATTAGGGTATACTTGATGCCCAGCCATTTTCGGTGTGTGGTCCTCGATGCTTAGATTTTTCCTACAAAACTATTTACTTATATTCTTCAAATTTATGCAGTTGTAGAAAAAGTATAGTGTGCAACATGTGGGAAAAGTACTTTTCTCACTCGTGTGCTTGCGGCACTCGCCCTTGGCTCGTGCCACAAACTTCCACACACATGAGAAACGTTGAACTTTCCCCACTTGTTGCACAGTATACTATTTCCGATTACCACTATGAAATATGGCACATTTCATACCGTTTTCTCTTAGTGAAAATTTAAAATTGCAAACGAAGGGCGTACCCGTGTGAAATGAAAAAATTGAGAAATCTGATTGGCCGATAGTTGTGTGTAATTATTTTGCCCACGGGTCGATGATTATCGATGTCTACCTGACATTTTGAGTTTGACTTTTGAGCTGTTAGAAAGTGAAAGAGCGAATTGGAGAGAACTATTGAATTTTCTGTAATTGTGAGTCTGATATGCATAAAATACAAAACTTTGTATCAACTAAAGAACGTAAAATGGTCAACAACGGTCTTGAATCAACAGTTTATTTTTAAAATTGTAGTAACCTTGCGGGGTGTAAGGGGTGATGGCTCAAAAGGGAAAATCAATGCCAACCCAAATGCCAACCTCACCTGCTCGTGTGATGATGCAAATCATCCGGTGCACCATGCTGGAAACAGACGAGGCTCTGGCGACCGAGTCAAGGCGGTATAAGCGTTTAAACCACTCGCCAATATGTATGGCACGCGCGGCGTGTTAACTGCCAAACATTCCGTCACTTACCATGCCGAATCTAAAAATAAATGGAAATATACCCCAGGTGAGTAGTGCTCAAAGCACACAATCTCACACTGTACTATCATTCAGCTCCACAGGATCTGGTGGGAGCAAAGATTCAGTGAAGAATATGAACAAGAAACACATGTTTATTGCCACATACAATATCCAAACAATGCAAACCGAAGACCACCTTACGGAACTAGAGGAAGAACTAAAAATATCGAATGGCACATCATCGGCCTGTGCGAAACTCGATTACCTAGAGAGAAGATGACAGCCTTGAAATCCTTTGAGATACTAGGCGCCCTCTTGTCGTAAGTAAGCCTTGTTACGGTAATGCAGAGCTCTGCCGTGATGGACATATTTTCCCTAGCTACTCGTGGGACTATTATGGAAGAAGTAACAGAAGAAGAAAATTTGAAAACTACAGAGGAGATGGAAGTAGACCTATCGGCTCCAACTGACCTCCCTGTAACCTCCGACCAGGAACGAGAACTACTCAGTTCTCCAACTCCTGAGAGTAAACCTAAGAAACTAGGTGGTACAGCCAGGAAGCGATTAAGTCGTCTCCTCAAGAGTGGGGTACTTTACCAATCCGCCTTGCACCAAACTCTGGAGCAGCGGAAGAGGGATCAATCGCAAGAGAGGAAACATTCTCACCTCACCCGAACAGGAGGCAAAAAAGCCCTGCTCAGCTGAATCAGGTGAAATTAACTTACAAAAGCTCTCTTATGGGCAGGCTGTATCCGGCATCAACGTGGGAATTTTACAACTCGAACATCCCATAACCTCTATAACGACCAAACAAATGGAATCTCTTCAGTATGCCATTATGGCCGCTGTATAGGATATTCCTGAAGGAGGTCCACAAGTACAGTTCCAGAGCTTTACTTTCCGTGGGATGGTGCCCCTCTGAAATGCGTCTCATGCGACCAACTCCCAAAGCCACACATTTGTGTGGCTTATATACCTGACGAAGGCAGTCGTAGATTAACTTTTGAACAGGTCCTCACTAGACTGAGGAAAATGAACCACGGTCTGTTAACCTTGGAGTGGACTGTTCTACTCAAGCTTATTACAGGCCCTGGTCAAACATGGACCTTCACCATTGACGGTCGATCTATGGCAGCGTTGGAAAGGTTCGGCTTTAAACCATACTTGTATTTTGGACAGGTTGTTTTCCGCCCCAAAAACCCGAACCTCCCAACTGGCATCAAAACCGGGTCCCTCGAAGAGATCCGACAAAAGTGATGGCCTGGGGCCGAGTGGAAAACCTGCGGCAGTGAGGAGAACCGACTCTCTGCACAAGAACGGGGGGAGTATGCTGCCGGCACGTAGCCAGGGTACCAGCTATCCAAAAGGAAAAGATGGTTCCTCCAAAAAGAAGACAAGTAACGCCTCTTCAAGGGAGCTTAAAAAAAGGACTGGACCTGCTGTCCTGAAATCGATGACCAGTATGGCCTCGACCAAAGGATCAAGACAACCAGCTGGGTAAGCCGTGACGAAAGTTGATCACATCTCGTCAACGGCACCAACCACAGCCTCATCCCTAGGAGGAGCAGGTGGTGGTGTCTCAATTGACCCACCGTCTAATCTCTCCTGAGGATCTGACGAGACACAAGTTTGCCAGCGGCTCTCTATATTCGCCACCTTCAACTGTTTACAGCCAAAATTACAGCATGCCAAGGCCGCTTCCCATATCCTTGGTAAAAGGTTCAAGGACGAATTAATCGACCTTGCCTTCCTGCAAGAACCATGGACAGGAAACACAGACCGAGTAACTGGTCTCAGCAATATTCCTGGTGAGGTAGTAGTCTGTCCTGGGGTGAAACCCAGAGCATGTCTCCTCATTAGGGAAAATATTAATTATTTCTTGCTTACTGGCTTTTGCACTCCTGACGTAGTAGCCATCCAAGTGTCCCTACCGGAGAAAAATGATATGACTAACATAGTCGCCAGCGCTGCATACTTCCCAGGGGACATGGATACTGTACCTCCCCTCGCTATACGGCGGCTAATCGACTATAGCAAGAAGAACAGTTAGTTATGGGCTGTGACGTCAATTCACACCATACATCGTGGGGCGGTACAAATATAAATCATAGAAGTGAGTTATTTTTGATTAAATACTACTAGGGGAAGGCCTATCTATTATTAATAAGGACTCTGAACCAACCTTTGTAACTAGAAACAGAAGACGGACTCTTTTGCAAGGAAGGGTGCCGCTCGTGCCTTAATCGGACCAGACTAACCTAACCTACTTAGCGAGCCTAAAAACAAATTACCATCAATTCTTGAAAACTATCCCATTAACTTTCAGAAGACATAGTAAACTTAAAAACTAAAATCAATGCCTTTCACAAATTAAAAACTATGGTGTGTACCTACATATATGATACATGTATCATTTACTTCCAGATGAAACCCTAAAGAGTGTCTTCTCAGGTGTTCTAAAAGCAGTTTCGCTTATGCCAGGTTCATTTTCCACATCCCTCTGTACTTCCACAATAACAGAACTATTCTGCACCTATTCAGTCTCATTCAAATTCGACTCAACAACACTATAACTTTTAGATGAGGATGGCTGGTTTATATCTGTAAATAAATATATTTTTTATTATTAATACAAAACAACTTAGTTTAATTTTATTATTATTATCTCCAATATCAACAAAACTTTGTTCTTTGAAATTCCTGTAAGTCGGAGTTAGTGTCACTACCTGAAAGAAAAATATTTGAATATATATATATATATATATATATATATATATATATATATATATATATATATATATATATATATATAGTATGCGTTTTGTGCTGGTACAATTGAAATGAAGATACAATGTTAATCAAAGGGTCACAACATAATAATTTTGAAGTATGCACATATTGACCTCAAGTATTAATTAACGTACCTTGCAAAAATAAAGCTGGAATGGCTGTTCGACTATATCGTCATGTATCGTTGGCGATACCTATACTCATTTTTTATGACTTTCAACAATTCATGAGAAAAATCCAATTAATTTTTTGGGTTTGAAAAGCGATTCTGGCTACTGATCATATCTGTAGATGCTGTAACACAACATATATTCTTCTTTACTGGTAACGCCAAGTTATGATATACTTTAAACAATAACAAATAATACATCATGTATTTTTTGACAATTACAAGTTCGTGAAAAATACAGTAAAATTATGAAATCAAAGCTAATGCCAAGTTACCTTAGACTGTTATTATTTGTCACTTTTTAGCTGGATTATTTATTCCTATTTGGTATATTGAAGTTTCTTTACTAAGTGGTGGTATACTGTGTTGTGGAATTTAAGGTCGGTTAAGTGAAAATGCCTCGACACAACAATTTTAATAATCAATGCGAGACATGCTTTGTGTTCATGTAAACGAAAATTATTCATGTGTTGCTGCTGCTCACAGATATCAACAAATGTATCCAAACACAGTTCAAGCCAATCGGCAAAACTTTCAGCAATATTTTTCGTCGATTAGGAGAAACTGGACAATTTAGGCGTAACAGTGGTATGAGACGACCGAAAATAATAAGTGGAGTCCCCAAACATCCAAGAGCAAAAAAGGAGTGTCTGTTATGATACACGAAAAATATAAAAGTAGGATAACCGACTATTTCAACAAAAGATGAGTTTTTCGAACAAATCCAAGAGGAAATTACAAAAATAGGAAAAAGAAGAGAAGTAATAATATTGGGAGATTTAAATAGTAGAGTTGGCCGGAAAATCAAGGATAATGTGGTGGGTCCATACGGAGAAATAAATGTAAATGACAACGGGGAAAAACTAACTGAATTATGTCAAAACAATCAACTAAAAATAACTAACGGATTCTATAAACACACATGGGTACAATACACGAGAAACTTGAGATCTATTAATGATTATGTAATTGTAAAACAAAAGAGTACAATGGAAATAATAGATGTAAGACCATTTAGAGGAATAACTTGTGGATCGGATCATTACATGGTCAAAGCAAAAATACTGTTCCCCTATGAACCTGCACTGAAAAGCAACGTAACAGGCAAATCAGCTGAGAATTCGGAAGATATAAAGGACAAGCAGTACAATTTGAATCGCCTTATTCATGGAAGCACACAACAACTGTATCACAACAGGTTAAATGAGAAACTCTTTGATGTGTCAGAGTTGAACCAGGAATCTGTGGAAGAAGTCTATCAGAACGTTGTGAATAGTATCAAAGTAGAAAAATATGGTGGAACAATGATATAGAAGAGCTAACTACCCAGAAAAAACCATGGTATCAAAAATTGGCTAACACTCACTCACAAGAAGATAGACATCGATATCTAGAAATAAAAATAATTACAAGACGAACTGTAGCCAATGCAAAGAGAGAAATGTGGGACAAACAATGTCAGGAAATTAATATGCATCTCGGTGGTAAAAAGTGCTCTGAATCATGGAAGTTCATAAAAAATATTAGATCGAATGAAAAGAAATGTGCGGTGGCCCATATAACTTCAATCCATAAAAAAGGTACCAAACTAGACTCGAACTATAGAGGCATATCAGTGACAAGTACTCTTAGTCGGCTTTATGGAAGAGTCCTGCGAGACCTAATTGAACTTGAATATAGAGAACAGGAAGAAGAAGAGCAATCAGGCTTTCGAGCGGGAAGATCTTGTACAGATAACGTCTTTTGTTCGAAACAAATTATTGAGAAAAGATCAAATACTAATATGGAAACTCAACTTTTGTTCGTAGATCTGCGGAAGGTGTATGACACAGTTCCGGTAAAAATGCTTTGGAAGACGCTACAAGAAACCAACATCAGTCACACCCTCATGAAAGCACTTAAGAATCTTTATGACGGATTAACATCAAGAATTAAAATTGGTGATAATATATCAAAGAAATTTCCGGTAAATAAATCAATGGAAGAAAAAATGCAGCCTGATGGGTATCAATCTTGGAGAAAAGTGTTTATATACTCTACAGTTTGTCGATGACCAGGTCATCATAGCGAATGACAAAGAGGATCTTGAATATATGATGAGAAAACTAAATGAAGAGTATAGCAAATGGGGTCTGGAAATGAATACTCAGAAAACAAAATACCTTCCAATAGGAGCTGGACCAGGAAATATCAAACTAGAAACGGAAGAAATAGGACCATGTAGCGAATACACATACTTAGGCGTTGAATTTGATAAAACAGGAAAAGACGACAGAGAAATCAAAAAACGAATAGCACAAGCCAGACCAACAATAGGCTGCTCAAATGGGATATGGTGAAGTTCTGATATTGGAAAACAACGGAAATACAATATCCACGAAACATTTCTTAAAAGTAATTTAACCTATGGCGCAGAGACATGGAGAATTACAGAAAGCAATAGAAGAAAACTTGAGGCGACCGAGATGGATGTGTTCAGACGATCTCTTATAATATCCAGAAGAGACAGAATCCGAACCAATGACGTCATACAACGTATGGGAGTAGACGGCTCATTAACAACAGATATTGAGAAAAAGCAACTTATATGGTACGGACATGTACAGGGAATGAACGAAAATAGACTGCCAAAGCTGGCAATGTAGTAGGTGCCACCAAACCGTAGGAAGAGAGAAAGACCTAGGAAATCATGGAAAGAAGGAATAACTAAAGCTATGAGTGCTAGAGACCTAAGAGAGGGCCAATGGGACAACAGAAACGAGTGGAAGTTAGGTATCGGACAACGTCCCTGGACGTTGTAAAACCGAATTTATTATTATTTTATTGCTAATCCAGAACTGAGCACTCGAGGTTTAGCAGCAATGACTGGAGTGAGCCTATCTTCAGGTTTGCAAATTTTAAAAAAGGAAAAGTTACGACCTTACCATTTTACATCGGTACAAAATTTATTGCCTAGAGATTATCCTTTAAGAATGAATTTTCCTCAGTGACTAATAAATAAAAAATGAATATCGTAATTTTATTTCAAAATTCTTTTTACCGGCGAGTCCACATTTACACGTAGAGGAGTTTATAACTGGAGAAACAGTAACAATTCGGATATAGCAAATCCCCATGTATTCCGAGAATCACATTTTTAGCACCAATTTAAGAGAAATGTGTGGTGCGGTATCTTTGGAGATTGTTTGTTGGGTTCATATGAAGTACCAGCAAATTTGAATGCTAACTCATATTTACAATTTTCACATACAGCTCTTTTCGATCATCTCAAGGAATTGCCACTCAATCGAAGAAGATACCTCCACCTCATTATCGGATAATAATGAGGAATTATCTCGATGAGCAATTTCCTCATCATTGGATTGGCAGAGGTAGTGAATTTCAGTGGCCGCCTAGAACTCCCGAAGGTAATTTCCTAGTTTTTTATTTTTGGCGCAATATTACTATATTCATAAGAAATTAACACTCAGAAACTAAGGCAGGAAATTTTAAATACGGCTAATTTCGTTGCCAATCCGCCCAACATATTTTAGCCAAAGAATGAATAAGCTTATTGAGGTTAACGGGGGTCACATAAATGTTTCCTGTATGTTTCTGATATTTTCGTGTTATTAAAACTGAAGGTACTTTTATTTAGATTACATTTTCAGAACCACCATTTGTGTTTAATTGATCCGTTCATTTAATAGTTATATTCTTTACGGATTAAAGTTACATTTGCGTATTAAATGCAATCCACAATATTGACTTTATCGTTATGAGGAAAGAGTACATTATTTATGTAAAGATTATAGGTTAATCGAAAAATTGTGATAAAATTTCTATTTCGCCAGTTACATAGAATTTGGGAACGATTAACCTGCCACTTGCCCCTGCCGTACGCCTTTGGTAGTAGCCAGAAACGTTTGTTTTACGCAATTTAGTAGGGTGTTCAGTGTCTACACGTTCTGCCAAATATAAAATGGATACGTGAAACAGTTTTAAAATACTGAACACAAGTCTTTTTTAAATTTTTAAACAAAACATTCTGTAACTCAGTAAGCAGCTATATTTTATGCTGGTCTTTTGTTATTTCCAATTAGTAATGAATCATTCTTTATACACACACCAAAAAACTCTTGGACACCCCTCGTAAAACAAAAATACAAAGCTGCGTTACAAAGCTGAAGATTCACCGTGGCAGTAGCAGTTGAGGCAGCTTCTTTGGTAAGGCAATGGGCTTTTGCGTTTCCAATAATCCCAACATGGGAAGGGACCCATGTTAATTGTGACTGTTGTATTATGTCTTTGTAGTTGTTGATATACGTAGTGTATATCTTGGACAAGGGGGTGGTTAGTAAATGTTTTCTTAATGGAAAGGATGGTGGATAATGAGTCTGTGCATATGGCTATGTGTGTATTTGTAAGTTGTTCCACAATTTTTGCACTGCTGATAGTCCACCGCCTCGGTCTCTCCGGTTTAGTGTAAAAAATGGTTTGCAAGCCATTCAACATTATTTTCCTCAAAGCGAAATAACTTTTTAAAATCTTTGCTGTTTGGAGTACAACGAGGTTTGTAATGTTTGACGTATCTCTCGTTCACCAAATCAGCCATAGCAAGAGTTAATCACATACACAGCTTTTACTACTACGATTAATCTGCATCTGGCTAGATGCAATAATATGCAAAGATTTGTTTCAACAAGTAAGTAAAGGCTTTACTTTATTAATATGCATTTACTTCAATCTAAAGATAAAAGTCGACTGGATAAGTATTTGCTTTTGCTAACAGAGGAAAAGGTTTTGCTTATTTTTTATTAGTACAACATAAAGTAAAAGGTCCATAATTTGTAAGTAAAAGGTTATGCTTTGTTTTATTAATTCGACTTATTAGCTTGTTTTATAGGTAGTGAACGACAAGTAGATGTATTTTTCAACTATAATAATAATTTACACCCAAAAATCAAATTTACATTAGAAGAAGAAAATAAATCAATCAATATTTTTGATTTGAAAATGTTAATAATGTATTTGATTATTCAATTTACAGAAAACCAACACACATTGATGTGACTACTCCATATAGTTCCAATCATCCCATTACATATGCTGATAATATTCCTGATAATATTTCAAAGATAATATCTTTAGCTACAAATACAACAATTTCTTTTAAGGTAATGTAAGTACAAAATTGTTAAATGTAAAAATAAAAATATCCCAATTGAAGAAGTCTGTTATATATAAACTTAAATGTCCAGAATGTAATTCTGTCTATTTGGATCAAACCTTTAGAAATTTTGAAATTCGATACAGTGAACATACAGAATAAAACAACCAGCGATATCCCAGTACGCAAAACATCTACTTGACACCAAACATTCATTGACACCTAGCACAAACCTAGAAGTACTACATATTTGTGACAATAACATCAACTGTATTTCCTTGAATAGTTAGAAATTAGAAGACACTTAAGAGACCCACAATATAGAGTCGTGAATGAACAGATAAATCTAGGGCGCTCTCCACTTTTAAACTGTATTCTTAAATAATAATTGTAAATATCAGCAGATATAGTTTTCTATATGGTTCCACAGTTATACTGATCTTAAATGGGAAAATATATCCAGGATATCCCCATAGGGCTAATAATATCTAAGTTTTAATATTTGTAATATTATATCTTCTTTTTTTTTCTATTCATATATATATATATAAATATATATATATATATATATATATATATATATATATATATATATATATATATATATATATATACATATATATATATATATATATATATATATATATATATATATATATAAATATGAAAAAAAATTTCAACAAATTCAATCTAAAAATCAAAAGAAAATAACAAAACTTTTAATGGCACAACATGGTGATACTAACAGTAATATTATAAAAAAAATGGTGAAGACTGGGTGGAGAATCTTACTGATGTTGTTATTCCTGATTATTCTTCTGAAATACTGAGTCTAGGACCAAATTTTGCAACGGAAATCATTAAAGAAACGCAATTACCAACTGATAATATTATTTGCAATATAGAGGCAGGTATAAACCATTTATCATACAAAGAAAAAGATGTAATCAGAAGTAAAACAAACAACATTCTAACAAATTTTGAAAACAAATTAAAAAATAAACAAAATAATACCCCATTGTTAGCAAAGGTAAAGAAAACCAAGAATTTCCTCAAACATAATCCTCAGATTAAAATTCTTAAAGCTGATAAGACGAACAAAGCTGTCATAATGTCATCATCTGAATACAACGATAAAATAAACCATTTATTACAAGATAAAAAACCTATAATCAGATTAAACAAGATCCCATGAATAAATATCAAAAGCAGAACAATGATTTAGTAGACCTTTGGGAAAATAAACAATATATCTCGCCAAATATTGCAAAAACTTTAAAAATGCGGAATGCAGTACCACCAAAAATATATGGCCTCCCAAAACTCCATAAGAAAAATACACCATTGCTCCCTATTGTGTCATGTATCCAATCTCCTTTTAGTTTGCTTTCAAAATTTCTAAAAAATATCTTAAGTAACATAACGTGCAAAAATGATTATTATATCAAAGATTACTTTCAATTCAAAAACAAATTAAAAAAGATTGCACTTCCAAATAACTATGTATTCATTTCGTTGGATGTCGTATCCCTGTATACCAATGTTCCAATTGGATTAGCTTTCGAAATCATAAGAAAAAAATGGAAGGAAATAAAAAAATATACTGACAATCCCTTGGACGAATTTATAAAAACCACCGAACTTACATTAACTTCTACATATTTCATGTACGGAAATAATTTATATAAGCAATTGGAGGGTTGCGCAATGGGATCATCTATTTCTAGTGTTATTGCGCAGATAGTAATGGAGGACCTCGAAACAACTGTCCTCTCAAAAATTGATTTTGAAATCCCATTTTTCTTTAGATATGTGGATGATTGTATCACTGCTGTCCCAGAACAACAGGTTGATAATATTATTAAAACATGTAACTCATATCATGAAAAACTTCAATTTACCATCGAAAATGAACAAGATCGTAAAATAAACTTCCTTGATGTCACTCTACACCACATTAATAATAATATTAGGACTGAATAGTATACCAAGGACACTTGGTCATCTAGGTACCTTAATTTTAATTCACATCATCCAATCAATAAAAAAAAGCTGTTGTTATTGGACTGGCTGACCGTGCAATTCAACTATCAGAACCAGGATACAGATGTAATGCTATCATCAAAGCCAAAGAAGCCTTAAACCTTAACAGCTATCCTTCAGAATTTGTTAACAAATTATTTAAAAAGCATATAAATAAATTCTATAATTCAATGGAAAATATGAAACAAAATAATAATAGTAATAAAAAATATATCTCCATGCCATTCATAAGCGGATTATCACAACAAATTCAAGGGCTTTTTGGTAAACACAATATTACCATATGCCATAGAGCAAATCAAACGCTATCTAACAATTTTTCAAAATTAAAATCAAAAACGCCGAAAAATAAAAAGAGTGATATAATTTATCAAATTCCGTGTAACGACTGCAGTGGTATTTACATTGGACAAACTAGCCAGTATTTGGAAATTCGAATAATAGGTCATGATTACGACAAAAAAAAATACAACAGCTCTAACTTTCCACGAAAACTAAAAAAAAACATACATTTAATTTTGAAAACACAAAAATTATAAGTTCGGAACAAAATACAAAAAAGAGGGAAATTTTGGAATCAATAGCTATCCAAAAAAACCAGCATGCCATTAACAATAAAAAAGATTTAAACAACCTCAGTAAAATATATCTAGCAGTACTGTAAATAATTTTAATGTGTACAAACGTTGTGGATTCTTTGTTGTGAATGTTGTTTTTAGTAAGAGTGATAAGAATATTTTATGTTTCGACGAAGTTCTTGACTGGACATTTTAATGTATATTGCCAACTATTATTCTACGTTTGGGGTAAGTAAAAAGGATTTTTTGTAGTATTGTATCTCTTGGTGAGAAAATCATTTTATTTTAGATGTAGATTTATTTTGAAAAAGGCTGAATAAGCCGAAACGTAAATAAATGATGGTAATCTCAACAAGTTAAACCGTCTTTTTGTATTTATATTTTAAAAAATGACCTAAAACCAAAAAAAACTTTAGATATATGTATATATGTATATATATATATATATATATATATAATGTTAATCACCAGGTAGGTCACTTTATGGTCTAGCCAAAAATAATTATTAAACATCAGGTAGGCATCACATGAAATGTAACTTCTGTCCTGACGATAATAGATAGATATCGAAACAATTATCAGTTTTTTAGAATTTTAACCATTTTTTAAATATATTGTGGAATGTATTATTTAGGAAGAGTTTGTTTCATTTAAATAAGTAATAACAGTTTATGTTTTTCGTTCAATCTTTGTGCTAAATTTTCATCTGTTAAATGTCACTTTTCAACAAAAATTGATGCAAAAAGCGCTTACTGTTTATACGATCGTACGTAAAATAAGATGCAGTTCCCTAATAAGGCCATAAAACTGCTATAAATATTGTTAACTGTATCAAATTATAAAAATATCTCATTCTTATCTCCGTGACAG
Source organism: Galeruca laticollis (assembly GCA_963921935.1). Lineage (NCBI taxonomy): Eukaryota > Metazoa > Arthropoda > Insecta > Coleoptera > Chrysomelidae > Galeruca > Galeruca laticollis. The sequence continues at coordinate 158,748,334 of OY998175.1, read as the reverse complement.
CGGTCCTCCCGCGTACCACCAGTAATTATTGAGTGTTTCTTTTTATTTTTGAGCTAATTTTTCAAGTTCTTTTATGGGATCGCGAGGAAGCACGTCTGGTTATGAAAGATTCCAAAGTGGATGATGTTGCAGATGCAGATGCACCAATTCGATGTGACTTTTTAGAGTAAAAAATTGTAAGGCCACTTAATGACGGAATTCCTTTCGATTCCGATGGTGTTTGTAGCATTCCAAGATGGTGCGTTCTGAAGTTTATGTTAGTGAAACAGCTCGAAGTTATTTTCGTAATTTCAGTTGAGTACCACGATTAGATATACAGTGTCTCAAAATTCTCGCCTGTTCTTCCCGAATATAAATCTTCAGAATAAAAATTTTGCGTTTGGTTCTTGTTACCGATAAAAAAGAAAGATCTAAAACTTAATCTTCAATCATTAAATACGGGGAAGTATTGAATGTTTTGTTGTAAGGAGCTGTCATAGGCAAAACAATAAATGTTATAAAAACAATATAATATAAGAATAATGTAAACGCCGTAAAAACTAACAACATTGAATCGGAAACATCAATAACGCAAAAGGGAGGAAACAAAAGTTTTTTTTTATTGAAAGTACATTAAAGATAATGCTAGATTCTTGGAATTGGTTTTAAAAACAGTAGCTATTCTTTTTGAAGAGTGAGTTGAGACGTTACTATCCATGGAAACTTCCCACTGCTTGAGTGTTCCAGTACTCCGGAATGTGTAGTGATCAGATGGAATGAACTGTTTTGCGATGTTTGTGAGTATTAATTTACATACTTAAGTTGACTTAAGTTGAATGAAAAATATTATGTTTGAAAAACAAAGACTATTGGCAATTTAGAAAATATTACTATATGGATTCGTGTTGAATTGGAAAAAGAAAATATATTTATTACCAATTTTATTTTAGACAAAGAGAATTACAAAGACTTTACTATGAAGACTATTTGAATTGTAACGTCAAAATTGTCAATGGAAAAATACCAGGACGAATATAATATTAAATTTAATCCTTTCACTGACACGGAATTTAAGATTGCCCGTGAGGCAAAAAATGCCAAAAGGAAGCAGTTGTAAATGAACCCCCAGAAAAGAAAACAAAGTGCTGTATCACTAAAATACGAAGAGTTCCAAGCCATGGTACAAAAATATGATGAAGAAACGCCTGATGGTTTACAAAAGAAATTATTTTCTGTTTCATCGTACGAATTAGCATTGCGAGGAGGAGAGTGAGTAAAATGTTTGACTTCCTATTTAATAGAAGACATTGTTGAAGCAGGGGAAAAACTGGCAGAATGGAATACAACCTAATATTCGACAAAACAACGCAAGGTGGGGATAAACCTATATCCAAGTGGTTGGTTAGAAACAGAGTTAACCTGGATTTGTGTCCAGTAAGGTTGTTTAGAAAATTCTTGGGAAAGAGAAAATATATAAATATTTCGAGATTGCTCTTAACTGTTAATTCCTCCTGGAAATTGGGCAAGTGGTACAAGAGCGTCCCTGTTGGGAAAAACATGATCACTCAATGGACCTCTACGGAAACGAAAATGTCAGGTTCGGCGACAGAAAAATTTAAAATCACCAATCATTCATTGCGTGCAGTAGCTGTTTCAAAATTAGCAAAGAAAGGGATTGAGGAAAATACGTTGATAAAAATGACTGGCCATTCAAATCCGAAGTCCATAAAGCCATATCTACAACTGGACGAGGAACGTCGTTTAAAAATAGTAGAAAAAATGAGAAACAATGATAGAGCTAATCTTAATACAGAAACAAATATATCTAATGTGGCTACAATAAGTTCTTTGAGTTCTAATTCAGTGGAACATACATCAACAAGTAGTGCAGCGGGCTCCAAAACTAGTAATTTTTACATTTGTGTTTTCCACTGTAATTCATGCAATTTTTAGTTTCTACAATTTCTGTTTCATTTCAGCTTGTTCATGTTCATATACATAATTGTTGTTTAAATTAAAATTTCAAACTAACGTACTTTTATTTTTTCCATTCGAGAAATATTCCACCGAATTACACTCGTGCATCAAAATAAACCTGATTATTTTTTGCACTTGTCAAAATCTGACATTTTGGTGGTTTCAACCAATAGCAATACATTATTCTAGTCAATCATTCGGTATTATACTGATAAAAATGCTTCCTCATCAATAATTTGTCATTATTGGCAACTAAAAGTTCATTGAAAAATGAACACACACCGATTAAGTGCCATCACCCAAGAGAATATTGAACATTTAATACAAAATTCCACTCCGCAAAACACAATAAAGTCCAAAAAATTTATATGGAATCAGTTTGAAGTAGTTTGCAGAATCAGAAACTAACAACTACAAAAAAATACGATTATTTGAAATTGCAAAAAATTCTAGAAGACTGGACAGCAAATATGAAAAAAATGTACCGGCGAAGATTACAAAGAATATACTTTGAAAACCATATGGAATGTAACAGCCAAGTTGATACAGGAAAAATACTATCTAGAATTCAATATAAGCTTCAATCCAATTCAAGATTTGGAATTTAAAAGAGCGAGAGATGTGCGAAATGCCAAAAGAAAAGAATTGCAAAGTTGTGTAGGAAAAAAAAGCAAAGTGCAACAGTACTAGAAAAAGAAGAATATATGAGTGTGATCGGTTCGTGTGACGAAAATACGCCTTCGGGTCTCCAAATGAAGTTCTTTCATATTATTTCCTACGAATTAGCATGGCGCGGAGGCGAAGGTGTTAATTGTCTTATCCATTGTATCAGGAAGGAATTAAATAATTCAGGTGAAAAAACAGGCCGATTAGAATATAATCCTATATTTAGTAAAACTTGCCTGGGTGGAAATAAAAAATGCACCGACACAAAATGGTTGACACCTAACTCAGAGAATCCTGAACGGTATCCCATAAGATTTTATAATAAGCTTATGGATAAACGCGGTAAAAATATCACCACTGATCGATTTTTTCTTACTCCAAATCCTTATCGGAAAACTGCAAATGCTACTTGGTATAAAAATTTACCAGTGGGTAAGAATGAAATGGACGAATGGTTAAAGAAATCAGCTGAAAAATGTGGACTTGACACTAAGAAAAGAAGAATAACTAATCACTCAGAACTTTGGTTACTCATCTAATGAAGAAAGGTATACAGGAACAAGAAGCCATCAAAATAACAGGTCACGTCACAGCAGCATCGTTGAAGCTATATTTACATATTGATGCCGAACACCATAAAAATATCGTGGATAAAGTTAGAACGAACAAATCGGTATTTATTGCCAATACATCAACAACTGCGGCAACATTAACCAAATACATCAACAACTGCGGCAACATCAACCAATATTATATCCACACATGAGTTGGAAGAGACAGCTGTTCCTGCTGGCCAAACTTTTTACAAAAACTGTGTTTTTAATAACTGTAATTTTTCAAATAATTAATTTTTTCTCTTGTTCAAAAAGTTGATTATATTTCCAGTTAGCCTATGTGTTCTTTGAATTCAATAAAATAATAAAATGAATAAATAAAGCAAAATCCTTTTAAATTGTTGAAAAAAATAATCTTCCCAAATACAACTCGTTCTTCAAATTTTATCACATATTTTTCTATTTTCATCACTCAAACTTGTTTATTTGAGGCAAAAACATTCAAACAAACCGAATTTAGATAAAATCACTCCTCCTAACGGACTCGTGATTTTATCAATCGCTTTGTTTCCATATTATTGCCAAATAAACAAGTTTTCGTGGAAAAAAAAAGTTATCGATAACATTTGAAGCACTCGTGGTATTACCTTTTATAATTTTTATGCACTTGTGTAATTACTTCCGAAAATAGCCGAATTCTTATAACTTGCTTTTCCCGCTTAGCGGAACACAACCGGTGCAAAACGATTATACTATCCAACTGATACTAGTTAGACACTACCTCAACGTCCGATAGATGTCGTATAATTTGTCATCTGATTTGAAAAATTGAAGTGGTAAAATTTAGGCAACGGTACGATTTTTGCCACTTAACCCTACGAGTAAATCCAATAGAGCAATTATACAAAGATGCCAGTCAACAATACGTAAACAAACAGTCAATACCCTGTGGTATATTCAATAATAATAATAATAATAATAATAATAATAATAATAATAATAATAATAATAATAATAATTTGATTCAATAAAGATATAGAGACAATAATACATAAAACGATACACTAATACCTAGGAAATAATTACACTAAATTGAATAAACAGTTTAGGTCACTGAAGTAGTTATTATTACTACTTGTATTGTGACCGGAAAACATGAACAAATCAGTTTTTTGTCAAATCCAGTAAATTGTCAAGTCCAGTAAGTTGTCCAATCCGGTAATAAGTTAAATCCAGTAAATTGTCCAGTTTTATAGTAAATTTATAGGGGGTACCATATCAATTGTTAGACACATAAACTGCCGAAATGGATACTGTTAATTATGATAGAGTTTTATTTGATATATTGCTAAAAACTGTCTATCTGTTCCCATAATCCACCTCTTAATTCGGTTTTTAAATACATTGTAACTTTTTGAACTTTTTATATTATCAGGTAACAACACATAAATTCTTGCTGCTATATAGTTAGCATTTCTTTGACCAATAGTTTTTCCACTGCGTGGGAAAACGATCCCCTCATATCTCCTAGTATTGTAAGAATGTTCATGATGTACCAATTTTATTTTACTTTGGAATACAACCAACAATATTTTTTGACTGAAAATTTAACGTACGTCTTTTACCTGGACATCCATATACAATTGATTCGATGGATATAAAATGTTTTTTTGGAAGATGATTCTTAAAAATCATTTTTGTAAAATATGAACTTTATTTAAGAAACAATCCCTCACTCCGCCCCAGCCCACAATGCCATAAGAAATCAATGATTCCACTAGTGAGAAATATAAGACTTTTAATTCATTAGGCTCAAGAATTTCTTTTAAAAACTTTGGAAGATGGCCTCTTATCTTTTTTACTATGTCATTACATTGCAGATCCCACCTCAAATGTCGATCAATTGTAATACCAAGATATTTTATTTTTTCTACTTCTTCAATGTGGTTTGTTAGTTCGATGTTCAGTGGCCCCAAGTTAGGTAAGCCAGTTTTGTAAGATGAAAAAGGCAAGTAATTAGTTTTACTAGAGTTGAGAGTTAGCTTATTCAATTGTAACCATTTAGCAATACTAGGAAAATCATTTTCTATTTCATTTTTTATGTCTTGCCATGTGAAGCAACTATAAAATACTACGGGGTCATCTGCAAAGCTGATGATCTCACCCTGAACATTCAAGTAAAGCATACTATTGATGTATAGTAGGAACAAAAGTGGACCAAGAACAGTTCCTTGAGGTACACCATATGTAATTTTATCTGGTGCACTCATTACACCATCGATTTCAACCCTTTGATCCCTATCAGATAAATAACTTTCTATGCGTTTATATACATTGCCTCTAATTCCATACTTCTCCAATTTATCCAATAACGATTTATGGCAGACGGTGTCAAATGCTTTGGAGAGATCCAAGAAGATACATATAGCAGGAACATTTCTATCAAGCGAATCATAAACAAGAGAAGTTAACTTATATATCGCATCCTCAGTCGACCTAGACTCTCTGAAGCCATATTGACGATCGGATAAAATTTTATGTTTGTTTAAGAAAGAACAAAGTCTAATTTTTATTATTTTTTCTATTATTTTTGAAACATTGGATATTAGTGACACAGGTCTGTAATTAACCATTTCTGTCTTATCTCCACCTTTGTGTAGAGGTTTAACTACACCATTTTTTAGAATAATACACTACACAATGGTTTAGGTATTAAAACTATTGAAGAAACCGTACATGAAAAAGAAGCCAAGCACTATGAAAGATTAAAAATTCATCCAAACCCAATAATAGAACAATTGCACTAGTCGCCCCTAAAAACCGAAGACTCAAGAAACTGTGGCCAAAGTTCAAGAGGCAATGTCAATGGACATAAAACTTAACATGCCATTGCAGTAGCTAACCTGTCTAGCACACTTGTAAACACATTAGATAATAGAATTAAAATTGTAAATTCTGATTACTATAGTTTATATAAAAAAATTTTCTCCCTATTCATTTGTTCTTACGCTCCTTATGCGATTCTTTGATGTCTTTTCTCTCTCTTTGTGTGGGCTCTGATTTAAATTTCCCCACTTTCTTCATATAATAATATAATATATGTTTATTTCACAACAAAACAGAAATATACAAACTATTAATCACTGAAGCTGAGAGTAACTAGGTTACCAACAACTTGTGTGTGATATAATAAATAGATACAATGAAATTAAATTATAATTTAGGGTAGGTAGATATAAATTAATTCTCAACACCTACATACATACACATATATTCGCACACACATACAACCACATATTTTTCTTTTTATATTTTGTTTATTATATTTTGGAAGAAGTCTCTATTTTTTGATAAAATCAATTTTTTTATTTCACATTTAAAGCTCTTATATCCTTCAATGTTTTGTAGTTCTACAGGTACTTGGGCCCAAGTAATCAAAGCAGTGTTGTCCAATAGTTTTTTCTCTTTTAGGTAAGTTGTATGTGTTCTGTTTATGCCTAGTATCATGAGTGTGTTCAAGACGTTCTAATATATGTTCATTTCGTTTTAGGTAGAGCAGTATTTTCAGGCAGTATAATTGCCTTAGATCCATAACTTGGCTCATCACATATAACTTATCACTTGGAAACCTGATACTCTTTTGGTAAATAATTCGTAATATCCACCTTTGTAGTACATTTACATTAGAGATGCCATAGCTCAGCTGTGACAGCACTTACGAAAAGTACAACATTTTCAAGTGGTGTAAATCCAAGATGTCTCTCAAGTACTTAAACCTTGACAGTAATCCTCTTAGTTTGTTAGCAATATTTTTTGTTTGCAGATCCCATTTGAGATGACGATCAATAATAATTCCAAGATATTTAATCCTATCTACTTCTGGAATTTTAGTAGTCATGTCAATATCCAAATATACGAGATTTGGTAGACCTGTCTGGTATGATGTGAAAGGCATATATTTTGTTTTTTCTACATTTAGTGTTAGTTCATTGAATTGAAACCAGGTTTTTATTTTTTTGAAAGCGATTTCAGCTTGTGTTTTCAACTGAGCCCAAGTAGGAGCGGTAAAAAGGATGGCAGTATCATCGGCGAAGCTACTAATTTTGCCCCTTATGTCCAGGAAAAGTAGGCTATTTAAATAGATATAGAATAGCAGCGGGCCCAGTACAGAGCCTTGTGGCACGCCGTAGGTACCATTTCTAGCCTCGCTTATGCAATTGTCGATGGTTACATATTGTTTCCGCTCACTCAAATAACTCTCCAACAGCTTATAAGTTAATCCACGCACACCGTAGAATTTTAATTTGTTTAATAATTTTTTTATGATTTACGGTATCAAAAGCCTTATCCTATCTTCGACTACAAGGATTTTATTTGACGTGAATAAACTTGTATTTATCAAATAATAGGGTTAGGAATGAAAATATAATTTGCGTTTTAGAGAGGTCCTGCCAATGGTAAGTAACGTGATTAGTTACCATGTTCATATGGTAAAAACAAAAACATGGAATTTGTTAATTTTTAATGTATTCAAGTGAATAATTTTCAAAATGCAACTTGGTAGTTTTAAACTAGAATAAATTTGAATACTTAAGATTTATTGATGTATCAAAGAACAAGAATTTTTTTGTCAGACAAAAAGCTTTTAAAATTAGTAGATTATAAGACTCTAAAAACGGCTCAGCTTCAATTCATTCAAGTACTAATTTCTTGTTTATATTTGAATAAATGAATTTTAAGCTAAAACTATTTGGATTTTTTAAAAAATGTTCGTGTTTGAATTCAAATTTGTAATAGTACGTATTTAATTTTGAAACATTCATGAATGCAAAAATTATCGCAGATATTTGTTAGTTTCAGTTAATACAGAATGTCCCCCGTGTTCGAATAAAACATTCATATTCTGAGAAGTTGAATGTAATATGTATTTTTACACAGTCTGTTTTAGGTACGCGAGAAACAGGTCACCTGCAGGAAGAAGCTCTCTGAAGATTCGGTCACTGGTAGCACACCGAATAAAATCGGCTGCATCTTGCCATTGTGAACTCGTCCAATAAAAAGCTCCTAAGAGATTTTTTAAAATCTCACTTATATATCTGCTCTAACGGGGCAATTTTATTTATGAGGATCTGCCCCAACGGGGCATCTGATTTATGAAAATTATCCTTTAGGTATCAAGAGAACCAGACGAGAGACCACGAAAGCGAAGCAGCAACCAACCCCCCAAGTAACGGAATAGAACGGATTTAGGTGAATATATTGTAACTACCCCCTCTCTGGGAGAACTATCACCTTGTCGTTGGTGAGAGGGCTCAGTAACCTACAGCCAGGGAGCAATGTCGGCGGTAGCATAGCTACCCGTAGGGCCACCCATGCCGGTAAGGTCTCGAAGTGCTGAAGGTGAAGCTAAGAAAGTTCCCACGCAGCGTCTGATCCAGAGAGGACGGCTGCAAACACCGTCTGTTCTCTATGTCAGGAGCGGCTGATATTCACATCTTCCAACGCGTCTAGCCAGCATGGAAGATCATGGTTAAAAACCCCCGTAAACCATGATCGATTTTAAAATAAACGAAATGGTACCCCAGGTGGGTAGATTATCACATGACAAGTCCCACACCCGTAATAGAGACAGCCACAAGGATTCTGGGGGAGGCAAAAATTCATCCCCTCCACTCTCAATACAGAATAAATTTAAACTTCACCTTGCCACCTATAATATTCGAACAATGAGATCAACCGAACATCTGGAAGAACTAGAGGTGGAACTATCTCATATCCAATAGAACATTCTGGGTCTATGCGAAACCAGATTACCTGACGAAAAATTCATCACACTGAAATCAGGTCACCTTTTGTATCGAAACAACAAAGAGGAACATTCACACATTGGCGGAACAGCGATAATGATACATAAGAGTATAAAGCAGCTGGTTACTAAGATGAAATCCATATCGAGAAGAATCATTTACATAGTAATGAAAATATCGAAACGATACAGTGTCAAAATAATTCAAGTATATGCCCCTACAAGTTCTGCACCCGATGAGGAGATAGAGAACTTCTACGATGACATTTCACAAGCGCTGGCAACAGAAACAGCGCACTACAAATTCATTTATTTATTCATACAAATCGAAATCAATATTTAGATAGATTCGGACTGGGTTCCATCAACGAATGAGGAGAAAGACTTATTAATTATTTCCAAAAAGAAAGGATGTACTGTATGAACTCCTTCTTAAAAAAATCAGCAAAGAGACGTTGGACATGGAGAACCCCGAACTCAAATACGTAAACGAGATCGATTACGAATTGACGAATAAAAAGCTTACTGTAAGGGATGTATCGGCCCTAAATTGCTTTGATACTGGTAGCAACCACATGTTGGTAAGAGCTATAATAGAGATAAACATGAAAAGGGAACGAAATAAAGCAATCAAAACACAACCATTTCCCACATCAAAAACAATTCAGGAAAACCTTCAAAAATTCAAGCTGAACTCAACTAGAGATTATCAAATAAAGAAGCATTGAACAGCTTGAATATAAGCGACCTAGAAACAAAATAAGTACTGATATTAGGACGACGACCAAAAAGATATGTACCACTACCAAGAAGAATAATTCAAAAATAAAAAAGAAGACTAGAGAGCTTACGGCGAAGAGAAAACACTTGGAGAGAGGGAGTCTTGAATACAACGTAATCTATAAAAAAGAAAACAAGAAAAGATTTAAGGCAGTACAAAACAAAAATGATAACCAAGAAGACAGAAAAGATTTAGTGGACATTGTGGAAAATTATTACACCGTACTATACTCAGAAAGCAACCCAGAACAAATAAGCTCAGCTGACGAAATAATTCTCAATGTGGGCTCCAAGGATCTGCCTGTCATCACCATACAAGAAGTAGAACTAGCATTGTCTCAAATGAAAAACGCTAAAGCACCAGGGGGAGATGGAATTACAGCGGAAATGATAAAACTTGGCGGAAGCACTACTATAGAATCAATGAAAATTCTTCTTAATAAATGTCTAACAGAAGGCATAATCCCCAAACATGGCAGAAAGACCAGGTAATTCTACTGTACAAAAAGGGCGATAAACTAAGAATCGAAAACTATCGACCTATTAGCTTACTCCCCCACCCGTACAAACTTCTGACAAAGATTGTAACAAATAGACTTACGATTTACCACAAGATTAGATGCTTATTAGCCAGGATTGGAAAAAACCTAAGAACTGAAGATATATATTTGGGTTTTAAGGTTTTTCTGGTTTTTTAAGGTTGTTTATAGTTTTTAAGGTTTTTTAGGTTTAAAAAAATCACATTTTAAGTAAAATATTGATATTATATATGTAAATCAACATGAATTGGTAAATCTCCGGCCCTGCAGCATCCTCTAACTGTCTGTTTCTGTATCTTTGATATTTATGGTTTGAATGAAATTTAAACTAGGAAAAAAATCTTTCTTTTTGGGTGGGCAATTTTATATTTTAGTAACAGATGGCTGTAACAGGAATCTTTTATTCAGTACCTTAAAAGAAAATAGAGGAAAACCTAAAAACCTATAATGGCCATATTTTAATAAGTAGGTTTGATAGAAAACCTAAAAAACCTAGGTTCAAAAAAACCTGTAGTTGCCAATCCTGTTATTAACCCCCGGAACAGGCAGGTTTCCGTAAAGGTCATAGCACAATAGAACACATTCAATCCGTCCGAACGATAATAGAAAAGTGCAACGCGTACAACGAACCACTACACCTCGCATTTGTTGACTATAACAAAGCGTTTGACTCCGTAGAATTGTGGGCTATTTTTAAGGCAATGAACAATGCAAGAATAAAATCTCGCTACAGACAGCTTCTTAAACACATATATGATAATGTGACAATTGCCGTTAAAATCACGGAAGAGATAAAAACCAACCAAATTCAAATAAAAAGAGGAGTAAGATAAGGGGACATCAACAATATACAAGTGCATATAGGAGACCACATCGTTGACAACGTCGAAGAATATGTATATTTGGGACATTCCATCAAATTAGGCAAAGAAAATTAAACCGCCAAAATAAACAGACGTGTTCGTTTGACATGGGCAGCCACGGGTAAACTGTCACACGTCTTGAGAAATCTAACTATTCCAAAAAATTTTAAACGAAAGTTTTTTAATACCTGCTTATTACCCGTGATGACAAACGGAATGGAAACCATGACACTCCCTGTTAAATTAGCTAACAAGCTTGGGACCACTCAAAGAGCCATAGAACGGATGATGTTAGGAATAAGCCTTAGAGACCATATCACAAACTAGAGTATTAGACAAAAAACTAAAGTTGAGGACGTCATAACACGCATAGCCCACCTGAAATGGACCTGGGTAGGGCACATTGCCCGACAGGACGACTTGAGATGGTCAAGACGCATCATTCAATGGAGGCTACGCCTACACAAACGCAACGTTGGCAGATTACAGTTACGCTGGCTCGAAGATATTAAAAACAATGTGGGCAACAGATGGCGTCAATTTGCACAGGACAAAGAAACATGGAAGAAGATAGGGGAGACCTATGTCCAGGAGTGGACTGTGAAGGGTTGCTGAAGGAAGAAGATTGTATCTAACTGATAGACAAAAAGGGCCAGGAATCCTTTAATCCCTGCCACATTTTGTCACCTCACCACTAACAACACTCCCCCCCCCCTCCTACGAATGAAATAACCTTTGTGTTTCGTTCCCTTTCGAACCGCAATATCCTCAAAGCGCTCTCCTATCCAAACACGGAGCAAACCCTCTCCCGTGATGACTTCCTCCCTCTTACCAACCAAACATACCAACTTTTCCGAAGCCCCCACAACGGTTCTTCAGCTCCAACAGCAAAATGCAGTCCTATCCTACCAACTTCAAGTGGCCACGAAAACCATCGAAGACTTCTAAAGGAAAATTCAATCCCGTAGCTCTTCCCCAGCCTACTCTTACAAATCCCATTCCTCAAGATACTACCACATTTCCATGAACTTTGAAATTACCAACCGAATGGAACAAAAGAGAAAGTTCACTCTCTTAGGTACCAAACCTAAGAGAACCTGAAAAATGCCAACCCTCCTCCCCGCGTCCACAACTCAACAACAACTCAAACTCAAAACCACTCAACAGCTACCCTCCCATAACAAAAACACCGAACAACCTCAACCAACCCAATCATAACCTACCCTCCAAACCCTCAACATCACAGACCTCCCCGCCAAATACGTTTCCTAAAAGGAGTTATTCAACCTCCTAAACACCAATGAGCTGATGAAGGAGATATCTCCATTCTCAAAACCAATCCTCATTGAACATTCCCTATGAAATTTTAGCGAAAAAACTCCGTAACGCCACAGGTGACGAGAATGTCTCCATCATCCCATTGAATACTTCATCCCATTGAATACTTCATCCCAACCCAGCTCCACCTCAAAATTCTGGAGCCTTTTCTCTGGTCTGCAGAATTGTAGACCAATCCATTTCCGATAAAGAATTTGAGGAAATCCTCAAAGACCTTAACTTCGCTCTTACCAAATCCTGTTAGTAGAAACCAAAATATTCTCGGCCAGTGACGATGATGAAGAAGATATTTCTAGTGAGGCCTTGGATCCTGCCAGAGTTAGTCAAATTAAGGTTCAAGATTTTTTACTAGTGAGACTTGAATACGATGCAAAATCTAATAAAAAAATTAAAAAATATTTTATCGGGCAGGTTATAGCGCACAGCGATAATAAAACAGTGGAAGTTTTCTGCGAAAAAAAATCCAAAATAATACCTGTTTTCTTTTCCCACGTGTAGCAGACATTTCTAAGGTATTAAATAACTAGATTGTTGGATACTCCTAAGGTAATCAGGGGTAGACATTTTTTTCCAAATTTAAAAACTGACGTTATTTCATAGAAAAAATGTTAATAACTATTAGAATTTAAGAAGTTTCTTACCTTTCGGAAAAAAAGATATTTTCTTATCAAAATTTTTATTTTTATTTTCCTAGTGTATCTCCATGTTCTAAAGTTCTGAATAAAGTTATTTTTCTGTGATAAATCATAATTTATTAGTAGGTCCAATTTAGGAACTACTTGGTCCAATTTAAGAAACCAGTTGCCTATCTTGGACTGATAGCCCGATATTCTTAAAATATATTTTAACAAAATATATTCACATTTGACCTGCGTTTCAATATATATTTGAATTACTTAAAGTCACTACTAATAAAAGGTAAAATTCAGTGAAGTTGATACAAACACTTTGGTTACAGTCACTAAATCCTATTTTCGGTCCAATATTGGCAACCTTCCCCTAATTATTGTCACAACCTATCTCTCGTAGGTTATAACACACATTAATAGTTGCGATCCTTCCGCAGCTGGCGCTTGAATTCGAATGTTTTTATGTACCGATAATGTAGCTGACTAATCTCATTTTCACTTTGTTAGACTGTAGCTCACACAAATGATGTATTTATTCAAAAAATAAGGCCAGTGACGGACAAGTCTGACGTCACCGAAACTGGAGTTCTTTCTCAGCGCCAAAATACAAACTGTCAAAGCGTAATTTATAATATTTTAATGTACTCGAGGTCTATTTTACATGAAATTCTTGAAAATGCAAGCTGCTGCTGTATGGTACTCTTGCGCTACCAATTTTTTTGTGATAAATAATAAAACATTATGAACTGAACTTACTTGATAGTTTATTATTCTCAAATATTATCTATAAACAACGAATAGATGGGACAACCTATAAAAACAATGTTTTTTCCAATTACAGATTGATTAGAGGCTTTGTGATGTTGTCCGTGTTATCCTTCGAAATTTAATCACGATTTGTTAGCCTAAATTTTGAATTTAGGTCCTAATTACATCGGCATTTTCATTTCACGCAATACCAGTCAATTGCAAATTAGCCGGCAATTAGAATTTATAATGAGCGCAATCATTCTTAGAATTTTTATGATACGAAATTACCAAAATATTTGATACGATCGGTGTAAGACCCTTGGGGTATAGTTAGAAAAAAAGTCATGTAAAATAGGCAATTGCAATTTGGATGATTGATAGCACTTGATATTATACCAGAGCTGGACCAACTCATTCTTTGACTGATCGACAATATAAATGCTGTTATCATTAAGAAGATCTTCATCTTAGTGATTTTCAGGGACCTTTCATTTTACCTCTTGTTTCAACGCTATCCATATTGGATATTCACGATGTTTCGATACTGTAGCTGCTTATTTACTGTATCTTCATACTGTAAGTTCTGATTAACTTTGTTTCTCCCTCTATTTAAGAGTATGTAAGTGAGTGTGGTACTTACAATGACGCTAATGGCGTGTTTTGAAACAGATCATCTTAAAACTTAATATTTGCCACCAGGAACCTGGTGAAACAATAGACAGGTACCTCGAATCACTTACGCTTAGCAAAATATTGAAACTTTGAAGCAGTTACTACTGAAATTAATAAAGATGAACATAATCGAGATGCGTTCATCGACGGTCTTCAATAATCATACATTCGATCGAGATGCGTTTATCGACGGTCTTCAATCAACATACATTCGATCGAGATGCGTTCGTCGTCGGTTTTCAATCATCATACATTCGACAAAGGTTACTTGAAAATAATACTTTGTCTTTAGATTAAGCTTAGGGAACAATAAACCTCAAGGTTGCAGTGCATAGTAACACCGCTATTAATATATAATCTAATCTAGATTAAGCTTATGACCAAGTACAATCCTTTCAAATTGCTCAAATACAATCTCAGCAGTATTCATCGTCTTCAATCAATTCAATGGTAAAGTATCCACAAACTTCTAACTCTTCAACACATAAAGAAAGCGACCACAAATCGGAAACTCTTGTTAATGCAACCAGAATCGCAAGCACGACGTGTTACTTCTGTGATCTATAAAAGCGTCAGAGAACAGAATGTCCAGCTAGAGATGCATTCTGCGGAGAGTGTGGTATTAAAGATCACAATCAAAAAGTGTGTGAGAAAAAGAATAGATTACACATTTCAGAGTCAAATAAATCTAGTACTTCAAAATCATCAATCCATGTCTCTAATTTTATTGCTTCTTTGCGAAGTTGTTTACAGAGAGTTGTTGTTTTCGTCACTATAAATGATTCAACAGCTCATGGTGTGGTAGCTACAGGCAGTTTTGCTACTTACACTATCGAAAAACAGTTGATAAACTTTAAACTCCAATTACTACATGCCGAGTTGAGAAAGTATCTATGGCTTTTACTACGCTTGTCTTCAATAATAGGCCAATGACAAATAAATCTTCATCTCCAAGGACATCATTAGAAAAACGTTTCAGTTAGTATTTATCCCAACCTCCGTTCCGATATCATTATTGGTCATGATAACCTGAAAAGACATTCTTGTATTCAAATAGATTTCGGTGGTAAAGAAGATCATCTTAAAATATCTGCCGTTGTTGCTGCTAATCTGGAACCAGCTCGACATTTCACAAATTTATCGTTCAGATGCAAACCGATTTCTACTAAATGTCAAAGACATACTTTTATAGATTTGTTGTTCATTAAATCTGACGTTCAAAAATTATATATTATAGAAGATAGTACTTCTCCGTTGAGAGTTAAAGTAATGGTTGTTGCACCGAAAAATCACCTACGTAGAATGGTTGTAGACTACTCCCAAACAATAAACGATACACCGAATTAGATGCTTTCTCCTTACCTAGGATTAATGATATATTTAATTACGTTGATTCATATTAGGAATATAGTTCGTTGGAACTACGCAGTGCATATTATCAAATCCCAATTGCTGAAGAAGATAGACCTTATACAGCTTCTGGGAAACTGTACCAATTCACTCGTATCCCTTTTGGTGTAAGAAACGGAGTACCGGCATTTCATCGTGCTATTACTGGTATTATTTCTGCCGAGGACCTTGAAGGCGAGCAAGTGTAAGATGATATTACAATATGTGGACAAGATCACACTGAGCAAATTACATAAATTTATGAAATCACTTTCTAAATACAATCTGGCTCTAAATGTACAAAAAAGTTCAATTTCTATACATCAGATATGTCAATTGAAACACATTATTAGTTATTAATGTATTAGACCTGACCCAGAACGTCTAGAACCTATTCGAAAAGTACCAGTTCCAACTGACAGCGTGTACTTGGCTGGTTTTCAGATTAAGCTAAGTGTATTCACAAGATACAGTAATTATTCAGAGGTTAATTTTTTCTAAAAACTGAAGCTAAAATTGCGTTTAAAGAGTTGAAGTCAGACATTCAGAGAGCTGTTGTTGCATCCATCGATAATGAAGCTACTTCAAGGGCAGAAACAGATGCTTCATATTACGCTAACGGAGCTTTATCTCAAAACAATCGGCCAGTTGTGTTATTTTCAAGATATCTGTCTGAATCAGAACAAAATCATTCTTCAATAGGAAAGAAAGCGTATGCTATTGTTGAAGCTTTACGAAAATGGAGACATTATCTTGTTGGTAGACATTTTAGAATTTCCGAGTACATATCGTCAGGACCCAGAGCTTTGTTATATATCAATAAATTGATGGCATGTATAATTACAATTTTCAATATGCTTGGTCCTGATAAAGTGAAAATATCTGCTGAGGGATTCTATCGCCGTTGAAAAGATAAATTGTATATTTTCTCCAAATTTGCCACAATTGTTCGGTTTCTGTCACTATTTCACTGAAATAATTTTTAATAAAAGTTAGTGGTCTATTATTATTGTACAACCCCGCTACTTCTTTGACTTTTTTATGGAGATGAAAACTCCAAGTCTGTTAAGATCTTACATCCAATGTCAAAACTTGA
This sequence comes from Galeruca laticollis, assembly GCA_963921935.1. Classification (NCBI taxonomy): domain Eukaryota; kingdom Metazoa; phylum Arthropoda; class Insecta; order Coleoptera; family Chrysomelidae; genus Galeruca; species Galeruca laticollis. The sequence goes on along the minus strand of OY998175.1, from coordinate 158,731,296 downwards.
TCAGTGTACTATTTCCAATAAAATCGAATCTAATAATCACTAATTTTTATATAAATTGGAAAACATTATGAAACCCCATGATTATATAACACAAATCAGTTAACTGCAATAAATCGCTGATATTTGAATGAAACTATGATTGCTAAAATTATTATTCTTATAGCGCAGAGGGAGAGAAGTTATCCATTTACATAAAACTTATTATTATTTTAATAATTATCATTTCTCGTCTCTCCATCTAAATGTCTCATTTATCTGAATATATTTTTAGTAATATCTATGATAAATTTCGACTCTAATCTTGATACAATATTCTACAATTAAGTAAGTAAAAGTTAGTATTGTTATAATTGATGCCGGTCCTGAAAATTCTAACTGGATAAACGCAAAAATTCCTGCATTTAAAGGCGCAATTAAAATTGAAAAAAAATCGTGCAGAAAAATTGCAACATTGGAAAGAAGAGCAATCCTTTTATTTCGCATTTACCTCAAGGGCACATAGGTATTGTGAATTTTGAGAATACCAATCTACGATGCCAACATTGACTGTGTAATTATGTATCAAGATAAAAAAGACGCGAAAGGTCTTTGAATATCACGAGATTCCTGAGACAAACATTTGATGATGCTTATATTTCGAAATAAAGGAATACATTAATATTTAAAATTATGGAAAAAATAACAACAATAACTTTAATTATGTTATAATGAGAGTTTTGATAAATTATTTGGTTTGCAATTTTAAATCTGAAATGACTCTATGATAACAGCTGTAAAAGGACAAAGTCCTGTCAATTCTGTCATCTGCACTCTTGTGACTATTTGTCCAGTGGTCGTACCACCGTTTGAAGGCCTACCAATAGACGTTTTGTCCTCATGTATCCATTGACAGCGTCTTTTTCTTACTCCTCTGATGATATCCAGTACTCCTAATTTAGGTACTCAATGTCCGTATTATGTCGTGAAATAGTGTTCCCCGTTTTTGTTTGTAACATTTTGTCTCTACTGTTCTCATTTTTCTCTGTGTTTCTGCCAAATAAGCCTGATGCAAAATACGCGTCTCACTTTCTGCTAATATATTCGTTTTTCCCGATATTCTAGATGCTTTTTTGACATGCTTGTCTACTTCATTCGATATGCTTCAACTGCTTAATGTTTTTATGCCTAAATAATTGAAGTTCGTAACTTGGTATATAATGAGATTATTTATTATCAATGTCTCACGTACCAGATCTTCGACTATTACCCTGCTTTGTACTTTCTAGGCCCATTATTACAAACGCAATAGAGACCAGGAAAGGATTTCTTTGGCTTTTATGTATAGTGGTTAGTCCAAGGTAACGAAGCAGATTTTCTGTCCAGTAGCTCGACATTTTTCGTTTGCCATTAGGAGGGAAGTAAGTACAGTATGGGGTGTAAAGGGGAGATGACTGAGAAGGTCCAAAGTCAACCTCAACTGCCAACCTCACCTGCTCGAACTGGTGCCAAACTCTTGGCACCCGGTGCACCTTGCTAGACAACCGAAGAGGCTTTGGCGTCCAAGTCACGGCGGAATAACCGTTAGAATGAGAGCTGAGGAAATGCAACTCTCCATGGACCCCTTAACAACCCGCAATGGCCAGCGTGTTAGGGTAAACGGCCAAAAACCCCGTTTATGATACGATATGAGTACAAAAGATACAAGTTCCTCAGTCTCCGGCGACCCGTTTCTCCCCAATCAAGGTAGCGATAGGACAAGAGCACGGGTGGAGGGTGCTAAGAATCCCCGGAGTGGATCGGGCTACAACGGGAAACGAATGCTGCAAATTATCACTTACAATGTTAGAATCCTATCGACAACATATGAACTTCAGGAATTTGAGGAAGAGCTCAAGTTCTTAAGGTGACACATACTGGGAATCAGTGAGCATAAACGAAAAGAAGAGAAAGAACTGATACTTCAATCAGGTATTATGTGGGTACAGACAGTATAAACCAAGGTGAAGTGGGCTTCCTAATACACAAATCTCATGTGCGCGATGTCTTACAGATCTAAAGCGTAAGCCCCAGAGTAGCATACCTTACACTTAGATTAAACAGTAGATATACATTGAAAATTATACAAACCTATGCCCCCATCTCGACGCAAAAGGACGAAGATATTGAGAGCTTCTACGAAACAATCAACACAGCTTTGCGACCGACACCGTCCCATTACACTTTGATTATGGGAGATTTTAACGCCAAATTATGCCACAAACAAGACGACAGTGAAACATCACTGGGAAGTCATGGGTTTGCGACAAGAGATGATAGAGGACAAGTATTGCTTGACTTCTTACAACAAAACAACTTTTATGCAATGAACAGCTTTTTCTAAAAGGCTCCCCCAGAGAAATTGGACTTGGGCTAGCCCAGAGGGAGTTACAAAAAACCAAATCGATCTGATAATTTCAAAAATGAAAAACATAGTGCAAGACGTAACTGTTCTTAACAAATTTTCTATCGGAAGAGACCACAGAGCTGTCAGAGCAAAAATAGTCATAAATACAAGAAAGGAGAGGTCAGAACTAATAAGAAAAACAGCTTCTAGAAAATCATTAACAACAGAAAGCGCAGACCAATACACACAACTCCTTAATTCTCGTCACCAATGCTGACAAATGAAGAGGATATAGACACTGATGAGACAAACAAACAAATAATAACAGCAATGAAAGAAGCAGAAAACAGGTGCAAGCAATCGCTTGGAGTTGGATAGGAGGAGAAGTTGAGTAATAGTACTAAGAAGTTGATAGGAAAAAGAAGGAATCTAACAGACAAACATCAAAACAATGCCACTCAGCTAAGAGAAATCAACAAAGAAATATCAAATGCTATCCGAAGAGATGTAAGGCTACACAAAACAGAGGAAATATCTAGGGTGATAGAGGAAAAAAGGGGAATGAAAGTGATTAGGAAAATTTTTTCTAAGGGTAAGAAACAATTAAGTAAGATAATTGACAACAAGAATGGACAAACTACCACAAATAAGCGAAACATCCTGCTAATCGGGAGAAGCTCCTATGCGGAACTCTGTAAGAAAACCACAACAGAAATTGGAGTAGGCATTCCCGTAATACCAAACCAGGGATCAGAAGACATCCCGGATATTACTCAAGACGAAATAAACAACTGCTTAAAAGACATAAAAAACAATAAATTACCAGAATATGACGAAACTAGCACCCTAGCACCGAAAATATAAAACTAGGAGGATCAGCACTTCTAAAAATTCTGTGTAAGCTATACAACGCTTGTTTAAGAAACTCCATAACACCTGATCAATGGAATAAGTCCATCATAATACTTTTACACAAGAAAGGAGATATAGCCCAAATAGAAAACTACAGACCAATTAGCCTGCTAGCGCAGATATATAAGCTGTTCATGAAAATAATCACCAAAAGCCTGACAGCTAAGCTCGATCTTTACCAACCCATTGAGCAGGCAGGATTTCGTAAGGGTTATGGAACAAATGATCATCTTCATACAATTAAAATCCTCATTGAAAAATGCATATAGTATAACAAACCGTTAGTTCTCAATAATATGCTTAGTTCCCTCGCTGATTGCAGAGTCGACCATCGCTACATCGACATCGTTAAGCAATTATACAAGAACGTAAATGCTGTCATTAGACTTCATGAAGAAACTCCTAGCTTCCAAATAGAGAGAGGTGTGCGGCAGGGGGATGTCATCTCCCCTAAATTATTTACCAACCTTTTAGAGTACATGTTCAAACGCACAAACATCGAGAACCTCGGCATCAACATTAATGGTGAAAAACTTAGCCACCTTCGCTTCGCCGATGATCTGATATGAATTACAAATGATCTCAAAGAAGCGCAAGCAATGATGAGCGAGCTGAACCCAGCGTCCAGAGAGGTTGGGCTGAAAATCAATATAGGCAAAACAAAGTTCATGACAAATCTAGTTGCCTGTGAAAACCTAACAGTGAACAACTTAAACATTGAGCAAGTATACTCCTACAAATACTTAGGCCACGAGATTCGATTGGGAAGGGATAATCAAACCTGCGAAATTGGCAGAAGAATAGGTCTCACATCGGCAGCCTTTGGAAGATTGAGCTACATCTCAAGATCTGATATTCCCATGTGTCTTAAGAGGAAAGTCTTCGACCAATGTATTTTACCAGTACTAACTTCCGGAACCGAAACACCGACTCTAACAAAGAACACCGCGAACAAAATAAAAATAGCGCAAAGAAGCATGGAAAGAATAATGTTAGGCTTATCCCTGAGAGATAGAGTTCCAAACACAAAGGTGAGAAGGAGAAGTGGAGTAACAGATGCCATCACAAGAATATCGACTCTAAAATGGAACTGGGAGGGTCACCTAGCCAGAATAAACGATGGCAGATGGACTATAAAAATAATTGAATGGAGACCGCGAGACCACGCTTTCCGCAGCAGGGGCAGACCGCCCACTCGTTGGTCAGATGATATGAAGCGCATCCAAACTAACTGGTTAAATGCAGCACAGGATAGGGGGAGATGGAAATCTTTACGGGAGGCTTATCTCCAGCAGTGTGATGATGATGATGATGATGAAGTACAGTATCACACTGAGATGGGGGAGGGTTTATTAATGGTAGGCATATCACTTTAGATCTATGGCAAGGTAAGTCTTTTGTAGCCACCCCTCTAAAACCACTCCATCCCGATAAACTCTTCTTCAGTTTCAAGCTGTTTACATACCGCCATACAACATCTGAGGCCCGTGGCGTGATATCATCTGCTAAAGGATTCATGCTGTTCACGTTTTCTATAATGGTTTTTGATTAACCTATATTGTTCACATTTTGAAACGTGTGCAACTGCATTTGATTCAATTTTTAGTAAGAATAAAGACAAGACTACTACTAACAAATTAGCAAATATAGTTTATGAGATTCCTTGCAATATTTGTAATAAGAAATACATTGGTCACAGCAAAAGATCGCTAACCAATCGAATCGCCTCTCATAAAAGTGACAGTAGATTATATGCTGACAGATGTGCTTTAGCTGAACACGTGTTTTATGAAGGCCATTCTTTGGATTATTATTCTGCCAAAGTTTTGGCAGTAGAAGGTAATTATAGAAAACGTCTTTTTTGGAAACAGCGTATGTTGCAGAACAAAATTATTGCATAAATACAAAACAGACTTAAATAACCTTAGTGTTATCTATGCCTATCTTTTAGATTTTGAATAAAGATCACAACATTCATAAGAATCTTTAATTTTATAAAAAATAAATCAAAATTCTAGTAGTTCAAGATCAAATAGTGTGCTAGAGCTACACATTTCTTACGATAGCTATCCAAAATGCCTCATTTTTTTGTTTGAGGATAAAGCTTTCCAAAACAAGTTTCAGTGTATCAGGGATGACAGAATTAGAATCTTTCTAAAAGTCAGTAGAGGGTGGGTATGTAGTGGTATCATACAACTGGAAACGAATATATTCACGTATGATATCAGCAAATACCTGCACAACATACATTCTCTCTTGTTGAGGATTTAATTTGCACGATCTTTCATACCAAGATTGTAAGATTGTGTTATGATCTTGTTACCAGTATGTTTGTACCAAACAACACATGATGTATTTGCTACATCTACAATAAGAATGCCGTCCTCATACTTCTCAAATAGTCGCGTTCCCTGAATATGTTATACATGGCTTTATCAGTACTGCTGCTGTACGCATTAATACTTCCTCTCCCAAAACCCTTTGATGGCGATTTATGAAGCATTCTTTGGCAAAACAGATGGTACCTTGCATCGGGTGCTACCAAATCAGCGTCCTGTGAAATTATTTCCGTCATTCTCAGTCCCACTTCGTCACCTCTTCTTTCAGCTGCATCTAATATGTTTGCATTCATTATCATCTTCTCCATAGAGTGCACAGTATTTTTTTCTGATCGACATTTCTTTTGAGTTTCAATGATTTTTGCTGTGATAATTTCCCCACACAATAAACAATGATCCTTGAAGCTGAAGTGATGTGAGCTCTCTGGTCGGTGTTTTCTTCATGTGTGTTTCTCCCCGTTGAACAGCTGCTTTCATTAACTTCTGATTGGTATACCGCTTCTAGCATGATGAATGTACAAATAACTGATTCAAATGCTTCAGAAATCTTTCATGTTCCACGTTTTGTAATGCAGCACTAGATACGCGAAGAGTTTTAACTCCTTTTTCTTTCGCCAATACAATTTCACCTTTCTCCAAACGTAAACTACATATGAACCATGTAGAAAAACTGGAAGTTTCTGTCTCCGACATAATAAGTGTTCTTGATTCTTAATACTTAATTCGTCATTATTAATTCTCGTTTAGAATCTGAAACAAAAAAGTAGAATTTACTCAGTTTTATCAAGGTATTTTCAACAAACTATAAAATCAGTATTTCGGGAACCGTTAGGCCTACAGTAATCATATTTATCCAAAAATTTAGGAAATTTTATGTACTTTAAAAAATTATTGGATTTTCTTTGTTGAAAAATTACTCATTGATGGTCAAAAATGGCGAAATCTGAAAAAATGCTAATTTTTAGCCTATTAAATGTTATAAGGGGGTTATCCGGAAGGTCATCGAAGTTGAAAAATTGGATTTGGTATCTCTGCACTATCCCTTTTCGATGACAAGGTTACTAGACAATTTTAGATTATGTTCCAAATCGTCTTCGAAGTAATAAACCTTGATCTAAATTATTGTTGAGTCTATAAATTTTAAACTACAAAAACCACTAACATAAATTTACAGATATACCAATAAAATTCCATTAAAGAAAACTATTTACCTTGTAATAATTGGGTCCGATATTAATTAACGTTCATATTTAAATTATTTACTTGATACATTGATTAATAGACTAGTTAATGAAAAAGTTCAACATTAAATAAACATAATTCCTGTTACAAGGTACGGCAAATACTGTATGTAGCAAATAACACCCACGTAGTCTGATTTTTCATATAAATTAAGAAGTTGGAAAATGAAACTTCCTGTTGATGCAGAAAGTAAATAAGTACTGTAGATTATTAAGAAATACTTTGAATGCAATGTATCTCCAACCTTGTTAGTTCGTGAGATAGAGACAAACAAGGGTGCAGAAGAGATATATATTTTATTGCATATTACTTTTCCGCCAACCCAATCTACGATGCGAGAATAGTATTGGTTTACCCCGAAAACAGTTGGAATTATAGATTTCTTTTAGTTATTTTAACGTTTTTCGGTGACGACGTCGTCGGCCACTTTTACTTGTTACCACGTTACAGCGACGGGGTGTATACAAGTGACCAATTTTATGATTGTGTATTGTCCAGGGCATCTCACCGATGAACCCTATTGCCTTTCAACTCACCAAAGCCAGTACAACGGGTGCTATGGTACCTGAAGTACCACCTTTTGATAATTTTTGGAGAAATTTCGATTTGTTAGCACGATACAGCCTCCGGGGTGTATACAAGTGACCAATTCTATGATTGGATATTGTTCAGGGCATCTGACAAATGAACCCTATTGATTTTAAACTCACCATAGCCAGTATAACGGGTCCTATAAATCCACGTATACTGCATTTTTGGAGAAATTTCCGATTTCTAGCACGATACAGCCTCTGTAGTGTATACAAGTGACCAATTTTATTATTAAATATTGCTCAGGGCATCTCACAGAGGAACCCTATTTATTTTCAGCTCATCAGAGCCAGTACAACGGGTGCTATGGTACCTGAAGTACCACCTTTTGGTAATTTTTGGAGAAATTTCGGTTTTTTTAGCACGATACAGCCTCTAGAGTGTATACAAGTATCGAATTTTGTGATAGGATATTGCCCAGGGCGTCTCACAGATGAACCCTATTGATTTTCAGCCCACCAGTGCCAGTGCCCGAGTGCAAAAAAGTTAAGATTTAATCCTTAAAACCGTTTTTTTTTTGGGGGATAGGAATATAAATTTGAGATTTTTAATATGTCGAAGACCTGCAAAATACATCGATAGTATCAATTTTGTCGAATTCTGTCAGTGTGCCTGTCAGTGCCGTGGTACCAGGGGTTCGTGAACTTTTAAAAATTATTCAATACAACTTTGTTAGTTTGTGACATTCAGTCTGATAAAAGGTGCAGATGAAATAAGTTTTTTGTTGTTTCAGGTGTATTTACATCCCATGTAAATATTTTTTTCCTATTTTCCCTCCATCTGCTACACCGGAGGATAGTGTGCTCCGGGTTGTCCACCTCCTCTCCACAGTAATTGCATCTTTGGTCCGGGGCTTTTCCAATTCTGTGTAGGTAGCTGTTAAAGCTCCCATGACCGCTTAAAAACATCAACAGTATTAATTTGGGCAGATTTTGAATGACCAGTGCTGTGGTTTCTAAAATGTTAATGTTTTAATATTTAGAAGTAGCAGCTCAGGTCCCCTTTTAATTTGTTTTATTGCTTTTTATTACCTAATGTTAGCAGTCTACCATTCTAGTCCAATGATTGTATGATGTAGTTTGATTTAAAGTTACACCTAATTTTGTTGAGTTCCAGCCACCTTTGAAATACCGTTGTAATTATCTAGTGTAAGGAACTTATCTTTGTTTCATCCTAATAAATAAGATATAAAACAATTTATCATCTACTAAATTTCTTCTTAATAGTCGTATGCAGTATTATGAATATTTTAATCGATTTTCCAACGTCTTAATTTTAAAATAAACATCTGCGTTGTTGATGTTTGTTTTCCTCTCGAGAACTACGTACAGGGTGATACTGTATTACTTCTTGAAGCTTGTGGTATATTTATTGCAACAACGATACAGACCAGATGAAATAATTTTGACGTTTTTGATATTTATATATGTATAATATAATCGGTTGTACATTTTTATAGGAATAGTAACTGCTCAGTCAAGAGCTCTAGACTCAATCCACGTTCCAATCACATTTTCTTAAACTAAAGTTCATTGCATGTTTTGGATTTTTTATTCCACCATCCGTACACTCCCATTTTATTCAGATCACTTTCTACTTGAATTTCCCATTTGCTTTTTGGTCTTCCTCTGGGCCGGTTTCCTAATTCCCACTAAACAAGGAACATAAGAAGTCTTGTTTGTGATATTTTTTTTAGAGACTTTTCGTGACGTATTTAAAACGTTGATAAGATATCTCCTAGGTGTTTAAATTTTGTAACCAATTTTATTAACATCCATGTCATGTAATTGAAACATATTTTTGATGTACACATACACATCCTATGAACTTCTTTTAGCAAATTCCTATAGGAAACAAGGAAACAATCATACGATGTTAATTTGTATACTTCTCACTTATGTCACACAGAATATTACTGTAATATTACAAATTAACACGTTTTTAAGATGATCACATTCTGCAGTTACTCTTACATCTTTTGAACTGGTTTTTAATAACTTCCTGCGATTACGTTCATACGATGTTAGTTTATAAAACTCTCAGTAATATTTCATATTAAACATCATAGTAACATAATTGGGTGAGCTGTTTGATGTATTAATAAAATTACGAAAAAAAAAGAAATCAGAAGATGAACGAAACAACTGACAATCATGACATGGCGGATCATGTGGTGTGGTTTTCAGTTCCACGTTATTTTATTTCCAGGGAGCACATTTTTTGCAAGAAGTACTGTAATAAAGATGTCTACATTTTCGTTAGTTCCTACTTAGTTACAGTTCCTATACTTGTTATAATGGACGAACAACAGTTATTGGTAAGTACCTATTCCTAAATAATAATTCTTAAAGCTTAAATATACTCATTGAATACTTTAATCGCCTATTCCACTTTGAAATTCCGGGATTGTACCCTAAAATTATATAATATAGTTTACAAAGCAAAGTTTTTTTTAACTTTTAAAATAATTCAGTTAGTAGGTATATTTTAAAAACGATTCACAATAATTCAAATCTATATATACATTATACCTATAAAAATGCTTATTATTCCAAAAGGGTAGATATTATTATTAATAATAAAAAATGTTCATATGTTGGCAGAGATTTCGATCTAGAAGAAAATATGTTCAATGTTCAAGACATTTCAGAAATTACTTACATAAATAAAATAAAAAACAAATAGTTAGTAATTATGTAAAGAAAGGGGAGTAACTATTTTAGATAGTCTGATACAGACATTGTATTAAACAGTACAAAAAATATTGAATCAAGAATCTCTAGTTCTAGTTTTTGTAGCAGTAGCAATAGTAGTCATAGCAATCCATATAGTTGTGCAGGTTTAGAAAATTTTAACATTAATATTAAAAATTCTGCGAGCAACAGTTGCACACATATTCAATTTTGGTTAAGATGTATAATATATCACTTTCCACATTTGATATCTAATATGCTTATACAATTTTATTTTTTTTAAGTTAGATTCCTGGACCAGATATATTTTTTTATTTTGTACCTTTTTTTTTAATTTACTTTACTGTTTATTAATAGTGAATATACTATTTAAATCCTTTATTGCTTTTTCATTTTAAATATACAGGGTGAAAAACTAATGTAACGTGTAGCTGAGTAGCTCTTCGACGAAGTGGCCGTTGCATATCTTCGAAAAGAATCATGGTACATATTTGAAAAAAAGTACCTTGAGGAAAATGACCCTGAAAATCGCTGGAAAATCGTTTATAAAATAAGAGCTAGTGGGTGTAATGAACACTCGAAAACATAATACTGTGATTATCTCCAAAAAAGACCTAAAGGTGACCTAAAAATAAAATTATTCAAAATATTTATGAGATTCTGAAAAATAGTATATTATACACCAAGGTGGTGAAGACTGTTATTGTTGACCGAGCATCAAGGTTATTTCGTGAGGGGCTTTGCCCCAAGCGGAATAAGATGCGATGCTTATAAATGTCTTCACCACAATATACAATTTTTTCCATTACTAGCCAAATTTATGAGAAAAATTAAAAATAGAATTTTTTCTTGTGAAAATCGAGTAGCACAGGAATGCAAATTCGCCTTTCTACTAATAAAACAAAAATCAAGTAGTCGGATGCAGGTTAACATTTCCACTAGTAAAACTTATTTTCAAATAACGGGTGCGTTTAGGAAACATAACTTATAATTCAACCGTTGAGTGAGCGCTCACTAGCAACGAACGGTTGACGTGTGCCTTCTGAACGATCATTTTTTGGAAAGTATAAAGCTTCATATACAATGCAATTACAATATTAGTACTTAGAAAAGTTAAACTCGGAACGTCATCGGAATTTTGCATTCACATTAGCTGATTTTTGGTCGCGCCCTCTTTGTCAATGTTGAAATGTCAAAGCCATCAAATCAGAGAAAGAAGAAGTGGAGAAACTGCTACGTAAAGTGTTAAGAATAATTACTAAAATTATGAATGATGAACTGCATGGACCGCTTACAAGGTTCTACGGCTAAATGTACTGATTGTAATTGTTAATTTGTTCATTGTGGATGTATCTTGAATATTGAAAAATTAAAATCATATATTAGATGATGGTAATATAATTGATATAAACAGAAATATGATGATGCAATAGACGATTTGCAGGAACCATTACCACATGATTATAACGTGAGAAGACTTGGTATTTGTGATAAAAACAGGAATTATTATGAAGAAATATTTCCAGCGTATAATGCTATGTTGTATTTTATTTCTGTATTTATTGCAATAATATAAAAACATCACAATCTGCAATGTGTTGTACTCCGTGAGCGCACTTGAGAACTGCTTACAAAAATGGCGTCCGCTCACCAAACATGTTGAGTTTCGCTCACTGATCAAAGTGCGTTCATAGAACATTCACCCAACGGTTAGGCAACAGTTGGGTTTTCTGAACGCACCCAACGTTTGTAATTATTGCCATGTTGTAGTTACGAGATGTCATCAGTTATTATTGGTTGAGCGTGAATTTAAAATTAATGGCACTGTTATTCAAATAATTTTATCGTGTTAGGTAATTTCAAACAGCAAATACGTTAAAGATATTCTCCTGGGTATACAAAATTATGTTGCACGCTTTTTTGTTAAAGTACTATCCCTGGATACTCAAAACATTTGAATTTGTCCATTATTGACCTAGGTTACTAATAGAAACAATTATTAACCACTAATAGAGAAATTCAACTTCTCAGTTGGCTAGAGGACGCAATAATTGTCAACTTCAAAGCTAGTAGTGGAAAAAATTAATTAGGGACTTTTCGAAATTTTTCTTCAAATAATGGGTGGGGGAAGGATAAAACTTCTGAACAAATGTCGTATAACGTTTTCGTTTTTTAATCGATATTATTGATTTTGGCCTCATTTCAAAGGGTTTTTTCTTGTTAATAAGATTTTGTAAGCGCTAGGGGGCGCTATGTCAATAGGTCAACATTTTTTCCATTTTTCTCGGAAATTTCAATTGTAAAATGAAGCATTTTTTTAATTTTTCAATAATTAATCTTATATGTTGGAATAGTATCAAGAATTAGGCTTGCGTTTTTCAGTAGCTTCCTTATTTTTTATTCTCTTTTCATCAGAATTTAAAAACATGCCTAATTACATTTGAAATTTACGACAAAAATGTGGCAAATGTCGACTGTTACGGCGTTGAAAAAATAGTTTGATTTTGTTATTTTTGTTAAGTATATCTTATTAAAGAGTCAAAAGTCTTTTAAATGACGCCAAAAACATTCAAATCGGTTAAAAACCGAAAAAAGTTTGTCATTTGTTTTTAACAGCTTTGAACCTACCCCACTCCTTATTTGAAGAATAAGGGCAAACATTCCCTAACTAAATTTTTCATAATCTCATCAATATGTCAAAAATTGTATTTCTAGGATACCCTTAGCGTGTCTTTTTTTTGAGATAATCACAGTATTATATGTTTTTAAGTATTCATTCCACCCCCTAGCAGATATTTTAAGCACTCAACAATATTTTCCACCTATTTTTCTGGGTAATTTTCCTTAAAGTATTATTTTTTTAAATTTTACCATGATCATTTTTTGAAATGTGACCGACAGCCGGCGTTCTCAGTTGTTTACCCTGTACTTGCATATTAGGCACAGAAACATCAACAGGAAGGGAGCACCCAGCCGAAACTTTTAAGGAGCGAGAAATATATACCGGGGACAAAGTTAGTTGAAGAATCAAAACACATGGAGAATGCGAGTTAATCGCAAGGAGCCAGTTACTCAAACAGACGCACACATCAAGATCAAGAATCGCCAGACCATCGGCACTCTCATTTTATTTTTTCTTGTACTTATATGTATTAAGGGAATCGAAGTCGATTGTCAATAAAGATATATTAAACTTAAAAAAAAACTTGAGACTAGCGCAACCAGCAGGTGTTGCGTTAATAGCCTTGCCTGATGATATTGGTTGTAGTTGCAAAATCCGAAGAAACCCTGATGAATATAGCCAACAATGCGCTTCAACGGGTATCAAACTGGCTCGAGAATAAAGGGCTAGAATTAGCCCCTGAAAAGACAGAAGCTGCTCTACTTACGAAAAAGAGAAAGACGAATCCGATTCAATTCGAAGGATATCTTTTTCTCATTTAAGATCAGTGTAATTGTGCATTGATGTAGGAAACTAGGAAAACTATATCTGCTGATCGTTACAATTCTTACTCAAGAAGACAGTTTAAAAGTGGAAAACTCGCTAGAATTATCTGTTCATTTACGACTTCATACTGTGGGTATGTGTCTTCTAATTTCTAATTCTTCAAGGGAATCTAGTTCATGTTTCTTATTACAAATATGTAGTACTTCTAGTTCTGTGTTAGTTGTCAATGAATCTACGGTGTCAAGTTGATGTTTTGCGTAGTGGGATTTATCTGGTAGTTTTATTCTGAACGCACGTAAGTGTTCACTGTGTCTAATTTCAAAATTTCCAAGGTTTTGACCCAAATAGGCAGCATTACATTCTGGACATTTAAGTTAATATATACCAGACTTTTTTATTGGAGATATTTTTGTTCTTACATTTAATAATTTTGTGCCAAAAATAATTATTAAACATCAGGTAGGCATGACATGAAATGTAACTTCCGTTATTAGTGTAATATCGAGACAATTTTCAGTTTTTATAGAGTTTTTACCATTTTTTTCATTATATTGTGGAATTGTTTAGAAACAGTTAATTTCATTTAAAAACGTAATATGAGTAGATTCCCCAAAGTAAGGGCCGAAACAGTGAATTTCGGTTATTATGACATCATAATGTTGAAAAGAGATAGCGACTAACAACATTATTTGGTTGTATTCATAAGGATTTATTTATACTTCTTCTGACAGCTGTCATTTTAAAAAATCTTGACACATAGTGATTGTATATTTTCATTTGAATTTCTCATTATTTTTGTTGGATATAGAGTGTTTTGTTTCAGTGTTTTGTTATTGTAGTGAGTATTAAAAATATTGGCTGATATAATTGTACACAAAACTGAAATTACTGTTTAGAAGTCTAAGTATGCGTCACACTGTAGCGCTTAACTACTTGTTATTTTATCAAAATAATTATCAATTTCGCTTTTATTAAAAAAATAAATGAGTGTTTCGTATTCCATGACTCAAGCTTCATTTAATTAATACATAATTTTTGTGACTTTTAATTACTGTCATCATGACTATTATAGATTGCAAAACTTGCGGAGTACTGAATGATAAGAAGCGTTGTCAAGAACTACAACACCATTTGGCTCTAAGTTCGGGATCAATGTGAATTCAAAATATGTTCTTATGATAGTCAACGTTGCAATCTCTTCCATTTTTTTCCACATATTTTTAAGGCATTTGGAACCCATCCTTCATTTCCACCGCAATGTACAATAATGAGTCTGGATCCTTTGTTTGCAGGCATTGTTGGCATACATATTTTTGACCCATCAGTCCATCCTTTCTTAACCGTGTGTACCATACCAAGTTTCGCCCATTATTGCCCATCGAAACCAAACTTTTCCCGTAGATTCTTATACACATTTAAACATATTTTCTGTGTTTCCAAATTTAAATGACGGCGAATCCTGTTTTCACATGATCACAATTATTTAAATTTTCGTTGCTGTAACACACAATCTTTTACACTGAACTCGATATTTCCCAAGGACACTACATTATAAATATTTGATTTTTAACTAAAAATATAATTGCTATATAATAAATATGTACTCACACAAATTCCTCAGAAAAACACTACACTCTTTCTTTTGATGTCAGCCTACCAATTAATGAACGAGTGTGAGTTATCTGTGATGAACACCTGTTATGTTCGAAAAAATTGCCATCTCAAAATATACTTATCGTTCAGTAAAAGATGGGAAAAATAATAAGTTATTTCAAATTTATATTCCTGATTCTTCTTAATAAAACTAGATATAAGATAATGTTAATTGTCTGGTGTTATGTTTAAGATGTTTTTAAATATAAATAGGTTCGTATTGTTTGAAGGAATGCATTTTGTTCTATACATTAACGCTAAGTATCTTAGAAAGTAGGATGGCGTTCCATAATTGCGGGTTAAAATAATCGTTAGACAGTTGATAAATGTATTTGATAATTATCAAATTATTAAATACATTTCAACGATTATTAGTTGAAATTGTAATATTAAATTAATACATCGTCAAATGAGCATTTAAAATTGTATTATTGACTGGACTATGACGGTATTCAAATCAAACGATAAGCCAATACCTTAAAGTTCGCACTATATCTCTTGCGCCTACTATACATCTTGGCACCGAGACGTGTGGATTCTACGATGATAAGTAGGTACACCTGCAACCTCTCCACATGACATGTCAATGTAATCTCAATAGAAAGATAAATATAGTTTGCTATTTTATCATTTGATTGTAACTTTGTTATTATTTGGCACAGCAGCTACACGAGAAGGACCTCTCAGATACTTTCTGCACTAGTCCGATACGAGATTCTAGTGCTCCAAAACAATTTTTTTGAAATTGGTGTTGACTTTCTGATCTTGTATATTTATATTTCCCCCTACAGGGGATTAGCTCTGGTTAACTATTGTGCTAAAGTATTCACTTCCTTTATTATAAATTATACCAATCAGTGGTGTAGCTAGGCCGAGTGTCACCGGGCATCATACCCAAATGTCACGCCTACTGAAAAACTTTTTTCTGCTTTTACTTTCTGCAAAAAAATTGATCAGATGATCATGACTTAAGCCATGAGTTCTTTTGTTTCAAATGCTCAATAGAGCCAAGCTACTAAGTCTTGATTGTGATATACTACTCCTTAAATAATTTTTAATACTTTTTAAATTTCGAAAATGATCTCTTCGCAGAAGCGGTAGTTACAGGAATTGTTAAAAGTTAAATTTTGAATAAACATTATGAACACTTGACAACTTGATTGGTAACAATATCGAGGGTAGCTTTATGTACTGATATTTTGAAATCTTCTTCTAAATCGGGAAACGAATGATCGCTTATTAGTTCATCATAATGCTTTTTCACTATTTTCCGCCGTTTTTCAATAAACCCATTTTCACGCCCCAACTGTCAGCCAAAATAATTGTTTCACTTTCTAGTTCATCAAATTTATCTTTACAGTTTACCATTTCCGTGTATGCACTCCCCAAATAAGTTGCAGCTTTTATTATCTCACAGTCCTTGGATTGTAAATAAAGAGATGCAAAATAAAATAAAATTTTTCGATACGTTTTTTAACATTGCTACCTCAGTTCTTTCGTTTGGCTAGTGTCTTAAAATTATATGTGCTAAAGCAAGTAACATTTCTTTGTAATCAGGCAAAGCTACCATGCATCGTAAGATATTTAGAAATCTCGATATTTTTTTCGTAAACATATTAATAACAAAATTTAACAACTCTGATGAGTAACAGTGTGATCTTTCACAGCAAAAAAATACAGTAAAAACTTCCATAATCTTAATGTCTTTTGGCATGTGTGTGTCTTCGTCTTTGATAATTTTAATAAATCGAAATATCAAGCTAAGTTGGTCTATTTTTGAAATTCTTGTGTTGTGTACAAAATAATTGAAAAAAGGAGCGTCTCTAATTTCAATAATTATTTCAGTTTCTGGTTGTGCTGCCACTAGATTGATAAGCTCATTTTTTACTGCTGTACTTAGTTACCTAATCGACCCACTTGGTTGGTTTCTCCCGTAATTGTTGCAAAATTGGATCGTATGTCCTTAGTAAATCTACTATTCATAGAAAATTGTCACCACCTACAATGTCCTCATCTTCATTATATGTCATTCTGTGCTCTCTAAATGAGAGATTGCATGTAGCCAAAGTCAATGTAACATATATAATAGTACGTAAAATCTGCCTCCAAATATTTGTTTCCCTCCTGAGGGTAGATTCCATGTGAGAATCTATACATTTATTTGCCTTCCAAGTATCATAAATTACACATGATTCAATATGGCAATGGCATGTTTATTGATTTTTCTGAATAGCATGGTCCAATTGGATATTCCTTGTACCCAACTGTTTTTAAAAAAGTGTTCTATCGCCAAATAACCAACAAGGATCGCAGTATCAGACGTTTTGTTTCAAGGAATAATACCACCCCGGCCTAGGCATTTCCAACTTTTTGATTTTGCAAAATAATGCGTTGTCGAAAACAACTGCCTCTATCGGTTGAGGAAACGGCCCAGTTAGTTTACAAGGTCCATATTTAATAACCAATTTCACTTTCCCCCCCCCCCCCCAACCTATCTAATATGCGAGAAAAGTATTGGTTTGCCCCAAATAAAAATTGGAATTTTGAAAAAAATGTTGAGTTATTTTTATGATTTCAATCCACAACAACATGAAAAAATGGTTTTTAGAGAAAAAATCCTGTGTGTATGTCGTCGTCGTTGTCGGCCACTTTTCGTTACATGTCTTGTTAGCACGATACAGCCTCCGGAGTGAAACAAGTCACCAATTTTATGATTGAATATTGTGAAGGACATGTCACAGATGAACCCTATCGATTTTCAGCTCACCAGAGCCAGTACAACGGGTGCTATGGTACTTGAAGTACGAAATATTTGTAATTTCTTGAGTTTGTTAGCACGATACAGTCTCCGGAGTTCAACAAGTCACCAATTTTATGATGGAATATTATTCAAAACATCTCACAGATGTACCCCATTGATTTTCAGCTCACCAGATTCAGAACAACAGGTGCTATAGTACTTTATGTACGACATTTTTGTCATTTTTGGAGAAATTTCAGTTTGTTAACAGGATACAGCCTCCGAAGTATATACAAGTGATCAATTTTATGATTGTATATTATTCAGAGCAACTCAAAGCTGAACCCTATCAATGTTCAGCTCACTAGAGCCAGTACAACGGGTGCTATAGTACTTGAAGTACCAAATTTTTGTCATTTTTAGAGAATTTTCAGTTTGTTAGCACGATACAGCCTCCCCAGTGAATACAAGTGACCAATTTTATGATCCAATATTGCTCAAGGGGTCTCACAGATATTCCCTATTGATTTTTAGCTGACGAGAGCGTGTACAGCGAGTCCTATAAATCCAGATATACTACATTTTTGGTTATTTTTGGAGAAATTTCGGTTAGATAGCACGATACATACCCCGAAGTGTATACAAGTGACAATTTTATGATAGAATATTGTTCAGAGCCACAGATGCGAAAATGATAAGTTTAATCATTTACATACAGGAAAAGCCATGTTTGCGTTCAATATTTTTATAATGTTTCTTGTCTGGATACAAAAAACAATGACAATGGATAATCATCGATCACCAAAACTTTGCATTAAACAACAATTGCGTTTGGTTCCACAGATATGAAGTATCACTGGATAATGCAGATGAAAAAGTTTTTTGCTGATATTGATTGTGTTCATATTTGGAACAACTTAAATAATCCTTCTATTAGTTCATATAGGAACGTTTTGTTGTCCAAATATTCTACATATTTACATGAATCAGATGTTTATGGCATAACGTCATTATTTCATGTATTTATATCATTCTTTTCATTTCTCCTGTGAATCTTAGCCCATATTTGTTTTTAAAATTACCCAGGTTATCCGTACTCTTGCCCGGTTGCGTATGTCTAATTATCTTAGAATTATATTGTACTGTTTACAATACATATTAAAAGGAAACTATTTTTCATATTCTGTTTGATTATCCAATTTATACACGAATGAAACAAAATTTCGCTTGCCTTGAAAATGTAAGCTCACTCCTGCATACTTTAAATAATATAACAATTTTTGAAGATAGCAAAATTACAGAATATAATTGGAGTATATTGTACTATTTTGGCAGCGAAACAGATCTGACGTATAAATTGACAAACTAATTATGTTGGTCTCGAACTTACTTTTAATTCGCTGTGCAAAAACGGGTAATAATAAAATAATAAAATTGTGAGAACCTACATTTCATACACACATATGGAAACTCGCTATAAATTAAACGAAAATGGTACCTGATAACTGTGGACATGACACACCATCCGAAAAGTTTACAAACAATACTGACGCAGTGCTCTAATCATATTCCAACCTTTCAAACCAAACCCCGATAAAATATTGTACTAAGATCAAGCAATTATTTTCAACGACATTGACGGAGCAAGACTTCCGGACTATCTTCTTCTACTAGGACCACCTGTAAAACCACATACTTTTTACCTCAAGGATATCAAACAACAGAGTATGCTTCTATCCCTCAAGCAAAAATTGTGTCGATAATTTCCTATAACTTCATGCAGAAATTACTGTTAACGGAGAAGAAATCAAAGCTAGAAGCCTATTAACTCCCTCGGAGAGTTTAGTCTTATCCAACGTATAGTTTACAATTCCGCGCGAAACGATTTCTACGGAGCTCGAAAATATAAGCCTAAAATTATTATCTTCACTATCCTTTTTACGAATTGGCGCAGCATATCTGGCATATAAACACATTTTAAGTTTTATGCGTTAAGTATACAAAGCACCAATGTCACCCTTTGAATTCTTGACTTCGTTCCTGGCTGATCAATCCTCCATCTTTGAGCATATTTCTTTCACAATAAAAAAAAATAGCAGCCCTCATATCTTCTTAAAACTCTTCTCACAATATCTGCTCAAATTCCAAGGATACACTGAAATATATATTGACGCCTCTAAAACCCAGTGAAAAAATGTATGCGTCAGTCCAAAACTAACAGCGTCAAAAGTGAAACTTTTCATGTAATTCAAAAACTGTCAATGAGTGTACAAAAAAATACATTGCAGCAAAGAAAAATTGACTGGAAATTATAATAAAAATGATTTATAATAAAAATCAAGAAAAATCTACAGACTATCCCGAATTAATTACTACGGAAGTTTCACTTGTACGTATTATTATTTACATATACATAAAACTATATACATATACGTACAAGTGAAACTTCCGTAGTAATTAATTCGGGATAGTTTGTAGATTTTTCTTGATTTTTATTATAAATCATTTTTATTATAATTTCCAGTCAATTTTTCTTTGCTGCAATGTATTTTTTTGTACACTCATTGACAGTTTTTGAATTACATGAAAAGTTTCACTTTTGACGCTGTTAGTTTTGGACTGACGCATACATTGTTTGTATCTTCATTGACAATAACTGAGAATAAAAACAATATTAAAAAATTTTTAATATGAAATAATTTAATAGACATATACATACATATATATATATATATATATATATATATATATATATATATATATATATATTACATATACATAAACATTCTACATTAAGAAAAGAACTATATAAGTAATTAATATGACTTATGTTAATGAATCACAGATTCAAATATCTTTATCTGCACTGTCATTTTTATTTGGCAAAATAGAAATAATTGGCTGATGATAGCTAAAGTAGGATGCAAATACTTCAGATCTCAATGAATTCAAGTGTCTTGAAAAAACAGCATCCAAGCAAGTTCCATATCTTGTTGTTGAAATATGAATGTCATTGTTTATATTTAATTGTAATTTATCATATAAAAATGAAATGAGTGGTTCTGAACTTTTGTCACTAAAATTTACATTAAAATCTCCAGCTAAGATCATTGGAATCTTATCTTTTTCTGATTTAGCTTCGGATGCATGTGGTATAGTATATATTAATAATTTGTTGAAGATAAACTCGATAATTTCATTAATTTTTTGTTTCGGATAAATATATATTGATATAATAATTATAGATAATTGTTTTGCAGTTGTACATATTACTGCACACAAATCACCGACACTTAATTCTTGTGATCTTTCTAGATTTTCAGCATCATACGGTGATGAATGATTGTTATCAGTTAATTCTAATGTATTATTACTATCTGAATTTTTTCAATATATTTCAATACTCTTGTTACGTTTTATTACATATTTTTTTCAAAATAATACAAATAAATACACAATGCAAAGAAATTTCCTAGTTTTTATCGCCTTAATTTTAAAGGTAAACAATTTCTATATTAATTTCGCACTGGATTATACCAATATCGGCAGAAATTATTAAGAGCTTTTGGTATCCTTTTCCCCCCGAATGCGTTCTCACTTTATCGTTCGCGCAGCGAAGTGGGGATTGATAAACGGAATAACATGATCGCCATCAATAAACAATGCCCTGCGACTATTCTCGGCGTCTCCTCTTTGTGCGAATCTTCGTTAATTTTTTCCGCCTCTCTCACAAGGAGTTTAACAGTTTTGTTAGCTCGACGAGTTAACTCTCATGACAAAACGCTAGTGTCTCATAAAAAGTTTCACTTCAATAAAAACAGTCAAAAAAACAGTCAACATCCACTGATTCCAGAGCCTATTTCAATAATGTGATAAAACTATAACTGTGTCTCATATTCTATTAGAGTGTCCATCATATGAAACTGAAAGAAGAATCTTCAAAATAGGAAGAATCCTTCAAGATATAATTGGAGAAAACTACAACCCTCAAAACATTCTTTCCTACCTGAAACTTATAAACATGTTTCTCAACTGTAACAAATTCCCTGTAGCAATAACTTGTATGCATTTGTAAACTCCGCCGCTAATTACCTTAGAGGTAGGAGCGGTTATTTTAAATTAAAAAAATGGAGTAAATTAAAATTGCGCTATTTTGCCTTAAATGAATAGTAGGTTTGTATTACTTAAGATCTATTAATTGTTTTTGTACCTGTACTCATTGCTGTAACATTGTTTCAGAAGTAATAAATATATTATTATTATTATTACTATTTATATATAAAAGTTTTGCCCTTCTGAGACCATTGAAAATTTTTTTTTTTGGTTAAGAGGAATTAAAAAGAGCGCACAATTTGCTCCATAGACTAATCTTTTCAAGTTTGCAAATTAAAATTGTTTTCCAAACGCAAATTACATAACCAAATTTGGAGAATAAAAAAATGTGGTTCGCAATAACTTTTCTTACAAAGATACGATGATTGGTTGAATAGAACACTGATGTTTCAAATTTTCAGTAGAAATAACAGTCTCGAAATGACGTCCATCCACACCAATTATTACAGTTTATGGAAAAGTCTGTTGGTACAATTTATGACGACTCATTCACAAATCTCAAATTACCAATTTAAATGAAAAGTTTGTTATTTACTAGTGTGGTAAATAAAAATGGAATCGTGGCAATTATTTTAATTACCATAAAGTCTACCATGACCTGCGATTTTTTTTATAAGAAGAAACATTGGCACTAGATTGCCAAGCGTAAATAATTCCTTATTATCGCGATAATTACCGGTTATCACTGTAATTGCGATCGATAATTGCGGTTCTATTGAGAATTTAAATATTATCACTACAGAAGGCGTCAATATTGAGATCAAGGAACGCAAATTTGAAATTTAAAAAAGGGGAACTTTTCATATCACCGATATTAACTCACCTTCAACTTGAAAATCTACATAACCAATTGTACGAAAATTACACATCGTAAGTCATAATTTTCGACAAAAACAGAATATATCGTATAAATCATGCAGTGTGAAACAAAAGGTTGGGTTGTAAATTAAACCAAATATTCTCAAAAATAATTTACAGCCCTTGGAAGCTACCAAATGCAATTTGATTTTTTCCAACATGTCGAGAAATGCTTGACATATTATAACGTACATGTTTTTAAGATATATCTTGGACGTTGGAATGGAAAAGGCTGTGATTTACCTATTGCTTGGTCACCCAGAGGTCAAGATCTTAACCGTATCAACTTTTGCACATTTGTACTGAGATAATTTAAGTTCAATATAACTCTTAGGTACCTTTTTGTTACACCTTGAATTTTAAACAAACTTTTCCATGGTAATTTTCTATATCTATAAGAACGGGAAGATTGTACACAGATGTAAAGCAACTCATCTACTACGAGGTTCCAAAGAAGGGGAGATATCACTCCCCCTTGAGGTGTCCCGCGAGTGGCTTTAACTGAGGTGGTTTGATTTTCCACCTGTGTCTCAGCTATCCTCGTCGTCAACAACAAGGAGCATCCTTTTCTGAACGAGCGTTTCACAGTGGGCAACTGTAATGAAAAGCTTCCATTATTGCCTCACTGATCTGTTCGATTCTTTGTTCCAGGTCGTAATCCGAGTGATTTACCCGATTTACTTCGACGTGTTCCAAATTGTCCTTCAGATTGGTCTTGTAGAGGGACGAATCAGTATTTTTAGGATTTCGTATTGTAGGAATCGAGGTAGTATCTCCCTCTATCCTAAATTCGATGATCCTATGGTCGGAAAGTGATAGCTCGCTCATCACCCTCCAATCTTCTACATTTTTCCTAGCAGCAACAATAACAATTGTTACGTCCAGGACCACTTCTCTTGCTCTCGTGACAAAATTGGGGGCTATCTCCACGTTTAAGGTCTCAAGGTTATTTGCTAAGAGATATTCTAATAAGCACTCACCTTTGGCGTTGTAGTTAGTGCCTCCCCACACGGTATTGTGTGCGTTGGCATCACAAGCAATTCTGATTGGCAGCCGTCTGCTATTGCAGTGTCTCACTAGCTCTTTTACTCCTTCTGGCGGTGTCATCGGCGAAGTAGGCAAAAGCAATGACGATGTCTCGGTCGATAGCCCCAATGTTGAGGTGAACCATGATTGGAACAATGTCCAGTAACACTTATTCTGAAACACATATATATTTTATGTTATTTGTTATGATCACACAGACACGCGGAGATTCTTGCCTTTGATTATAAATCAATTTAGAATCCTTGCATTCCAAACCTTTGATTTGGCCTTCTTTGTTGATCCATGGTTCTTGGATCAGTACAATATCCAGTTGTAGTTTAGCTAACAGCCTTGCTATCACGGCTGAAGCTCCCTTCGCGTGATGCAAGTTAATCTGAGCTACATTCGTGAGTGTGAAGGTGAATTATTATAGATGAGAGAGGCCGAGTTACTCAGCCTCTATTCATCCCCCTCCTTTATCTCTCCCTGACCTTCCTTGACCACCATGGCAATATCTTCCTCGGAGTTCGAGCAGGTTTCTTTATCTCGAATCAGACCCTCGACCGCTAGTCTGCTCCTCCCATTTTCCCAGGATGCAGAGGTGATTTCCGCACCCCTAATCACCGGAGGAGATCTCGGGCTGACCCAAAGTCAAGCTTTCGCCTTTTCCCCTTTTTCCAGAGGTTCCTAATGTGGAGGGTATATCCATGTCCTTTGGATACTCCGTAGGGCTCTCTTTTTATCCCAGCCCCGAGAGTTCAGGATCTTCCAAGCCCCTGTAGTGAGGTTGGAGATCTGAACTTCGATAAGTTGGAGGATCTTCTCCAAGTTTTCTTGTGCTATGAGGAGCTTCATTATTCTTGTCTTCATTTTTGTGTAACAAGATTTATATATTTTTTCAGTAAGAAATGGATGAACTTTAGTCATTAAAATATCTAGTGAATCGACGTCAGATGTATATAGGTGAGCTACACTTAACGGGTCTTTGTTACCTTGAACATTTTCTATAAAATCCTTGAACTGAGAATAATTTAAGCCATACATGCTCGAATGCTCTTCAATAAAATTCTTGGCAGGTAATAGTTGTTCTTCAAGAGAGGTTTCTAATGATAGCGGTTTTTTATTGTAGTGTTGATGAGTTTTACATGGAGCAGTTGGTTTTACAAATTGTGCTTGCGGTTTATCTTCTTTAGCGATTACGTTAGTTGGAGGTTCTTTAAGAAATATTTTTGTATATTCTGGATTTACTTCAGTAATCGTTGAAGATACGGTCTCGTATTGTTCGGGTTTTTATTTTTTATAAAAGGAGTTGAGATAGTTATACTCTTCTAACGGAGTTGTGGCAATCTCATTCGCTTTTCTCTTGCCAGTTACGTCTACATCGGAAACGTCAATATCCATATTTCGATTTCAACTCTTTTCCAGAATTGAATTTGGTACTGAAGGACAAACGTTGGACAGGATTAGACGCTCCGAAGGAGTGATAAAGACCTCTTGCGCTGATGATTCTATTATTAATAGTAACTGCTCCATGTTGACGAAGAAATTCATCGACTATATTTGCACTGCTCAGATACATTCATATTCTGATGTGTGATATTCGGGAACAGAAGAGAATATTTTCTGGTGTGACTAAAGGTCCTGTGGCTAATAGAGATTTTAACGGAAGTGAGGCTTGGAAAATTGGCTTACGACAGTTAAGTAGTTTCTGGTTTGGTTCTGCATGGTAGTTTGTAAATTGGTATGGTTTTCGGTATGGGCTTCCATTATTTCAGATGTCTGAAAAATCTGAATTCGACCCTGTACCTATTTGAAATAAGTATAAGTGTTTAGTTGCTTGTAAAACCATAAAAATGAATGGCTAGTTTTTGTAGATAGTACGAATATTTCACTTTGTTATGTATCAAATTCAAATATGATAATGTTATTCGACTTACAGGAAATAAACTTCTTTGAATCGTAGTTGACACTAACATGAAGGTAACTATACACTTTAACTAAAATATTTTTTAGTTTTTATCACAAAAATAATTAATTAACAAATCTACAAATATATTTCCAAACCCGTTTGTACCTATGGATAAGGGCTCTGGGGTTCAGCTTCCAACTCGATCTTAGAGATTCTAGAAAGGTTCCAAGCTAATATGATAAGGATTTTTTCCCAAATATCATGGTTTGTACCGAACAACTTAATTGCAAGAGATCCCAAAGTACCAACAGTAAAAGGGGTAATTTGATAATAGTATGTATAATATTTCACCTACGACCACCCCTGTAAGTAGTCAAAAACACACAGTCGGCAATCAATGTAAGACGTCTATTACGCGCGGTAAAACAAAACGTACGGCTGTAAAGTAAATCGCACGGCGTCCATAGCAACCACTGAGCAACTGTCAATAGACGTAGCCATTTTATTCAAAATTTATTACTTGGATATTGAACGTTTAATTTTATTCTATATATAAATGGTAGATAAGATTTATTAGATATGAGATTGCATTTAACACTAAGAGTTATTTGGAATTATATGATAATTGGTTTCGTTTCATTAAATCCGCATTTTTAGCTGTCTTAATGTATCTCATATTAGTAAAAAATAGTATATTATACACCAAGCGACTAAAGTGGCCCATTTAATCCCGCGGGTGGTAATGATGGATTTGTTTGTGGAGTTAATATGGATATCCCATTCTTCATTGAATAAACCACCCAGTAAACAAGAAACATAACAAGTCTTTTTTGTGCTGTTTATTTAAAACGTTAATGATATATCTCCTAGATGTCTTGATTTTATTACCAACTCTATTGACATCCATATCATGTAAATAAAACATATCTTTGATGTACACAATAATACTTGAATTCGCAGTTACTTACACATCGTATGAACTTCTTTTTACCAACTTCCTATAGGAAACATTCATAAGATGGTTATTTGTATACTTCTCACTAATGTCACATACAGAACGATACTGTAATATTACAAATTAACATGTTTCTAAGATGATCACATGTGTTGCAGTTACTTTTACATCTTTCGAAATAATTTTTAGTAACATCCTACGATTACGTCTGTACGATGTTAGTTCATAAACCTCTCAGTAATATCTCATATTAAACATAACAGTAACATAAAAAAAAGAAAACAGAAGAGGAACTGACGAACAAAACAAACAGTAGTTATCTGTGGAAACAAATGAACAGCATGAAATGGCGGGTGGTTTTCAGTTTTGTGTTATATTTTATTTGCAGGAAGCACATTTTTTGCAAGAAAAAGTACTTGAATGAAGTGGTCTTCGTTTTCGTTAGTTCCTACTTAGCTACAGTTCCTATACTTAGTTATAATTCTTGATATAATGGACGAACAACAGTTGTTATCGGTAAGTACCTATTCCAAAATCATAATTATTAAAACTTAATACTCATTCAATACTTTAATCGGCTATTGTACATTGAAATTCCAGGTGGCGGAATTGTACACTAACATTATATAATAGAGTTTACAAAATTAGGGTTTTTTCAACTTTTAAAATATTTTAGTTAGTAAGTATATTTTAAAAACGATTCACAATATTCCAAATACTAGATATGCATTATACCTTACAAAAAACTTAATATTGCAATAGGGTAGATATTATTATTAATAATAAAACATGATCATATGTTGGCATAGATGTGAATCTAGAAGAAAATATTTCCAATGTTCAAGATGTTTCAGAAGCTACTTACATAAATAAAATAAAAAACAAATAGTTGGTAATTATGTAAAGGGGAAAACTATTTCAGATATTCTAATACAGACATTGTAATAAACAGTACAAAAAATATTGAATCAAGTATCTCTAGTTCTAGATTTTGTAGTAGTAGTCATGGCTATCAATATAGTTTTGCAGGTTGAGAAAATTTTAACATTAATACTAAACAATTAGAGACTGTTTAAGACTTTAAAAACAGAAAAAAGCTAATTTCCATGTGAAAATACACTGAATATAATAAATAAGCTGTAGCTGTCCCTTACAGTGGTACCTGTATTAATCTAGTTGAAGAATATGTAACTTATGACACTGATTGCTCCAGTCAGCAAACATAATTCAATCATTCATTGTTGTAGAAACACAGCTATTGGATACTCAATTGGATACAATTAATTATAAACTCATTTAACTTGATAATGTGTTTATTTGTCTTCTTCATAAGTAGTTTTTTTTGTATACAGTGTATTAATAATGCTTAGTTTCCATTAGGTTACAATTCCACGATGTTAATATACAATATGTTCCAGGATAAAAATATCAAGATGAGAATTATTTTAGACAGAAAAGAAGTATGAATTTTCATGGCACACCTGAATTTACCTGCCAAACGGAGTGGGGCATGTAATAGAATGTAAATCATGAAAAGTCACTTCTCGAAATTAAATATGTTATTATTCCTTTGAAGAACCACGCATGTATCTTATGGAAAATGGGTCCCAGCCAATTGGCTGAAAAACAAGTTTGATGTAGTTTATGATGATCGATCAAAGGTCTCCATGGGCACAATTTGATCTAAGGTAATTGTTTCATTAGCTGCTGTTCATAACACCTTTAAATGTTTCACAGATAAGGATTTTGAAGTGTACGTGAGAGAAAGTAACCGTAATTAAACGATAGAATTTTCTCTAACCAGATTGGATTTCTATTGATTTAACGTAATGTTTCATAAAATCTTCACGGTGTAAAATTTTTATTAGTTTTAATATTATTAAAAACTATTCTAATAAAGTTTTAGTAAACTAGCTGTAAAGTATGTGTATCCGTTAAACTTTATTAATTCAGTTTCAAAGTATGTTACGTTATGACAACTACAGATTAATATACTCTTTTTCATTTCTTGCTTTCCCTGAATGCGTTCAATAGTTTCCACTTTCCACACTTGCTATGTAATATGTTTACACAATTTTATTTTTTTAGGTTGGATTCCTGGACAAGATATTTTTTTTTCTAATTTTGGACCTGTTTTTTTTCAAATTTACTGTACTGTTCATTAATAGTGAATAAACGTTTTAAAGCCTTTATTGCTTTTTTTGCTATTTTATTTTAAATGTACAGGGTGAACAACTAAGAATGACTGTAGGCCACATCTCAGAAAAGAATCATGGTACAACTTTCAAAAAAATTACCTTTAGGTAAGTGATCCTGAAAAATTGCTGAAGAATATTTTGCAGTCTCTAAAATATCCGCTAGGGGTGGAATGAACTCTCGAAAACATAATTCTCCAAATAAACATACTAAAGGTGTCCTAAAAATACAATTTCAGAAATCGTGATGAGATTATTAAAAAATTTAATTCAGGAGATTTTTTGCCATTATTCTTGAAATATTGGGTGGAGAAGGTTCAAACTTATGAACAAATGTATAACTTTTTCGTTTTTTAACCGATGTTAATGATTTTCGCTGCAGTTAAAAAAGTTTTTCTGTTTAATAAAATTGATAACAAAATTAGTTAATTTTGTATCCACTCGGAAATTTCAAATGTAAATTGAAGCATTTTTTAAATATTTATATCTGATATCGTAAATCTTATATCTTGGAATACATTCCTATTTCCCTAAAAATGGGAAAATTGTCGACTTTTTCACATAGAGTTGACAAAATTTGTACAATTTTGTTATTTTTGTTAGGCATATCTTATTAAAGAGGTAAAACTCTTTTAAATGACGCCAAAAACATTGATATCGATTAAAAAACAAAAAAGTGTTACGACATTTGTCTTTTAGGTTGAACCTTCCCCCACCCCTTACTTGAAGAATAAGGACAAAAAGTCCCTAATTACATTTTTTCATAATCGCATCAATATATAAAAAATTGTATTTCTAGGATACCTTTTTTGGAGATAATCACAGTAATATGTTTTTATGTATTCATTCCACCCCATAGCATATATTCTAGGAACTCAAAAATATTTTCCAGCGATTTTTCAGGGTCATTTTCCTGAAGATATTTTTTTAAAGTTGTACCATGTCTATTTTTTGAAATATGGCAGACAGCCGGCGCTCTTAGTTGTTCATCCTGTATTTGCTGATTAGGCACAGAAACATCTATAGGATGTCATCTAGAATGTTTGAGTTATATTATTTAGAGGTTTAAGTAATATCCATATAACATCTAAGAGAATACACTGTATTGTTTTTGAAATGTCGCATTTAGATCATTGATAAGATGTTATTTTTTAGACATTGCATTAACATCGACAAGTTGTTAAAAGGCATTTCAGAATGTAACAGAAATGTTGTTTTTTGTTCTTTATAAAGACTTCCTTCTGAGGAAGTTCTAGTAACATCTCAGTAATGTAAAAAGGCAGCGCTTCAGCATCACTGAGAAGTTAAGTTGAAACATCACAAAAGTTAACAGCCACAAGCTGGGCATAAGTGGTTGTATAGATGTGCATGTGATGAAAACAAGAGGAAAAAAAAATATTATCACAATGTGATGTTGAATTAACATAACTGTAATATTTATTTGCATAGTAGGCAGTACGAAACTTTTAAACTACCGCTCTTTCAACATGGCGGCTGCGCATGCGTTTGTCATGTGATGAAAAGTACTATAAGTGCAACGTAAACGCCTGAAACGTCACTACCCAGTTGAATTTCTATACAGATTTATGAGAATTTTCTTCACACTAATACACGGTCGCTCTGGTTATAAGTCTTATTACAGGAACACACAATTGTTTGTTATATTGATTATTGTAAATAAAGTGGACGATTTAAAAAATCTTGATATTGCACATAGAAAGTGTACATTTGCATCACTTTTTTCCATATTGAATTTCAAAATAAGCAAAATGTTCTGCCCTAACCGGTACTTTATAAAAATGATTCTTCTTAGTTATTAAATCATTTTTGTCACAAAATTTATGTCAGAAATTCTGTAGCAGGCATTCTGATCACTTAATAGTATTTTATATGAGAAATAATACGGTCTAAAATCGCATTTAACATTTTAATAATCGCTTATTAAACCGTTTGTTGAGTCTAGTCACTATGTTCGGTTAAAAATACGGCCACCAAAAACTTGGGACCACTTTGCCTTAAGGTCTATGTGCCCCATTGCGTTAATGGTCGATATACGTCCTACCGCTTTTGAAGACTTGTTGGGTCCACAGACAATTTTAACAAATAAAGAAAAAAATACGAAAGATAAGTACAAGAAGAAGGTAGCCAAGAAAATGATGCTGATATTCACAGAGATAAAGAAACGGTTTGGTTTGTGTGGAGAAGTGGTGAAGTAACTAACGTAACAGAAGTTGTTGTTCCGTATCAAGATACAATTTTAGGATAATAAACTTCCTTTATCGTATACAAGTCCGAGTATTTGTTACACATAAACAAAATTATGTTAGCGGCATTTTTAATTCCCTTAACAATAATACTACTTTTATCTATTATCATAAAGGAGTTGGAACAAAGAGAAATGTCATAAATAATTTATTTAGTTTGAACGACTTTTTCTTGTATTTAAATTGTCATTAGTTGTAAAATCAAAACAATGGTATCTAGTATAGTAAAAGCTATACATTTCCGGACGACATTGTAAATTGTGGAACGAAACGTTAGGCCGAGGCATTGAGATCCAGGAATGTGTTTTTGTTACGAGGTACACATACTATTTTTATGACATCGCAATTAACATTATCATAAAGAAGTCCATAGAGGGAAAGATCATTGAACACGTAATGACGTTTTTCTACGCCCATGTCTGTAAACGTCAAAAATCGCACTGTCAACATTCCAGCCATTTTCATATTTAGTCGTTCTCGTACGTTTGAATCGTTAGATTGTAACCATCGTTATTAAAATTTGTGTTTTTTTTTTTCGTTTTGCCATTATCGTGTGTGATGTTTTGTAGGAACCAAGGAGATATTGATGGAGTGGATGATTTCTGGTACGATATATTTTTAATTATTCAAACAATGGATCATTGTTTAAATGAATTATTTTTACATCATACAAAATTATTCCAACCCATTTATGATTACAGCTTAACTTCTAAGCGCTATAGTCCATGGATGAGAGCCATTGGAAGAGATCCTACTCTAGAAAAACTCCATCCTAGTAATAGGATATGCAGTGAGCATTTTTCAGAAGACAGCTTCCATTATGTCAAAGGAAAACTATATTTGAAATCAAGTGCCATACCTACCAAGAAGCTTGGTCCTAGGAAACCACTCATGATTTTGAACACACATGAACCTAGTCTGGTGCCTACTCAATATTTTGTTGTTTGAGGGTCATTGATAATGTGATGTTTCAGATCTCCGTTGTCCGAATAAGTAATTTGAAACAATTAGTAGTAAAAATTGAGAAATAACATAAATTTTATTAAATTTCATTTCACAGTATTTTCATTGTAATCAAAACTCTTCCACCCTTTTCTTTTCATTTCAATACTTCATTTCACAGCATTAATATAATTTCCTTTTTAGGTTAATTTTCATTGAATTTTTCTATTTTTTCTTTCATTATTTTTCATTAAGATTGCTTATCTGCCTCCATATGTCTATGTAAACTCCCATTTTTGTCCCAATTTCCACTATATAATTTCTAAAGCTCATTTTTTAGACAATAAAATTCTAAAACAACTATTTTAAAAGTATGTCATTAAAAACAACGTATTCACTCACAATGTTATAATAATCATCTGATTTTAGTTCATCTAGAAAATCTATGCCAAACTCGCTACAAAAATCGGTTAGGCCAACATCTTGGACGAGTTCGTTAATGAGCCAAATCGGCACAGTAAAAACCAAATGGCGGCCTGTCAAAAATGAAAAAAAATCGTATTTCCTTTGTTTTTCATTTGACGCAAAAAAGTTACTGAGCTTTTTTCATATACCTTAATACGTTCTACAACTTTTGTATTTAACATTTTTCTCTAAATCGTACATTAAAACATTTATTTACGAAAATTCACAAATTTACCAAATTTTTTTTTTAATTTTTTTGTTTTTGATTTGATGCCAAAATGTTACTTTGGTTTTTTGTACAACTCAAAACATTCTATTACTTTTGTATCTAATTTTTTATTTTGGGTTTTATGCAAAAATGTTACTGAAATAAGCCTGTCCAATTGGTCCTGTGCCATTGGGATTTTTGAAAAATATATTTATCAGGAATTAATCGCTGCCGAATAAATATTTCGTTTTGAAAAAGGTGTGTATTATTCAACATTAACTAATATGTATACAGAAAAAATTGGTAAGAAAGTAACATTTATCACTTTTGAACTCTTCTGTCTGACCAAATGTTCATTTATAAAATAGAAATGAAAATTTCTGTATAGGTAGGGTTAAATATACCCACTCAATTATGATGTATAAAAGGTTACTAATCTCTGATTATGTAGATATATCAAGTATATAACAATTACAATTTTTTCACGGAAAGTGTTGATAAAATATAAATCACAATCTCTCTAAATTCATTCTGTAATTATTTCATGTTATTTTTTTATAAACAAGCTTATAATTTTAATTCAGTCTTTACAAATAAGACTTTCTCAGTTTATTTAAATAAAACATAAGTATGTACTGTACCAGTTCAATAGTATTATTTATTTGCAAGGACGGTCCTGTACGGTTGATTGACTGCGCATGCTCCGGATCCAATTTTTCCGAGAGATCACGTGGTATGCGCGAATTCAATTTAGCGTAATACTGACAAATTGCATTATCCTTCCATTTGTTGTTTATTGGTCAGTGGTTATTTCTCAAGAGTGATCCTGTTTTTAATTATTTTTAGTGAACCCTGATCAGTTTAAAGACCTTTTGGTGTATTTCGTGGACGTTTATGGACGATAAAAACTTTTAAAAATGCGTTGTTCTGTGTTTGGGTGCAATTCGCATAAGAATTCGAAGAAGAATACATTCCCAGATGTAAAATTTTTTAGTTTTCCAAAAGACCCCGTTTTACAGAAAAAGTGGCTGCATATCACTAAGAGAAAAGACAATGCCAATCTTAAATATGCTGTTGTTTGTTCTAAGCACTTTTGTGATAGTGATTATAAGGTGAATTTTAAACACACCCTTTTAAATTACACCTCTAAAAATTATAGAGGACTAAAGGTCGATGCAATTCCATCCCAAAATTTGTACGACGCCCCAGCTGCTTTGAGTGCCTCCGTTTCAGTACCATCAAAGTCCGGTGAAAAGAGAAAACTGGTGTACAAAAAAAGTGAAAGGGCTAAACTAGTTAAACAAATTCTAGATACCACAGGAACGTAAGTATATTAACATTATAGGTACAAACCTTTATGAACTTTTCTAGAAAAAAAGAAAACCCTGCAACCAATATTGGTGGGAACTGGCAGGAATGATAATACTGGTAATGATCAAAATCTAGATCATACTTTGGTGATGGATTTGAATGTAAATGGAACTACTAGTTCTGATACAGGGTTATTTTTCCTATCTACCTATTTAATTAAGTAGTGGTGTTATTGAATTTTCTATAATGTAGAAAGTGCATGTGCATGACTGACATACCTCCTGTTGGCATTGTTGCTAAGTTACCATATATTTTTAGGGTTCAAACAAATGATACATATAAAGGAGTTGAAGAACTGAGAAGAAAATTGTTGAACGTGTCTCAGAAAAATGAAAAATTAAAACATCAACTTGCTGGTGTCAAACTTGTTTTCAGTGGAAACCAAATTAAGAAAATGAATAGCCAGAAGAGAATTTCTTGGTCGGTAAGCGAATTCTCAAATGCAATAGCACTATACGCTGCTGGCCCAAGAACGGGCTCAGCTTGAAAAGAGGCTTTCCATATCCTGCTGTTTCAACACTCAAGCAGTGGCTGAGAAAAATAAAACTGGAACCAGGGATTTTGAAAAATGCGTTGAAAATAGCTGAATTTGCTTCTATGAATGAGAGAGAACGGGTATGCACCATTATTTTTGATGAGATGAAAGTTAGAAGGGAATATCAATATGATCAGACAAATGACTGTATAATGAAATCCTATAATTATGTATAGGTTGTTCTAATCAAAGGCATATTAAAGCCGTGGAAGCAGCCTATATTTTACAACTTTGACTGTAAAATGACATCTAGTCTTTTAATGGACATCATTAAATTTGTGGAAGAATCAGGTAAGTATAACTATTGTGCTAAAACTAAAAAAAATGATGATGATTTACCTTGTAGGTTTCCATGTTGTAGCTATGGTGTGTGATTTGGGAGGTGCCAATTGAGGACTTCATAGTGAATTAAATATATCTGCGTCAAAGCCTTATTTCCAAAATCCCACCAACAACGAAAAAGTTTTTGTGGATCATGGCTTTCCAATTAACAACAAAGTAATTAAAAAATACATTATAAATCAAGTAATAAATGCAACCAGTGCTTCGAATTAAAAAATCACCCATAAAATCACTTTAGAACAACTTAATGTTGCTGGACCTCAGAGACAAAGGGTAAAATATGCCACCAAACTATTTTCTCACACCATTTCACCATTTCGAGTGCAATATCACGATGTGGAATACTGGGATATTTAACTGCTGAAAATTGGGTAGAGTGTGCAGAATTTTTTAAAATGGTATGACATTTATGCATAGACACATAATTACACTAATTTTTGTAAATTGTTTTGTTTCTAGGTTAATGATTGGTTTGATGTGTTCAATGTCAGCACCCCCATTAGTAATTCGATAACCAGAAATAGAGCCTACGGGTTAGCCCTGGAAGAACAGAATGCAATTTTAAATAAAAGTGTAATTGAAGGGTTGAAAGTAATTGGCACTCGAAGCCAGTTTCCATTTCAAAAGGGTAATAATTATATAAAATTTCAGTTTTTCCTAACTATCATTAATTAATTATTTTAGGTATTCTGATTTCTAATCAGGCTTTACAAAAGCTCCTGGTAGATATGACACGCCGTTTTGACGTGCAATATTTGTTGACCAGGCGCATAAATCAAGATGTTATAGAAAACTTTTTTGGGATAATCAGAGCAAAAGGTGGCCTTCATGATCATCCTAGTCCTCTGGAATTTAAGTACAAGATGAGTTCTTTCATTTTGGGAGAAAATGAGGGTGTATATTCAGAGTTTTCAAACGTGGAAGCGGATGATACCCCAGACATCCCACTAAGCGGAGTACTCATTGAAAAATTGAATTTTCCTTCTGTAGTAGTTTTAAATGAAGACATTTCTGCCTTAAGGGAGGAATTGGATGACTTGGCCTACGATGGTCTCGAAAATTTAGCTGGTTTTATTTGTCACAAACTTCAAGATTTTGGCTTGGAAAGTTTTTCAAGTGAGAGCTACTCTTAGGTTGACCACCTGAGTGAGTGTGGTTTGTCAAAACCATCTCCTACCTTTATGGGTTATATTGAGGACCTTAACAGGGTGTTTTTGGAAGTGAATGGGGAAGGATTGGTTACTGGAAATTTTTTTATCCATAACCTTTTAGACAAAAGTGATCAAATTGATTGCCCTTTAAAAGCAAAGAGACTTTTTTTTAGATCCAGGATGTTTTTCCGTATCAAAGAGCTCAACCGAAATTTGAAAGACCAATCTGCCCGTAAAAGAAAGTGGAAGAAAACATTAGAATAATTAAAATATATGAGATTTTATCCTAATAAAACAGAGATTTGACAAGGATGAAATAAGACAATTTCATTTGTTTAAAACTTCATTATATTTGAACTATTGTTCAATTCATATTTGTGACGCGTTTTGCTAACATAGTAGCTTTACCAAACGAGTGAAAGTATAATGAATTTTTTTTTAATTTATATAGTGTATACATATGGAATTTTAAAGATATTGACAACAGTATTATAATATGTTTACATGAAAATAAAGTGCATAAAGTACCTAAATACGGAATTCTACAAATATTAACAAAAGTATTGAACAAGTTTACCTGAAAATTAATTCACAACAATCACACCTGAACTATCTTCTAGGTAAATAGGTTTAATAAGGAAGAATGATTGATATCTATTTGCTCGTTAAGAAGATTACCTGAATATTACTTTCAGTAATATGTAGAAAAATAATTGTGACTCTTTTATTTACTATTTCGAAACTGTTTAAATGGAAATAATGCCTATGTAAAAACTGCATAAATAAAAGTCCAATTTTTATAAAATGTATTCGAGTTTTCATTTATTCCCGCATTCCCCTCCTAGACAACTGTTGAAGTAAATTTTGTGCTCTACAAATTAGTTCCTTTCTCAGTTTACTCTATCTTGAACCGTTCTCATGAAAATCGCGTTTTAATACTTTGAAGAGAAATTCCACAGTAAGAAAAAATAGGTTTGAGTGATAAGTATTAAAAATTCCAAATCTTTTATGTCTGTAGGGGATAGAACAACTCATTTAGAACATATTTTGTCTTAACAGTTTTTTTGTAACTAATTAAATAAACTCGTAAATAAAGAAAAACATACAAAACTGCTATCAACAATACAAATAAGGTCTTGAGTGACGTCATGCGCACGACGGACCGAAAATGAGACACGGGAGCATCCGGCCCTGACTCACATCACTTTATCTCAGATCATCTTAACTGAAGTGATTTTATTATTAAAAAGGTACTTTATTCAATATTTAGTTTCCCTAGTTACATATAACAAAAAGAAAAAAGTACAAGTGCCGATGGTCTTGCTTTCTTCCTGTTGTATGTGTACAACATAGATTTCCTCTTAAGGCTCCTTGCTCTTTCAGCATTATCCCGAAATTTTCGTTGTCTCAATAACTTTGTCCCCGGCATAGAGATTTCGCTCCTAGAATATTTCGGCTGAGTGATCTGAGATCTCAGTCGAAAAGAACGCACCTATTTTATTTAAAATGTATTACTTAGATATTTGACATTGAATTTCATTCCATATATAAATGCTAGATAACATTTCTTAGATATGAGATTGCATTTAATACTAAGAGTTATTTGGAATTATATGATAATTGGTTCCGTTTCATTCAATCCGGATCTTTTAGCTGTCTGAATGTATCTCATATTAGTAAACAATAGTACAGTGGCCCATTTAATCCCGCGGGTGGTGTTTGATTCCTGAGGAAAGTAATCCACCTAAGGGAGTAATGTCACTTCAGTTAAAAGGTGTATACGCTATTTTATGCAATTCCGGTAATTCTACATACATTTTCAATAAAAATAAATACTACGTAGGGCGGACTTTTACGAAACTTGGCTGGGCATCGAGGGTGAACTTCGAAGATGCTTGGCTGGGCATCGAGGAGCGACTTTTATAAAACTTGACTGGGCATCGAGGATGTACGTTTTTACTTGTACTTTAAATACCTTAATAAGATTATAAACACAAGTACAAGTGGGTCGTAGGTAAAGTATAGTACGTTACTCGTGTTGTAACGCATTTTAAACACTCACGGAATTACGCACTCGCCGCTTTTTCCGTTCGTGCGTAAAATGCTTCTTACAACACACGTTACGTAATATACTATTAACGGTTAACATAACCAGGAACAGAAATTTAAATAAGAGGTAACAAACACACGAATAAAGCGACAAGAGTGAGTAGCGCCCTGCGAGAACTTATATGTATGAACGAGAGAAAGCAGTGTGACAGTACCGTCAAGTGGGACGACTTTGATCAAATTCAAAGTTAAATAACTCTTTTTATATAATTTTCAAAAAAATATATATTAATCGTATTGTTAACTGTCAATTTGTATGGACAAGAAACCAGAAAATGAAATTCTTATAATAAGCAGGCAGTCAAAGTTACAATAAAAATGAGGTTACTTTAATCTATACTAAAAACACGTATAAACCGTAAAGTAACCACAGATAATCAGAAGTTTACACTATTTATATGATTAGTACTATGCCTTTACTATAATCAATAATGTTTCTAATTAAAGTATTTCAAATTGACTAGTTTGTCTACTATTTATTAAAAAGTAAAACATATTAAACCTACAATCAGTTATTTTGTCAAATAAAAATAAAATTCTTTGGTAGAAACCTACCTACTAGCTACAAGATAAAGAAATTATTTTAGTTCACATAGGTCCTCTACATTAGGAATTACAAACATAATATTAGTCGTATGCAAACAGCTAACAACATATGATTTCTTTTTTGTTTTGATTATTTTTGCAACTAATGATTTAAATTTTTGTTTTTTGGAATTTTCGTCATAATTAAATTGAACTACATTAAAACTGCCAACCACAAGATTTTCTATACGAGATGTACTGTTTTCTTCCGTCTCAATAGTATCTTCTTCCTCATTTAATCTATCTTCATCACTGTCTACTTCCATTGCCAGTTCATTCTCTTTGTTTTCTTCAGGTACTTCCACCATATTTGTATTACCGTTCTGAGAATTTAATGCGAATTCGCAGGTTCCTCTTCTAATCGTTTTTTCCTCTAATATTTTCATTACTAAAGCTTTGTTCTTTCAAAAACTGTGTTAAGTGTTATCAACATCATTGATTATTTGGTTAGGATCGTTTTCTAAGGCAGTTGTTTTAAAACTTCAAATTTATTTAGTGGTTAAATACCTGTTCCACAAAAGCAATTTATTAAGTTACGTTTTATTGCAGACTCTGTTGTTTCCAGGGAGATCTTTATTTTCAGCATGTATTTATGCTTGTGCCTTATCCATATGATCCATACATTTATTCAGCAATAGGGGAAAACAATCTTTTGGGACGGTTGAAATTTTTATATTTTCAGACTTCCATGGTGGGTTATAATGGTCCTCCATGCTATTTTCATTTGAGGAAAACAAACCACATCCAGTTGTTAGCACAGTTCAGTGGAAGTGCGAGGAAAGGTTATATCCGATAAGAATCTTTCGATCGTGTAGTCTTTTAGCATGAGGCAAAAAAGTGCTGATAAACTAGTTCCTGAAAGTAGCAGCTTCTATCCAACCACTTACTGCACGGTTGTATCTAGTTACCCCAGAACAGTAAGGTTCTTCACAACATGATTTGGTTATTGGTGCATTTTCTTTCCAGGGACTCGATTCACGAACTGATGAACGATCACATCACATGAAAACAGTTTCGTAATTTCGATGCAAGGATCTTTCATATCACTCTTCACTTGATGAACAGCAAGCGATGTGTGAAAGGAACTGGTGAAACATGCACAATATGTGTGTTTTTCTTAGTTTTAGCAGCAGCTGTTTATAAACATAACCTATTTTTTGTTTGTTTGTATGTATCATCCTGTTTTTGTTTTAAATTTAAGTGTATATTTATAGTTTTGTTATGGACCATTTAGACGAAATTATGTTGGCAAATCAAGTTCTTAACGATTTGCAGGAAGCAGAAGATGAACTAGAAGGCTGTGGTCGTGTTTTTTACAACAGAATAGACGCTTTCACGTTACGGGATATTTTTTTATCAAATTGTTTCGCCTATCTAAGGACTTGACTAGACAAGTTGTAGAATTAGTAAGGCATTTTTTTCCCGTGCCTGTTAGAAAGTCTGCTATTATTGTAGAGACAAAGGTAAGGTTCATCAACATGAACTTAATACACATGATATTAAATGATGACTTATATTGAGGTATTTTATAATACTGACCGTAGTAGAACCACATTCAAATACTTATGAGGTAACCACCTAGTCTTTCTTATATTCATATTGTTCCAGGTACTTGTCGCTTTGCTTTTTTACGGACAAGGAAGCTACCAAGAGAATATCGGTAAAGTTTTTTTTTGCTGGGGCTTCTCAGAGTAGTATCAGTAGAATTGTAACTGAAATCACAGATGCTTTAAATAGAGAAGAAATATTTAATGAGTTTGTAAAATTTCCAAGAAATATTCAACAGTTACGACATCTGCGAGAAAGGTGTAAAAAACACGCATCATCAGATATATACATAAATGTCCATACATTAACTTCATATTACATTTTTCAGTTTCTATCAAGAATATAACTGTCTTGGAGTTATTGGTTGCATCGATGGTACGCGTGTTACCATTATTAGGCCACATGAAGATGAATATATATATATATATATATATATATATATATATATATATATATGTCAATAGAAAACACCACTATTCAAATAATGTACAGCTGGTAAGTATAATTAACTGCATTCATTTCCTATATATAATCTAATTATAATAATTATTTTCAGATATGTAATGCTCATCCTAAAATATTAAATGTAAATGCAAAGTTTCCGGGCAGTAGCCACGTTGCTTACATATGGAGTAATTCACAAATTAGCCGTACAATGGAACACATTTTCCAAACATTTGATGAAACTTCTTTTTATTGGGATATTCTGATTCTGAAGTAGTAAACTATACATTTTTGGCTGGCGTAAGTACTAAATATCTGATTGTAGGTTACCCTCTGCGCCCATGGTTAGTAACAGAAAGAAGATTTAATAATAGGCAGAAAACTGTGAAAAGCATTGTCGAAAGATGTAATGGTGTTTTAAAGAATCGTTTCAGATGTTTGTTAAAACATAGAGTGCTTCATTATAGCCCTGAAAAATGTGGCAAAATTATCAACGCATGTGTTGTTTTGCATAACTTGTGTATTGATCATAATATCCCAGAACCAGATATGGAAAACCCAATAATTTTGACTTTGGTATTTATTTACCACAAAATGTTAATGTAAATGAACCATTGCAAAGAGTAAATCCAGATCTAAATGTTGAGCGCCTTATAAGGCAGACTATTTTAAATAAATATTTTATAAACTAGCTAAGTAGTTAATACACGTAAATAAATAAATCAAACTAAATTATGTATTGTTTTATTAAATTTTTGAACCAATTGAACAAAAACCTAAATATTAACATACCTTAAAAGTAAAGAGTAATTATTATGTACATATCATTAAATTTTTTGTTTCCTTACAAAAAAATAAAAATAATAACATAGTTTCATTGACAAACAAAACTTTGTAAAAATGGTAACACAAATTTATTGCACTAAAAAATAAAACTATCTATTTATTAGAAAACTAATTCAGGATTTAAATTTGCTGCTGTAACAAAATTTTTACATCTTTTAATATATTAGCTTGAATGTCATTTTGCTGTTGCAAAAGTTGTAATTTTTTATTATTGTATACTTCAATGTGCTCAAGAAAAGCAATTTTTTTCTTATAATAATGTTTGATTATTGAAGTTCTTTCCTCCAAGGTCTTTAGCGTATCGACAGACAGTTTTTGAGAATTTTCATGTCGACGAGTTTTATTAAGTCTTTTACTTATAGGTTCAGAAAAGAGTGATGTCTTACTAGTGTAACAGTGCTCATTTCCTGTAGTGACAGTATTCTGATCCTTGTTTGGTGTTTACTCAAGAGCCCTTTTTACTGTCTTTGTTAAACTAGATGCAGATGCGGTGGGGAAATCGTTTACTATTATACTAGATCTTGCAGCATCTTGAATTGGAGAGTCAACAGACATTATTTCTTCAATCTTACAGATATACATATATACATACTATGGCTTATAAATACTAAAAATTGACAAAAATAAAAAACTGAACTATAGTTAGTGTTACTACGAATAGCTCCAATACATAGGCTTGACAATATTTTGTTTCAGTATATAAGTACTTAGTAACATACCTTTTCTGTTCCTTTAAAGTCAAAGACTATGGCGGAATCGTTTATTTGTAGTCCTTCACAATTAATGGTGGGGATTGTTTCCAAAATTGCTTTTTCTGTATCATCAAAGTTTTCTGTCTTTTTCGGACCCCCTCCAGTGCCTGTACTATACTTCTTTTGTGCTCCTGCTTTTGCTTTTGTTTTTCTTCGTAAGTCCTGCCATGTCTAAAATAGGTAAACTGTCAAAATACAGTGAATTTTACTTTCATCGGCTAGGGACATTTTTTGCTGGAGAATGCGTTTTTTTGTCAAAACATGAAGGGACCGTTCACATCACACGTTCACATCAGTATTCACTAAACTTATTCAAGAATACAGTCCCAGGTATCGCATGAGTGTGATCCCTTATAAATAACGTAAGATAGTGAAAGGGTTCCAACTGCCGAACCTCATATCATTACTGTTTTTGCACTTTTAGAAATTTTTTCCGGATATTTGATTTCCCTTCTGAAAATGCCATATTTTTTTCCAGGATAGTCCTACATATTCGAATCATTATAGTTAAATATATTGTTTAGTGGAATATCTTTTACTACATCGACTCAATTTGCAAAACATGTATTTAGAGTTTCTTTTGCTGCCAAACGCTGACTATATGATTTCTTGTGACGATTTAATAAACTTAGGACCCAATCTTTACCGGGCATATTATTAATAAATTTTGTAACAGTCCTATCCTGTTTATCTAGGTAGGTTTTTGCTAATATTCTTTGAACGAACATGCTTAAGGGAAAGCCCCAATCTGCACATTTTGCAGCGCAACTTAAAATTATTTTCTCTTAGCTTACTGAAAATACTGGTTGTGTTTCTGGAGTGAGAATATGTGTTCCTATATTTATTATACAGATATACACTGTACCGTAACTAATTTTATATCGTACAGAAGCTGCATGAATGTTAAGATTTCCATCCGATACTTCGGTAAGGGCCTTTTCCATATTCGATGGATCAAAATTCTT
Organism: Galeruca laticollis; assembly: GCA_963921935.1. Classification (NCBI taxonomy): domain Eukaryota; kingdom Metazoa; phylum Arthropoda; class Insecta; order Coleoptera; family Chrysomelidae; genus Galeruca; species Galeruca laticollis. Next base: position 158,687,733 of record OY998175.1, on the reverse strand, counting down.
ATAATATCTTGATCATAGCTTTTTCTTATCATCCCGAACCATAATGAGGAACTGAAATGAATAAAAATAATGCAGATATTTATGCATTAAACGTGAAGATTTTAAAATATTAAAATCAAACCTCAATTTACTCTTCAGTGCACTACTGTTTAAGAAAAGTGAAATGTTTGATACATAAAACCATTGCATTGGAAAATTTGAAAATAGTGCCGAATTTTATTAAAGAATACTCGGTAGTTTTTAAGATAACGGAGAAAACTACGTTTTTATTTTTATATTTAACACCCTGTATATTTCCACAAAGAATTTTGACTCTACATTAATACTAAATAACAGTTTCAATTTCTTTTATACCAAGGGGCTACATTGATCTCTGGTCAATGTAGCCCCGACTATTCGATCAAAGTAGCCCCTCGACACATTTCAGTATGTAGCGGACACAATTTCACCACAAAATTTTTAGGTAATTTGTAATGAAAAAAACATGCTTTTGAAATACTAATTGATGTATATCTTTATCTAATGTAAACATTTTAGGTTACACAAAAATTATTATAGATCTCAATATACAATAGATTTTCTTAGATTCATACAGTTTACTGTAACTTTTAATACCATAAAAGTTTGACGTACCTGCGTTTATCACTTCTTTCACACGACTGCGCTTGCGAGTTTTTCTTTAAATTGACGCGGTTAATTTAATAATTAAGGATGCTAGGTATGAATAAAGAAATGGAGGAAATTATTATGAAAGAAGCCCCTGGATGTTGTAGTACCCCACTTGACGATATATAAAACAGCGGTAAGACCCATCTTAATAAATATAAATATGCAACAGTAGCAAGGGCGGTTACAAAATGGACAAAATAAAAATTAAAATGAGAATATTATGATTAATAGGAGGTATAATATTGAGAGACAATGAAATAGCAATACAATAGACCAACGTAACATACAAAACATAAACAAGTGGAGAAAGGTCATAGGCAGAATGAGCCCGGTCAGATTTGCAAACATATACAAAAATAACAGCACAACACCAAATGGAAGACTGTCATAATGATTATTGGATAACCTAGAGTAAGCAACAACAAAACCGAGTAAATGCTTACAATTAAATGACTGATAATTTTTCTATAATATTTATTTTAGATGAGTTTTCAATCGTTTATCAATAAAAGAACGAAGAGTAATTATCACATAAAATTAAAAAAATAACATTTCTAAAACTTTAGGTTGGTTATCTCTTCTCCGGGAGAGATGGCCAGAGTAGTTAGTAGGGGGATGATGGCCAATGTATTACTCAGCTCTTTCTTCATTTTTCTTCCTTTTTTTCATTTGGCCATACCTAGAGCACTTGTTGCTAAACTCGGTACAGTTTTCATGTACCCACAAAGAACATATTACATTACATTACAGCCTCCGGAGTGTAAACAAGTGACCAACTTTATGATTGGATTAGTGCAGGGCGTCTATTAGATTAACCCTATTGATTTTCATCTCGCTAGAGCCGGTACAACGGGTGCTATGGTAATTAAAGTACCACATTTTTGTAATTTTTTGAAAAATTTCGGTTTGTTAGCACTATACAGCTTCCGGAGTGTATGCAAGTGACCAATTTTATGATTGGTTATTGTTCAGGCCGTCTAATAGATGGACTTTATTGATGTTCAGCTCGCAAGAGCCAGTACAACTGGTGATATGGTACTTAAAGTACCACATTTTTGTAATTCTTTGAAAAATCTTGGTTTCTTAGCACGATACAACTTCCGGAGTGTATATAAATGTCCAATTATATGATTGTATATATTTAGTGTATCCCACAGATGAACTCTATTGATTTTCAGCTCACCAGAGCCACTATTGCGTGTCCTATAAATCCAGATATACTATCTTTTTGGAGAAATTTCGGTTCGTTAGCTCGATACAGCCCCCGAAGTGTACAAGTAACCAATTATATGGTAGGATATTATTCAAGGCGTATCACATTTGCGAAAAAGTTAGTTTTAATCTTTGAAACCGTTTATTTTTAGTCGTTCTGCAAACTGAAATGCTATTGTTCTGACAACATCAATAGTCAATGGGAATCCCTTACATTGCAAACGCTTATATATGATGTACAAGTTTTTTGCTTTTACACCCAACCCTTCTAATATGTGAAAAAAGTATTGGTTTACCCCAAAAAATTGGAATGTTGGATTGTCTTTAGTAATTATTTCGTTTTTCAGAGAGGAAAACAAGAAAAAAGGTTTTTAGAAATATAACTCATGTGTATTAATGTGTTTGCGTTTTCTTTAATGAATAGTTCTTTAAAAATTGAATAATTTAGTCGATTCCACATGTTCTGGAGAGAATCGAATCTCTTTTGCTTAAAATTGTCTTACCCAACTCCGTCATTCTGCATATATTCATTATATATAGACCTCTTCTGTCATATGATCTTACAATCTCCATGTGTGAGTATATTGAAGAATGTAGTAAAAATAAAGAAAATCTTATCATTCTTGGCGATTTTAATTTTAAAGATTTGCTATGGCCTATTCTTTCACCTCTTGATGGCAACAATCCTAGTGTCCCTTTTTATAACTTATTTTTTCTAAGTAATCTGAAACAATTTATAAATGAGTCGACAAGGTTTCGTCAAGGTTATGAACCTTCAGCATTAGACCTTGTAATCTCTAATGAAGAGGAGCTGATTTCAGACATTTTCTATCTGCCACCAATTGGTATCTACATCTAGTAATATCAGTGAAAAAAATAAAAAAAATCCTACACTAAAACCGATTATCAAAAATTGAATAACTATTTCGATCAAACAGATTGGCCGGTACTAGATGGTCACACCTGTGAATTTGTGTTGCAAAAATATAAAGAAATTATATATAAGGTGATAGAAGAATGTTCCAAAACTTATACAGTGAAAACTTACCCTAGATGTCCATGGATTGATAATCACTTAATCCAAATGAGTAAAGAAAAACAATGCTTGTGGACAAGAGTTAGGAAAAATCCATCCGAAGAAAACATTCGATTGCACAGGCAGTATTCAAACAGACTCACACAGGAGTTGAGATAAGCACGAAGCAATTACGAGAATCGAATAACCACAAGAAGTCCAAAACCTTTTTATAAATATGCTAGATCCAAGTTCTGCTCTAAAACTGGTGTACCATTATTAGAAAAACCAAACGGAGACATTTGCACCAAGAAAGAAGTATGCGAAATTTTTGCCGAAACTTTTGCAAATCCATTTACAATAGACTCTGATTTAACAACTCCTGTAATGCCACTAGCTTCTAGAAATATGAACTCACTAAATACGGTTAATATCCCAGTGGAAACAGTTAAAGAAGTATTAAAGAATCTGAAAATCGCAGCTTATCCTGGAATTGATAAAATATCCCATACAGTCTATAAAAATTGCGCAGACAGTCTAGCAGTCCTACTATCCAACCTTAAGTCCAGATCACTTAAAGAAAATTCCATTTCTGCCTCATGGAAATCAGGAATAGTTACGCCTATCTATAAAAATGGAAATAAAATGCTTTCGACCAACCTCAGTTCAAATTATGGAGAGATTAATCGTTAACGAACTTGTTCCATTTTTGTTAGACAATAAAATCATTCCAGATTCCCAGCATGGTTTTCTACCTAATCGATCAGTAACCAGTCATCTTCTTACTGCTCTTAACGACTGGACATTATATTTATGGTGATATCCTAGATATTATTTTCCCAATTAAGATCAGTATAACTGTGTTAATAATATCTAAGCTTCAATATTTGTAATATCACATTTCTTCTTTTTTCTATTAATATATATCAAGTCAATCAGAAGTTAGGTCACTTCTTGGTCTAGCCAAAAATAACTACTAAACATCAGGTAGGCATCAAATGAAATGTAACTTGTGTCATTCTGACGATGATATTTACTTATCGAAGCAATTGTCAATTTTTTAGAATTTTCAACAATTTTCATTATATTGTGGAATTAGCTAGAAACAGTGAGTTTCATTCAAAACACGAATATGAGTAGATTCCACGAAGTAAGGATCGAGACAGTGAATTTCATTAAAAAATCTTCGAGAGAAGATTTGACCCGACTGTACCAGAAGTTAGTACAAAACCTTTACAAAACATCACAAAACATTTGATTCAACCAAAAATGCCTTAGGAAAAAGGTAATATGTCAATATAAAATGTCACACTAAAACACCACAAGCACAAAAACTATAAAATGTGCTCAACGAGTTTGGATCAAAGAAGAATGTATTCCTTAGACAACTATATAAAAGTTGTACATTCAGAACTCACGTTCCAATTACATCCAGTAGAATCTGACTGTTTAGATGACACGATGAAGCACAAGAAATTTAAGAACTAAGAACAAAAGCTACAGAAACTTGAACACACACAACATAGAACTCAATACTCTAAACATCATGAAACTGTAAGTACCTACATACCAACACAATTTGCACCACGATTTGAAAACCTGTCAAGACACTAATTTTACATATAGAGGAATAGAATTTTCAAATAAAGGTTTAAAGTACAGCATACCACCAAAATTTACGAATATTATTAAACAAATTATAGCTACAGAGTCAGAAATAGCATTAAAATCTAATTCAAATAATTTTCTTAATGAGAAATAAAAAATTGCCAATTTAATCAAAAATATTGAATCTTCCAAAGTTAAACGTGAAACAAAAAATGACATTACAGTTTCAAATGCAATCAAAAAGAAAGTAGAAGATAATAACCCAACAGTTACAAAATTTGACAAGGGAAATACAACTGTCATATTGACAACTGAAGATTATAATTCAAAGATATATAACGTTATAGAATCTAGCGATGTAAAAGTTCTTAGAGCAGACCCAACAAAAATGTTTTCAATAATGTAAGGGATATGGTTAATAATTCAAATTATATTTTAAGTGATTACGAAAAGAGGTCGATCATACATAAGAATCCTCATTGTCCACAATTATATGGAACCGTTAAATTACATAAGATAACGAAACGAATTGGACCTGTAGTTTCTTATGTTAATACTCCTAATAATATATTGGCAAAGAGGCTTAACAATATACTTAATAGTTACGGATATGCACCTAAATACTCAATTAGAAATTCAATAGAACTAATCAAAAAATTAAAAGAAATCAACTTGCAAGATAACTATAAACTTATTTCATTTGATGTTACTAATATGTTCACTAACATTCCTCCTAAAGAATGGCTAATATTTGTAAGAAAATTACTAGAAGATAAAAATATAAATCCAGGAATAATATCAGATATACTAAATTTATTTAATGTATGCATTAACCAGAATTATTTCACTTTTGACAATAAGATATATATTCAAAATGAAGGTTTACCAATGGGAAGCCCTATATCACCTATTTTGGCAAACATTGTAATGGACAATTTAGAAAGAAAGATCTTTGAAAGTAATATTTCGAAAAATGTTTTATTTTGGTATAGATATGTAGATGACATATTAGCTTGTTTTATGGGTAGTGAACGACAATTAGATGTATTTACCAACCACATTAATAATTAACACCCAAAAATTATATTTACATTAGAAATTGAAGAAAATATTTCAGTCAATTTCCTTGATATAAAAATTCAAAGAGTTAATAATGTACTTGATTATTCAATTTACCGAAAACCAACACACACTGATGTGACAATTCCATATAGTTCCAATCACCCCATGTCACATAAACTAGCGGCATATAATTCAATGATACATAGAGCATTTTCAATTCCTATGAACAAATTTAATTTTGATAGAGAGATTAATACAATTAGACAAATAGCAACATACAACGGTTATCCAGTACATATGATAAATAAGCTAATTAATAAAAAAGTGGAAAAAGTGGCATTACAACTAATATTTCCTAAACAAACTGATGAAATAAAGACTCATAAAACCATCACATATGCAGGAAATATTTCTAATAATATTTCAAAGATAATATCTTTAGCAACGAATACAACAAATTCTTTTAAAACAGAAAGTAACGTAAATACAAAATTGTTAAATGTCAAACCAAAAATACCACCAATGAAGAAATCAGGTATATATAAACTCAAATGTCCAGACTGTAATGCTGTCTATTTTGGTCAGACCCTTACAAATTTTGAAATCCGATACAGTGAACACTTACGAGCATACAGATTAACACAATCAGATAAATTCCACTACGCAAAACATCTACTTGACACCAATCATTCATTCACACAGAACTAGAAGTACTGCATATTTGTGAAAAGAAACAAGAACTGGATTTTCTTGAAGAATTGGGAATTAGAAGACATTTAAGAAACCCACAATATGAAGTCGTCAATGAACAGATAAATCTAGGGAGTTCTCCACTAATAAACTGTTTTCTTAAGTGATAATTCTAAAGATCAGCAGATATAGTTTTCCTGGTTTTCTCTATCATTGCACAATTATGCCGATCTTAATTGGAAAAATGATATCCAGGATATCACCATAGGGCTAATAATATCTAAGCTTCAATATTTGTAATATCACATTTTTTTCCTTTTTCTATTAACATATATCAAGTCAATCACAAGTTAGGTCACTTCTTGGTCTAGCCAAAAGTAACTACTAAACATCAGGTAGGCATCAAATGAAATGTAACTTCTGTCATTCTGACGATGATATTTAATTATCGAAACAATTGTCAATTTTTTAGAATTTTCAACAATTTTCATAATATTGTGGAATTAGCTAGAAACAGTGAGTTTCATTTAAAACACTAATGTTTAATTATTATCCATTTTTTCAAATTCTGGATATAAATTGATTTAATACTTCATAAAAAGTAAGTAAGTTTGTTTAATTTTATTTAAATAATAGCAATTACATGGCATCATTCCTTTTTAGTGTTTGATACTGAGAGCGGTGATGATTTCACCACAACTCCTCCAGAACTAAGAAGTCAACAATTCAATATATATATTGTTTTGTTTTTCATTTGTTAGTCGTAGACAAATTATTGTCCAAAACACAGGTGGAACTCAAAATTATACAATCGTTAAACCGTTTCCCTCGCCTACGGCTCGGGAAACAAATCTTTGTACTCGTGTATAATTTTGTTTATTCCGCCCTTGATATAGATTATACTATTCTTGAAATTGTTACAATACATTTTGAAGATTTTCCACTTTTCATTGCAATTTTAAACAATAAGATTGTAGTAGTAAGATGTTCCAAAATAATTTGAGTACATAGGTACCTTTTTAATTGGTTTGTAACACATAATCCTTCAATTGAAAAGGGTTATTTGAATTTTGTTCAGTTAATTTCATTTTAATCAAAGCTTAATAGAAAATATTGTAAACTAAGAGCAGATTAACTCATGAAATTATTTTATATTTAGTCTAAACTACCTTCACAAATGTTGCTGTTTCATCAACTGTTCAAAATGAAATAACTACGACTAATTTATTGTAAAATTGTTAAAATCAGCAACGTAAAAAAGTGAAGAATCTGTAAACTGGAGTACACGAGTACTACTTATTATGTAGGAACTTGGTAAAGAATAACGGAGAGATAAAAATAAAATAAAGCTGTTTATATAACTCTGAACGTACACGCAAGGTGCTACATTATTTGTAAATAATATTAACTCAACATTCTTCATTTTTTATTACCTTTCCGTATGTAATTTTGAAAATTGAATGATTTACTTTACCGAAAAATAATCAAGACAGGTCAAAACCCATAATAGTATTATTTAGTGCTTATATAGTCGTAAATATAAAAAAAAATTCCCGAAACTATGAATCACGGCAACCAATGATAGGTTAGTGAACATCATCGTTTTTATAGCTTTACGGTAAGAGAGTTAAAAGTTGGAATGTTCTGTGGATCTCCTTCGGTTCTCCTGGGTTGAGAGTTTAATAACTAGGCCAGTCTAAAAATAATGTCATAGAGATAATATAAATATCCTTTGAGTAACTAAATAAGTTCAAGGAATTTCAATTTTGTATTTTAAGCCACATTTTCTATAAACTGGTGCCTAACTCGAAAAGTTGATTTATGCGAAGGTGAGTATCTTGATGAACACGTTTGTCTCTTATTAATTACATCTTGTACTGGCAAAGGTCTAGCTGTCTAGCATATTATGATGACTTATAAAATTTGCCACATTTCTTGGATCTTTTACTGTACTATGTCTCGATATTCACTGTTATTCATTCCTCTATAAACTTTACAATTTTAAATTTCACACATCTCCTTTCACATTGTCTTTACTGCTTTTTGGCTTCCAGTCCTTCTTTCCTACAGATTATATAGAAGTTAGTATTTTGGCGCCATTACTAAGGACAGAAATATTCTCAAATATATGGGATTCTTGTAATAAAGTACTTACTTAATCCTTATACCCTGCACCCAGGTGTGGGTTGTTTGGTGGAGTTGAGTTTGTTGGCATCATTCTCTAGCTCTCTCTCCACTTATTTCTGTCCTGCGTAAGTATTATTATCTCTTTCCATCATAAGTTTGTCTTAATTGCTGTCACCTTCACGTCCTTTACCCAAAGACCAAGAAGAGCTTCTTGGTCTTTCTCTGGACTTCTTGTATGTTCTGGCTTCAAATACCTGTTTTACTATTCTTTCTTCCGCCATTCGTTGTATGTGGCCGAATTCACTCAGCAGTTCTTCATCAATTTCTTTTTCAAAATTTGTCTATGCGTTGCATTTCTCATTTACCCCTAAATATTGTATATACATCAATTTGCCAAATTAGGTTGATCTATTTTGCGTGGGATATTAGGCGGACAGACATATTTGGATGTTGGGCTAACCAATAAGATGCAAATGCAACTAGCAATGCAAATTCTGGTATATATTATCCTATGTAAAAGAGGAATACTCGACATTTGGAAATATGAAAGCTTGAGTACTGCAGGAAAGCGTTTTGTGGTCTCTGCTTCATCTGATCTAGACTATATAGAGAATTGTAGAGTCAACATTTGCAGACTAGGAAACCACCACACAGTTGGTGGAATATAGATTTTGAAATGGATGGAGTAAGTGGAAAGAAACGAACGTCCACTTCACCGTACGTCCGATCTACCGTGTAATGTGAAAGGTATCATTCGTTTGCTTGAGCTACTGTCGGAAAGGTATCGTACGTCCAAATTCTTAGTGTGTGAAAGGAGCGTTACAATTATTTAATTCACATTGCTAATTCGAGTTCTCCTCCTAATCCCCCTCCCCCCCACCACTATGCCTCACCAAAATCCTCGAATTGAGGGGTGACGAATAAATACGGCGTTGGGTCTGAAGACTTATAGAACTTTATTGAAACGCTGAATTAAGGCGTCAGTGTGATCACAGGTACTAAAAAAGTGTCGTATCAACACGGCAGTGGTGGTAAAGGTAGCTAAAATGCAGTTACTAGCGGATATGTATGACAGTGGGATTTAGAGATTTTTTATAGGTGAGCGTGTATATATGGCAGTGGGAACAGTGGCACTTTTGCTCCTATCGCAATTAATCGGCGTTGGTAGATTTAGATTAGATTCTAACGGGGTTACACTGCACTGAAAAATAAGGTTTTTTGTCCCCCCCCCCTCTATTAGACCTGTTCTCGCTACTACTACAGCTCTCCTTCCAGTTCCAGGGTTCTAATGAACTATAGTATTTAGAACGGCTTCAACGAGGTTATATACTCACTCTCACAAGCTTCTTGTCCGAAGCATTTCTTGAGTTGGCTTGCAATGGCGGGGCATTCCATAACTAGGTGATCCGGAGTTTCATCCTCCTCCCCACAGAATCTACACTCGTCAGTTTCTGCTAGACCTATTCTCATTAGGTGGTTCCTAAGGCGGCAGTGTCCTGTGAGAAAGCCGTTGAGGAGATGTAACTTATTTTTACTGAGGTCCAAATATTTTTTGGATCTAGCAGTGTCCAACTTCCTCAGGAATTTTTTGGAATGTTCCAACCCGGGAAGGCACCGCCAGAGTGCTCCTCTTTCGGTTTCCTTCTTCTTCCGAAACTCTTTCTTATAGGATCATTTTCCTACACCACAGAAAGGCTCCCGGCATTTGTGATCTTTTCTTGACAAGTGTATTGGCCTCTTCATTTCCTGTGATTCCCTAGTGGCCAGGAACCCAGACTAAAGAGACCCTGCTATTCTTGCCTAATTCATCAAGTTTTTTTCGGCACTCCCATGCTAACTTTGAGTCAATTACATGGATCGATATCTCACATTCCTGACAGTTTCTTCCTAGGTTCATTTCCACGCATCTTTCATTCGCAAGTATTTTTGCCTGAGAGACGCTCGGAACGGAGACTAACGATAATGAGTATTTAGTGCCAGGCCCAAATACTTCAGCGCCTGCTCTAGTGGTGGTTTTCGAACCGTCCGTATACCATCTAATGGTGTTTTCTTTGAGAGTTTGGGTGGTGTATTCCCTTTCCCAGTCTCTCCTCATATTTAGCATCGTAGAGAAAATCTTTTCTATACTTACTTTCTTGATCATTTCATCACTGGTAAGATTCACTGATGAGATGTATTTTGTTAGAGGGGACCAGGCTCCCTGATTTTTAATACTCTCATTGCCTGAACCTTCCTTAGATATTCTAAGAATTGCCTCTTGGGCAGATCTTTCTATCACCAGATGTAGAGGTGTGAGATCTGTAGTGTTCTCAAGTGCCCTAGAGGGACACGTTCTCATAGCTCCAGAAATGCACACACAGGCAAGCCTTTGAACTTTGTCGAGGGTCTTCTTCGTGCTATACCTGTACTGACTTGCCTTTGTAATGCAAACTGTTGCCCCATGCATAATTGCCGGTCTCACAATCATGGCGTACATCCATCGCAGTATTTTTGGGTTACAGTCCCACCTCTTACCAGCTACATTTCTGCATGCCATGAAAGCTCTTATTGCTTTACTAGCAGTTATTTCAACATGCTTATTCCGCAGAAGCTTACTGTCTAGGGTTATCCCTAGATATTTAACTTCTGATTTCCATTCTATGATTTCCCCGTTTAAGGATATGGGTTTCATGGTTGGAAGTGTTCTTTTCCGGGTAAATGGAATTACTATGGTCTTGTTTGGGTTAATGTTTAGCCCCACTGATAAGCACCATTGCTCATTGTTTCTGAGGCCCTTTTGTAATAAATCACACAAGGTGCTCTCAAACTTGCCTCTGACTATTTGAACTATGTCATCAGCATAGCCCATACATTCGAAGCCAAGCTCCGTTAGCCTGTAGAGCAACTCATCTACTACGAGGCTCCATAGAAGGGGATATATCACTCCCCCTTGAGGGGTCCCCCGAGTGGCTTCAACTGAGTTGGTTTGATTCCCCACATGTGTCTCAGCTATCCTCGTCGTCAACAACTCAATGGTTTCATTTACTCCTCGCCTTTTTAGTGCTTCTTTGACAGACACATGAGTTGTGTTGTCAAAGGCCCCAGATATATCCAGGAATGCGCACATTGCGATTTCTTTATTGTTCAGTTTATTGTTCAGAGTTCTCTGGATGACTTTGGTCAGCTGATACAGAACCGTCTCAGTTGATCGACCCGCTCTATAGGCATGCTGACATTTATGAAGTGGTATATTCTCCACTACATACTCCAACGTTTTGAGTAGGAACGATGTTAGACAGATGGGTCTAAAAGATCGGAGATCAGTTCCATCTTTATTCTTTATTTTTGGTATGAAGGTTACCCTTGCCCTTCTCCTAGATTAGACCCACTGCTAGACTGCTTCTTGTGATCTTCAGCAGGTGAGGAATAATCTCCTCTACCCCTTGCTGCAGGAGTACTGGAAATATTCCATCCACTCCTGGTGATTTGTATGGTTGAAAGATACTTATTGCCCATTCCAACCGTTGTCTGGTAGATATTTTCTTAGCAATGTCCCAATCTTCCTTGCGGGATTTTTTGGTGTAATTCATTGCTATTTCAATGCTTGTTGCTGGTTCACTACCTGGAAAGTGTGTTCTAAGAAGAAGAATCGATCGTTCCTCTTCACCTTCCGTGCATGATCCGTCTGGCTTTCTCAGCAACATTGTAGGGTCAGTTCCCCCATTTGCCACGACTTTTTGTAGTATGGCCGCTGTGTGAGTGGAAGTAATCTTTTTGCAAAATTGAAAATTAGCCTTTTAGATTTCCCAATCTCTTTATTGTACTGAGTAAGCTTCTCGGTGTACCTCTGCCAATTTTGACAAGTTCTCATTCCATCAAGGAGCGACAGTGGGCAACTGGAATGAAAAGCTTCCATTATTGCCCCACTGATCTGTTCGACTCTTTGTTCCAGGTCTTAGTGCGGGTGATTTACTCCATTCAATTCGACTTGTTCCAAATTGTCCTTCAGATTGGTGTTGTAAAGAGACCAATCAGTATTTCTAAAATTTCGGATTGTAGGAATCGAGGTGGTACTTCCCTCTATCCAAAATTCGATGATCCTATGGTTGGAAAGTGATGGCTCGCTCATCACTTTCCAATCTTTCACATTTTTCCTAGAAGCAAATTAACAATTGTTACATCCAGGACCTCTCCTCTTGCTCTCGTGAGAAAGGTGGGGCTGTCCCCACATTTAAGGTTTCAAGGTTATTTGCTAAGAGATATTATAATAAACACTCACCTTTTGCGTTGTTATTAGTGCTTCCCCACACGGTATTATGTGCGTTGGCATCACAACCAATTAAAATTGGCAGCCGTCTTCTATAGCAGTTTCTCAATAGATCTTGTACTTCTTCTGGCGGCGTCATCGACCCGTCTCCAGCGGAGTAGGCAGAGGCAATGACGATGTCTCGGGCCGATACCCCCAATGTTGAGGTGAACCATGATTGGAACAAGGTCCCGTGATACGTAGTCTGAAACAATTTATGTTATTTCTTATGATTACACAGACACACGGAAATTCTTGCCTTTGATCATAAATCACTTTAGAATCCTTGCATGCCAAACCTTTGATTTGGCATTCTTTGTTGATCCATGGTTCTAGGATCAGTACAACATCCAGAGGCGATGTCCGCATCCCCAGTCACCCCAGCAGAGCCGGAGGAGATCTAGGGCTGACCCGAGGGCAAGATTTCGCTTTTTTTCCTTTTCCAGAGGTTCCGGATATGCAGGGTAACTACTTTGGATCCTCCACGGGGTTCTTTTTCTTTCCCAGCCCTGAGACAGGAATACGCCCAAAACGAAAGTTTAGCGCGTAACCTCCTGCCTTCAGAGCATCCCCAGATTGGTGATCGATCCAAATCGTGAGGACAGTTCCCTGTCCCTTCTTTTTAAGAGTTTAGGATCTTTCAAGCCGCAGTACTGAGGTTGGAGTTCGGAACCTCGAGAAGTTGGAGGATCTTCTACAATTTCATGTCGTGGCTTCTTGGGAAGAACACCGTTATGGTGACCGAACTTTGGGATGTCGTCTCCACTTCGAGCCACCAATTCGGCTCCTTCCCAAGAGTTCAATTTCGACGCTGACCTCATGAGTCAGTCTGCCGATTCTTCTGACCCACAGTCCACCAGTATCTTTCTACAACGGAAATGGATACCTGAGAAGTGGATTCCCTTCTCTTTGCTCTGGCACAGCTCATCCACCAGAGTGTCTTCCAGTGTGGAGAGCTGCTCTGCTTTCAGGATGACCTCTGGATAATCCTTGGGCATTATTCCCACCCTAAAAGCCTCCTCTGTTTTGGCAGCTGCTGCGTAACCAGTGTCTTGCCCGGTTAACGTTGCAGCTGATTTTGGTTTCTCGCTTAGAGGTCGTTGCGGAGGAGTAATATTCTCAGGGCCTCTTTTGAGCTTTGTCTTCATCGTTGGTGGTTCCTATGTGGGGGTTGGGCGCTGAATAGCCTGCTTCCTGGCTTCTTTTAGGGATATTCCCTGATTGAGGAGTCGCGGGTATTTTCGCACCCCTGCTCCACTGAGGCCTTCTCTCAGTGGGTCGGCTATGCCGCCCGGTTCTCCCAGTCTTGGGAGGTTGAACGGCATACGACCTTTGTGCCGTTTGGCCTTCTTTCCCTCTGTGAGGCGCCCGGATGAAGAGATGGAGGTTTTTTCCACTACACTTCCGGTGGAAGTTTTACATTCTCTGTCCATAAATGATCCCACGAGAAGCTAGAGTCATTACGGTCCACCGCTGCAGAGCCTCGCATGCAGAAGTAAGGGGCTCAATACAATGGAGCTCCCCCCGGTACTCCAAGGTCTAAACCAGTAAGGACTATTCTCCACGCATTCTTCGGCCTCGTTTCCCACCTTGACTTTAGGTTTTTAATGTGGTTGTCTCCTCTTGGTCCGCACATTAAAGCCAAGTCTCCCCCCATCCCACTGGCTCGCGAGACTTGACCACAGACAGCCAGGAGACATTGGTGTAACAGGTGATTTCGAGGTAAGCTCGAAATTTCACCCGGCATCGTAACCTTGTGTGCAATTCCTTAGCCACGATACTACAGCTGGGACAGGTAAAGTTGGTTCGCGGCAGGTTATTTGAGGGCTGCCGTTGAGTTTTTAAACACAACTAGCCCCCAGGTATTTCCCCGCAGACCTCCTCCTCATATAAAATCATCTCAGAGGCCCTTCTCCTATCTGCCACCTGGGGACGCGCCGGGTTGGTGCTTCACCCCCTCCACATCAATAAATACCCCGACGAACAGCGACGAAGTACGTACATATCTACTGATGTTGTCCCGGTTCGGCGTTAGTAATGAAAGGGTTAAAAGTAGGAGACCGCCATGAAGAAGACTATTCTTATAGAAACTAAAAAATGTTGCCAGTTCAAATACTTGGAGAGTATTATTTCGGCCGTTGGAACATCAAAAAAGATATACAAAGGTACAAGACGGAAGAAAGCCGTAAGTAAAATTATTATTCTCTTTACTCTGGTAAACGAAAATGGGAATCAAAACAAAAATGACTCTATGTTCAGCTGTTGTAGAACATATTTTAACTTACGGATGTCAATGCTGGCAACTTGCAGAGAAGGGGAAGAGGATAATAGAGACAGTGGAAATACGTTTCTGAAAATCATGTAATCTCCACATATTGTAAAATGTCAGAAACAAACACATTAGAAAGAAATTAACAACAGCAGAAGGAGTAAAATCCACGCAGCTATTATGGTACGGACATGTAATGATAATGGAGAAGACGACATGGCGAAAGAGGGCAAAATAGCGATCGAAATCAATTGGGGATATCTGGAAACACCCTCAGTTTAAGTAGAATGTTTACGTACTTCATAAAATTGCTCTAGAAAATTTCTTTCATGGAGTGTTCTTATATTACACAAGTCAACAGGATTTTGAAATATTAGAGGATATTTTCTCGAAAATAGCGTTTGTGGCTAATTTTTAGGTTTTACCCTTAGCTCCCCATTCAAGAGTCGTAATGTGAAATCACGTAACCATTGGGATCAAAACTTATGGGACATACACTTTTTTATAATGTTTAGTCTATAGAAATTGTGATGGTTGAGTACAAATATAAAGCTGGAAAACTGAAACTAACGATGCCACAATGAAAAAAAAGGTTCAAAATTCCAACTTTTTTTTGGGGTAAACCAATACTTTTCTCGCATATAGATAGGTTGGGCGGAAAAGTAAAAATAGAAGAGAATGGAAAATTTTTGTATACAACATATAAAATGTAAACCCAACACCTAATGGTAAAAGGGTATATGCTTGTATCCGTCCGTTTTTAAAAAGTGACCCAGTTCGACACTAAAGTGTTAATGAGCCACACACAAAATTCTTTTTTAATAGATAAGTGCTATACAAATGCATTTAAGATCTACATTTTAAATTTTCGCGAGTAATTTGATAAGAACTGGACGCTATGTTGGTCTATGATCATGGAAGCCAGTTGGTCATATAAATCAATATTCTAAAATATCTTTCAGATTACGTGGGAAAGTGTCATATTTTTGAGACTTGATGATTTTTTGACGTTATATAAGCTATTATTGTAGATATTTTTCAGTTTATATGACTGTATGACTTAAACTTTTAAATTTTTTTCAAATAGAGTAAGCTGACTTATTAAATATATTTTAATACAAATCAGTTGTTTTGATAAAAATTGTGAAAAGATGTTGTTATTAGACGAAAAGAGGTTTAAAAACATTTGTGACTGGCCTAGATTCCATCGAATTTCGTTACAAGCAGAGCGAGAGGTGTCTAGTTGTACCCTCTTTATGGGGCGTAGTTTATCCGTCATTCACCCCGCGGGTGGCTCTCACAAAACACGCCAGCCACGCACCTGCCGCTCATCCTTGTATACTTCTAAATCTCGACGACTTGGACTCGACTCCGTCGTCCGAATTTTGCCTGGAAGCGTTTCTTCTTTTCTCTTAACTTTTTTTTATTCATCATAACATATAGGTACGACCTGCAGATCGGAATTTTTTAAAGATTTTAGAGGCGACCGACGATAAGGATCTGATCGGTTTTGTGCTCGTAGCTAGCAAGTAGCTGATACTTTTAATTTTAAAATCACGGTCGAACCAAGAAGCTGCATTTATTAATAACAACAAAATAAATTTGGTGATTTTTTATAGTTGATTTTATTGATAAGATGAAGCTAAGTTGAGATGATTTTAACTGTAATTCTTGTATCATATCTATAATCTAAACGGTAATCATTGTTTTATTGACACATTCTTTGCCTTTCAAAGACGTAATGAAATATTTGAAGATTAACGAATCTAGGTATCATATACAAGGTTATTATTCGTAAGTTCAGATCTGAAAATTTGGGATATGTTAGATCTAGAGGGTGTTTTATTAATAATTGGAAATAATTTAACAGCAGAACCCTGACTTCCAATTATGAAGATTCAACCCAAAAATAAAATGTAGCTGCTGACTAAGTTACAGGGTCTTTTGTTTAAAAAGGATTTGAGCTCAGTACTTTAAAACTGTTCCACGTATTCATTACATATTTGGCAAAAAGTGTAGACACTGTATATCCAACTAAATTATGTGAAACAAACGCTTCCGCCTACTACCAGAGGCGTACGACTGGTTAGTCGTTCCGAAATTCTACACCATTGGCGAAATAAAATTGTTAGCAGAATTCTTCGATTCTCCAATACTATTTACGTAAGTAACGTACAATCAATATTTCTCAAGATATTTTAAGTTGATGTGTAATAACTATGTCGATGTTTTGGGCAAGTGGATTGCATTAAATACGCAAATCTAACCGTAATAACAATAAACAACACAACTATTAAATGAACGGATTAATTAAAAACAAATTATGTTTCTGAAAACGTAATCTAAATAAAAGTACCTACAAATTTAATAACACGAGTGTTATGTTTTCGGTAATAACACTACGTTGAAACATGAGTATTAATTAAAGTAATTAAAAAATAAATTATGAGTGAGTATATGTTGACCACACGATTGACATTAAATTATATGACATATGACATATCACACTGTTACCGACATTCCATTCCTCCCGTTTAACAAAACTACAATATACATCTTATTCTAAAAATCGTATCGAATTCGGCGCTCCCTCCCCTTCAACCAAAACACGTTGTGAAAACGTGGATAATATGTCGCAAGAGCCTACCATGTAACATCACTTAACGACGTAACTCCAACGTGTATTATTACGTAGTTTTGTCCCACTCCTACCACGTTATCTAGAATACCTAGAAAACTCGTGTGCAAGCAACGTTTAACAAATGTTAGTATATAGTGTGTATTAAACGTCAGTTTACGTTACGTTTTTTAAACGTTTGCTTTTAATATTTCATGTGAGTTCTCTCTAAATACAGGCCACTCCCAATTCTCTCCACTCACATCTATTTAGTGTTGGTTGATTCTACATTCGGCCTGCATTCTTTTTCATACAATCAAGTGATATAGAGAATTGATATTTACACAGTTAAACATAAAAATGCGATGTTAACTTGGCAAAAGATTTAAAAAGTATTCAAAAAAACAGTACATTTATAAAAAAACAATATATTTATAACAAAAATAATATATTCATGAAAAAAAGCTAGGTGTGAGGCAGTAAACAATAAAAAAATAAAATAAAATAAAAACAATCATCAAAATAGGTAATAAAACTGAGAACATATTTTGTTTCGTATTTCCGTATAGGTATGATAGAATATAGAACACATCTTTAATGAGAAAAATGTCAATCTTTTAAATTTGTAAAGAAGACTATATTCATATAGTGTGTATTAATGGAAATGAAACCCACATTCCTTCAGAAAAAGGAAATACTATAAATTTTGATGGCAAATTATTGACTTCAAATGTCCAAATTTTGAGTTCTGATAAACTTTTCAATACATATATATGAAGAAGATTTGAATTAAATGGGTAATTGGAAAATGCTTCTCTAAACAAAAATTCTTTTACTACTTGTAAACACTTTTAGGTATATTATGAATTTCTATCACCACACCTTAGATATTATACAATAACTATCAGCTATTGAATATGAGTTCACAGTTAAAGTGTATTGTGGCAAAATTACCTTTTTGTACTGAATGCAGCTGCTGGTCGTCATATTAAGTATTGGCCCCTGTAGGTGTTCATTAAGAAATTGTGCAGATGTCAAAAGTGTAGAATGACCTTTAACAGCAGCAGAATTAATTTCAACCAGTCTGCTGTATATTTGTTGTAAAGGTTTATTGGGACTTTTGATTAATTTCTTTATTTGTCGCAAATAATTTTCGAATGGAAAAGCTGAGAAAGAATCAAGTGGCCCAAAATTTTTTACATCATCACTCAAATGACTTAGAATATTGTATACAAAATATTCCAAGCCATATAATTCTTTGCAATGGGCAACGAAAGTATGTAGAAGATTTTTTGTAAAATTTGTTCCAAAGTGTTCAATGAATTTTGGGTTACCTAGAATTGAAATACTACTATATAATAAAAGAAAATGTTCAAATACTGCAATATCAATATTTTTCAACACAATTGGACCTATATACAACAAGAAAGTTCTGAACTCAGTGGCTTTCCACCGTGGTAAATCTGAGAGACTTCTAGGTCTCCTGTTTATTTCAACAGGAATACAATTTCTCAAAGATAGTATATGGTTAGATATGGCACTAACAATTTTAGATGGGAGTCTAACATTCAAGCAGCCACCAATCCAAGAATTAAGACGTTTTTTCATCACACCAAGACATACTTCATGCATATAATCTATTGCAAAAAGTGACACCAAACCCACATTCAGTTTTGTCAAAGGGAAAATGCCTACATGATGATTTTCATCAGCATGTTCGCCAAACGAATCATCAGTTCTTAGTTGTGCATTTAGTTTGTGTAAAACAACTCTGCCATTTATATATTTCCCATATTCTGTACATTTGTCACAGGAGGAATAACCACCATGAGACTTCACACATTTAATATATGATTTGGCTGGTACATCACAGATAAAACTTCTGATTTTAACAGTATATATAATGTCATTATGTTCAATTCCATGAGTAAGAAGTTCTGAAACGTCCTTTATAAAATCTTCCAAAAATAAATTAACATTGGTTGGCTTACCAGTACCATAGAATAGTCCTACTACAAATGGATCAAAATTGAAATTTCCATTTTTTAAAATTCATAAAATAGGCAAAAATTGTGCGCTTGAACTGTGAAATAGAGGTAAACCATCAATATTGAAATTGAGGAATATTTCGCTAGTTAGCAATACAGCTGTATTTTTCTCCAAAATTTGTTTTAAAGTGACTTTTAAATTAAAATGAATAAATTCCCCATTTCCCACATGCTTTGTTTGAATCTGTCTTGGGGTTTTTAATAATGTTCGACAAACTAATGGCAATTCTGAATGATAATTATGAAGGATATGTAGCAAACTAGTAACTGCAGTATATGTGAATTTTTTTCAGAAATAGCCCATTTTTTTATTTTATCTTTCAAATTAAAATTATTGACATCATCATTATTTGACAACTGTAAAATATTATTCAATACAACTGCACTTAAACCACTAAATTCTGACCCCAAAGTTACATTTTGTGCATCATCTTCTATTTCAGATACACTTATGTACTCATTAATTTCAAAAAAACTGTTGCTGATAAAACTTGCATTTTCATTCATTGAATTATCTTCAAGATTGTTAAATTGTTTTAATTCTGTTTGGACCTGATTTCTTATTCTTCTACTCAGTTGCCGTTTGGAAACAACTTGTTTAAGTTTATTTTTTCTGAACATATTTGTTGATTAATAAATTACCTGCCTCACACCTACCTTCCAAAGACTGTATTGATAGACACAGAGTGTCCTTTATTCTTTGTTCTTATTTTTATTTGAAATCTGTAGACTCTTTGGAGCATACTTTAACCAGTTCGTTATGCACTGTTCGACATCATGTGTTGTTGCTAATTTTTCCTTATGTTGAACAGACTCTGAAACAAGAGAGAAAGTATTTGTTGTTACAATAAAACTCTTGATTAAAAAGCATGCAATCCTGTTCTCTACCACAGTTTAATTTTAAATAATTGATAACAGAATGATCAAACATTGGAAAGTTTTTTATAAAGCAGGTCAAAATTTGGTTTAATACTTACGAATTATTGCATCCTTTAATTTCAACTTAAAAAATGGCTGTTTAGCATAATTTCCACGAAAATTATATCCACATGCTAGATCATCTCTTAACAAGAAGCGTAAAATTTTATTTGTTAGAGTTACAGTTCCGTTTGTGACAAATTGATAACGTAAAAAAGGTGACATGATATTATACAAAACTCTTAAATAATTAACTTCTTATTTACCAATGATTTAAACACATCCTCTGATGAAAGTTTTGTTTCAAAATTGTTCAATTCTTCAATTGTTTTTAAAGGTAATTCATTGATGTAACCAGGAATTGCACCAATAACAAATTCCGTTTGTTGTAACAATGCCAAAATTTGGTTATTTTGTTGCTCAATTTTAACTAAATGTGTCAAAATGCAGTCAAATTCTAGAACAATAGTTATAAATAATTTTAAAAAGATACCTGGTAATGAAATATGGAATTTTTTGTAATAAACTCGACAACTGACAATTTTAATATAAAATTTTCTAAAACTGAAACTCACTATCACTTGATATTACTTCATTCGTGGTTCTAGAAGGTGTTTCCAATACTACAGTTGGTGTCCTTTGTAAATTTTGTTAATTTGCTTAAACATAAAAATAAGGGTTTTATCATATTTTGTTTTAAAAATATAACATACCTATTCTACAAAACAATGGAAGTATAGTTACATTAGCATTATCTAATTAGACAATGATATTCTTGTACTTACTTTTAACCAATAATGAAATTTTTGAGCAAAAAATCACTAAATATTGACTTACCAGTTTGACTTAACTGAGCAGAGTCTAATTTAGGAGGCCGTTTTACTATTTGCTCGGATTCACTTCCACTCTGCTACTAATATATTTTTTAGGTATCTGCCTGGTTCTTTTTTTAGTTGAGTGGCTAGATTGTGCTATATCTTCGTCAGAGGATAGGTTGGACGTCAACTCAGCTTCTTGCTGTTTTTTGATAGCTTTTTCCAAGTTGTCTAAAATCGAGTGGGCGAATTTTAAATATACCTACTGTGAAACTGAAAATTCGCTGATGACGTTATGGATGAATCTATATTTTATTTTGAAGTTGAAGAAAGGAAAATTTTTATTTTTATGTTTTATAACTAGATTTGGAGAGTTCAATGCACCTATTACATACTAAAATCACAAAGTCGAATTGTTGGTGGTGTCTCCTCTACTCCACCGACCCAGCATATATCCAATATTTGTTCCAATTAGCTAAATTTAATATTTGTTTTATTCGTTTACGATTCATTTTTTATTTATAGGAAATCACCCAATATCCACGTGTAATACACATTTCTAAATACAACGTCGACGTTAGGTATTTACAGAGATTTACTTTCTATGTTAGATTTTGGTTCCTCCTAGCTACGTTAAGAATGTAACCAAATATCCACATGTAATACACCTTTCGAAATACAATGTTTTAAACACATTGCTGAGCTATCGTTATTTCTACGTTTTATTCGGGTGATATTCGTACTACGCTAAAAATCCACCAAATATCAACGTGTCGTACACATGTGGTAACGTGGTATGGTTGACTGGGCTGGTGCTCCGGCGTAGTTCTGCTGCTCTTACAGGAATAACAGTTTGTGTGTGCTGCTTTTTAAGGATTTGCTCTTCACATGAAATTGTAGGTAGGTAATGCTATATCTATTGGTATATCGGTTGCAACTGGAGCAGTCATCCATTTCGTTTCGACCATACTGTAAGGAACAGATGTTTGCTAAACTTTTGGCACCTGTAACTGTTGATTAGCAATTAAAGGGGCGATGCCATTGCGTTGTCTTATGTTATCTGCATGTCGTCTTCTCTCCACCCCATCATCCATAATTAACTTTGTACGAATATTCATTGGTGCGTTGAGTAATCTTTGCAGGTGACCATTCCTTATCTAGATTTGTACGTATATACACGTCTTCCCCATTACTAAACGTGCACTTATTGAGGTATCGCTTCTCTTCTTCCATCTGTTGCTTAAAATTTCGAAACGCTAAGGAATCTTTGACGGTTGTTTTAATGTTGTTCATTAATGTGCGAAGTGTTCTTCCGAACATCATCTCGTTTGGGCATTTACCAATGGTACTATGCGGTGTATTACGATAATCGAAAAGGAAATTTCGGAGATTTTGCATTTATGTCGATGTGGTTGAATGGCTAGCCTTCATTCTACTCTTAAAAGTTCTCACAAAGCGTTCCGTCAATCCATTCGTTTTTGGGTGGCATGGTGTTGATGTCACGTATTGAATTCCCTTCTTCTTACAGTAGTCTTTGAAATTTTGTGAAGTAAATTGCCGACCATTATCGGATACAATAATTCGTGGAAGTACAAGATTACAAAATATCGTGTCCAATGCTTCGCAAAGTGTCTGTGTTGTCATCATTTTACGAGGTTATACATCAGCCCATTTGGATGAGGCGTCCATGACTATCAACCAATAAACTCCCTCGAACGGGCCAGCAAAGTCAATATGAATTCTTTCCCAAACCACGTCAGGTAAGGACCACGAGTACAATGGCATATCTGGTTGGTGCTGTCTAGTTTGTTGACAGTTTCTGCACTTTTTTATGTAGTTTTCAATATATTTCCACCACACGTAATAACTGTGCAGTACTTTCAACACATTCTACCGGAGTACATGCGGTACAACAATTCTTCCTTGCCACATTAAAACTCCCATTTCTACAGATAGTTCGTGACGTTTTGAATAGAATTGAGCAACATTGTTCATCTGATGTTGACTCCATATTTGTGTTCGCAGGGATTGTATAACAGAGTGTAGCACTTGATCCCCTTTTGTATATTTTTTGAGGTTTTCTAGTGACAGGAGGATATCCTCAAACTTCTCTGTGCAATCATTTTCGAATATTTTAAAAATTCTTCTTTCATCACTTGATGCCTTCTCCTTCTTATTGGGCATTCTTGATACAAAATCAGCAGATGTGTTAAATTCACCATCGCGATAAACAATGTGATAATTGTACTCATTAATGTATAAAGCCCAATGGGTGAGTCGGTTATTTACTAATTTTGGAAGTTGACGATTTAGACCAAAGAGAAGCTCTAAAGGCTTGTGGTCTGTTACAAGTGTGAATTTATTTCCCTACAGGTATTGTTCAAATTTCCTTATTGCAAAATAGATGGCTAAAGCTTCACGATCAGTCACAGAGTATTTTCGTTCTGCATCGTTAAGTTTACGAGTAGCAAAAGCGATATGTCTCTCTCTTTGTCTTTCATCAATATGATATGATTCAGCTCACACACCTTTCTCGCTAGCGTCTGTAGCTAAAAATAAACGGTTTTAAAGATTAAAACTAACTTTTCCGCATCTGTTGCCCTGAACAATATTCTGTCATAAAATTGTTACTTGTATATACTTCGAAGGATGTATCGTGCTAACAAATCGAAATTTCTCCAAAAATAACCAAAAATTTAGTATATCTGGATTTATAGGACCCGCTGTACTGGCTCTAGTCAACTGAAAATCAATAGGGTATATCTGTGAGACATCTTGAACAATATTCGATCATAAAATTGATCAATCGTATACTCTCTGGAGGCTGTATCGTGCTAACAAACTGAAAATTCTCCAAAAATGACTAAAATTTGGTACTTCAAGTACCATAGTACCCGTTGTACTAGCTTTAGTGAGCTGAATATCAATAGGGTTCATCTTTGAGACGCTCTGAATAATATCCAATCATAAAATTGGTCACTTGTCCATACCCCGGAGGTTGTATCGTGCTAACAAACTGAAACTTCTCCAAAAATGACAAAAATATCGTACTTAAAGTACTGTAGCACCTGTTGTATTAGCTCTGCTGAGCGGAAATTCAATGGGGTTCATCAGTGAGATATTCTGCATAATATTCGATCATAAAATTGGTGACTTGTTGAACTCCGGAGGCTGTATCGTGCTAACAAACTGAAATTTCTGAAAAAATTACAAAATTTCGTACTTCAAGTACCATAGCACCCGTTGTACTGGCTCTGGTTCGTGCTTATTGCACTCCGGAGGCTGTATCGGGCTAACAAGACATGTAAGGAAAAGTGGCCGACGACAACGACGACGACATACACACAAGATTTTTTTTCTGAAAACCGTTTATTCGTGTTGTTGTTGATGGAAAACGTAAAAATCACTCAAAAAAGTTTTTTTGGGGTAAACCAATACTTTTCTCGCATATGAGATAGGTTGGGCGTAAAAGTAATAATGGCTTATCTTCATTATCGGCAATTAATGAGTCGAATTTAGGAATTCTCTTTTCACTTTATTGAATACTTTATCTTCATGTTTGGTCCAGGACCATTTGACTCCTTGTCGAGATAAGTTATGTAAATCGGCACATATAGTCTGTAAATTTGGAATAAAACGTTCATAGAAATTTACAAGTTCATGGAATGATTTCAGTTCCGTGATATTCGTGGGCGACATTGCATTATTAATGGTATCTAGATTCTTTTTTGTTGGTAAAATTTCATGCTCACTAAATTCATGCCCCAAATATTCAATTATAGGTTGCAAGAATGTACACTTTCCAAGCTGAATTCTTCATTCAATCGATTAAAGACACGTTCTAAGTTATCAAGATGTTCGTTATTTAAAATATTTTTAAATCAGTTTGATATTATTTTAAAGTTAGAAGATACATTTTCTCTTTATCAATAAATTTCAATATCTTTATTGTCAATACGGATTAAAGTTTCATTTGCGTATTAAATGCAATCCGCTGGCCCAAAACATCGACATAGTTACACATCAGAATTAAAAAAATTGTGCAGCTTCATGTTAAACTTAAAATATCTTGAGAAATATTTACTTTCCCGTTGTGAAGAGAGAGTACATTATTTATGTAAAAACTATAGGACAATCGGAAAATGTTCTAAATATTCTATTCGGCCAGTGGCGTATAATTTGGGAATGATTAACCAGTCACATGTCCCTGTCGTATGCCTCTGGTAGTAGCCAGAAACGTTTGTTTAATATAATTTAGTATGGTGTACAGTCGCTACACTCCTTGCCAAATATGAAATGGATACGTAAAATAGGTTTAAAGTACTGAGCACAAATCTTTTTAAAATTTTTAACTCAGTAACATCATTCTGGTAGTACTACTTACTTGTAGATGTATTAAATAATAATTCTTTGGTAGGCTTCTCGTCACTGCTAGATGATGGACCTAAAACAGAATCGCTACTTGCCTTCTCAAATAAAGCTAAGGCAAGAATATGTTTGCACAGTGCAAATTTGATGCTGTTCTTTGGACACTGGCATTTATACCGATGTATTCATATTTTGCATTGGTTGCAATATAATGCACCACACTCGGTATCACATAATTAATTGTGAGATACAATATGAAACTTATCACTTTCTGAAACTGATTAAAATTTTCACATTCTGAAAAGTCAATCATACTGCTCATTTTTTCTGCATATAAATTTCATGTTGATAATTGTTTGCTTCGTTCTTTCGACATTTTTTCATCCACAATATCCTCCAACAAATCCAGTAATTTTTCAACTCTAAATTTAAAAAAAATGTCATAATTTAGGTATAACTAACAATTAACAGTTATTTAACGAACAATTGTATTAATAAGGGCGATTAACAATTGAGATAATTTAGCGTGCGAATGAAGAATAACGCGAAAAAGGGTTTTTGGCTAAAAAATAAATGGTTTTAAAGATTAAAACTAACTTTTCCGCATCTGTGGCCCTGAACAATATTCTATCATGAAATTGTTACTTGTATACACTTTGGGGATGTGTCGTGCTAACAAACCGAAATTTCTCCAAAAATATAGTATATTTGGATTCATAGGACCCGCTGTACTCGCTATAGTCAACTGAAAATCAATACGGTACATCTGTGAGAAACTTTGAACAATATTCAATCATGAAATTGATTAATCGTATACTCTCTGGAGGCTGTATCGTGCTAACAAGCTGAAAATTCTCAAAAAATTACAAACATTGGGTACTTCAAGTACCATAGCACCCGTAGTACTGGCTTTAGTGAGCTGAATATCAATACGGTTCATATTTCAGACGCTCTGAATAATATCCAATCATAAAATTGGTCACTTGTATATACTTCGGGGGCGGTATCGTGCTAACAAACTGAAAGCTCTCCAAAAATGACAAAAATATCGTACTTGAAGTACTGTAGCACTTGTTGTATTGGCTCTGGTGAGCTGAAAATCAATAGGATTCAGCAGTGAGATGTCCTGAATAATATTCAATCATAAAACTGGTGACTTGTTGAACTCCGAAGGCTGTATCGTGCTAATAAACTGAAATTTCTCAAAAAATTACAAAATATCGTACTTCAAGTATCATAGCACCCGTTGTACTGGCTCTGGTGAGCTGAATATCATCAGGGTTCATCAACAGGGTTCATCTGTGACATGTCCTTAACAATATTAAATCATGAAATTCGTGACTTATTGCACTCCGGAGGCTGTATCGTGCTAACAAGACATGTAAGGAAAAGTGGCCAACGACAACGACGACGACATACACACAGGATTTTTTTTTCTAAAAACCATTTTTTCGTGTTGTTGTTGATGGAAAACGTACAAATAACTCAAAAAACATTTCAAAATTCCATATTTTTTTGGGGTAAACCAATACTTTTCTCGCATATTAGATAGGTTGGGCGGAAAGTAAAACCCGTGTGTATATCGTCGTCCTTTTCGCCGGCCACTTTTTATAACATGTTTTATTAGTACGTTACAGCCTCCGGAGTGCGACTAGTCACTAATTTTATGATTGCCTATTATTCAGGACATCACACATATGAACCCGATTGATTTTCAGCTCAGCAGATCTAGTGCAACGGGTGCTATGGTTCTCGAAGTACCACTTTTTTGGTAATGTTTGTAGAAATTTCGGTTTGTTAGCACGATACAGCCCCCGAGGTTATACAAATGACCAATTTTATGATGTATATTGTTCAGGGCATCTCACCGATAAACTCTATTGATTTTCAGTGCACTAGAGCCAGTACACCTGGTGCTATGGTACTCGAAAATCCACAATTTCGGTATTTTTGGTTTGTTAGCTGGATATAGCCTCCGGAGTGTACGCATGTGACCAATTTTTTTATTGGATATTGTTTAGGGCGTCTCATAGATAAACTTTATTGATTTTAAGCTCACCAGACCCAGTACAACGGCTCCTATAAATCCAGATGTACTACTAGAGAAATATCGGTTTTTTAGCACGATACAGCCTGTGTGCACAAGTGACCAATTTTATGACTGAATATTATTCAGGGCGTCTCACAGATTTTCAGCTCACTAGATTCAGTTCGACGTATCTTATACATCCAGATATACTACATAATTGCGAATTTTTGGAGAAATTTCGGTTGGTTAGCACGGTACAGCCTCCGAAGTGTGAACAAGTGGCCAATTTTATGATTGCATATTATTCAGGACGTCTAATAGATGCGGAGAAATTAGTTCACACTATTGATATTCAGCTCACCAGAGCTAGTACAACGAGTGCTAAGGTACCCCATTTTTGGTCATTTTTGGAGAAATTTTTGTTTGTGTATACAAGTCACCAATTTTATTTATAATTGGATATTGTTTATGGCGTCTCGTATATCAAATCTATTGATTTTTAGTACACTAGTGTCAGTACAACGGGTGCTATGGTACTTGAAGTACCACATTATTGGAGAAATGTCGGGTTGTGAGCACGATACTGCCTCCGGAGTGTATAAGTGCGGAAAAGTTAGTTCTAATGTTTAAAACAGTTTGTTTTGTCGTTCTATTTCTGTTGTTTGGTTTGTTAATAGTTTATTTTTCATCGTCTATTATGGATAGTCTGTTTTTATTTTGATTTCAGAATTAATGTTGAGTTGTTTTCATACTTTATTTTTCTATGGATATTTGCAATATTCTATTTCTATTGCATATGAATTCGAATAAGTTTTTGTAGGAAGTTTTTTATGTTTTATAAAATACACCATTAAAACGCCTGGTTCCCATTTTTACTGTCAAACTAAAGCAAATTCTAAAAAGTAGCGTGTTCTAAAATAATTAAATAGTAGTGTTTTAAATGAAACTTACTATTTCTAGATAATTCAACAATATATTTAAAAAAATTGGAAAATTCTAAGAAATTGACAATT
This sequence comes from Galeruca laticollis, assembly GCA_963921935.1. Taxonomy (NCBI): domain Eukaryota; kingdom Metazoa; phylum Arthropoda; class Insecta; order Coleoptera; family Chrysomelidae; genus Galeruca; species Galeruca laticollis. The sequence goes on along the minus strand of OY998175.1, from coordinate 158,658,988 downwards.
GTTTCGATATTAAATATTATCGTCAGAATGACAGAAGTAACTTATGTCATTCTGACGATGATATTTAATATCGAAACAATTGTCAATTTCTTAGAATTGTTAACATTTTTTAAATATATTGTGGAATTATCTAGAAACAGTAACTTCCATTTAAAACACTAATATGAGTAGATTCTACGAAGTAAGAGTCGAGACAGTTAATTTAATTAAATAGTATTACAAAATTAATGTTTTTTAAGTATTGCCAATAATGGTTGTTTATGGCTGTGATATCTGGCCCATTAGCAAATATTTCTACATTAATAAAGATAGATCATAGATTACTTTGAGAATCGAAATGGGTAGTAGTTTATTGGCTCTCCTCTAAAATTTACAAACTTTGACAACCGCCCTTTCAATTCTAAGCTCCAGAAATATTTAAAAGTTTGTGTTTTATTTCAAATTTGCGGGTACTTTGTTATCACAGTAGTACATTGAAAAAAATTTATAGAATAATCTTTGTTTTTTTATGTGCTAGCCTTCTTAATAAAGTCTTATGGACGGACCGTAGCGATTTTTTCAATTTAAGATTCTGTAATATTTTTTGTCAGTTTTGTTACTCTTTGTATGACGAATACAATGTTTCATTTATTCTATTTTTGTTAAATAGGATGATTTTTATATTTCTTTAAAATGTTTTCCCTTTTTCGAAATCGAAATTGCGATATAAACCAAATGTCTTTATTAAAATTCACTTTTGTCGCTTAAAACTAACACATTAAATGAAACAATAAAAATAAATTAAGATAAAATCGGAAATTTTTATTATATTTGTATAGAAACGATCGTTAACGTTACTTTGGGTGCGCACTGTACAATCCGGTACTCATATTAACTAATGATATACCATTAAAATCTCATATTTACATATAAAACTATAATAAATTCTCCCAGGTCAAGAAGGAACACATCTACATAATGTGTAACCTTTAAAATATCAACACCGATATCTTACCGTTTCCTTATTGATTTAAAATTTCGGTCACTAAGTCTGCATATTTTTGAATAAATAATAAAAGTTCGAAAAAAAAAACTTGAAATCTCGTGGAATGTAAATGAGATAATTTGTTAAGCAGCAGTGTGTTCGTCGGGTTTTTATGCAATTTTTTTGAATGGTTATTACCTATAATCCGTATTTATTAAATGCGTAAAATTATGTTCAACGTCTTTATGTGCCAGAGTAATTCGCAATACAGAAAAATCATCACTTTCCAAATCAACACTTTCATTGTTAAATAATTCATATCCGATATATCCTACTTATAATTAGCCTTAACTTCTACTAGTTCATTACCCAGATATCACTAGATATTTAGTGGACGTACTAAAAATATTCGTTATCGGATATAGTAATATTCTATGGACCCACTTCAAATATTTATATCCTTTCTCGAATATTCTATGGACCACGAAATGGGAAATTTTTTAAATATCCTATGAATATTCTTTAGAAGTTTCCAAGGAATATTCTGAGGATATCTGGTGAATGTATATAGCAAGGTAATCCAGAATATTCATAGATCATTCCAATAGGCATATTCCACAAATATCCAAGTAATATTAGGAATATTATAAGGATATCTGTGAAACATATATAGCAAAATATATGATGATACCCACTGAGCACAGAACATTGCAAAACATTGCTGAAAATTCCATTTAAATACATTTTGAAATGTTTCCTGGAGAAGTTGCAGTAATATTATTGCGCAATTACATTTATATATGCTTTGAAATGGTTCCTGGAGGAGTTGCAGTAATATCATTGCCTTAGTTCAGTTGAACCATTGTGACTTGCTCATTAGAGAAACATTTTATTAAGTTGAGGTTTCCTTCCCACTGAAACGTTTGTAATTGAGGTTGCCGTGATGTTCTTAGATATGCCAGTTGTAATATTGCATCAGCATTTTTTCAGAAACATTGCTGTAAGTTAGTTATTTGTTATTTTTGGAACATTTCGCTATTAAGTTTCAGTGATATTGTCAAATACACAAATTGAAATATTATCATTTACTTTCGCGAGTAACATTGCTGTAAGTTAGTAATTTCTTCCTGTCGAAATATGAAGTTTCAGTAACTATCCAAGTTGGAATATTGCGATATTTTTTAATCAAGAAACATTGCTGTGAGTTAATAATATTCCTCCCTGCTGAATAATTCCTAGATACATGACGTTTATTTCGATTACTCTCCGGCACACTTTTCGGATTTCGAATTTATATATTTCTAGATTAGGTCTGATCGGAACTGAGTGAATGGTTCTATAAGTTCATAATAATGCATCGTTTTTGCTTTTGCGTCACGCGTCACGTTTTCTGATCGGCAAATTCCTGACGCGATTCACCAATTCGCCAATCAGAATGCGTGAAGATGGCGTGACGTGCGACGCGAAAGGCAAAAACGATGCATTGGGAACTCATCCTAACCGAGCCCAATAATAATATAGAAGAAGAAGTCGAGTGTTTCGACTTTCGACCGGTCGTTGGAGAGAAAAAGGAATAACATTTATCACATGTTTTCTATTTTCTTGGTGAAGTGACAAGTGATCATATTTTAAAAATAAGTATTTCTAATTCTGGAAGCTGACCCTAATAAATAGGGGAGAAATGTTTGTTCATCCAAAAGTCTATGCTTGTCTATGAAGAATAAAATTTTCTGACAAATGGATAATAAACAAGTTTTCCATATGGTGCAAACTATTTGAAACTCACTGTATACATCTTAACCTAATTTTTGTTTTAGCAACAGAAACTCTAGAAGAAGTATTGAATGTAGAGAAAAAAACTTTTAGTTCTTTTGAGTCAGAGGAAATGAAAACGAAAGAAAATAAACCAAAGAAGCAAATGATTAAAACCTTTAGGGATCACTCCATTTCACCATTACCGAGTTTATCATATGCTGATGGTAAGTTTTTGACAACACATAAAATCTAAATGATGCTTTTCTAAATGTAATAGAAATTAAATGTTTTAAGAAACGATTCAGTCATCATCAGACTCCACTTCCACAAAAAGTGAAAGTTCGCCTCCCGAAAAGGAATCAACGAATGATATAGAAATTGAAATAATTGAAAGTGATTCAATTTCAGTTAACCATGCAAGTCCAGGTATATCACCTAATGATATTTCCGTAGATGGGGAAGTTTCAGAGGATATGGACATAGTCATCGGTGAGTAAAATAATAAAGTATCTTTCAAAAAATATAAGTATTGTTTGAAAAGTTATTTGTGGTGATGAAGAGTAACTGACAATATGTGCTTTGATGAAAGTGATAAAGGTGCTCTATGTGCTTGTATATCATCATTATTGATTATTATGTTCATTGTTGTGATATTAAGGACAAAATTATGAAATGCATATTTTCCAGGTAAAACCAAATATGAAATACTTCTACAGCATGTGATGGATGTCAAAACTATGCTGAAGTACACTACATATAAAATAGAGGCTATTGAAAAGAAGCTTAATTTGACCCATTTAGAGCTAAATAATGAGAATGTATTACCCCCTCTTCCATTGAAAGAAATAGTTGAAATTCAAGATTTGGAGAATTCGCTGAACAGCGATGAAATTACCAGGAAGCAACTGGTTAGTTTGTTATTGAAGTCATATTTTCAAGAGTTATTTTTTTTAAATTAAGCTGAGGACTTAGGAATAGAATTTGTTCATTTTGTAGGTGAATATTTCTTCATGTTGTTCTCTTTTGATAAAAGATTTCCTCACAGTCAGAACTGCAGAACCCAATATCTTTGAAACGAGAAAATATCTTCATATTGGCAAACTGAATATATTGATAAGTAGTATTTCCTATTTTCATTATCTAAGCTAGTCTTTGAAACCTGTCATGAATAAACTAAATAAAACATGAAAAAACGAAAGAACAAATTCAAGATGTGAAAATGATGAAATGAAATATTTGAAAGAAATGTTTGAAAGAGGATTTTATATCCTTGAGTTAAAACATAATAGAAATCAATGAGAAAAACAAAAAAAAACCTAAAAACTTTTATTGAATCGAAATAAGTTTGTTTCTCTATTTTGTAGTTGAAATATACTGGAGGTCTCACAATCAAAGAATGTGTGACTAGATGCCTTCAAAAACTGTTTACCAATTATTTAAGACAGTTTTGTTCGTGGACAGGGAAGAAGGGAAATTTCAAGCTGAGAGATTTGGCAATGATGAACATTATAAGAAGTGAGTAATAGTATTGATATATTCATTCTTTTGCCCGAGACACATTATCCTTCTCACACGTTTGTATCAATGCAAGGATACTTGTAAAGAAAATAATGAGTACCTTTTTCAGACAGTCTACAGACGACACCTATTTTTCCTGGCTTTATTACAGCTCAGAATATAATCAGGACTCCTCCAGACCTATACCATTAAAGCACCCTCCTATAGCCCTATCTCTATTGGAAAAAGGTGGGAGCTTTTTCAGCTCCTCCGTACTTGGGCCTCATTATGTCTATTGTGTTTCCTCCTAGCTATCTGTTTGGCTAACAAAGGTCATTGAGCAATAAACAAGTTACACTAATTTTAGAATCTTTTATATTGCCTATTTTTTGTTGGTGCAAGTCAGGCACCATTATTATTTTGATTTCAATTCTTAATCGTGAAATGCTTGAAATATGTTGAATTTTTACTTTTTTCCAATACTCGGTACTATAAGAAATCATTTCGAAATTTTTAGGTGCAGTAAAAGAAAACTTCCCAACCCTAACAGATGAGCAATTTGAAAAGATAGTGATGGGATGGTTCCAACATGCCACCACCAGGTACAAACGAAGTGAAATAAATAGCTGATCTTTTTCTATTAAAAAAGCAATGGATTAATTTATATTTGTATACTCTATACAATAGGCTCACAGTTTCCTTTTTATTTTATAGTTGTGAATTGAAAGGTGTGTTTCAGGTATAAATGTTTGTTTTCCACTTAGAATTATTACGTTTCAATTATATTAGTTGTTATATAGTATATCAACAAGACTATAGGCTCCTTCGATTTGATCACGTGTTTGTGGTTCATTTGAACCACAAATTTTCATTTTAATATACCTCCAGGAAACACCGAGTAATCTGGTTGTTTTTCAGTATATAAGTTGATATCTGTGCAAATTGTGTAGTGTGATATATCTTTATTATTAAAATATTTTTTATTATGAATTTTTTAGTTCAATAAACTAATGGAAGCAAATTTATAATTTAATTTTTTTACTGCTTTTAGTATTTGTATAATGGTTCGATGCGAAGTATTCAGTGGACCATTACGTAGAAACTGACAAAACATTGAAAAAAAACCAAATTGATGAATATAAAGCAATGTTCATTCATTCATTCATTGAACTGAATTATCTGCTACTGGAAATACATGTTTTTATGTATCTGATGTGCAATATGGTTTTTATTTCGGTTCAATAAATCATTGGAATATTTTGATTTAAATTTGCTTTTTTGGGTTCTCGTACTTGTCCAAAGTTCAGAACGGACGCACATTCTGCGTTAAAGTGCAGTCACTAATGAATCTCAATATACATTTTGACAAACCTTTATGAAAACTTTCAACCACACCATGAAACCAAATTCAATTCACTAGCCCTCAACACACGTTTAGTTAATTATGCTATAGTCTCTACAGATTAGAAGTACTCTTCATTAAGTACAAACGCAAGTCATTTCAATTTGAGGTTAAGAGACTAATTGATCCATTTTGAAATTTTCCAATCTTAATATAATTAAGCATTTTTCCATTATCAATATGATAATTGGAGAGTACCTGTAACTCCCTAATAATTAAATTACCAAATCATAAACATGATTTTAGTAAACTTTCGAACAGTATCTGCAACTTTCAATAACAGGGAATTTGCAACATCACAAAAAGAAGTTGATTCAAGTATACTTCTGAAATGGTACTAGTGTATGTATAGGAACATTTCCTGAAACGTCTAGTTATAAAGTAACTGCGAGATCATAACAGAAAGTTGATTTGAATGTGATATTGAAATAATGATACAACCTTGCATTTGAAATATCCGTACGTACCATCACCTAGCATAACTTTTGAAATATTACAAATGAACGTTGCAATGGCGGCCGTTACGGCGTTGCTGGCATGTTGATGCAACATCATTGCAAAGTCTGAAGCAACATTACACATCCTATATGTGATTTGCAGCAACGTTGAGGCAACATATTCTTGCTCAGTGGATACCTGGTGAGTGGGTGACACTGAATCATAGTACACCTCCCTTTTCAATGATAATTGATTGAAATTTTGGAGATCCTGTATACTTAATGGGCGACAGTATTGTACATATCAATTATTTTTCAACTTCTTGTTCCACCGGGAGTTACCAACTTTCGTTTAATATCGCCAATCATTTTATCCATACGCTCCATCAGTGTGAGAGAGAATAGAATTACTCGCCAGGGAAACCATCTCTGGCGCACTTATCAAGATTGTGGGAAAACTAATTCGAGATATCTCTCCGTAGTCTTTGGAGATATGACCAACAAACCTGGTGTCCTTGGATTCCTTAGGATCATCCCTAACCGACAATGTGTTAATATACAGGTTGTTCCATTCGAAAATCGGAAGTTCTCCCGGTGGAACCGGAAAATAATAATTGATATCTACATAAGTGTCGTTCAGTAAGTATACAGGATGTCCTAAATTTAAATAAATATTCTCTGACACTAAAGGAGAAAGTGGGATGTACCATGATCCTGAATTCCATGGTATATATTTCACAAATATCTAAGGAATCTCTCGAAATTTTGAATTGTATATATAGGAAAAAAAATTTTATTGAAAAAATTGAATCACGGGAAACATAGAGTTCAAGTTAATTTATTCATAGATAAATATAAGATGTACCTCATAACATAACTGAAACTAACATAATTTTCAAATACGAGATTACAAAATTCACTGACTTTCTCCATAGGTACTCAACGACACTTTTTGAAACCGATTTCTGCTGTTCCTTACATTTGGCTAAGAAAATTTCCTGTTTTCAACTCAACTTATTTGTTTGTTATGTTCTTGTCAAACTTTTAGACGGCATCTGAAATAATAAAATAGTTATTTTTTTGCTAGTAAGTAATTTCTATTCTACTGTGATTTTTGTGTATGTATGTATAACAATTAAAAATGTAATCTCAAAAACTGAAACTTAAAACATGAAGTTAAACAAACATCTAATGCCAAAAAAAGTCTTGTAGGAGACAAGTAAAAAGCGAAATATTCCAAACAAAATAATGATTAGAAGTTATTTGTCTCTTGTACATTGTATATTAAATTAATTTACAAGTACATTCCAAAATAAAATAACATGATTATACCTACTACTGATTCAAAGCATTTTTTCTTTTTATATACATGCATACTGTAGCCCTCCATTAGATACTCCGTCAGGATTTTTGCAAGAATCATTTATTATATTTTTACAAATAAGTACCTTCCAATCTTGCCAGAGGTACAACCTAAAATTGTATTAATTTGGAAGTTAATGTCGTAAGTTCTCAAAATTGAACAATTACGGTTTATAAGCAAAGTTATAACAAGCGAACAAAAATATAAGACCGCTTTCATTTGTGTGAATAGTATACAAATGCATGGAACTAGACAATTGACCAACAATTATTTTTATTTACCAAACGTTAGAACTAATTTAACTTTGAATTATCAGATTACCAGTTGTGTAGAGCTTTCAAGTAAATCCCTAGTAATAAAATGAATAGATGTAACTATAGGCAATTTGATTAAGGAACTCATAGCATACATCTCGGTAACATAATTACGTGAAACTACCTGAGAAAATAAGATTTTGTTGTACCTTTAGCAACGAGGTCAATTTCTACTCAGTTACAACCATTCATTACTATTGGGAGTTATGCTATAATTTATATGATAAAAGGGAAAATTACAATTGAAAACATCTATCCATTAATTTGGTTGCAAAAATTTAGGAAATCAACAATTATTTGAATATTTTCATGCACTAAAATATAAAAACTTCTTCAAACTTTGCCTCATCATTTATTGGAAGTTTTTGCAGCAACTCGATAATTTTCTAAAAAATGCATCGATAAATCAACAGGCAATAAAAACATACAATAAAACGTACCTGTTTTGATGCGTGAGGTCGTATGTATTAGTTCCACCCGTAGTATAGGACACACCGTAGAAACAAATTTAAACAACTCACTAGAAAAAAATTATCTTATTAATTACCGTTCAAAAATAATTAATCATACTATTACTATTTCACCAATAACAATAAACTATTTGAGATGGTCGAACCGCCATTTTTCACTGGTCGTTACCGTCAAGTGTCAACTGCAACCACAGACTGCATCTACTGACGCATGCCCATGGAACAGAAACAGCGATTGAACAAAAATCAATAATCATAAAATATTCGTAGAACTATTTGATTCGAATATTCTAAGAAGAATAATCTGATGATATTCCAACTAGACTTACAATGAATATTCGATTTAAGTATACCCACATATATTCTAGATATCCCCAGAATAACCATATAATATTTGGATATATATCTTCCAAATCGAAGACTGTCAGAACATCCCATGGATATCTGGTGCTATCTGGGTAACAGTGACATTATGAGAAATATCAATAGGAAAACATTTAGGTATACGTAGACTATGTTCTTGCTGTTATGCCCGAGCTACACGAGACTAGTTTTTCAAGCTAGGATAGCAAGCTAGAGTTAGTAAGCTAGCAAGCCAGTAACTCTGTCTTCGTGTATACAGAACTTATGTTCTAGGCTAGTCAGCTACTGAAAAAGCTAGTAAGCCAGCGTCTCAAGCTAGGATAGTTTAATAAGATGACGTTCTGATTTTACTATCCTGTCTTGGGTACTAGCCAAATATAACCCACAGATAGATGAGACACTGATTGTGACTCCATCTAAAGAGCCTGTCGACTAAACAATTGAGTGATGTTGAAAAGATTTCTGTAATTTTAGGTTTTGGCGGTATATTCAAATCTACTGTATTTTAATTATTTTATTTCAAAATAGCAATTTATAGTCCATCATTTGATATTTCATTCAATGTAACTCCATTAACTCAATAATGATTAGATTTTGAGTTAAATTGAACGAAATATCAAATGATGGATCATAAATGCTTAAAATGGAAAAAATAAAACAATAATCATATAAACAGTTTATTTATTTTGGTCTAAAAATGCACAACAAATAATTTTTTTCACAAAGTACTTTTCTTATCAAACAGAATATATAATGTAAAAAGAATGCAATAATTAAAAATAATTTGAGTAACATACATTCTAGATTGGAGTATCATTAGATTTTCAAATGATGTTAAATCAAGATAAAAGTGGAAAACTATTTATGATAAGTTTATATTAATTTATTTATTTATTATTATATAAACACACAGAGCAGGTCAAACTAGTGGAGTATAACTGCTAATTAATCAAAAAAAGTGTTAGCAATGCGTAGTTAACTACTATTTTTGGCAACATTCTCTGAAAGAAAATATTTGAGTATAATTACTGTGACTGTTAGAACAAACGTGATTAGAATATTTTTAAAGGAAACGTAGTTAACTACTACACAGCTCTGTAAATACAAGGTACCAAAAAATAGCATATGAGAGTGCTAAAAAAAATTTATGACTGTACAAAATTTAAAATAATATATCCAACAATTCATTTCCACTTAAAACATATTTTTATTTCTCTCCTGGAAGTACGAGTATTAAATAGGTCTTCATGGCTCCTAAAAATCCCACCGCCTTGTGAAAATCCTTTCTCGTTTCTGGATAAGCTTCTACAATTAACAGCAGTTATATAAGTAAACAACAGTAAATAAGTGTAATATCAACAAAACAAAACAAAATGTGCTTACTATTAAAATATTAATCAAAAAATGTTTTTTTATTTCTGAATTATTTCTTGACTTATAGATTTTTTTATTTTTTGATTTTTATTTGGATATTTTGGATGTTTGGTTACCGCTGACCAAATACTTAGGCGTACTGGATCAACAAAAGTTAATACTTTCCCATAAATTGCCGTACCATGGACTATATATGAAAATCGTTTCTTAAGGAATAAACTCAAAATATAAATACTTAGTGGAAAAATAGTGCTTTTCCTAATTATAAAGCATTCATTTTTACTTTGTAAATGCCTTTAATTGAATGTATTGTAATAAACTTTGGCATTAAATACAATTATCAATTTTTACTACTTACTGATCAATTAAAATAAATGAAAAAAATATAAAAAACAAGATTGTCCATTTTACATATATAAGATTATGAACATTAACATATTTATTGATTTATTTCTCAAAACTATCTACCTACATTTGAAAAATGGAAGGACTTTATGCCGATTAATGGTTATTTCGCTTCGCAACACATTTAGTGAAGGTGGCAAGGACTCAATACCTTCCATTCCATAGCTGGTGGAGGGAATCGCTTCCACGTGTGGTGAAGGTGGAACTGGCTCATCAACACCTTTACTGGTGGAGGGAATATCTATAACATAAAATAAAACCCAGATTATAATTTTTGCAGTGGGTACATTTTTAAATGTCCAAAATTATAGCATGTTATATTGAATGAAATTAATTGTCTCGACCCTTACTCCGTGGAATCTACTCATATTACTATTTTAAATTAAATTTACTGTTTCGAGATAATTCCACAATATATTGAAAACATGTTAAAAATTGTTTCGATATTCAGAATGACAGAAGTTACATTTCATTTGATGTCTACCTTATGTTCAATAATTATTTTTGGCTAAACCAAGGAGTGACCTTGTGACTGACTACAAGAAGTATGATATTATATTAACATATATTAAGTTAATCACAAGGTAGATCACTTCTTGGTCTAGCCAAATATAATTATTAAGCATCAGGTAGGCATCAAATGAAATGTAGCTTGTGGCACTCTGACGATAATATTTAATATCGAAACAATTGTCAATATCTTAGAATTGTTAACATTTTTTCAATATATTGTGGAATTATGTAGAAACAGTGAGTTTAGTTTAAAACTGCTATATTGAATACAATAGTACTTACCTTCAATTTCTGTTAATTTGCTCTCATATTTTCTGGTGGGCATTTCAACTTTTCCAACTGGAGAATAATATGTATGGCTGGAAGGCATATCTAGAAAAAAAATTTGTCATTAAACTCTTTTTTTTTCAATTGCAAATAATAAGTACCTTCACTTCTTTTAAGGATCGTCTCATGTATAGGCTCTTCTAATTTGACAGGAAACAAAAAATTGTCTGTCGCGTCATTGAATAATCTAAAATATATACATATTTAATACCGTTTAATAAATTTATTAAAAAAAAATTACTTGCAGGTAAAAACAAGGACTTTAGTAAGGGAAAAAGCTCAAATTTTTAAAATAAAACTTACCGAGTACTCTACTTATTACACTCCTTGACCATACACTTTGACATTGGGTTTTCAATTAATAACAATAACATAATAATAAAACCACGCAACAACGAATAAAAGCAATTAAAATCACACCAATATACGGAAACCAAAAAATAAACTCAACAGTTGGAACCAAGAAACGACCACAGATAGATAACTCGAGACTATCACAAACAGGATAAACGAAAATGACTGGACGAGCAACACAAAATACGGGTCAGTTTTCTGTGACGAGCAATATGACATCGCGCATACGCAGTTATAAATATCAATAAAATTTTATTACTAACGACGTTACAGTTTTCATTAATGTTTTGGAATTTTCTGAAATATACCGATTTTAGTTACTCGACAGGCTCTATAGATGGCACGGTCTGCAGTGTCCCTAGCCTGGTACTAGCTTCATGTGGTCGGCGAAGCCAATTAGCTAGATTCGATTGGTTAGTGATAAGTAACAACGCATTTTGTTTTTCTAGCAGCAACTGTGTATTTTAAACGTGAAAAAATCTCCAAACTGAGTACCGACATGCATTTAAAATTTACACAATTGTACCGTGAGGAGAAATGTCTGTGGAACGCAACCATTCCATCTTATAAATATAAATCTAAACGTGATTCATGTAGCGAAATATTTACAATGTGTGTACAAATGACTACCAAAGACAAAAAAAAGGAAATTAAAAATTTAGGACCTACTTATTCCCAAGAACTGTTAAAAATAGATAAATCAACCAAATCTGGTGCAGGTTCTGAATAGAAATATAAGCCTATGTTAAATTTGTTCCAGAAAATGCATAGTTTCATAAAAAATCTACCCATAAGAAGAAAAACAACGGTAAGTTAATTGAAATCATTCATTTATTTATTATTATTATTAGGAATTATATCAAATCTTGACCAATTTTTTTAATTTTTTTTATATTTTGTTCTTGAAATAATTCTTGATTGCCAAGGCACAGCACCATGATTGTTAAAGTAGTTTTTAAAAGTTTCTAATGTCTAAGTGCTGGAATCGAATAATGGTTACTTCCCTGCTGATATATGTCTTGCAAAACTGTAGTTTCTGTTCTCCAAAATCCAAGATAGTAGTTTTCTGTTTCAATATCTTCACGGACAACATCAATGCTTGTTAGATAAGTGTTTTGATTTTCGTTTCTCAACCAATTATGCAAAGCAAATGCTGCTTATACAATTTTATCTACTTTATCTACATCAGTGGATACTGGTTTTTGATAAACACGAAATCGGCTTGCTTGCAAAGGCATTTTTCACTACACGTCTGGTTCTGGATAATCGGCAATTGTAAATATTCTGTTCCGACGTTAAATTGATTCCTGGATAAGGTTGTAAAGTATACGGCTATAAAGGAAATGCGGCATCAGTAACAATCACTTCACCATGTGGTAAAATATTGTTCTCCTGTTTAATATAACTGGAGTAGTTTGTAAATACGCTTCCATCTGATGCCATTCCACTAGCTCCGACATCTATGTATCGAAAGTAATAGCCATAATCCACTATTATTACCATAAGAACTATACTGAATACTTTTTTATAATTGAAATATATACTCCCACTATTATTTGGAGCTGAAATTTGAATATTTTTGCCATCAATGGCACCGTAACAAAATTGAAAATTCTATCTGTTTCTAAATCAATTTTCTATTTTCGCCCATTCTTCGTCATTCGTTGGGATCTGTAAAAAAGCATGATTATAATTTGTATAATGTCTGTTGTTTTCTTCTACGACAGTCAAGAATCAGTAGTTTATGAAGAACAGACATTATTGACAATAGTACTGCAAATGTTGATAATGCTGATAATGGTGCAATTTAAGAAAATATGTCACCACAACCATTTACATCGACGTCAAATGATATGTCTCAACGCAACGAGTCAGCCGCAACTACTGCTAAAACTGCAGCACCAGCTTCAAAGTCATCTTCATCTAAATCACAGCTCAAAGTGCCAGAGAAATCAGTTCCAAAAAATAAAAAAATTGCACAAGTGGCAGCATTGGTCAAAGAAATTCGGTCAATCAAGACTGCTAATGTCAATATAAAGTATACTTGGATATACCAATTACAATCTTGTTTACAAAAATACTGCCAACTTGACTCAATTACCCCCAATATAGATTTAAATAATAAAGAACAAATTCTGACTAGATATCTGAACCTTAGTTATGAGAAAGATATAAACAAAATTTTGCTTAGTACTTACCATCCACAATATAAGTTTCTTTTAAGAGATTATTCACCATCTGTATCAATCATCAACTATCTCAATCACACACTCCCCCTCTATATTAAAAGAATAATTGCACAATTACGTACTACTTATATAGAAAATTTGTACATATATGTAAATAAAAACCCGTATTTGATCAAAACAAAATGAATCTGCTCAATCTGTAATCAACAAACGCCGGAATCCCTGGAGCACATCATCCTGACTTGTCCGATGTATAGTGGTCTACGGGGCTCGCTAGTAAAATTCGGGAGTTATTCAGATGACCTTGATGCTTTATTAACTTCAAACGACACTATGATAATGCAAAAGCTTCACAGATTTATGAGCGAAGCAATGAAACTGATAGCATTCATTATAAATGAATGACTGAGGGCACCTCAACCAGTTCACGCATTAATAGATGTAACCTAATCTTCTCCTCTTGTATGTATCATTTTTATACTAGAGAACAATAAATTTGATTATTTATTATTTATTTGTGAGTAATGAGAATACTTAAAACGCATATCTTCCATGACCTCCAATCTTTCAAAACGCCATCTATAAATTACAAGTTTATCGAAAAACTGTTAAATTTTTCACAATATTGTGAATAATCAGCCAATCTTTAAAGAAAACCCGCACTATGTAGTACTAAAACTATAAAATGGATAAAAATAATACGATTATAATGAAATCTCTTAACTTGTAATTAGGGAATGGCAGCCCAGTTGTGTTAAATTCTCAAATCCATAATTTTGTTTCCCGTTACTAACGGACCAACCTGTGTACGTCAAACAATGAACGTCTCCGAAAAACAAAATCCTAACCTAATACAACCCCATTCTCACAAAATCACAGGAAACAAGTTTAATTTTCAATTATTTCGAAAAAGTCTTTCTCTTTTACGGTTATCGTAACAATCGAAAATAAGACCAGTCTTATATAATATTTTCTATATATATAACGGCTGTCCTGATTGTAACAAATTGAGTTTATCCCTCAAAAGACTTTCTTTGAGAGTAACAGGGCAAGTATCCCATGCAACAGGGTGCGTTAGGATCTGGACCAGCCGTTATTTTATCATCGCAAACCATTGTCCATTTCCCCTAATATCTTTTAGTCTAGGTGGACCGTACAAAACTCGAACTATAACCGATTTCTTTCAATAAAACCAGTAGTGTGTGATAGACAATAGTTTTATAGTTGGGATGGACCGAGATATATACTAGTTTTTTTCTTTATTTTAGTGTTAATCTTGCATATACGTAATTTTGGGAGATAGTTGTTGAAGATGCTAGACTCTTTCTCGTTACATTCTAATTTATACAGGATGTTGCGTAAATTGGAGGGATAGTAGATCGTTAAGAAATATTCAAAATATATTATTCCTCTTATTTTCTTAGTTTGTGAGATACAAGCTCGTAAAGTGTGCAGAAAATATTTAAATTTTATTGCAAATCTTGTTGGGGGTCTCTTCATCACATCAACAGTTTCAATTCTGTCAAATTATAATTAGACAGGGGCGTGGTGTCGGGGGCTCTAGGTAATAACTTTTGTCTGCAATTCTTCACTAATTTTCCAACATAAAAGGTAATCGTTGAATTCGTTATAGTTGTTCCAATATAATTGTGAAGAGAGTTTATTTTTATACCATTGACGGAAAACGCTGCCCAATGGCGTGCATATATCTTTTATAAATTTGAAAATTATGAGATAATATTTTTCGTTCAAAGTGATATAGAAAATTAGAATTAGCGTGCATACAAAATTCGCAATATTTGTAATATAATTTTTTGTAAATAATGCTCGTTTGGTCAGTCAATCTGAAAAAATTGTCTGCCTAGCAAGAACTACGGGGAGACATGAGCTTTTCTTGTCAGGAAAAAGGATTGGGTCGGGCATGTTAGTTAGAATATGTAGTTAGTTTCTTTGTTTTAATTTTTTGCATATTTTTGTTATTTTTACTTTTTTATCGGCTTTGGAAAATACACGAAATATTTGCCGAATATTACCAAGGTCGGGTGCGCTTAACCCTGAGGTAGTCACGCGGCGTTTTCACAGGCAAAAGGTCGCATGGGATATGCTTGTATCCCTATGAAATTTAAAGTAAAATACTAGCACATTGTTTGACACAGTACCTATATACTGATAAACATATAATGGAGACATGCTAACCACAAAAATCAAGTTATATTAGGACATCATTTTCAAAATATCATGAACATAAAAATCAGTACAGTTAAACAGAATTTACACAACTCAGCGGTGAAATTTGTTAGTTTTCTTGACATATCTACTTGTAACAAACAGTTCAGAAGTTTCTAGTTTATCCTTCTTCCATTGACGTAAATCACATCGATTATTTCAATTTTTTTTTTCGATTTGTAGTTGAAATTGAAATCGGCAATAGGATATTGTGCAGTAAATAACTATGCAAGTACCATCTGTTCTCCAAAAATCCGTTATATTCTATCTACCGCACTTACAAACTCCTAGCAATGCTCTAATTTCACTGGTATTAGTTTGTTTTGCAACTCTTTCTCGTTGATAGTCTTCTTTTATGATATTTATACAAATATTTGTTGAACGAGTCACAGCTTGAATAATGTTCTGAGTAGAAAATATTTCATTTGCATTTGTAACGTTATTTACTGGTCCTGGTTTCTTGTTAAATATATGTATTGTGAAACTTCATTCTGGTTTGTGGTGGACACACTTCTTTCCATTTGGTTACATTATCTAAATAATATGGGATGTCATCATTATCTGAAGAATCTTCATAGGTTTCATTTTAGCATCTTCTTCAGACTCCGAATTGTGATTACATCCTTCACAGTGGTGCCTTTCGTCTTCGTCATGCCCAATTTCCCGCATAATTCTTCTCATTCTCTTCAATTTCCTTCTGCCACTCCATCAATTTTTTAGGATTTTGGCTTGTCATCTCCAAGCAACTAAAATACACTGAATGATGAAAATTTAAGTACAAAGAATCAACAAATACCTTAGGTACCAAAGTAATGTCAATAAATCTCAACTTTGGCGGTAGCGCGGGTACACTTATACCCTAGTAAATATAATCACAAAAATTACAACGAACAAACGAAAACAGATAAAACAAATGATGTCAAATCAAAAAGTGCACAACGTAATTCTGTTGAACCAATTTACAATGAACCCTGTAGTTATCTATTCATTAAAACCCCGAGCAATATTCTTTATGTTAGCCAAGGCCGACGTGAAAGTTATTTTGAAATAAATCTTCGATGACACTGGCGTCATCTACAAATTTTTATAAATTACTCGACAAATATAATTTCGCTGACTGGCGACCTTTCGGCTGATTATGTATATCCCTTACGTAACCGGCTAGTTACCTGAGGTTTCAAAATTAACGTATGATCACAACACTTGCCAAATATGATAGATAAAACATGGCAGAACACTCAATATAGTCTACATAGGGTGCTCAAGATACTCAAATGTATAACCAACCTAACCGAGCATCTGGAAAACCGCTGTCACCAAATGTAATACTACGTGTGACGAAGCAGTAATCAACTCAAGTTGATCAGTACAATTACCTGAGTAGGATTTTTTCTCTACCTTGTCTGGTCTAGATACAGTGTGTTTTGCAGTAGCTTTGCTACGTCAGGCAGGGTGTGATTCTTCATCACGCACACTGGTCTTGATCTAGCGGATGCTGTGGTCCTTTAAGGTACTGTGTTGCGCAATTACTAGACCCTGGTTAAAGAAAACTCCGTTTTCACTCCTTCGTTGATAACAGTATCCCACCTTTCGCCATTTGGCATGTTCACCTCTGGTAGGTCATTAGCCTTACCTGAGTATTGATTATTTCTGAACCTTCTCTGGTCTAGATTCAGTGTGTTATGCGCCAACAGTGACACCTCGTGCAGGATGTGATTCTTCATCACGCACACTGGTCTTGATCTAGTAGAAGCTCTGGTCCTGGAGGATCTATGTTGCGCGATACTAAACTCTGGTTGTGAACGGTCGTTTCCTCTCCTGGGTATGGTTGCTGAACCGCTTGTCACCGTTCGTGAGGTGTAGTTCCAGACAACCGGTTTTACTTCATACGGGGAAATGGTTCTGGACAACCGCTGTCACCAGATGTAATACTACGTGTGCCTGGCTCTAGATATAATACTCTCCGGCTGTTGAAGGTTTTCTGTCACCAGATGTTCATGTAAAAGTGGCCTACTTAATAGGACCACTGTCACCACTCTAATAAACGCTCGGTTTTCCCAGTATTTGTAACTCTTTCATTAGGCAGCACTATCACCAGTGCCGTCAGGTATGAGGCAGGACCAGTAATTCGCTCCCGAAAAAAGTATCAGAGAGGGCGTTGCGGGCTCGAGTGGCAAGGGTTTCCGTGGAATTCGCCTGGCCTTAAATCATCCGCCAGGACCGGGTTGGTTCAATGAAAAGTCGTGCCTGGGACATCAACAGAGGTACCTAAAGGAATGAATCTGGGTGCGGGAGGAAATAAAACGGATTCACTAGAAAAATATACCTCTATATTACCAGCAATAACGTTATACTATAACCCTTAACCAATGATAAACTAATCAATTTCCCCTTTGGTATTTGCTTATCTAAACGATATAAAAGTGGCAGCTATCATCCCTATTGAACAACTATTGAACAAACCCTGTATTATATATCTGATCATAGAGGTTCAAATATATAATTCCGTAGAACTATTTAAATGAACCCTGAATTACCTATTTGACAAATTTGTTTAAATGCACAACGTAATTCTGTTGAACCAATTTTCAATGAACCCTGTACTTATCTATTTATTAAAACCTCGAGCAATATTCTTTTTGTTAGCCTAAGCCGACGTGAAAGTTATTTGAAAATAAGTCTACGATGACACGGGCGTCACAATTTTTTTTTAATTACTCGAGGAATATGATTTCGTTGACTGGTGATCATTCGGCTGATTATGTATATCTCTTACGTAACCGGCTAGTTACCTGAGGGTTTAAAATTAACGTATGATCACAACACTTGCGAAATATGATAGATAAAATATGATAGAACACTCAATATAGTCTACATAGGGTGCTCAAGATACTCAAAAGTATAAGCACAGGAATGGAAAAACCTGTTTCCTTGTCGTTAAAGAATTTCGCAATTACATGTAGGTGAAATTTTTATCTTACTAGGCACAAATGAACCGAATGAGGTTAAAAGATTTTTCTATTCCCAGGGATTGGCCCTCCCTGTATTCTATGTCGACGAATTCATCGTCACTAATCACATTTCTTATGCCGCTTTCCTAACTCTTGGGGTCAGGGTTCAGTGTGTATAGTACGAATATGTCCAAATAAAATCTCAAGTTAAGACAGCAAAAAAAACTGCTATCCCGTTAATTTCTTAAAGAAATTCGAAAACTTACAGAATGTCTGTTTTCCTAGGTCTCGGTGTTTGAGAGCCCGATAGATATCACGAACGAATCGGATTCTTCCAGCATTCGCACCTGAAAGTTTACGATGAAATCTTCTCTGGATTTTTTTTCGTGGTATTTTCTGTATGGGGCAGTCCTCGCCGCCGATGATAGCTAGCACCTTGACAAGTCAGATCCCGACGCAAGGAAAGTAAATTCCAGAACAATACAGAAACAAAATAAGATTGATTAAATACGTTACCCGGACTGACAAACGTTCCCGTGTAAGGTGATAGGGGACGCTATCTTGCCCCTACGGTTGGGGTCAAAACTACGACACCTTTCGGGAACGAACCACTGTGATGATCCCAAAAGACACTATTAGATTTAATTAGATGTAACTAGATTTTAATTTAAAATATTGCTAGCGGCCAGTGAGCTTGAAGGTCACTGACAAGATGTAGTGAGGTTAGTAGCATATTAAGGAATCACGACTGTTTCGTAAATAAATAATGTGTCAGAAAGGTCGACGGAAAGATCATCGACAATGTTGGTCTAACAATACATTTATAGAATTTCCTATATAAAGAGAGAGTTCATTTCTCTATTATTATTTATAGTCCAATGTTCATAGTGTATGTTATACATGGTCAGTAAATTGTATACGTAGTGTTAAATATATTGTCCCAGTGAGTTTTGATAAATGATGGTATTCATTCAACCCCAATGAATAATGGTAAGTGTTTCCCGAAGATTAATGGTTCGATGGGTTAAGAAGCATATACGACGGGCACTTGCTAAATAACCACCACCACATGGCGATAGCAAACTGGATTATAATAATCCTGCAAATTAAATGGTAATAATCCTGCAAATGAAGTGGTAATAATCCTGCAAACTAAATGGTAATAATCCTGCAAATTAAATGGTAATATTCAACAATAATCCTGCGAACTGTTGGTAATCCAAACGAGCGAAGGTACATGGTCTTTTATTTGAATATTGGACCTTGGAGGAGCAAAATTATGGGTGGTGCAACTATTAAGCAAGAGGTACAAGAAACTGGTACGGTAAACAATAATTTCCCGGTGCAGCAAGATAATTATGCAACACAAATAATGGTATTATTGTACATAATAACGGTAGCGTTCATTCTAAAATTCATGTGGTCCCTATGCAAAACGGATCGAAGGGCATTAAAAAGAGACATCGACCGAGGCATTGCAGCGAAGCAGACGTCAGTAACTTTGACTGTATACAATTGTAAGTACTTATACACTCTATTTCTACGAACGAATGGTAGATCTTTCAAATTTCATTAACGTGAGAAGATTTCGAGGATAAGCTAAAGTAGAAGAATAGTAGAAGAAATAAATAAACAGGGAAAAAGGGTTTTGAAAGATGAAACTCCTAAAAATCCAGATATACACATTGAAGTAATTAATGGTATAACAATTCTTTATCATAATTTTGCTAAGTTGATAGGTATAAATTGGAAAAACTTAAGTTTAGTACAACAAGAAAGTTGTAAAAATTATTCGGATAAGATTAGGGATAAAACTGTTAGGGCATTTCAAGCGCTAAATTGTACTGTTAAAATACCTACCTCTATGTTTGAGGAGATCGTTACGGGTGTATTACAAGCAATAAGCAAATAGTTGAAAATGACGACGAGTATGAATGATTTTTTTAACTTCGCGAGTAAAGTATTACCTACTGAATTCAACGGAGAAGCAAGCAAGTTACAATCGTTTTTAAACTCATTAGATTTGTTACAAATAAACGCGACGGGTAATAACGACAAAAAATTCTATCACAGTAATTAGGAACAAACTCAAATCAGGAATAAGAGGAGATAACCCAAGCGTTCTCTTAGCGAAACTTAACAAAGTAAGGCAAAATGGGAAGGTCATAACGCAATACGCGACAGAAATAGAGAAACTGGTAGAGAAGCTACAGGCAGCATACGTATCGGAAGGGATGCCAGAATGTCTAGCTGAAAAATACACCAGAGAAGCAACGATTAAGGCAGTGACGATGAACGCCACAGCGGACGCAACGAAAACGATCATAGCAGCGGGAAGCGTCGAAAACACGTAAGAAGTACTATCTAAGATGGTATCAGTAGAAGGCATAGTAATTCAACAACAAGTATTACACATGAAGGACAATAGGAATTTCTTCAGGAAATCAGATTTTAAGTTTAGGAACAATCATAGGAGAGGAAGCAACAGCGGACTGTACAACGGCAACTTCCAAGGGAAGACATTCATACAAAACAACCCAGGAAACGGTTATAGCAGATATATAGACTACAACAAGGAGAGGAAATTTAACAGAAATAATAATTACAATAACCATACTAATAATAACGGAAGAATATGCAAGATAGAAGATAAAATTGGAGAGACGAGCAGACAAATAGCACAGTTAAAGAAAGAAAACTACGAATTAAGGATGGAAAATATGGAACTCGGGGAAAAAAAGGACAGAATTTTTGCAAGAAAACATGACACAGACCCAGAAAAATTTTAGAGAGAAGAATTTGATAATATATGGTATAGAAAAAGGCAACGAAGTACGGTATCCGCCAAAATAAACAGTACCGAAACAGAGAGTGCTGTGGAGTTGTTTATGTAATATGGATTTGTCATATTTGACTCAATTGTCATTAGTTGATATATTAATAGTACGCTGCAGTCAAATTTGATTCAAAAATGGTTCTAACAACGGAAGAAAAAGTTTTTTTGGTAGAGCAATATTTGCGTTCATACGGAAAAGGTCGTAATGCTGGTCCAAACTTAGAACATGTGTCAATAAAATATCAACAAAAATTTAATAAAGCAGCTCCTAGTAAAAGTGTGATGTTAGCTGTTGTTGAAAAATTTCGTCGCACTGGTAGTGTATTGTGTCAACGTAAAGGTTCATCAGGTCGTCGAAAAACAGTATGCACTAACGAAAATGGAGGATGTGTTTTTAACCAAGTTGTGCAATCACCTCAAAGAAGTCTTGTAAGGACTGCATGTAAACTCAACATTAGTGAAACGTCTTTACGTCGCATGTTCAAATCAATTGGTGGTTATCCATACCGTATTCATGTTGGACAACGACTAAATGCTGCGGACAAACGTGCAAGAGAAATTTACTGTGGTCGCATGTTGAGTTTAATTTACGAAGATCCCGAATTTTTGAAAAACATATGGTTTTCAGACGAGAGTCACGTTCATCTTAGCGGCTATATTAATCGACAAACAACCAGATTCCTTGGATTTGAACGTCCTGATGTCATTGTAGAGAAACCACTCCACAGTCTTCGAGTTTGGTGCGCGGTATCTGGTCATGGAATGAATGGTCCTTATTTCGTTGAAGATGATAATCAGAATCCACTTACTGTCAACCAAGAGCGTTATAGAGAGAAAATTATTATACCTTTTGTGAGAGATCTAAATAACTTTTGCCGTGCACGAAATCTACAGTTTCGCACACAATGGTTCCAATAAGATGGTGCAACGAGCCATACAGCTGTGCGCACCTTAGACTTACTCCGTCAGCATTTCGATAATAGAATAATTTCTCGGGGAACAGACTTCGAATATCCTTCTCATTCACCTGATCTGACGCCACCTGTCGCATACATTTGGGGCATAATGAAAGACAAAATATTTCAGTCGGAAAATCCGCCGGCGAATATTGCCGAACTACGGGAAAGAATACAAAATATTTTTCGGCAGTTACTTCAACCACTTTTTATAAATATGTTTATTGACTTACAAAATAAATTAGAAGAGGTAATGAAAAAGGTTGAGAACACAGTAGATGTTAAATCAGATATTTTGAAATGTAAAGGAATAGGAAATAAGAACAATAACAAAAATAGGCCAGTACTAATAATGATGAAAAACGTGAATAAGAAAGTAGAAACATTGGAAGGAACGAATAAATTGAAAGGAACAAAGATATATATTCATGAAGATTACACAAAAGACATACTAGAACAGAGAAAACACCTACTGAGATACATGAAACAGAGAAAGTGGAGCCAAAGCTAAGATAACCGATAATACATAATGATAAATGACAACGTATATAGTCTAAAAGAACTAGAAGAAAGGAAAAATCAATTAGAAATACATACAGGATGGAATAAATCGACATTTAAGGAACATAACGAAACTAAGAGGAAAACTTTTAATACAACCTTCAATGATAAACGTTTTAAACAAGTAAGAGGTGAATACATTGTCAATTTCACACTTTGAAAATAACCGTATCTTGCTAAGGATGAGCATTCGGAACAAAATCAAATTGAAATTTTGTGAAGCCTTATTTTTGGTGAAATTTGAAGTAAAAAGAATGAAGATATATGCAAATGATTATATATTCAAAAAGTGCACAATAGAAGAATTTAGGTGTGTTTCTATAAATTTTTCTATTAGGTTTTTGGGTTATTTTTGCTGTGTAAGCAAATATGTATATTTTACCGTTTTTATTAACTTGCACTTTTGATGTATATTTTAATCAAAGGTGTTCAATATTTTTACGATTCGTTTCGACATTATGTAATCTATTTAAAATAACTGTGTTTCATTTTCAATTTATTTTACCGAAATTGTTTTTACTAATCTATGGGTCAAACTATCGCATAATTTTGTTTGGATTTCTAAATATGTATTCACAAAGTGGATTTATTGATATAGAATATACTTTTTTTTCTCATTTACTTATTACAGTAGTACTTTTTTTGAACAATTAATTTGTAGTTGATTTTTAAACACAATTCAACTGTTTGCCCTTGCTATTGAAGAGTTAGCCATATTTAAATATTTCAACATTTATGAAGTATTACAATTTTTTTGCTTAAAAGTGTTTACAATGTAAAGAATTCAGTATGTTATTTATAGCAATAAAATTAAAATTCACAGTTATAAAACTGCCAATAGAAGTGAAAACTCAAAAAAATGGAATAACTATGTCATTTTTTACATTTATAAGTCAATTATAGTCTGATTATAGGTCAATACTTTTTTATAAACTTTTAAACCTACGTTTATAAATCATCATTTAGAAAAAAATAACAAAACATGTATTTTATTTGTGTCAATTGAAGCCAATAATTTTGAGAACTTAAATTTGCTATAAAATTTGACAGAATTCTAAATTTTATCAATATCAAATATTATAAAAATAAATAATATTTAATTTTTCAAAGCAAATATCAATAAATTTGATGAAATTCGATTCGACAATGAATCCTTTGCTTTTATCATCTATTTTTCTACACACACATATAAGTATATTGTACTGCACCGTGATTCTACAACTAATCAATTCAAATGATTATCGAAAACACCAATCACCGGATCTGCAAGAAATGAATCAATGGTAGCGCCAGTGAGTTCCCATTCACCGGTGAAATATCGACCGACATATCGCCCAACACTAACCGCAATACGTCACTAGCATGTCGAGGTCATCGGTAACGCGTGCCTATAAGCTTTTTCACTACTCAGCGCGGCTAAATAAGTTTTCACTTGAAAAAAAAATGGGAGCTGTCGAATAGGCAGAACAATTATTAGTGGCTTAATATGCTGTGATAGATGGAAATCAAATCATAATAAATTGTATACACCAGCGGTTTCTAAACTTTATTACACTAACCACTTACCTCTGCCGCCCCCTATGAAAAAATTAAAAAACAATTGCTAAACAATTTCGTTACTGAAATAAATTACGAAAATGTAAATATAAATAATAATCATTTCACAATAAATTATCAAAAGAATAATTATATTATCTTTTTAATGAACATAAATTTTATTATTACCTATTACCAGCCTAATGGGAGGCTTGTTTCTTCTCAACAAATTTGTGAAATCGTGGTTTATAAAAGATGGAGCCACTCTTATTTCGTTTTCCACTATTAATCGTGCTAGATATCTTCTTTTGAGGACAGATAATGTTGAAAATCCTGTTTCGCACATGATCTTTCAGAGGGTAAGAGAAAGGCGGGCTATTAAATTTTCCTGTGCAATAATTGTCAGGTCAAAATTATCATTAAATTCGAGAATAAACAATAATAGTAAGTATCTAGCTTTTAAATTTTGTTCTGCCTACTTCTTAATTGTGATATATCATCACAGTAATGAGCCATTATCAATCCACTGCAGAATGAAGACCTCTCCAAGATGTTCCTACTGTCCCCTATTATCTGCAATTTATTCTTCTACATTCAGTTCCCATTAACTTGACAATCTCATCTTTCCAGTAACATATATGATGTTTCAAAAGATGAGATAAACGCGGGATATTAAATTTTCCTGTGCATTAATTCTCAGAATAAAATCATCATTATTTTTGACAACATGGATTTCGTATCTTTTGCATATTCTTTCATATCATGAATAATAGTAATAATTACGTAACAAGTTCCGAAAGTGATATTTTACGGGATGAATGGGAACTTTCCAGGACTCGCTTGGAATCCCGCGAGTCCCTGAAAATCAATTTTTGATCATGTTACATATAATATTTTTTCTGTTTAACGTGTTGACAAGGATATCGATGGATATTAAGGTATGAGCTATATACAATATGTCTCCCTAAGTTGAAATCATATGGAAAACTTTTTTATTATTAATTTTACGAAAAAAAGTTATTCTTCATAAAAAGTTCTGCATTGTCTAAAACATAAAATACAGTGATCAAATATCAAATTTTTTAGTCGTATACGAGGTTTGTCAAAAAATATGAGTTTTACTCAAGAGTTAAGTATCTTTAAATTTGACAATATCGAAAAATGTTACCAAAAAAGTTGATCAAAATTAAAAACTAGTGTGCAAGTACATCCATTTATATTAAATTTTCAGATTATTTTATTTTTTACTAATATTTCTATTTTGAACGAACATTTCTCCTGTGATTACGAAAGAAATGATAACCTTTTAGTTTTTCGATGTTTTCTAATTCTTTTGCAATTAAAACGCGTAATAAGTGCATATCCATTTATTTTGCAAATAATAACAAGTTAGTTTTATAACTTGTTATAATTTAATATTAGAAACAAATACATTCAATTTTCACTCATACTCATAGTCGACATATCCACCCTCTCGTTCGATACAGTTTATCGTTCTATTGGAAAATTCTCATAATACATTCTTTATCCTCTCCGAGTGGTTAATATCTTGAAACGGCGCTTTCTGGTAAGTTTTTTGTTTTAGGTAACCCCATAAAAAGTAATTAAGGGGGGTTAGGTCAGGGGATCTAACAGGCCAAAAGAGATCAGAATATCTGTGAATAACTTTTCCATGAAACAAATTTTCAATATAGTTCCTAACATTTATTGTACTGTGGCATACGGCACCGTATTGTTGGTACCAAATACATTGACACTCAATTAAGGTTAGTTCCCCCATGAATTTGATGTGAGTTTGTAAAAACTGTAAATAACGTTCGGCATTCATAGATTCGCGAAAAAAAGTCATATTGATTATTTGTTATTATAAATGCCACACCGCACGTTCGTCTTAAACGAATATTAGTCATGAGACTTTAATACAAAAGAGCTGAAAAAACGGATGAGTGATGAATTGATGAACATGGAAACGATCACATTACAAACTGTGTTGAATGACTTGAAAATATTTATTGAATTAATCCGGTTTTGAAAATGAATTATTCTTTTTTAGTAACTCTGTATTTTCGTCCACACATATATTCTTAACAAAAAAAAACGGAATAAAATCATTCAAGAAATATATTTTAATTAATTTTTATAATTTAATCAAGTGAATAATTATTATAATGTAAGTAAATTGGTGTCATTTGTATTCGAATTTATAAACAAATTGCGATAAAAATTATTGCATCAGACGTATAGTTTGCTCTTTCACCTCTCCTATGGCATTAAGATGTAATTAATCTCGAAGAAGAGTTTCCCAGATTCCGAATATCAATTATTGAGCAACTATTAGGTCTGGCTTATATGGTGGTCGCATATCATATGGAAATAAATACTAATAGTTAGGGAGAAATTAATTATTACATATTATTATGAATGAATAAATTTTGATAGTTTCTGTTAAATAAATTTATTTCACATTATTTAGTATTGTGCTCACTAAAACAGCTTATAGTGCTTTTAAGCTATTATTGATTTCTAAAATAATTATCTACCTCTTAAATCGTGTTCTGTATACTTCTTTATTCTGATATTTCCTCATCGTAATCAGCCTTTATCGATCCAACGCAGCATGAAAACCTCTCCTAGATGTTTCTATTCTGTTCTATTATCTGCAATTCTTCTCCATTAAGTTCCCATAAAGTTGATTGTGGTCTCCTCTACGATCTCTTCTTATCTCTCGTTATCTATATAGAGATTTGGTAGTCCATTGATTGATTGTTAACGATGTTACATTGCACTGGAACCTTGGAATCTCAAGGTTTATTGTGCCCTCCTATCATAGTTATTCTCGCTTCTTCTCCAGCTCACTTTCCAGCTCCAGAGTTTTAGTGAACTCCAGTATTTGGGATGGCTTAAAGGAACATCGCTCCTTTAAGTTTCTTGTCTAAAGAGCTTTTTGCGTTGTCTTGCAATGGCGAGCCATTCTGGAACTAGATGATCCGCAGTTTCTTTGTCCTCCCCTCAGAATCTGCACTCGTCAGTTTCTGCTAGACATATTCTCATTAGGCGCTTTCTGAGGCGGCAGTGCCCTGTAAGGAAGTATGTGAGGAGGTGTAGCTTGTTATAACTGAGATCCGAATACTTTTTGGATCTAGCAGTGTCAAAGGTCCGCAGGAACTTTTCGGAATGATCTAACCTTGGAGGGAAGCTTTTCTTTCGGTTTCCTTCTTCTTCCGAATCTCTTTTTTATAGGAGCATTTTCCTACACCACAAAAAGGCTCCTGGACAATTCTTTCAAATGATTTCAAGCATTTTTGATATTTCCGGCACTTATTACCGTCCATTTTCTTTTATCAGTCAGTCCTCGAAAAAAAGTTAAAAATGTCGTTGTGCATTATGTATGTCAGTTAAGAAGATCTTTATTTCCCTTAATGTAATGATTTCTTATTTGTGGATTAAAACCCACTGTTCTTTCGAAGAAAAATTTATTTAATACAATTTTTCAAGAAATTACTTTAGAATTCACTTCACGACCTATGGATATTATTTCTAAGGTATATATACGTCAATTTGTCTCTATGGCTGTTAATAAATACATCATTTGGCCCTTCGAGCCGAATTATAGAAGAAACCAGAAAAGAAAAGTAAGAAAATTCCGTTTTTTTGAAAGAGTTCCACTTGCGTCGACAAGTCCATTTCTGAAAAAAGGTTAGAGATAGTTGTTCCAATTACGTTCCGTTCCAAGCATTTGTAGTGTTTCCAAAGTAACAACCTGTCAAAGATGAAGTTTCTGTCTAATAAAGAAAAAAATAGTGTGCGTTATGTAGTTCGAGCAGAGTACAGTTTCGTATTTCGTTGTAAAAGAAGAGTTTATCGTTTCGAGTCTAGTTTCACAAAAATAGTGTCTGTTAAAAACAGGGCAGTCAAGTGAAAATCAGCCATTAATTTCCAAAAATATCCCATTCATTCTAAGGAAAATAAGGTCAGATTAAAATTTCATTTTTATAAATATTTAATAGGCAGTTTCTAGTTTTGTTTTCTATCCAAAATAAAATTTATACATGTGGATGAACTCTTGAGGTTGCAAACAGTAAACAAATGCAGATTAAATATATCTTTGTAGTGTATGCTATTTAGTAATGGATAACTTGGGTTCCTACTGATTTAGATTTAATATTTTTAATAGATACAACCCTAGAGTAATAATAAACATAGACAGGGCTGTTCATTCATAAACACGTTTATTTTTGCGGCCAACAATTTTAAACGCCAGTAGTGAAATAATGAATGAATTACCAAAAGTGGGGATGGTATTATAAATACATGGCCTTGGTAATTTCGGCTGTTTTTCTTACAATTTTGGCACCGACGAACCATGATAATCCAAAAACATTAAATTCATTAACTCAAAAGTTTATTTTGTCACTAAAACTAAATGTTTACTCTCTAGTCGTAATGGCGCTTGTATAAACAAACCACGTTTGACATTATTTACTACAATACTACGGCGTCTTCGAAATGATCGTCGATCACACTCTGACGATATTTGCATCTCTCTTTATATGGTAATTAAACAAGGAAAAAACTACTAAATAGATTACTATTGACACATTAAACAGGTAGTGACATTTTGAGCAATGTTGCCACTTTTAGATATAACCATGAAAGTATCTAAGGATATAACAAATATTTGTTTAAAATTTATATAAGAATATGCCTTTATTAAATAAAATTCAAGTATTATTAATTCATTTTAAAAGCAGCGACTCAAATGCATAAATAAGTATGACTTTTTTTGCATAACTTTTCAACACATTTTCAATTAAACTTCTAATTTCTCATTATTCCTGCAACTAAAGAGACTTTGTAAATATGGCAATGCAGTGGAAGTATCCGCAAGTGAGCTTAGAATGTGACTCGATGTTTGGGGCTAGAAAAAACCAAAACAAATATATCTATTTTATTTGTTAATCTGAGGAAACAACCATGGATGCTTTAATTAAAAACAGAGAGCCATTGAAAAAGGTAAAACTAAAGCATTAGATAATTACAACTCAATACAAGATCAAATATAATGTTTAGATGAAGATCAAAGGTCAGACAGAGAGATAGTACAAGTGAAATATTGTATAATTTTATCCTTATTGCAAAAAAAGATTAAGTCACTTTCTGCCGAAAATAATTCGTATAGACATAAATCTTCCTTCAAGTCAAAATAATGGCATTAGTTTGTCCACTTTATCCTCTAATTAAGAAGCACTCCTAGCAACTGCACTTATTACAGTGTATAATTCAGAAAACAAGCCTATTCAAGTAAAAGCTGTTTTAGATCCTTGTAGTACAGTTTTATTAATTACAGAAACCGTAACAGAAATTCTCCAACTTATTCCACAATCGAAGGTTATTCAAATAAATGGGGTTGATGGTATTGTTACCAAATCTATTAAAATGGCAAATATTATTATGCATTCCAATATTGCACGAAATGTTAGTTTTAACATAAATTATTTGACATTTTTTATTGAGTAGAGAAAAAATTCTAATTACTTCAAATGTGAAATTAGTAGATCCTAATTTCCACAAATGTTTCACAAGATGATAGTTCAAATAATAGTTGTTGTTTCTTCCTTCAAAGTTCTGATACTGATAAGTTGTTGCAGAAATTCTGTAAAATAAAAGAAATTTCTTCAAAAAATAAGATTCTTCGTCCCGATGAAGAGTTAGCTGAGAATATCTTCACAAATATTATACAAATTCTAGAAAATGGCTCCTTTCAGGTAGATTTACCTTTAAATAGTACAAATGGACAGTTAAAGTTATGTAATTCCTATTCCATGGCAAAAAATTCATTTCACAATTTAGAAAAATGTTTTGAGAAAAATTCTAGTTTGGTCAAAGATTATAAATTCTTTATAGATGAATATGTTTTGTCAAATCATGCTAGATATGTTCCTTTGAAATTAGTAAATGAATACCAAGAAAATACATATTTCTTTCCTCACCCTTGTGTGATTCAAGAAGACAGTAGTTCGACTAGGATGAGAGTAGTTTTTGATGCTAGCATGAAAAGTTCGTTAAATAATATCATGTTAAAGAGTTTCTCAGTTAGCCAGAACGATTTCATATTCTTTGTCGCTTTCGTATGTTTAATTTTGTGATATACAAAAAATATATCGAAATCGAAAATGTAGCTAAAAAAAAATGAAAAATGTCTGTCTATGTTTTTAAATTCATGTCATTGTGCATATGTATGTCAGTTAAGAAGATTTTTATTCCCCTTAATATAATTATTTGTTATTTGTGAATTGAAACCCACTGGTCATTCGAAGAAAGGTTTATTCAATACAGTTTTTCCAAAAATTACTTTAGAATTTATTTCACGACCTATGGGTATTATTTCTGAGATATACAATGTCAATTTTCCTCTATGACTGTTAATAAACAGAACACCAATAAACAGGCGTTCGTCATGCTTTCTTGCCAAGTGTATTGGTCTCTTCATTTCCTTTGATTCTTGAGTGTTCAAAAATTTGGTAGTCCATCTGTCATCTGCAAATTTCGAACGATTCATACATTTTTGCATAAATTTTAATGACTTTTTTTTCTCTATTTAGTTTCTTGAATATTTCTTGGAGTTTAGGTGAAATTGTGTCGTCTTGTCTTACACCCTTTTAGGATTTTGAATGCATTACTTGTTGTATGGAGCTTTAACTTGGATGCTGCTTTTTTATAAATGGTTTCCATAAGCTGAATATACCCTGAGTAAATATCGAACTGTTTACAGAGAGGGACATCGAATTCATTACTTCTTCAAATAATTTTTCTTATATTGTGTGAATATGGCCGTGGTACTGAAACCACTTCAAAATATTGCTTGTTCTCTTAGTTGACCTTCATCTAATTGTTTCTGTAGGCGACTTGTTATTACTTTCATCAAATGTTTTTACAATATTGAGAGGCTGATTGGATGATACTTTCGTATATCTTCTTTTTCTCCTTTATTGAAAAGTAAGATAATGAGATAATATATACCTAATTATCTATGATAGAGGTTTCCATAGAAGATACTTGTCAACACAAACCAACAAATATGAACTTAATATTGGGTGATTTACTAGAAATAGACGACTTAGAATCAAGAGAGATAAATTGAAGTAAGAGTTGAATCAGTGAACTCACTCAATGTCATGCCAAAGAAGATTGTTTGATTGAAATTTAGCTTATATTTTGTTTGCTTCAACAAACTTGCGAAACTTCTTCTTTTGTTTATCATGTACATGGCAGTTCTTCAAATTCTGGGATTCATTTCATAGCAAAATTGAATAAAAAAAAGTAAAAGGCAACCAAAAGTTCTAAAACGCCAGTGGCGTAGTATCCCGAGCAGGTAACTCTATTTTATTTGGTTGTTTCATTTTCTTCAGCACCGTTTACCTTGAAAAAGATTGTTCTCACATCGACGAACGGGTACTTTTGATACACGACATGCTTCCGGGCACTACGTTGTCTCACGCCACCTTCTTTTGACTGACGACCGTAATTGCCGCAAAATTGTTTTTTTTTTCTTAATCTTCTGCAAAATAATATCATAGGAACAAGGTGGAATGCGAAATAGATATCTTTTTTCAAGTTATCAAATTTGAAACAAGAAGTAAAAAAGTATTAAATTACTTCCGCAGTTAAATAACATGAAAAATGAAGATTATATTTTGTTTTTCAACTTAGTTGAGTTTTTTGTTTACCATTTTTGACAGATAATTGAATTATTTTGAAATCCTCTTTTATTGTTTAATGCCACAATAGCAACAAGAGTTATAAGCGGTGCGGTGATTGAAGTATAGAACCAAAAAATAAAGAACCAATAAATCTCACATGAGTAAACCCTCTATCACTTTGTCCCAGTTAGTTCTAAATCGTTCTTCGTCTTATAAAATTGGCAAATTTATCTCACCTTATGCCTCTTTTAATACAATTTGAATTCCCTCTCTCTCTCTCTCTCTCTCTTTGATAGCGCTTCTGTATCTTTTATTTCTCCCTCCTTTTATCCGTCTTTGTCAACTATTTCCTTGATCATACTTTTCTTCAAGACCTTCGTTTCCATGTTTTCGGTGCCACTATTCTGAAGCTTGAAGTTCTCTTCTTGCAGCTGCCTTTTAAATTTTGCATTGCTTTATCGAAAATACGTGATTTTGAGTAGTACAGTCGTCCAATGTGGGTGATCAAAGATTTGCTTACCTCTTATCAGTCAGTAAGTGAAGAAAATTTAACTCAAGTCTAAAAGAGAGTCGCGAAAATTTCTGTATCTTGCCTTGCCACCACGAATAACCTCGGTGTTCATATTATATGATTCCAGTCGACTTTTTTTCTTACCAAACTCAAATTACCACTTCGAGACACATATCTTCAGGTATTAAAGAGAGCTTGCGGCGAGTAGTTAAGTCGATTCCTGAATATGCGTTTAGAAATGTTTTTATTGAATTAATTATTGTGTTTTTGGCAGTGAAAAAGATATGTAATGTCTTTTAGTGCACTGATTGGATAGTTTAAAAACAGTGCTAATCAAAATAGAGAATGGATCAATTTAGGATCTAGTGTTTATATACTATCTTGTATCAATAACACCAGAAATCAAATTTAACTAACCTATTCCTTCAAACAAAAACGAGAAAGTCTCAATTAAAAGAAGAGTAATTAGCAATGCGCTCCATATTTTATATTCAAAACTATCTACAAACTAGTTTCTATCACTAAATTAAATGTGGAGTGAAAACAAACGTGAGAACCTGATATATTATTTCACATGGACCCAAAAAAGCCCAAAACGCGTTTCCTTATAGGCACATAAATGTATCCAATAAATAACTTTTGTTTCTTGCTTCTCAGCATTTCATTAGTCACAGATTCATTTACACCGACATTACAGGGCAGCCCAATTAAACAAGCATTAATTAAAAAATATCATGGACAGTTTAACCCGGAAAAGTTGTAGTAAACTATTCAGTCTCCTTTTGTTCAATAGTGTTCTCTATTGAACATTAAATCAGAAATGGTATGTTTGGTTTAAATCAGTTGCTTCCAAATTTTCATCCTTTGAAACTTTGCAACGATTGATGTTAAACATTACCTGGTTTTGGAAATTCGCCGGCTCACCAGGGGTGGTCGTGTTGTTTATAGTACTAAGACTAAATGGGCCGCAATATGTATAATATTTCGAATGAAAAATATACAATTCAATCCAATATTGTTTATATATGACTAAAGAGTGAAAAATATATAAAATATACATATTTAGTAGGTATTCACCAAAAAGGAATCCATGCAAATAAAACAGCCAGCAAGATAGGTCCACCCAAATAAAGCAGGTACCGCAAATGAAAACTACCAAAAAATGGATTTGGCAGAGCCTAAATGAAGTTATAAAAATCAATCTTAAATTGGATATTGTCCAACTGAATCAGCGATGATTGAAGATACATAAAATACATTGCGGACATTTGTAGAATAAGTCTGACTTACAAAAGTCACAACATACCTGTGTATTGAAAATATGAATAGTACTGTAACACGATTGTGGATTTCTGGAAATTGTTTATTCAGGAACAAGGAATACAATTTACAATTCCCGCTAAATCGTTCAACTTCACTCCCGTCACAATTCTAAACCCCCCTCACAAATGTCGCACCTCCTTACATATACATTTTCAATCTTCCAGAATGTTCCAGAATGACTTTTCGAATCCTTCAGAATCGTCGATCGAACAATCCAGAACATTCTATTGCTGTTCAACCTAACTGACATAGAACAAATCAAAAGAGAAAGAAGAATACCTAACCTAAAACTAATTGACAGGAGAAACAAGAATGTCTAACCAACTTAACACTGTCACTGTTATTAACGGGTTCGTTACACTGCCCCATCCTTAGAATACTTCCTCCTGGAATGTCTCTGGTCTGAGCTGAATTCCCTATTTCAAAATCTAAAATGTTGAACTCGCTGGTCTTCAGGATAGGTTCCCTTGAATGGCGCCAGACGATCATGATGGATGACCATAGGCTTTCCCGAGCTAACCTCTGGTCCATTTTCATCACCTCGTTGCCCTGAGTCACTCCCAGATATTCAACTTTCTCAACATTCTCGATTATGTACCTTACTAGGTTTTGATTTTTACGATTTGATGAGTGCTCGCTTCCGGTCTCATTTCCATACACTTAACCATTTGCTGGTCAGTGTGCAATCTGTACACCTTTGCCTTCCTTTCAAATACAGCAAAGATCCTTAGTCTCCTCTGTCATGTGCCAAGATCTGGCTTTATTTGTTGTCATAGATTGTATCTCTCGCCCTTATTCCACTCTATAAATATGGCTTCTAAGATAAAGTTGAACAATACCCTTCATAGGGGTTCACCTTGTTTCAATCGCTTCTTTACGTCAAACTTTTCTGACATGTTTTCCTCTAGCGCCACCCTACTGTCTGCTTTTCTGAACGTCATCTCAGCAAGCTTTATCAAATTTCTTGGACAGTTCGAGTATTGTTACCGTCTGGTATGATTGTTTTCTTATCTTCGAGTCGTAAACCTGTTAAAATCGACGAACCTGTTTAAAATAGATGAACATGAGGTTCAGGTTAAGATTTTGCTGTTGAGTGTTACTTTTAATCATTTTCAGTAGAAATATTTGGTCTATAGTCGAGCGCTCCTTTTTAAAACCTCCTTGATACTCTCCTACTTGCTGAGTAGCATATTCATCCAACTCACTACTCTCGCTAGGACCTTAAAAGTCACATTCAGCAAGGATATGCCCCTATAATTTGCGTATTCCATTATGTCTCCTTCTTTATATATCGGTCAAATGATTGCTTGATTCTATTGATCTGGTGTCCTCTCTTCAACCCAAATTTCTCTTATTAGATCGCTGATTCGGGTCCTCAGTGCCTCACCACCTGTTTTTATGACTTCAGCCGATATTCCGTTGCAGCCACCGCTTTTATTGTTCTTTAGGTTTCTTATTACTTCTCCTATTTCTTCGTTTGTCGGAAGTATAACTAAATCATTCTGCATATTCTCATTTAGCTCTATTTCTTTCTTGTTTTCTTCAGTCTTCCAGGTTTTTTCGCTTTCTTCACAAACTGATGCATTGATGGTTCACTCTGAAGTATATTTATATCAAAATTTGTGATTTTATTTTTTATCCTGTTGTTTGGCAGACGTTCCTCCCTTATTTTCGTTATTGTCAATATACGATCCGAATCCTCATCAGCACCACGATAGCTTCTTACGACTGTCATTAACCTTGCATACTTCTTCTCTAGCAGCACATGGTCAATTTGAATCCTCGTTGTATCGTCGGGACT
Organism: Galeruca laticollis; assembly: GCA_963921935.1. Lineage (NCBI taxonomy): Eukaryota > Metazoa > Arthropoda > Insecta > Coleoptera > Chrysomelidae > Galeruca > Galeruca laticollis. The sequence goes on along the minus strand of OY998175.1, from coordinate 158,622,860 downwards.
TATCTAAGTCTCTTAGTATATTACTTTATGATCCAAATATTTGTTTATTATACTCATGTCATTCTTCACAGCTAAATTTATCAGCATTTTTCCATTGTCACTGCTTACTTCATATTTGCTTTTACCTCCTGTTGTTTTCCTGTGACTATTCCGTTCCTTTCCTTGGCAATAAAATAACCTAGAACCAACTTAACATTATATAATCCGTCATATTTCTCGTAAAATTCATTATTTATTTCTCTAATGGTTAATGCAAATTAAGTAAACTTATTTTTTTAAACTTACCCCTCATTCTTAGTCGACAGATTCTCTCCGAGATAACTTCGAAGTTAACCACCAAATACCAAATGCTACCTGCATCTTTATGTTTACTAAAAGGCCCGTACTCCTTCTCAGTTGAAGAAGGAATATCCGTCTATATCTATAATTTCTTTTCCATCTTGTTGAGTTTTCTGTAATGCCAAGACATCTGTTTTATATTGTTTCATAATGTTATCTAAGTTCCAATTTTAATTATATTCTCTTACTTTTTGTCCTTCATCTTGTCTGTTACCTTATGAATAGCCTTTGTTTCGTCATCATTAGATCCTTCCACCTGTAGTGCTACTAGTTCCTTTACTCCTACAGTTTCCCCTCCTTCTTGTTACACCTCAAACTTTCGGAATCTATTACCAGTTTCCGGAACCCCAATTTGACTTCCTTACCTTCACTCCTTGTTTCCTGTGTTTTTTCTTTATTTCTTCCTGTGTTTTCAATTCCGTTGACGTTAGATACTCTCTTCTGAAAATTCTTCAGTTTAGACTTGTTTTGCATGATTTTCTTTCTTGGTTTCCCGTAGACATCTGTATCTGTAAAGGTTTGAAGGGTGGGTGGCCCCACAGCACTTAGGCCACAATTGGCCCATTGTGCATCCTTCTGAGGTTCAAAACTTCCTTCTAGCTCGTCATTCAGCCTACTTCCTTGAAGTAGGCGATAACGTCGCCTGAATTTAGTTCCCTCATATTGGCGTATGTTAGCCTGTGCTCGCCGAATACTTGAAACCTAAATTGAGAGAGTGTCTGACATTCGCAAAGAATGTGTTCGACAGTCTCATCTTCTTGTTCACATCCTCTACAAAGTGAGATGTTAGATAGCCCCAGTCTGTGAAGGTGTTTTCGTTGGTGGCAGTGACCAGTCAGAATTCCCGTGGTTGTTCGTAGGTTCCGCCTGTTCATAGTCACGTATTTTTTGGCTACTTTGCTATCCGGATACTGTAGCAGCTCCTTGGCAAGCCTGCAGCCTTCTGCGTCGTCCCATCTACCCTTAAACCTATTAAGGGAGTGTTCCTTTAATAGGTCGGCCGTTGCTGACGCCGATAGACCAATGAAAGTGCCAGGTCCCAAGAGTTTTTGGGAGGATGCCTTCCTGGCTAGCGAGTCTGCAATACGGCTTCCTTTCGATTTCTCATGGCCCTTGATCCAGCCTAAAGTGACCGTGTTGTTGTTACAGGCTTCGATTAAGGCCATGTGACATTCTAGTACTAGGCCTGATGTAATACGTGGTCTGTTCAGGGCTAGTAGTGTTTGTCTACTGCCCGTAAGGATGTATATATTATTACCTGTGGTTTTCCTTTTGGTAATCTCTTTAGCAGCGATGCAGATAGCAGTGAGCTCTATTTGAGCAACACCTGCATTGCAGCCCATTGCCCATTTTATGTTTAGATTCAGGGATCTGGAAAAAATACCACATCCTGAGCCCACATTGGATTTAGACCCATCTGTGAAGATGCGGATTGCTCCTTCTTCCAATAGGTCTTGTGTATATGTCAAGGGGAGTGAGACCGAGGATTACCTCCATAGCTCTTGTTGGTGTGGTTCTCATGCCTCCTGTTGTGTTGAGGCATGCTGTTCTTTGGATTTGGTCCAGTTTACGGACGACTGTCAGCTGGTTTGCCTTAGCTCCCTAGGCAATCGCACCGTACGTTAGCATAGGTCTGATGATGGCAGTGTAGATCCAGGCAGCAACCTTAGGTGACATTGCCCAGGTGCGGCCGATGGTTCTACGACACTGCTAATAAGAAATATATGCTTTTTTAACTCTGTTTTCTAAGTGGGAGTTCCACGTTAACTTATTGTCAAAGGTGACCCCTAAATATTTCACCTCTGAAGAGAAATTAAGTTTTGTATCTAGGAGCTTTGGGGCTTGATGTTTTGCAAGCTTCCTTTTTTTCGTGAAGAGGACCATCTCAGTCTTTTTTGGATTTATTGACAGCGAATGGTCTCTGCACCATTGTTCTATGATATTGAGGGCCTCCTGCATTAAAGTGCAGAGTGTCTCCTCGAATCTTCCTGTTAGCAGAATCACTAGGTCGTCTGCGTATGCTATTGTGTAGAAGTTGTTATCATTGAGGTGGTTGACCAAGGAGTCTAAGACCATGTTCCATAGTAGTTGTGAGAGCACCCCTCCCTGTGGACAACCTTTTACAACCAAGCCTCAGATGGTTACATCATCTACACTGATTTTGATTGCTCTTTTTGAGAGCATGTTATATATCCAGCCATTTATGGTTTGGGGGATATTCTTATTGGAAAGTGCATTTGTTATTTTAGGAAAAGTGTTTCTATCAAATGCGCCTTCTATGTCTATGAATACACCCAGGGTGGACTCCTTATTTTCCAACGATTTCTCGATGCGGCCCGCCACGAGAGGAAGAGCCGAATCCGTGGATCTCCCTGGAGTGTATGCATGTTGATTTGGATGCAGTGAATTTCGTGTTATCACCACATCTCTTATGTATCATTCGCACAGCCTCTCTAAAGTCTTCATTGAAAAGGATGTGAGGCTAATGGGTCGATATGCTTTTGGGATGGAATAGTCCATTCTTCATGGTTTTGGTATGAACACGACTTTGACTTCTCTCCAACCTTTTGGAATATACCTCAGTGCCAGTGAGGATCTGAGGATTCTTACCAGGTGCGGCATTAGGTCATCCAGGCCCCACTGAAGTATGGCTGGATAAATGCCGTCCGTTCCCGAGGACTTAAAGGGGGAGAAGGCTAAGATGGCCCACCTCAGTCTGTCCGCGTCGACGATCTGTCGTGATATACGCCAGTCATCGTCCGTCGGGTAGTGACTCTCCTCATCCTCCCAGGCCGCCGTTTTCGTGGTTCTGGAGCCAGGGAAGTGAGTTGACATCAATAATTGAAGACTTTCCTTTAGGTTGGCAGTTTTAGTGCCATCCTCTCTGGTTAGTATACCGATATGACGGTGGGGATCTTTATTACTCTTAGAGGTATTGGGTCAAACAAAGTAATAACAATGGGATCTTTCAATAGAAATGTCTTCATTAATGGAGAGGAGTTATTTCTGAAAATCCATGTTATTCCTTCTGAAGCGTCAAACTTCAAGGCGCTTGTGGGAAATGATGTTTTAGCTCAAGTAGATGTTATCTTTAGAGATGGTTAAATTGTTGTTTTTAAGAAGGGAAAGCAAAATTTTTTGTGGAAGATAACAATAGACGAAGAAGCTGATAGAGAAACTGATATATGTGATGTTACACATATAAAAAATGAAAAAATTCGGGAAGAATCAAAGAAACTTATACAAGAATATTATCCAGAGAAGATTATGGAAGCTGATGTTAAAATGCATATTCTATTGAAGAATGAAGAGCCAATATGCCAAAGTCCGAGAAGGTTAGCTGTACCAGAAAAAGAAGAGGTTGAGGCTCAAATAGAAGAATGGCTAGAAGAAGGAATTATAAGATGTAGTTCATCTGACTTGGCTAGTCCAATAGTTCTTGTTAAAAAGAAAGATGGCAGTACTAGAATATATTGTGATTACAGGAAACTTAACAAAAACATAGTAAAGGATAGATTTCCTCTTCCTTTAATCGAAGATGTGTTGAATAGATTGCAGGCTGCTAAATACTTTAGTACCATCGATCTGAAGAATGGATTTTTTCACGTTGGAATAGAAGAAGAAATAATAAAATATACCGCGTTTGTTACACACCACGGTCAATTTGAATTTCTAAAATGTCCTTTTGGATAATGCAATAGTCCATCAGTTTTTCAGAGATTTGTGAGTACTGTTTTTAGAAAATTGTTGCTGAAAAGTATGCTTTATTATATGGACGATATAATAATAATAAGCTCTACAGAAGAAGAAGGACTTGAAAGGTTAAGAGAAGTTATTCAGGTTGCGAAAGACTATGGTCTAGACATAAAGAAGAAGAAATGTCAATTACTAAAAACGCAGATAGCCTTTTTAGGATTTATCATTGAGGGTGGGAAAGTCCAACCCTTAAATGAGAAGACTTTGGCAATCAGGAATTTTCCACAACCAACGACTCTTAAACAAATTCAATCTTTTCTAGATTTAACAGGATATTTTGGCAAGTTCATCTCCTCATATTCCATTATCGCGAAACCTTTGAGTGATCTTTTGAGGAAGGAGCAAAAGTTTGTTTTTGGTGATGAACAGAAAGAGGCGTTTGAGAGATTCAAAAAATTACTATCTTGTAAACCAGTAATAAACATTTATAAGCAGGGCGGTGAAACGGAATTGCATACAGACGCGAAACAATATGGTTATGGAGCCTGTCTGATGCAGAAGTCGAGTGAAGATAATAAATTCCACCCAGTTTACTACATGAGCAAGAAAACTACACCAGCTGAGGAAAAATACAGTAGCTATGAACTCGAAGTGTTAGCCATCATTCAAGCAGTGAAGAAATTTCGAATATATTTACTAGGAATATAATTTAAAATTGTTACTGATTGTTCAGCTCTCCAGAAGACTATGACTAAGAAGGATTTGACCACCAGAGTTGCTGGATGGGCTTTATTATTGGAGGAGTATTCATATGAAATTGAACATCGCAAAGGGAGCAGGATGTCTCACGTAGATGCTTTAAGTCGTTATCCAGATGTTATGGAAATTACGAAGATGTTTATTGAAGAAGATTTTGTGTTATAGAACGACTTAGACGAGCACAAGAAATGGACGAACACATATTAGCGATAAAGAAGATATTGAGTACAGAAGATTATGAAATTTTTTTAGTTAAGAATCATATACTTTATAAATTTGAGAATGAAAAGGAGTTGGTAGTAGCTCCAAAAGCAATGCAGATGGATATAATAAAAATAGCACACGAGATTGGTCATTTTGCACTCCCGAAGACAGAAGAAGTGGTAAGACGAGAATTTCATATTCCAAAGTTGAAAGAAAAAATTAAAAAAATGTTTGGGAAATTGCATACATTGTATATTAGGTAACAGAAAGGAAGGAAAGAAGGAAGGGATGTTACATCCCATACCTAAACAGGAAGGACCACTGCACACATATCACATCGATCATTTAGGATCAATGCCTTCGACTAATAAACATTATCGTTATATATTGGCGATTGTTGATTTCTCCAAATTCACCTGGCTATATGCATGTAAATCTACAACAACTAAAGAAGTTATTAGTTGGTTGGAGAAACAAAAACAAGTTTTTGGAAACCCAGGTAGAATTATAAAAGATCGAGGAACTGCTTTCACTTCTGAAGAATTCAAAAACTATTGTACTGATGAAGGCATACAATGCTTAATAATAGCCACTGGAGTTCCAAGAGGAAATGGTCAGATTGAAAGAGTGAATCGTATTATCATTCCAGTTCTTACGAAACTTACCTTGAACGATCCTAGAAAATGGTTTAAATATGTTGAGCGCGTACAAAGAGCATTGAATTCTACTATTCAGAGAAGTATAGGGACTACACCTTTTGAAATTCTAACAGGAGTAAAGATGAGAAATAATGAAGAAATAGTAATCAAGGAATTATTGGGAGAAGCTACAATACAAAAATTTGATGAAGAGAGAAAAGAACTCAGAGCAGAAAGCAAAAAACAGATTTTAAAAGTACAGGAAGAAAACAGAAAAACTTATAATTTAAGAAGAAAAAAATCAAGGTTATATAGAAAAGGAGATTTGGTAGCCATTAAAAGAACCCAATTTGGAGTAGGAATTAAAGTTCATAAAAAATTCCTAGGACCCTATGAAGTCACAAAGGTAAAACCGAATGACAGATATGACGTAATGAAAGTGGGCCATCATGAGGGACCAGTGCGTACTTCTACATGTGCAGAGTTAATGAAACCTTGGGTTGATAACTAAAGTGAATCCGGGTCGGATTCATAATAGGATGGCCGAATGTAGATAATTGAATTTTTAATGTATTTAGTTGGTGTTATTGTTGTGATTTTCTTTTAACGTTTTATTGAAGTTTTACTTATTTACATTTAGAACACTTGATGAGAATCATCTTATGACCTTTAGAGTTTTTGGTTGCCGGGGATTCAATAAGGAGAGACGAGAGAATATTGTGACGGACAACTTCAAAAAAATCGACTTGGACTGTAAATTCAGGTATTTTTAGAATAAAATTGTTATATTCACCTCTGGGAATATTATTCAACCTAGTCAAACGAAAACAAACCTACATATATGTTAATAGAAAAAAGAAGATATGATATTACAAATATTAAAGCTTAGATAAATAAATAAATAATTGTGCAATGATATAGGAAACCAGGAAATCTATATCTGCTGGTCTTTATAATTATCACTTAAGAAGACAGTTTAAAAGTGGAGAACTCCCTAGATTCATCTGTTCATTGACGACTTCATATTATGGGTTTCTTAACTGTCTTCTAATTTTCAATTCTTCTTAAGTGATAATTGTGAAGATAAGCATATATAGTTTTCCTGGTTTTCTATATCATTGCACAGTTATACTGATCTAAATTGGGTAAAATGATATCTAGGATATCCCCATAGAGGTAATAATATCTAAGTTTTAATATTTGTAATATCATATCTTCTTTTTTCTATTGACATATATAAAGTCAATGACAAGGTACGCCACTTCTTGGACTAGCCAAAAATAATTAAACATCAGGTAGGCATGAAATGAAATGTAACTTCTGTCATTCTGGCAATGATATTTAGGTAATATCGAAACAATTGTAAATTTTTTAGATTTTTTAGCATTTTTTCAATATATTGTGGAGTTAACTAGAAACAGTAAGTTTCATTTAAATCACTAATATAAGTAGATTCCACAAAGTAAGAGTCGAGACAGTTAATCTTCAAGAGAAGATTTGACCCGACTGTACCAGAAGTTACAACAAAAACGTTACAAAGCATCATAAAACATTTGGTTTCACCAAGAATGGCTTAGAAAAGAGGTAATACCAAATTATGTGAATATAAAATGCCATACTAAAACACCTCAAGCTCAAGAAGCTATAAAATGTGTTCAACGAGTTTGGCTTAGAGAAGAATGTAAAAAATGGTTTAAAATAAGAGACTCCTTAGACAAGTACATAAAAGTTGTACATTCTGAACTCACGTTCCAACTACATCCAGTAGAATTTGACTGTTTAGATGACCAAATCAGAGAAAGTGTCATCACGATGAAGCACAAGAAATTTAAGAAACAAGAACAAAAGCTACAGTAACTTTAACACACACAACATAGAATTCAATCTTAAAAACATCATGAAACTGTAAGTAATTACATACCAACACAGTTTGCACCACGATTTGAAAACCTTTCAGACATTAATTTTACCGATAGTGAAATCGAAATAAAGGTTTAAAGTTCAGCATAGCACTAAAATTTACGAATAATATTAAACAGATAACGACTACAGAGTCAGAAATAGCTTTCAAATCTAATTCAAATAATTTTCTGTATGAGAAACTAAAAATTGCCAATTTAATCGAAAATATTGAACCTTCAAAAGTTAAACGTCAAACAAAAAATGACATTACAGTTTTAATTTCAATAAAAAATAAAGTAGAAGATAATAACAGTTACAAAATGTGATAAGGGGAACGCCACTGTCATATTGACAACTAATGATTATAATTCAAAGATATATATCTTCATAGAATCTAGCGATGTAGAAGTTCTTAGAGCAGACCCAACAAAAAAGATTTCTTATAATGTTAGAGATATTGTCAATAATTCAAATTATCTTTTCAGTGATTACGAAAAGAGGTCCATCGTTAATAAGAATCCTCATTCTCCACAATTATATGGAACCGGTTAATGACATAAAATAACGGAACCAATTAGACCTGTAGTTTCTTATGGCACTACTCCTAATAATATATTGGCAAAGAAACTTAACAATATACTTAATAGTAACGGATATACATCTAAATATTCAATTAGAAATTCAATGGAACTGATCAAAAAATTAAAAGTATTCAACTTGCAAGACAACTCTTAGCTTATTTCGTTTGATGTTACCAATATGTTCATTAAAATTCCTCCTAAAAAATGTCTAATGTAAGAAAGTTACTAGAAGATAAAAATATTAATCCAGGTATAATATCAGATATTCTTAATTTATTTGATGTATGTATTAATCAGAATTATTCCACTTTTGACAATAAGATATATATTCAAAATGAAGGTTTACCAATGGGATGCCCTATATCGCCAATTTTGGCAAACATTTTTATGGACAGTTTAGAAAGAAAAATCTTTGAAAGTAATATTTCAAAAAATGTTTTGTTTTGGTATAGACATGTAAATGACATATTAGCTTGTTTCATGGCTAGTGAACGACAATTAAATATATTTTTCAACCACATTAATAATTTACACCCAAAAATTAAATTTACATTTGAAGTTGAAAAAAATAGTTCAACCAATTTTGATTTGATTTAAAAATTCAAAGAGTTAATAATGTACTTGATTATTCTATTCACCGAAAACCAACACAAACAGATGTGCCTATTCCATATAGTATAACGAGAAAAACCTACAAACCCTCACAGTGCTCGTTATAGGTATGCGGGTTGTCTCAAGTGGTACAACCCGTGCTCGCCAGTCGACTAGCTTCGAGTCGAAGAAGGGGTGGATTCTTCAAAAAATTATTTGGTTCACAAAAAGGGCGCCAGAGAAGTTTTGGCAAGCACCCAAGACTTCTTTAATTAGCCCACAACTCCTCAGTGGGTTAACAACAATCACTACACACTCCAAAGGTTAATCTGATAGGTAAATTATCATAAGTAAATAAAAGTCAGCAAATACACCCTGATTGAAATTTTAATTAGTCTTGGTGGACCAAAGGTCTCTTTTCAAAATATTTAATACAATATCACTACCAAAAAGAAATATTACAAGTAACGTCTGAGCTCAGCTGAAGGCTGTAATCTCAGGGTGCAGAAGAGCTGAGGGCCCCAAACTACACCGATGTCTCAATTCAAAAATTCTAGAGAATAGACCAAATTGTTCATGTACAATATTCCAAAAATACAACGGTAATATATATATATATATATATATATATATATATATATATATATATATATATATATCAAAATCACCAATGTATAGTTACAAGGGTTCACACTTCCGCAATTTATACCAGTATCAATATAGATATAAATAATTGCATAAACCAAAAATTTAAATAACAACGAGTTTAGCGTTGCTGGAGAAAATACAACTCAAAATTATATACGGCGCAAATTATATACATAAAACCATTAGAAATAGGTAAAAACCACTAAATATCGCAATACTAGGTACGTACCATAGCGTTCCAGCGTATCTTAATCTATGAGCAAGATTTCAAAATTTTTAAATACAAAATTCAAGTATAAGCGAGATTATAGTAATTGCCGCAAGAAACAAAGAAATAAAACTTGATATAAAAAAACGGTAATTTGTGAAGCATAGATGTGAGTTTACTACTGAGTTTGAAGAAATAAGAAAAGGAAAACTGTTAACTTATCCTTTTCCGGCACCAGAACAGGAACTGAAACTTCTCCAGATTAATCCAAAAAAAAAATACTAACGGCCCCACGTTATGGGCACCAAAAACATATAACGAGAAAAACCTACAAACCCTCTCAGTGCTCGTTACAGGTATGCGGGTTGTCTCACGTGGTACAACCCGTGCTCGCCAGTCGACTAGCTTCGAGTCGAAGAAGGGGTGGATTCTTCAAAAAAATTATTGAGTATACAAAAAGGGCGCCAGAGAAGTTTTGGTAAGCACCCAAGACTTCCTAAGTTAGCCCACAACTCCTCAGTGGGTTAACAACACTCACTACACACTCCAAAGGTTAAACTGATAGGTAAATTATCATAAGTAAATAAAAGTCAGCAAATACACCCTGATTGAAATTTTAATTAATCTTGGTGGACCAAAGGTCTCTTTTCAAAATATTTAATACAATATCACTACCCAAAAGAAATATTACAAGTAACGTCTGAGCTCAGCTGAAGGCTGTAATCTCAGGGTGCAGTAGAGCTGAGGGCCCCAAACTACACCGATGTCTCAATTCAAAAATTCTAGAGAATCGACCAAATTGTTCATGTACAATATTCCAAAAATACAACGATAATATATATATATATATATATATATATATATATATAGCTGAAAAGCGAAAAACGCCGTGATCGTTGCTGATCAATTAGAACACAAATTGGAAAATATCTTATTGGGGATTGCAGCATAAGAGGAAAAATACACTCTATTCAATTCTCCAAGCTTTCGTAAATCTTTATTTACATCATCAGGGAACTACAATAAGGGAAGTAAAACATAAATTATAAAAAGTGTTCATAAAAACATTTCTACAACTTACATTGATCGAGATTGCATCATTGATCTTGAACACAGGAAAAGTGCACAACAGAAAGTCATTAAAGAAATAGGTCCAGTCGGCAATACATTTGCCTATTACTGGTAAACATTTTTATTTAAAACATTATTAAAAAGTAAAAAGTTTAAAAACATTTAAAATCGAGAATCCACACACCCACGCGGACTTGTGAGAATAATGGCGGAAACTAAAAATGTCAGGTTAAGTACACCAATCATCATTACTAAATGAATGAAAAGAATCGATCTTTGCAATGACGCGAGATACTGAAACAATCGAATTGAAACTTTAAAGAGAATACAAGGGTGGTACCAAAATTATGGAAATGTATTTGAGTTATCATTCCAATGAAAAAATTATTTTAATCACGAGAATTAATATGTGATTATTAATGTTATTAATTATTATTATAAATATTATTATGGAACTCATTATAATGGGGAACACCTACAAAATGGGGGAACACCTACCATGATGCCACAAGTAGGAAACTAGTGAGAATTATTCATATTATCATTATTATTGTTATTAATATGGAGACAATTGTGCTTATCAAGCGTTAGGAGGAGGGAGTAGAGATTACTCAAATTTTGAATGTCAGTCTTCCTATTCATACAACCTTCTTCCTGGAAGATGAAAGCCATTTCCAAAAACAGTCTTTTATTATAACTTCTCTCACGAGAAAGGATTTTAACTCCCTCAAAATCAATGACATGATCCAAAGAGGAGACATGATTAGCCAGAGAACATCTTTTAGGATGTAACCTTATATCACTTTTATGGAGGGATACACGGCTTGAAATTTTTTGGAAAGTTTGACCAATATATGATAGACCACAACTGTTACAACAAAGCTTATAAACAACATTACTACAATCCACACCAGGTATCTTGTCTTTCAAAGGACTATAAATTGACTTAACAATCAAGGAACTCCTGGAGGCAAACCTAACATTCTGTAAGTATTGTGAAAAAATTCTAGCAAGTCTGGGCGTAATTTCCTTTATATAAGGCAGAGAAACCGTTAAATCGGAAGGAATCGTTCTGGAGGATGAGAGAGGATCCAACTCAGTTGCACCTGCTACGTCAATTGAATGTATTGAGGTTTGTGACAAAACAGAAGACGTATTGAAGATGATCTTTCTCAGTAACTGTTTTGGATAGGAATTGTCAAGGAACAAATTAAAGAGAATATTACGATTCTTATTTCTAAATACAGGGTCAGAGAGGTTCATAACTCTAGCTGTCATTTGTTTAACCAAGTTAACCTTTATGCTAAATTTATGGTAAGAATTGTAGTTGAGATATCTCCCAGAGCTACTTTGTTTTCTATACCAATCAATTATAATCACATTATCAGGAGACCTAGTCTATAAAGTATCTAAAAAAGGGACAGCCATGTTAGAGTTTTCTGTTTCGATAGTAAACTGAATGTAAGGATCATAGCTATTAAAGGTGAAAAGGAGATCTTCGGTGGAGTCCACAGGGCAAGCTAGGATTATATCATCTACATATTTCTTGATGAAAGGTACATTGAAAGGAAGTACCGGAAGGACCACGTCCAACAGATCATCCATTACATAGCACGCTAATATCGGAGAAATACTAGCACCCATAGGAGTACCAAAAGTCTGTTTGTAAAATTTATTATTAAAAGAAAAGCAGGTAGAACTGAACAGGAATTCAATCAACTCAGTGAACATGTCAATATCAATATTACACACTGTACTAATGGATGGCCAGTGTTTGTGAACTGAACGTATAACTGCTTGTAAATAAACATTGCTAAAAAGTGAAACCACATCCAGACTGACTAAAACATAGTTTTGTGGAAGAGTTCTTCTGTTAAATAATTCAAAAACCTGGAAGGAGTCCTTAATGAAATACTCATTGTCATTACTGTATGCCTTGGTCAAGATATCTGTGAGGAAAGAAGCAATAAACTCAGTAGGAGAGTTAATAGAAGCGACAATAGGTCTCATTGTCAAGGTAGGTTTATGAATTTTAGGAAGAGTGTAAAATTTTGCTATGACAGAGTTATAAGAAGTTAATTTTTTCCTTGTGATCTCATCAATCTGTCTCTTATTATACAGTCTCTTAACAAGAGTGTTAGATTTGGATTGAATCGTCCTACTGGGATCTCTCGAGAGGGGAACATAGGAAGAATCGTTGTCGATTATATCCTGAGATAACTTGAGGTAATCCTCCTTTAACATAACAACAGTCACATTACCCTTATCTGATTTGGTAACAATGAACTCAGGGTGCATTTTCAGGAAACATCTTGCCTCAAACAACAAATTTCGAAAAATAGAAGGATGGCAATCATCTTTATGAGCATGATTAGTGATAACATTAATGGACCTAGCAATAGCAAGACTTCTATTGTCAACATCAGGAATTAGAGAAGAAATATAATCGATATCAGAGAGGATGGATTTAATTGGTATATCTATGCCTAATTGAGGTTCCACACTGAATTTAGGGCCCAACGAAAGAAACTTCTCCACATTAGAGGGGATATTCACATTAGAAAGGTTCTTAATCCAAGAGGGCTTTGTCTTAAGAAAAGTACCATACCACTCGTCTCTCAAATTATTAAATTTATTTATGTTTTTTCTTTTAATATCATGAAAAGATCTATTATAATGTCTCAACTGTTTATGAATGAAATTATTGCAAATGAATTCATTTGTGTTATTAATTATATCAATTTTCAAATTCGAGAGATTGTTTTCAAGAGTAACAATCAACTTTTGATTAATATTAATTTCAATATTTAACAATTTGTATCCTAACCTGGTAAGTAAACTCCTAGTCACGTGTGTGTGTGTATCTTGTCTATAAATTAAATTTTCAATAGGAATGGTTGAATGTATGATATGACCAGGTAAAACGCCTGCTTTTCTACATTTTAGCAGGAAAATCCTTCTATTAAGTACCTTTGCCAACTTCATCTTAGTTTTAGACCATTTCTTCAACAAACCAACTGCATATATCCCATAGGTGGACTGAATATCATTGAAAAACCCCATCTTGCATAAAGCTGAAAAGCGAAAAACGCCGTGATCGTTGCTGATCAATTAGAACACAACTTGAAAAATATCTTATTGGGGATTGCAGCATAAGAGGAAAAATACACTCTATTCAATTCTCCAAGCTTTCTTAAATCTTTATTTACATCATCAGGGAACTACAATAAGGAGAGAAAAACATAAATTATAAAAAGTGTTCATAAAAACATTTCTACAACTTACATTGATCGAGATTGCATCATTGATCTTGAACACAGGAAAAGTGCACAACAGAAAGTCATTAAAGAAATAGGTCCAGTCGGCAATACATTTGCCTATTACTGGTAAACATTTTTATTTAAAACATTATTAAAAAGTAAAAAGTTTGAAAACATTTAAAATCGAGAATCCACACACCCACGCGGACTTGTGAGAATAATGGCGGAAACTAAAAATGTCAGGTTAAGTACACCAATCATCATTACTAAATGAATGAAAAGAATCGATCTTTGCAATGACGCGAGACACTGAAACAATCGAATTGAAACTTTAAAGAGAATACAAGGGTGGTACCAAAATTATGGAAATGTATTTGAGTTATCATTCCAATGAAAAAATTATTTTAATCACGAGAATTAATATGTGATTATTAATGTTATTAATTATTATTATGAAACTAATAATAATGGGGGAACACCTACAAAAAGGGGGAACACCTACCATGATGCCACAAGTAGGAAACTAGTGAGAATTATTCATATTATCATTATTATTATTATTGTTATTAATATGAAGACAATTGTGCTTATCAAGCGTTAGGAGGAGGGAGTAGCGATTACTCAAATTTTGAATGTCAGTCTTCCTATTCATACAACCTTCTTCCTGGAAGATGAAAGCCATTTCCAAAAACAGTCTTTTATTATAACTTCTCTCACGAGAAAGGATTTTAACTCCCTCAAAATCAATGACATGATCCAAAGAGGAGACATGATTAGCCAGAGAACATCTTTCAGGATGTAACCTTATATCACTTTTATGGAGGGATACACGGCTTGAAATTTTTTTTGGGAAGTTTGACCAATATATGATAGACCACAACTGTTACAACAAAGCTTATAAACAACATTACTACAATCCACAACAGGTATCTTGTCTTTCAAAGGACTATAAATTGACTTAACAATCAAGGAACTCCTGGAGGCAAACCTAACATTCTGTAAGTATTGTGCACCCAGACTTGCTAGAATTTTTTCACAATACTTACAGAATGTTAGGTTTGCCTCCAGGAGTTCCTTGATTGTTAAGTCAATTTATAGTCCTTTGAAAGACAAGATACCTGTTGTGGATTGTAGTAATGTTGTTTATAAGCTTTGTTGTAACAGTTGTGGTCTATCATATATTGGTCAAACTTCCCAAAAAATTTCAAGCCGTGTATCCCTCCATAAAAGTGATATAAGGTTACATCCTGAAAGATGTTCTCTGGCTAATCATGTCTCCTCTTTGGATCATGTCATTGATTTTGAGGGAGTTAAAATCCTTTCTCGTGAGAGAAGTTATAATAAAAGACTGTTTTTGGAAATGGCTTTCATCTTCCAGGAAGAAGGTTGTATGAATAGGAAGACTGACATTCAAAATTTGAGTAATCTCTACTCCCTCCTCCTAACGCTTGATAAGCACAATTGTCTCCATATTAATAACAATAATAATAATAATGATAATATGAATAATTCTCACTAGTTTCCTACTTGTGGCATCATGGTAGGTGTTCCCCCTTTTTGTAGGTGTTCCCCCATTATTATTAGTTCCATAATAATATTTATAATAATAATTAATAACATTAATAATCACATATTAATTCTCGTGATTAAAATAATTTTTTCATTGGAATGATAACTCAAATATATTTCCATAATTTTGGTACCACCCTTGTATTCTCTTTAAAGTTTCAATTCGATTGTTTCAGTGTCTCGCGTCATTGCAAAGATCGATTCTTTTCATTCATTTAGTAATGATGATTGGTGTACTTCACCTGACATTTTTAGTTTCCGCCATTATTCTCACAAGTCCGCGTGGGTGTGTGGATTCTCGATTTTAAATGTTTTTAAACTTTTTACTTTTTAATAATGTTTTAAATAAAAATGTTTACCAGTAATAGGCAAATGTATTGCCGACTGGACCTATTTCTTTAATGACTTTCTGTTGTGCACTTTTCCTGTGTTCAAGATCAATGATGCAATCTCGATCAATGTAAGTTGTAGAAATGTTTTTATGAACACTTTTTATAATTTATGTTTTTCTTTCCTCATTGTAGTTCCCTGATGATGTAAATAAAGATTTACGAAAGCTTGGAGAATTGAATAGAGTGTATTTTTCCTCTTATGCTGCAATTCCCAATAAGATATTTTTCAATTTGTGTATATATATATATATCAAAATCACCAATGTATAGTTACAAGGGTTCACACTTCCGCAATTTATACCAGTATCAATATAAATATAATAATAGCATAAGCCAGAAATTTAAATTACAACGAGTTTAGCGTTGCTGGAGAAAATACAACTCAAAATTATATACGGCGCAAATTATATACATAAAACCATTAGAAATAGGTAAAAACCACTAAATATCGCAATACTAGGTACGTACCATAGTGTTCCAGCGTATCTTAATCTATGAGCAAGATTTCAAAATTTTTAAATACAAAATTCAAGTATAAGCGAGATTATAGTAATTGCCGCAAGAAAAAAAAAGAAATAAAACTTAATATAAAAAAACGGTAATATGTGAAGCATAGATGTGAGTTTACTACTGAGTTTGAAGGAATAAGAAAAGGAAAACTGTTAACTTATCCTTTTCCGGCACCAGGAACTGAAACTTCTCCAGATTAATCCAGTCCTCCTGGAACTGGTCTCACTGACCCATTAAATTCCAATCAGTGATTTTTTTGTTTTAATGTCCATATACAAAAACCCCCCTTGTTAATGAATCCAATGCCGTCTACGGAAATTTACCTCGAAACACAATTCCACTAAATTTTTATGGAACCCACAGTCATCGACCGTTTTGGGACCAGAAACCTATCGGGTCGGAGCTGCCAATTGTTGGTTCTAGCTGTATTTTTCTTCCCCTACGTCGGAATTTTCGGGTTTTTTAGTAAAATGCTTATGGCTCCCAGAGCACATGCAAAATTTTAAGTTGAAAAATGTGTGTTTACACCTTGACGGCAAATGGAGGACTGAAATTTTTAACTCCGTACCGACAGCGCTGCGACTTCTCTCAGTCGACAGGTTTGCCAAATTAAATTTACGACGGCTCGGCGAATTTTTCGCGTTACAATAGTTCTAGTTATCCCATGTCACATAAACTAGCGGCATATAATTCAATGATACAAAGAGCATTTCCAGTTCCTATGAACAAATTTAATTTTGGTAGAGAGATTAAATATTAATATATTAAATATTTATAATAGTATTTCAAAGAGAATATCTTTAGCAATAAATACAACGATTTCTTTTAAAACAGAAAGTAACATAAGTACAAAATTGTTAAATATAAAAACAAAAATATCACCATTAAAGGAATCTGGTATATATAAAATTAAATGCCCAGAATGTAATGCTGTCTATTTGGGTCAGAGCCTTAGAAATTTTGAAATCCGATACAGTGAACACCTAGGAGCATACAGATTAAAACAACCAGATAGATCCCACTGCTCAAAATATCTACTTGACACCAAACATTCATTGACACTTAACACAGAACTAGAAGTACTACATATTTGTGATATGAAGTCGTCAATGAACAGATAAATCTAGGGAGTTCTCCACTTCTAAACTGTCTTCTTAAGTGATAATTGTAAAGATCAGCAGATATAGTTTTCCTGGGTTTCTATATCATTGCACAGTTATACTGATCTTAATTGGGAAAAATGATATCCAGGATATCCCCATAGGGCTAATAATATCTAAGCTTTAATATTTGTAATATCATATCTTCTTTTTGCTATTAACATATATTAAGTCAATCACTCCTTGGATCAGCCAAAACTAATTAAACACCAGGTAGGCATCAAATGAAATGTGACTTCTGTCATTCTGACGATGATATTTAGGTAATATCGAAACAATTGTCAATTTTTTAGAATTTTTAACATTTTTTCAATATATTGTGGAGTTAACTAGAAACAGTAAGCTTCATTTTAAACACTAATATGAGTACATTTCACAAAGTAAGGGTCGAAACAGTTAATTTCTACAATTTTTGTTAGAAACTTTTTTATGTAACTCTAATCGTTTTTTGCGTAATTTAAGAAAAAGCGGCCTATTCATTTTTTTCCAACCACTTTCCGGAGGGTTGCAACAGTACCACACGTATGTTTCGTATGTAGACACTTTTTAGTAATTATGTCAAAAATTCAAGGCCTCCGCTAAAAAAATGAAGATTTAATCGACTTTTTTCTTGGACTACACTGTTTATCTATTGGAATTGATATTCTACTTTTCACGATCCTTTCAAATTTGTCTCTAATTGATGTGGGAATCATCATGTTCATTATACAAGGTAACGATTCCGAAAAATGTAGGGTCAGGTTATTTTTTTTGCATGAATTGGCATATTCATCAGAACTACGTTGATTTCCATCTTCTCACTAAAAAGTTCGTTTTGAAGTTCGCGGAAACGCGCATTTTGGAACATTTTCACGGTTATGCTGGGGTTGCGAGGGAGGGAATTTTTAATAAATGCTATCGCGGATAGGAGAGACCCCCTCCTCCCGATTTCGTCACTCCTCCCGATTTCGTCAAAAGTGTGTTTATACCCTAACCTCACCTGAAATCAGATCCTCCGAAGGTTCATCATTAGTTGTGGTATTTTCATGATATTAACAACCCCATAAATCTTTATTGGGATGTTGAAATCATAATCCTCCGACAGTTCATTATAAGTTGTGACCCATTAAAGGTGAAGAAAGCAGTCACTAAATTAAAAAATTACCAAAGATTGTGTTATTTTTATTATTTCTTGATTCCTGCGCATAATAAATTGTTTCATCCTGTATTTAATTAAGATCGAGAATTTCAATTACCTATTTGATTAGAAAAATTACGCAACATAGAAAGATCCTCATTAAACGTCTCTTAGATTTTTTAATCAGGAATCGAGAAGATACCGAAAAACAAGTTTCCAATTTAATGTGTAGTGACATCGGCATCGTAAAAATATCTAACTTGACAAGTTTCTCGAAAAAAACGTAGAACAACCGTTACGAACGAGCCCATAGAAGGTTGTTTGGTATTTGGCAATCGCTTTGCCCCTCGAATTTAATGGAATTGTGGTATGGAACCAGTCCGTTTTTGGATATTATTTAATCAGATCTCGAGATTATAGGACAGGTTTATGACTATGTCTTTTCTCAAATAGCTATTATCACTATAAAGCACCATTTTTACTAGATAAATTTTATTGGTTATCACGTCCAGAATGTAGAATTTTACGAATTTTTTTTGAACTTTGATCCTATTAATTGTTGCTTAATAGCCAAGAACGTGTAAAAATGTACGATATACAAAAAAAAACTTGACAAACATAGAATCAGTCTGCTTTTATAATAGATGGGTAAGTCTGCTACAGAATCAAATGTCGGTAAAGGCTGCAAAATTTACATTAAAAAAAACTCTGGCAAGCAGAAAATACTGCAAAACATTTTAAAGAAGATGTAATGAATATTTATTATGAAAATGTATCCGAACATCACGAAATATATTGGATTTCAGGAAGAAATGACTGAAGTCCGGCGTTATTTGTCTACTTATTTTGGCTGTATAATATTCAAGGTTGGCTGTATAATGCAATGGTACAGCATCAATATTTCCGGGAAAATTTACATGGAAAATTAAATTGATTGATTCACTACCAAACTAAAAGCTATCCTAGTATAAACTTCATCTTCGTGATTTGAACTCAACTATTCATTTATGTCTTTGGCAGCCAATCGTAAAGGAAATATTTATTATTCTGCCGAACTCAGTATATCTCCTGCAAAATAGGCTCCTTATAACATGAGACGTTATCCATCCACAAATCTTGTCTCACATTCTAGGAAAAATTCGGCGTAAACAAATTGTCCCCATCTCTTTAACTTTCAATCGAATTTGACAAATTTATTATGGCTGAGGCACAGTTGGAAGGTATCATTCCAAAGTTTCTGGTTTACTGTTAAGCTCTCAAAACCATATCCTATCATATGCGATTTAGTTTATGCAGAAATTCAAATCTTTCGGTACCAGCCTGCTCTTTTTTTGAGCTGTCATTTACTCCAAATTTTTATCCATTTATTCTATCCTGGGTGAGTTTGTTACTTTATTTCCAGTTTGATACACAAAACCTTGTAATTTATTATAAAATTTGTCATCCAATTCTTTTCTTGTGTGTTCAGTAGGTCAATACGTAACAATTGAAGTATATTGCTAATAATTCTGCCTTATTTCAATATCTGCTGCTAACATTGCTTCATTATTAAATAAACGGTTTTAAAGATTAAAACTAATTTCTCCGCATCTGTGAGATGCCCTGACTAATATTCTATCATAAAGTTGTCAGTTGTATACACTTCGGGGGATGTATATCGTGTTAATAAACCAAAATTTCTCCAAAACTAACAAAAAAT
The DNA here is from genome assembly GCA_963921935.1 of Galeruca laticollis. NCBI lineage: Eukaryota > Metazoa > Arthropoda > Insecta > Coleoptera > Chrysomelidae > Galeruca > Galeruca laticollis. The sequence goes on along the minus strand of OY998175.1, from coordinate 158,602,516 downwards.
GCAGTATATCTGGATTTATAGGACCCGCTGTACTCGCTATAGTCACCTGAAAATCAATTACATCTATGAGACACCTTGAATGAGACACCTTGAGAAATATCCAATTATAAAAATGGCCACTTGTATACACTTCGGAGGCTGTATCGTGCTACCAACCCGAAATTTCTCCAATAAAGGCAAAAATGTGGCACTTCATGTACCATAGCACCCGTTGTACTAGCTTTGGTGAGCTAAAAAAGCTAAAAGGTTAATCTATAAGACGCCCTTAATAATATCCAATCATAAAATTGGTCACTTGTATATACTCCGGAGGCTGTATCGTGCTAACAAACTGACATTTCTCCAAAAATGACAAAAATGTCGTATTTAAAGTACTATAGCACCTGTTGTACCGGCTGTGGTGAGCTAAAAATCAATAGGTTCCATCTGTGAGATGTCCTGGCCAATATTCAATCATAAAATTGGTGATTTGTTGCACTCCGGAGGCTGTATCGTGCTAACAAACTGAAATTTCTCAAAAAATGACAATAATGTCGTACTTCAAGTACCATAGCATCCGCTGTACTGGCAATTGTGAGCTGAAAATCAATAGGGTTTATCTGTGAGATGTCTTGAACAATATTCAATCATAAAATTGGTGATTTGTTGCACTCCGGAGGCTGTATCGTGCTAACAAAACATGTAACGAAAAGTGGCCGACGACAACGACGACGACGACGACGACATACAAACAGGTTCTTTTTTCTAAAAACCATTTTTTCGTGTTGTTCTTGTTGAAAAACGTAAAAATACCTCAAACATTCTTTTCGAAATTCCTACTTTTTTTGGGTAAACCAATACTTTTCTCGCATATTGGATAGGTTGGGCGGAAAAGTAATATAATTTTAGCATCTTTCAATAGTGGTACTTCTATCCACATATTCGCCTCTAAACATTATATCCAGTTTTATTCAAAGCTTCTCCCCTTTTTCTCCGTTTCTGTTAGTGCTATTTGTTTAGTCTTGGTTTTTTTATTTTCTTCCATTTAACGCATTTATGTTTCAAACGCCTAACTTATGTCCGTTGCTTTTAAACCTTCCTTTATTAACTTGTTTTTTTGAGTAGTGAACGACAATTACATGTATGTTTCAATCATATTAATAATTTACGCCCAAAAATACAATTTACATTAGAAGTTGAAGAAAATGATTCTATAAATTGTCTTGAGTTAATAATGTACTTGATTATTCAATTCACAGAAAGCCAACACACACTTAAAAGACTATAACATATCATTCCAATCATCCTATGTCACATAAAGTAGCAGCATACAATTCAATAATACGTTGATCATTTTCCGTTCCTATGAACAAATATAATTTTGATAGAGAAATTAATACAATTAAATAAATGGCCACATTCAACGGTTATCCACTGTATATAATAAATAAATTACTTAATAAAAAAGAGAAAAAGGCGGCAATACAACTAATATTTCCTAAACAAACTAAAGAAATACAGAATTACAAAACCATCACATATGCTGGTTATATTTCTAATAGTATTTTGATGATAGTATCTTTATCAACAAATACAACAATTTCTTTTAAAGCAGAAAGTTATGTGAGTACAAAATTGTTAAATCTAATATAACGAGACAACTCCAATCAAGAAAAGAACGTTAAGATGTTAGATTGTCCCGGAGGACAATCTCTGCTCGCGATCGACTAGCTTCGAGTCCAAGAAGGGGTGGATTCCTCAAATTATAAATAAGTGTTCACAATAGGGTGCCCGAGAAGTTTTGGCAAGCACCCAAGACTTCTCCGGACTTGAAAAGGTCAACAGGTGAAACTTTAAAATAAAACCAGCAAGTATACTCTGTTTGGACTTGAGTCTCTTTTCCAATTTAAAAGTACGTTTAACAATTTACGGAATTGAAAAACAACCCGAGCATTAACTGAAGGCTGATGGTTCGGTGAGTATTGTTACACCTGCTCTATGAATGTCAGAATGACAGCTTGGACTGAAAATTAGAAGAGGGCTGAATAGGCGGAGTAGTCACAGTCACCTGTCACGGTGCCAGTCTAGAATTTTCAAGATTTTTCTATTGTGTTCCATATTGACGTACTAGTATTTTATAGAATATTCTAGTCTTTTCTGGAAAGTTCTTTTTATATATAAATAGAGATCAGTTGTGACAGAGTCAGTCAGTCAATTGTTTGATGTGTTAATAAGTTGAATTGTTAAAAAGTAGTATTGTATTTTGCCAGGTATTGAATAAAGTTGTGAAAGGTATAACAGTGGTGACAGCGGTAAAAGTAATTTATGGTCAATACTAGAAGTACAAATTACGACAGCAACAAGATGGCGAAGAAAAAGTAATTGCTTATTTCAGTAAGACCCTGGAAAGAGCGGAGAAAAATTACTGCGTTACAAGAAAATAACGGTTAGCAATTGTGAAGGCTATCGAACACTTTCACACATACGTTTATGGCAGAACCTTCGTCATCAGAAGCGACCATGAAGCACTAGAGTGGCTGATGAATTTTAAATATGCGGAAGGACAAATTGCAAGATGGTTAGAAAGGCTTTAGCAGTACAATTTTGAAATAGTTTATAAAAGGGGTCGCTATCACGGAAATACGGATACCCTATCCAGAAGGCCATGTACTCAATAACAATGCAGATATTGTTAAAGAATTGAGGAAAAGGAAAGTAATAATAACCAAAAAAACAAAGATGAAAAGATAGAATTGCTGCATGCAACAACAATGAGAAGCGACTCGGACGAAAACATGTGGTCAGTAGAAAACCTAAGAAAATTTCAAAAGAAAGATGAAGACTCAAAAGTTGTCCGGACATGGCTACAAAATGGAAGAACTTCATAGCAGTCGTTCAGGAGGACATTACGGAGTTGGAAAAACCTTAGCCAGCGTTCGTGAAGGATTCTAGTGGGTCAACTGTCGCCAAAACGTTACAGAATGGTGTAAGAAATGTGACTTATGCAGCGGAAAGAAAGGACCAAAAACTTGAAATCGTGGAAAAATGGCTCAATATCTGTCCGGTGAACCATTTCAGAGAGTAGGTGTAGACATACTCGGGCCACTACCAAAAACAGAAAAAGGTGACAAGTACTTATTGGTAGCTATGGATTACTTTTCCAAGTGGCCAAAAGTAATACCAATTCCTAAACAAGAGGCTGCAACTGTGGCTGAAGCATTTATGAATAATGTCATCGCAAGACACGGAGTACCATTGGAAGTACATTCCGATCGAGGATGAAATTTTGAATCAGAATTGTGGACAAAATTAATGAAAATCCTTGGGATTAAGAAAACTCGAACTACACCAATGCATACACAGTCTAATGGTTTAGTGGAACGTCATAACAGGACAACTTGCCAATATCTATCGTTATTTGTCTCCCAAAACCAGCAAGATTGGGATGAACTGATTCCATTGTTGCTTTTATCTTATCGGAGTCCACAGCATGAATCCACTGGTTATACTCCTTCAATGTTGGTCGAGAAATGAAGCTTCCTAGCGATATCCTTTTTGGAAAAACTCCTCCTTCGTCCCGAGAAGAAGACCAAAGCCTGCCTCAATATGTTGAAGACCTTCAACAAAAGTTAGAGAATATACACGAGTTTGCAAGGACGCGACTGAAACTAACCAGCGAAAAGATGAAGAGACGGTTAGGTATAAACTTTAAAGAGGAGATATTTGAGCCAGGTAATGCAGTTTGGTTGTACCCGCCCAGAAGAAAGAAAGGGTTAACTCCGAGACTTCAACGAAATTGGGAAGGTCCCTGGTGGTCAAGAAAATCAACGAACTAATTTATCGCATCCGTCTGACACCAAAAAGTTAACCTAAGGTCGTTCATATCGAGAGATTGGCTCGCTATTATCGTGATGATCCACCCAATTGGTTTCAAGAAAACGTCGAAATCCCTGTTGTTCGAGGCGAATAACTTGAAGAGGGAAAGCAATCTTACACCTGTTCTATGAACGTACGAATGACAGCTTGGACTGAAAATAAGAAGAGGGCTGAATAGACGGAGTAGTCACAATCACCTGTCAAGACTTTTCTATCGTGTTCCATATAGACGTACTAGTATGTTATAGAGTATTCTAGTCTTTTCTGGAAAGTTCTATTTTTATATAAATAGAGATCAGTTGTGGCAGAGTCAGTTAGTCAGTCAATAGTTTGATGTGTTAATAAGTTGAATTGTTAAAAAGTAGTATTGTATTTTTCCAAGTATTGAATAAAGTTATGACAGTAAAAATGGGACTGAAGGCCAAAAATGTATCAACTCAGGTGGTTCCAGGTTGTCGGCCATATAGCCTGCAATTCTGGAATACGGGTGTGACGATCCCAAGGCCCTAGTCATGTCGAGTAATGTTTTGTTATTGTCCTTCTAATTTTTGTAGTATGTTCGTCCTCATTGTAAAGGTAATCTCAAAGTGTTTTATACCGTGCTGACGAGATGCATGGCTCAGCCTTAGTGAGTCTCGAACGGTTCCCTCCAGACACCGGGCTACATCTGGATTGTAATTAAGCCTTGTCATGATATCCAGGCTCTATCATGTTCGACCGAAGATTTCCTAGGATACTCGTGGGACTAACATGCATAGTTCTAATTTATCTTCTTTTCCTCCAATTAGCGGGTCCAAGCGACCCAGAGTTGAGACTAAAATAACCTCATCCCTCATAAACAATTACAATAGATTCTTTACCATAAAAAAATCAATAGGTAATTTTACCAACATTTCGCATTTCGTCATACAAAAAGCCCCCTATAATTATTTCCAATCATATATTTCCCTCATATTGGACTCACTCGATTATAATACCTATTCATAAACCTAACAAACCCAAAAACCTCTTACGAAGCTTCCGCCCAATATCACTTACAAATCATCTATGCAAATTACTAGAAAGACTGGTCAACTTTCGACTATCGTGGTTCGTAGAATCCAAGAATATTCTAAATATTAATCAACTAGGAATCAGACCCAAACGATCCACAATAGATTATCTGTCTAGTCTCGAAATAAGCATACAAACATCTTTTCGCAAACAATATCACCTCATAGCTGCTTCTCTCGATCTTTCTAATGCATATGACACCTCCTGGAGGTACAATATCATCTATCAGCTCAAAGACTTCGTACTCAATGATAACCTCCCCATATTCATTACAACCTTCGTAAAACAAAGATCCTTCTCTGTTAGAATTAATAATCACGAATCCATCCACACCCCCCTGGAAAACGGAATCCCCCAAGGTTCTGTCCTAAGCTCCACCCTCTTCCTCATATCTGTCAACTCTATATCAAAATACATCCCTCTTCCATATCCTACAGAATGTAGGCCGGTGATCTAATAATTTATCATTCCTTCTCCACTTCCAAAACATCTGTATAAATGGTCCCTAAACACTGGCAATTCCTTCTCCCCTTCAAATTCCTCCATCATTCACTTCTGTAGAAAAAGAAATTGTTAGAAACTCAACACAATCTCCATCAATAATGATGAAATTCCCATAAAAGATAACATAAAATTATTAGGCTTATATTTCGACACTTTTCTAAATTCTCATATAAATTACCTAAAATCCATAATTCAACGCCATCTTTACATCCTGAAATCCCTATCCCATCACACCTGGGGTTCAGACTTCAATACATTAATTAAAATATATCGAACAGTAATTTTACCAAGACCCTCATATAAAAAATGGCTCAACCCAATCCAAAATCAAGCCCTCAGAATCTCAACAGGAGCATAACGTTCTTCACCCATAGAAAGCCTACAAAGTATCATTAACTCCTCTTCCCTAAAGAATCTTAGACAAATCCAACTGATAAAATACTCTGTTACCGTGAAACAAAGAATTTTCATCCAAAAAACTAACAACCTCCTGTCTCCTTCCTCTCCAACAATGCGACTCAATCCCACCCTTGGCTCCAACGACCGGCTAAACACACTTCTCAACAACATAAATATCTCTCTCCCAAACGTCGACCGTATGAAAGCCGAAATAATAGCTATTTGTGTAACTATGCGCGAGTGTGCTGGTTTTCCGGGCCGATAGAAGAAATGGTCAATTCTGGAGGCCCGGAAAACCACTTTCGCGGCGTGCTGGAACACACAATAGTTTTTATCCTACACATAAATGATTAAATACTAAAATGATAGGAAGAGAGGTAGGAAATATTTTGACTGTATCGTTTAATGTTATGAGATGAACGACTCATGGAAAATTGCAAATGTTGTTGTTGAAGATAACATTTTCGCTGGACCTTTTAAAATTCTGCAATAAACACCAATCCATAAAGTGTTTATATATTTGGTTACATTTTCTCTTTGACGTTTCAAGTAGCAAATTTAGAGTAGCCTGTCTTGCTTAATCTCTTCCGGTGTAGAATAACCGCCATTCATATTATGTAACGCACTGTTTTCGTTCTAATGGCAACATAGCCCTAAAGCATTAATTTGAAATCTAAAAGTGACCGCCGCGTCGTATTTATAATAGGGTTCTGTTGGTGACAACGAAACGGTCAGTTTATAGCACCAACAGAACGCTCCTTTGCAGCTATGAAAAAGAAGAAGCAAGTGCATGAACATATGACACTTGTGCTTGTTCTGTGACAGTGAAGCTACGTAGGCTGACAATTAGTTAGCAACAACAATTAACGAACAAACTACAATTAAATATTATAATTGAAACTGAATAGTACAACGGTTGTTGAAATATTGCAGTAGCGGCCCCATATCTATTGTGTGAAATATTACTACTATTCTCGCATCAATTCAAACCAGCCCGTTTAAAACAAATTATAGTGTATAACAGGTGCCACCTAGTGTCATTTTTGTAAAGTAGTTTTGCGTCCGGACAGAGCCACGAAAATTGGGTTTTCTAGTAGTGTAGGATAAAAATTAACTTTTATATGATAAAAAAATAGTATAGTTTATCTTTCAAATCCAAAAATTGCTACATAACTCTTACGTGGTATGATAATTAACGAATTAAGATATATTATGTTCTATATTAGCCAATTATAAAATCTCAAACGATTACTTGACTCGACAAACGACATATTTAAAATGTAATGCATATCTATTTACCCAGATTTTTGAGATCCTACGCTGAAATTCGGAATTTCACCAATCCGTTACACGGTATTGTATTTTTTACGATCTAAGAAAATCTATTCTATTGCATTTCATATAATAATTGGAGGCTAGTTACTTTCTTACATCGAGAAAAATACTATACCAATAGTTGGCTACTTCACGAGGCAAACCAATTCTCTATCAACCAGACTACTGGAATATCTATACCTTTCAAGGAGCAGAAATCTTATTACAAAATGGCCGCCAGCAGATATATACAAAAAGACACCTCTACTTCGAAGGACAATTTTAGCAGGACTGCATTTTTTCAACAAAATAACGAGCCTTACCTCCAATAGCGCAAATCGGTCGGAACAGGTATACCAACAACCGATATTTCTAGCGGCAAGGATATTTTTCGCGTGGATTAAATTTTTACCGTTACAGAAAAAAACAAACCTATCCCGAATGAAAAAGTCTGGTATATATAAACTTAAATGTCCAGAATAGGTCTATATAGTTCAAACCATTAGAAATTTAGAAATTAGACAGAATGAACACTTACATATTATAACAACTATAGAAATCCCATTACACAAAACATCTACTTGACACCAAGCATCATTAGCACCTAACACAGAACAAGAAGTACTACATATTTGTGACAAGAAACAAGTGCTAGATTTCCTTAAAGAATTAGAAATTAGAAGACACTTAAGGGACCCTCAATTTGAACTCGTCAATGAGTAGATAAATATAGGGAGTTCTCCTCTAATAAACCGTCTTATTAAGTAATAATTGTGAAAACCAGTAGATAATAGTTTTCCTTGGTTTCCTATATCATTGCACATTTTACTGATCTTAAATGGGAAGAAGATGCCTGGGAAATCCCCATAGGGCTAATAATATCTAAGCATAAATATTTGTAAAATCATATCATTTATCTATTCATATATATTAAGTCAATGGGTCTAGCCAAAAATAATGAGTTAATAAACATCAGGTGGGCATCACATGAAATGTAACTTCGGTCAACCTGACGATGATATTTCATAATATAGAAACAATTTTCAATTTTTTAAATTCTTATCATTTTTCATTATATTGTGGAATTATTTAGAAACAGTTAGTATCATTCTGAAAAAATAACATGTTTAATTATGATAATTATAGAATAATTCACAACACTCAGTGTGTCAACACGATATTAATATAGATACTAAGAAGCGTCAACATCCCTTACCGTTTATAATACTTGATAAAGTATTGGGTAAGAAATGCCTTGTAAGCAGCAAAATTAGACATACCACCTGAGTTATTAAATAACACAAGACACCAAACAAATAACACCAGTCGTACGTGACGACTTGTTTTTTCAGTATAATGTCTTCGCTGGTTTTCGTTTTAATAACTATTAATCATTTCGAAGTTGGATGGACCCAAGGGCGTTCCTAGCCGAGATTTTTGACAGGTATTGTTCAATAAATCATTACAATAGAGAAGAGTATTTTATAGGTTTGTTAGCAGAATTGACGTAAATTCCACAGATCTACTATTTCAGGTATACATCGACACACATAAAGTTTGTTTAACAAAAGAAATACGATTCTCAATTAATATTGTATCTTAGATCTATTTTTCTTTGTTAAACTTATTAGATATATTTTGTTTTTCGTGAAAAAATTAAGCTATGGTTGAGATTGGAATTTTTTTATATAGTTTTGATAGATAATGACATCAAATTGCGTTATTTTTTGCAACTAAAACTACCCAATCGATTTATTAACACAACATTAAATATTACCCTCAGATTTGAAGAACCATCCCATATAGTAGATGTCGTGCAGCATCTGGTAATCACAACCACAATAAAATCACTTAGAAATCTAAATATACCATGCTAGATCTGAGACAATTGGTACAAGAGAAAATAGGAGATCAAGGAAGCTGACAAAGGCGTAGAAACATTAAAAACAAAATAGAACTAAGAAGAGCTTATTATATAGACTACGCTTGGAAGTTATCAATTAGCTTCTCTAAAAATGTAATAGTCATCGTTATTACCAACTGGAAGTTTTGCCAGCGTCTGCGCATATGATTATAAGCGCGAAACACAACTCATCTGGTTCAAGGTTTTACGTTAGATTAGATTAGATTAGATTCTAACGGGGTTACAATGAACTGAAACCTAAGGTTAATTGTGCCCCCCCTATCAGAGCTGCTCTCGCTACTACTACAGCTCGCCTTCCAGTTCCAAGGCTCTTATAAACTCTAGTATTCGGGACATCTTGAACGAGGTTAGATCCTCACTCTTACAAATTTCTTGTCCGAAGTATTTCTTGCGTTGGCTTGCAATGGTGAGGCATTCCAGTACTAGGTGATCCGGAGTTTCATCCTCTTCCCTACAGAGTCTACACTCGTCAGTTTCTGCTAGACCTATTCTCATTAGGTGCTTCCTAAGGCGGCAGTGTCCAGTAAGAAAGCCCGTGAGGAGATGTAGCTTATTTTTAATGAGGTCCAAATATTTTTTGGATCTAGCAGTGACAAAGTTCCGCAGGAACTTTTTGGATTGTTCCAACCCAGGAAGCACCGCCAGAGTGCTTCTCTTTCGGTTTCCTCTTTCTTCTGAAAATCTTTCTCATAGGAGCGATTTCTCACACCACAGAAAGGCTCCGGGCCAATAAAGGGCATTTGTGCTCCTTTCCTGGCAAGTGTATTGGCCTCTTCATTTCTCGTGATTCCTGAGTGGCCAGGAATCCAGACTAAAGAGACCCTGTTATTCTTGCCTAATTCATCAAGTTTTCTTCGGCACTTCCATGCCAATTTTGAGTCAATTACATGGGAGCTCAATGCTTTGATAGCTGCTTGACTATCAGAATGTATCGATATGTCATATTTCTGAGAGTTTCTTTCAAGGTTCATTTCCACGCATCTTTCGATCGCAAGTATTTCTGCCTGGAAGATGCTCGGGAAGGAGCCTAGCGATAATGAGTATCTGGTGCCATGTTCAAATACTCCAGCGCCTGATCTAGTGGTGGTGTTTGCAGCATCCGTATGCCATCTAAAGGTGTTTTCTTTGAGAGTTTGGGTGGTGTATTCCCTTTCCCAGTCTCTCCTGTTATTTAGCATCGTAGTGAAATTCTTTTCGATACTTACTTTCTTGATCATTTCGTCACTGGGAAGATTCACTGATGAGAAGTATTTTGTTAGAGAAGACCAGGCTCCCTGATTTTTAATACTCTCATTGCCTGAACCTTCCTAAGATATTCTAAGAATTGCCTCTTGGGCAGATCTTTGTATCACCAGATGTAAAGGTGTGAGATCTGTAATGATCTCAAGTGCCCTAGTTGGACACGTTCTGATAGCTCCAGTGATACACACACAGGCAAGCCTTTGAACTTTGTCGAGGGTCTTCCTCGTGCTGTACTGACTTGCTTTTGTATGCCAAACTATTGCCCCATACGTAATTGCTGGTCTCACAATCATGGCGTACATCCATCGCAGTATTTTTGGGTTACAGCCCCAGCTAAATTTCTACACGCCATCAAAGCTCTTATTGCTTTATTAGCAGTTATTTCAACATGCTTATACCACAGAAGCTTACTGTCTAGGGTTATCCCTAGATATTTAACATCCGATTTCCATTCTATGATTTCCCCGTTTGAGGATATGGGTTTCATGGCTGGAAGTGTTCTTTTCTTTTCTGTTCTGTTCTTTTCTTTTTGCGCGATACACACCTCAGCTGGTTCAAGGTTTTACGTTAGATATATCATTTGTGTTCGACGATACATGTAATCTATTTACAAAGGTTATATATATATATATATATATATATATATACAAAATTAAAAGAATAGGATAAGATTCGACGATATTATAATTACGTATATGGATTCAAAGGAATATGATGAAAGTGGAAATTATTATAATCACATACATGCACTTATACATATTATGAATGATGGAATATTCTTATTTACGAATATAACAATGGAATAAGATGATAAATTTTCAAGTGAGTAGAAGTGCATTTATTATACATAGAATTATTATGAATGCTTTTTAGCTGTTTGAATTAAGCTTTTAAATTTTATAGGCCTTTCAGTAGTTTTTTATTAATTATTTAAAATGATCCTTTTTCATAGAAAGTTTGCTGTGGGATCCAAAGAAATGAAATCACTGACCTTTTTTTGTCCTATTTCTAAGATGTCCGCACTGACGCTGATACTGTGGTGCTCATACAAATTTTCATTATCTTTCTTTTTACAAGAAATATTTTTTCCTGGCGTGGAATACTCATTCACACTGACTCAACACTTGTCTATAACAATTAATTATATATATTTTATTCAAATGACGAACTTTACTACTATAATTATTGGCTAGAACTTTCACAGACTCCCGTAACAAGCTGTTCTCTCTCCAAAAACCGACGCCGATTCCTTTTTGTTCCCGAATCAACAAGGTTTTTCCAAACAGGAAATTAATAGCCCACTTCCTGATAATTTTCTGACAATAATTGACTGTCCATATATATAAATTATTAATTAGTTCTTAATAATGTCTTAGAGGATACTTTTTACACTGCACTTAGTTTATTCTTATCCCAAATTCCCATAATTCGTTCTTTCATACTGTGATAATACCCTTTTTTTATTAATTTTCACCTGTCTAGAAGTCTTGATTTACATAAATTCTATATCATTCATTCAAAGTTTCTATTATATTCCATGAAAGAACGTTACAGCCGGCACAAGAATCTAAGTAGATAGCGAATTTTCTGCCTTTGACTTCAACAGTTTCAGTCCATCTTTCTTCTTCAGCTTATGTATTTACTGAATGGATGAAAAGTTCATGTTCTTCGTCGCTACTTGATTCGTCTTGAATTACATGCACATTTTTCTGTTTGTTCTTGACGTTAGTTTTGGATTTTGACCAGTACTCTGATGAAAAATCTCCTTATTTATTGCACTTTGCACACGTATTTTTGAATGCAGGGCAACTTTTAAGCTTATGCTTCGTGCCGCACCTTTTACAGTTGAATTCTTCCGTGTCTTTGCGTTGATCAGTTTTGACTTTAGTTGCTTCAGACTTCACTTTATGCATCTCGACTTCATCTTGTATCTTCATTTCAGCCAGTTGTTATGTAGCTTGTTCACTAGCTTTGCATATGGTCAAGCATCTGTTCAAAGCTAGATTTTCTTCAGCTAATAACCTTCCTGTAACCTTTTCAGAACGAATTCCTATGATCAGCTTGTCCATTACGAGACTATCGTGAAGTGTATCATAGTCACAAGTTTTGACGAGATTTTTTATTTTCGTTAGAAATTCATCAAACATTTCACCTTGCTTTTGACTGGCTTTATTGAAATTGTATCGCTCAAAATATAAATTTGTTTTTGGGATGAAATGAGAGTTAAATTTTTCATTCAAGGTCGTAATATCCTGGCTTTGCTCTATCGTTAGATTGAAGCTATTATAGACTGGAACAGCATCTGGGCCAATAACTGCCATGAATGTCGCTGTCTGGATCGCCGCTGCTTTTTCCTCTAACTGGGTTGCGATTGAATACCACTCGAACTGTTGGAACCATTGTTTCCATGCCGTGAACAAGTTAGCGGCACTGAAGTTAAACGCTTTTGGTGGCCTGATTCCCGATACGCTCTCTTCTGACATCTTCTTAAACTTGAAGCCACGATTTTACCTGACACCATGTAACGTTGTTATTGTGTTTAAACTAACTTTCATTTTAATGATAGCTACAGATCATTTTTTAGGTTGTAGTTTTATTAAAATTCATATTGTAACTGCTGACTTTTATGATAGAGACATTGACATTCGAGGCAACTTAAAATGGTGCAAACCGTATATAAAAATAACTATAAAAGTATTTCTTATGTTACATCTGGGGGTTGTGGAAATGAATGTTGTTCATTTCAAATTAGTCATGAAGTTTAAAACTTATATCAGATTGTATTATTCAGTAAAGTATCTTAGCTTAAACTCCATTGAAATCTGTACACCATCTCTGTCTTGATGCTGAGTATTGCTAATCCTGTTTCCATGAAAATCTTCTCTCAATATAGTGTGGCTATATAAAGTTATTATCGACAGTTCCAACCCAAACATCAACTTTGAAAGTTTAATTGTATGAGGGGTTTCTTTCTTCCAGATGTGTGTGTTATGATGGTTCGTAATGTCATTTCCTTTGAAAGTGGCATCATCGGTAAACAAAATATTGTTAATAAAGTATTCTCCGTTAACAATCAATCACAAAATCTCATTCTCTTTATCCAACAATTTTCGAACGGTTGTTGAATCTAAATCTATAGAATATAGATTCTGTGACATTTACAAACATTTTCTGTGAATCTAAACATCTCGTCAACCGAACCAACAAACTTTCACTGAACACGTGTCACAAACAGCACCATATTATATTCTCTTGCTACCAATAATAATTATCTTATCTCTAATTGACGCATTCATGAATACTGATTCTCTTTAATTGAATGATTATTTTGGCGTGCATATTTTTAAATACATAATACATCTCCAAAATAAATCCCATGCTAATGAGATAAACTGAATACAGTACCTGACCATCGGTACCGTGTGGCATATCCTCTGAGTGTTAATTATATACATACAAGAATATAATAAATATTGATTACAGCTACCGATTTTTATGTTGGTAATTTTTTTTGAATGAAAGAAACTGTAGTTCCTGTCTATACCGAGAGACGTACACAATAGTCGATAATTATTTACTTATGTTTATTTATTAACGATTTGTAATACGTGTATTTAATATTACATTTGGAATTCTAATAGGTTTCATGATCAGAAACTAATTTTTTTTGACGGATTTCGACTATTATAGGGGAACATTATGCATTTCTTGATTGAATTCCTAGCGGAATATGAATTTTTATGTGTTTATAATGAAGCCTAAAAAATAGCTGTAGACTAAGTTATGAGGTGGTTTGAGTCTGAATTATTGGAATGATTGATTTGTTGGCATCTTAGATATGTTCAACTGAGATTATACTACCAAATAGTATTTACAATAATAAAATGAATCTTTATTTAGTCCAAGAAAACGAAAATTCAATCGAGTAAAGTTATTATTATCTAATAATAATAAAGCTTTATTGTTCACACGTATACAAATAACATGAACAATGTGGGGCTACAAGTACTTTGGTTTATTTCTTATGTTTTTTCCATACTAGAATTTTTCATTTTCAACGTGACCTATGAACAACAAACAACGAAGAGATTAGTGGGTATTGCAGACAAAAAGAAAAAGGGGCTACTAAAAAGAGTGGTAACCGCAGAAATGCATGTTTCTGACTCATTAGCCGTTCTCAGTACGGTACAATCAAGAAAGGGTGTGAGACCTGGGAGCAAAGGTATTGAACGAAACATGAGAACATACAACAGAATTCAACAGGATAGTCAAACGCAACATTTGTGTCAGTAATATTGAAAGATCTCGAATATTCGAGACAACAAGCAACATAGACACGGAGGCGCATATAACACTCCCGTCTGAAACTTCCAACCCAGAGTACTGAAACAACAACAAGATGTACGAATAGTGCGTGACATATGAACAACAAGCAACAAAGAGATTAGTGGGTATTGCACGCAAAAAGAAAAAGGGGCTAGTAAAAAGAGTGGTAACCGCAGACATGCATGTTTCTGGCTCATTAGCCGTCCTCAGTACGGTACAACCGAGAAAGGGTGTGAAACCTGGGAGCAAAGGTGTTGAATGAAACATGATAGAATATAACAGAATTTAACAGGATAGTAAAACGCAACATTTGTGTCAGTAATATTAGAAGATCTCGAATATTCGAGGCAACAACCAACATATACACGGAGGCGTATATAACACTCCCGTCTGAAACTCCCAACCCAGAGTACTGAAACAACAACAAGATGTACGAATAGTGCGTGACATATGAACAACAAGCAACAAAGAGATTAGTGGGTATTGCACACAAAAAGAAAAAGGGGCTACTAAAAAGAGTGGTAACCGTAGACATGCATGTTTCTGGCTCAATAGGAAAAGGTCTATTGGAACATGGATTTTATTTTAGTCGTGAAAAGAAGCGTTAAGTGTTTTTCCTATGGACATCCATACATAGTCCTTCCGTTCGTCACCCCTCTATTTAGTAGTCATAGATGCAAAAATTACATTAGACTACCTATACAAAACTGTGAACACAGAAGAGAGCCCAAGTAGCACAATAAAAACATTGTGGATTTAATTGAGTTACTTATAATACTGAATAAAACCGTTTGTGCTACTTGGGAGAACAAGTCGATCATCCAGTGCCACATCTGTCAGTTGTGGGAAAACGCCACTTCCAACTATGGACGAACACCTAGATGTCTCAAGTGTGCGGGGCAACATCTCACTCCAGAATGCACCAAAGAAAGATCCATTTCAGCCCGTTGTGCAAACTACCAAAGGTGACCAGCCTGCCAATGCAGAAGTTTGCCCCGAGTTTATAAAAAGAAGAATTTGGTTAGAAGAAAGAAGACCGTTAAGTTAAAATCCCAAACCAACCCCATAAAATTACAAGCCAGCTCCCCTGCCAAAAGTAAACCCTTGGACCCAAAAAATAAACAATAAACCAGATTTTCCTAGTCTTCCCTCTAAAAAAAACCCAAAGCACCCAAAAACCCCAACACAGACATCAACAAATTCACTTAATTTAACCATATGTTCAAATAGCTACATTCATTATTTAATCTTGATGAACTGACAAGAGTGGTGTCTGATCTACTCTAAAAAATGAGTACAGCCTCAAACAAGATCGAAAAATTCAGAATTCACAACTTTATAGCTGGTATCGACAGCTATGACGTCTAGGCAGGTAGGTGGTAAAACGGGATTTCAAAAAAGATATAATCTCAAAATAATTTTCTGCTATGCACGACGAGTTCTTAACGAACTCCACTTAATCAGACATTTTCTCGACATCTTTAAACCTTATATATTCTTTTAGGCAGAAACATAAATAATATATCCAAAATAAAAACACTAACCGACCTTAACTCTGACCACGACATCGTCCTTATCCATTCAAAACTATCACACAACATACAGAATCCCGATTAAACACAAGTATATGACTATAGCACCACAAACTGGAGCAAATTCAGAAGATACACAAACGAAAACATCACAATGACAGATAAAATAGAAAACAGAACATATCAATGAACACACATTAGTAAAACATTACCCACGTTCCATAAATCACTTAATACAAAAACAATGATTGGCCAAGATTTTTAAATACATCAAATCCAGAAGACAAGTCACTCTGGAGAATCACTAAACGTTTCAGAAGCCAACGATAGCAGCTGACAAAAATTGTAAATAACGAACAAATTAAAACCAATATGACCGAAATTTGGAGAGTACTTTCAAAGCAATTTTATAAATAATACACAATATACACAAAACCCCCAACATATTACACAATTAATTCAATAACAGTAACAACACCTAAATTCAATAAACACATCAAACACAAATAACTAAACAACATGTACAGACATATTTAACACCCGGATCAGACGGGATACACAACACACTAATCAAAAATATACCTAAGAAAGCAATTGTACAACTAATATATATCACAAATTATGTCATTAAAACTGAACAATACCCCTGATATGCTGAAAATCAAAAGTATTAAACAGCCCTGTTATGTGGATTGATACAGACTAATATCCGTATTAAACAATATAGCAAAGGTGATAAAATCATACTAAAAAGACTTCAAAACTTTATTGACAAACATTATATTATACTCCCCGAGCAATACGTATTCATAATCGGCCATAGTACAGTTGTTGAAATAATCAGAGTACTAAATTAAATTAGGGAATCCTTTAAGGCAAAAAAAACACAGCCATAATGGTAACATTTACATACAAAAAGCTTTTGCCGGCGTATGTCTCGAGGGATTAATCGACAATCTAATTAAACTGGAAATACAAAATTATTTAATTGAAATACTTAGATCATATCTAACCAATAGAAAATTCCATACTAAAATAACTATACAGCTCGTCCATCCTCAGTTAAGCTCTGTCTTATCACCTTTGCTCTATTCCATATTCATGCACGATATCCCAACCTCACCTCAAATGCTAAAAGCCATCTATACCGACGACACATGTTTTGTAACATCGGCAAACAATCCTGATCACGCACTAAAAGCCGCACAAACACACCTCAACAGAAAAATAATTACCTATTTTCAACAACACAAACTAGCTATCAACACATCCAAACAGAGTATTTATTGTTCAGGAGAATAGCTAGAAAAATAGCTCATTGCGATCGCAGCTTCATGTGGACGGAATTCTTCATTACACTTAGCATTACCCTGGAATATTTTTCATAATCCGCGTATAAAAGAGACTTCATTATAACATTGTTTACAGTGTCACAATGAAGCTCTTTGAAAACTGTTAAAGTAATTTTTAGTGTACAGTTGGTTATTGAATTTAGTTATATTTTTATTTGACATTTGACTTTAACCTTGACAAAAATTATAATTAAAATGGTCTAGCGTTGTTCTAGCTAGCAAATTATTATATTAAAGGTAAATTAGAATGATTTATATATTAAAAATATTAATTAATAAAGTACGCTAACGTGTATTTATCAATGATTTGTCAATTGTTTATTTTTATATTGTATAGGCTCAATATATAGGTATATAGAACGTTCGATTTTTGGGATAAATTACCAGATATCTATGTGAAGATGTATTACAGAAATCATTCTGTTCATGATATAATATAAATAGATCGCAAGAGCATATACGAAGAAGCTCTTTTTTAAACAAATAATCATCCTCTTTTTGCTTAAATGAATGTTTGTTTACAATTTACACAATTATAAGGTTATAATATGTCAAAAGTCAGAAGTGCTGAATAAAACCATCTGTGATCTGACCAATTAGGAATCTACAGAATTGCCAACTTAATTCAAACCACTCCTCCTAGTTTAAAAACAGGGATTATATGAAATTCTATTTTATTTAAATAATTAAATAAATGCGAATCATAAAAAATATTGTGTAAAACGTGTGCCACAATGACTTTCTGTAGTACTCGTTGTGCAATCTTCACTCGTACTACAAAACGAGTCATTGTGACACTTGTTTTACAAATAACTATAGTGTATACTATGCAAGGTAACCTAACCTAACCAATGCTATCGCTCACATTGTGCAACGAATACATAAAGCTAAAATTGTAATGGGAAGACCCAGTAAACTCACATGCCAAAATAAAATACTGATATATAAACAAATCATAAGACCGATACTCACATACACAGCCCCAGTATAACACACAGGCACAAAACATAACTTCTACTGCCTACAGGTGGTATAAAACAAGTGTTTGTGGATGGTGATTAAACACAACTGCTATCTTAAACTACCCCGAAACACATGGTTACATGATAAAGCCAACATGCCTACTATCAAAAACTAAAAACTCGACTAACTTTTACCACTACTGTACTACTGTCTGTCAAAAGATCTTCGTAAAAATCTCAAAGACGCAAACTGCTCAGAAGACATCCGCGATAGTGAGTGTAGGCTTCTGCATGGCTTGCTAATTACATAACAAGGTTGCTCAACTCCAAACCTATATTCTTCACACAATGTGTAAATCATTCCGGATAAATAAATAATTAAATATGACTAAACCAACGTCACTGATGCTGCCTCCTCGAAAACTGATTCCCCAATCAATTTTGAAACCTGGTTTTCAGCTGCATTTCAGAGAAAACTAATTCGAACGATTCTAGGAACCACAAATTCATATCATGATCAAAGTAAATAGTCAAACTGAATGGATAATGCTAAATAAGCAAGGAGCCATATCACCACTGCAAAATGTTGTAAACAGGGAAACAAACAATCTAATAAAGAATATTTTTCGAAGCAAATTTGTTATTGTGTGACGACAAATCAGCTACAAACAATGTTCATAAAGAAATTTTATAATCAAAGTATTTACCTGGTTTTTCTGTGTAAATTCCATCGCTAGTATAGTATAATAGTGTTGAAATAGAAATTGATTGAAATTTTTGTCACAATGTGCGCGCGTCACTTTTGTGACACCCTGTATATCAAGACATATTTGACGAGTTGTAGATTTCGGCCCTAGGTAAAAAATTCGAAAATAAAACAAAAAACAATAAATTCTTAGCAAAAATTAGACGCTGATTTAATCTTTAAAGAGCGGCCCAATCCCATTTCCAAAAGAGAAGTTTATCTACCTCTTGTATCCTCCAAAGGTGCACCCAGGGATGTGTTTTAGACAAGGTTATTTATTACCTCGAAACGAGTGTTTAGTCACCTACGGAGCCAAATCATTTATTTATATTTTCTACCCTATTATAACTCATTGACGTATAAATTCTAAATTAATGTTAGTGGGTATTGTATTTGGTTTTTTTTTCATTTGATGTTTGTGTTTACAGTTATTTTAAGGGAATTGGTAAGTAGAATACTACTTAGAAGAAGATTAAGTGGAAGGATGATGTAAATAAATTGATGTGATTAGGAGGATGACTTCTGGAATAATAAATCTTGTCTTTAACTGGTGGCTTTTAATTACTTCGATAAACCTCTATGGTGAATGATAAGCATGAATAAAATGAGTTCAACGTTGACATTTGTTTGAATATAAACTAAAAAGTCAGGAATTAAACCACCACAAACGTATTATGAGGAATTTGAAACCGTTATTTAAAATGAAATTTGTTTGACTAATATAAATTAAAAATCAATTGGTTACTTTGCAATTATTGATTTACGAGTATTATCACATAGTGTATAATTCATTATTAATTTGAGATGCATATAAGTTGCGAATCTTCTAGCTTGACTGATTATTCTGGCTGCATCTATTCTGATATCTGACAGGATTTAACCTAAAAGTCCCCGGCTGGAAGCTTCAGGGAGTATTCGGTCTCAGTTTATGCATTCCTGTTAGCACCCGATTTCAGTTAAAACCCGAATTTTCTAGGAAAATCCAGTTTTAACTATGGCTCACAGTCAATTCTAGATCTCACTAGTTAGTTAAAACTAGTTTTCACTATACCTGTCAGTAAAATCTGTGTAACCTATAAACATTTTATTTTGAACGAAATCCTATGGGTTTACCTATACCAAAAACAATTAAACATACATACGTCATATAATAATACTTTTAATAGTATAAGAAAAATACATGGAATTAGTTACATAAATGGGTGCGTTGGGTGAACAAACAGGTGGAAAATGAAACAAACGTAAAAAAACTCAAACAAACATTAACAAAATAATATTTTTTTCATAAATCATGTATAATACTTTACTTCCTTCAGTCAGCCCCAGATAGTAGGAACATGTTTTCTACTTATTTCTACATGGCTGACTATCGTGACATTTAGAATTGCAGAGTTTTACCTTCTTTTTACAAAAGCATCTATTAGTGTTT
Source organism: Galeruca laticollis (assembly GCA_963921935.1). Classification (NCBI taxonomy): domain Eukaryota; kingdom Metazoa; phylum Arthropoda; class Insecta; order Coleoptera; family Chrysomelidae; genus Galeruca; species Galeruca laticollis. The sequence continues at coordinate 158,581,879 of OY998175.1, read as the reverse complement.
CAAGTCTTCTTGCAGACGCAACGTGCAAACCCTTGGCCTTCTCCTAAAGCAGCACGTCTAGCAGCGGTTCTTAAGGACAAATTAGCTTCTGGAACTGCTTCAAATTTTAAGAATTTTTCTTTTAAAATGTCAAATTCTGATCTGGAAAGAATATTAGTATAAAATATCTCCCCGATTTTAAAAATAAAATATATGTATAATGTACCTGCAGTACAATTTCTCCTGTATCCCATATTTAGTGCCAACTTTGTATGAACCATCTTCTTTTTTTCCAAGTACAACACCTATGATGTTCCTTTGATCTGCTTTTGACCTGTCGACATTCCGTATCGGGACTATTATATTGTCACCCTTTTCCGCAGGTGGATAAAGAGCGTCGGAAACTAATTTCATTTTCTTAGCCTGTTTTTTTAAACCTTCAGGTGCTTCTTGTCTAGCTAATAAAATTGATGATTCTGTACTAGGATCGTCCTCTTCAGTATCAGACAGAGATTCACTATTCTGCTGATTAAAAATGTTTTGAAGACCTTCTTCATCATGTATGTTTCTAACAACTTCCAGTGGGAAAGACGATATCGCAAGTCCTACTCTGGGTTCAATACCAAACATAGCTCAATATGGCGATTGTTTTATACCACAATGCAGGGCTCTATTTTTCATAAACTGGACAAATGGAAGACTTTTGGACCAGTGTGTGGTATCATTATCCTGCATCCAGGCAACTAACATTTTCTCTATATCCTGGTTAGCATGCTCTACAGACCCTTGGCTTTGGCTATGCCTTGGTTTCCCATGAACCAACTTTCCTTCAGGCCAGTATGTCATTACCTCATTAATCACTGCATTAACGAACTCTATGCCATTATCTGAGTGTAAAATACACGTAGCACCAAAAGTCAAAAATATATCTGTTAATTACAAAGCAACTTCTTCAGCCTTTTTGCTTTGCAATGATCTTAACAAAACAAACTTTGTCAAATGATCCTGGTACACCATAAGATACTTAAAACGATTATCTTGTTGTGACTGCATATCTATGAGGTCTACATGGCAGCGACTATTCATTTCTGAATGTATTATGGGTTTGGAAACAAGACCCCTCTTCTTCTTACTCTTTTTGCGCTGGCAAACCTCACACATGGATATGAAAATATTTATCATATCAATAGTTATATTTGCATATTTCCTTGAAGTTTCAGCTTTTAATCTATCTCGCCCCCCATGACCAACGGCAACATGTGCTGCTTCAATTATGTCAAAAGTAACCTCAGCAGGTAAATAGTATTTAATTGGTTCACTTCTAGATGCCAGTCTTTTCGTTTCGCTAACCTCGACAACTCTAAACCTTTTTAGTCTTCTATATTGTAATGGGGTTTTCTTCACAGCCAATTCAGCTTCCTGTACTTCAGTCATTAGTTTATTATATACGTGATTTTCTTTTTTTTCCTTTTTTTCTTTATTCAAAATCCGTTCCAAAAATTGCTGTTTACATAAACCTCCATTTCTAGACAGATTTCCGGTAATATCCGTCATTTTTCAAATCAAAAAGGTATATCTGTAGTTGGTTATAATAATGTTAAAATAATCTATTTCACAAAATGAATCAAAATTTACAATTTAAAAATCACTTACCAGACAAAAAAATTTATATTCTGATAATTTTAACCAGAAACTACAAAATAAATCGCACTGTATAATTTATTAACCCTATAAAAAATAAATTAACATTATTGTTTGAAAATCTGTTAGAATTTGTTAGAATTTTTTAGAATTTTTTAGAATTTGTTATAATTTGTTAGAATTAGTGAGTATTCGTTAGAATTTGTCAGAGTTTGTTAGAATTTGTTGGAATTTGTTGGAATTTGTTAGAATTTGTTAGAATTTATTAGAATTTGTAAAAATGTGTTTGAATTTGTTAGAATTTGTTAGAATGTGTGAGAGTTTGTTAGAATTTTTTAGATTAATTAAATAAATTGCTATTATTTATTCCACTCCTCTAACGGGAAGTAATACTTCTCATCCTTGGTAAATAATGATAATAAAAAACACCCAGGTAAATAATGGCAAGTATTGAATTTTCAATATATTCATGTACTTTCAAAACCCATAGTTTGGCAAGACCATTAATTTGTTATGCTTATTTAAACTAATAATATCAAAAAATGCAATAGTATATTTTCTAGAAGCCACATTTTTACAGAAATAGCCGCACTGATTATAAACACTCTCCGCGCTGCTTGGAATTTTTAAATATTTAGCAAATTGCTAGGAAATTACTAGTGTCACAATTAAAATTGCTAATATATCAATGCTAATAGTGAAAAAAAATTTATATATTCCTCGGAGAAACCCTATTATTTACCTCCCACATTATAGATAGCACTAGATATTCAATGGACGTACTAAAAATATCCGTTTTCGGATATTGTATTATTCTATAGACCCACTTCAAATATATATATATATATATATATATATATATATATATATATATATATGTAAGGAATATCTTCAGTCTAATTCAATTGCGCGCGTAATTAAGTCGATGTCTTAATATATGTCATGTCATTAAATTGGCACATGTCAATGAGATTAAATATTGTACAGTAATGTGAGAACAATCCTAGTGAATAATAACTTTGAATGTTGTTTCTTTGTTATTTACAGGTAGGATTAATATTCTAGATCATGTATCTAATTGTAAATATTGTATATAATAATAAAAATCTTTGTTATTTACAGAGAAACAGTTCGTACATTATTCCAACCTCAGAAATCAAAATAATCAACATTATATATATATATATATATATATATATATATATATATATATATATATATATATCCTTTCTCGAATATTCTATGGACCAAGGAATGGGAAATTTTTTAAATATTCTATAAATAATTCCCAGGAATATTCAAGAATATTCTGAGGATATCTGCTGAATGTATATAGCAAGATAATCCAGAATATTCATAGATCATTCCAATAGGCATATTCTACAAATATCTAAGTAATATTAGGAATATTATGAGGATAGAACGTATATAGCAAAATTTCAAATATTTGTATAATATTCCAATATGGATGATGCCTGTTGAGCGGGTGACACTGAATCATAGTACTCCTCCCTTTTCATATTAAGTTTCAAAGATAATTGATTGAAATTTGGAAGATCCTGTATACTTAATGAACGACAATAATGTACATATCAATTCTTTTACAACTTCTTGCAACTTTTGTTCAATATCACCAATTATTTTATCCATAAGCTCCATTCGTGTGAGAGAGAATAGAATTACCCGCCAGGGAAAGCTTCTCTCTCGCACTTATTCAGTAAGCAAACGGTATGTCCCAAATTTAAATAAATATTCTTTGAAACTAAAGGAAAAAAGGGGGAGTACAATGATCCAGTGTTCCCTGGTATATATCTAAGGAATCTTTCAAAATTTCGAATTTTATATATAGGAAAAAATATTTTTAATTGAAAAAATTCAAGCACGGGAAACATTGAGTTCAATTTCATTTATTTATACATAAATATAAAATGTACCTCATAAGATAACTGAAACTAACATAATTTTCAAATCCGAGATTACAAAATTTACTGACTTCCTCCATACTCAACGAACTTTTTTAAACCGATTTCTGCCGTTCCCACATTTGGCTAAGGAAATTCCTGTTTTCAATTCAACTTCTTCGTTTGTTATGTTCTTGTCCAACTTTTGGACGGCATCTGAAACAATAAAAGCATTATATTTTTTGTTAATAAACAATTTCTATTCTACTGTGATTTTTATGTATGTATAACAATCAAAATATAATCCCAAAAACTGAAACTTAAAAGATGAAGTTAAACATCAAATATGTAATTTAAAAAATAAGTCTTGTAGGAGACAAGTGAAAAGCAAAATATTCCAAACAAAATAGTGATTAGAAATTATTTGTTTCTTGTACATGATATATTAATAGTTATTTGTGTATTAAGAGCGGAAAGTGATACTTTGCCGCTTGAGGCAGAGAGTTGCCCGCGCGACGCGTAGCGGAGCGCGGGCAATCTGCCGAAAGCGGCAACGCACTTTCTGCTCGAATTGCACACAAGGTTTTTTCTACGATCACCTTATTTTTAAACAAATAATTAAAAAAAAACACGAAAAATCCAAAAGTCCGTCCTCGATGCCCAGCCATGTTTCATTTCATAAAAGTGCATCCTCGATGCCCAGCCATCCTAAGTAGTATTCATTTTTATCAAAAATGTGTATGGATTGATTCCCTCGGGAATTAAATGGGTCCCATCCGCGGGATTAAATGGGTCACTTTAGTCGCTTAGTGTATATTGTACTATTAATATACCTATTATTTACTAACTTTCTTTAGTTTATTGTAAATGAAAACATGCGAGCGGAAAAGTACGCTCTAGAGCGGAAATAATGTCAAATTATGACATATCACGGAAAACATCAACTTTGCGGTTAGATTTGAGTGTGCAAAAGCCTACTTTGGGTAGTGATCGTAGAAAAATGAATTTACATGTACATTCCAAAATAAAATAACATGATTATACCTACTACTGCTTCAAAGAGCTTTGTTTTTCCAAAGCATTTTTCCCTTTTCATCCATGCCGTGGGTAGCTGGGGTAGCGAAGCTACTTTTTCCGTATACTGCGCATTTGTTACAGATAGGCCGTAAAAGATACATTTCAACGTTCTGCGCACGTACTAAAGGCATTTCCCCATATCTCTGTTATTATTTGTCGGAGTGGAGTCTAATAAACGCTATTATGATTGTTAGAATATTATCGTATACAGGATGTACAAAAAAGATGCCATTAGGGCACTAACGTATATTTCTGCTATTATTGGTCGGATTGAAGTCAAATAAACGCTATTATATTTGTTAGATTATTATCGTATACAGGATGTGCAAAAAAAAAGATGCCATTAGGGCACTAGCACATATCTCTGCTATTATTGGTCAGCTTTTATGGAACAAAAGACATTATGATTGTTAGAATATTATCGTATACAGGATGTGCAAAAGAGATGCCATTAGGGTACTAGCACATATCTCTGCTATTATTGGTCAGATTGAAGTCGATCAAACGCGCTGGAAGATGGACTTATACCAATAACAGAACCAATTTCGTGACAACATAATGATTGTAAAGTTATGCGGCTTAGAGGACCGCGATGGAAATTCTTAACTTGTTAAAAAAGAAATATGTGGTTCTTTTAATAGTTATTTACGTGGAAAGTCTGGCGAATTGGTTTCTGTAAAACACGGTGCTAAGGCTAAGCTGTATTTCCTCTTACTAAGTAACAAAAACCGCGTGCCCTTGGAACAAGAGAAGTAGTCGGAGAAGATTTGGAAATTATTAAAAGGAAACATAAAGAACCTGTAGGCGTTCCATACAAAGTAGAATTGACGGCCGTTACACTCGATAGGCTACTTAAAGAAGTACCAAATTTTCCGACAAACAACTTTTAACTTTTGCAATCCAAGAAGAGTACAAGGAAAGGTGCAACGTTATTGTAAACAACGATAAAACAGTCGGCAAAGATTACCTCACTTGACTCACATCTAATGCAAGGTTTAAAATATACAACAAATTTATTTGTCAAATATACAACAAGTTTATTTGTCAAATAACCAGTCCTGTATTTAACAAGAGCATTGGAAACCATATTATAGATATCGTCAACTGCCCAGACGCAAGATTAAAGGAAACTTTCTCTTCTGCATTGGCCAAGATGCACGGCATTACTAGATTGGAGTAAAAGTGAACAATATACGGTGGAGTGAAAAAGATAGAAGAAAAAATATTATTGAATTTTAAACAGCATGCCTTCGTACAAAAAATCATATAGGTGAGAAAACCACATTACTTTGCTTTATAAGGGCACTTTGTTATTATTAATCAGATTAATGTTGAATAAACGGTATTATGTTAGGTACGTCACTACGACGATGTGTAATATTATACAGGGTGTAGTCGTAAAAATATTAGGGTGTAAAGGTATACAGGGTTGTAAAAGAAGCAAACCCCACGAGAATGAGTCAAGTCGGGGCATCCTCGTCTCTGGTTGGTCAGCGTCCTGGTGTCTGATTGGCCAAACTACATAATCCACCAGATGTCGACAATGCAGTTACCTTGCCATCTATCGTCGTCAACCTACATTATCCACCAGGTATCGTTAATACAGTTACCTTGTCTTGCCATCTATCGTCGTCAACCTACATGTTCCACCACGTGTCCTTAATACAGTTAACCTTGTGTCATCTATTTCGCCGTGACGTCACCGGAAGGTCGAATGGCGATAACCTAACATAGCAAACCCCACGAAATCTTGTGTAGCGGAAGTAAACCCAAATTATTATCGGATTGGACTCGTTCTCTGGTTGGTTGGTTAGCCTCCTCGTGTCTGATTAGCCAAACTACATAATCCACCAGATGTCGACAATACAGTTACCTTGCCATCTATCGTCGTCAACCTACGTTATCCACCAGGTGTCGGTAATACAGTTACCTTGTCTTGCTATCTATCGTCGTCAGCCTACATTATCCACCCGTTATACTATTCTATTGGAAATTTCCATGTAGAAGGCTATACTCCTTTAGAAGATTGCATAACTTTGCTACAAGATAGTAAATTGTACTTCCAGAATTCTCCGTTATACTCTGTGTCTATTGCAAAAATGTAGGCAAAGTTGTCAAAAATCTGCAAAACAGTTGCTGTCTTGTGTTTAACAATATGTTGCAATATGTTTATTGGGGTAACAACAATACAAGAAAGTTGACGGGAATACAAATAAATTTACTACTAAAAGAAATCGACGCAAGGAAGAAGGTTATAAACTACATTCTCTCTGCATGCACCTTTAATAGCCTCCCCTGTTAACCATATAGAAATTGTAGAAGAAGAAAGGAGAACAGAGACAATGTTCGAATTATACAAAAGTGTTACATTATAGCTGGAGAGACTTACTTGTATAGAGCCAGGACCCCATTACCATAAACAATAAAAAACAAATATATATTTTTTACGTGTTTACAACAACAATAGAGCAGTTCTTATTGCAGATGGTTATGTTACAATACTTTATAATGAATGTATGGAGATAATATGTTTGCCTACAGAAGAAACGTTTTTTTAACATTTACTACAAATGGTATTATGTCTTACCAAGGCAACACATTCGCTAAAATAGAAAATATTTATAATTTTGTATAACAGAGTGAGATGGAATGTATCGGGAGAATTGTAACGTAATTGTAAATAATAATAATAAAACAGTTGGCATAGATTGCCTTACTTGGCTCACCTCTAATGCAGGGATTAAAATATACAACAAATTTATTTGTCAAATAACCAGTCCTGGTGTTAACAAGAGCAATGGTAACCATATAATAGATTTCGTCAACTACCCAGATAAGACTTCTTACCTATTAATCATATAGAGATCGTAGAAGATACGAATAATAATAAGGAGCAAAATGTTCGAACCTCTCAAAAATGCTATATTAAGGTTGGAGATACATTATTTACATCCAGGAGCTCGGACGGGTATATACATGTAATATTATACCCAATGTTCTAAGAAAGAGAGAGAGTGAACAAAAATAGTAAGCTAATGCCTTTTGTGCTAAAAGAAGTAACACCAATTTCCCATATTTCTGTATTAAAGAAAAGGAAGATGGAGTATTTAGAAAATACAGCTACCGTTAAAAAGGAATATAGAAAGTCCAACTGGCTGTGGAGAGGGTTAACGCCGTTACAATGCAAGAAATTGCGGATAAAATTAAATTTTTGGAGAGAGAACAGAAGATAGTAGAATTAAAGGCGAGACTAGAACATTATTTCTGCACCAGGTGGAAAAACTTAGGGCCCTCTGGATACCACAGCGTTTCCGCGTTCACCGTTAACAACCAAAATAAATATACTTATGTAGGAGTTTTGGTGGATAAGGAAGGGCGAAATACGCCTACTACTACTTAAAGGGTTACCACAAAAATACGCTTTTTCGCAATAACAATAAGAGAGAAGCTCTTGTTGCATACGGTTATATCACATTACCATATAACAATGGAATGGAATTAATATGTTTACCAACCGAAAAACCATTACAACCTAACATAATACCGTTTGTTCAACTTCAATCCGACCAATAGTAGTAGATCTACTCATGGTTCCTTGCTAACCGCATTATCAATAAATTTTTACTATTTATAGAAACTTTGCACCTTAAAAATGTCTGTGACTCCTATCTAAGCTAATAGTGTCGACATAGAAATGTCCTTAGGGCACTCTGCGCGCATGCAATTAGAGTAACCTAACATAGCAAACTCCCACGAAAGCAACGTCACGGTGTAATGTTACACGTCACGTACGCCGCGCGCAGAGTGACTTGATGACATTATTTATTTCGGCTTGTTGATACTTCTCCATGGTAACCCCCACTCACATAATTAGACAAAATGGTATAAATAAATCACATTCTATGTAATTCCAATAGTCACTAGCAATCAATTGTACATTCAACAACAAATAAAAAATGGGGAAAAGTAATATTCTACGTAAATATAAACTTGAGCAAAATATTGAAGCATGGTCAAATCTAAATCAAAGAGAATATGCAAGCTATATTCGAACTCAACAATCGAACCAATCTCGTTCTGGCACAGCCTTATCTTCACATACATCTGACAGTCGATATTCTCCATATGATGGTCCTAGGTATCCACTTGGAAACCAAAATTAAGAAGAGTATAAAACCAATTGAGCCATTGTAAATAGAAATAATTTCTACTTCGTGTAGAAAAGAAATAGTTTTGGTTACAGTTAAATTTAGGTCTATTATTACGAAGCTGATACAATTATATTTAGTATTCGAAAACCATCAACGTCAAACAGTATAGATAAAAAATGAAAATGCCAGTTCCAGTGAAATATAAGTGTGTAAAGTGTAAAGGTGAAACTGGTCGACCGAATACTACATGTTCTAGTTGTGTTCTAAAACATTTTCATAAACAGTTTAATGGTATAAAACGTTTACCCTCTTCTTTAACTCGAAAGTGTTGTTGTAATAGATGTAAAGAAACATAAAAGGTAAAAATGTATTATATATAAAAGAAATGTTACCTATACAATTTAAATAAAAAATGTTTAAAATATTTCGATTTTTTATTCCAAAAGGGTTGTTTATTAGAATAGTAAAACACACATGAAAAATATTTATTTTTTATTTTTTTTCCAAATAATTTACAACTCTTATTTTATAAAAATAGATAAATTCTTTGAGAACCGCATTTAATAAATCATTTTGCACTACAGAATCATTAGCATTATTTATACAAAAAAAATCTATAACACTGTAATAACATTCACAATAATTTAAATTTCCTAAACGAGATATTCGTTCTATTTTTTTCTTAATTCTATTACTTAGGTCTATTTCTGCAAATTCTCTTTCCATCCAGTAGTTTGAGCAATAGAAGATTTCCGAATTCTCAAATTTTATTATGTAACGAAGTCTCTCTCTGTGTTTAACTTCCTTTATAGCTGTAATTACCATTTCTGTTGCTGTAATACCATGCTTCTTGGCCAATGCAGAAGAGAAAGTTTAATCATGCGTCTGGGTAGTTGACGAAATCTATAATATGGCTTCCAATGTTCTTGTTAACTCCAAGACTGGTTATTTAACAAATGAATTTGTTGTATATTATAACCCTTGTATTAGATGTGAGCCAAATAAGGTAATCTATGCCAACTGTTTTATCATTGTTTACAGTAACGTTGTCCCTTTCCTTGTACTCCCCTTGGATGCAAAAGTTGAAGTTGTTTGTTAAATAGATAATCATTTATTCTTTGTTAAAACTTCTTGCAAAAATCTTGCGTTATGTTCAAGTCCATTAGGTAGTAATCTTCCTTCCGGAGTTGCTCTAATAAATTTGACATTTCTTTAAGTGACCTGTCGAGTTTAACGTCCTCCAATTCTACTTTGTATGGAATGGACACAGGTTCTTTATGTTTCCTTTTAATAATTTCCAAATCTTCTACGACTACTTCTCTTGTTCCAATGGTAAGCGGTTGTTACTTAGTAAGAGGAAAGGCTGCTTAGCTTTAACACTGTGTTTTGCAGGAACCAATTCCATGTTTTTCCGAAATCGAAAACTTGCAATTTTACCCAGACGCATGGAAAAATATAGACCGTCCAAGTGTATGCGGAGAGGGTTAACTTCGTTACAATGCAATAAATTGCGGATAGCATTAAATTTAGGTATTGTCATCGACTAGAAGAATTTGCAGAAGGTACAAAAGTGGTAATATTTGGAATTAAAGAAGTTATGCATCGAGGTAGAATGCGGTACATATTAAAACTAGACAATATATAAACATTTATTACCTTTCGAATTACTGGTTAGAACAAGAATTAGAAGAGATAGACTTAGATTAAAGGATAAAAATAAAAATTGACGTGGTAAAATATACACTCGACAGAAACAAAGACAGAGTTGTATTTTGTGTATACGTTTTGTTAAACCTGTATAAATATTTTAATAAATCTTTTAAAGGCATCGTTGTTTTACAAATTTTCCCACCTTTGTTCTTATTTAATGTTAAACCATCTATCTGGATGAGAGGATAGTGGAGGATGGTAAAAGGGAGGGAAAATCTGACCAATAATAGCAGAGATATGTGCTAGTGCCTTAATGACATCTTTTTTTTGCACATCCTGTATAAGACAAAAATATAACAATCATAATGTCTTTTGTTCCATAAAAATCTGACCACTAATAGCAGAGATATGTGCTAGTGCCCTAATGGCATCTTGATGTCGACATCCTGTATATTGATCGAACGTCGTAGTGACGTATCTAACATAATACCGTTTGTTCAACTTAAATCCGACCAATAGTAGCAGAGTTCCCTTATGACATCTTTATGTCGACACCCTGTATATTGACCGATTGATGTATTGACCTATTGTTTTTGTTCGACAGAAATGCATCTTATTGGTATATATATAGACACATATGTTAAATTTTTATAGAAAATTAAATACATACATATTTTCCACTATTGCGTAAGACTCACGCTTCGAGTGCCTCAGGGCGGACTGGTTTTTTTTATAACAGGAAGGTCACTGCAAAGTATTACTGCATTTCATTATCTCAATTAAAATATGGGGATTTATTATATATTTCTTTAACATTAAATAAGAACACAAGTGGAAAAAAAAATTGTAAAACCACGATATTTTTAAAAGTTTTTATTGGAATAGTAATACAGGTTTAACAAAACGTATACACAAAATACAACTCTTTCTTTGTTTCTGTCAAGTGTATATTTTACCACGTCAATTTTTATTTTAATCCTTCAATCTAAGTCTATCTCTTCTAATTCTTGTTCTAACCAGTAATTCGAAAGGTAAAAAACATTTATATATTGTCTAGTTTTAATATGTACCGGATTCTACCTCTATGCATAACTTCTTTAATTCCAAATATTACCACTTCTGTACCTTCTGCAAATTCTTCTAGTCGATGACAATACCTAAATTTAATGCTATCCGCAATTTCTTGCATTGTAACGATGTTAACCCTCTCCACATCCACTTGGACGGTCTATATTCCTTTTCAACGGTAGCTGTATTTTCTAAATACTCAATCTTCCTTTTCTTTAATACAGAAATATGGGAAATTGGTGTTACTTCTTTTAGCACAAAAGGCATAATTTGGGTTTACTTCCCCTACACAAGATTTCGTGGGGTTTGCTATGGTAGGTTATCGCCATTCGACCTTCCGGTGACGTCACGGCGAGATAGATGACACAAGGTTAACTGTATTAAGGACACGTGGTGGACCATGTAGGTTGACGACGACAGATGGCAAGACAAGGTAACTGTATTACCGACACCTGGTGGATAATGTAGGTTGACGACGATAGATGGCAAGGTAACTGCATTGTCAACATCTGGTGGATTATGTGGTTTGGCCAATCAGACACGAGGACGCTAACCAACCAGAGAACGAGTCCAATCAGACACCAGGACGCTGACCAACCAGAGACGAGGATGCCCCGACTTGACTCATCCTCGTGGGGTTTGCTTCTTTTACAACCCTGTATACCTGTACACCCTAATATTCTTACGACTCCACCCTGTATAATATTTAAGGACTACACATCGTCGTAGTGACGTACCTAACATAATACCGTTTATTCAACATTAATCTGATTAATAATAACAAAGTGCCCTTATAAAGCAAAGTAATGTGGTTTTCTTACCTATATGATTTATTTGTACGAAGGCATGCCGTTTAAAATTCAATAATATTTTTTCTTCTATCTTTTTCACTCCACCGTATATTGCTCATTTTTACTCCAATCTGGTAATGCCGTGCTTCTTGGCCAATGCAGAAGAGAAAGTTTCCTTTAATGTTGCGTCTGGACAGTTGACGATATCTATAATATGGTTTCCAATGCTCTTGTTAAATCCAGGACTGGTTATTTGACAAATAAATTTGTTGTATATTTTAAACCTTGCATTAGATGTGAGTCAAGTGAGAAAATAGTTGCCAACTGTTTTATCGTTGTTTACAATAACGTTGCACCTTTCCTTGTACTCTTCTTGGATTGCAAAAGTTAAAAGTTGTTTGTCGGAAAATTTGGTATTTCTTTAAGTAGCCTATCGAGTTTGACGGCCGTCAATTCTACTTTGTATGGAACGCCTACAGGTTCTTTATGTTTCCTTTTAGTAATTTCCAAATCTTCTCCGACTACTTCTCTTGTTCCAAGGGCACGCGGTTTTTGTTACTTAGTAAGAGGAAAGACAGCTTAGCCTTAACACCGTGTTTCACAGAAACAAATTCGCCAAACTTTCCACGTATATAACTATTAAAAGAACCACATATTTCTTTTTTAACAAGTTAAGAATTTCCATCGCAGTCCTCTAAGCTGCATAACTTTACAATCATTATGTTGTCACAAAATTGGTTCTGTTATTGGTATAAGTCCATCTTCCAGCGCGTTTGATCGACTTCAATCCGACCAATAATAGCAGAGATATACGTTAGTTCCCTAATGGCATCTTTTTTGTACATCCTGTATACGATAATATACTAACAATCATAATAGCGTTTATTAGTCTCCAATCCGACAAATAATAACAGAGATATTGAGAAATGCCTTTAGTACGTGCGCAGAACTTTGAAATGTGTCTTTTACGGCCTATCTGTGACGGAAAACATGCGCAGTATACGGAAAGGTAGCTTCGCTACCCCAGCTACCCACGGCCGTTTTGGCACCCTGGTGAATAACAAATAGATATATGAAATTGATTGTGTCGATCCTTACTTCGTGGAATATGCTCATATTAGTGTTTTTAAATGAAACTCACGGTCTCTAGTAAATTCCACAATATAATATAAGTTATTGAAAATTCTAAAAAATTGACAATTGTTTCGATAAATCAATATCATCGTCAGAATGAGAGAAGTTACATTTCATTCTATGCCTACCTGATGTTTAGTCGTTATTTTTGGCTAGACCAAGAAGTAACCTAACTTGTGATAGGCTTAATATATGTTTATAGAAAAAAGAAGAAGATGTGATATTACAAATATTGAAGCTTAGATATTATTAGCCCTATGGTGATATCCTGGATATCATTTTTCCAATTAAGATCAGTATAGCTGTGCAATGATATAGAAAACCAGGAAAACTATATCTGCTGATCTTTACAATTATCACTTAAGAAGACAGTTTATTAGTGGAGAATTCCATAGATTTAACTGTTAATTGACAACTTCATATTGTGGATTTCTTAAATGTCTTCTAGTTTCCAGTTCTTCAAGGAAATCCAGTTCTTGTTTGTTTTCACAAATATGTAGAACTTCTAGTTCTGTGTTAGGTGTCACTGAATGATTGGTGCAAAGTAGATGTTTTGCGTAGTGGAATTTATCTGGTTGTTTTAATCTGTATGCTCGTAACTGCTCACTGTATCGTATTTCAAAATTCCTAAGGGTCTGACCCAAATAGACAGCATTACATTCTGGACATTTGAGTTTATATATACCTGACTTTTTTAATAGTGGTATTTTTGTTTTTACATTTAACAATTTTGTACTAACGTTACTTTCTGTTTTAAAAGAAATTGTTGTATTCGTTGCTGAAGATATTATCTTTGAAATATTATTAGAAATATTTCCTGCATATGTGAAGTTTCAATTTCATCAGCTTGTTTAGGATATATTAGTTGTAATGCCACTTTTTCCTCATTTTTACTAATTAGCTTATTTATCATATCTAATGGATAACCGTTAGATGTTGCTATTTGTCTAATTGTATTAATCTCTCTATCAAAATTACATTTGTTAATAGGAACTGAAAAAGCTCCATATATCATTCAATCATATGCTGCTAGTCTGTGTGACACAGGGTGGTTAGAATTGAATGTGTTGGTTTTCGGTAAATTGAATAATCAAGTACATTATTAACTCTTTGTATTTTTAAATCAAGAAAATTGATTGAGCTATTTTTTCAGTTTCTAATGTAAATTCAATTTTCGGGTGTAAATTATTGATGTGGTTGAAAAATACATCTAATTGTCGTTCACTACCCATAAAACAAGCTAATATGTCATCTACATATCTATACAAAAATAAAATATTTTTCGAAATATTTCTTTCGAAGATCTTTCTTCCTAAATTGTCCATAAAAATGTTTGCTAAAATAGGTGATATAGGGCTTCCCATTGGTAAACCTTCATTTTGAATATATATCTTATTGTCAAAAGTGAAATAATTCTGATTAATGCATACATCAAATAAATTAAGTATATCTGATATTATTCCTGGATTAATATTTTTATCTTTTAGTAATTTTCTTACAAGTATTAGACATTATTTAGGAGGAATTTTGGTAAACATATTAGTTACATCGAACGAAATGAGTTTATAGTTATCTTGCAAGTGGATTGCTTTCAACTTCTTGATTAGTTCTATTGAATTTCTAATTGAGTACTGAGATTCATATCCGTAAGTTTTGAGTATATTGTTGAGCTTCTTTGCCAATATATTATTAGGAGCACTAACATAAGAGACTACAGGTCTAATTGGTTTCGTTATTTTATGTAACTTAACTGTTCCATATAATTGTGGACAATGCGGATTCTTATGTATGATAGACCTCTTTTCGTAATCATTTAAAAGATAATTAGAATTATTAACAATATCACTTACATTATTAGAAAACGTCTTTGTTGGGTCTGCTTTAAGAACTTTTACATCGCTGGATTCTATAAAGTTATATACTTTGAAATTGTAATTTTCAGTCGTCAAAATGACAGTAGCGTTCCCCTTATCAGATTTTGTAACTGTTATGTTAATATATCCTAAACAAGCTGATGAAATTAAAACTTAATAAAACCATCACATATGCAGGAAATATTTCTAATAATATTTCAAAGATAATATCTTCAGCAACGAATACAACAATTTCTTTTAAAACAGAAAGTAACGTTAGTACAAAATTGTTAAATGTAAAAACAAAAATACCACTATTAAAGAAGTCAGGTATATATAAACTCAAATGTCCAGAATGTAATACTGTCTATTTGGGTCAGACCCTTAGCAATTTTGAAATACGATACAGTGAGCACTTACGAGCATACACATTAAAACAACCAGATAAATCCCACTACGCAAAACATCTACTTGCCACCAATCATTCATTGACACCTAACACAGAACTAGAAGTGCTGCATATTTGTGAAAAGAAACAAGAACTGGATTTCCTTGAAGAACTGGAAATTAGAAGACATTTGAGAAACCCACAATATGAAGTTGTCAATGAACAGTTAAATCTAGGGAATTCTCCACTAATAAACTGTCTTCTTAAGTGATAATTGTAAAGATCAGCAGATATAGTTTTCCTGGTTTTATATATCATTGCACAGTTATACTGATCTTAATTGGAAAAATGATATCCAGGATATCACCATAGGGCTAATTATATCTAAGCTTCAATATTTGTAATATCACATCTTCTTTTTTCTATAAACATATATTAAGCCAATCACAAGTTAGGTTACTTCTTGGTCTTCTTGGTAAAATGAAATGTAACTTCTGTCATTCTCACGATGATATTGATTTATCGAAACAATTGTCAATTTTTTAGAATTTTCAATAACTTGTATTATATTGTGGAATTAACTAGAGACCGTGAGTTTCATTTAAAAACACTAAATAGATATATGTTAGTGCCGTTATGGCGATGACGACGACGACGACAGATGGCAAGACAAGGTAACTGTATTACCGACACCTGTTGGATAATGTAGGTTGACGACGACGGCGATAGATGGCGAGACAAGGTAACTGTATTACCGACACCTGTTGGATAATGTAGATTGACGACGACGACGACAGATGACAAGACAAGGTAACTGTATTACCGACACCTGTTGGATAATGTAGGTTGACGACGACGACGACAGATGGCAAGACAAGGTAACTGTATTACCGACACCTGTTGGATAATGTAGGTTGATGACGACGACAATAGATTGCAAGGATTTGACGGATGACACATACGACGGAACGCACATACGACATAAACGTCACATATGACGAAACGCACATACGGCACATATGACTGATGAGACATTTCACGGATGGCCATACGGCACATACGTCACATATGAAAGATGAGACATTTGACGGATGACACATACGACGGAACGCACATACGACACATAGACAAATCATGGAGAATATGAAATCACAGAACAGGCATACGATACATTTGACAGTTGACACACGTGGCGGGGGTTGACAGATGACACATACGACACATCGTCATGGAACACATGAGAGAGTCGACACAGAACATAAGATGGATATGACTGTTGACAGACGACACGACACTTATGACATATGGTACAGAACACATGACTGTTGACACATTTGACAGATGACAGATGACACATGTGACAGATGACAGATGACACATGTGACAGATGACAGATGACACATGTGACAGATGACACATGTGGCAGATGACAGCTACGTCAGAGGGCGTGGTCATGTGACGTCATAGGGCGTGGCCTGTGACTTCACACCCCCTCCTAAAACGTGGGTAAAGTGACCCACTATCTACTGTGTAGAGCTTTGTAGTCAATCCCAATTAATAGAAGGAATAGAGGTAACTATAGGCAATTTTATTAAGGAACTCATAGCATACATCTCGGTAACATAATTACGTGAAACTACCTGAGAAAAGAAAATTTTATTGTACCTTTAGCAATGAGGTGAGTTTCTACTCTACATTTATCCATTAATTTTGTTGCAAAAATTTATGAAATCAACAATTATTTCAATATTTTCATGCACTAAAATATATAAAGTAACACATAAATACTTCAATATTTCGAGGCAGTTTCATTTTCATTTGGATAGAATATGGAATGTTCAACTTATAAAATATTCATAGGATTCTTTATCAAATCTGTCTTAACTTCTTCAAACTTTGCCTCATCATTTAATGGAAGTTTTAGCAGCAAATCGATAATTTCCTAAAAAATGCATTGATAAATCAACAGGCATTAAAAAAATACAATAAAACGTACCTGTTTTGATGCGTGAGGTCGTATGTATCAGTTCCGCCCGTAGCATATAATACACCGTAGAAACATATTTAAACAACTTCACAGTGGCAAAAAATTGACTAATTAATTAACGATCAAAAATAATTAATCATACTACTAGTATTTCACCAATAACAATTACCTATATAAGATGGTCGAACCGCCATTTTTCACTGGTCGTTACCGTCAACTGTCAACTGCAACTACTGACACATGCCCATGGAACAGGAAGAGCGTTTGAACAAAAATCAATAATCATAGAATATTCTTAGAACTATTTGATTCGAATATACTAAAAAGAATAATCTGATGATATTCCAACTGGACTTACATTGAATATTCGAATTAGGTGTACCCACAGATATTCTAGATATCCCCAGAATAACCCTATAATATTTGGATATATATCTTCCAAATCGAAGACTGTCAGAACATCTCATGGATATCTGGTGCTATCTGAGAAAGTGGTTGATAAAATAACTCACTTCTCAACCTAGGTGTATAATATAATATTTTTTTAAATTTCACATTTTAAGGAAAGTCAGCATAACTCCGAACTTTTGTACCTAGGTATAGGGAACCCTTATGAAGTAAACTTTATATTTCAGGGGCAATCAGAAAATGCAATAAAATACTCGTATAGGATGTCCCATAAGAAAAAACAACTCTACTTGGTTATTTGATAATTATAATCTATAATTACTTAATATCTCAATATTCAATGTATTTGGTAATTTATAAGGACTATAGGTATTAATAATTCAACTGCTGTACTCAAAACTGATTTTATTTTCAACAATATCTACAAGCTCAACTTCAAGGTGAATTAAAAACCTGTTTTGATAATATTTCGTTAGGTATACAGGATGTACCAACCAATTAAATATTTACACATTCTCACTCCAAAATTGGAGATACCAAAGATTGTTTACACTTTTATACAAGAAAAAAAATCGGTGTTATAAACACATTTCTAATATTTACGAAATCTCCAAATACAAAATAAACGAAAAGAGAAATAACATTTTTCCGTTACCCACACAATGTAAAATTAGAATATTATTACTTTTCCGCCCAACCTTTTCATATGCGAGAAAAGTATTGGTTTACCCCAAAAAAAGTTGGAATTTAGAATTTTTTTTGAGTTATTTTTACGTTTTCCATCAACAACAACACGAAAAAACGGTTTTTAGAAAAAAATTATGTGTGTATGTCGTCGTCGTTGTCGTCGGCCACTTTTCCTTACATGTCTTGTTAGCACTATACATTATACATATATACAATTCTCAATTTCTCGACCTTAGAAAGTATCGAGAGCCGTTTTCATTGTCAGCATTAGAATTATTTTCTGAGTTAACAATACCTGCTGAAACAGAACTGTTAGTTGCAGTTTCTGCTACAAGCTTATTTTCTGCAGTTCCTGATGTAGTTCTCTGTTTCATTTGCATCGTTGTTACTCAACGATGCGCGCAATTGATTCGAATGACTTCTTAATTCTTCACCATCTTTAGTCTTTACATTCAAAATGACTGAACCTTCTGTATCAGTTACTACTCTCTTCATCCATGTTGGACATTCTGGATTTATAAAATTCCTTGAATAAACTCTTTCACCGATTGTAAAATTTTTAGAATGCCCTCCATAATATTCTTTCCATTTATCAATTTTGTCCTCCACTATTTTTTGCGCCTGGTATTAACAAATCTAATTTCCCTCGAATTTTCCTTTGAAACATTTTTTTAGCTGGTGTTTTACCTGTTGTACCGTGAGGAGTATTGTGGTAATCGAATAAAAATTGTGTGAGATAATCGTCCACATTTTACTTTTCTGCCCAACCTATCTAGTATGCGAGAAAAGTATGAGTTCACCCCAAAAAAAGTTGGGAATTTGAAAAAAAATTTTGAGTTATTTTCACGTTTTCCATCAACTACAACCCAAAAAAGGGTTTTTAGAAAAAAAATCCCGTGTGTATGTCGTCGTCGTCGTCGTCGTCGAAAGCGTTTGGGCGGCACTTAAGGAATATCTGGCAAAACGAAATGTTACTTTCAATTTTACAAAGGTTAAAGAATTATGTAATGAGTTTTTTGACACATTTTCTGCAAATGATTGGAAAGTTAGATGTGACCATGATACACAGTTTGAAGATGAATTTATGAACAATGAACCACTTTAAGATACTGTTGTTGATAATATTATTATTATTCATTATTTTACTGTTGATGATCCCTGTACATCTAAAGCATATTTTTCATTATAGTGTTTGTTTGTAGGTGGTATGACTGAATACATTAAACGCAACAAATGTAAATAGGTGTTATAAAATTGTAGATATTGGAGACGAATTCCACTAGAGTAATATATTATTTGTAGCACATCTGTACATAGTTCTAAATAAGCAATAATTGACGGCACCCAGCACCAAGATTTTTTTGTTTTGCCAATCCTAACTCTGTAAAAAGTGTAAAAGGATGTTCTAATTTCAAAGTAAATATTTGCAAAAAACCCAAAAATTTACATATGAAAGTAGAAATATCTACCACAAAAAAAGCTTCATTTTTTTATTTATATTATTAGTATACTTATTAGACCATTTTATCCTTCCTGGTAAATATTGCCACTTTTTTATAATTAATTGGAAGGTTTTCTTCTACATAAAATATGTGTGAATAATCGTATGTTGTTTCTTTGGTATTGTTCCCACTATGCAAATAAATATTACAGTTATGTTAATTCAACATCACATTGTGATAATGTTCTTCCTTTTTTTCCTCTTGTTTTCAACACATGCACATCTATACAACCGCTTATGCCCAGCTTGTGGCTGTTAACTTTTGTGATGTTTCAACTTAACTTCTCAGCGATGTTAAAGCGCTGCTGCCTTTTTAAATTACTGTGATGTTACTAGAACTTCCTCAAAAGGAAGTCTTTATAACTAACTAAAAACAACATTTCTGTTACATTCTGTAATACCTTTTAATATATTGTCGATGTTAATATTATGTCTAAAAAATAACATCTTATCAATGATCTAAATGCGACATTTCAAAAACAATAGTGTACTCTCGTAGATGTTGTATGGACATTACTTAAACCTCTAAATAATATACCTCAAACATTCTAGATGACATCCTATAGATGATTCTGTGCCTAATCAGCAAATACAGGGTGAACAACTAGGTACGCTGGCTGTCGGCCATATTTCAAAACATAGTCATGGTACAACTTTAAAAAAATACCTTCAGGAAAATGACCCTGAAAAATCGCTGGAAAATATTTTTGAGTTCCTAAAATATCCGCTATGGGGTTGAATGAAAACTTAAAAACAGAAAACAGTGATTATCTCCAAAAAAGACATACTAAAGGTATCTTAGAAATAAAATTTTTGATATATTGTTGAGATTATGAAAAAAGGTAGTAAGGGACTTTTTGTCCTTATTCTTCAAGTAAGGGGTGGGGGAAGGTTCAGCCCAAAAATCAAATGTAGCACTTTTTTTTAATCGATATCCATGTTTTTGGCGTAATTTAAAAGAGTTTTTCCTCTTTAATAAGATATGCTTAACAAAAATAACAAAATTGAGTAACTTTGTCAACGCTATGTGAAAAAGTCGACAATTTTCCCATTTTTCTCGGAAACTTCATATGTATAAATGAAGCATTTTCTAAATTCTGATGAAAAGGGGTTAAAAAAATAGAAATCTATTCCAAGATATAAGATTTACAATATCAGATATAAAAATCAGAAAAATGCTCCAATTTACATTTGAAATTTCCGAGGGGATACAAAATTATCTAATTTTGTTATCAATCTTATTAAACAGAAAAACTCTTTTAAATGCAGCTAAAATCATTAATATCGGTTGAAAAACGGAAAAGTTATACATTTGTTCATAAGTTTGAACCTTCCCCACCCATTATTTGAAGAATAATGACAAAAAATCTCCTTCAGTAAAATTTTTCATAATCTCTTCAAGATTTAAAAAATTGTATTTTCAGGACACCTCTGGTATGTTTTTTTGGAGTATTTTCTTTTCGAGTGTTCATTCCACCCCTAGCGGATATTTAAGAGACTGCAAAATATTTTCCAGCAATTTTTCATGATCACTTACCTGAAGGTAATTTTCTTGAAAGTTGTACCATGATTCTTTTCTGAGATGTGGCTTACAGTCGTTCTTAGTTGTTCACCCTGTACATTTAAAATTAAATAGCAAAAAGCAATAAAGGATTTGAAACGTTTATCCACTATTAATGAACAGTACAGTAAATTTGAAAAAAAAATAGGTACAAAATTAGAAAAAAAATATCTTGTGCAGGAATCCAACCTAAAATTAAAATTGTGTAAGCATATTACATAACAAGTCTGGAAAGTGGAAACTATTGAACGCATTTAGTTAAATCAAGAAATAGAAAAGGGTATATTAATCTGTAGTTGCCATAACGTAACATACTTTGAAACTGAATTAATAAAGCACATACAATACAGCTAGTTTACAGAAAATTTATTAGAATAGTTTTTTAATTAAATTAAAACTAATAAAAATTTTACACCATAAAGATTTTATGAAACATTACGTTAAATCAACAGAAATCCAATCTGATTGAAGGAAATTCTATCGTTTACTCACGGTTACTTTTTCTCGCGCAAGAGTGGCTGTTTCGAGTGCCTCAACCATTCCATAACGTAGACTTCAAAATCCTTATGTGTGAAACATTTAAAGGTGTTCTGAACAGCAGCTAATGAAACAATTACTTTAGATCAAATTGTGCCCATGGTAACCTTTGATCGATCATCATAAACTACATCAAACTTGATTTTCAGCCAATTGGCTGGGACCCATTTTCCATAAGATACATGCGCGGTTCTTCAAAGGAATAATAACATATTTTATTTCGAGAAGTGACTTTTCATGATTTACCTTATATTACATGCCTCACTCTATTTGGCAGGTAAATTCAGGTGTGCTATGAAAATTCATACTTCTTTTCTGTATAAAATAAACTATTCTCTTCTTATTATTTTCATCATGTAACAAATCGTATATTAACATCGTGTAATTGTGACTTAGTGAAAACTAAGCATTATTAATACACTGTATACAAAAAAACTACTTATGAAGAAGAGATATGAACACATTATCAAGTTAAATGAGTTTATAATTAATTGTATCCAATTGAGTATCCAATAGCTGTGTTACTACAATAATAAATAATTGAATTCTGTTTGTTGGCTGGAGCATTCAGTACCATAAGTTACATATTCTTCAACTAGATTAATATAGGCACCATTGTAAGGGACAGCTTTTTTATTGTATTCAGTGTATTTTCAAATGGAAATGAGCTTTTAAACAGAAATTTCTGTTTAAGTCTTAAATAGTCTCTAATTGTTCACAAGAATTGTTAGTATTAATGTTAAAATTTTTTAAACCTGCAATACTATATTGATGGCTATGACTGCTACTACAAAAACTAGAACTAGAGATACTCGATTCAATATTATTTGTATTGTCTAATACAATGTCTGTATCACACTATCTGAAATAGTAATTCCCTTTTTTACATAACTACCAACTATTTGTTTTTTATTTTATTTATGTAAGTAGCTTCTGAAACATCTTGAACATTGAAATGTACAATGTACAATAGCCGATTAAAGTCTTGGTTGAGTATTAAGTTTTAATAATTATGATTTTGGAATAGGTACTTACCGATAACAGCTGTTATTCGTCCATTATAACAAGAATTATAACTAAGCATAGAAACTGAAGCTAAGTAGGAACTAACGAAAACGAAGACCACTTTATTCAAGTACTAACTGCAAAATATGTGCTGCCTGCAAATAAAATATAAAACAAGACTGAAAACCATCCGCTATTTCATGCTTGTCATGTGTTTCCACATATAATGTTCGTTCGTCAATTCCTCTTCTGTTTTCTTCTTTTTTTATGTTACTGTGATGTTTAATAAGTGATATTACTGAGAGTTTTATGAACTAACATCATAAAGACGTAATCACACGAACTGACTAATAATTATTTGGAATTATGTAAAAGTAACTGCAACATGTGATCATCTTAGAAACATGTTAATTTGTAATATTACAGTAACGTTCTGTATGTGACATTGGTGAGAAGTATACGTATTACCACCGTATGAATGTTTCCTATAGGAAGTTACTAAAAAGAAGTTCATAGGATGTGTATGTAACTTCGAATTCAAGTATTATTGTGCACATCAAAAATATGTTTTATTTACATGACATGGATGTTAATATAGTTGGTAATAAAATTAAGACATCTAGGAGATATCTTATTATGTTTTAAATAAACATCACAAAAAGTCTCTTAAAAGAACATCACAAAAAAACTTGTTATGTTTCTTGTTTAGTGGGAACTTTCAAATCTGACGAGGCATTTTTTAAATTCTGATGAAATGGGGTTAAAAAAAATAGGAATCTATTCCAAGATATAAGATTTACGATATCAGATATAAAAATTGAAAAAATGCTTCAATTTACGTTTTAAATTTCCGAGTGGGTACAAAATTATCTAATTTTGTTATCAATTTTATTAAACAGAAAACTCTTTTAAATGCAGCTAAAATAATTAATATCGGCTAAAAAACGAAAAAGTTATACATTTGTTCATAAGATTGAACCTTCCCCACCCATAATTTGAAGAATAATGTCAAAAAATTTCCTTAATTGAAATTTCTCACAATCTCATCAAGATTTCAAAAATTGTGTTTTTAGGACACCTTCAGTATGTTTTTTGGGGCTATTATGTTTTCGAGAGCTCATTCCACCCCTAGCGGATATTTTAGAGACTGCAAAATATTTTCCAGCAATTTTTCAGGATCACTTACCTAAAGGTAATTTTTTTGAAAGTTGTACCATGATTCTTTTCTGAGATGTGGCCTACAGTCGTTCTTAATTGTTCACCCTGTACGTTTAAAATAAAATATCAAAAAAAGCAATAAAGGATTTTAAACGTTTATTCACTATTAATGTACAGTACAGTAAATTTGAAAAAAATTGGTACAAAATGAGACAAAAAAATATCTTGTCCAGGAATCCAACCTAAAAAAAAATTGTGTAAGCATATTACATAACAAGTGTGGAAAGTGGAAACTATTGAACGCATTCAGTGAAAGCAAGAAATAAAAAGGGTATATTAATCTGTAGTTGCCATAACGTAACATACTTTGAAACTGAATTAATAAAGTTTAACGGATATACATACATTAGAGCTAGTTTACAGAAAGTTTATTAGAATAGTTTTTTTATTAAATTAAAACTAATACAAATTTTACACCATAAAGGTTTTATGAAACATTACGTTAAATCAACAGAAATCCAATCTGATTAACCTTTATAGGACTGGCCGGGGTCCGTTTGTACCCCATGACGTATATTTCTGCTGTATCTTTGCAAACGCAAATTTTTAAACATTGATCTTTCATCTAGCTGCAGTTTATGAATTATTTTGATAAGATATGATGTATTTAGTAGTTTTTATTGGCTGGTATAAACAAAAAATAGTTTTATATTCCAGGGGTCTCTTCAGACCCCGGCCAGCCTTCTACGTCCGATAAAATAATCCCGGTAACTGTTAGTAAAATCGGGGAATCCCATACATTTAACGTTTGTTTACTCACAGGGAATTTACCCATATAATTTTAAACTGTAAATTACCAGTTCAAACGGGGGATTCCCCGCACTGCGATATGATTTTTAGACTTGAATATTCGGGTTAGTCTCTTGTGATATTGCGAGTAGGGTACATCGTTTTGAAAATGAGTCAGTTTTTATTTACAAACAATCGCTAGGGGCATAATGACGATGAGATGTTACGTATACTTGAAAGTGATGATCCAGAGTTTGAAAGTGTTATCAATGAGGAAACATCGAGTGACTTAGAAGATGAAGATATTGTCACAGAAGTAGAGGGAGAAAATGATGTAATAGTTGTTGATCAAAGTATAGAGAAAACGAACCCAGAGGAACCAAAAGTTAGTAACATCCAGGGCATTCCAGTTTATAAATCTAAAGATGGAACTGAGTGGTCAAAAATTCCAGGAAACACAAAAGTTAGACGTTCAAAAGCTAATATTCGGAGACATGCTCTAGGCCTTACAAATTACAGTTCTGATATCTCAAGTATAAAAGACGATTTTCTTCTTTTCCTATCTCCGGATATTCTGAACATAATAGTAACCGAAACAAACAGAAAGGCACAAACATATTATGATAAATGGAATATAGAAAATCCGAATAAAATTAAAGTTTTTGTACCTGTTGATTCTACAGAGATTGAAGCTTATATTGGACTGTTGCTTATTCTTGGCGCACTTCACGGATCGAAAAAGGCTATCGATATGCTCTGGTGTCAAGATATTTCTTACTGTCTTCCTATAATTCCTGCTGCAATGTCAAGAGACAGATTCGAACAAATTACTTCATTTTTACGCTTTGATAATTTTCAAACAAGACAAGAACGAAAATTAGTAGATAAGCTAGCTCCGCTAAGAGATATATTCGAAATTTTCACTTCTAATTGTAAAAAATCACTTAATCCTGGCGACCATCTATGTGTAGATGAGCAGCTTGTATCATTTAGGGGTAAGGCACCATTCCGAGTCTATATGAAGAGTAAACCTGATAAGTATGGAATCAAAATATGGGCAGTCCACCCACTTCTTATATTGCAAGCATGCAAGTTTATTTGGGTAAGTTATTTGAAAAGCAATATAGGCAAACTTTATATTCCAATGTATCTATTAATTTTTAGAAAAACAAGGTAACAACGCGGAAAAGGGTCAAGGTCAAAGGGTTGTCCTAGATTTGACAGACCATTCGGAAGGCGGATTTGGAATAACGACCGATAACTTTTTTACAAGTTTAGAACTTGCTGACAAGTTGTGGAAAAAAAATATTACTTTATGTGGAGCACTCCGGAAAAATAAAACATTTATTCCCAGGGAACTTCTACCAGCATCGTACAAGAAAGAGTTTTCAAGTATGTTTGCTTTTAGAAATCAAAGAACGCTAGTATCCTATGTTCCAAAACAAAAACATGCTGTCATCTTACTTTCAAGTGAGCATACTGATAGTAAAGTAGCTGGAGAAGAACAGCACTATAAACCAGAAATTATTCTTCATTACAACAAAACAAAAGGTGCTGTCGACACTTCAGATAAGTTGGCCAAAGAATATACAGTGCAGAGAAAGTCAAACCGCTGGCCAATGGCAATATTTTCGCATCTTATAGATATCGCAGGACTAAATGCTTATAAATTGTGGTTACTGCAAAACCCGGATTGGCGAAAAAACAGTTTGGATAAACGTAAAATGTATATTTTGGGACTAGGAAAAGAACTCAAAGAAAAAACGTTTTCCGGCGATATAATAATAAGTACATTCAGACGAATAGAAAACGGCATATGACAGACGTTTTTCCCGAACTATTGGATGCAACAGAACATAGAGTTGAACAACAACACATTACCAGGGGGCGCTGCCATATGTGTCAAAGAGGAAAAGACAGAAAATCCAGAAAAATATGTGTTAGGTGTAATAACTTTGTGTGCCTAGAACATTCAAAATCGGAGAGTTTGTAAAAAATGTTAAAATTATATGTAGCTAGTAGTATTAGTGATTAGGGTATTTTGTATTTTTTCGTGATGATTTTTGACTAATAAATGGTTAATAGTAAACTTTAATAAAACTTCTTTTCTATATATTTAAGTTAACGAAAAATACAGCATTTCTGCAATTTTACGCATGGGGTCTTCTCGGACCCCAGTTAGTCCTTTTAGTAAAATTTTGATGTCCGTCCCATGAAGGTTAAAGAAAATTCTATGGTTTACTTACGGTTACTTTTTCTCATGCAAGAGTCGCTGTTTCGAGTGCCTCAACCATTCCATAACGTACACTTCAAAATCCTTATCTGTGAAACATTTAGAGGCGTTGTGAACAGCAGCTAATAAAACAATTACTTTAGATCAAATTGTGTCCATGGAGACCTTTGATCGATCATCATAAACTACATAAAACCTGATTTTCAGCCAATTGACTGGGACCCATTTTCCATAATATATGGTTCTTCAAAGGAATAATAACATATTTTATTTCAAGAAGTGACTTTTCATGATTTACCTTCTATTACATGCCTCACTCTGTTTGGTAGGTGAATTCAGGTGTGCCATGAAAATACATACTTCTCTTCTGTATAAAATAATATACTATTCTCATCTTGTTATTTTCATCCTGGAACATATTGTATATTAACATCGTGGAATAGCAACTTAATGAAAACTAAGCATTATTAATACACTGTATATAAAAAACTACTTATGAGGAAGAGATATGAACACATTATCAAGTTAAAGGAGTTTATAATTAATTGTATCCATTTGAGTATTCAATAGCTGTGTTTCTACAATAATAAATAATTGAATTCTGTTTGTTGACTGGGGCATTCAGTGTCATAAGTAACATATTCATCAACTAGATTAATAAGGAACATCTACAGCTTATCTATCTACAGCTTACCATATCTACAGCTTATTTATTGTATTCAGGGTATTTTGAAATGGAAATGATCTTTTTAACAGAAATTTCTGTTTTTAAAGTCTTAAACAATCTCTAATTGTTCACAAGAATTGTTAGTAATAATGTTAAAATTTTCTAAACCTGCAAAACTACATTGATGGCCATGACTACTACTACAAAAACTAGAACTAGAGATACTTGATTCAATATTTTTTGTACTGTTTAATACAATGTCTGTATCAGACTATCTGAAATAGTTACTCCCCCTTTTTTACATAATTACCAACTATTTGTTTTTTATTTTATTTATGTTAGTAGCTTCTGAAACATCTTGAACATTGAAAATATTTTCTTCTAGATTCAAATATCTGCCAACATATGAGCATGTTTTTTTATTAATAATAATATCTACCCTATTGCAATATTAAGTTTTTTGTAGGCTATAATGCATATCTAGGATTTGAAATATTGTGAATCGTTTTTAAAATATACTCACTAACTAAAATATTTTAAAAGTTGAAAAAACCCTAATTTTGTAAACTCTATTATATAATGTTAGTCTACAATTCCGCCACCTGGAATTTCAATGTACAATAGCCGATTAAAGTATTGAATGAGTATTAAGTTTTAATAATTATGATTTTGGAGTAGGTACTTACCGATAACAACTATTGTTCGTCCATTATAACAAGAATTATAACTAAGTATAGAAACTGTAGCAAAGTAGGAACTAACGAAAACTAAGACCACTTTATTGTTATTCAAGTGTTTCTTGCAAAAAATGTGCTCCCTGCAAATAAAATATAACTATAACACATAACTGAAAACCATCCGACATTTCATGCTTGTCATTTTTGTTTCTACAGATAACTACTGTATGTTTCGTTCATCAGTTCCTCTTCGGTTTTCTTCTTTTTTATGTTGCTGTGATGTTTAATTTGAGATATTACTGAGAGTTTTATGAACTAACGTCGTACAGACGTAATAAGTACGATGTTAATAAAAATTATTTCGAAAGATGTAAAAGTAACTGAAACATGTGATCATCTTAGAAACATGTTAATTTGTAATATTACAGTAACGTTCTGTATGTGACATTAGTGAGAAGTATACAAATTACCACCGTATGAATGTTTCCTATAGGAAGTTACTAAAAAGAAGTTCATAGGACGTGTATGTAACTACGGATTCAAGTATTACTGTGTACATCAAAAACATGTTTTATTTACATGACATGGATGTTAATAGAAATGGTAATAAAATTAAGACATCTAGGAGATATCTTATTAACGTTTTAAATCATCACGAAAAGTCTCTAAAAAGAACATCACAAAAAAGACTCGTTATGTTTCTTGTTTAGTGGGCATTCCATGGAAATTATTTTATTATTTATGGAAATATCAACTTTCAATAGTTTGTCATTATCATACGTTATATTATTAAAATATGAATCTAAATATGAATCAGAATCGCCCGAGTCATTATCAATAACTACAAACTTATTATACATATAAGCAACATGTGTGACAGGTGGCGTCCCTGAAGAAGCAAGTGGAAGTGACTTGGTTATTCTTGCCACAATGGCGGCATAGAAGACTTTATCCCTGCCGAGAACTTGAAAATGGCGTCTTGACCTTAGACTTGGATCGATGGTCTTTCGTGGAAAACGTTTTCCTTTCTTCCTTTAAAAAAAAAATCACTGTATCTGCACCACCCACTAATTTCGAATCTCTTTTTGCTGCTTCCATGTTTACTGCTATTTCCACAGCTTTGTAATAGGTGAGCGCTTTTTCTTCAAACAGGCATTGTCGTATGACTTCATTTTTTTATCCAATGACTAGTTGATCTCGTAGCTGAGTTTCCAAGTTATTACCAAACTTAAAGTATTTTGATAGCTGTTTTAATGATGCTAAATACATTGAGATTTTCTCTCCTGTTTCTTGTTTCTGCTGTCGAAATGTATAGCCTTCGGCAATTTCTGATGGTGTCGGCTGTAAATGCTCTTGTAATGCAGCAAACGTTTTATCTGCCGGCTTTTCTGGACTGCACAGATCTTCCATTAGTTCGTATGTCTCATCTCCTACTGCGGTGATCAGAAAGGCAGTTCTCATGTTCTCTTCAATTTTATTTACCTTGAAATACTGCTCCATACGAGTGATATAGTAGATTAGATTAGATTTTAACGGGGTTCCAGTGCACTGGAATCAAAGGTTTATTGTGCCCCCCTATCAGAGCTGTGTCACTGGGAAGATTCGCTAATGAGGTGTATCTTGTCAGAGAGGACCAAGCTCCCTGATTTTTAATACTATCATTGCCTGAACCTTCCTTAGATATTCTAAGAATTGCCTCTCGGGCAGATCTTTCTATCACCAGATGTAGAGGTGTGAGATCTGTAATGATCTCAAGTGCCCTAGTTGGACACGTTCTCATTGCTCCAGTGATGCACACACAGGCAAGCCTTTGAACTTTATCGAGGGTTTTTCTCGTGCTGTACTGACTTGCTTTTGTGTGCCAAACTATTGCCCCATACGTAATTGCTGGTCTCACAATCATGGCGTACATCCATCGCAGTATTTTTGGGTTACAGCCCCACCTCTTACCAGCTAGATTTCTGCACGCCATAAAAGCTCTTATTGCTTTACTAGCAGTTATTTCAACATTCTTATTCCACATAAGCTTGCTGTCTAGGGTTATCCCTAGATATTTAACCTCTGATTTCCATTCTATGATTTCCCCATTTAAGGATGTGGGTTTCATGGCTGGAAGTGTTCTTTTCCGGGTAAATGGAATTACTATGGTCTGGCTTGGGTTAATGTTTAGCCCCACTGATAAGCACCATTGCTCAATGATTCTGAGGCCCTTTTGTAATAAATTACATAAGGTGCTCTCGAACTTGCCTCTGACTATTAAGACAATGTCATCGGCGTAGCCCATACATTCGAAGCCAAGTTCCGTTAGCCTGTAGAGCAACTCAACTACTACGAGGCTCCATAGAAGGGGAGATATCACTCCCCCTTGAGTTGTCCCCCGAGTGGCTTTAACTGAGGTGGTTTGATTCCCCACCTGTGTCTCAGCTATCCTCGTTGTCAACAACTCATACATCCATTTCACAATGGTTTCATTCACTCCTCGCCTTTTTAGTGCTTCTTTGACAGACACATGTGTTGTGTTGTCAAAGGCCCCTGATATATCCAGAAATGCGCACATTGCGATTTCTTTGTTGTTCAGAGTTCTCTGGATGACTTCTGTCAGATGATACAGAGCCGTCTCAGTTGATCGACCCGCTCTGTAGGCATGCTGACATTTATGAAGTGGTATATTCTCCAGATTCTCTGTTCTTATTTAGTTATCCACTACTTTCTCCATCGATTTGAGTACAAACGATGTTAGACAGATGGGTCTAAAAGATCGGGGATCAATCCCATCTTTTTTCCCTATTTTTGGTATGAAGGTTACCCTTGCCCTTCTCCATTTTCTAGGTATTAGACCCACTGCTAGACTGCTTCTTGTAATCTTCAGCAGGTGAGGAAGAATCTACTCTATACCTTGCTGTAGGAGTGCTGGAAATATTCCATCCACTCCTGGTGATTTATATGGTTGGAAGGTACTTATTGCCCATTCCAACCGTTGTCATGTAAATATTTTCTTAGCAATGTCCTAATCTTCTTTGCGGGATTTTTTGGTGTAGTTCATTGCTATTTCGGTGCTTGTTGCTGGTTCACTACCTGGGAGGTGGGTTTTAAGAAGAAGAATCGATCGTTCCTCTTCACCTTCCGTGTATGATCCGCCTGGATTTTTCAGTGATATAGTAACTTCAAGTTTCTTCTCCCAATTTAAAAGATTCCAATTGTCCGACGACCATTTTTTTATTTTAACACAGGCGAATTTATTTTATGTTACCAAAAACACTACTACGCTAGTTTTTATCAAGTTTTTCTTTCCTGACTGCGCCAGTGTTGTGACTCTACTTGATTTATTGATAATTATTATTTATAATTACTTAATATCTCAATATTTAATTTATTTGGTAATTTATAAGGACTAAAGGTATTAATAATTTAACTACTGTAGACGAAACTGAATTTATTTTCAACAATATCTACAAGATCAACTTCAGGGTGAAATAAAAACCTGTATTGATAATATTTCGTTAGGTATACAGGATGTACCAACCCATTAAATATGTTACAATATCCACAGAATTTTGGGACATTTTGTTTATTCCAAAATAATTTTTTAAAATGTAGCGTTCATCAACACACAATTCACTAAAGTGACAACCCTATTAAAACTTTTACCGTTTCGCTATAAACCTTGGTAGTGATTCATCCTGTATCCTGTATAAACATTCACATTTCTAGCTTCATTTCAGGAATGAAGAATTAGATTCTAAAGCTTGATGAGAAAAATCGTTTTTCCTTAATATCGGACAAGGTTTTTCATTTAAAATTTTCAAATCAAGGTACTTCATAGATTTATTTAAATACCACAATACTTCATAGGCTACGTCTCGGTAACGTGCTATAAACGTTTAGTGAACGAACTTATAATGTGTTAAAAATTAACATGCAAATCTGTCCACATGTTGTATTTAAATTCATTTAATAGGGTATACAATTGTTTGAGTCGGATAAAATTGTATGATTACTCTGCAAAATGTAAACAATTTAGAAAATTTCTCCATAATTAACGACGAATATAAATGTATTCGTATCAACTTTTTTCCGCGCCTTCAGTTTCATAAATAGATACAGTTGAATTCATTACGTATATACATTTATGTCGTGATCTTTTTTATTATTCACTAAAGTAGCGTGTACCATATTTGTACGGACACAACGACTTCTTTAACGCTATTAAGCAGCGACATTTAGTTACTATTTATTATTGTTTGATTTGTTTCAACAATTTATGCTGCAAGCGGTGAATATGCAGAATTATACCAATTAGATAGAGCATGGGTCTGCTAGATGCTCTTTTGTTTATATTATTTTTTTCTTTCGGTATTTTGCGCTTTTTGTTTTTATGTTCTTCCCGATATGATCTTCTATTTTTCAATCCCCACTTCGTATCTCTGTTACTCAATCCCTGTTTACAAGTCCCATATGTTGTCTTCCCAAATCCTCTATTTTTATTTTCTATTTTACCCCCATATTTCCAGCTTTTTGGATTTGCCCCGTGTTTCAACTTCCTGGTTTCTTATTGGCTGCATTTATTATTATAATCATTATTACATTTTAGCAAAGAAGGAGGAACATATCCCTATTATGTCCAAAAAAAAACAATACAAAAAACCAAAAATAATTTCCATAGGTTGTAAAATAGAATCCAATGTAATTTCTAAAGACTACTGTATTTTAAAATATTATTCGAAGGAACAGCGGGTTTTTAATCCACAAATGACAAATTATTACAATAATTGGAATAGTAATCTTCTTAATTAGCGCACATAATATACACTGGACAATGACATCTCTTTCAACAAACTCGGATAAGCAAACTTCACTTTTTTCATTACTGCTTGAATAATCAAAATAAAATTGAAAGGAATAATTGTAGAGAATATTGAAAAATGTTTGAACTAATTTCAATAGCTTCAATGAAAGAAAAATAAAAAAATCAACTAACAAGAAGGTACTAATTAAAAACGCAGAAATTACTTTTCTGATTAATCTTCTTTTGGTAAAGGACATAGTTTTGTAATGTTTCTAATATAAGTTCCAGTTTTCCTTTTAATTTTAACTAACCGTACTTTATCATCTTTACTAGGAATAATTTCAACATCTCTAGCATGGGGCCATTCTAACGAACGCGAATTTTCTTCCTTGAGCAATACAATATCATTTTCTTTCAAATTTGGATGAGAAATGAGCCATTTTGGTCTAGTTTGCAATTGATTTAAATATTCCTTTGTCCAAGGTTTCCAAAAATTCTGTTGAACCCGAGTACATCTTTCAAAACGAGTTAAGTGATTTTCAGAAATCTTTGACAAATCAGGTTCAGGAAAAGATGTAAGACTATCACCAATCAAGAAATGTCCAGGAGACAAAGATAAATAGATAAATCTTTTCAATGTAAGTATAAAAGCATCAGTCGATAAACTAGAAACCAGTTCTAGATGAACAGCCTTGGAAACTATACAAACAAACACAGCAACATAACATTTCATTGAAGGAGCCTTACGGAGATGTGACGATTTAATTAGAAATGGACCACCAAAATACACTCCAGCTTTAGAAAAAGTTCTGCACGCTTTCAATCTATCTGAAGGTAAATTTAACATCATTTGTTCACTGGATTTTGAATTGAATCTAGCACAAACTATCCATTTTCTGATAATTCTTTTGATTTCTACAAGACCATTTAAAGGCAATATTTTTAACGAAAATTTAACAATGTGGTTTGCGCACCGGCATGCCCTAATCTCAAATGCTCGTATCTTAACATAAGTGTTGTAATCAAATTATATGAAGGTAGTAACATTGGAAATTTCCGATCATAAGGCAGATCAGAATTAGATAAACGATCTCGTACTCTAAAAAGACCAGAATTGTCAATAAAGTGAGCTAAATGCAAAATGTGTTTATTGGAAATGAATTTATTAGCCTTTAATTCTGAAATTTCTTTAAAAAAGTACGGCATTTGCAAAATTTTCATTATAAAAACTTTGTGCATTTTTTAATACATCTACGGTTAAAGGACCTAAATTCTTCTGAGGTTGATTTTGATATTACTCAAGAATCTCGAACAAAAGGCAAGAACTCTTTTTAATTTACCAATCGAGGAATATTTTGTAAATTGGGCACTCCAAAAATTGAACAAATTATCCTGTTTAATATTAAGTAACGAAACGTTAATATTTCTTTCTTCAAGGAAATGAAACTCACGGTCTCTAGTTAATTCCACAATATAATAAAAGTTGTTTCGATAAATCAATATCATCGTCAGAATAACAGAAGTTACATTTCATTTTATGCCTACCTGATGTTTAGTAGTTATTTTTGGCTAGACCAAGAAGTAACCTAACTTGTGATTGGCTTAATATATGTTTATAGAAAAAAGAAGAAGATGTGATATTACAAATATTGAAGCTTAGATATTATTAGCCCTATGGTGATATCCTGGATATGATTTTTCCAATTAAGATCAGTATAACTGTACAATGATATAGAAAACCAGGAAAACTATATCTGCTAATCTTTACAATTATCACTTAAAAAGACAGTTTATTAGTGGAGAACTCCCTAGATTTAACTGTTGATAGACAACTTCATATTGTGGGTTTCTTAAATGTCTTCTAATTTCCAGTTCTTCAAGGAAATCCAGTTCTTGTTTCTTTTCACAAATATGCAGCACTTCTAGTTCTGTGATAGGTGTCAATGAATGATTGGTGTCAAGTAGATGTTTTGCGTAGTGGGATTTATCTGGTTGTTTTAATCTGTATGCTCGTAAGTGCTCACTGTATCGTATTTCAAAATTCCTAAGGGTCTGACCCAAATAGACAGCATTACATTCCGGACATTTGAGTTTATATATATATCTGACTTCTTCAATAGTGGTATTTTTGTTTTTACGTTTAACAGTTTTGTACTAACATTACTTTCTGTTTTAAAAGAAATTGTTGTATTCGTTGCTAAAGATATTATCTTTGAAATATTATTAGAAATATTTCCTGCATATGTAATGGTTTTATAAGTTTTAATTTCATCAGCTTGTTTAGGATATATTAGTTGTAATGCCACTTTTTCTTCTTTTTTACTAATTAGCTAATTTATCATATCTAATGGATAACCGTTAGATGTTGTTATTTGTCTAATTGTATTAATCTCTCTATCAAAATTTCATTTGTTCATAGGAACTGAAAAAGTTCTATGTATCATTGAATTATATGCTGCTGGTCTGTGTGACATAGGGTGGTTAGAATTGATTGGAATTGTCACATCAGTCTGTGTTGGTTTTCGGTAAATTGAATAATCAAGTACATTATTAACTCTTGGAATTTTTAAATCAAGAAATTTGATTGAGCTATTTTCTTCAATTTCTAATGTAAATGTAATTTTCGGGTGTAAATTATTGATGTGGTTGAAAAATAAATCTAATTATCGTTCACTACCCATAAAACAAGCTAATACAACAATTTCTTTTAAAACAGAAACTAATGTTAGTACAAAATTGTTAAATGTAAAAACAAAAATGCCACTATTAAAGAAGTCAGGTATATATAAACTCAAATGTCCAGAATGTAATGCTGTCTATTTGGGTCAGACCCTTAGGAATTTTGAAATACGATACACTGAGCACTTACGAGCATACAGATTAAAACAACCAGATAAATCCCACTACGCAAAACATCTACTTGACACCAATCATTCATTGACACCTAACACAGAACTAGAAGTGCAGCATATTTGTGAAAAGAAACAAGAACTGGATTTCCTTGAAGAACTGGAAATTAGAAGACATTTAAGAAACCCACAATATGAAATTGTCAATGAACAGTTAAATCTAGGGAGTTCTCCACTAATAAACTGTCTTCTTAAGAGAAAATTGTAAAGATCAGCAGATATAGTTTTCCTGGTTTTCTATATCATTGCACAGTTATACTGATCTTAATTGGAAATATGATATCCAGGATATCACCATAGGGCTAATAATATCTAAGCTTCAATATTTGTAATATCACATCTTCTCCTTTTTTCTATAAACATATATTAAGCCAATCACAAGTTAGGTTACTTCTTGGTCTAGCCAAAAATAACTACTAAACATCAGGTAGGCATAAAATGAAATGTAACTTCTGTCATTCTGACGATGATATTGATTTATCGAAACAATTGTTATTTTTTTAGAATTTTCAATATCTTTCATTATATTGTGGAATTAACTAGAGACCGTGAGTTTCATTTGAAAACACTAATATGAGCATATTCCACGAAGTAAGAGTCGAGACAGTTAATTTCATTAAAAAATTTTCGAGAGAAGATTTGACCCGACTGTACCAGAAGTTACTACAAAAACGTTACAAAGCATCACAAAACATTTGGTTCAACCAAGAATGCCTTAGGAAAAGGTAATACCAAATTATGTGAATATAAAATGTCACACTAAAACACCACAAGCACAAAAAGCTATAAAATGTGCTCAACGAGTTTGGATAAAATCAGAATGTAAGAAATGGTTCAAAGTTAGAGACTCCTTAGACAACTACATGAAAGCTGTACATTCAGAACTCACATTCCAATTACATCCAGTAGAATTTGACTGTTTGGATGACAAAATTAGAGAAAATGTCAGCACGATGAAGCATAAGAAATTTAAGAAACAAGAAAAGAAGCTACAGAATCTTGAACACACACAACATAAAATTCAATACTCAAAACGTCATGAAACTGTAAGTACCTACATACCAACACACTTTGCACCACGATTTGAAAACCTTTCAGACACTAATTTTACAGATAGTGAAATAGAATTTTTAAATAAAGGTTCAAAGTACAGCATATCACCATAATTTACGTATAATATTAAACAAATTTTAGCTACAGAGTCAGAAATAGCTTCAAAATCTAATTCAAATAATTTTCTTCATGAGAAATTAAAAATTGCCAATTTAATCAAAAATATTGAACCTTCAAAAGTTAAACGTCAAACAAAAAATGACATTACAGTTTCAAATGCAATAAAAAAGAAGATAGATGATATTAACCTAACAGTTACAAAATCTGATAAGGGGAACACAACTGTCATTTTGACGACTGAAAATTACAATTCCAAAGTATATAACTTTATAGAATCCAGCGATGTAAAAGTTCTTAAAGCAGACCCATCAAAAATTTTTCTAATAATGTAAGGGATATTGTTAATAATTCAAATTATCTTTTAAATGATTACGAAAAGAGGTCTATCATACATAAGAATCCTCATTGTCCACAATTATATGGAACAGTTAAATTACATAAAATAACGAAACCAATTAGACCTGTAGTCTCTTATGTTAATGCAGCTAATAATATATTGGCAAAGAACCTCAACAATATACTCAATACTTACGGATATGAATCTCAGTACTCAATTAGAAATTCAATAGAACTAATCAAAAAGTTGAAAGCAATTCACTTGCAAGATAACTATAAACTCATTTCGTTCGATGTAACTAATATGTTTACTAAAATTCCTCCTAAAGAATGTCTAATACTTGTAAGAAAATTACTAGAAGATAAAAATAATAATCCAGGAATAATATCAGATATACTTAATTTATTTGATGTATACATTAATCAGAATTATTTCACTTTTGACAATAAGATATATATTCAAAA
Source organism: Galeruca laticollis (assembly GCA_963921935.1). Lineage (NCBI taxonomy): Eukaryota > Metazoa > Arthropoda > Insecta > Coleoptera > Chrysomelidae > Galeruca > Galeruca laticollis. The sequence continues at coordinate 158,543,367 of OY998175.1, read as the reverse complement.
TTAAGGTTTACCAATGGGAAGCGCTATATCACCTATTTTAGCAAACATTTTTATGGACAATTCAGAAAGAAAGATCTTTGAAAGTAATATTTCGAAAAATATTTTATTTTGGTATAGATATGTAGATGACATATTAGCTTGTTTTATGGGTAATGAACGACAATTTGATGTATTTCTCAACCACATCAATAATTTACACCCGAAAATTAAATACAGATTAAAACAACCAGATAAATCTCACTACGCAAAACATCTACTTGACACCAATCATTCATTGACACCTAACACAGAACTAGTAGTGCTGCATATTTGTGAAACGAAACAAGAACTGGAAATTGGAAGTCATTTAAGAAACCCACAATATGAAGTTGTCAATGAACAGTTAAATCTAGGGAGTTCTCCACTCTTCTTAAGTGATAATTGTAAAGATCAGCAGATATAGTTTTCCTGGTTTTCTATATCATTGCACAGTTATACTGATCTTAATTGGAAAAATGATATCCAGGATATCACCATAGGGCTAATAATATCTAAGCTTCAATATTTGTAATATTACATCTTCTTCTTTTTTCTATAAACATATATTAAGCCAATCACAAGTTAGGTTACTTCTTGGTCTAGCCAAAAATAACTACTGAACATCAGGTAGGCATAAAATGAAATGTAACTTCTGTCATTCTGACGATGATATTGATTTATCGAAACAATTGTCAATTTCTTAGAATTTTCAATATTTTTTATTATATTGTGGAATTAACTAGAGACCGTGAGTTTCATTTAAAAACACTAATATGAGCATATTCCACGAAGTAAGGGTCGAGACAGTTAATTTCTTCAAGGATATAATTTTTCATTTCATTTGATGAAGATTCATTTAAAACTATATGTGGATTTTCTAGAAATTGTGGCCCATGCCACCACAATGACCTTTTGATTGTGTCCTTTGCCTCTAGTAATCAAATCTGCAGGATCAATTTTTGAATCTATGCGCCGCCACTGACAGTTGGAAGTTAAATTTTGAACTTCAGAAACTCTATTTGACACAAAAATAGTCCACCTAGAAAGATGTGATTTTAGCCAACACAAGACTATTTGAGAATCTGTCCACAAATTCGTAGTAAATGTAGGAATTTTATTTTTAAAAATTGAAATTATTTTTGTAATCAAATTTGTTAATAAGACTGCAGCACTCAAGACTCTACTTTTTGATGCTATAAAATTACAAGAAATCAAACCATTTGTAATAGAATGCACTAATATAAACAGCAGCACCATATGCCTTTAAACTACTATCGGAAAATCCTTGAAATTCAATTTTCACAATTTTATTTTTGAAGAAAATGTATCTAGGAATTAATAACTGAGCAAGTTCATGAATATGTGAAATGAAATTTGTCCACTGATGTAGAAGTTCAGAGTTTAATTTATCATTCCAACCTAATTTTGACAACCAAATATTTTGTATTAGAATTTTTGCTACTACAAGGACAGGAGTTGAAAACCCTATGGGATCAAACATCTGTGCAATTTGGGATAGGACAACACGTTTAGTAATCAAATTTTTACTAAGATTTTTAGGAAGTTTTACTGAAAATTTATCCAAATTTGGATCCCACGAAACGCTTTATGTGAAGAACTTTCCATTTTCAAATCAACACTTTCTTGAGAATTATTTTTTATAACATTTCTTAGAAATTGTGGATCATTACAAGCCCACTTATGCAATGAAACATTTGCTGACTGTAACAAATTTACTAGCTGATTACAAGTTTTTGTCAAATTATCTATAGAATCACTACCTGATAAAATATCATCTACATAACACTGAGAAAGAATGGTATTAGAAGCTAAAGGAAATTTTGTGTACGAGTAGCTAAATATGGAGCACTATTTGTGCCATATGTAACAGTTAGTAGTTCTAAGCATCTTAGAGGATCTTTAGGATTTTCTCGCCATAAAATATTTTGTAGGAATGTCTGATTTGGATTTAATCTAATCATTTGATACATTTTTTGTATATCACAAGTAAGCACAAAATTAAACTTACGAGAACGACAAAGAATATCGAATAGTTCTGGTTGAACTGTGAAACCCTTTAACATGATATTATTTAACGAAACATTGGACGAACTTTTCATGCTAGCATCAAACACTACTCTCAACTTAGTCGAACTACTAACTTCTCCAATCACACAATGGTGAGGAAGGAAATATTTATTTTCTTGGAACTCATTCATCAAATTCAAAGGAACATATCTAGCATGATTCAATAAAACATTTTCGTCTATAAAGGATTTATAATCTTTGAATAAACTAGGATCTTTCTCAAATTGCCTTTCTAAATTGTGAAAACTATTTTTGGCCATGGAATAGGAATTACCTAACTTTAAATGTTCATTCGAACTTTTTGAAGACAAATCGACCTGAAAGGAACCATTTTCTAGAATTTGTATACTATTTGTGAAGATATTCTCAGCTAACTCTTCATCAGGACTAAGAATTTTATTTTTGGGGAAATTTCTTCTATTTCCCAGAATTTTCGCATTAATTTATCAGTATCAGAACTGTGAAGAAAAAAACAACAACTATTATTTGAACAATCACCTTGTGAAACATATGAATTAGCTTCTCTAGGAATAGAACCACCTACTATATAACCTAACTTGGTATCTACTAGTGTCAAGAAATCTTTTTGAATTTTTATTATACCACCATTTATCAGATTATAATAAATATCAGCTCCTAAAAGTATGTCAATTTGAGAAGGAATATGGAAATTAGGATCTGCTAATGTCACATTTGAAGGAATTACAATTTTTTCTCTACGCAATGAAAATTATGGCAATTTTTTTGTAATTTTCTTATTAACCCAACAATTTATGTTAAAACTAACATTTCTTGCAATATTGGAATGAACATTATTATTTACTATTTTATTAGAATTTGTAACTAAGCCATGAACACCATGTATTTGAATAACCTTTGATTGTGGAGTAAGTTGGAGACTATCTGTTAAGGTTTCTGTAATTAATGAAACTGTACTTAGTCGCATCAACGCCTGCGAACTGTTGGGAAAGTGGTGCGACAGGACGGATAGGGATGCGGTTTTCTGCATTCTCTTCCAAAAAAGATTATCACGAAATGTGGTGCGGTAGATTTTCCCTTCCACCGAAAATTGCATTGCTGCAGGCCAAAGTGCACGCGAAAAATGCATTATCTGGGAGGCCTTTTGGAAGATTTTCAAATTTGATAAATAAGGGTTAGAACTGGCCCGGATTGGGTACTCGGGGGTTTACGATTCCGCTGATCACGAATATAATGTTCAAATTGACCTCCGAACACCTGGTGCACCAGAACCTGACCCTAAACGTCATCTCCGGGGGTTTTCCTGACACAATCAAAGAAGGTCAACCAAAAATAATTTTTGGGCGTTTTTTGGCCCGCTGAATCCAAATCTGGCATCGGCGAGCACCCCACTGGCACCTGGTGCATCGAAACCCGGGCTAGAACGTCATCTCCGAGAGTTTTTTTGAGAAGAGTACCAAAAACCACCCGAAAATCATAAGAGGGCAGTTGTGTGGGGCGGTGGTCCCGAATTTCACGTCGGAAACAACCCCCCGAACACCTGGTGCACCACAACCTGACCCTAAACGTCATCTCCGGGGGTTTTCCTGACACAATCAAAGAAGGTCAACCAAAAATCATTTTGGGGTTTTTTTTGGCCCGCTGAATCCAACTCTGGCATCGGCGAGCACCCCACCGGCACCTGGTGCACCGAAACCTGGGCTTGAACGTCATCTCCGAGATTTGTACAGATACGACCCCAATATTGACTTCTTTATTTACTTTATATTAATTTCTCTCCTCCTCGCATTATTTTAGTAGAATCAATAATTCCACAAGATGTAAAGATAAAAATCCCAGCGCGGCAGGGGTCGAGAAGGTTGTTTTGGACGTGAAATTCGGAACCACTGCCCCACAAAACTGCCCTATTATGATTTTCGGGTTGTTTTTGGCACTCTTCTCAAGAAAACTCTCGGAGATGAGGTTCTAGCCCGCGTTTTGGTGCACCAGGTGCCAGTGGGGTGCTCGCCGATGCCAGGTTTGGATTCAGCGGGCCAAAAAAAACCCCAAAATGATTTTTGTGATAATCGTTTTTGGAAGAGAATGCAGAAAACCGCATCCCGATCCGTCCTGTCGCACCACTTTCCCAGGTTCATCGCTATTTCCGCAGGCGTTGACGCGACTAACTACAAGGATCTAAAACAGCTTTTACTTGAATAGGCTTGTTTTTTGAATTATATACTGTGACAAGTGCAGTTGCTAGGAGTGCTTCTTCAGGATAAAGTGGAGAGAGTAATACCATTATCTTTACTTGAAGAATGATTTTCTAATTGTGGATTTGAAGGATTTCCTTCAAGGTTTCTACTAGAATTGGGAATGTGTGAGTTATCATTTCTATTTTGAAGTGATCTATGAACATTTGAAGTATTCTGTAAATTTCTAGGAGAATTTAGCAAACTATTTGACTGATTATTATTATCAAAGGTAGAACCATATCGATTAAAATTGTTTGAATTTTGGTAATTAAACTTTATCTGTCTATTTTGACTATCAATATTAGTATTTTGGAAATTTCTATGAAGCCTTTCAGAGTGGGGTGAATACCTGGAATTGATATTTCTATTATTAGAAGAAGTTTGTTTACATAACAAAGTATGATGATAGTTTTCACATTTCAAGCACCCAGTAGAGGAATAATCACCTACATAATGATTGTAGGCCAGACAATTAATACATAACTTGGTATTTTTTAATTTTTCATGAATTGCAGTTTTTCATGAGAAATGGCACTAAATTTCAAACAACTATAAATTCTATAATTATTTAGATTGCAAAATAGACATTTACCGCTTACAATTTGTGAATTCACTTTGTTTTCATTAGCAAGATGAATCTCTGTTCTAGTTTTTTGAGGAATATGAACATAATGGGAGGTTCTCTGTTCTTGACCTCTTTTCTGAGTAGAATTTAAATCGGGAATTACTTGCCTTTCGAGACTTGAACACATGTATTCTAAAAATTGAAGAAATTGAGGTAACGCTGGTATTGCATTTGTAGGAATTTCAAAATCGAAAGCCTTTTTTTATATAATTATCTAATTTTTGAGAGAAAATGAATACTAGTAACAAATCCCAATCATCAACATTTACTTGAAAATTTCTGAGATCATCTATATTTTGTTTTATGGAGGTGACAAATTCTCTGAGGGTTGTGGAATTTGTTTTGCTCAAGGAAGGAGTATCTAACAAATTTTCAATATAACCATAAATGATATTAACTTGATTATTTAATAAATTTAGAGCTACCTTGAAATTATCACTAGATAATTGAAGATTCGAGATTAAGTGCAAAGGTTCACCCTTTACATAGTAGTTTAAGTATATTTACTTTTCAATATCTATTAACGAATCTTTCACTATCAAAGTTTCAAATGAAGGCATTCCAATTAGTAATATCTCCTGAGAATTCTGGAATGTTTAATAGAGGTTTGTTCACATGTGATTTTGGAGAATTTGAGTTTGTACTATACGAATTAATTTCGGCAGAATGTGAATTACTCTTTTCTTGCAATGAGGATAAATTTATACACTATTTCTCTTCTACTATCTCTCTGTCTGAACTTTGATCTTCATCTTAACATTCTATTTGATCTGGTATTGAGATGTAATTATCTAATGCTTTAGTTAAAAGATCTAATCTTGTTTTTAAAAATGTTATTGTACTTTCTGTCATAGAATTTAGATTAAACCAATTTTAGGTAATTTTACCTTTTTCAATGGCTCTCTGTCTAATTGTAGCATCCATGGTTGTATCTATTAAAAATATTAAATCTAAATCAGTAGGAATCCAATCAATTAATTAATAGCATACACTACAAAGGAATATTCATTCTGCCTTTGTTTACTGTTTGCAGCCTGAAGAGTTCATCCACATGTATTAATTTTATTTTGGAAAGGAAACAAAAGATTATTTAAACTAGAAATTGCATTTCAATTATGTATCAAAATGAAATTTTAATCTTACCTTATTTTCCTTAGAATGGGTGGGATATTTTTTTGAATTTAATGATTGATTTTCACTTGACTGCCCTTTTTTTAACACACACTATTCTTGTGAAACTGGACTGAGATCATCTATATTTTGTTTTATGGAGGTGACAAATTCTCTGAGGGTTGTGGAATTTGTTTTGCTCAAGGAAGGAGTATCTAACAAATTTTTAATATAAGCATAAATGATATTCAGTTGATTATTTAAGAAATCTAGAGCTACCTTGAAATTATCACTAAATAATTGAAGATTCGAGATTAAGTGCAAAGGTTCACGCTTTACATGGGACTTTTCATTCAATATCTGTCAACGATTAATCGTTTACTATCAAAGTTTCAAATAATTGTATGAATGCATTCCAACTATTAATATCTCCTAAAAATTCTGGAATGTTTATAATTCAGGTTTGTTTACATGTGATATCTGAAATTCTGATTTTATACTACTCGAATATTTTTTGGCAGAAAGTGAATTAATCTTTTTTTGCAATAAGGATAAAATTAAACAATATTTATCTTCAACTACCTCTCTATCTGAACTTTGATCTTCATCTAAACATTCTATTTGATCTTGTATTGAACTGTAACTATCGAATGCTTTAGTTAAATGATGTAATCTGGTTTTCAAAAATGTTAATTCACTTTCTGTCAAAGAATTTTTGTTAAACCAATTCTCGGTTCTAGTAATTTTACCTTTTTCAATGGCTCTCTGTTTAATTAAGGCATCCCTAGTTGTATACATATATATTAGAAATATTCAATCTAAATCAGTAGGAATCTAAATTATTAACTATTTAGTTGTATACACTAAAAGAAATATTTAATCTGCTTCTGTATACTATTTGAATCCTCAAGAGTTTATTTACATGTATTAATGGCTCGAATGCTAAAATTTTATGTCTCCGGACAAATGAAATTACACGGAAAGAAAATAGTGGACTGTACAGATTTATTCACAAATAACTGTAATTTCTCATAATATGGACTCTCACCGGATTTCTAACCTACACCTCAGGATACCCTAATTTAGGCTGCCATCATTTCCATTTTCCACTAATCACGTCAACATTATATTTCCACTCATTTGAAATGTTTTAGTTAGTAAGTACTTATCACCAAAATTTGTTTTAAAATGGTTATGATTAACAGTCGCCATGAGACGTTGTCTCTTTCTTGCTATGTGCAAGCGCTACACGTCATGCGCACCCAATCGCTTGAAACCAGCTGAACGCTGCCCAATAACAAAGTTTTTCAAAAATAGGGGTGTTAGATGCTAATTTTCACCTGGAGGTAGAGAGTAAATGAGGTAAGTATAATTAAAGATAACGATAGTGCCAGCGTGTTTGCACGACTTTTCAACAATTTAGGAGTTATACCGTCTAAGTCAGGAGAATCATGAGATCGAAGTATTTAATAAATGTTGCTTGGCACTGTCTTCTGTGAACACTACTTATTACAAAGATGCACTAAGAGCAGGACAGTTCATAGATGGAGAATTATCGTTTCTAGGTTCATTGGGAAAAACGTGAAAAAATGTTAAAGCAAGAGTTTCAGACGATTCTTTGTCTCAAGCGCATAGTGACTGGTCGGACTTTTGAAGTAGAGGTATCGAATCTTTAGACGTTAAAGAAGACTGTACGTATTTGAACACTCTTTTCTACCACTAGCATCTAGCGTTTTGATTAAAAATATGCGTCAAAGAAACATTGGACCAGAAAAACGTTTCCTACCACAACACACCAAGCATTTGCGTGGTTTCGATATGGTATTGTTGCTTTGAACCTACCAATATTTAACTGGTACAATGAACATCTAAAGACTCTTCTGAATTCCATTTTTCAGTTGCTTCTAGAAAATATCAAAGCCAAAATCTCTGGATATTTGCAAATATTTGAATAATCAAAGTTATTGTACTCATACTTGGAGAAAGTTCTATCATTACTCTCACTTTTTCCTTCTCTGATTTTTCGTGTCACGTTTTCCTTTTCCTATTTTCTCGTATCACAGCTCTTATTTAGCGGGATAATCTTCACTTCTGTATCTTCTTTATATGTGATTTATGCTCTGAATTCTTCGCTTTCACCCCAACTAACAATTTAAGTCATTAATACACTAGTCTAAGGAACTATTACCTATCCTAACAGTTAAAGTTATTTTTACGCAAACATTACTTTCAAAATAACTTATATATTATTTTTCTGACAAGTATAATTTCGGCTGTAATAATTACCATTAGCGTTACGTAAATATTACCTATAAGATATTTTCACTTATAAGTAACTGCTGTGGTTATAATTACGTTTCTAATTTTACTTTACAGTTCAATCCACTGTTAAGTCTCCATTGCTAACAACAATTTATTACTGGTAGGTTTGTGAGTTGTTTGTCAAATTATTGGTATTTTGTTGAAATTAGCTACTTCAAAAATTACTCATTAGTTAATGCAACTTTTGTGTTGCCTAAGTCTCGGTAAGGTCGTTATTTTGGTGGATGCCATAATGATTATTAGTTTCAATTCTCTGCATTTCAACATTATTATCGAAATTATACTTAGTCCTACATATTAGCCCAGAACATTGTTAATATACCATTTTTATGACCAAATTGAATACACGAATAGCCTATAATAAATTTTATCGATATGAAATTAACTTCTAGCATTACACTTAACATTCTCTGATTTTTTTCTCAGAAAAACTGAGTATATTTAGGGCGAATAATGAATTAAGAGATAAAAGTATCGATATTATCAATAAAGTATGCCCGGTTTATGTTTTTTAAGCTAGGGACATCTGAATTGAGTCTACTTTACTTCGTATTATTTACTAATATTATATTGTTGTGATTATGTAGAGCAAGTCACCATAGTTAGGAAGTTTAGATCTAAACTATTAAAGAGATAAAATGTTGTTTAACGTATCGCCGAGGAGAATAGAAAATGTATTGTCAAAATTACTCCTTTATTACGTTGTTATGACGTCGTTACACCGGTATTATTACGTCTTTGTGTCCGGCACCGCAACGTTTTCACGACGTCGGGGTTACCACAAATGTTTTCCTCATTTTGTTAGTTGTTACGTGTTAACGGTGTATTTAGAACGTAACAGCGACTAATAAAAATCAGTTGAAGGTTGACTAGATTTTCAGTTTTACGTTTTTACGGCTTAAAATGTTAGTTGGAACCTTTAATTCCTTTTCCATATTTCTAATCAGTATTATCAAATTTCCATGGTAACAATTGTAATGTTTTGTTTTCAAATTTTTTGTTAAATGTAGTATGAAGCCAACGATTCAAATCTCAAGTTATCCTTACTAATTACCTTTGCTTATATGTGTCACCTGCATTATTTCCGAGGGTATTCACCCTAAATATCAAGTCGCAACCACCGTTGATGAACCGGCCCAGTAGCTCCGAGCCGGGATCAGTCAAAGGACGACAGTCAAACACAAACAAAATGAAAAAAAATTAAAAATGAAATGAAAAAAGGAATGGGATCTTTGACTATTAGAAGCATCACCAGTTTTATAAAATATGACCAGTCTAGCGCACCGTTGAAAATTCTTACGGTTAACGGTTCCAGTGGCGGTGATGTGAGAAAATATTTGTGAAATAATATAAAAAAATAAGTTTTGTAATAAAATTGTGCAAAAATCTCGTATGTATTTTTATTTGAAATAAAAAATTGCAAAATGAAGGAAAATAATATAAGATGAATCTTTCATACTCTGAAATCTCTTATATTCTTAGTATTTATGGTTCTGTAATGATATTATTATTACAATGACATTCATTTAAATCTTGAAGGTGTTAAGGTGCTTTTTAATAGTAATAAGAAGTGTTAGATCAGTAAAAGTCGCGAGTGAAAATAAATAGGTTGATTTAATTTGACAGTGACAATTAAAAATTCTTTTATTTATGACCGGGATATCATAAGCTTATATCGTCATAGTTACGCTATCAATAAAGAGAGTCATAACTCCGTTGAGATATTATACATTCTATAATTCCCTCTACCTTTCACAAGTAAAAATAAAATGAAAAATGCTAATATACATATATGTGTATATATTTATGAAATGAAAACTGAACCATATTTTATTTATTTGCGTCATTACAAATAATAAATGTACAATTTTGAAATGTTCACTAAAAATTACTACTGCCACTGGAAACAATTTCTTCTTTTGTATGGCTGGAGTTTCTGTTCACTACAGTCGAGGAACCTGCCTCTTCTAATGGCAAAGTAGACAACATACCTCCGTGTCTTTTTAAGTTAGTCATAGTTGCTTCTGCATTAGCTAGAGCAGTAGCAGAAGTGCGACGAAGGCAATGTCCCGTATAGGAAGATGGGTTTGACAATTCTAAAAGCATTGTGATTTTGCTGGGAATTTTCCCAAACATGTTTTTCCCAATTGGCTGAGATGTACATTTATTTTGTCGGAAGCACAAAAAAAATCGTTTAATACCTTTAGGACGCAAAGACCTAACAGTCTTAATAAAGGCAAAGCAGATAACTCTTTTTCATTCACAATTGTAAATTTCTTCGATACACCAGTTTTACTTTCGGGTACGTTCACTACCATAACAGAATCCCGATCCTCTATATCCGATATCTTCATATTCAAAAGTTCCTAAACTTCTGCATCCTCCAAAATAACCCATAATCAAAACAACCTAAAACAAAAAATGGAAATAAGTACACACAAAAAGGAAAATAAGAAAAAATTACCTTATGCATTAAATTAATTTCATTAGGAGCGGTCTTTAGAAATCTGATAACATCATCAGGAGATGAAACAGCTGATTTTTTCGACTTATAACTCTTAATCTTCCGTTTCAAAAAAGCCTCTAGTTCATTGAACTTGGCGGTATCTCGTTTCTCATGTATATTCACCTTCGATTTTAGCATTGACCATTTAGTCCATAAAGAATTCGGACTATACGTTTCTGACTGCAACGAATAAACACAATTACCAAATCTATCGAAAAACATAGAATATTCCTTACCAATTCTTGAAAATATGCCAATAATACAGTTTCAGTGCCATCTTTTGGCATAACATTATTCCGTGTCAGCCACTCCAGATACTTCTCGTATTCTTTTTGGTATACGGCTTCACTTTCCGATGGAATTAATGATTCTCTTGCTTTTTCAGCTTTTTTCTAAATCTGCTCCATTATATTTGGGGTAGAAAACACGTTTTTAACGCAAACACAGCTTGATAACAAAGTTTATAAGCAAGTAACAATTCTGATTATAAACACGTAACACAGCAACAACAAAACTCTTATAATCAATGGTACCTGATTCGAATATACTAGGAGGGTAATACATTGGTACATTTTTTCCGAACAATATTTTATTGAAATCGTTACGTTGACTGTGACAATGAAAGAAAATTATGACATTTGTAATTTTGTAATAATGTATAAAAATCAAGAGACTAGTGAGTAAGAGAAGTTTTTATGGAAAGGTGAGCACACAAATTTTAGAAAAAAAATTTTTAGGAAATATCTCAAGCTTGGAGTGTCAGTAGTTTAGTTTAAAATCGAATGGAGGTGTTCCCACTATCACAGTTCGTTCCAGGATTATGAAAAGTACTATTATGTGAATAAGAGGACAATTGATTATAATTAACTTTTAGTATAGTGTAGCCTCAATAATAGTAAATTTGTTTAAAATATAGAATTATAATAGTTCAATAAGAGTATTAAAATAACACGAAAATCCTCCTCGCCAAACAAATACGTTATTTCGATACCGACCCTTAAATTGTCGTATCATGTAACAGAGTCCGGAGAGTGCCAACAACATGCTTTAAGCAGGTGTAAGAATATACCTTTGACATATTTATCTTTCCATAACATGCTGGGTGCAACATTGCCAAGTCTACGTTTTCTCTTACTCTAGGGAAAATAGTGCACAATCTGGCAATACCGCATATGGGTGTCTGGGGTGTTCCCCATCTACGAAGTCCCAACACCCTAGGGCTTCAAATAAAGGAGATACCCAATAAACCCTATGTAATTCCAGATTTCATCGTACCCCATAGTCGTCGAAGGAACAGCTACTTGTTGAAGGGCCCCTGTATACAAAATTCGTTTCCGACACTCTAGATTCCCAATGTTTCTAGAAAATACCAGATGTTCGAAACGGGTATATAAGCAGTCAACCGCTTATCGAAGGATGACAGTAGCGGCAGTCCATCGCCTGAGGAAGGTGATACAAGTCCGAATTGGTCACTGATCCAAACCAATTCACCGCGACTTCACCGGCACCATGGACGCCTCCACCAGAAGATCAACCAACCCCATGTTCTGCCGAACTTTTAAGTTCGACAGTTCATTAACTACACTAGGATGTGTAGATCCAATTGTTTCTTTAGAAACAAAATCCTATTTATGAAATAAATTAATTGTGTTTATCAGATTTCAAACAATTAAGCCACACCAACCAGAAGAAGGAAGGACATTTAGCACCTAGGTAAATATAAAATTCCTGAAAGCTAATAAGTCGGGAAACCTTTAACTAGGGAGGCCACTCCCTCCGGCAGTGAGTCCGCTGTGAGTGTTGGGTTTCACTCCCTTATTCTACACCACACTCACAACCCACTCATGTCCTCCAGACACCGCCACAGCAGCAGAGCTGCAAAAACTCCCTCAAGACACGACAACGAAATCTCCTTCCCTCCTGAACTCCAAAAAATCTTTCACGATATCGACCCCACCAGCACCAAATTCTCCAAAGAATTCTATAGAACCTACCACGCACACCTTATGTCCGACGACTAAGAAACCTCAGCCCTCTCCGAGAAAGAATTCCCTCCCCTCACACCAACAAAACACAACGCATCCTCATCTCACACATCCAAAAAAACCACTCTAACTCAACACCATCACCTCAATCTTCAAAACATACCTCCTCTAAACAAACACCCCAGCATGAAGAAAAACGCACATCATACACATCCCCACCAGTATTTATAATGGATCCTGTGTGAACCATCAGAACAGTTTCTGTTATATAATGTTCAACTGAGAGCTCAACGAAATAACTTGAGCCCACTTGTAAGAAAAGCCTACGTATTATATTTCGGGTTCAAAGTTAAGACAAAACTTGGGCTGCCGCACTTGCTCAAGAACCTTAGCAGAATGGCTATGGGGTACTCACATATCTTTGAAGTTTGGAGTGCCAATGATTTGACGGGAGCCTAGGAGAATCATGTTGATGATTGTTACTTTTGCTTAACAAAAATTTTCAGGTAAAAGCAAGCATAAAATAATGTCCACGTTTTGAAGAGGAAGTCGTTTTTGGATGTAGTAGCAGCCAACAGCCACATTTTATATCTTGCTTGCAGCAGTCGAACCTTTTACAAAAAGGTGTGAACACGTTTCGGAAAAGGGAGTTTATACTGGCCATATTTTCTCAATCAACGAAAAAGACTATTCCAGGTTTGATGAATGAACTAGGCATTTCCCATGTACCTACAGAGTTGCGACAATTTATTGACTCTTTGAACACAAGTCTAAAGGTAGTTTTGTTATTCAGTGGAAACGAGCGGCCGCCATTTCTCGTTGGTCATGCTGTAAATATGCAATAATCATACAAAAACATGTGCAAATCACAACAATGCATATAATACGAAGATGGAATATATGTATCTATCTCAAAGTTGTGGCACTGCTCACAGGACTACATAGTGGTTTCACAAAAGATTGTTGTTTTTTATGCGAATGGGACAGCAGAGCCAGAAACCATTACTTAGATAAAGATTGGCCGTTACGTAAAAACGTTATGCCCCACCAGAAACTCTTCCTTAATGAACCTTTAGTAGATCAGCAAAAAGTTTATTCACTTCCTCTGTACATAAAACTAGGGCTTATAAAAATGTTTGTTCAAGCCTTAGATATATAAGGAAATGCGTTCCTTTATTTGAGATGGAAATTCCCGCGTATTGGTGAAGCAAAGCTTAAAGAGGGAATCTTCGATGGACCTCAAATACGAGAACTTTTCAACGATCAAAATTTTACTACATTTTTGGGAGGGGCAAAATTGTATGTAACAACTTCCTAGGTAATAAAAAGACGGACAACTACAACGATCTAGTTGGAGAACATATCCAATCTTATAAAGCCTTAGGTTGCGATATGTCCCTTAAGCTGCATTTACTTAACTCCCATTCAGAATTATTCCCTGGAAATATAGGTGCAGCTTCAGACGAACACGGCGATGGCAGCAAATTGCTCAGATAGAGAAGAAATTTAGAAAATGGACCCCAAATTTGCTAGAGGACTACTATTGGACCCTCAAACGTGAAACCGCTCGTGGCATGTAACAAGCCGATCGCCTGTTACTATTTCTATCGGACTATGGTATTTTAATTTCGTCGTACTAATGTTTCGAAATTAAAAAAACTTGTTTCTCTTCCAAATTTCGTGCATTGAAACGATATCATACATTGGAAAAGTCTCTTCCTATCAGTAAAATTTATAAGTTAGTACATTACATCGTTGTGGTTTCACATATTTGCTGGTGGGTTAGATCTTTGGAATATTTTTTCTCCATGTTTATTCTGTTTTAATTCAAATTATAATATGATGAATTTTGTATGTTTAATTCTGTTTATTGTAAAAAAGGAACATTTTATATTCTTTTTGAAGCAAATTTTTAATAATGTTTCTACATTCTTTTTTAGCTTCATAATTCTGCATTTTCTGTTTATTTAGGAAATATGATAGAAACAGACTTCTGTTAGTTTTATTTCAAAAACTAGATTCAGTTTTTCATGTGTTGAAGCTTCCTATCTGTTCTATCTATTCCTCCCTTCCCAGAATTTTTCCTTGATTTTTACTCCTTTTTCTCTTTTCTCAGCTCTGCAGCCCCTAGGGTAGGCCCTATGAAAATATCACCCATAGAGACAACACAAAACCGGCCGGAATGGATTCAGGACCTCATCTCCATCGACTAGGACCTAGCTGAGAGCTGAATAATTCCAGAACCTCACCAAGATAAGTCCTTCGTCTTATATTCAATTCATGGAAATCTAAAATTGGAGATTTTTGTTGTATAACGGCGTTCGTATTCGTCTTGTATTTTGAATATGCAGTTAATGTGAATTATCTATTGAGTTATAAATAAATATAATTTGCTGAACATTTGATATTTGATTTTCAGCAATTTATATTAACTTGGACCATCGCCTTAAAAAATTTTTAAAATTTCGTTTTGTTAAGTTAAAGTAAATATAAGGTTTTCCAGCTTTTAACCTTTTTAGTTTTTTTGTTTAATTTAAGTATCGCTTAAAAAACTGGCGGCGTCCAATTTAATATCGATTGTTCACCCCATCCCAGTGATTGCTATAAAAATACATTAACTGGAGTCGAATACCACAACCTGAGGAAGAGTCCCAAGCCGGGGGAGAACATATGTTACAGTTTGTCAACAACGGAAAGAGAAAACAAAAGTATGTCGCAAAAAATAACTATCCGACAGTAGGAAAGGGGCCTTGTTTCTTTCTTGTTATTTTTCCGTATAGTTACGTGAACTGTAACATATGTTCTCCCCCGGCTTGGGACTCTTCCTCAGGTTGTGGTATTCTACTCCAGTTAATGTATTTTTATAGCAATCACTGGGATGGGGTGAACAATCGATATTAAATTGGACGCCACCAGCTTTTTAAGCGATACTTAAATTAAACAAAAAAACTAAAGAGGTTAAAAGCTGGAAAATCATATATTTACTTTAACTTAACAAAACGAAATACTGAAAATATTTTAACGCGATGGTCCTTGTTACAGGCAAATACAGACAAAAAAAACAACCAAATCAATTTTTTGATTACATTTATCTTTTTTTGATACAATAAAAAGTATTATACAATAAAAAACTAGATTGCTTAAAAATTTCGAGTTTCATATTCTCCCTTCTCTAAAAACTTGTGGATGATAGGGAGAAACAGAGTGCATACTAGAATTCAATATAACACAGTAGACGCAAAAAACAAAATTCGGAGAGCGACAAAAAGTTTCAGAATGTCTATTTCTATTTATCTGAGAAAGGATCAGATACGAATAAAAAAATAAAGAAATACACTATATATTGATTTGTTTGTAATCTATGAGTACTTGAAAGGTAATTTTGACGCCAAAGGTTCAAATAAATGATCAATGTTGGAATTTGTATTTTGTCTTATTTTTCAAGCTATCCTCTGTCGCTTTCGTGATAATAATGTTTTCTAAGGCAATAAGAACTTTCCTCTAAAAACGTTAACCTACGTCTATGCCCCGTTTGGATAAAAAATAGAAGAATTGAGGTAGACATCACTATTGAATTATAGTTTTGGCTGAATTTCAACAACAAAAGGCCGATCTCGTGTGGTTTTGAAATAAACAATATAAAAAAAACGAGAATATAAGGATAGGAATATACAGAAAAAAAATTCAATAAAAAATTGCCACATAATGATTATTGGTTTTAATGAGTCGTCTTACATAATGATAGGTTAATGTATGTAATAAATTCAATGTAAAATGTACAGAGAATTTGACCTCTTGACATTTTTTTGGGTAATTACAAACTTAAAGACGATACACCTCCACTGAGTTAGGAAAAAATTGATATGTCAGTTAAATATCCTGAGACGCTGTTTTTTAAATTTTTTATAAATGACAATATTCAAGTTGGAAAATAACCCGCTGTTAGTATTTCATATCTAATATCAATATTGATTATTTTTTTAAATATTCTCTATGCTTAGTGAAATATTTCATTTGGGGACCGAAATATTGATAGTGGAATACTTTTAAGTTTGTATACAAGAATTATGTCGCCATTTCTTATGGAATCTTCAACGTCAGCAGATTCTCATATCGTTATATTAATGCAAACTGTTATTTCTGCATTTTTCACTTTATTAGAATTATACATTTTGTAGCTCAGTTCTGTGTCAATCTTTAACTTGTAAACTTGAAAATATCTAATAAAAGTAGTTTTTTGTGTATATAACGTTTTTAAAAAAATAATTGCGAGTATCGATTATATTTCTGGCGCAGTCAGTAGGATATCTAGAATTGTCGCGTATCGAACTTGTCTAATTTTCGTTTCAACAATTAACTAGATATCGAACCGTTGTAATCTGTGATTGGTGGTGTCGGAAGTAGAGAGGCTATCTTAAAATCGAGAAACCCATCTATTGAAGACCATCGAAGCCCTTCAAGACGGAAGACGACGAAAGTTGAAACAAGCATCGTTCAACTTTGCAAGGACTACGGAATCTCAACAGAGAAGGTGTTTCGTCCTTATAGTTACAGTCAAGGGAATGCTCAAGTTTGCCTTATTTATCCTGTCAGTAATATACAATCATTTAATTTGTTCATGCAGTAGATACCTAGCCTATAAAGGTTCAATTATTAATACATGTCAGTAGATTCTTTAATTAACGATCTAGAAAATTAAAAAATTGATACTTTAGTGTTGACCTTCAAGTTTCTAATCAATCAGCACAAAAAAATAACGTAAAAATGACTGGATTCAAAGCAGAATACTTAAATTGCGTACCAGAGTTCGATGGAAACCCCAACGAACTTTACCGCTATATATCTGTCTGCGACTCAATTATTAATACTTTTTATATTAGAGACCAACCCAACAATTTCCAAAACATATATTGAAATAATTCACTAATTTCCAAATTACGGGGAAATGCTAAACTTATAGTTAGCATACAAAATGTGACTTCCTGGACATCTCTTAAAGATACACTATCTCGAAATTTTGCGGACCAAAGAGATGAATCCTGTCTTAATCGCGACCTTGTTATGATGAAACAAGGAAACGGTGAGAGACCTCAGCAGATTTATCACAGAGTGTTAAATATTTTAAACCTTGTTTGTAGTTATATAGATCTGCACGAACAAACATTAGAAAATAAGATACTTAAAAGTAACAACCTAGCTTTGAAAACATTTTTGTCGGGTCTTAAAGAACCTTTAGGAACCACAATCCGCTGCATGAAGCCCAAAACCTTGAGTGAGGCATTACAATACGTTCTAGAAGAAGATAATATGCACTACTTTCGAAATCCACAATATAGAAATTTACCTAGACAGCCAATGCCTCAGTCAAAACAACAATTTAATTTTAATAATCCTAACAATACGTATAATCCGAACAATTTTAATTCACACACACCGAATAATACTTTTATAACAAGGAACTCATTTCCGACAGGGCCTATACCAATTCAAAGTCAACCAATAAGAAATCAAAATTTTCCAACTAATTCACAAGTTTTTAATCAAAATAGGAATGTTGACGTGTTTAAGCCGAACCAACAACAAAATCATAATTTGCCAAGAGCCACCCCTATGAGTGTCTCTACTCGTAATACATTTAATAGAGGAACGAATATTTCGACGCAAAATAATCAAAATTTCTCTGGTCCATTTAACCAAAACTAACGAACATGAAATTTTGTGTCAGAAGAACTATTCCACACAGAATGCCATGAACCTGGTCTCTCTTTTCAAAATTTTAATCCAAATTCTATTAATTTCATATAATTTTTCAAAATCTATTTTTGTCAAGTTTGGTGAATTATATGGTTGAATTTCTAAAAACTGAATCTAATTTCGGCAATATTATTGACTTTCCTTTTCTAATTTGAATGTTGGTGGAAAATATCTCTTCTCCAACTTGAACCCTGTAGTCTTCTGGAATTCGAATGATTGATGGATGATTAATTTCTAGATATTGATAGGAAGTACATCTTGTTAATATTTTTATCGCTGAATTTGGAATAATTGAAGCTTCGTTATTTGTGACTTGTTCTATTATAGTTTCTTGAAGGTGAGCATCATTAGCATAGCAGTTACTAGGAGAATGGCCGTTTAATATTTCCATAGTACAATTTTCTCTGACTTCATTTCTTGTTGACAGTAATATTTTTCTTCTAGCATTGAACATTCTTCTTTTATTGAAATGATTTCTTCCGGAGTTTTTGCCAAGTAAGGTGGCAATGGGATATATATTTTGTGGTTTTGAATGATGGGGTATAAGTGATAGAATTCTGCAGTTTTGGATTTCAGGATGGGTACATGGATAGCAAAAATTATTTTGGACTTTGAAAAAGTTACTTGTATGTTAAATTATTATTAAATTTCGGAATTTGTTCTTCTTCATATATTGTTTGTAAATACTTTATCATTTCTTTTAATAATAATTTTTTCTTTAACTTGATCGTTTTTGTCTTGAATTTTTTCGTATAATATTCTTTATGATTTTGTATATAATGAGACAGTATCAAATGATCATTCAGATCAAAAGGATCGGGGTTATTAATATGTCCTTTGATTATTTCAAACGGTGTGAACTGAGTGACGGAATGAATGGAATTATTATAGGACAAAATAGAATATTTCACAAGTTGATCAGGAGTCAAATCTTTATTGATTTCTCTGAAACAACGAAAATGTTCGATAAGACTGGAGTGAAATCGTTCGACAGGGGAATTGGAGTTACTGTTTTTAGCTGTAGTATAATGTAGTTCAATTTTATGTAATTTACAAATATCTTATAAATCATTATTTTTGAACTCTGAGCCGCAATCGGCTGTAATTTTGTATGGGAGACTATGATGTGTTATATAGTTTAGTAAACCATCGACAATAAAATTCCTGTTATATCTGAAATTGGGTATGCCTGTCCATAATGTGAAAATGCATCAATTATCGTTAAATTAGAATGGTTAGATATTTTAAAAACATCAATGTGTACGTGATCAAAAGGTTTAGATGCTGTGGGGGTTAAATTGAATTTGATTACAGGGGGATTTCTATAATATTTATTTTTCTGGTATATTTCGCAATTATTTACATAGTTTACTATGTCCTCCGACATTTTTGGCCAATAGTATCTTTCACTAAGTGATTCTTAAAGTTCATTAATTCCTCTGTGTCCTTTCTTATACACATGATAATATTCTAATTTTTGTTTCTGTTCATCCAATGTTAAAACATCGGTTACTATGTTTGTACAATGTACGAATTTAAATGAAGCATTTTTGAAATATTTTTGAACAGTTACAATAAAATGTTCGGGTTGAAGGGTTCTCTAAAATAGAGAGCATATGATTGTGTTGGATCAATAAACTCTTTAACAAATTGAGCTATATTTTGCTGTAAATTTCTTTGTGATAAAGTTACAAATAAACGTGTGTTATCAAAACATTTCCCACGTTTGGTTTTCATTTCATTTACTTCTCCACATGTTAATAATATTTGATTATTATAAGTATTCAAAGTTCTATTTGTAATGGTTATTTCTAGAATCGGATTTTCTAATGATGTGCGAATTGTTTCTAAATCAGTATCGTTTTCAGTATTGTTTTGTACAAAATCCTTTGGTGGTTCTAATTTTAATTTAAATAAATCCCAATTGCGAGTTTTTACAGTAGCAGTAGCCATTTAGTTTATATTCACAGATGAAAATGAATTCTCAAAATTATTATTAGATTTATTATTTTCTTTAAGATTTAATTTATTGAATGTTTCCAATAAATTTTCCAATCCGTTCATAAAATAAAGCAGCAGCAAGTATATTAAAAAATAAGATATTATGTCTCCTACTCTTTTAAAAAGGTATGGAAAAGTAAAAAAAGGAAGCTTGGCACTTACAATTGATTTGAAGAGCTCTGGCTTCGTCTTTCTTCATAGATAGTAGATGTGGGAATCCAAGGTCGATGTTGAAACACCAAATCGTGAGTTCTTTATACGAACGATTCGTCAAAGTTTTCCACGACCGCACAGACCCTACTGACTGCGCCAATTATATATTTTTAACACTGAAAACTATTTTTAAAAATCTTTATTTTTACAATATAATTGAAATTATAATATCTACGAAGTAACTATTTAACAAAGCTAATAATGAACCGACAATGCTAATAATGAATAATAAATGTCTCAACGACTAACCAACTATAACAACGCTATTTTAAACAACATTTCTATGTTATGTATATTAAAATGAAAGCTAACTTTGTATTTCTTATCTTATTTTCAGTAACATAATGTTCTTATTTATTTATAGGAATTTGTAGCTCTATAACTCTCGTGGTCGATTTAACCACAAATTATGACCATATAGCTATAAAAAATTCAAGAATGTGTTAGAACAAACATCTATACTCCATATCAAAAATTAAAATAGGAGATTATGTTTCTGAAGGAATCACTGCAACAGGACTACGACAGGGCGACAGTCTCAGCCAACGCTCCTTGAAATATATCAGGATCGAGTCCTGAAAGACTGAAGAAGCTCATGCAAATCGTATTTGCACAAGATAAAACGTCATTGTAATCATGATCCGAAAACTTATAAGCAAATATGGAAAGTGGGGAATGCCAATAATGGAGGGTATGCTTTTGATAGCAAAATTTGGACCTTTTCTGAAAAAAAGTTACATTGCTTTTAAATGCTTATAAATGATTAATGTAGTAATATTTTTTTTCTACGCCCTATCTTTAAAGTACCTTGTATTTCATCGGTTTGCAGCGCTTAAAGTGGTTGTTTATGGTTAGAGTGAAAAAAAGTAAAAAAGCGTTAAAAAAAGTGCCATAACGTTAACTTTATTTCACGCTTCCCATAAGCTAATACAATGAATCTTGACTGGGCATCGAGGATGAACTTTCATGAAACTTGGAATACGTATAACTTACACAATGAATCTTGGCTGGGCATCGAGGATGGACTTTCATGAAACTTGGAATACGTGTAATTGTAATTTACCGAAGGAGCTTAATTAAAATATCCCAACTTTCTATTTGAATTCTATTTTTTTGTATAGGGCTGTAGAAGAAATAATGTATGCAACATGTGCATAAAGTGTCCTTTTTTCCTATTCGTGAAAAAAAGTACCACTTTATGCACTTGTTGCATAAATTACTATTTTCAATTTTATGTATTAAAAAAATAATAACTTCTTGTAAATGATATTCAAACAATGCAGAGTGGAAACATTCCTAATCACTAATTATTTAAATAATTAATTGCCAAAACTACATTTTCTTATAACTGTATCGTCTTCTTTTCGATTCGTTTATTCAATTTAATTAGTAAGCATATGTTTCATTTTAACACTTTTTATATCTAGTTGTTAATTATTATACATGGCCCCAACAAAATCAATAATAAAAATACTTCAAAAGCGTCTAATAATGAAACATACTGGCAGTTTCTATTAAATATTAGAGCTCACGAAGAAGTTGACTGGGTAGAGCCTGGAGAAAACTCCCGCATTTGCATCCAATGCATGCTAAGTTTATGCGAGAAGTTGAACTAAAACAATGTTTATAGTAGTCCAGTATAATTCCTGTTATTCATTGTTTCTTAAGGCAACGAAATAGGACAACCTTATACCCACCAAGCTCCCATTCATATGGAAAACTAAAACGATGATGTAGCCGTTGATAATTATGAAGGAAATGGCGAATATATTAGAAACGTGCCGGTCAAACTACCAAATACACAAGCATTTTTTTGCTTGTGTGGTGTTAATATTTGGCAGCCGTTTTGAAGTTATGGATTAAAAACCGGATATTTTGCAACTTGGAGAATCTATCATGCCTGGAACATTATGAGGGTTACTTTTCTGAAGAAGCTGTTACTCTAATACGATTTTGAGCTTTTACTTTAATGCGCTTGCGAGCTGCTCCTAGGTAGTTCACACGTGGTGACAATGAAAGTTTATCCAATCTGCTCACTGATCGCGTAGTAGCTCTAGAAAGAAAATGCAAGATATTGGTCTTGGATAATGAAAATATGGATTACGACGATTGCAAGTGCTTAACTGGTTTAAGTAACGCGCACTTTTCTTAAAGACAGATCATTTCAAGTAAGAGTCCATAATTCTTATTCCGAAAGTCAAACTGAAGAAAACGGAACTCCACAAGGCTCCGTACTTAGTCCAACACTGTTTCTAATAGCTATAAATAAGATTATCAAAGATATACCAAAGCCTCTTAAGGCTCGCTTATACGCAGATGACCTGGTAGTTTATTGTAAAGGCAAAAATACCACTTTAATGACAAATATATTTCAATTATTTCTCACACAATTAGAACAATGGTCTCAGCACACCGGCTTCAAATTCTCAGTTTTAAAAACTATTTTCTGAAAGGATTCAAGAATCTTATCCAAAACTCATTCTATACGATGAAGTTATTTCATTCAAGCCATCTGTTAAATTTCTCGGAATGTTGTTGGAGCAAAAACTTTCTTGGAAAGAACATATAAAGCAAACCATATCATCATGACATTAAAGGCTAAACATAACGAAGACATTAAGTAACAAACACTGGGGATCTGATTATAATATGCTGCTAACAATGTACAAAAGTTTAATAAGATCTAAAATAGACTATGGATCAATTGCTTACGTCTCTGCATATAAAACAACATTAAAATTACTTGATACTGTTCATAATCATGGGCTTAGAATTGCTCTTGGAGCTTTCAGAACAACTCCTGTCGATAGTATTCATAGTGAAACGGGTGAACCTCCTCTACATTATCGAAGAATGTATCTAACATTGTCACATGCTACCTCAATTGTATCGAATAAAAACAAGCCCCTTTATAATAACACCTTCACCAATAAATATCTACATCACTTCAGCAATAAGCCCCAAACAGCTAAACCTTACCACGAAAGGATAAGAATATTCCTAAATAATTTGGACATTCAGTTTTCTCCTGTATTTCCTGTAGGCTTGGATCATCCTCCACTCTGGACCATCAAAACCCCTAGCGTTAATACAACACTAAGTATATTTAACAAATACGAAGTAAACTCAGCAACATTAAGGGATGAATTTAATTTGATTTTGGAACAACAATACAGTGACTGCAATAAAATATACAATGATGCATCAAAATGTGAAACAGGGGTAGGGGCTGCCATTGTAAATTCGGGGAATATTTCCCAATAGAGACTTCCTTCCAGCCTCAGTATTTTCTCTGCTCAACTTTTTGCTTTATACAAAGCTCTCCAACTCGCAGACATTTTCAAACAGCCTCATTCTTAGCGACTCCCTCAGTGCTTTAAAAAGTTTTCAGCAAATATACCAACAAAATCCTATTGGAAAACTAATAAATGCTGAATAACTGGAAGTCGAGTTGAATTCTAGAAGTGTTAAGTTTATATGGATACCATCACATATTGGAATCGAAGGCAACAACAAAGCAGATGCTAGTGCGCGTGACGCGAACTTTAATATTAATTTGGAAAGTGAGTATCGAAGCGTTGCTAGTGATTTAAAAGCATTTTTTAAAATGAAAGTGTATAGTGCATGAGATCTAGAGTGGTCGAATTCCAGATCAAAGCTAAGGGAAGTAAATAGTAATATATCTCCATGGTAACCTACTACTAAAAATAGGAAAATACAAGTTGTATTAACGCGGCTTCGACTAGGTAACTCGAGTTATACCCATTCCTATTTAATCACAAACAGTGAACCCCCGATGTGTACAACGTGTAATGTCGTAGATAGCATAAAACATGTCCTTATTGCATGTCCAAAACACACAGTCAAACGAGCAACAAATAATTTTCCGAACAGTTTGGAAGTTCTCCTCGGAAAAGACTGTCAATATCATAGGCGAATCATAGACTATTTAAAATCTATAAACTTATTGTATAAGATCTAATGGTATTATATTATTGTATGGTAGCTAATAACCTTTTCGTGAATGCGACATGTTTCAATAAAAAAAAACGCGCAGTTTGCAATGGTTGTAGGTAACTGTAATAACTTGATACCTAGGAGAAACCTTTCAAAAAACTGCGTAGATATTTTTCTTATGAAACTAGGAATTGATCCAGCTCAAAAAGTTTTAAGTATGATATTCAGCATGAAACCACATCAGCTATATCTTATCAGCAAAATCTTAAACGATGTTCTAAGCAGCTAACTAACAACTTCCTCTTCATCTTGGTTACCAATACATAGCTCGACAAGAATACGCTATTAATCACAGTTCTACTATTTCAAATCGCTTGTGTCACGTTAATTCTGATTCATTGGTAAGTCTTGTTGATGCCACAACACACCAGACGCATATATTATTGTTATTACTGGTCCTCTTGTATACTATCGCGGTTATCGAGTTTTGTCAAAATATGAGTCTAAACGTTTTCATGCCGCATATCCTACCAAACAGTCAACATGAACTGACTCCCCAACAAGCAAACGATTCAATACTTGTTACTATACTCTGATGGGTAGTTGAAGCGGTTTTTGGAAGACTTCAAAAGAAGTTTTGGTTTTTGAGAAATGTTGTGCCAAACCTAACAAAATAGTTGCGGATGTGAAACATTTGGACATATTTTTAAAGTAACACGTGCTTTGTCCAATGCGTTCTTTATGTCTATAAAGGAGAATGGGCCTGAGGCGCAAATAGCACACATAGTTCCGGATACCATCGGCTTAGGATTTGCCACTAAAATAATGTTCCTGCTTACATTCCGTTACTTGATTTACGACTATATGAGCTTCTGCCTCTCCATAGAATTCTTAGCAGGTGGCTGTTACCACCCGGTTACTAGTTATTTGGAATAGAAATACCCAAATTTAAAGTAGCAAATGTTTTAATAATTTTAGTAACTGGAACTAGGCACAAAGCAGCAAAAACTATAAGGTAGCATTAGAAAAAAGGCTGCTACCAGCTAGTGCCACTCAAACATGTGTTTAAGATAATAATAACCATAAAGTCACATGCTTAGTCATATAACAGCTCCGAAAATCTATAGTCGAGACGTTTAAGTTACGTGGCGTTTGGACGATATTGCTGGTCCCCAAATAGTAGCCGCGACTATGGTGTGTTACTATAATGTTACGGGTACTATACCATTTTCAGGTTTTGCAACTATGGAGTAGTAGGAACTAAAAAAAGTTGCTCCATAGTGGCGGCTACTATATGTACTTACGCAATTTATCCTTTATTTTTCATACGGTATATAACGTGCGAGATTTATCTCCACTACTTGAACCTGTTTGTTGGAGTTTCTCCATTTAAAAATACACCGTACAACGACTTTAAGCCTAAAGTGCAGAGAAAGCACAAAAAGTTCTCAACATCCAATTACTTTTTATAGAAAAGTATAACGATTATCATTAATTCGTTAAAACAGCTCATCGGTGGAATCTGCATGTGAAAATAATGAGAAGGAACCCATTGAACTTGAATTAAAAGATAAGTTTGCTTGCAATTCAACAAGGTAGGAACACTCAATATTTTTTGAGAATTACTTGACTTTTTTACGTTTTCGTGACTTTTTTTAGAAATCTGGAGGTATACTTCAAATATTTGAGGTTTGTAATGTCTCCGTAAGGCGGAACTTCATAGTAACATATGGAACTATATATATATATATATATATATATATATATATAAGGCGGAACTTCATAGTAACATATGGAACTATATATATATATATATATATATATATATATATATATATATATATATATATATATATATATATATAATAAGCAACGAATAGATTAGTGGGTATTGCACGCAAATAGAAGAAGGGGCTACTGAAAAGAGTGGTAACCGCAGACATGCATGTTTCTGGCTCATTAGCCGTCATCGGTACGGTACAACCAAGAATAGATGTGAAACATGGGAGCAAAGGTGTTAAATGAAACATGAGAAAATATAACAGAATTCAGCAGGATAGTAAAACACATATATATATTTTCTCATGTTTCATTCAACACCTTTGCTCCCATGTTCCACATCTTTTCTTGGTTGTACCGTACCGATGTCGGCTAATGAGCCGGAAATATGCATGTTTGCGGTTACCACTCTTTTCAGTAGGCCCTTCTTCTATTTGCGTGCAATACCCACTAATCTATTCGTTCCTTATTGTTCATATGTCATGCACTATTCGTACATCATATATATATATATATATATATATATATATATATATATATATATATATATATATATATATATATATATACTTAAAATTACAAAGTTCCAAAGTAGTAGCTGGAACTATAAACTGACTACTGGATAGTAAGAAATCGTTACATTAAAGTAGTAGATATTTTAAAGTTAAAAATGGGTAGTCCCTGCTACTTTATAGCCGAGTGCTAGCCAACCATTGTATACGGTGACGATTTTT
This sequence comes from Galeruca laticollis, assembly GCA_963921935.1. Lineage (NCBI taxonomy): Eukaryota > Metazoa > Arthropoda > Insecta > Coleoptera > Chrysomelidae > Galeruca > Galeruca laticollis. The sequence goes on along the minus strand of OY998175.1, from coordinate 158,516,062 downwards.
TGTAAGAATTATTTCGTATTCGTAGTATATTTTTTATTTTTCCACCCTATATTAAATAATTTTAGTTCAATAATTGTCTTACTAAAACAGCAATACACTTTTTCACGAAATTAATGTATGTTTTTATTGAATACCTATATTTTTTCACGTAATTATTTATTAACTAAGTTATTTCGATTGCGCGTGAAACTTTTTCCTTTTAAAACCTTTATGTTTGTCAGTAAAGGGATATGCGTTCGAATATTGGTCCTGGAAGTACACACATACAGGATTTAAGATCAACATTTTCAGGAACTTTGAATAATTTTTTGAGACGCAATTACTCGAAACTAGCCAACTTAGATTGAGATTTCCCTATTATTATTAACTTACTGTTGAGTGCTACTCAATAAGTTATTATTTAGCACTTCGGCTACCATTGATGTACGAACTACTGATAGCCATCCTAACATCACTCCAATGGAAAGAGTTTCTGGTGAGTACCCAGTTCAACCAATTTTCACAACTCTACCTTACATAAGAGACGTCATACCTAGGCTTTCCAGGTTATTTATAGATCTTAACAATTTCAAAATTGCAAATAAAACTATATTGACAATTATATCAATTTATTCAAAGGTCAACGATGAAAATCAGCTTACATCTTGTACAAATGTTATCTATAGTATTACTGTCGTGATTGTGATAAACACTATATCGGCCTGACTATGAGATCGCTTTCTAACCGTATAGTCTCACATAGGAGTGATTGCAGGTTACATCCTGAAAGGTGCGCCCTCGCAGAACATGTTAACACTTTAGACCATCGAATAGACTTTGAATCAGTGAAAGTGTTGGCTACGGAGTCACATAAAACCAAAAGAACCTTCTTAGAGATGGCCTTTATCTTGCAGTCAAGTAATTGCATAAATAAAAAAAACGGATATCAATAATTTGAGTGAGATTTATACCTTTTTACTGTCTTCAGATAACAATCACAGTTCACACAACATAAACACTTTCCAAGGTACACAAAATAACAACACCTCGCTACTAATATCCAATTAATTATCAGGGTAATTGTGTGGTCAATACCACTGTATTCAATGTATATTTTTATTATAGTTATTATTAAGTTAATATTATTATTGTTGTTACCTTAATAATGCTATTTTGCAATCAATATGTATACGTCAATACATCAACAATCCAATTGTTTACATCTCAGCTGTCATTCAATTCATCTTTTTCGAATCTCATAGAGAGTGTACGCTTAAGGGGAATCTTCTTCTAGCCATATATTATATGGCCTGAACCCTCCCCCCTTTCCAGTTCTATTGGTGTTGTTAGATAGAACCATAGCTGTGTTCTCACGACTCGAGAAATTGCTTAATGACGACTACCGTGAACTGTTGGTACCAGTGGATGTCATTTACCCGTTTCCATTTCCGTCTTAGAGGGAAAGATTCCTGCCTTGTAACGTCGGCTTCGGTTGTGGTTGTTTAAAATGATTTTACGATATTAATCTCGTGCAAGTTTAGTGCTGTTACTATTTTCATTATTATATTATCTTATAACAGCCTTAATGTGTAATAATTTCACATTGGATGTGAGTACATTATTATCTCTTTATTGATGGAGTGGAGAATAATCCCCTTTTTTTCCTCTATGTGTAGCCTCCCTGAACCCCTGATGATGATAACGAACGTTCTCGAAATCTTGGATAAAAACCAATAAATAATTCTCTTTTTCCCTGTTGCTGCATTCCCCAATATTTTTGAGTTTTATTTTATATTTATATATATATATATATATATATATATATATATATATATATATATATATATATATATATATATAACCATGAATATTGGGGTAACGGCAAGTTAATTAAAGGAAACTCTCCTCGCTGTTTTTCTTCCAAGCTATCGGAATTTTTTATTTCCATTATCAAGGACAAGTAAACTGAGATTGTTATAATTGTTGTTATAAATTGGTAAATATATCGATATTTGAACTTTTTAAAAATTTTTATAATCATAAGTCATTTTGACAGATTCGTGAATATAAACATTTTCTTTATATGCTAAATTTTTTTTTGAAAACAAAAGAAGAAAATAGGTTATGTTTGTAATATAGGTTAATAAATATTAGAATATTCTTCTTTTATTATATGAAACTCAACTTCAAATTATTATAGATGTCATCTTGATAATTTCTTCATAGATATTTAAAATTATAATATAAGATTATAACAAACTCATTTTATATAAAAATATTGAACATATTGAAATCATTTACCTAAAATAAAATTATTTCTAAAAATCATCAAACTTTCATTTATATAAGTTTTAATTACGTATAAGAATTTGAAATTTAGTTTTTTTATTATCAGTTGTTAGTAGATAATAATAAATATAACTCAGATTATTATGGTCACTTTTTTTGTGAATAGTATTAGTTTCTTGAAATATATGAGCCATTTCTAAGAAAAGTCTTTTTTGGTATTTGGTTGTATGTCTAAAATACTAACAGATTCAAAATCCATAAAGTGATCATTATCAGTTACATGTTCAGACAAGGCACATATTTCAGGATGTAACTTACAATCGATCTTATGGAGACTTATACAGCTCTTCAATTTCTGGCCAGTGTGACCAAAATATTTATTATTACAATTTTTACATGGAATAGAACATTTGAAAGATTCAAAATTGAAGTTTTGTCTTTCAAATTACTGAAAATAGACATAACAGACATTAATATTAGAAACGACCAACAGATAATATAAATTACTATGTACCTTCACCATACATTAAAGAAATAACACCACAGTTGAGTAGGATTTTTTACCCAATGAAGAACATTAGAATTGCGAATAAAACATGCCTAACCATAAAGTCTATTTTCACTAATTTGAAAGACAAAACTTCAATTTTGAATCTTTCAAATGTAATATATTCTATTCCATGCATCGATCGATTATAAGTTACATCCTGAAAGATGTGCCTTGGCTGAACATGTAATTGATAATGATCACTTTATGGATTTTGAATCTGTTACAACCAAATATCAGAAAAAGACTTTTTTTAGAAACGGCTTATATATTTCAAGAGCCTAATACTATTAACAAAAAAAGTGACCATAATAATCTGAGTGATATTTATTATTATCTACTAACAATTTATAGTAAAAATAACTAAATTTCAAATTCTTATACATAATTGAAACTCTTAATGATAGTATGATGATTTTTAGACATAATTTTATTTTAGGTAAATGATTTTAATATTTTCAATAATCTTATATAAAATGAATTTGTTATAATCTTTCATTATAATTTTAAATATCTATTAAGAAATTATTAAGATTTATATTGATTTGAATTTGAGTTTTATATAGTAGAAGAAAAATATCTATTAACCTATATTACAAACATAACATATTCTCTTCTTTTGTTTTCAAAAAAACTTTCAGCATATAAAGAGAATGTTCATATTCACGAATCTGTCAAAATGACTTATGATTAAAATTTTTTTTAAAAAGTTCAAATATCGATATATTTACCAATTTTTAACACCAATTATAACAATCTCAATTTACTTATCCTTGATAATGGAAATAAAAGTTTCCGAAAGCTTGGAAGAGAAACAGTGAGAAGAGTTTTCTGTAATTAACTTTCCGTTACTCCAATATTCATGGTTTTTTAACTAAATAGTCGGCAAAAATTATCTTCTATATTTATATATATATATATATATATATATATATATATATATATATATATATATATATATATATATATATCTATATATATATAAGATGTACGACATATGAACAATAAGCAACGAATAGATTAGTGAGTATTGCACGCAAATAGAAGAAGGTGCTACTGAAAAGAGTGGTGACCGCAGACATGCATGTTTCTGGCTCATTAGCCGTCATGGGTACGGTACAACCAAGAAAAGATGTGAAACATGAGAGCAAAGGTGTTGAATGAAACATGAGAAAATATAACAGAATTCAGCAGGACAGTCAAACACAACATTTGTGTCAGTAATATTAGAAGATCTCGAATATTCGAGACAACAACCAACATAGACACGGAGGTGCATATAACACTCCCGTCTGAAACTTCCGACCCAGAATAATGAAATAACAAAAAGATATACGAATAATGCGTGACATATGAACAATAAGCAACGAATAGATTACTGAGTATTGCACGCAAATAGAAGAAGCGGCTACTGAAAAGAGTGGTAACCGCAGACATGCATGTTTCTGGCTCATTAGCCGTCATCGGTACGGTACAACCAAGAAAAGATGTGAAACATGAGAGCAAAAGTGTTGAATGAAACATGAGAATATATAACAGAATTCAGCAGGATAGTCAAACACATTTGTGTCAATAATATTAGAAGATCTTGAATATTCGCGACAACAACCTTCTTCTATTTGCGTGCAATACCCACTAATCTATTAGTTGCTTATTGTTCATACGTCACGCACTATTCGTACATCTTGTTGTTATTTCATTAATCTGGGTCGGAAGTTTCAGACGGGAGTGTTATATGCACCTCCGTGTCTATGTTGGTTGTTGCCTCGAATATTCGAGATCGTCTAATATTACTGACACAAATGTTGTTTGACTATCCTGCTGAATTCTGTTATATTTTCTCATGTTTTATTCGACACCTTTGCTCCCAAGTTTCACATCTTTTCTTGGTTGTACCGTACCGATGACGGCTAATGAGCCAGAAACATGCATGTCTGCGGTTACCACTCTTTTCAGGAGCCCCTTCTTCTGTTTGCGTGCAATACCCACTAATCTATTCGTTGCTTATTGTTCATATGTCACGCACTATTCATACATCTTGTTGTTATTTCATTAATCTGGGTCGGAAATTTCAGACGGGAGTGTTATATGCACCTACGTGTCTATGTTGGTTGTTGTCTCGAATATTCGAGATCTTCTAATAATACTGACACAAATGTTGTGTTTGACTATCCTGCTGAATTCTATTACATTTTCTCATGTTTCATTCAACTCCTTTGCTTCCATGTTTCACATCTTTTCTGGTTTGTACCGTACCGATGACGGCTAATGAGCCAGAAACATGCATGTCTGCGGTTACCACTCTTTTTAGTAGCCCCTTCCTCTATTTGCGTGCAATACCCACTAATCTATTCGTTGCTTATTATATATATATATATATATATATATATATATATATATATATATATATATATATATATATATATATATATATATATATATATATATATATATATATATATATATATATATATATATATATATATATATATATATATATATATATATAAAGGAAGTAGTTCTTCTTTTTTCGACCAGGAAATATTTTTTTTAACGAAGATTTCAGGTTTGCTGTCATAAGAAATAAAAACTGTTTTTCTTATCTGCTCAATATTTCGCCATTATTGAATGGCTTCATCAGGAGCGGACTACAAGATTTATTGAATGAAAACAACACAATAATAAAACATTTTAAAATTACTACTTACAGAAAATTGGTGTCAGTTAATTAAAATATAAAACAGCACAACACATTCAACACATTTATATATATATATATAAATACGAAAATAACGTAAGTTCTTTCTCGACCGTCTATCGTTATTTAATTAGTTTTTGGAGTATGCACAGACCGGATCCCGATACCGTATTTATTCTAATGATGGGTTTTTATCAAGAAATTAGTCAAAAATATGGACCACATGCTGCAACAGAGATGAAACAGTGGGCCAAGTTTAATCAAAAACTAGCCAATAATACCAACAGAAGAATTTTTTTGTTACGTTGCAGATCATCGAAGGTAATCCCCAGACATATTCGCGAGGGTGTGAACAATATATATATAAACTATTGTTTACAAAAAATGATAAACAGATGATCAAGATAGTAGATAATTTCATTGTAAGTACATGTCATACAGTTTTGTCTTTGGAAATAAGGTTAACGTGTAATAAGATCTCAAAACTGAGTTCATCTATTAGTACAGTAAAAAGAGGTGTGATAAATTCGATACCAAATATTATCTTAGTTGAATATGAGCATAGATTGAAAATTTCTTTTGATAATATACTCAATTGAGTTAAGTCCAAGAATATTCATAAGTTTGATAGATTAAAATGTAATAGTCCAGTCAAGGTATTTATTGATAATAGCAAATGGTTACACAATATCTCAAATTGCAATATTCCATCAGATGTTACAGATTTCTTGTCTCTGGGACCTAAATTTGGCTTATCTGTTACTAATGCAGATTTAAATTTAGAGGGATTGTTGGCGGACATTGAAAATATTATAGATGATATACCAGAAGAAAACAAGGATGTACTTAGAGCTAGAAGTATCAATGTTACAACAAATTTTATGAATGATCCTCGCTCAGCACATCCTAACCCAATGCACAAAACATTTCTAAAGGCTAAGCGGTTTCTGAGGACACATCCGGAAATATATATTTTGGAAGCAGATAAAGGAGCTTCCACAGTTGCGATGAACAGGACTGATTATATCGAGAAAATTGAATGCTTGTTACAGGATACTTCAACATATGAACGTTTAAGCAAGGATCCTCTAGTGTCTACGCAAAACAAATTCAATAACTTGATCAAACTGCTTAAATCGCGCAATGAAATTGACGACACTTTTGAAAAACAATTTATTATCTATAATTCAGATCTTCCAAAATTATATGGGTTGCCAAAGATCCATAAGCCGTTACTACCTCTACGACCTATTGTGAGCTCCATCAATGCGACCACATATAAAATTTCAAAATTTTTGGCGGACATTCTAAAAAATGCATTTGAACATCTAACTGAATACAATGTTAAGGACAGTTTTGAACTTGTAGATAATTTAAAAATGAAACATTTACCAGATAATTACATATTGGTGTCACTTGATGTGGTATCTTTATTTACTAATATTCCCTTACATCTAGTAGTGAATATTTTGGAATCCAAGTGGAAGAGGATTGAACTATATACAACCTTGAAAAAAGACACGTTCTTAAATCTTATCAATTTCATTTTTAATAATACGTTTTTTACCTTCAACAAAAAATTTTTTCGGCAATGTTTTGGCACTCCAATGGGATCGCCAATAAGTCCTATCATTGCAACAATAATTTTGGATAAACTCCTGAATAATGTCATCCCAATATTACCTTTTCGAATGCCTTTTGTTTACAAATATGTGGATAATCTGATTTGTTCCGTCCCTGCTGATGAAACTCAGGAGACACTAAACATCTTCAATTCGTTCAATCCACACCTACAATTCACCCTTGAAGTGGAGAACGATCGCAGTATACCTTTTTTAGATACCAAGCTGATTAGAAATAGCGAAAACTGCATAATTTTTGATTGGTACTTTAAGCGAACATCGTCTGGCAGGTTTATAAATTACTTTTCTAACCATCCAAAAAGTCAGAAATTTAACAGTGTAATGAATATAAAAAACAGAATCTTACATATCAGCGATGACATCCTCTTAAATAAAAATCTTAAGAAATTGTACGATATTTTTCTCAACAATGGTTACCCAGGATATATTTTGAAAAAACTAATATACAATTCTGACTTTTTTGATGGTCCAAGAGAGAGCGGAAGTTCTCTGCAATATACATATAAAAAGGTACCATATGTAGAAGGATTAACAAATGCTATTACAGCTATTTTTAAACCGTTTCCAAATATAAAAATCGCCAAATACAACGTAAGAAGTAGTCGATCGATATTTACAAATACAAAAGATGTGACTCCACTTCAGTTTCATTCGCATGTGATTTACAGAATTCCTTGCTCGAATTGTCCCAAATGTTATATTGGTCAAACGTCTCAATGGCTCAGGCAACGGTTGACACAACACAGACGCGACTGCCGATTGGGAAAAAATGTGTGTGCCACGGTAAATCACCACCAAACCACCAGACATACACTGGATTACGATAATGTTGACATAATCCGACATGAGAATAATTATAGATGGAGGCTGTTCCTTGAAATGTGTGAAATTAAAAAGCAACCACATGTGGTCAACTACAAAATAGATGTGAACCAATTAAGTACCCTCTACTCGAATCTCCTCAAAATTCAACATTCTGGCTGTTTTTCTTCTTTTATCGTTGACTTTCACTGGACTATTGTATAAATTATAAAGAGGTTTTTTATTATAAAAAGGAAAAATTCTAAAAAAGAACAAAAGAAATAATTATCGTTTGAATTTACTGTGATCAGGTATTTTGTTTTCATTAAGAATTTCAAGTTTTAAAGTAGTACATGCCTCACTTGCTAGTGGAGTACCTCATGTAAGAAAACATTGAAATAAAGAAAAATGTACATATTTGGATGTAATACTAGTGATATACAATGTATTATAAATAATTTAAAAGATTCAATATGCAAATAAAATTTGACATTACAATTTCGAATGACAATAATGCAGAAGATACTTAATGATACATAGATTTTATAAAGATTTTAAAAAAAGAATACAGATGTCGCTGGTAGCAAAATTACAATTAGAATTAAAGAATGAAAATCTCTCTTTGTTATATGAAAACATAAATTTGTATTTTTTTAAAAAAAAGGAATTTTTTGGTAACCAAAGGAGAAGAGAATTATTTATGGAAAAAGTTTAGTTAGTTGATTTTGAACCCCTCTCGAGAGAACATCTAATATGAGTTCTCTCAAATTTGCTGAATAATATAATAGTAATTGATATATTAAAATAACATCAGATTATAATAATTAGCATGATAAGATCAGTGCGTGAATAATTCCTTAAATAATTATATTGAAATAGTGTTAGTGATTTTTCCGGGTTCTAAATTATAAATTTAGAAAAGTAGTTCCGGCGATTCTAAAAGACGTGCTTAGAATCAGAACGAGTGATCCTGATACCTAGTTGGTGAGTCCAGTCCAGATTTTATAAATTATTTTTCAAGAATTAACAGGCCTTTAAATAAAATTAAGATAGATGCATCTATATCACATTTTTGAATACTGACAAAATTGACGTTAGAGATATATAAAATTTCACCTGAAGAGAAGAGAAAATTTTTTTGAATAGACAATTTTATCGCATATAGTTATTTGACATTTATACACGTCAAGTGTAATTTTCGACGATTTGAACGTTTAGAATAAGTAGTTAATTAGGTTGTTCTTCTAGTATATAGGTTGTTTTTTTAATTTTAAGGTTCGTAGAAAGTACGATTATTGTTCTTTATTATATTTTGGGAATAATAATTCATTTTCACTTGTTATCTGATGGTATATAATATATAATTTTTGATTCCAACTCACTTTGGTATTAATTCAACTCCTATTTCATTGAATTTGGAAAATTTTGGATCCTATAAAACTTTTGATATGAACAGTGACATTTAGTTAATTTTCAGTGACAGAAAAATTGTAGATGTCATTAGATAATTTAATGGTCTTAGAATATATTGAGTCACTATAGATTTGCAATAGTATAATTGACAATTTTGGAATATTCTTTGGAAATTTATAAATTTAAAATTTCAAATTATTAATTTTTTTTAATCTTTGAACCCTCCCTGAGGTGAGAGCGAGTAAGTCGATTTTGTAGTAATTTATGTTTCAGAATATAAAATTTCATATTCATCTGAGCCGGGCATAATAATTTGACAATTCCTGTCAAAATTTCAAATAGGTTATATTCAGTGATAAAAGTGTTTTCACATTAGTGTAGTTACTACCGCGATTGTAACAACAGCATCTAATAATCAAATTTCAAATAAAATCATATAATACATAATTATAAAAACAGTAGAACATAAAAAATATTATAATTTGGCGGCCCAACGTGTGGCGAATTAAGAATTTTTCTTGATAATTAGGTTGACGTTAACATTATAATATTTGTCACCCAAAACGTGGGGTGATTAAAACTGTGCATATAATTATAAAAATATTAAAAATTTATTGACATTATCATAAAAAAAAATTAAATATTTACGATGGAACGAAGAATGACGTTAAGAGATGGTAAACAGGTAGGAGTTGAAAGTGGATCCGATGAAGAAAGGGAAGAACAGGAGGATAGTAGACGGGAACCCCAAGGAGGAACAAATAGCAATGATCATTGGATGCAACAATTTCTTTTGAAAATGAATGAGAATATGAATAGGAAATTTGAAGAAAATAGGGCAGATATGAATAGTATGGAAAAGAATATGCGAGGAGATATGTATACAATGAGGGAGGAGATTAAGGGGGATATTAACAATATCACAGGAAACATGAACAGACTGGAAAAGAAAATGGAAGAAGTAAACATGGAAACCTTAAATGAAATAAAGAAAATTAGAGATGAAAACGAGCAATTGAGTGAACAAATGGACGATAAGAGAGTAGATATGTTAGAACAAAATAAGAATTTGAAAACAGACCAAGAAAATGGAGTTGGAGAAAAACAGATAGATGAAGTACAAGAATTAGATAGATGCCTAGAAGAAAATGTATCTGGAGCAATTCAAGTGAAACTAAATAAACAAAATAATAATATAACTGAAGAAATACGACTTATAAAAATACAAAGTTTAATACAGATTAAAGAAGGTGAGAAGAAAATTGAAGAGATACAGACTATAAAAGTACAAGGACAAACCAAATATGCAATGGTAGACATTAATTTACAGAATTTAGGAAGTGAAGAAGTGATGCAAATTTATGAAGAAAATATTTATTGGAAAATAAAAGACTTAGATGGTAATACCGAAAAACAAATCGTGATATATGATAAAAGAAATAATAATTGTAATAGGGGGATAAAACTTAATTGGGAGTTAGAGGAAATGAATAAGATACTACAAGAAACTAAGGAAGTAATAGATGAAACCATAAGACAATATATAGAGAGAAGAATTCATGCAGAAAATTTCGACATGAGAGTAAAACTTAGCAGATATATAAGGATAATTGATCCAAGAATGTTTAATAGGACAATCAAAAATGAAATGATAGGAAGTGAGAATATTATGGGAAATAAAATAATAAAAAGAAGGAACAATAATTTGAAGGAATTGGAAACGCAAATTTTGATGAATTTATTCGGAGAAATTGATGAGATATGGGACAACAAAATTAAAAAGGACATAGTGGAAAATTTAATTGAATTTAGGAAACCGATAGAGAATCAAACAATAAGAGAAGAGAATAAGACGAAGTTTAGGAAAAGAAAATAAAATTGAATTATATGACAGGATTATAGGAATGAAATCTAGAAAACGAAAAGGAATTGTACATGGTAAAGAATGGATATAAAAACAATATGTAAATAGAATATTTATTATTAACAAGTAATATTTAAAAACATAATATTTAAATAGAAATTATATAAACATGGATTGATAATAGAAGAAATGATAGACATGTTGATATGAATTATGGAAATGAAAATAGAAGTTACAGAAATGAAAAACGAATATATGGAAATGGAGATAAAATTTATGACAACAAGTATTGTGAGAATAGAAGAGATTTTAGCAACTTTGATAGAAGATATGATAATGAAAATAGAAATGAAAATTAAGCAACAAAATAGATGGACAGGATGAAATAATTACATTTATAGGAACAAACGAACGGAAGTTATATGAACTAAGCAAATATATGATACAAAAGATTGAATTAAAGGATGAAAAAGGAGTTGATATGTAAGCATAGTCGATGAAGAACTTAGAAACAGACATAGTTATTGATGAATTGATGAAATATAAGGAAATAATTGATTTTGAATAGAAAGATAGAATTAAATGGTAAAATAATTGAATTTGAGGAGGTAAATATGGAAGTATTGGCAATTGAAGAGGATAATAGGAAGTTATGGAATATAAAGAGGAATGGAATTATGGTAGAATTGGAGTTAATGAGTGGAAATAAGGAATATGAAGAGAAATTGAAGAGTTTGATGATGAAATATGAAGGATTGTGTGAGAAAGAAATGGGAATGGCAAATAATTATGAGTGTGAGATAGAATAAATGGAAGATGTGAAAAGTAATGGTAATTGAACAGATTGTAACGAAGAATATTATGAAGTTATAAATGAATTATTAAAGACGTATGAGAAAAGAATTTCGAAGGAACTAAGGGTTGCTTAATGAAAATATGGATAATCAAAGTATAAAAAAAATACTGAGAAATTTTGAAACAAAATCATATCCTGTAACATTGTTACCTACATGATCAATAGGTAACAAATGAATGTTTGTTGATTATAATCCTAAATATAACCAGTTTGATGACCAGCTAGTTAGTGGAGAAAGGGGTGGGTTAATCAATATTATTCACATTTAATTACCCTGAAAGGTACTGTGTAACAATTCTTAACGTTTTATTTTGCAAAAGAATAGTGGAGGAGACAAGATATTTAAGGAAAGTTGAAATTGTTTACGGTTTCACACTATACGCAATTCCCCTATTAGTACTGATAGGTTCACAAGGTAAGTAGATATTAAATGTTATTTTATGAACACATATAAAATCTTAGTTCGGCGGAGTCCTCTACTATGGTGGAGTGGAAGTCAGTTTCTCAATAGTCGATAGGCGAATGATGCTATACAAAATAATAACTGTACTCTTACTTGTGGTCGGCAGTCTGGCTACATTAAAAAGGGGCTATCCGGACGTCTAGCTGTGGTGAACCATGCAGATGGTCACAGCAATGGCACTACTGTCAGTAAATGATCCAAAGTAAATCCCAAAAAAAAAAAGCCTAAAAGAGTTAAAAGAATATGGTGGTTAGTTGAAACGTGGTTAGGTTAGGTTAGGTAGACTTACCGAAGGTGGAGTGGCTTTAAATAGACAAGTTTATAAAATATCCCCTTGCGGGCTTTTCAATACATGAAAATATTATAAAGTGTCTCGGAAAGTGTTTCCCTTTTTTCCTTTTGGCCTCAAAAATCCGGAAAAGTTCGGTTCACCTCATTCAGGTAAAATTCAGCCATAGAAGACAAAAAAAGTGGAGTAGGAATAAAGCATAATGACAGTAGATCAATTAGATAGATAAGTCAAAGTACCAACCTTAATTACTTACTGGTCTTCCACTAGCCAGCTTGACTCTTTGGTAGGGATAGCCCTTTATGTTTAGACCGTTTAAAGTGAGGGAACAATAAAAGAAGAATTTCTTATATTATTTAGTAAACAAACAATGTGATGACTAATTGATTGAAATTGAAATTTTTAATTTAGTTTTAACTAACTTCAGTCAGTTTGAACCCGTAACAACCCCCCTCTTTCCTGGAAAAAGTTTTTTTTTCCAAAAAAAACTTGACAATCCAAAACAACTTTATCTACAATCTTATTTAATCTAAATCAGAGTCCCAGTCAGAGTTTGAATCTTCCGGCGGATGAGCCTTTATATCCTTGGCGTGCCAGACACCTTTGGAATTTCCCTTTTCGTCCTTTAGCTCATAGGACCAGGGTGAACAAATTTTTGAAATAATAAATGGACCTTCAAATTTTGGAACAAATTTGGCTGTTATGGACCTTGCCTTATCAGAAAGAGCGTATCGGCGTTTCCATACTTTCTGTGCAAGACTAAACTTCTCGTCTCGTCGACGTAGATTATACCTCTGCTTGGTGTTTTCGTACGCTATTTTGATACGACGTCGGATGTCCTGGAAAACTTCCAATAAAGCTTCAGAACGAGTAAGAGGATCGGAATTAGGCTTTTGCGATGTGGCTAGCGGGTGAATATCCTTTCCAGATAACTGGATTTCGCGACCAAAGACAACAAAGTTTGGACTTAGTTGGGTTACCTCATGACAAGATGTGCGGATAGCGCAGGCAATCTTCTGAAGGAACTCATCCCAGCTCCGATGGTTTTCAGCCACATAAGATGTCAATGCCGTCTTTATTACTCTATGAGAACGTTCTACTGGGTTGCTCTGAGGATGGTAGTTTGCAACGTGAAAAGAGGTAATGTCGTATTGTCTAAGAATATCCTGAAATACCGAGCTAATGAATGATCGACCATTATCCATTATTGCTTTCTCGGGAGCACCATAGACAAGAATTACGTTATCTTCGAATATTTCCGAGATGCGTTTTCCAGTAGCTTGCCTTAAAGGGAATAAAAGTATATATTTACTAAATATATCCTGTATGGAAAAAACGAAAGAATATCCAGATGCCGAACGAGGTAGAGGTCCAATTATGTCTAAGCTAACTATTTGAAATGGTCTTACGGCAGTTGGGCCTTGACTAAGCATGAGTCCAGCGGGAGCTTTTTGAAGAGGCTTAGTTTGGAGGCAGATTGGACATTCTGCAATGTAGCGAGCGACATCTTGCTTTTGTTTAGGCCAGTAATACTTTCTACCAATCTTAGTTCGTGTTTTATATACTCCAAGATGACCTGATGTAGGAGGATCATGATGTGAAGATATTATTTCCGTTCGTTTCTCCTTTGGGACCACCATTAACCAACCATCGCCATCTTCAGCTAGTTCTGGATAGGCAACATCGACTTTTTTAAATAGTTGTCCATTTTCCGACCGCCACAGCGGATACTTGACTGGTGTATCTTGTATTCTCTGGCACATTTTGAGATACCATTTATCTGTGGACTCCAAGTCGATACTTTCAATACGAGGTACAGCTCTTGAGAGTGCGTCAGGAACAGTATGGTTACTACCTTTACGATGGACTACTTCACACTCAAATTGTTGTAATCGGACTGCCCATCTAGCGATTCGTCCTACGGGGTCCTTAATGTTATTAATCCACTTAAGAGCGAAATGATCTGTTATGACAGTGAATTTAACGGCTTCGAGATAAGGACGCAAGCGCTCTATGGCAAACAACACAGCCAGACACTCCTTCTCGGTAGTGCTGTATTTTCTTTCTGATTTCGAAAGAGATCTGCTCAAATAACAAATGACTCTCTCATTGCCTTCATCATCCATCTGTGACAAAACAGCACCCAACCCGTAGTCAGAAGCGTCAAGTTGCAAAATGAACCGTCGTTCAAAATCTGGACAGGAAAGCAATGGAGCGGACACTAAGTATTCCTTAAGAGCCTTAAAAGAATTATCACATTCAACACTCCAAACAAAAGGCTGGTTCTTTCGAAGCAGAGTACATAGCGGGGCGATCAAGGACGAATAGTTGGGTACGAATCGTCGATACCAAGATGCAACACCGATAAGTCGACGAACTTCGGTAACAGACTTGGGTCGAGGGATTTGCAGGATAGCTTCCACCTTAGTTGGATCTACCATTAGTCCACCAGCGCCTATAATGTAGCCAAGGTATTTTAGTTCGGACTTGCAGAAGTGGCATTTATCTCTATTAAGAGTCAGTCCCGCTTTGGTGATTCGAGATAAAACTTCCCGTAGAATATCAAGATGTTTCTCGTAAGTATCCGTACAGATGATAATGTCATCCAAGTAGGCAAATACATATTTTTCTAGATCTACACCTATGACCTGGTCTATGAATCTTTGCCACGTTGCTGGGGCATTGTGGAGTCCCATCGGCATTCGCCGAAATTGATATAGACCACGATTAGGTACAACGAAAGCTGTCATTGGCTTAGATTCTTCCGAAAGCGGTATTTGCCAGTATGCACTTTTGATGTCCAATGTCGTCAGATAGTGAGCATCACGAAGTTTGTCCAACGTAGCGCTTACGAAGGGGAGAGGGTAAGCATCCTTAGTAGTGACCTTATTAAGTTCTCGATAATCTACGACAAACCGATGACGTCCATCAGGCTTCTTAATGAGGATTATCGGAGAGGCCCAAGGAGAGTTAGAAGGCTCCACCACTCCATCTTCGAGCATCTTAGTAAGTTCTTCATTTACTTGCTTCAAAATCGGCGGCGACAAAGGATAATGCCGTTGTTTTAGTGGCGGCGAAGAGGTTCGGATGACATGCTCAACGTAGTTAGTGCATCCTAATTTGGAATTCACCCCTTGAAAGGTATCATCAATAAGTTTGTTCAGTCGAGATTGCTGCTCAGGATCCAGATGGTCGGATGAAATTAAGGCTAATTGCATTGTTGGTTCACTTTGGGAGGAATCTCTAAACTGCCACTCACCCGAGAACATATTCGGGATTATCTCCATTTCCTTCGAAAGTCCATTCCTAAAATAAGAGTATGAGGGAGTTCAGGAATAATAAGAACATCGATAATCTTTACTTTCTCACACACCGCAATTGGTAAAGATACCTTACCCAAAATACCACAAGTTTGGCCTGAAGCCACAACACAAGACTTTTGTTCAGTGTTTTGGATCTTGCAGGAAGATTTTAACTTGTTCCAACCAGATCCACCCAAAACGGTGTTTGTAGCTCCGGAATCCAACAAACCAAGCAATTGACAACCATATATTTTCACCTGAAGATAGGGTCGCGTATCTCCTTTCGCATGAGCAAGGACATAATCTAGTAAAACTTGACGTTGTGAATCGGCCATGGAAAACGATGCGTCAGACAGCTGGCCTACTGTTGACTTCGGTTCCAGTTTTTTCGACAGTTTGGGCAGTTATAAATCGAACAGTTGTTCTCTCCACATTTATAACAAAATCGTTTGCGAGGCTGATCGCACTTCTTAAAACGGTGACCAGTCATGCCACAGTTCCAACAAGATGATGCAAGTGAAGCGTTAGATTGAGGTTCAGCTGGTGCAGGAGTTAATGCCGAAGACGCGGCCATTGTTCCCGATTCTCGTTCTAGACAATTAGAAGTGTTTCTGATAGCGGCGACATAAGGCTGACCTGAAGGTTTTCGGTATGCCAATTCCGGCTCGAGGAGAGATCGATTTGAAGAAGGGGGGGGGGGGGGGAAGGAATCTTTTTATCCTCGCCTCCGTCTCTTCTACAGCCCGACTTAATCGAATAAGCTGATCAATCGTTGATACTTTATGTAGGGCAAGTTGAGACTGGATGTTCGGTAGGAGGTTTCGCTGTATTAGAGCTACCCGATCCTTTTCACTAGGTGGTTGATTTAGTTTGCGAAAAAGGTTTTCCATGATCGTAATGAACGTAAGAACTTTTTCTTGGCCACCTTGAGTCCTTCTTCGAATCTCATCCATTAGGCTTACTTCATAATCGTACGGCAAGTATGCTTCACGCAATTGAGAGACAAAATCTTGCCAGGAAGAAAATCTTCTAGTCCGGTACCAAATCAAAGCATCTTGGGTCAGAAGTTCAGGAGCACAACGCAGCAATTGTTGTGTAGAGACACCTCTAGACCTACGGAGCTCTTCGATTCTCTCTAAAAATTCATTGACGCTCGTGCGGCCATTGAACTTCACATTCCATCTAGCAATATCTGGCATTCGGGAATCATGGTTCCAATTATTAAAACTGTGCTGTAGATGATAAGGAGAGTATTCATCCATATGACCTGTCATGAATTCAGGTCTATCCCAAAGTACATTAGTACTATTCAACGTAGCTCTTCTAGAAGAAACATTGGTTGGATTAGGCTGATGTTCGGTAACTGTGGGAAAAAAATTCACACGGTGTCTAGGATCAGTCATATAATTGTTACATTGCGCATGATGGAACATTGGGTAAGACTGATGGGTATCTGCAGCAGTGACATGTTCCTCAGGCATATCTACGAAGTCACCAACTATATTTAGGTTTCGACTCCCTGGAGGCTGACGGGAGCATATTGGTTCATCCAATAAGGATAACTGTTGAACCCTATCTGCAATGTTTACTGATGTGGCATTCTCCGATGTTGTATTTCCTGATGCAGAAGGTAATGAAACGTCTTGGTTCGGCGACAGGTGAGTTTCAGATTCGTTAGGGGATTGTTTGTAAATTATTGAAAGTTTTTGTTTCAGCTGATGACAATGTTGCATTAACGCTGTTCGTTTATGTTCTTCTAGTTCTCCATCTCTTTTAAATCGTGATAACCGAGCAGAGACATGTTGAAGCCTAGTAGAAATTCTTTTGAAATCATTTTCAGCATTTTCGTTATCAAAACTTTCCAAAGCTTCGTCTAATTCCCGTATTTTCTTCTCGCATATATCAATTTCACTGACACAATCTAGAGACACGTCCATCTTAATCAGCGATTCTCCCTTCTCTTTTTCCAGCTTCAGAGCTTTTCTTAATTTATGTCTGAGTTCCACCACCGTATTTACTGTAGGTAGCTTGCGAATATATAACTCGTAGATTAATTCATCTTTAAGGAGCCTATTAATCTCCATATTGAATTATAAATCTATTTAAGTTAAATGTATGAATAAATTTTTATTTTACAAAAAAATAACTGTACCTAAATGTTTGAATTACTACAAGTATCCAAGTATCCCCACTCCTTCCAAAAAAGGAAAAAAAAACCACTCGCGCTCAATAAAGAAGCCTGTAAAAATAAATTCCACTAAAAAATTTTGAAGAGAAAACTACAAACCCAAAATCTATAAATTAATCTAGGATAGTTGCACACAATTAAAATTTTTACCTTAACTACCTTTTACTAATATAGTAATAGGAAAAACTTATATATTATTAATTAATTATTTAATTTACTCAGATTAAACTTAAAATTCTCTTAAATGGTTATCCTTCTTTTATTGTATACCGCCCATACTATTAGAATAATACTGATAGAAATGTTTTATTTTATCATATTACCTAGAATGTAAAAGACCAGTTCCAAATTATATTAACCGAAGGTAAAGAAAAGAAGAATAAATTGACAGTCGTTATGTTATTGTATTACCGAAAATTTCTTGCAAGAGGTTTTAAATTACTGAAAAACTAACTAATAAAAGGAAATATATGTTTTTCTTGTGTTGTTATGTTGTGTGACGTTTTGATTTGTCCTATTGTGAAGTTTTATGTTGTACCTTCCTTCCAAGTTGTTCAAAAGGTCAAGACAAGGATACAAAAGTTGACTTTAATATCTACTATCTGTACCAAAATACTACAGTTACTGGGTATAAATGCGTATCAAAGCAACCTTAAATTTTAAAATAGCTTACAAAAGTAGAATTACACACGATAAGGGCGCCAAATTTTGTTACCTACATGATCAATAGGTAACAAATGAATGTTTGTTGATTATAATCCTAAATATAACCAGTTTGATGACCAGCTAGTTAGTGGAGAAAGGGGTGGGTAAATCAATATTATTCACATTTAATTACCCTGAAAGGTACTGTGTAACAATTCTTAACGTTTTATTTTGCAAAAGAATAGTGGAGGAGACAAGATATTTAAGGAAAGTTGAAATTGTTTACGGTTTCACACTATACGCAATTCCCCTATTAGTACTGATAGGTTCACAAGGTAAGTAGATATTAAATGTTATTTTATGAACACATATAAAATCTTAGTTCGGCGGAGTCCTCTACTATGGTGGAGTGGAAGTCAGTTTCTCAATAGTCGATAGGCGAATGATGCTATACAAAATAATAACTGTACTCTTACTTGTGGTCGGCAGTCTGGCTACATTAAAAAGGGGCTATCCGGACGTCTAGCTGTGGTGAACCATGCAGATGGTCACAGCAATGGCACTACTGTCAGTAAATGATCCAAAGTAAATCCCAAAAAAAAAGCCTAAAAGAGTTAAAAGAATATGGTGGTTAGTTGAAACGTGGTTAGGTTAGGTTAGGTAGACTTACCGAAGGTGGAGTGGCTTTAAATAGACAAGTTTATAAAATATCCCCTTGCGGGCTTTTCAATACATGAAAATATTATAAAGTGTCTCGGAAAGTGTTTCCCTTTTTTCCTTTTGGCCTCAAAAATCCGGAAAAGTTCGGTTCACCTCATTCAGGTAAAATTCAGCCATAAAAGACAAAAAAAGTGGAGTAGGAATAAAGCATAATGACAGTAGATCAATTAGATAGATAAGCCAAAGTACCAACCTTAATTACTTACTGGTCTTGCACTAGCCAGCTTGACTCTTTGGTAGGGATAGCCCTTTATGTTTAGACCGTTTAAAGTGAGGGAACAATAAAAGAAGAATTTCTTATATTATTTAGTGAACAAACAATGTGATGACTAATTGATTGAAATTGAAATTTTTAATTTAGTTTTAACTAACTTCAGTCAGTTTGAACCCGTAACAACATATAAGTTGTTTAGGCAGAGCAGAACAGAGTTGGAAACATTTGAGACCATAAAAAAATTGATCAACATGTATATAGGAAATTTTAGAATAGAATAAATATTATGTTACGTGAAATTTTAATAGATATAGTAGATTTAAGAAGTTTTATAGGAATTAGGAATAATAGTTTAATTTGATTGAAGATAAATTTTAGAGATAGTTATTTGAAAGATATAACTATGTTACTAAGATATTAGTATGATATTTGGCAATTTTGAATGATAAATTATAATTATATGCAAGAATCGATTTATCATTCTTTTATTAGGGGGATTTAATACATATACTCTATCTAAATTCTAAAGAAAACATTGAAATAAAGAAAAATGTACATATTTGGATGTAATACTAGTGATATACAATGTATTATAAATAATTTAAAAGATTCAATATGCTAATAAAATTTGACATTACAATTTCGAATGACAATAATGCAGAAGATACTTAATGATACATAGATTTTATAAAGATTTTATAAAAAGAATACAGATGTCGCTGGTAGCAAAATTACAATTAGAATTAAAGAATGAAAATCTCTCTTTGTTATATGAAAACATAAATTTGTATTTTTTTTTAAAAAAGGAATTTTTTGGTAACCAAAGGAGAAGAGAATTATTTATGGAAAAAGTTTAGTTAGTTGATTTTGAACCCCTCTCGAGAGAACATCTAATATGAGTTCTCTCAAATTTGCTGAATAATATAATAGTAATTGATATATTAAAATAACATCAGATTATAATAATTAGCATGATAAGATCAGTGCGTGAATAATTCCTTAAATAATTATATTGAAATAGTGTTAGTGATTTTTCCGGGTTCTAAATTATAAATTTAGAAAAGTGGTTCCGGCGATGCTAAAAGACGTGCTTAGAATCAGAACGAGTGATCCTGATACCTAGTTGGTGAGTCCAGTCCAGATTTTATAAATTATTTTTCAAGAATTAACAGGCCTTTAAATAAAATTAAGATAGATGCATCTATATCACATTTTTGAATACTGACAAAATTAACGTTAAAGATATATAAAATTTCACCTGAAGAGAAGAGAAAAATTTTTTGAATAGACAATTTTATCGCATATAGTTATTTGACATTTATACACGTCAAGTGTAATTTTCGACGATTTGAACGTTTAGAATAAGTAGTTAATTAGGTTGTTCTTCTAGTATATAGGTTGTTTTTTTAATTTTAAGGTTCGTAGAAAGTACGATTATTGTTCTTTATTATATTTTGGGAATAATAATTCATTTTCACTTGTTATCTGATGGTATATAATATATAATTTTTGATTCCAACTCACTTTGGTATTAATTCAACTCCTATTTCATTGAATTTGAAAAATTTTGGATCCTATAAAACTTTTGATATAATCAGTGACATTTAGTTAATTTTCAGTGACAGAAAAATTGTAGATGTCATTAGATAATTTAATGGTCTTAGAATATATTGAACAAGCAGTCACTATAGATTTGCAATAGTATAATTGACAATTTTGGAATATTCTTTGGAAATTTATAAATTTAAAATTTTAAATTATTATTTTTTTTAATCTTTGAACCCTCCCTGGGGTGAGAGCGAGTAAGTCGATTTTGTAGTAATTTATCTTTCAGAATATAAAATTTCATATTCATCTGAGCCGGGCATAATAATTTGACAATTCCTGTCAAAATTTCAAATAGGTTATATTCAGTGATAAAGGTGTTTTCACATTAGTGTAGTTACTACCACGATTGTAACAACAGCATCTAATAATCAAATTTCAAATAAAATCATATAATACATAATTATAAAAACAGTAGAACATTAAAAATATTATAATATATATATATATATATATATATATATATATATATATATATATATATATATAAGATCAAAAATGGATCATGCGTGAATTTAACAAAAACAAAGAGCAAACAACAAGTGTTATCATGGGAAAGCACGCAAAAATACAGAGGTTACTGAAGAGGAGTGGTAACCGTAAACATGCATGTTTCTAGCTCATTAGCCTTCATCAGTACGGTATAACCAAGAATGGATGTGAAACTTGGGAGCAACGATGTTGAATGAAACATGGAAGAACACAAAGAACGGAAAATAACAGGACAACCAAACGCACACTTGTGCCATCAATTGGAATATTCCGATTTTGGAACAACAACCAATATCAACATGGAGGCGCATAAAGCCCTTCTGTCTGGAAAAAACCAACCCAAGGTAAAGAAACAAGATCAAAAATGGATCATGCGTGAATTTAACAAAAACAAAGAGCAAACAACAAGTGTTATCATGGGAAAGCACGCAAAAATAAAGAGGTTACTGAAGAGGAGTGGTAACCGTAAACATGCATGTTTCTAGCTCATTAGCCTTCATCAGTACGGTATAACCAAGTATGGATGTGAAACTTGGGAGCAACGATGTTGAATGAAACATGGAATAACACAAAGAACGGAAAATAACAGGACAACCAAACGCACATTTGTGCCATCAATTGGAAGATTCCGATTTTGGAACAACAACCAATATCAACACGGAGGCGCATAAAGCCCTCCTGTCTGGAAAAAACCAACCCAAGGTAAAGAAACAAGATCAAAAATGGATCATGCGTGAATTTAACAAAAACAAAGAGCAAACAACAAGTGTTATCATGGGAAAGCACGCAAAAATAAAGAGGTTACTGAAGAGGAGTGGCAACCGTAAACATGCATATTTCTAGCTCATTAGCCTTCATCAGTACGGTATAACCAAGTATGGATATGAAACTTGGGAGCAACGATGTTGAATGAAACATGGAAGAACACAAAGAACGGAAAATAACAGGACAACCAAACGCACATTTGTGCCATCAATTGGTAGATTCCGATTTTGGAACAACAACCAATATCAACACGGAGGCGCATAAAGCCCTCCTGTCTGGAAAAAACCAACCCAAGGTAAAGAAACAAGATCAAAAATGGATCATGCGTGAATTTAACAAAAACAAAGAGCAAACAACAAGTGTTATCATGGGAAAGCTCGCAAAAATAAAGAGGTTACTGAAGAGGAGTGGTAACCGTGAACATGCATGTTTCTAGCTCATTAGCCTTCATCAGTACGGTATAACCAAGTATGGATGTGAAACTTGGGAGCAACGATGTTGAATGAAACATGGAATAACACAAAGAACGGAAAATAACAGGACAACCAAACGCACATTTGTGCCATCAATTGGAAGATTCCGATTTTGGAACAACAACCAATATCAACACGGAGGCGCATAAAGCCCTCCTGTCTGGAAAAAACCAACCCAAGGTAAAGAAACAAGATCAAAAATGGATCATGCGTGAATTTAACAAAAACAAAGAGCAAACAACAAGTGTTATCATGGGAAAGCACGCAAAAATAAAGAGGTTACTGAAGAGGAGTGGCAACCGTAAACATGCATATTTCTAGCTCATTAGCCTTCATCAGTACGGTATAACCAAGTATGGATATGAAACTTGGGAGCAACGATGTTGAATGAAACATGGAAGAACACAAAGAACGGAAAATAACAGGACAACCAAACGCACATTTGTGCCATCAATTGGTAGATTCCGATTTTGGAACAACAACCAATATCAACACGGAGGCGCATAAAGCCCTCCTGTCTGGAAAAAACCAACCCAAGGTAAAGAAACAAGATCAAAAATGGATCATGCGTGAATTTAACAAAAACAAAGAGCAAACAACAAGTGTTATCATGGGAAAGCTCGCAAAAATAAAGAGGTTACTGAAGAGGAGTGGTAACCGTGAACATGCATGTTTCTAGCTCATTAGCCTTCATCAGTACGGTATAACCAAGTATGGATGTGAAACTTGGGAGCAACGATGTTGAATGAAACATGGGAGAACACAAAGAACGGAAAATAACAGGACAACCAAACGCACATTTGTGCCATCAATTGGAAGATTCCGATTTTGGAACAACAACCAATATCAACACGGAGGCGCATAAAGCCCTCCTGTCTGGAAAAAACCAACCCAAGGTAAAGAAACAAGATCAAAAATGGATCATGCGTGAATTTAACAAAAACAAAGAGCAAACAACAAGTGTTATCATGGGAAAGCACGCAAAAATAAAGAGGTTACTGAAGAGGAGTGGTAACCGTAAACATGCATGTTTCTAGCTCATTAGCCTTCATCAGTACGGTATAACCAAGTATGGATGTGAAACTTGGGAGCAACGATGTTGAGTGAAACATGGAAGAACACAAAGAACGGTTACCACTCCTCTTCAGTAACCTCTTTATTTTTGCGTGCTTTCCCATGATAACACTTGTTGTTTGCTCTTTGTTTTTGTTAAATTCACGCGTGATCCATTTTTGATCTTGTTTCTTTACCTTGGGTTGGTTTTTTTCCAGACAGGAGGGCTTTATGCGCCTCCGTGTTGATATTGGTTGTTGTTCCAAAATCGGAATCTTCCAATTGATGGCACAAATGTGCGTTTGGTTGTCCTGTTATTTTCCGTTCTTTGTGTTCTTCCATGTTTCATTCAACATCGTTGCTCCCAAGTTTCACATCCATACTTGGTTATACCGTACTGATGAAGGCTAATGAGCTAGAAACATGCATGTTTACGGTTACCACTCCTCTTCAGTAACCTCTTTATTTTTGCGTGCTTTCCCATGATAACACTTGTTGTTTGCTCTTTGTTTTTGTTAAATTCACGCATGATCCATTTTTGATCTTGTTTCTTTACCTTGGGTTGGTTTTTTTCCAGACAGGATGGCTTTATGCGCCTCCGTGTTGATATTGGTTGTTGTTCCAAAATCGGAATCTTCCAATTGATGGCACAAATGTGCGTTTGGTTGTCCTGTTATTTTCCGTTCTTTGTGTTCTTCCATGTTTCATTCAACATCGTTGCTCCCAAGTTTCACATCCATACTTGGTTATACCGTACTGATGAAGGCTAATGAGCTAGAAACATGCATGTTTACGGTTACCACTCCTCTTCAGTAACCTCTTTATTTTTGCGTGCTTTCCCATGATAACACTTGTTGTTTGCTCTTTGTTTTTGTTAAATTCACGCATGATCCATTTTTGATCTTGTTTCTATACCTTGGGTTGGTTTTTTCCAGACAGGAGGGCTTTATGCGCCTCCG
Source organism: Galeruca laticollis (assembly GCA_963921935.1). Lineage (NCBI taxonomy): Eukaryota > Metazoa > Arthropoda > Insecta > Coleoptera > Chrysomelidae > Galeruca > Galeruca laticollis. The sequence goes on along the minus strand of OY998175.1, from coordinate 158,490,804 downwards.
TGTTGATATTGGTTGTTGTTCCAAAATCGGAATCGTCCAATTGATGGCACAAATGTGGGTTTGGTTGTCTTGTTATTTTCCGTTCTTTGTGTTCTTCCATGTTTCATTCAACATCGTTGCTCCCAAGTTTCACATCCATACTTGGTTATACCGTACTGATTAAGGCTAATGAGCTAGAAACATGCATGTTCACGGTTACCACTCCTCTTCAGTAACCTCTTTATTTTTGCGTGCTTTCCCATGATAACACTTGTTGTTTGCTCTTTATATATATATATATATATATATATATACGGTCTCTCTATTTTGATAGAAAAGATCCTATTTGAAGATTAGAATGGTTTGGAATCTAAAATTTTGGTAAAATGTTTCTTTTCTATAGATCTAAAATTGCGCGAAATCTTATGACCGGGACTGTATTGTAAGTATATGTGCGTTAGAGGAAAAATAATGAGCTGGTCATGGAAAACGGAATGACCATCAAATCCTGTGAAACCTGGAAATTAAATGAGACCCAACACACATATCGTGAATGTATCTTTCAATTTAAAGTAAGCAGAATAGACAGGAAATACAGAGAATTGAGACATGTTAGGGATACACCGAAGCACGGTACGATACAATACGGGCAATGGCGTAACGCTAAATCATCGCCCCCTTTATAATAATTGCGATTATATGCGCTTAAATTTTATTACTACATCAATAATCAAGAAGACTTACTCACCTCTTTAAAGTCCATAAGAATGATGAAAACAAAATAAAACTAAGTGTAAAACTATATAATACCTATTATTCATTTAAATGAAATAAACATTACACATGAACTATTTTTGTGCATAAAATATGCAATTACAAGAATCTTGATTGAGGTCTTATATTTTTATGAGAAGTATCATTCAATTAATCGTTTATTTCCAATTTTCTTGTATCTTGTTGTTCAATACTAATTATGGCTAAGTACTTCTTCTGACATTGTACTACGCAGATAATTTTTAATTCATTTTTACTTAGAAAATGATTTTTCTGTCGTTGCAACCTTAACCGGCAGATTCAAAGATAATAGAATCGCATTCTAATATCAAGGAAACTAGGTAAAGCGCACTTATTTTCAATTATTAAAAAATCTTCTAATTCCTTTATTGAGATTATCTTCTTTAATTCTTCTGAAAAACGGCTTTGAGAGATATAATTTTATTTGGAAATTCAGTGGATAAACCTATACTATAACTTTTTGAAGATTATTGGCACTGGTGTATAGCATCTCGTTTGTACTTTCCACAATATACCTGTACCATTTTGAATAAAATTCGAATCAGCTCAACAAAGGAAATCCCCAAATTGAAAAAGGGACATGTTCCATTTGAAGTTTATTTACCTTATATCATAGATTATTCTCTTAAAAATAATGAATAAATCACAATCGGGCTTTTACCATCCCACTTTTTATTTAACTAATAATGAATTTATGCGTTACTTTATGGACGTGCTGTATATCCTATACGTAAACATTTCTGCGGTCGTATTTTTTGTGGTTTTTGGAGAAATAATTCAGTAGCCGAAACTCAGTGTCACATATATAGCTTCTGTTAACACGCAATTTTGTGGTAATTCCTATCAGTTCATTTAAAAATAGATGTAATTCGTAACACTCAGTATCTTTATTACGAACACAATAACCAGCTGACCATCATATCTACATCCCATACATATTTATAACATGGCAAAGTGAACTGGTTTTACGCAAACCTGCGTGGGATTTTCTAATGGGTCATACCAAGGGTGTTGTCACGTAGGGGAAGGTATATATCGGTTTTTGCGTAATTGTCAATTTGATTGTTTTGCATATTGTCGAAATATTTGAATAGAATCGTTAATTGTACATTAAATTTCGAATCAACGAATTGTTTTACAATATTTGATTCACAGGATGTTTTGTTAGGATAGGGCACACAACTTAGGATTCCTAGTAAAGGAAAATTGCGATTCTATAGCTTATTTACGATAAAAAGACGATGACGTTGCAAAACAAAATATTGTGATATTGCCAAGCCGTAGTTTTTTCCTTTACTCAACGAAAACTAGAAAAGTCAATCTGATGTTAGATTGACAGTTGTTCGTTTTCATTGTTCTGTGCCTCGTAGGCTTGTATGATAGGCTTGATTAATTTAATATAAATATTGATTCATGAAAAACTATGGATAAGATACAAGAAACAGTAACCAATCATTCTATATTCGAATTAACATTTAATTATTTTACATAGAAGAGTATTAAATGCCGAACTGTAGGTCCTTATAGCTTATTCTATGCTCTATAGAACCATCTTCAAGAGCACTGCAAGGGTTCACGCTAAAAGGAATCTATACAAGCTGTAATCATCTTAATACAAGTTTACATATTGTTTGTTTATACAATATCTATTATATTTATTATAATAAATATAAAACGGAAAAGAAAAATATAGATACACAAAATAAAATTTTGTTACAACATATAAAAATTAAAAATCTCCCACTTTATCAGTATTATTTATGTAGAGATACTGTGGTCGTTGTTTTAAATTGTGTATTATAAAATAACTGTACCTAATTAATTTGATATCAGTTATTAGTGATTTTGAAAAGCTGGAAATAAAGCAAATTGGATAAAAATATACAAAAAATAAAACACAAGATTTCTACTACTCCACTACAAAATCATCACTATCTTCATCGTCACTGTCAAAACTAATAATGAGTGGAGGCACATCCTGTTTATCTAATACTACTTCTCTATCCATCCCACCCATCTTGTATAATTTTTTCAGTGTGCTCTACTGTCTTTGACCAAATATCAGGAGTCACTTTTTCTAAAGACTTTTTCCATACACCTATTGCTTGTTCTGTTGAAAAACCATCAGTTCCCACATGATCTCTATAATTTTTTTTTCTATGCCCCAAATATGTTCAATTGGGTTGAACATACAGTGGTAAGGGGGAAGTCGGAGCACTTTGTGACCATATTTTTCAGATAATATGTCAGCTTCAAATACTGTTGGTGGTTTATTTCTACAAAAATGCATATATTTAAACAAATTAAGTTATCTAAGTATTATCATAATATATTGAAAAATGTTAATATCAGCTTACCGTTGTACTAAATTCAATAATTGAGATTTGAGGAAAATATTTTCAAAAGGAATATCATTTTGTATCAACCAGTTCTGTATATCAGCCTTTTTGGTAGTTGTTGTTGGTACTTTATTGATCACTGTACTGTGATAACTTGCATTATCCATTACGATTGTGGCAGGTTCTTCCAAGTGCACTAAAAGCTGGTATTCAAACCAATGCAAGAAAATTTCTCGGTTCATTTCACTGTGGTAATCACCATCTTGTTTTTTGAAAGGAAACACCAGCTCTGCTCCAGGAATAAATCCAGAAGAAGAACAAGCATGCAATACTATATACCTACAATAAGGAAATAACAAATTACTACTAGGTTTCCTAGATAGACTGCATAGCTCAAAACAACTATTAATAATTATATAGATTCAAATAAAATAGTGTGACTAGTGAATATTTGAACAGGTCTTAAAATGGCAGGAATGTTAGTACATCATAAATTTATTGCTGAATTTTATTATTCAATTACCTTGGACCACCAATTTTGGTTTTTTTCACGCTTCTATGATTAGAATCTTGCCAAGAACGTCCAACAGTACCGTCTTCAAATATCCAGGTCTCATCCAAAAACACAAATTGATATAAACCTTTTCAGCTTGACATATTCATGTAGAAAATGTAAACGTTTTAATGCAATATGTGGCAACTCCATTAAACCACGACGAATATAATCTTTTTGGTATTAGAATCCAATATATTTCACTATCTTCCAGAGTGATGTTAAACAACCGTCAAAGATTTCACGCTCCTGGAGTTTGTCTCTCAAAGTTTTCATGGTTATGTGTTCCTCTGAAAAAATATTGTTAGTTAATTGTGAATAAAATAAAACAGTAAATTCAATATACTCACTGTTTCCATACATTTCCTATATAACATTTCGGAAAGCATTTTGATCAAAGTTATCAATTTCAACAGTAGGTTTTATGCGTTGTCACTTTTTAGGTGGGATTTTAAGCTGTTCACCTCTATTATGCTTGGCGGCAATACGGTTAACAGTGGTAACGCTAAGTTGTCAAGCTTTTGCAACTCTCTACAATATAATTACTTCAATTGATGAAAGAATAATATATTATCAAGTTTAATTAGCCTAACCTAACATTAAAAACATTTAATCATTTACATTTAAATATGTAACAATAATATTAATGATGATGAATACAAATAGCGAATACTATTACTTACGTCCCTTACAGCAGTAAGCGGGAGAAGCGGGCCCCCATTTCGGCATTCTCGTTCAAAATAGCTCGACAAAGATGTTACCATCTCTTGACATTTTCTGCTCAGCTGCTTCGGCATTTTGTTAACCACGCACTACAGATTTGCCTAAATAATTAGTTATGGAAATAACTGTTTCTTTAATCTTAAAGAAGCAATCAATTTAAAAGCACCAATAAAACTTGTAAATATTAGGCGATGATCGAATGTCAATAATTGTCAAAACAAACTGGAGAATTTTACCAGTTGATTTGACAACGTCTTGAAGTTTTGCCAACCCGTTAGCTGTGAATTGCCCTGGCTGTTGTGGATAAATTGTGTTCACGGTTGGTAAATTAATATTTATTCTGATAAGCAGGAAAGTAACTAAAAATGACATCATCGTCTTTTTATCGTAAATAAGCTATATATATATATATATATATATATATATATATATATATATATATATATATATATATATATATATATCCATTCAATAAATTTATTATCCAGTACTGGATAATGAAATAATTCGTTTATAATTTGAACACTTTTCAGTACTTGGTAATAAAAGTCGTGAATTTTTTACCATTGTTTTCTATCTATTTTAACTTCGTTAATTTCGGTCAATTCTAGCCTTCTCTTAAGTGCTTCTTTTCGTTACTAGATATCCAAACATTAATAACGTTAGTAACATTTATTTTGCAAATTTGAACAGCTACATTTTGTGAAAAACAATAACACTCTCCTATAGTCTTGAATATTATGCCATAGTTAACTTCCGCCGAAACAATTTCCGTGGATTATTCTTTGAGAATTTCTCCCATTGCATTTTGAAGGTTTCTAAAGATGCCAATACCTCCACAACTATGTAGCCTCATATTATGTATCTTCTATTATGTACTGTTCTAAATAATTTGGTTTTAAATACAACAGACCCTCGGGTTTTGCTTCTTTTGTTGCTAGTCTTGCTTGAAGTCTATTTGTCCCAAAACCCGTAGAACAAGTGCATCTAGTAAAATTAAAAATTTCTTATCTAATAACCATAGAAAGACCAGTTTCCTCTAAAATTTTGGTGAAAGATATCACAACTTACAGCTTCCATATCACAGCTGTAAGAAGCAATAGCTTTGTATAATTTATGGAATACTACTTCAATGCACTAAATCGGGACACATTTTAACCCCAAGTTGGTTCAAATCCTATACTTTCTAGCTTCAAAACTACAGCCGGCTATTTCAGATATACTAGAGGAAGTGTTAATTTGTTCTACTTTGAAAGTCACTCCTACAAGCAATCTTCCAGAATACAGTGCAAATTATTATTCTATAACAGCTTTTTGCTCAGGTTCACATTTTTATTTATCTATTCCGAGCGTGAGTAATGCCTACAGGCTTCCTTTTCAGCTCTGGATAAATATGGATACTAACAGAATTAAAAAAACAGTCCACACCTATCTATATGCATGATTTTAGATGTCTAACATTAAAATGATAGGTTAAAGCTCCAGAAGCTCCTGTAGAAACTGGTAAATTTGTTGGACAGGTAGTAAGAGTACCTATAATGGTAACAGGTTGCACAAATAACAAAAAAGGAAGGAAATGTGAACGCGATAATGGATTTTCAGATTGAGGCGATTATAATGCCGCTATAGCAAAGCTTATCGACCAATTTGAAAACTGTGAAATCGGACAGATCGTAAACAAGTTTTTGCGTTTTTGTTACAATGCATGTAAATGTGTTTACTGACCTACAATTGATGAATTAAAAAATCTCATGGCTGAAAATTGTGACTGATTTCATATTAGCTTCCAACCACTACTCATATTATAGCTTCAAATCTAGCAATTGTTAAGATCAAACATCTTGGAACAAACCCTCTTAGATAATCGGAGATACTTGTTATAACTATCTGATCAGTAATAAAAAAATCTGAGCCAAAAATAAATTTTCCTATTGTGGATAAAGTATCAAATGACGTTTCTATAAAAGATGTTGAAATTCAAAAAAATAATGTAACTAGGAAGGAAGACCAACTTGAATCAGAAAAGCAAACTGATATTTTAACCTCTATTGGTGGTATAATACCGTTACGTTGGTGTTAGGTCTGGTCTGAAATCTCTCCATGGGAGAAAACATTTTCAGATTTCTTTAAGGGGTCATTTATTAAACTGCAAGTAATGTTTAGAAGCTTCCATATACGCCACATTGTGGCGCTTCCCTACTTGTTTTATCTTATTTTTCTCTTGACTATTCCAGCGATAACAATTCTATGAACGATAATTCTATGACTCTATATTTGTTGATCCTCTTATAGCTATACACAAGGAAAGGTATCATAAAGGAAAGTAATCGCACACATGCTTGTTTCTAGCTCATTTGCCGTCATCGATACGATATGATCAGGTCTTTAAGTAAGGAGAAAAGTAGAAAACATTGGAATTTAAAACTGTCACGGCCCACACTAGCAAACCACGTTCAAATTTATTATTTCAATTCGAAGATCCTCTTTTCTAAGCACAGGATTCTTACAGAGATATATTTTTGATGTCTCGACACTATTTAGGCATTTTCCAACTTTCTTTTCACTTAGAGTAGGTGTCCATTTGAATAAAAAAACTCTTGACAGCCACTTTTGAGAGCATTTCTCGCAAATTGACATTGTTTTGATAGTAACTATCGAACAGTACAAAAAGCTACCGGGAGAGGAGTTAAGACTTGCTTGCATGTGGGTAGGCCCTTTCTTAATGGTGCGAGCCACTCTAGCATTTTAACAACAGTTAGAATTGGGAGAGTGCTAGCAGCGAGTATATAGTACAGTTGGTCCGGTGAATCTTTTCCCATGTGTCATTAATATCTGAGAACATAACCGACATACTTTTCTAGTCGTATCTCTTTCTATTAATAGTGAAGAACAGAACAAAATAATTTAACATTTGTCGGTTATGTTGTCAGATATTAATGACGCATGGGAAAAGATTCACCGGACCAACTATAAATATGACGCCGGAAAAACACTGGTCAACTGACGACATCCATGAATTAGTTGATATTCTTGAAGAATATTCCTTGGCTTACAAAATGAACCGAGAATATAATGAAGAAACAATAAATTATGCAGGAAATTACAGTGGAATTTAGCTGTAGTGCAGAAGAGATACAAATAAAATTATATAATTTGAGGAACGCGTTGTAGATAACAAACGAGATTTACTCCACTAGTCTACCTAACGTAGAAGCGAGTATTCGAAATAAATATTGCAGACTGCTATAGGAGCCACCTGCAAATAGAAATGCCAGTAAAAGTGTGATTAATAACACATGCTGTCAGTGCCTGAACTGTAATTTTTAGTACTCATATTGTTACGAAATCGCACACTGATGTAGTCCCTGAATCCGACTCTATCTAATAAGATATGTAAAAGTTAAAATTTTGTTGGGAGCCGCATACTACAAGTTTCCGAAATCCGAAGGTATTTTTAATATATAAGAGACTACCTACGAGCTGCGAATCAGTATACAGTTTGATTTCGTAGCCAACGGAGCAAAACAAGTTAACAATAAAAGTGAACTGTGAAGAATGTATTTAATATAAATTAGAATTAATTATGTACATAAATTAAGTGTAAGTGAATAGTTAAGTTGAGTAAAATTATTTAAATAGATATACCGTGTGAATAAATTTATCCGGCACGTTGTGTATTTAAATAAATAAGAAAAACATTACATTGGTGTCAGGTGTGGAGTAATATAAATAAATAGTTACATAGAAATGGCTAAAAGACTAAGTGACCTGAAACTGACAGGGCTAAAAGCAGAATTGGAAAATCGCGAGTTGGGAGCGTCCGGAAAGAAGAGTGAGTTAATAGAAACACTCAAAATGGCACTGAAAAGTGAAGGCTTGGATGCCAAAACGTTTGTATTCAATGACGAGGCTTCCACCTTAATCTCGTCAATTTCTGTACCGGAAGAGGAGATTTCAACTAATGTGAAAAACGATATTTCTGCCAGGAAGAACGACATTTCGGGTAATATGGACGAGAAAATGTCAAAAATGAAGAACGATATTTCTGCTAACATGAACCAAATTTCCGCTAATATGGACGAGATTTCAACCATGAAGAACGATTTTTTCTATATAAAGTACGATATTTTTGCTATTAAGAACGACATTTCTGCTAATATGGACGAGAAGATTTTTGCTATGAAGTACATACCATGTTTTTGCCGATATCTTATCATTGGAAAATTACATTTCTGCTGACGTCGAAAATCAAATTTCATCTCTAAAATCCGATATTGAGGATAACATAACAACGATGGACGAGAAAATCGAGAATAAAATTACAACAATGGACGAGAAAATCAGAGTTAGAGAGAAAGATGACATATTTAAGAACAAAAGACACGCCATCAGAAGAAAAGAAGATCGAACAAATGAAACACTGCATGCCAGAAACACAACTCAAAATAGGAGATACTGGCAGTTTTGCCCGAGTCAAGGCCACCACGTACGACGGAAAACATCGTGGACCAATTATGTAAAACTCTTTGAAGCAGTGAATAGTTGGTCCGATAAGGAAAAGGCAGTGAACTCAATCATCGCGTATGGGGAGGATGATTTCGACCAGCTGAAGAAGAGATTGGACAATATAGTCACGAACGTCTACAATATTTATACCAATCCCAGCTGAAGAACCGAAAGCAGAAACGTGATGAGACCCTTCAAGAGTATAAAGTAGGTATTTCCCGAATAGTCCGATTTGCTTATCCATCAGCACCAGAGAATATGATGGAATGTTTGGGCATTCAGACCTTCACTGATGGCTTACGTGACCCCAATATGCAGAGGACGCTTCGATTAGCCTTCGGTATATAACAACGTTAGGACCATCCAAGGAGAAGGTGACTTAGACAGACTTGACCAGATCGTCAGTTTGATCCAAAGTATGATGGACAAGAAACTGAAAAAGAGCATATGTTGGGATTGTGGCGATCTAGGACATGTACGCAGTTCGTGTAAGCGTCCCAGAACTGCTGCGAACCAAGAACCCCAGTCACAGGAAAACTAGAACGGGTCGCCTACGAGGTGGCTGCACCGACCCACAATCGTTCCAAAGATCCTCTCATACTGATAGCCTCTCTTATATATCGCAATGAAAGTGTATATGTGGATGGCGGAGCAAGAAATATAATCTGCTGGGAGACACTGGAGCACCTAGAAACATTATACAGCTAGAGATAATACATTCCAAGAAGGAGCTTCGACTAACGAGTCAAATCCAATTGGGAATTGGTACAGAAAAGGTCACGCGTACGGTAATCGTGGCTGACATCGAAGAAGACGTGATTCTGTGAATGGACGTAATGTATCTAGATGGTTTCTAGTTAGACTCAAGAAACAGAACCATTAAAGCGGGTTCCGATAAGGTATTCCTTCATCCATATCAATGCAGCACTGTGTTGGTAGCTGTACAGGAAGATACTGTTCCCACACGGCTACAGGAAATCATGGAGGAAGGTTCACCGGTTATGATGTAGCCAAAGAACCACGACGAAGATGTTTGCGAAGGAGTACTAATTGAAATAAGATTGGTTATGTCGACGAAGGAGATCCCAGTACGTGTGATAAACGTGAACGATTACTCAATTACCATCTTGAAGGAAACCAGGATTAGATCCTGCGTACCAGTGACGTCCATAGTTCGTCAAACAACGACAATTGACAATTCCAATGCCAGATTCGAACAGATGTTATCAGTAGCTGGTCATTTCTTGCATCGTGCTAAAAAAAGGAAAATGGGAGAAACTTAAGACTGGTAGAGCATCAGCCGTCAAACACAAAATCGATACTGGTAATGCCAAGTGAATTAGGCAATCAGCGCGAAGACTACTATGAGCGAAGAGAGAGGAAGCTGAGAGAATAATTCGAGAGATGGGAGAAAAGAAAGTAATACCATCTACTTATCCATGGGTGCCTCCAGTAGTGCTCGTCAAGAAAGAGGATGGAGATACGAGATTCGGCGTGGGCTATCGCCAGCTAAACAACGTAACGAAGAAAGGCAGCTATCCTCTGCCTCGAGTCGACGATCAGCTAGACTCTTTGGCCGGCAGCAAACTGCTTTCCACCTTGTACCTGAAGTCTGGTTGTTGGCAAGTAGAAATGGTCCAGAAAACAATGATAATACTGCTTTTACCACCGGATCTGGATTGTGGCATTTCAACATCATACCATGCGGGCTCTGTAATGAATCCGTCACATTTGAAAGACTCGTGAAACATGTTTTGAGAGGGTTATCTTGGAAGACATGCTTGGTATATTTGGACGACATCGTAGTACTGGGGAAGACATCTGACGAGCACCTGAAGAATTTGGAAGATGTATTCAAACGACTTCAAGCTGCCCAGCTCATGTTAAATCCGAAGAAATGTCAGCAATTCCAAAACCGAGTCAACTATCGGGATCATATAGTGAGCAATGAAAGAGTGGCGGTGGATCGAGAAAAAATTGCTTACATTCAGCAACCAACCGACAAACATCAAATTAGGAGTTTTCTATCGAGGGTTTATAAGGAAGTTTGGAGATATTGCCAAGCCAACTAACTCGACTGACAGAAGAAACAAGAGCTTTCCATTGGGTTGGAGACTGTCAAACGGCTTTTGAAACCTTGAAGAGACATTTAACCGCGGCGCCGATATTAGGATATCCATTACCAGAGAGAGGTATTACTCTTGACATTGATGCAAGCGACGTAGGAATTGAAAGAGTGCTCTCACAAATCCATGGAGGACAAGAGTGCTGGGATATTTCAGTAATATATCGAATAAGCAAGATCCCCAATGGAAAACCGAGAGTAGTCCACCATAACCGAGGAGCGCAATTTGAGGGAAATCATGACAAAGAAGAAGGAGTGAATCATATACAACAAGAGTCTGAGACTGACTCAGCTTTCGAAGAATTTATGGGAGCACCGGAAGAGCTAGATACGGAGTCACTACAGAACAAAGACAAGATTTGTTTACGCTCCCGGAAGAGTATTCACTGGCACACAATATCTCCACCAGTAACACATACGCACGAGGGTTGGCAGTCGTCTTACGAAAGAAGTTTGGCCAATAAGGAAAACTTGAAGATCAGATTCCAGCCCCTGGTAAGACACTGAGACTCTAACACAATACGGGTAACCAAAAATGAATTTCAAGATCAACCCACCTACCGCGGTGTGTGGGAAGCGCTACGAAGCCTTCGAGATCAGGTACTGGAATACAACGTAAAGAAACTAGCAATGTCTAGGATAGAGAGCAAGCAGTTATATTGGCGAGTAATCAGGAACATGATCTTCCAAGATACCGATGCCCACATATTAATTTGCAGCTATACCCCCCGTAATCGGTACACGATGAAGACGGTGCCCTGTTATTTCCATACGACCGGAAAGTATAGAAAAGGGTCCAGTAGCCGATTTAAACATCCAGTGCCGGGTATACAGAAGTACCAGGAGGAACTTCCTTTTAAGGAGGGGATATTTCACGAAATCGCATACTGTCTAGTCCCTGAATCCAACTCTGTCTAATAAGATACGTAAAAGTTAAAATTTTGTTGGGAACCGCGTACTAGAAGGTTCCGGAATCTGAAGGCTCGAACAAGTGGTTTATATATATATGAGACTACCTACGAGCTGCGAGGCACTATATAGTTTGATTTCATAGCCAACGGAGCAGAACAAGTTAACAATAAAAGTGAACTGTGAAGAGTTTCTTCAATATAAATTAGAATTAAGTGTGTACATAAATTAAGTGTAAGTGAATAGTTTAGTGTATAAATAAATAACGTATATAAGTAGATATACCGTTAGTATAAATTTATTCCACCCGTTATCATAAATAATAATGTAGTGTAGAACAACCAACTTTAGTATACAGCGAATCCATGGTTTGACCTAACACGCTCTTTTCTAATAGAACACAATTGTCATGGATAAGTTCTGGCGAGCACTGACGCAGCTAATCTCAGAGGAAACTGTCGCAAATGCAAGTAGTTTTTCCCTCTCAAATGGACACCTACCTTTAAATATCCATACTTCCTACACGAATATCCTAGCTTGCAACTACACAATTATAAAAAAAATTTTTGTTTAGTCGTCAGATTTTTTAATTAAATTGGTAATAACTAATTTAAATTATTATTATTATTATTATATCGAATACCTATATATACCATTTATGAAATATAATTATATATTTTGCATGATTTGTTCAGGACTCCGTATCATTTGCGACTTCCTTATTATTGATAAACAAATGCACATTTATTATACACATCAATCAAGTTTCTGAGTATATTTTAGCAAGTCGCGTATTACATACTTATCGCAAAACCTGCTTCAATTCTGTAAAATTATCATTGTAAAACTTTTTTGCGGTTTATAGATTATTTCGCACACCTACTTAGTCATTAAACGTGGTAATTCTGGAAAATTTCACTTGTAAATACTTCGGATTGATATTAGAAATTATTCAATAAAATCCACATCCGATCAGCATAATTACGATGATGTATTAGATACCCACACAATTATTATCTGCATACGAGGAATTCTTGAGATCTTTTCCATTTTACATAACTTCCAAATAATTGCGTGTCACCGTTCTTTCTAATTGATAGCAACTGAGCATAATCTTGTCTTATTTTGTTGTTTTCAGGTATAAAAAGTTGGAAATTATCTAGAAGTTGAGAACTTCAACGCGGAAATGTTGATTCAGTATCTTCTTTGGCGACTTTTCACAATTTCTTCGTATTTTATTTTGAAATGTAATTTTAAGGGCATAACAAAAAAGTAGCTACATATCCAAAAATATTGTCAGTGAGATACGTTTTTCTACCTGAAATTGGACACAAACGTGCTATAGCTGTAGGTAATAGAAGTCTTCTAGTACTTTTAACTTCTCAAGGTTACGTTGTTAATGGGCATAAAATAGTGTACTTTTCCAGCAAGATAATGCGGCAGCTGTTACATTACTGTACTGAGAAGAAACCCTTATCAATATTCTCACTCGATCAGCAGATCTATAAACAATGATTGGGATTCGATTGGTAGAAAAGTAGGTTCTCTCTACCAAATGACCCGATAACTTTGGCACAGTTACGCGATGCCGGACAAACTTATTGGAATTAATTCCCTCGGGATGAAATTGATCATCTCATTCAAAGCATGCTCAGACGACTAGCGGAATTCATTCAGCTGAGTGGTGGAGGACGATCAAATTTTCTAAATTTGGTTTATTGTTTATATCACATTAAGTAAATACTATAATAAATTGCGTTTTACGTATAAGAAGTCACTTTCTGATGCATATATTATGAGTTTAAGAGACTTTCACACTATGTGGAGGAAAGGGAAATCACTTTGCGATATTGTAAGACAACACTTCACAGTCTATTATTCTCATTTGATATTGTTACGAACTCGAACACCGAAGTAGATACTAAGTACGGTCCTGTAACCTTATGTTACCAGAGTTAAATAAATGGCGAGCGCGCCGAATTCTAAGAAGGTCTATTGGGATTTTTTGTGGCCGTTTTTGTAGACATGTTCTCCGAAGATCTTTTAAGGATTGAGCCGGCATTCGAAAAATATCCCGGAAGGCGATTGTTTTGTGTAAGCCGCAATATAGAATTATCTAGTAAAAAAGGCACTAATATATAAAGGACCGACCAGCGGGAGAAGTTTAGTTTATAAAGTGATCTCGTGATATAAACAGCGAATAAGTTAATAGTCTAAGTAGTGGAGTGTTTATATAAATTAATGTGAGTGAATATACTGTGTATATAATAAAAATTAATGAATAGTGTAGTGAATAAATAATTTAAGTTAGTAGACATAACGTGTGTGTATAAAATTATCCCACCCGTAATAAAAACGTTTAAATAAATAAGAAAAACATTACAGTATGTTTTATAGCCATATTGGTATTTGTCTCACTATTGATAGTTACTTTTGCGATCTTTAGTCGTAATTTTCAAGATCTATCCGCATGTGTTCGAATTTGATTTGATTACAAAATTCTCCTGTGACTTTTCATTTTCAACTTCTCCTGTATAACACCATTCTAACTTCATTTCATATAAAAAACCACAGATAATTGTATAACAATTTCTTTTCTCCACAAAACTACATGCGTCGGCTGAGTATCAGCTGTCATATGACAGTTTAATTTAAATCTCTATTTTTCCCATTGGTTACATTCTCACATAACGTTCCTTATTATCACCCACTTAAAACCACACATAAAAATATCCATAACAACACATATTCAATTTTTCATCATCATAAAAGAAACCGTTGTTAATCAAGTCACAAAAAAGCATCAGAAAATCTAACGACACATATTGTCATAAATTTGATAAAAACGTACAAAAAAATATGATTGCATCTTTTAATAAGCATTTGTGAATTCTTCATTGTGACGCAGATATATAACGCAGAAAATGTAAATAATAAAAATATAAAGAAAAGTGTATGAAACCATCGAATTTTATTTTCACATAATAACCAATTCATACATGGAATAACATTCATTATCGTCACATTACGACGATTGGTCCTTCAGAGCATTTACCATATAGGAGAATACGGCATTCCGCAATTTTGCTTTTGCAACATTAGAAAAGAGGAAAACGCAAAAACATGGCCCTTCTGTAGCCGGATCAAACCAGAAATAAGATAAACAAGAATTTAATCCTGAATTGAAAACAGATTTGGCGGTACAAATTCACAAGGAAAGTGAAATTCTTCGAGACAGTACGCAAGTTCGCAGTGGAAAGAACAAGACAAACAAGGTATATATGACAAAAAAAATGTATTACATTGTTAATTGCAAATTTAGTTTGGACATTTAATGACATTCTTTCATCACCACTTTGGAAAATAATCATTTAGATCATAAAATATTACTGAAATACCTAACATGACACATTGATTTGAATTTTATGTCAAATAATTTTGTCAAATAATTGAGATCATTGATAAAATGGATTCATTAAAAACACAACGTGCTAGTTGTAAGGCAGCAATTACACGTATTCATAACTGGTTCCATAATAATTTGGAAGAATCAGACAAGTATGCTTTCAAATCACGCATAGATAATTTAGATAAATACTACTCTAAATATTCTGAAATTCAAGATCAAATAGAAATCATAGCCTTAGATCCTGAATTAGAATTTGATCATAGAAGCCAAATTGATGAAAAATATTATGTATTATACTCTAGACTACAAAATGCTTACGATAAATTAAATTTTAAATGTAATCAATTTACTCAATCAACCTTACATTCTCATAATGAAACACATATTAGATTGCCGTCAATAGAAATACCGATTTTTTCTGGAGATAGCACAAAATATAATGCCTTTATAGAACTGTTCAATGCATTAATAGTGAACAATTACCGGTTGACATACAAAATTGAAAAATTTTACTATTTGAAATCATACTTGAAACGTGACCCGCTAAATTTAATTTCTCAATTACCAGTAAATGAAACTAATTTTGATGTAGCTTTAGACTTACTTAATCCCAAATACAATAATATGAGGCAAATTGTTACTGCCCATTTTAACCGTTTAACGGCCTGTAATAATATATTAAAATGTAACGCACAGCAATTAAGAATATTCACATCTGAAACTAGATCTATAGTTAAATCATTATTAAACTTAAATATCAGTGAGGAAGATTTATTCGATGCTTTAATTGTTCACATATTGAGAACAAAATTAGATTCTAGTACTAAAAGATCTCTTGAAGAAAAAGAGATTGATCAACATTTAATTACTAGTGATAATTTTTTTGATTTTCTGGAGAAAAAATGTACCGTTTTGGAAAACTTGTTGACCCAAGATCCTAAACCTGATACATCCCATCATCATCGTAATCAGTCTTCTAATGTGACCACCACCCAACAGGGTAACCTTACTTTCAAATCAACACTCGCTTCCTGAACAAAACTCGCCTCATAACAATGATCAACGCAATCAACCCTCGTCTAGTGCATATCACAGTCCCCCCTACCCATCTCCAACATGCTCATTTTGTAAAGAAATAGGCCACAAAATTTATTCATGTCCCCAATTCGGGATGCTTTCCGTTCCTGATCGGAACAACTACATTAGAGATAACAGAATGTGTTTTAGGTGTCTAGGTTATAAACACACAATCCTTAATTGTATTTCGGCAAAATCATGCTCCATATGTCAAAAAAGACCTCACACTTTACTCCATTTAAACAATTCTCGCCCTAGACAAAACTCTGACACAAGACCTATCGATAGAAATGACACTCCGATCGTCGCCATGACCCATTCCTTTCATTCCATATTAAATGAACCATGCAACCTACACTCTCTCGCAACCCAACCTTCAACTCAACATTCACTCGCTGATCATTCGTTACCCAACTCACTTGAAAGGGACACCTTTAATCAGCCCTCTTGTAGTACAACTCATAGCTCTAACCCTATCAACATTTCAACATGCTCATTCTGTAACAAAGCAGGTCATAAAATTTATTCTTGCTCACACTTCAGAACACTCTCTACACTTGACCGCAAAAAATATATACTAAATAACAAAATGTGCACAGCATGTCTGGGCTCCAGACACACGTTCACCCATTGCTCGTCTACCGGTGTATGTGCCATTTGCAGAAACAAGCACCACACTTTACTTCACGTAACCCCTCACATTCACAAACAAAACACATCATTGAGATCTTTGAATATAAACCCTAACCATTCACGACCAATGCAACAATCTCCAGAATATTATCGTCAAGAAACGTACTGTTCTGGACAAGACTCATTCACAATACTTTACGGATAACCCCTCTCATACTCATTATACTCATTCTTCTAGTGTGACCACACCACTTTCAAATCACAACTTACCCTCACATACATTCTTAAATCACAAAACACTTATGAAATCAAAGTAACTCCCAAATTAAAAAACTCAACTCATAAATAAATAATTTTCAAAACAACATTTACACTCGAATAAACGATTCACTTTCTTACTCAACGCTCTTTCAGTGCAGGATAGCACTCATTCATTACTTAAACTCTTTCTCGTCAAGAAAACAAAACCTTTAGTCCTCTTGAAGAGGACAGTGAAACTTATATACTTGACACTTGAGAAAAACATGAAAAACTTTGTGAAAAACTTAAACCTATACTTAGACATTGAGAAACAAATACTTTAACATTTAAAACCCTGGACGATTAAAAAAGCTTAAACACTTTGACATGAAAATTACTCTTATATGAATACCTGGATAAAGGTATTGGAAAGAAGAAGAAGATAACTTGGTTAAAAAAGAAGAAGATGATACTTGGTTGAAAATATGAAGATACTTGGTTGAAGAAGATGATACTTGGATAATATAAACACTTGGGTGACGTTTAGAAGAAAACAGCATCCCCCCTTACTCATGTGTTACTTAAACAATTACATTGACGACACATTGAATTTAAAACGACTTGACAAAAACATTATATACATATCTCACCCTCCTTTTCTTGACGAGAACAGAAATAACTCTCCTTTACATTAATTAAAACATTTTAAAAATTCATTCTTGCCCGCAAAAGAGTCGGGTCCCCTTAACACAAACACTCGTGGTCACTACCTTACATTTACTTTCATGCTAACTCACACTTACATTATTACTTGCACTCGCATACAATTGCACCTTAATCAAACTTATACTCATATTGGCAGTCACATTTAAACTAACATTCGTAATGCTTTTACATTTATTCGTATTTACATTTGCATTTACATTCATTCGTACTTACTTTTACTCACTTGTTGCACGCACTCGTACTTGCTCTAGTCTCATGAGCACACTCTCTTACTCGCATATACATTCTTAATATAGATTGTACTTAATACATTCACAATGAATTCCGATATTACTTGCACTCTCACTTGAATTCACAACCTCATTCCAATTATACTCGCACTCGTAGTAGCACTCAATAGCTTGATATTACAAAGAAAACATATACGTTTAGGACACAGTGGTCCTCAAAATGTATTAGCCAATATCCTCTTACAATTCTGGCCCATTGGCGGCCTGCGTGAAATCAAGCGCATCATAAACAAATGTCTAATGTGGCACAGGTTCAAGGCCAAAACAGCACAGCAAATCATGTCTGATCTTCCTGCACGTCGTGTAACACCTTACTGTCCCTTCCAGATGACTGGAGTCGAGTTCGCCGGACCATTCTCAATAAAATCATCTCATCTGAACCGAACTCTTCTACAACATGATCATGTTTACAACTCTAGTCCATTTCTAGAGTATATTGCATACATTATTATCTTTTACAACTCTAGTTTATTTCTAGAGTATATTGCTTATCTTCTTATCGTTTACAACTCTAGTCCATTTCTAGAGTATATTGCTTACATTCTTATCATTCACACCTCTAGCCCATTTCTAGAGTACATTGCAAACTTTCGTACCCTTAAAAAACAAGAACTAGCATACATCTAGACCTCTTGTTTATTCGTTACATTCATGACGTTAGAGTCCTTACACCACTCTAACATCAAAAACTTATCATTTCTTATATTCATGATATTAGAGTCCTTACAACACTCTAACATCAACCCTGAACATTCATTTACACTCATGACGCCAGAGTCCTTATACCACTCTGACACTAACATTAAGTTATTTTTACAACCCCTATACATTTATATAATTATTTACAATTATTCACTTTCAATCATAATCCTGTATCAGAGCCCTATACACTCCTCACGCTATCTAACTCTTTCATTAACATCAGCATTCGATGTCTGATATCAGTCATCTCTCACCTTTCATCCATTTTTCCCGCGCCCCCAATATGTTCGAATTTGATTTAATTACAAAATTTTCCTGTGACTTTTCATTTTCAACTTCTCCTGTATAACACCATTCAAACTTCATTTCATATAAAAAACCACAGATAAATGTATAACAATTTCTTTTCTCCACAAAACTATATGCGTCGGCTGAGTATCAGCTGTCATATGACAGTTTCATTTAAATCTCTATTTTTCCCATTGGTTACATTCTCACATAACGTTCCTTATTATCACCCACTTAAAACCACACATAAAAATATCCATAACAACACATATTCAATTTTTCATCATCATAAAAGAAACCGTTGTTAATCAAGTCACAAAAAAGCATCAGAAAATCTAACGACACATATTGTCATAAATTTGAAAAAAACGTACAAAAAAATATGATTGCATCTTTTAATAAGCATTTGTGAATTCTTCATTGTGACGCAGATATATAACGAAGAAAATGTAAATAATAGAAATATAAAGAAAAGTGTATGAAACCATCGAATTTTATTTTCACATAATAACCAATTCATACATGGAATAACATTCATTATCGTCACATTACGACGATTGGTCCTTCAGAGCATTTACCATAAAGGAGAATTCGGCATTCCGCAATTTTGCTTTTCCAACATTAGAAAAGAGGAAAACGCAAAAACTTCATGTGTTATTACCCGTAGCAAGCATATAGTGGAATCGGAATTATACAGCTAGGATTGGAGTTGATATAACGTAATCTTTCTGTTGAGCTGTCAGTATGAGAATACACAATTATACAGTGCTCCTCAAAAGTCCCCCCCTCCCTCTTTTATTTTGGACGGTGATACTTAGACGTAATAGGCATCAGTGACGTCACCAGGCAATTGAAACTAATAATATTAAATGGGACCTCTTGGTAATTGACATCTCGTTTGAAAGGTATTTAGGATACCTATTCAGTCATATTATTTTTGTTTTGGAATTACGATGATTTTGATGGTTAAAACAAACACTAAAATCTCAGTTTCGCTTTTCATTAATAAATATTTCAGAACAAGTTCTTATAATAATTGTTCAAAATGTGCTCCATCTACTTCTTGGCAGTGAAGCATCCTATTATTTAACTCTTATCGGACTCGATAAAATGTACACTACATTCGTCAAAAATTCGTTGTCTGAAAACGTCAATACTGTCACGAGCTATAGCGTACACTTTAGATTTACGGCATCCCCACAGAAAAAAAGCAAAAGGTGATAGGTCCGTTGACCGAGCTGGCCATTCTGTTGGACCGCGTCGTCTAATCCATCTACCGGGGTATTCCTCATCTATATAAAGTCTTACTGCAAAGTGTGCAGGGAACGTTATTTCCAAGTTACCAAATTCATCTGGATTATCTTCCAGAATTTGAAGAATTAACGGTTCAATAGCGTTTTCTAACATCTCGAGATATACTTCACCGGTTAAATTAGAGTTCAAAAAAAGAGGCTAGACGATGTGGTTTTCCAAAATACCTGCCCAGACATTTAAGGTGAATGTCCTTATTATCGGCCATGTCCCAATCATCGGCCACTTTGCCTAATATTTCCGTTATAATAAGAAATTCAGTCGAATTTCACACAAACTAATATAATTTGCCATTGAATTCGACATTCCGTTAACTATTGCACTACGCATGCTTGTCTTCGAATACCCTCAAACGATTTGCGTTTACAAAATCAGTTGCATTGTGAACATAGATAAGATAATATAATATACAATAGATGGGCCACTCTACTGAATAATTATTCAATGTTATTTTACTTATTCAACCCACCGCTCTAGCGCTGCATATAGAACCAGCGGGCTTTTTGAAATATATGGAAATAACTATTTTAGCTATTTATTTTCAACAGATAGAAATAGTGAGCTCTAATGTATTTTCATGCACCTTTTTAAAGGGCTCGAGAATACATTAGCTTACACCAATTTTATCAATCGACAACGCTATTAATAAGGAATTTTATGAAAAGTGGAATTAATATTCCAAAATAAAAGACTGCTTGAACACATTATTTTTATTCATGAAAAAACAGGAAACAAATCAATTTACTTATTCCAAATTTAGATTTATTTATAATAGTTCTAACCCTAATTATAAGGGCAGTAGGTCATTTAACAATTTGACAACTATATTTTAAGTTCAAGTTGAAGCAATAAATATAAAATATAGAAAACAAAATATAAAATAAAAGACAATTCATAGTTATTAAGTTTTTATAACAATATATCATGATTTACTTCATCAAACACTGTCTGTAAGTCTGTGTAAATGACACTTAACTGCTGTTTATTTATTTATTTATTTGGGATACAAACAGGACAAACCCATAAAAGTATCCACTAATAGTTACACATAATTTTACAAATTTAAAAAATAAAATATAAGTATAATCATATAACTACATTGAATAAAAGTAAATACAAGTATACAAAAAAATGAGAAAAAAGAGAGAACAAGAGTAGGTAATAAAACAAAATTAAATTTGCTAAAAATAGTATTTCAGTAATTTTTTAATCAAATCTGCACTGTGGTAAAAAATATCCATTTCAACAATACTGGACAATTTATTGTATGTATTTGTAATTCTGTGAGCAGGAGAATTTAGAAAATAATTGGTGAGTGCCTGATGTGTGATAAAGGTATAATTGTTTCTAGTTGAGTGGCTGGGAATACGAAGTGTTATGAAGTTTGTAAGTTCAAGGCAATCTATATTGTTATTGAGGATTTTGTGAATAAACAGTACATCCGCAATTTGCCTACCATGCTCTAGTGAAATTATCTTCAAATTAGAACGAATACGTTGCCTATCCACATATACAGGCCTACCGTATAGTACAAATAGTCTTAAAGAAGACTTCCATTTCTCCAGACTTCGCCTCTCGAGACTGGCTATTCTGTTTTTCACCAATACGAGATTGCTTTCTCTTCTCAGGACTTTAAGAACCAAAATTAAAATATTAGTATTTTATTTAGGTAAATTCACCGTTCGAAAGCAACTCTGTGGCCTTAAATTTTAGCTTATTTTTTGTGTTTTTTATTATATTTTCTTTGTACAACAGTCTCTCTTCAAGGGACTTCAGCTTAGGATACTTTGGGAAAATCTGTACTATATACAGGGACATCCAATTTAATCACTTTTATTGTAGAAGAAGAGAACCAATGAGGGTATTTTTTATAATAGCTGGGATATTGAGGTACATGTAAGTGAACGATCTGATCAATAATATTGTAAAAAAGATTAATTGCTCTATTTATGTCAATTGAATGAAATTTAGCTGCCCAGTTAACACTACATAAAAGTCGGTTAATTTCGTGATAATTTGCCAACTTAAAATTCCAACGATATTGATTAAAAACTCTAGTACAATTATTGAAAGGAATTGTTCTTTAAAAACCTCATAAGTAACTTCTGTAAATAGTAACAGATTAGTATTAATTGATCGGCCCACCATAATTCCCTGTTTTTCGTGAACTATAATATTTTTTACATGATTATAAATATACAAATGCAATGAATGCCTTAAGAATGGAACCAGTTATAAACAAAAATAATTTAAAGCATGAATTCAAGGATATTAAACTCAATTAAAAAAAGCAATGGAAAATTATACATTTTGTGAATTTTTATTGTTTGTAATTGCCGCCTTTTTCTTTTTTTCTTTTTCACATTTAACTAAAGCTAATTTTTTTATATTGTCATTTATACTTCTCTTATCATCCCCTTTCAAAATTTTGTTCACATTTTTTATCCAACAATATATGTAAAAATGCACAAATTTTTGAATAAATATGTTTTTTATATTGTGCTTCTTGCAACTAAAATTGAAAGACACATATTTATTAATTTTCTCACTTAATTTTAAAGACAGATCTTTTTCGTGACAAATAATTGGCAAATAGTGGTGCAGTACTTGATTGCATTTGCTGAATATTTCGGTGAAATTGGTATGTGGTCTTAATAGAGCTTTTGGACCATATGCTCTGGAATAAATAAACTGGTGATGTACTTCACTAACATCAGAAACAAGGTCATTTCTACAAGATTTGCAAACTCCAATTAATTTAAAAATGCTTTTAGCCATGTATCCAGCGATATACGAATGACTTTGTATTTGAGTAAAGTTATTTTCTTCAAATACAAAAGTTTTCGTAATTTCAATGGGAACTGCTATATTTTCCTCGTTCTTATCGGAAACAGCAGTAGAGGGATACAGAAAGCGTTTTAAATTATTTAGTGCACCTTCATGCATATCCTCCTCACAATTAGCCCCAGGAGAGTGTGATGAAACAAAATTATTTACTAAGAGACTTTTAAAAGAATTGATGATGGCCTCACAAGTTGGATTGACATTTCTAAATCCATGACTTCGAATACAACCAAAAAAATTCTCAACGGGATCTTGATTTAGGTTTCTGGGACAAAGAAATTCAAATTGTTCCCTGCTGAGTTTTTGCCAGATGTATATGAAGCCTTGGATTGTTGAAATCCAGTTTTTTATGCTTGGCGGCACATACTCCTTGCCTCCTTGTTTTAAAAATTTAACTGTTTTTAAAACCTTTATGCCCTCACGCCGAAATGCAAGGTGTGCTGATGATTTTGAGACTGCACATCTTAATAACTTTCCATGCTCTGGGTGAAGTGTTGAGCCATTCATTGAGTCGAACAGTTTGTCAAAAAATAACAAAAAATCTGCAGTACCCATACTTGATTCTGGAAGACAATTATTCCCTGTAACAAAAAATTGGTAATGTTATATTCATCCAAAGACTATGGATAAAATATCTTACCAAAAGTAGCTAGACCCCTCATTGTTGAAGATACTCTATGTGAAAAAACCTGTGATGCATGCTTCACTTTCATCTTCTTTATTTTTTCCTTGTAAATGTGGGCATCAGTAAGCTTGTAACACATTTTGGTGTTAAAATCTCCTACATCTAACTCATACAAACGAATTATATATCCCCACATTGCCGTCTGTACACCATTTTTCCAAGTGAATGAGGCTGGTTTGTCAAGCAAATTGTTTCGTACACCTTTCAATAAATGAGGTACATCATATAAGGGAACAATTTCTTCACCATTTATAGAAAATCTACTTGAATCTCCATGGCTTAGTAAATTCAATCTTTGTTTAATATCTGAAAAAATATTATATGTACTATTTTTTACTTACATTTATTATTGCGATTTACTTCTTACATATTACTTTTTAAAATATAGTCTGGAATTATTTAGAAACAGTTCTTCAACAAAGTAAGGGTCAAAACAGTAAACTCTCTACATACTCTAAAAATTTACCTTTACGTTTGCTGGGTGTCTTTAATGTAGTAGGAATGGTGTTCGAGGTAGTTGGAGTGCTGCAGGAGGCGATGGCAGGATATGACTCTGAACCTGTAATAGTAAAAGCTTTAGTTATATTTGCTAAGTCAAAATGAAACTTTTTTAAAGCATCATCAGAAAATTTTTTTTAGCAAAACAAAAATAAATAGGCCAAATCGCTTTTAACTATTGTAATATACAACAAAGTTTGTGGCTTTGTCTATTTTTGACATATTCAATAGCACACACTGAAAACGATTCCTAGTGAGAACTTCAATTATAGTGTGGCAAATCTAAATTTTCATATTTACTGGGCTGCTCCTCATAATTATGAAGCAAGCTGATGAAACTACAATTAATTACTTTTTTGTGTTTTTCGCTGTCAGATTAAAATACATTTCCTAAAACCAGTTTTTGCTACGACTACTTATGATATGTGTCAATTTCCACAATAGTATTGTACATTACCTTGGGATTCAACAATGTCCTGGTTCTTCTCAGGTAATTCCTCCATACTTCTTGTTGGTGCTGGTATATATAAGTTTGGAACTGCATTTGCTTTTAAGTTTGTTTTATTATGATGTGCAACAAACATCATTTCTTCGGAAAAGTGTATAGCACATACTCGAGAATTTTTTCTCCTTGTTATGGGGATATCCTCTCTTTGAATGATTCGAATCCATTGCCTAAAAAGCTAAGAGAAAAAAATTATATAAACTATAGTCAATATTACTCTTGACTTGCAGTCGTTAAAATACAATGACCTGATTAGTTAAGAGTGATTTAACTCACTAATATATTTTTAATCTATGATTTAACATACTATCAGTAATAGTATATCATGGGATAATAATGTTAGTGTTTTTAAATGAAACTCAAGGTCTCTAGTTAATTCCACAATATAATACAAGTTATTGAAAATTCTAAAAAATTGACAATTGTTTCGATAAATCAATATCATCGTCAGAATGACAGAAGTTACATTTCATTTTATGCCTACCTGATGTTTAGTAGTTATATTTGGCTAGACCAAGAAGTAACCTAACTTGTGATTGGCTTAATATATGTTTATAGAAAAAAGAAGAAGATGTGATATTACAAATATTGAAGCTTAGATATTATTAGCCCTATGGTGATATCCTGTATATCATTTTTCCAATTAAGATCAGTATAACTGTGCAATGATATAGAAAACCAGGAAAACTATATCTGCTGATCTTTACAATTATCACTTAAGAAGACAGTTTATTAGTGGAGAATTCCCTAGATTTAACTGTTCATTGACAACTTCATATTGTGGGTTTCTTAAATGTCTTCTAATTTCCGGTTCTTCAAGGAAATCCAGTTCTTGTTTCTTTTCACAAATATGCAGTACTTCTAGTTTTGTGTTAGGTGTCAATGAATGATTGGTGTCAAGTAGATGTTTTGCGTAGTGGGATTTGTCTGGTTGTTTTAATCTGTACGCTCGTAAGTGCTCACTGTATCGTATTTCAAAATTCCTAAGGGTCTGACCCAAATAGACAGCATTACATTCTGGACATTTGAGTTTATATATACCTGACTTCTTTAATAGTGGTATTTTTGTTTTTACATTTAACAATTTTGTACTAACGTTACTTTCTTTTTTAAAAGAAATTGTTGTATTCGTTGCTGAAGATATTATCTTTGAAACATTATTAGAAATATTTCCTGCATATGTGATGGTTTTATAAGTTTGTCTAATTGTATTAATCTCTCTATCAAAATTACATTTGTTCATAGGAACTGAAAAAGCTCTATGTATCATTGAATTATATGCTGCTAGTCTGTGTGACACAGGGTGGTTAGAATTGAATGGAATTGTTACATCAGTTTGTGTTGGTTTTCGGTAAATTGAATAATCAAGTACATTATTAACTCTTTGAATTTTTAAATCAAGAAAATTGATGGAGCTATTTTCTTCAATTTCTAATGTAAATTTAATTTTCGGGTGTAAATTATTGATGTGGTTGAAAAATACATCTAATTGTCGTTCACTACCCATATCGAAACAATTGTCAATTTTTTAGAATTTTCAATAACTTGTATTATATTGTGGAATTAACTAGAGACCTTGAGTTCCATTTAAAAACACTAATATGAGCATATTCCACGAAGTAAGGGTCGAGACAGTCAATTTCATGGATAATAATGTAGTGATCAAATTGATACACAAATTATTATTATTCTTTATTTATTCGGCCTATTCCAGCTATAAGTGGAACAATAAGTTTTAATGGAAAAAAAAACATTAGGTAAATCAAACACAAATTAGATTACAAACTTACCTCGGGATCTTTAGGAAGGAGATGCATTTTAATGTCTTTACATGTATTTTTACAAGTGGGAACAATACAGTATTGAACCATATTGTTAATGTTTAATATACACAATCACTTGAAAAGCACAAAAATGTCTGTTTATGCAAATTAATATAATAATAACCGTATAATATACAAACGAAAGCAATGGCTGATAATGGCGATCGAAGTATCAAAATGAGATGGAGGTTATAGAAATGGCGGGATTTTAAAAATCTGACAGTTCATTGATTATGTAGCGCTACCGGCGACGGGTGGTATAACTAAATAAACATGACAAAATTTATAGTGGGAGTGAGCATAGCATGATTGTGAACGTCGTAGTGTGCAGTATCGATTTTGTTAGTCAGGTTAGCTAGTGAAACGACTCATTTCATTCATTTCTTGAACTCTATCCTATACGAAAAGAACTTGTTTTATCACAATATTTCATATATGTTATTTGAAATCATCATTATCCAGTTGAAAAATTATACTAAGAGTGCTTTTTCATGGAATATTGGGTGGCCGATATTAGGGACACGAATTTGTAATCTGTCCCAGTTATCGTCATACCGGTCGGTGATTGGAACAATGTATCATTAATGGACATCTTGTTAGAGCTTCATTATCATAAACAATTTAATTATAGAATTTAAGCCAATACTTTGGTTTATTTGTCTTTTTCGTGTGACCAGTTATAGACATACCAATTTCCAAATAATAAGTTCAATAAACGGTTATCAAATCACCGGACGATAAAACGGACAAATCTATGCCGATAATTGGGACATAGTTGATTTCACATTTTTTTTTAATATCAATAGGTGCTTTGGTGAAAAATATGCACAATATGGTGCGAAGATAGATGAGTTTTATGTAATATTCCGCATGAAGATTATTTGGTACCCTTCCAATTCAGGTTTAATATGTCAAAACGGTTGAAATATTCAGAAAAAAACTTGCTGAGTGCTATGGAGGCAACAGAAAGTGGAATGTCCATTCGAAAAGCTAGCATTACATTCAATGTTCTGAGAAGTACTCTGATGGATAAGTTAGGAGGTAGAGTTCCCATTGAAAGAAGAATTGGACCGAGTACTATTTTGAGTTCTGAGGAAGATGACTACTTGGTCAAGTAGGTAATGAGCTGTTCAAAAGCAGGATTTCCAGTTACGGAAACACATTTGACTGATAGTGTTCAGCTTCTGATGAGAGAACTGAAAAGAGAAAATCAATTTCCCGATGATAGACCTTCACGACATTGGCATGAAGCATTCATGAAGAGACACCCAAAAATTGTTCATCGAGTTTCCCAAAATTTATCAGGTCAACGATCTAATGTAGGTGAGGTGAAAATCAGACAATGGTTCAAGGAAGTTTCCGATTATTTGGGAGAAAATAAGACCAGCATCGATTATCCCAATCTCAATTTATAATTGTGATAAAACGGCGATGTACCTGTGTCCAAAGGGAGAAAAAGTTTTTACCGGAAGAGGACAAAAAACAGTTTATAATGTATCCTTTAATGATGAGAAGGAGTGCTTAACGACACTGGTTATGTGCAATGCTGCAGGTGAACTACCACCTCCCTTAGTAATGTTTTCCTATAAAAGAATCCCAAACAATATAACGCGAAAATTTCCCAAAACTTGGGCAATCGGCAAGTCAGAAAATGGTTGGATGACTGGAGAGTCATTTTTCGACTACATAGCCAATATTTTCTACCCCTGGTTGACGAAAAACAAAATAGAACTGCCAATTATTTTATATGTAGATGGTCATACATCTCACCTCACTATGCAGCCACGTAACTTCTGTTCGGAAAATGGAATCATTTTAACAAGCCTTTATCCTAAGTACACCCACATTCTCCAGCCTCTGGATGTGGCTTTCTTTCATCCTTTAAAAATGGAATGGAGAAAACAAATCACTAGATGGCGCATGGAACATCTAGAAGCCAAATTGCCCACAGATGATGTTGCACTATTGCTCAAAAAAACCTTTGATAATATGATGGACAGATTACCCAGCATAATAAAAAATGGCTTTCTTGCCCTTTCAACCCAAACAATATAAAGTTCGAAAAGTTCTTTGAACCGACTGTAATCCGCAAAGAGCAAAATACAGAACAAATCAAAGTTTTTTGAATTTTTTTGAAAAAAAAAACGTAGTTAAAATTGGCACTTTTAAATCATCTGGAAATATATGGCAAGGTGATATTGAAGATAAAAGTCTATTTTACTTCTGGCAGTCACTTAAGAAACGTATTCAAGATGGCGATAGTAACAATGCTGAAGAGATACCCGATCAGTCTCCTTCACCATCAACCCAGCCAAATTAACTGCAGGTGCCGAGGAACAAGAAGAGAATGGCCAGCTCCATGAAAGCACGATTTTCGAAAGCCCCAATATTCTAAATAATTGGGAAAGCATTTCTATCACAGGGGTCACTCAGCTTCCTATGTTAAACGATGAAAATATCCATACCGATATAAATTCTTCTCCAAATAGTGAGAAAATAGTGGAACGATCCGATTTCGTGGAGACGCTTCCAAAATTAAATGGAATTATACACTTCCATGATACAATCGATATGCATGTGGCGAAGGAATTTCCCACAATACTCATTCCTACAGACATACAAACAGCTACTAGAGATACTCCCTCAAATAGTGATGCAATTGCTTACCGACCCATTGTGATAGAGTACCTTTCGAATGAAACTTCATGTTTCCCTGATGAAATGGATGAACATGTGGCAAAGAAATTTCCAGACGATGTCAGTGTAGAAAATGATACTAAATATGTGAACCTACCAACTTTGAACTTTAGTAATTTAAGTGATACCATTGTAGCAGCTGAAGATTTGATCCTAGACGTTCTTCTCTAAAATCCCATATTATTTGCTAAG
Source organism: Galeruca laticollis (assembly GCA_963921935.1). Classification (NCBI taxonomy): domain Eukaryota; kingdom Metazoa; phylum Arthropoda; class Insecta; order Coleoptera; family Chrysomelidae; genus Galeruca; species Galeruca laticollis. The sequence goes on along the minus strand of OY998175.1, from coordinate 158,460,955 downwards.
AACGATCAATCACCTCAGCCTGGATTTACCGGAAAAAAATGTTTTGGACTATCCAATTTTGGAAGCCCAGAAATATCTACAATAGTCCGTGATCCCAATATTGTCCCCACAAATTCAGCGGAATACATCTGTAAAGAAGTCAACAACAGAACTCCTCCTCCTTCAGAATCCATTATACCACCAATTATTGAGTTACAAAATGATTCCGATCAAGAAAACATTCCAACGCCATTCAAAAAAATACTTTTTGGAAACCAAAAATTGGCGAAAAGCAAAAAGTGAAGCGGAAGCTGAAGGAAAAACTTCCTGCAGTTGCTTATTCCGAGAAATGGAAAGAATTTAATAATAAAAAAGAAGCGAAAAAAGAAAAAGATGAAGAAGAAAAAAGAAAACGAAAAAAACAAAGATTGGAAAAAAATAAACACAGAGAAGAATTAAAACTCAAAAAGCAGTCTGAAAAAAAGAATAATGGAAAAAATAAAGCCATTGCAATTGCAAATAACATAGAAAAAACATTTCTTTTTCTTCCGATACTGAAATCGAAAATGATTCAACAAAACCTGATAATTTGGAGTTCGATATCGGAGACTACGTGATTGTCATGTACGATGATTCCCGTTTTCCTGGCTTGATTATTAGTGTAATTAAAGAAAATGAGGAGGAATTTGTTGTTAAAACGATGACCGAAAGCGGCTCTAGTTGGAGATGGCCAAATAAGGATGATATCCTTTATTATCGAAGAGATGAAATAGTTACTAAAATTTCAAAACTAAAAGTCCTGAATGAACGAGGTGTGTATGAAATTTCAGAAATGAAAAATCAAAATATTCGTTACTACTATTGTGTGCCAAAGAGTTTTCTTAGATTTTGTTCCATTATTAAAGAATTTATTGAAAAGCGTCTTTTATTTTCGATGTCATGAAAAAAGCGGACGATAGTTGGGACGTAAGTATGCCGGTGACTAGAACATAATGTTTTAGGAGTGTTCGATAATAGGGACAAATGTGTTTTTTCATATTAATTTTTGAATATTTAGGTTTCTTTCAATGATAAAATTGATTTCTTATAACGTACCCTTCAATAAATAGTTGATTAATTTCACAAATATCATCATGTGAGAAAAGACCAAGAAACAACATTTGCATAGCATTTTGAAGTTGACGAATGTTCTTAAGCGGCCGATAATTGGGACACTTACCTTACTTTTAATGGTAACTGTGTATGTTTTTCACGAAACATGTGAGAATTTGTGTCACTCGAAAACCTAACATTTTGAGTATTATTAACATTTCCAGTAAGGAAGAAAATACTTTCGTCACTAAAACAAATTGTCCTCACATAGTCTGGCAGTGGCAATTATTTCCATTTTCACCAATAAATTAAGGTAGCTGTGACTTTGTCAGCTAGATCACGCACCATTTTGTTTATGTAGATACTTAAATGTCTCGTCAAACAATAATTAAACTAAAAATTCAAGATATTATCGCATGTAAAAATGTGAATTAAAAAACTTCAACTTTTTTGACAATTAATCATAGCGGACTTTTGAATCTTTATTATTTAAAAGGGAAACTCAAATTTCAGCCTTTATTTATTTCAAACATCAGAAACATAGTAAATCTAAAAAAATTAGTATGATTGAATATGTATTTTAAATACCTTTTAAACGAGGTGTCACTTGCCATAAGGTTCTATTTAACATTATTACATCACCGATGCCTATTACGTCACCTGTTACTACTAGTAGAGAAGCTTACAATAGTTCATTTTCACGCTCCAAATTTTATCTGTCTAAGTATCACCGTTCAAAAGAAGAGAGAAGCACTGTATACCACTCAGTATATAAAACTTGAAGAATCTCATACTGCTCATATCGCATTTACTACAAAGTAAATATATCATTTATATGTTTTATCACAAACATTTAGTTCAGTGCAGTTTTTTACCACTTTACTCGTATAGTAATAATTTAATCATTAAATATAAAACGATCCAATCCCACGAAATCAATTAAGAAATCTATTAAATACAATTAATATTGATTAGGATGATAATATTTTTGATAAAATCATGTTGTACTTGTTCTGTTTTTTGTGCGTTTCGCTCCATTTTGTAGCAGGTTGCAATGTTCACACACGTAACGACGGTAGCACTTGCAATTCGTCACACTGCATTCTTGATAAATTATATAAAGGCTTATTTACATAAGCAACGGCACAACTGCTAGTAGATAGCAAATCGTATATTTTCTAATTTTTATTAAACGAACAAAAATGTTTGTAAATACATGTAGTTCAAAAATCTATAATTTCAAATGAAAAATTGCTGTAGAATAATAAGAATCGCGCTCCTTTTGTATCTATAATGGACAGTGGCGGCTCCTCCATTAGGTCATTGGGTCAATGACCTCCCATTAAAAAATAATTCAAAAAATATTCAAATAGATATATAAAAAAATAAAATATACCTACTATACATATAGTATAGTATTAAATACTAATACTAAGTATTTCTCTTAAATAAAAAATAAAATTTACCTAAAATGTTTCAAGACCCCGTGTAAACGTTTTTCAAGACATCCGTGTAAACGTTACTTCGCAGCGAGTAGCTACAAGTGCGAAATTCAAAAGAGCAAAACGGGCTGGTGTCCATCGATGACCTCAACGCGTTAAATGGGGACGAAATCTGCCGAACGTTGACAATCTTCGTAACGTGAAAGAAACACGCCCGAAGTTTACATGTGTTGGGTCAAAAGCCCGGGTTAATATTGATGATGAATCGACTTACGTCGTTCGATTATTACACGCTTAGAAAAGAGATGAGTATAGGAGTTGGCAGGCTGCGCTATATTTTGATTTAAAGGAGATCATTTTGAAGTCAAATAAGATTTGTATTTTGATGTAATAAGTTGTTATTGTTATTATTTTTGATTCGTTTTTTTTGAGGGGTTGTGTTTTAATTTTTTGGTGTTATTTTATTTTACGCCTTTTATCATGTCTGTGGTGCAAATGATTCAAAATTTGAGAACAAAAAGTGAATTAAATTTTGAAAAACTATTAAAACTGAAGAAAGGTGGTCGTCCTCTTCCAGATTTAAAAATTAAACAGACTAGCAAGGACAAAAATAAAGAGGTTCATCGCAATTTTCGCAGGTCTATGTATGATTTGTCTGATTGGATTTGCGGATGAGAAGTAAGTGATGCATTTTACTGTTTCGTTTGTCTGCTTTTTTCGAATAATTATTTATGGTGTAAAAACGGTGTCCCAGACTTAAAACATTTAAAAGAGAAAATAAAAAAACATAGTTTATCGGCAGACCATATGAAATGAGCCATTAATTTTGCTACAATCGGTACTGTGGATATTCGTTCTCAATTAGACAATGCTTATAGACAATCGGTGAGAATGTTTAATGAAAATGTGTCGAAAAACAGATATATTATAAATAAAATAATTGACTGTGTGAAATTTTGTGGGGCGTTTGAACTTGCTTTGTGAGGCCACGACGAGACAGAATCTTCTGTAAACCCGGGAATATTTCTTGGACTTATAAATTTTGTTTCAGAGCTGGATCCAATATTCAAAGAATACTTGAATAGGGCTACGGTTTTTAAGGGTACTTCTAAAACTGTACAAAATGAATTACTTGATTCAATGTTATCGGTGGCTCAAGAACAACTCAAATTGGAGATTCAGCCAGCCGACTATATCGCAGTCCAGGTGGATGAAACTACTGGTAGCTCGAACAGAACTCAAATGACTTTTATTATACGGTATATTTTATACGGTGTCGTTCACGAAAGGTTTATAAAATATGTAAATCCTACCGGCACCACAGCCGAACATTTATCGGACATAATTTTGAAAGAATTAGAGGTACTAGAAATTAATAAATCACCAGAAAAGTTGATTGGACAGAGTTATGACGGAGCTTCCACTATGAGTGGTCGATTAGGCGGAGTACAAAAAAAAATTAAAGGACGATATCCTCAAGCAAATTTCATTCATTGTTATTTTCCACATTTTTTAGTCGATCTCCAAAACGTACAGCGATTCTCGATGAATTTGTTAAAGTACGTTTACCTAGAGCGGCACCGACAAGGTGGTATTTTAATATGCGTTGTGTGGAAACCGTATTTTTGTATCAAGCTGATATTTAGACTTCAATAGAAAAGATAATTGAGGTTAAAGAAGACTCAAATACAATTATTAAGCAATAGGATTAAAAACTTTTTTGCAGAGCTTGGATTTCCTTTATTGGCTAAATTTTTTCCATTTAATAATGCCTAATTGTGAAGTTCTTTTTAATTAACTTCAAACATATGGTATTGACGTGATATTGGTGAAAAAAAATATAGACTCATTTAAAATGTCAATTCAAAAAGTCAGAGACCATGTTTTATTAAATGAAATATTTCCCCAAGCACCTTCATCTTCTTCAACACTTGGTGCAAAAAGACCAAGGAAAAATGAAGACTCAAAGCGCCAAGTTGCTTTGGAGGTTTGCGACATAATAATTTCTGAGATCAATCACCGCCTTAGTTTCAGTGATCATTTAGTGATTGCCCAGTTATTTTACAGCGACCAGTTCGAACAATATAAAATTAATTTTCCAGATCGTATTCTTAAGTCACTAAGAGAAAACTTTTCTAGTATCAATTACTTAAAACTAAAAACTGAACTTCAAGTTATTTATGAACGCGACGATTTTAATAAGAGTTCAGGAGCTGTGCCAATGCTGCAATTGTTTATTAAAAACAATCTCTCAGAAACTGTAAAATTGTTGACTATTTTATGTACATTACCAATGACAACTGTAGAAAGCGAAAGATGTTTTTCTACATTAAAGAGAATCAAGACATGTTTGCGTAATACTATGGGACAGGAGAGATTGTCGGCGTCAGCTATATTAAGTATAGAAAAGCAATTTTTGAATAGTATTCATTATTTCAATGAAAGGGTTATTGATCACTTTGCAAATACAGAAGATCGAAGGCTTCACTTATATTTTAAAGAGATTTAGATCAATTATCATTTGATTTAAGTTTGTCATATTTAATATCTATAAAAAAGAATAAAATGTGGTTGTTTTTTAAGATAGCATTATATTTATATAAAACAAGCGTGGCCCAAAAATTTTTTTTGCCTCTCTGGCTTTGGTAAAGAACTCCACAAATTTTGCGTTTTTAGCGATTTTAACGACTTCTGGGCAGAAATTGGGCATGGTTTTTCGAAAAATTTCCGCCCACGGCGAATAGGCCTCCGGGGAACTGGTCAGTGTCGTTCTGTATTTTAAGATTTTGGTCACATCACCTATGACCCCCCCATAAAATTAACCACAAGCCGCCACTGCTAATGGAGTAGATTAGATTAGATTAGATTTTAACGGGATTACAATGCACTGCATCCTAAGGTTTATTGTGCGCCCCCTATGAGAGCTGTTCTCGGTACTACTACAGCTCGCCTTCCAGTTCCAGGATTCTAATGAACTCTAGTATTTGGGACGGCTTCAACGAGGTTAGATCCTCACTCCTACAAGTTTCTTGTCCGAAGCATTTCTTGCAATGGCGAGGCATCCTAGAACTAGGTAATCTGGAGTTTCATTCTCCTCCCCACAAAATCTACAATCGTCAATTTCTGCTAGATCTATTCTCATTACGTGCTTCCTAAGGCGGCAGTGTCCTGTAAGAAAGCCCGTGAAGAGATGTAGCTTATTTTTACGGAGATCCAAATATTTTTTGGATCTAGCAGTGTCAAAGTTCCGCAGGAACTTTTTGGAATGTCCCAGCCCGGGAAGACACCGTCAGAGTGCTTCTCTTTCGGTTTCCTCTTTCTTCCGAAACTCTCTCTTATAGTAGCATTTTACTACACCACAGAGAAGCTCCGGGCCAATAAAGGGGGTTTATGCTCCTTTCCTGGCAAGTGTATTGGCCTCTTCATTTCCCGTGATTCCCGAATGGCCAGGAAACCAGACTAAAGAGACCCTGTTATTCTTCCCTAATTCATCAAGTTTTCCTCGGCACTCCCATGCCAAATTTGAGTGAATGACATGGGAGCTCAATGCTTTGATAGCTGCTTGACAATCAGAATGGATCGCAAGTATTTCTGCCTGAAAGACGCTCGGGAAGGAACCTAACGATAATGAGTATCTGGTGCCAGGCCCAAATACTCCAGCGCCTGCTCCAGCGGTGGTTTTTGAACCATCTTTATACCATCTAATGATGTTTTCTTTGAGAGTTTGGGTGGTGTATTCCCTTTCCCAGTCTCCCATGGGGGATGGCGGTCCACAATCTCTCTTGAGATTAATCAGATTCTCGGAGGTTCGGTTCCGTTCGTACAGTTTTAATGTCAGTGTTTGCTTTCTACAGCACTTTTACAGGAAGAATTCCACAGTTCTCTGTCCGCATGAATGCTTAGTTTTACCTACTCGTATGTGGGTCACAGTAGCAGATGAAATAAATATTGGGAAAAGCAACATGTTATTATCCATATTTTCAAAGAAGCTAAGTGTAGGTAAGGTATTTTCTGTTTGAGACTTATATCTATCCTTGACAGCGCGGTTTAGTTGCCAATAGCTTCTTGTTAAAATTTGTTGGTTAGGGGGTTCATCGAAAGATATGACTATAGGAAAATGATTGCTGTCGTATAGGTCGTCGACAAAGTGCCAAGTTAGTAAAGGGGCTAACTTGGGGTCTCAAAAGCTAAGATCGATAGCAGAGAAAGACCAAGATGAATCATTGAGATGGGTATTGGATCCTGTATTTAGTAGGCATGAACTTGAGCTATTTATTATATTTTTGATGGTTCTTCTTCTGCCAAATGTTAAAATAGGTCCCCATGGGTTATTATGGGCATTAAAATACCCTACGAGTATGTAGGGATGAGAGAGTTGGAAGATAAGGTTTACCAATTCCACTTTTGTAGGCGAATAGTTAGGTGGAATATATATGCTGCTACAGACAGTTAATTTATTTGGACATCAAATAGTTACTATAGCTTCAAAGTCGGTGGCAAAGGGCAATAACGACGAGAATAAATCGTTAGAAGTGAATATAGATGTACCACTACCAGCTCAATTACAGTTTTCACTTATGTAGTGATAACCATCGAAGTTTTATAATTGGAGAAGTTTAGACACTTTTGAATTTGCTTCTTGGGGACATAATATTTGGATGTTTTGCTCGGATATAAGTTGTTGGATTCTCTTGACAGGTGGAAGGAACCCAATACAATTCCATTGAATTAACTTGAAGATTTAAAATATTTCGAAATATACTTTGGGGTATAATTGTATGAATTTATGATGATTGCTAGGCGTGTTGGTACTGTTGACTATTCAGGTCATCATCCGTTAGATTTTGAGATGTACAGCTTTTATCATCGGATGTATCTTCATGATTAAGTTGATGTTTCATTTTGTTTTGTAATCTCGTGAGCCGATTTTGAAGGGATCGTTCTTTGGCTTTTGAACGTAGAGATGGTTCGATTTGAGTGAGAGTGAGATCAGTCGGTTTGTTTTTAAAAAGTTCGTGCAATGCATTATTGATGCTGGTTGCTATTCTAGAATCTACTTTAGTGGTTCTTTTAGGTTTTTTCAAAGCATGCTTTGGTATATTTTGGGATATTGCAAATGAAGGGGGAAGCATTCAGTTTTCTGTGGGCATATGTGTTGGGGAAATTTCAGGTAAGGTTCCAAGATTGCTGGCAGATGATAATCCTCTCTTTTGCCCTTGAGTTAAACAATCGAATGCGAGTAATTGATCTTGATTTGTTGATCTTATATTGGCTTGGTCAACAGTGGAAGTTGTACTTCAGACGCTATTACCGGAGGAGAGCTTGAGAGTAAATAATTTGTTTGCAGTGATGGGCTTTGGATAGGATTGCTGGGAGGATTAGTACAAGCTTCGGCAGTATGGCCGGGTTGTTTGCATTTAAAACATTCCACTCTATCAGTGGAGACATGAATTAAATGGGAAGTATTATCATGTGTGGTCAAAAGAGACATTTGCAAGGTAAAATGCTCTTTATCTGGTAAAACGAATGTCATTATACGGAAACTCATAATGTGCGCATAGTTCTCATTTGGTACACCACATTTCGAAAATGAAATAGGGGAGGCTAATGGAAGGCCGATGTCTTCAAGTGGTTTTTCAATAATAGAATGTGGGGATACCTTAGATAAGAATTCGTTTGGCTGGCAAAATAAGCCTTCTTATAGTGATAATAGTTGATTTCACAGAGATGTTATCATGTGTTTTGATTTTATTATCGACGGCAGAAGTGGAACATTGATAAATGCATACACGATTGTTCGATATTTTAGAAGCAAAGGTTACATTTTTGGGAGCGATGATGTCTTCAATAGCCTTAATGTATACAACAAGAGCTATAGCGAGAATAGCATGCATAACGATTGCCTGTTCTCTTTTAGAAAAACTTGGTGGAGGATTTTTTTTTGTGCTGCGGCTACATAATATTTTGTAATAATGCGTGAGTTTTATAGTAATAATGAGGTTGGTGGGGGTTCTATTTTAGTTTGATCCATTTTTATAAGAGGTCGTGGATACCAAAACCTCTACAGAGTGAAAGGATAAGAGTCCTACATGGACTCTTGGGAATGATTGGAAATTACAGTTACTTGTGTAAATGGTCCGCCACTGGTGAAACTAGGTTTTTCAGTTGTTGAAGTTGTCTATTAATTAATTAATTATATTTAAGTTCATGCACACAATATGTCCAATTTCACATTATAATATCATTTACTTTTTCACAGCACAGTAAAAACTAGTAAATAGTTAATGGGTTATTTAGACGACCGATAAATAATGTTTATACTCGTTGGCTGTCTAAATGGGTATGATCATGTAACTGATTTCGATTATTCTAAAGTTTACAATATTTTGTCAAAAAATTTAAATCACATATGTCCACAAGAATTTTTTCGTAATCTAATGTTTACAAATATATAAATCCCAAAAATGTTTTCATGTAACTAGTTTCCGGTCCGGAAAATTGAAATGATGCATTTCCGAAAAAAAATATTTATGATTTTGTGTTTGGGGAGGCTTCAATATACTGAAAATAATTTTTTTGAACTGGTTTTAGCTAAAAAAAATTTCACAAACTTGTTTATCGTTTTTTGGTCAAATTGGAATAAAATCTGATTCTAATCAAGATTTTCGACCACCTCCAATAATTTTTAGAATTGGTCTTAATATTAAACTTCCGATTTGTAAAAAAACGTCCCATTGGAATTACGGTACGCTTCTGAATTAAATACTTCCAATCCATTTCTTTCCAACTTGCCATTTATCTTATAGAAATTATAAATTCTTCATTGAACTGAAGGGAGACAAACGGTCTTAGCTTTTTTAAGGAGTAACAAGAACAGCAACTACTTGTTCTTGCATTCCGAACACGTTCGCGTTATTTCTCCGATAATATTCGATTGAAACATTCTCGACATACGTACAATATCTTTTTCTTCATTCACACAATAGCAAGATTGCGTAACATAAGTCGAAGTTAGTTGCAGGTATTTCATTTCCAGTAGCAATAGCTTTTAGCAAATGAAACTGGTTGACCAAGGGACTATTTATGTGATATAATACCCTGAAGGTAAATACAGTTTTTTTTGTTAAACAGGATTTGCTGTACAGTAATGGTAAAATATTTATCCCTTCAAGCTTATTCCATTCAGTAATAATCGAGGCGGGCAATTTTCTTCTGAGTAATTACAAGAAGTCTACGGGCAGTAATTTCGCATTTTCTTTTTCATCTAACTTTTTACTAACTTACTTTTGTGCACTATATTATTACTATTATTATTGTTATTATAAATGTTTCTAATTTAAATGGAAAAATTACCGTTTGAAAAACACACCGTGAAGTTACCTTATTAGGACATTCATTAAATTAGTCCTCAAATAATGAAGACTCATTTTTTTCTACTTAGATCTTTTTATATTTATTTTCTCGAATAAATGATTTTCGATCTATTTAAATAAATAACATTGAACTTCTATATGGAAATGAAACCAATCAAGATCTGAAAAATTAGGGGAATACCCTACAAAAAATTTCAAGACAAAAAAACGAAGAATTTTCCTACTGACACGATTTTTAAAAAATGTAAAGAAAATAATATTAGATAGATAGATAGATAGTTTATTGTGCATAAGATAAATCTTTTCACAAGGGTACGGTACAAAATTTGAAGAGAGGAATTAAGATAATTCGAAATAAATTATGCCATAGAAATAATTTGTAAATTAACAAAAAAGTTAAAATAAAAACCAAAATATAAAATATGTGTGTACTTCATGATAAAGCCAATCATTCATCATGTGCAAATGCTCGCAGCTTTAATATAATGCTATGAGCTAATTTAGTAAGTTCAGAGAATCCGTTTCGTGTATTATTAATATTAAGGTAGTGTACCAGATCATTAATATTATGAACATTCTGAAAAAAACTTCTTTTTCTGAGAGGGCTGTAAATGGGGCATTCAAAAAGCATATGATGTAATGACTCCGGGGAATCCATATTACAGACAGTGCAATTCTCAGTGCTGTCAATATTATAAAAACTTCCTTTAAAAGACAATTTTAAAAATGTTTTACTACAGGTTCTGAGTTGCGCTATTATTCTGGTTATATAAATGTATGCGGATGTTTGCAAATAACTGCTATTTTCACCAACTAGTAAGTATGAGTATAGTGAAGAGTAACTAGAAGCAATCTTTCTGTTTATGTCACTATCAAGAAGTCGTTTTCGAAATTTGTGTAGAATAAGTCTATCTAAACTGCGTACATTTGTACTTAAATAATCTTCCCATAGACACTCACATTGCGCATAAATAAACCATTCTTTTAGTTGTGTCACCCAATTATACTTTGAATTATTATCAGATACTAACTGAGCAAGTCGATTGACACAAATTTTTGAAAGTCTTGAAGAGTTCATTCCTTTGAGTTTGTTTAACCAAAGTTGACAACCCTTGACAAATGAGCAGAGCTTGTTTCCAAGCATACAATGTAATCTGGGGTATTATTTGACAGACTTAGGAGTTTTTTGAAGAAGTTTACCTGTACACGCTCTATAATATCAGTGTAACGCAGACCACATACACCAATTCCAAAAGAAAGAGAAGATAAAATAATTGAATTATATAGATTGATCCGAGATTCCCAAGTATTCATTTTTGACCGACACATTATATCCATTACTGCTCCAATGGCCCGATTAGCTTTGATTTTAGAATTCTTAGCCATGGTGCAAAACAAGGCTGTGGAGGAGAAATCAACACCCAAGTAAGTAAACTGCTTTACTGTATCCAAACAATATCCACTATAATGACATTTTTTATTTTAATTATGTACATGGCCACTTTTTGAGAATATCATTACTTTTGTTTTATCGGTATTGACTACAAGATTGTTTTCAGTAGTAATAACCCAAGGACATTGATAAATGTTCGAAAAAATCTTATAACAGATTTCGAAAGCAGGCGGAGGTCTGTTGCCTATAAGCAACAAGCTTCAGAAAGTTGTTATACAATTTTTGAGCATTTATCAATGTTCGAGGGTTATTCGGATAGAAATTTTTTTGCTAATTATAGAAGAGAAGTACAGAGCTTGTATAATTTCTTTAAAATACTCGTCAGTATTATGACCAAATCGTGACATTTTGAAATATTAAATATTTGAAACGTCAAAATCGAAATAAATAATCAATTTGTATCCATAGCAACGTGATATAGTGAAAACAGCCCATGGGATCTGTTTTCAGTATAATGTTCTTCTGATTGGTTGTGTTCAATAAAATGACCTCAAATTAACTGATTTCATTGGATTTTTACTAGAACAAAAAATTTTCAAAGCAATAAGACTCGAGTACCTATCTCATCTGCGTATTGAAGCATTAATACGTCGTTGTTGCCGTCAATAGTAAGTCCATTTAAACATTTTGAGCGAAAATAATCTTCAATGTCAGATATGAAAATCGAAAAAATTAGGGGACTAAGTGATTCTCCCTGCAAGACACCTTCCGAGATGTTGTATTTTTTACTGTATAAGTTTTGTTGCTTGATTGAGAATGTTGCTCTATCATATATCTGTTTTAGTATCCGAATATGTTTAGAACTAATCCCAAATTTATGGAGTTTCAACCAAAGAAGTTTATGATGTATACTGTCAAATGCTCTTTTGAGATCTACAAAGACAGCAAACACTTTTTTGCACTGAAGTCTAAGAGTGATTTGCAAGATCGAGGTTAAAATGAAAATATTATCTATACAGCCTCTGTCTTTTGGACAGCCATATTGTGTTTCTGGAAGGATGGAATTATCTTCACACCAGCTGGACAGACGAATTAGTAAAATAAGTGTGAATACTTTAACGCAGCAATTGATTAGCGATATACCCCGATAGTTGTTTGGATCATCTAAGGGTCCTTTCTTGTGAAGCATTGTTAGAATTGTGTCACACCAGCCAAGTGGAATTTTTTCTGATTCTAATATTTTATTATATAAGTGATACATGTACAAGCGCCAATTTTGTGGTAAGTGTTTCAGAAACTCATAGGTTATACCATCCCTAACAGGAGCCTTACCATCTTTACACACCAACAGGGATTGATCAAGTTCTGAGAGTGTTATAGGCGACTCCAGAAACTCATTTCCAACGCCAAAAAAACTTATATCAATTCAACCTTAATTGTAGTTGAGTGGTCGTAAAATGACTCCCATTCCGCAATTGATAACGGACAGAATTTATTTCTGCGCCTAAATAAGTTTAATGTTTTCCAAAACTCTGACTGATTTCCAGTATTGGAAAGAGCAACCATAACATTATTTTCACACACTTGTTTCTTTTTTAAAATTAGCTGCTTATATTCTTTTTTTATAGTAATGTAATTCGTTTCATATGGTTCTGAAAACCCATACTTTTTGCACTCTTTCAATTTAACTTTTACTTGAGTCTTTAGCTCTTTACATTCAACGTCAAACCAAGAGTTACGAGGATGTTTTTTTGTATTACTAATTTTTTTCGTTGAAAACAGACCTACATTTTTTGCTACGTCCCTAATACTTGAACAAAGATTATTATATAAAATATCTACATCTCCACACATACCTACATTCGGCAAGTGCTGGATTGACATAATGAAATCTATGGTTTTAGTATTGTCCCATTTCAGGCTAGTGAATGAGGATGAAAATGCAATGTTAGGCTCATTCCTTATGAAGGGCCGAAAGAAAATAATATTAAGAAAATATTGAAACAAAAACCTATTATTATAGATACACATAGAACACAATCTGAATGGATAGAAAAATGTACTGAAACTAAAATACCAAATGAAGTGAGTGAATTTCTATGTTTAGGACCCGACTATGCACAAAATATTAATAACAAAGATTTGCCCGTGGTAAATATCTTATGCAATATGGAATATATGCAGCTGATATCTAAAATGCGATTATATCGAAAACCGTTGAGTTTTGTGGTCAAACATAGGTTAACTTTTTTATTGACTGAATTGTGTCTTTGAACTTTTTCAATAAAATTAGCGCGTACTTGAAGCACAAAAAAGTTTAGCGCGAATATCTGCCACGGTTGTGGCTTACGTGGCGCCCTCTGGAAAATTCATCGAAGAGGATGCCAAACTATGATTTTTCATACCCAAAAACCCATAGTTTCAAATTGTTATGTAACATGTTCGAAAACGTAGAAGTTGCAAAAATAGTATATTTTACAATGAGCATGAAATGACATACATTTCCCACGAGTAGGTATATGAAATTTTGTAGTACGAGCGTAGCCAGCACTACAAAATTTCACATACATACGAGTTGGAAGTGGGTCATTTCATGCAAATTGTACACTATACTTTTACTACGGCCATCATAAATCATAAACAAAACTGTAATATTTTTCATAACAGTTTTAATCATAAACTTTCCTGCCGTTATTGTCATTTATTATTTATGATAATTAAACTATTCTCACATCCTTTATGAAGAACGTGTAATGCTAATTAAAATTGTCATTGCTCAATGGAAAAGACTCTATCAACATTAGATGTTCTCCACGGAGATAAGACTTCAAATAGATAAACTTTTGGATATCAGACAAACTCCTATTGTCTCTAATCAAAGAGTAAAACATATGTGAAATAGAAATCAATTTTTGGTATTTACCTGAAAAGGGTGGAATGAAAATTTGAGGAAGTTTGACTCCTAAAAGTTTGACTCCTAAATTCGGACAATTTTTAGATCTAGTAGATTGTTGTAGTGTATTGGCCTGAGGGGCCTGAAGTGTATTTAGTGTCTACCCATTTAAGTTGTATGATAAATTGGGATTAGTCTTGCTACTGTGAAGTACATTACATTCATTAATCCTCAGGGGAAGTAACCAGTCTAAACACCTCTGCTATACAGTATGTAGGTGTAGGTGGACGGTGAAATGATCTCTTAAAAGGTTAGCAAATAATTTTGTGTCGTGGGCATAGAAAGAAACAGAGTTTGAAACCAATATGTGAAGATCGCTTGTGTACACAAGTAACAGCAATGGACTGAGGATGGAACCCTGTGGAACACCACTAGAGACTTGCCTATTATTGGAGAACTCTAGGCAGACTCTGACTTTAAAAGTCTTGTCCGTTAAAAAATTGGAGATCCATAAATTCAGGTAACCTTGTATGCCAAAATGATAAATAACATATAAAAGTCTTCATCGAAAGCTTTGGAGAAGTCCAAATAAATGACGTCAATCGGATATCTGTTGTCTGAAGCTTTTGTCCAGTCATTAACACTATGAAGAAGATTGGATATGGTATAGCGACCTCGAACAAAACCATGTTGGTGAAGTGGTTTAACGTTTTGTTGAAGAAGGATATAAGATATGACCTCGCTAATAATAAATTCCATAACTTTACAAACGATGAGTACTAGACAGATTGGCCGGTAATTGCTTGGATCCAATATATTTCCTTTCTTGAATATAGGAGTGACAGACGCCGATTTACAGATTGGGGGAAGAGAACATTGCATAAAAGAGACATTCATGATGATCTAAAGTGAATAGGAAATTGAGTGTGCACATTTCCAAAAAAACATTGCCCGTAAACCGTCAAGACTAGGAAAAGAGTTCGTTCGTTTTGCTATTTAATAGTTTAATAGTTTTTCTTTAATTTGCTGGGTCGAAAATTCAATTTTGTTAATTGATTCTAAGAGACGGGAACCAAATATTGGGGATAAAATGTCATCAATTGGTTCAGAAGTAAAAGCCTTAGACTGAGGGACAATGATTCGGAAGTTTCATAATTACACGAGCATAATGCGCCATCCAACTTTCTAGGGTTGCCACTGTTAGCAATCCTTTCTTAGAAATTTCTTCTGGCGTTGGGTAATCGACTAATTATTGTATTAGAGAATCTTCTGTGAATTAAGATATCTTCATTATTGTTTGTGAGTTTAAATCTTCCCCACAAATTTCGTTTGTGTTTTATAAAATCATGTATTTCACTATTAATCTATGATGTTGCGGAAAATTCTTCTTTCTCTCGTATTCTCATTTAAAGATATTGTTATTGTCTCATAGAAACATTTCTATAAATATATACAATTATTAGCGTTTTAAATGAAACTCACGGTTTCTAGTTAATTCCACAATATAATAAAAGTTATTGAAAATTCTAAAAAACTGATTATTGTTTCGATAAATTAATATCATCGTCAGAATGACAGAAGTTACATTTTATTTCATGCCTACCTGATGTTTAGTAGTTATTTTTGGCTAGACCAAGGAGTGACCTAACTTGTGATTGACTTAATATATGTTTATAGAAAAAAGAATAAGATGTGATATTACAAATATTGAAGCTTAGATATTATTAGCCCTATGGTGATATCCTGGATATCATTTTTCCAATTAAGATCAGTATAACTGTGCAATGATATAGAAAACCAGGAAAACTATATATGCTGATCTTTACAATTATCACTTAAGAAGACAGTTTATTAGTGGAGAACTCCCTAGATTTAACTGTTCATTGACAACTTCATATTGTGGGTTTCTTAAATGTCTTCTAATTTCCAATTCTTCAAGGAAATCCAGTTCTTGTTTCTTTTCACAAATATGCAGCACTTCTAGTTTTATGTTAGGTGTCAATGAATGATTGGTGTCAAGTTTGTCTTCGAACTGTTGTACAACAAAGATGGAAATTAAGTGTGAAGTTATGTTAAGTGAGAAGGGCAAAACTCTTCTAGTGGTAAACCGTGGAAAATTTCGAAAATGAAGAACGATGTCATCTGGCAAAACTTATTGGCGTTGTACAGCAAAAATGTGCAAAGGAAAACTATATACCCTGGGCGAAAATAAAATTGTGGAAAGTGAATTAGTGCATAATCATGAAGTGGATAGTACTCTCGATATACAAAAACTAAGTAACAGCGTGAAAAGAAAGGCTGTTGAAGATATTTCTGAGCGACCGATAAAGGTAATCCATAAAGAGTTGAAAAACTGTCCTGAATTGGTGAGCAATATGCCGTTAAAGGACTTGGATTATACACGAAAGAATATTTATTCTGCACGTCGTACGTTCTTGCCTCCTCTACCAAAAAATATTCAAGATGTACATGAAGCGTTAATATGCCTGGACATTACAACAGGACAGTTTTCTGCTAGTCAACGATACTGACAATAATATTGTTATATTTTCTTGTCTTCTAAATTTAAATTTTCTGTATTCCTCCTCCTTGAATTTTGTACACATTGTTATAAATACACATTATCTATTTAAAAACGCCAGAGAGCTTGAAATTATAGCAAAAATCCTCATTTGAACAGATGAGTTACATTTAGAAGGGATTTGGTTTAAGAAATATTCAAAATTTCGAGTTTCAACGTTAGAGTTCGTGAATTTTATGAGTCCAATTCTTCAAAATTTCTAAATTTTCCACATAATAGCGAGAAATCGGAAATCTTACTTCTATAAATTATTATATAAAATATATGAATAACTAAAAAACCGCATTAAGAAACTGAGCGACATAATCTGTAATCGCTTTTTTATCGAAGAAACGTGATAAGTGGATATTAATTCCGGTAAATGGTCATGGTTTCAAATAGCTACACGCAGAAATATATTAATTTTATTTGTAAATTGCAAATAACTGCGTGATACTAATCATAGAATTTGAGGCGAATAATATAAAGTACGAGGGTGGATTTTCATTTATTGGAACAAAAAATAAATTTCATTGTTATAAATAATTTGATAAGATTGGGAACAAATTCGCCGAATTTTGTAAAAATCTATACTTTACTTTATCAATTTTTTATATATAAATTTGTTAGATTTCTATTCTTTTGTTTTATAAAAATCAACCAACGATGTCCTTATTAATTCTAAAACTAAATTATCTACTTTCTTCAGCGCCAAATTCGAAAAACATTGAGCTTTCCTCATGATCAGTGCGATTATACTACTATCAAAACTTTGGCAAAAGGAATATGGAAAACACCGACGGAAAAATGCCAAAACAACTAAACTTTTGTTTGGTGACATTCTCAAAGTTTGATTGCAATATCTTATAATATAGACATAATTATCCATTATATATGGTTATTTATGGAGGCCAGATACAATCTGTGAATGAAATCAAACTGGAAAGTTTGTTATTTGTTGACGCAATTCAAATCAAAAGAAATATGTTCATAACATACAAATTCAAACAAAAGTGAAGTTAGAATAAGTTGAACAATTTTAAAATATGCAGGCCTCAAATATGTACAAGATTATTTATGTTAAATTACTACCAACCCCTTATCATCGGTATTATTGCCCGTAGAAAAAAAATTCCAAATAAAAGTTGTTGTTGTTATGACTGAATTATGTTAACATTCTAATAAACGTTCAGTAGCGTGCTAATTATGGGGGATAAAAGGAAATATTGTTTTGGTTTTGAGATAGGATACCCGGAATATTTTGGAGTTTTTAAAGTGGCACACTGTATCTCTCCCCAAAACATTCAACTAAAGAATAGACGAGCCAAGTCATTCATAAATCCATATAAAAGGCGATTAATCGTTAGGTTTGAGGGGAAAGTAATTTTACATTGCTTTGGCAACGCTGCACTAGCCTCCACATCCATATAAATATTTTCTCGCTCGCCGGGTTTTGAATGTTTGATTGCCAACACGGCAAATAAATAATAATAGTACCGTATGGTTTGTTTACAAGAATATTGAAGGATTGTCACGTTGACGATAACTTTTTCGGGGGACATCTATAAATTTGATTTACTTTTTACTAGCATGTAATAATATATACATCCAATAGAAGGCGGCTTCAGAATTAACAATGAACAATTTGTTCCCAGCAAAAATTGCTGTCAACATCCGTCAACATGTTGCCAACCGTTGGCAACATTTTGTGATCTGGTTTGTACATACCTTTATATATTTGTATCTTTGTTTTTTTTTGCTGATCGATTTAGATTTTAATAGTTTCCCATATATGCCAAAAATTTGGTTGCCTTTTAAGATTCTCTCTTTTATCTAGTCTTTCCTAGTTTGTCCTATCAACTTGATACAGCTCCAAACTTGTAATTTTTGATTCTTAAGTATCATTATTTTGTTTTTCTTTCCCCACTCTCATATATTTTGACTGGTTTTCATTTATTCGTAATCCGAATATGTGTGCCTCTACGTCTAACTTCTCTACTGTTATTATTAGACTTTTCTTCGTTCTCGCAATGATTGTGAGATCGATGACATATGCGATTAACTGGGTTTCGTTCCCTATAATATTTTTCTCGTTTAAGTTTGCCTTTTTTAAAATGGATTCAAGTACTTGGGTAAACAGAGTTGGAGAAATTGAGTCTCCGTGTTTTACACCTTTATTTATTTTGAATTCTTCTGATATCTTACCTAGGAATTTCACTTTCCCTTCAGTGCTTTGTATGGTCATTCCCACCAATTCCCTAAGCTTCTTTGGGATTCCTAGTGTTTTTATTGCTTCTATAATCTTGTGTCTTAAGGTTGAATCAAATGCGTTTATGACTGACGTGTAGATCATTATTGTGTCTTAGGGTTTTTTCTATACTCTGCTCGATAGTGTGCATACTGTTGATTTTTCTGCTCTGAACCTCAAATTAACAAATAAAATAGATATTTTTGTTTTGATCGTTTCTTGCCTCAAACATTAAGTCACACTCTAAGCTCACTTGCGGACACTTCCACTGCTTTGCCATATTTAGAAAGTCTCTTTAGTTGCAGGAAAAATGAAATTAGAAATTTAATTGAAAATGTGTTAAGAAGTTATGCAAATAAAAAAAAGTCATACTAATTTATGCATTTGAGTCGCTATTTTTAAAATTAATTAATAATTTAATTTAATAAAGGCATATTCTTATATAAATTTTAAATAAGTATTTGTTGTATCCTTTGATACATTTATGGTTATAACTAAAAGTGGCAACATTGCTCAAAATTTCAGTACCTGTTTAATGTGTCAATAGTAATCGATTTAGTAGTTTTGTCCTTGTTTAATTGCCATATAAAGAGAGATGCAATTATCGTCAGACTGTGATAGACGATCATTTCGAATCGTAGTATTGTAGTAAATAATGTCGAGCGTGGTTTGTTTATACGAGCACCATTACGACTAGAGAGTAAACATTTAGTTCTTTTGTTTTGAGGTGTTTTTCAAAACTTTTAGTGACAAAATAAACTTTTAAGTTAATTAATTTAATGTTTTCGGATTATTATGGTTCGTCGGTACCATGTAGGTACGATACCATCCTCTCTTTTTGTAATTCATTCATTATTTCACTACTGGCGTTTAGAATTGTTGGCCGCAAAAATAAACGTGTTTATGAATGAATAGCCCTCTCTATGTTTAATATTACTCTAAGGTCTAAACCCGTTTTGGTAGTCTCCTATTATTTTTTCTGTGTATGCTTTCAATTTTTGATTTATTTTCTATGTATGCAAGTATTTTGTGGGTTCATTATTCCATTCGTTTGGCATTTTATTTCCCGCCCTAATTTGTTGTATAAGTTCAAATAGGGTCTTCTGAAGCGGTTCCCCGCCATACTTCAACATCTCTGCTGCACCTTCTCTTGTGGCTTTTCTTTTGACGTCATTTTTATTTCCGTTACTATTTCTCTTTCATAGGGGCAGTTTAACGTGTTTTCGTTTTCTGGATCTGCTACTAAGTTTTCTGCTTCCCTGAGCTCCTAAACTTCATAAAGCATTCTGCTATAATACTTTTCCATATTTTTATCATTTTCGTACTTTCATTTCCATTTCCCTTGTTTTACTGGAATATTTGGTCCGTGCTTTTATCTTATTGTAGAATTGCTTTAGGTCGTTGTTACGCTTATCGTCCTCTATTTCTTTCAAGTTTCCTTTTAGCCAGTCATTTTTTTTATTTTTGTATGTTGTATTGTCCTATATCTGATTACCTCGTAGGCTCTTCTGCCAGATACTTGGTTTTTATATCTCCACTTTGATCTTGTCGTGTTTTCTTGTTTTCTTATTCCTTCACACTGTTGGTCATACCATTATTTTTTCTCCTTTGCTTTACTCGTCTTCACTATTATTTGCTTTGCTGCTTTCAATACGATGTTTTTTATTTCTTTCCAACTATTTTCGATAACTGCTGTAATGAGTATCTGATTTTTGATATCTTCTTTAATTTTATCTTCGTATGGTTTTCTTATTTTTTCAGTTCTCAAGTTCTCTATGTTGAAAGTGCTTGCGTTATTTGGTGTGTTATAGGTCTTGCGTCCTTTAGGTCTCTGATTTTTTTAAAGAAATTGACTGTCTCGACCCTTACTTCGTGGAATATGCTCATATTAGTGTTTTTAAATGAAACTCAAGGTCTCTAGTTAATTCCACAATATAATACAAGTTATTGAAAATTCTAAGAAATTGACAATTGTTTCGATAAATCAATATTTATCGAAACAATTGTCAATTTCTTAGAATTTTCAATAACTTGTATTATATTGTGGAATTAACTAGAGACCTTGAGTTTCATTTAAAAACACTAATCTGATTTTTGTCATTACTAGGTGTGATCTTTGTCTGCGCCTGCGTCTCTAAACGTTCTTGTAGGTTAGTTTGTGTTTTTTTGGATGTATGGACTTTTATTGATAGTATTGACATGTTCATCATTTCATCCAACTGGCAGTCTTTGACTGTTATCGTTAGTTTTATCATATATAGTTCCTTTGTCGTTACCTATTATTTCTATTATGCTTCTTTACCCACCGTGCCTTTGCGTCTCCTAATATTATTGTTTCGTCTTTCCTTGGTATTTCTTCGCAAACTTCAATAAACATGTCATAGAATTCCTCCTTTGCGTGCGGTTTTGTAGTTTCTGTCGGTGCATAAATATTTACTATGCTTATGGTGCTCTTCCTCATTTTCATTCTTATTGTTGCGGTTTTCCCATGTTCTTGTTTGAAGTTTATTATATTATTTCGAATGTTCCTTTTTACATAAAATCCCACTCCGTTGTTTCTTATTCACTGTCTCGAATGTAGAAAAATGTATATTCACCTTTCGTTATTTCTCCATTTTTCTCCCATATAATCTCTTCAACTATACTGTGATATCTATATTATATTTCGCCGTTTTTCTGCCAATTTCTTCCATTTTGCCTGGATTTAACAGTGTTCTGATGTTCCAAGTCGCTATGTTCATCTGCTTGTTCTTGTTTTCCTCCTCCCTTTTGTTTGGTTTAGCATTTTTGTTATATTTACTTATTTTTGAGTGTTGTATGTTTATTACATTATTTGTATCGTTTTTATTCTCTTGTTTCACCTTAATTATCCCACTTCCTTTTTACTTTAATTTTCATTAATATCCGAATTCGTAGCGTCTGTCATCGTAATATATTTGTCACAATTTCCCCTTGCGTGATCTAGTTTTTTTGTGCACCGTTCTATTTTCTAACGGTTTTAAACGTTCCTTCTCTTGTTTTATCGTTCTCCGATGGGGCTCTTTCGCTTACCGTCCTTGTTTTGCCTCCTTCCCGTGGCATTCATATAGAACTTGATTATGAATAACTGCTACATCGAGCAAAGAATGAAAAATTTGCTTGGTTTGGAAAGAATATATTGCTTTATGCTGCAACGTCCCCTGAAAGCCTGTAACTTCTAATCGATAGTAACGTATTTTGTGGTCATATATGAATTTCACAATTTTCATTGGAAATTTGAAATGGCTCTCCAATCGGAGACAGTTTATTAGTTTCTAATATATTCGCCCGTGTGTCTTTCTCATTAAATCTAATGTATTTCAATAAAAATTTAAATCTGTTCATAGACATCGTCAATCTAAAGAGTTCAATAGCCATCCCATTTGTGATCCATAATTATTTTGTGTTCAGACTACCGCTTTAATTAACGCCTTCAAAATAAAGTAGACCTAGAGGTGCCTAAGTTTCTGGTGCGTTTGTCGGCTCTTTTTTTTTTCTCGAGAATATTGATTATCTTTGGATGCTATGAATATATTTGTATTTTGAACAAATGTAGTAATAATTTCATCACTGAATAAACAGTCAAAAGGATGAGTTTTTCCTTTTGAAAAGTTTCTGTTTCCAGGAAGATGGGACACTATGTTGTGACATCTTGTTGTAGCATTCTTGTTAAGGGGCAGTATTTTTCATTTTATATTCTCCTTTTCTATAGGAGCCTTACCAAAGTAAAAGAGTCTTTCTTCTACCTCATCTTCTTCAACAGTTCCGTTGCCATCATCGAAATCTTATTCCGATTCGGAGTCTTCTTTACGAGTCTCACATTCATCCATAGATTCATCTTCGCAATCATACGAGGCTCAACTTTGTATGAAGCCATTTCTTCTTCTACAAAAAAAAATAAAATATTATATCTAAACTGTATCGAATTATAAACGCAAATACTTTACCAAAGGCAACACAATGTCAATAAATTGTATCTCACAGATCTGATTAACGTCTAACAAAAAAAGCCATTGAGGCGTCTAATTAGGTGAATGTACCTTGTTGCATAATAGGAAGCCACCTAAAATTACCAATCTGAATCTTTTCAACTCACCGAGTATTCCCGAAAACTGTATTTCGGTGATCTCTTAGATCCGGTGCAGGTATCCGAAGGTTAATACAGATGACGGATTTTAATAGTGTGAGACCTATATAAGTATCCCAATTTTGAGAAGATGTGTGTCAATAAATTATCATACATTTAGATTTTTCATCATAAACATGAAGAATATTGACGCCGATTCTTTTCTAGATATCTCACTCAGTTATATATCAGAGATATACTGCAGACGAAAAATTAATTAAAAACTATTTATTGATGATTAGCTTTCATTTTCCTACATCGTTATATATCGAGCTCGAGTTTTTAATAAAACTATTCAAGACATATTTATACTTCCTTACGTCTAGCTATCTCTCCAATTAAATCACGTGTAAAAATTCACGATCCCGTAAGAGTGAGGGACATTTCTGTCTTGTATGAAATCAAAAAATTGTTGGAAGATAGTCCGCACAAACTAGTTTAACTAGTCAGCACAGTGGTGTACACAAACATTCATCTTTCATTATTTATAACAAATGATATGACTGTTCATTTATCTTTGTCGCAAGTAATGTAAGTGTTTACTAGATAATTTTCTTCTCAATCCTTGCGACTTCGTACACTATTATGGGTATAAGACGTGGAGTTGAGAGCTTCATTTATTATAGGGTCTTTTTCCAGATTTCTCTACATTTATTTGGGGTAAATACTCGTACGTGTAGTTTATTTTCTCTGTTTTCGACAATTTTATTAATTTCGCCGATTCATGTCTTCCTTGGTGTTCCTCTATCCCTTATTAATTTAGTTCCTGGACCAGCTGCATATTCAACTAAACTGTTCACTTTCATGTGCTATTTCCAATATTTTCAATTCATGTTAACTTCATATATACACAGGGTGCTTCATTGGGAAAGAGCCTATCTTTAACTGTAGATGCGGATTACTTTGGTGCTTCCAAAAACCTATATTTAATGTGTCTTCTGCACTTTATAACCGAGATACAGGGTGTTTTATAAATTTATCCTATTTCTTTCGAATCTCATAACTTTCGAGTTACCCTGTATATTATCTTGAAATTTGGTACACGTAATAACCATTACCTAAAAACTCTATCAAAAGCATCTCCAAAAAGATAATGCAGGTTCGGCTTAACAAAAAAATTCAAAACTCGTCATTCCTAAAAACAACACCCTGTATATAGATTTTTTTTAAATTGCCCTTTATAATTGGAAAGGGTATAATAAATCGAATCTACTTACTTCCTTTTTATTTTTCCGCAGACACTTTTACTACCAAAAATTTACCGTCAAAGTTATATTTTATGCACGTTTTGGGGGTTAACAATGGTATCGGAGAGGTTTTTTTTTATTTTTTAGATTGAAATGAAATCGATTTAATGCATGAAGAGGAGCATCCTAGGAATTCAATTGAATTTGTATGTTTACGAGTACAGACCACTAAAAAATGTGATTACAGGGCCGTACTTAGGACATACTAATTCAATATGTTTCGAATATTTCGAACACCCTGTATAAGGATATGTATCTGGGAAATATGCACTTCTACATTCAGAATAATAAGAGTGAAATACGAGAAATAAATTTATACTTCAAAAAACGTTAAAAGTACTCGTATAAACTAGATAATACTTCAAGTAGGCTATGGAATAGACACATCATTGAAGTGTGTGTCATTTGTATCTAGTTTCTGTCAGTGTTTGATATTTTAAACTTCCTACAGTATTTTCCTTTTGACTAGTGAGTATTAAATCATTATGCTTTATCAATTTTCTAACCGAGAATACGCAGATATTTTATTTATTTAAGGATTTTGTAATGGTAATGGTACAGCTGCAAAAACTGATTACAGAAGAACGTTCCCTTACCAAAGTACCAAACCGTAAAACATGTATTCGTGTTTTTAATTACTTAGGAGAACACGGCAGATTTCCAACGGTTATATTAAATGAAGATCAGGAAAGAAGGCATTTAAATATGGAACATAATGTTTGGAATATTGTTAATAATAATCCGGAGATTAGTACAAGAAGAATTGGGCATGCTACAAATGTACCTCATGTTACTGTTTGGCGGCGACTAAAAAAACATAATCTTTATCCATTCCATATACAAGAAGTACAGCGACTTCAAGCAGGGGACGAAATTCCACGAACGAATTTTAGCAATTGAATCATTCGAAATGCATGAATTTTAAGTAGAGTTCTATCCACGGATGAATCTCAATTTACAAGAGACGGCGTTTATAATTTACAGAACTCGCTCATTTGGGCAGAAGAAAATTCATTTGCTACAAGAGAGGCCCATTCGCAACGCAAATTTTCTGTTAATATTTGGTGCAGTGTCATTGGTAATAAATTAATAGGACCACACATCATTCCACATAGACTGACTGGCAAAGTCTATTTGGATTCTCTACAGAATATTTTACCAGTGCTATTAGATGATGCAGACGTGAATGTAGCAGGAATGTATTATCAGCATGACGGTGCTTCGGTGCATTACAGAGTCTTAGTAAGAAAATTTTCCTAATTCATGGATATGAAGAGGTGGTCCCAATAACTGGCCATCAAGGTCACCTGACTTCAATCCTGTGGATTACCATATTTGGGGATATCTAAAATCAAATGTATATGCTACCGACATCAATAGCAGAGAAAAACTTCTGCGAAGAATAGAGAATGCCTGCGGAGAAAAATGATGAAAGTGTGCCAACCTATTATGTTAGAAAATTGTCCGAACCCATACTTAATATCAATCGCAACCTAACATTCGATAATTGGTTCACTTCGATTCCATTGGCTAATCTTCTATCTGAGCAATATAAGCTAACAATGGTAGGAACATTGAAGAAAAACAAAAGAGATATTCCGCCTAGTTTCATGGCAAAAAGGAAGTAGGGTCGTCGTTATTCGCTTTCGATAATAACAAAACTCTAGTTTCCTTCACACCTAGGCAAAATAAAAACGTACTTCTAATTTCCTTACACCATGACGATTCCATTGATCACGAGAGAAATAAACCAACTATCATTGAGACATACAACGCAACCAAAGGTGGTAGAGACACCTTCGATCAGTTGTGCCATTCATATACCACAGTACGAAAAAACAAATAGATGGCCTATGCGAGTGGTATGCTTGATGGTAGTGGTATCAATTCGATGAGTTTGCTTACCTTTGCTAAGTAAAATTGTGCAGAAAACAAATCAGACACGCAGGAATTTTCTAAAAGAGCTGGGAATGTCCTTGGTAATACCATTTGTCAGAGAACGACTACGGTTGCCAACGGTTAGAAGATCACTGCGTTAAAAGATAATGGAAAACTGGAATGAGCCTGTTGTGACGATCCGAAAAGTCACTATTAGATTTAATTAGTTTACTTTTAAGTATGATCAGCGACCAGTGAACTTGAAGATCGTTAACAAGTTGTAGGAAGGTTATTGTTCTAAACGGAATCACGAATGTTTGTAAATATAATAATAAACGCGATTCAACGATATGAATAATTTAAGTATAGTAAGGTCGACGGAGATCATCGACTGTTTATGTTTAGTTTTTAATAATAATATATATATGTATATATATATATATATATATATTTATATATATATATATATATATATATATATATATATATATTTATATATATATATAAATATATCTGAATTCTTTACGTTGAAAAAGAGAGTTCATTGTTAACTAGTGTCATGTTGGTAATGCATTTTGTATAAGTTATCTGTGGTCAGTAACGTTGTTAGAAATAATATTCATTATATATTATCCCAGTGATTTTTGATAAACTATGGTATTATTTATTCTAGCCGATTAAGGGTAAGTGTTGTCTCATCGATAATGGTATAATGGACTGACGACTTAACACGAGGAACACTTACCGTTTTAATCACCACACTGTGCCAGATCCTCCACCAAATGACGAATATTTGCTACGAAAAGTTCGTTGTAGTTTTTGCGATAGGAAAAAGGACATAAAAACAAATAAGCATTGTAGTCTGTGCTATAAATCGTCTTGCAATTAACACAGGGCAATGGTATGTAGGAGCTGTGAGACTGATTCATTAGCCTAATTTATTAGACTGACTACGACAAACGAAGCAATTATAAGTGCACAATAAAAACTTATAATTTGCAAAATTTAGTATTGGTTATTTTTTGTCAATTCCTAAAAAATCATACATTTTGTTGCAATTTATTTTCCTTTTTCTTAATTTGATATTTTTAAAGTATAAACATTTGTTTAGACTACTTTTTAATATGCTATGTGCTCCCCAAAATAACCCAAAATAAATATTACCGACTTGAAAAAACTCCATTTTATTTATTGGGCTTTTGAGGCCCCAATCTGCAGTTTGTGTCTTGAAAAATAAGTGTGCACTAGCAGGGTTGCGACTATATTTGCTAACTGTTATCCCTAATAATGAAGGTTTACAACAAATATTAGAAGAAATAGCCATATAAGATCGTATGGCGCTTCAAGAAAAAAAGGAAGGGGTAGATAAAATTGGGTATCATGATGTCCTGGGAAGTGTTGGAAGATGAGGAGAGCTCTTTGATAATATCAAGTAGCTGTGGGTCATATTTTACGAGGAAACATATACATATTTCTTCTACTGATAAATGAAGAACTTCACCACGTTATCAACAATATATACTTGATGTTAATATAGCCGGCAAGTCACTAAAGGTGTCGAGCATTATAAAAGAGGATTAAACACACATGGGCCTTTATCTACAGATACTAACAACATATAGTGGTAGCTGTAGCTCGTCTAGAACAGTAACGAATTTGAACTACTATTGAAATTTAATTGCAGTTCCAAAAGAGAGAAGGAAATATTTCTAGCTCACACGGAACAATATCTATCTATATATATATATATATATATATATATATACAGGGTGTCCCGGGACTAATGGGGAAAAAGTCAGGAGCGTATAATCTGAGCCAAAATAATGTTAGTACTTCATATAAACTTTTTCTATGCAGGCCCTCGTTTTCGAGTTATAGGCCTCCAAAGTTTTAATTTTGAATTTGGTTTTTATTTTCATTTTTTTTACTAGTTATTTGATCTTTATAAAATTTACGGCAAAGCTATAATATACGTGTATGTTTATTTTGGAAAGGTAAACAGTTTTACAGTAGTGCCTTGAAGCCAGGGACGGACTACTCGCAATGGTTAGTGATCCAAAAATTTTGCAGGGATGGCACACCCTGTACGAAATTATCGAAATTGACTTCCTCACACATTAAGCTAACGAAAAGGTACTCTTGTTGGAATTCTACAAAATAAGCCGTTTGGCTAATATTTACAGTTTTATTAATGCACTATGTACCAATTTACGCATTCACCATTTTTATAAGTACACAACGAGGTAAAACTAACTTATTAATACTATGTCCAAGATTTGCCTACAGTACTACAAAAAAATAATTTAATGATAGCAAGAAGATAAAAAACATTAACGACGTATCAATTCGTAAGTTGGTAAAAACTTTTTAAAAGTGTTTTTACCGTTTATCAAGTAACCATAGGATTAGTTGTCAAACGTTGTGTAGAATAGTTCGTTGTCATTACTTGTCAATAATTCATAAGTCCTTAATTTAACTGTTACAATGGCAGAATTCACTTTTACTGAGTATGCAGATATGCATTTAATGTATGGACTGGCTTCTCGAAACTGTTTAGAGGCCAGAAGGCTTTATGCAGAACATTTTCCAAACAGAGCATTGCCAGACAGACGAATGTCTGAGCGTATTGATCTCAGGTTACGAGAAACAGGTATGAATAAGTAAATGTAGTTTTCCATGTATAGAAAACAAAATTTTAAATTTTAGGAAGTTTTTTGCCAAAAAAAGGTGGAGAAGGTCCAGTACGAAGCGTACGTTCTGTGGCAGTTGAACAAGATTTGTTAAATGCAGTTGATAATGAACCATCAACGAGTTTACGAAAATTATCAAGAGAACATAACGTCTCGAAATCAGTCGTTCATCGCGTCCTAAAAGAACAGCTGTTATATCCTTTTCATATGAAAAAAGTACACAGTATGACAGTGGCTGATTATCCTGCACGACTTGAGTATAGCCAGTGGTTTCTGCGACAACAACAAGCAGACAATACATTCATTAGTAACGTTCTCTTTACGGACGATTCCGGTTTTCTCCAGAGATGGAGTCATAAATTCTCATAATATGCATTTATGGGATGATGTGAATCCACATGTCATTATCCAAACTAGGAACCAGCATAGATTCATGGTTAATGTTTGGACAGGAATAGTTGGCAATCATTTGATAGGGCCATATTTTATTGACGGTACTTTGACCGGTCAGAAATATTTGGAGTTTTTGCAAAATGAGTTATGGAACCTGTTTGATGATGTGCCACTACAAACTCGTAGGAATTTATGGTTCATGCATGATGGGGCTCCTCCTCATTTCAGTTTAGATGTTCGACAGCATTTACACACAAGGTTTCCTTATAGATGGATTGGTCGTGGAGGCCCTTTTCAATGGTCACCGCGATCAGGAGACGTTAATCCTATGGATTTCTTTCTCTGGGGTTATCTCAAAAGTAAGGTATACGCAACACCCGTGCAAACAAGGCAAGATTTAATAGACAGAATTGTGTTACACTGCAATGTTATTAGAAATAATATGGGACTGCTCTTTCAAGTGCAAAGAAACAACCTTCGTAGACTTAGAATGTGCGTGGAAGTGGGAGGAGCTCATATTGAACATTTATTAGAATAACGTTAGTTTTTATTGTTGTTTAGGAATTAGTTTTAGTCCAATGTTTTATCAATTGTGTTTTTTGAGGTTTTCCTAATAGTTTAATAATTTTGTGTTCGTAATTTTGATTAAAAGCAACTGATTACGTTGTTTGCGTACCTATTCAATTCATATTAAATGAGTTCTTAATGTTCTTATCATCTGCTATCATCAAATCATTACTTTTCCGCTCAACCTATCTAATATGCGAGAAAAGTATTGGTTTACCCCAAAAAAGTTGGAATTTTGACAAAAATTTTTGAGTTACTTTTACGCTTTCCATCAACAACAACACGAAAAAACGGTTTTTAAAAAAAAAGTCCTGTGTGTATGTCGTCGTCGTTGTCGTCGGCCACGATACAGCCTCCGGAGTGCAATGAGTCACCAATTTTATGATGGAATATTATTAAGGATATGTCACAAATAAACACTATTGATTTTCAGCTCATCAGAGCCAGTACAGCGGGTGCTATGGTACTTGAAGTACGGCCTTTTGACATTTTTTGAGAAATTTCAGTTTGTTAGCACAATACAGCCTCCGGAGTTCAACAAGTCACCAATTTTATGATTGAATATCATTCAGGACATCTCACTAATGAACCCTATTGATTTTGAGATCCCCAGAGCCAATACAACAGGTGCTACAGTATTTTAAGTAAGATATTTTTGTCATTTTTGGAGAAGTTTCAGTTTGTTAGCATGATACAGCCTCAGGAGTATATCCAAGTGACCAATTTTATGATTGGATATTATTAAGAGCGTCTCAGAGATGAACCGTATCGATATTCAGCTCACTAAAGCCAGTACAACGGGTGCTTTGGTACTTGAAGTACCAAATTTTTGTCATTTTTGGAGAATTTTCAGTTTGTTAGCACGATATAGCCTCCAGAGAATATACGGTTGATCAATTTTATGATTGAATATTGTTCAAGGTATCTCACAGATGTGCCCTAGTGATTTTCAGTTGAATTGAGCGAAAACGGCTGGTCCTATAAATCCAGATATACTAAATTTTTGGTTGTTTTTGAAAAAATTTCGGTTTGTTAGCACGATACATGCTCCGAAGTGTATACAAGTAACAATTTTATAATAGAATATTGTTTAGGGCCACAGATGCGGAAAAGTTATTTTCAATCTTTAAAACCGTTTATTTTTTTGTAATACTGTAGGTAAATCTTGGACATCGTATTAATAAGTTAGTTAGGTAAATTGGTACGTAGTACATTAATAAAACTGTAAACATTAGCCAAACGGCTTATTTTGTAGAATTCCAACAAGAGTACCTTTTCGTTAGCTTAATGTGTGAGGAAGTCAATTTCGATAATTTCATACAGAGTGTGCCATCCCTGCAAAATTTTTGGATCACTAACCATTGCGAGTAGTCCGTCCCTGGCTTCAAGGCACTACTGTAAAACTGTTTACCTTTCCAAAATAAACATACACGTATATTATAGCTTTGCCGTAAATTTTATAAAGATCAAATAACTAGTAAAAAAAATAAAAATTAAAACCAAATTCAAAATTAAAACTTTGGAGGCCTATAACTCGAAAACGAGGGCCTGCATAGAAAAAGTTTATATGAAGTACTAACATTATTTTGGCTCAGATTATACGCTCCTGACTTTTTTCCCATTAGTCCCGGGACACCCTGTATATATATATATATATATATATATATATATATATATATATATATATATATATATATATATATATATATATATATAGATAAATTCCACAAATATGGTACAATGAACCAACAAAAATCAGTACTTTTGTAGACTTATTGTTTGATTAGATCTGATTCAGTTTGATATGGCTTTGTTCGACGTTTGATTGACTGCAAAAAGGTATTGTTTCAATATATTTACCTATCTTCTATTAGTTTTGATGGATTTCACTATTTACTGTCTTTTAACATTAATATATTATGATTCCCTACTACGCCACTGATGCATATGATTGAAACTTTTGAAGATAACAGCTTTACAAAGAGGCGCTTGGTTCATGTGACTATTAAGCGAAGTATGAAAGAAAGCCAGCTCAAAGATATGTTGTACACGACGTCGTAGTTCTTTTCACGAAGGAACTATTCATCCGTACGGTAGGACATGCCTAATGGTCAATTGAAAGAATGAATGAGTCGTAATTTTTAATCGTTGGTTAATTTCTCAATAAGAAAGATATTTCATACTGAAAACCCTGTGAGAACTCGAGTCTTGTTTGAAGTTGTTTGTCGACATTTTGGCTTTTTATTAGATACCTACTGTTGAATATAAATGAAAGAAATTTTGATATGAAGTCATTTAATTGCTATTATTGTACAGAGAAAGTGGAAGCTATATCGAGCTAGCTAATGAAACTACAAATTGGCAGCGGTTAAATGAACACAATGAAACTAAAGAGGCAAATAGTTATTTGTGAAACAAGTGTCACTCACAATAACTCGTCTTGTAGTACGAGTGAAGTTTGTTCAACGAACCGGGAAGCGGTGAGTTGCGCAAATCACGAGTACTACAGAAAGTCATTGTGACACAAGTTTTACACAATATTTTTTATAATTCGAATTTATTTAATTTTTTAAATAAAATAGAATTACATATATTCCCAGTTTTTAATCTAGGAGGAGTGGTTTGAATTTAAGTTGGCAATTCTGTAGATTCCTGATTGGTCAGATTACAGATGGTTTCATTCAGCACTTTTGAGTTTTGACATATTATGACCAAATAATTGTGAAAATTGTAAACAAACTTTCATTTAAGTAAACAGAGGATGATTATTTGTTTAAAAAAGACCTTCTTCGTATATGTTTGCGATCTATTTATATTAAATCATGAACAGTATTATTTCTACACATCTTCACACTGATATCTGGTAATTTATCTCAAAAATATATCGTTATGTTTACCTTTATATTGATCCTATACAATATAAAAAATTGACAAATCATCGATGAATAAACGTTAGCGTACTATATTTATTAATTGATTTTTGATATATAGTTTATTGAAATTTACCTTTAAGGCCATTTAAAATAATAATTTGCTAGCTAGAACAACGCTAGACAACTTCATAACTTGTTTGGTACTTCAATTACCATAGCACTCGTTGTACTTGGCTTTAGTGAGCTGAATATTAATCTTCTTCTTCTCCTTTTCGTGTCAAACGCTGTACAGCGTGTAGGCGATCATCCACCAATAATTAGTCTATAGTGCATAATTGCCCTTCCGCGGCTAGTGCGAATATATCACCCACGTTCCTCATTCCGCACCAGTTCCTAATATCACGTAACCACGAGTATTGTCTTCGTCCTGTGCTTCTTTTTCCTTCTATTTTGTCCATTAGTATTAGTCTTAGTATGTCATATTTATTGTCTCGGAGTATGTGCCCCAGATAATAGATCTTGCGTTGTTTTATAGTTGTTAATAGTCCGCGCTCTACGTTGGCTCTTCTAAGTACTTCCTCGTTTGTGACCCGGTCTACCCATGGGATCCTCAATAACCTGCGGGGTGTCCACATCTCAAAGGCCTCCATGCGGTTCGTGGATTTTACTTTAAGTGACCATGTTTCCGCTCCATATGTTATTATGGGCCAAATATATCATTTCACCATACGAATTCTTATGTTCAGCGATATTTGACTCTTTCTATGTGCTTCTCTTCAATCATTACTTGAGCCTGATTATGTTGGTCTCTGCTGATGATCATGCATTTTGTCTTATACATGTTTATTGGAAGCCCATATTCCTTACCCACTATATTAATTCTGTTCAGAATGTGCTGTATACCTTTTTGTTGAATTCCTACACTGAACGAAAAAGTATCCATTATTTAATTAAAAGGTGAATTGAATTAATGGTTATGATGATTAAAAGTCAGCCGATACGCAATGAGATTAATACAATCAGTCTCAGGTAATCGACTAATCTTCAAATATTGGTACAATCACATAAAGTTATTAATCTACTTATATTTCGAAATTGTTACAATCAAACGGTAGGATTGATGTGAAGACGTGTAAAATCTAATTCAATTACATTGGAGATTGAAACAATACGACAAAACGTCAATATTAATATCTGCAGACGATAGTAACTGATCATCGTTGGAGATCAATCGGATTATTCTGATGATTAAATTGATTAGTCTAAAATATCAAAGTTAATCACTACATATCACTCAATGATCATTGTTGGAGATCAATCCAATTATCCTGTTAATCAAGTTAATCAAAGTAAAATGATAAAATTAGTCACTACATACCACTAAACGATCATTGTTGGGATTAATATAATTATTTAATTAATTAATTTAATCAGAAAAAAATAATAAAATCAATCTCTGTTGACCACTAATTGATCATAATTGCTGATTAATCTTATCATTTTGTTAAATAAGTTAATCGGAATATGATTAGGATAGGTTTGCCAAATGAAGCCTATATTCACAATTCACAACTGATAAAATTAATTTATACACCCAAATAACGGATTGAGCACTAGAGAAATAATAATTTGGCGAAATTAAAGGAAATAATCTCATAGTAATATCTTAGTATGACTGAACCAATAACTTATTACATTAATCCATAAATACAGTGTGTATCTGCTGTCTATAAAATATCAAAATCATCAATTCAATTCACTAAGTTTATTTAGTTCCATTTGCATAATTGAGGATACGTGAAATAATAATAACAAAAATACTAAAACAATACTAATAGCGTACCTCATTCCTGGCTTGTCGAGGTCCTGGAGATCTATAAAGCCCCACCTATTGTAAGCTTCCTTTCAACAACGATGAGAGGATGGATGGAGAGGATAATAATAATAGTTATATAATGGAAGATGAATAAAAAATATTATTTGCTTATTTTTCTTTATTTTTCTTGCTTAAATATTCATGACAAACATGACTTTGGCATATTGATTATTTGTTTTGAATCGAAAAAATTGCTGTTCCATAAAGCTCCATGTCATGGTTTTTCTTGTTCTGAGAAATCCTTAGCCATATTCAGAATATCTGCATAACAAAGAGGTTGTCCAGTATGTACCTATTTACAAACTTTGGTATTTATAATTTTAGGAAAAAATCATTGTTTATAAAAATTTTTTTGGGAAAGTCCTCAGCCGTATTCAGAATGTCCATAACATGCAGGTTGTCCCCGGATGAACCTGACAACTTGCAAGTATAAGATATGTTAAGTTTTAGAAACAAAATCATTTCTTTATAAATAGCTTTAATTGTTCTGAAGAGCAGCTCTTAGCCACATTCAGAATGCCTGTGTTTGTATTATAGAGGTACTAATTTAATGATGAAATTGAATTTCACATTTTCTCCACTACCTGTATTTTATACAGCTATTGTGAATATGGCTCTGGTCTTCTTTCAGAACAAATAAAATAACCATAAAAAATGATTTTTCTATAAAATTAAAAAGATTAACAGTTTGTAAGTTAGAACCATCCAGAGACCACCTGTATATTATACCCACATTCTCAATATGGATGAAGATTTTTTTTAAACGAGATGAACGTTTTATAAAGAATAGTATTTTTTCTAAAATTAAAAACATATAAGTTTACAAGTATAGAGTAGATACCAAGTAGGTCCATTAAATTGAGGCAAAACCTGTATGTTATAGTTATTTTGGATATGACTAAGGACTTTCAGAACCAGCAAAACTTTATAAAGAATGGTCTTTTCTCTAAAACTAAAAACAAATACTTGTAAGTGTAGTTAGATCCATCCTGGGACACACTGTATATAGACAGATAGCCTAACTCAAGTTTTTTTCTTCTTTAAATGGTAAGAAATATGAAATTCTACCTATAAATCAAACAGTTTCAACATACTTTTTAAGATGTCAGAGTTTTCTATTTAACGCATGCACTTATTATGTAAAAGTCACACTCAGTTCCTATTCCTAAACTTTTTGGTTAGATTTATTATTCCTGATGATTAAATACTAAACTTTTTACCATGATATGATAGGTTTATAAGTGATTAAAACACTTACCCCAAATTATGATTATTTATGGCAATACACATAACACAATCACAATAAAACAGGAATCTTAATCTACAGTATCTTACGTTCTAAGACGACACTACTGTGAATAGCGCCAGAAATGTGTCTCGTGATGTATGATGTTGCCATTTTTCCTTTTAACAATAAAAGGGGCGTTTTCGCGTTTTAAGGCAACTTTATTTAATTATTACTGCAATGAATGTTCTATTTAGGTACTACTCCTCTAGTTTTGTTAATAGTTAGGTAGGTACACCTTACATAATATAGGTAGGTAGGTGGTACTACCAAAATAAAAATGTAACATCGAAATACTCTTTTGGTAATCGTATGCTATTTTATGAGATTTTACCATTACGAGCTTTTTTTCTTTGATCTTCTTTTAGTGAAAGACCCTCGGCCCGCCCTCAATTAATGATAAAGACAAACCTTTTCTATTGTTTTCTTGGGAATTATGTTTAAAAATACATTCCAAGCCGCGAATACATCAAAATTAAATCGATATCGGATTGAATTTTCTAAAGAACTAGAGAAAAAAAGACGTGTTTATGTAATTAAACAGAAATTATAAATAGGCATAGGACTACAAAATAAAATAAATAGGTCTGCATAGGTATTTTATGGGAAAGCTGACAACTTCTCTTCTAAATGATAAAGAAGAATATTTCGCGCGGGAAAGTCTATCACCAGAGTGATTGTTTTAATCACGAAAGTTATGAAATAAAGTAGATTCACGCGGGAAATTCCTCACTAATTGTTTTGGTCAGAATTGTGATCAAAATGATATTTGTAAATGGGTATGGGTACTGCGATTTTACGATTATTTTGTCAATATACCCGAGTAGTGTATCAGTATCATGGAGTAACCAGTTTATTTGGACCAACAGGACCAGAACCACTCTGGGTAGCTTTCTTCCTGGACAATTCATAATATGCAATGTATTGACCCATTACTCCTTCGATTATCTATCGGTATAAAAAATAAGTAGGTATCTAATGAAAAGGTGATCCCAAAAATATTTAAAAATTATATCAAAAGCGGCAAAGTCTCTCACTAAAATGAGTATATTAATTAGGAACGTATTTAGATTGAACGGGTAAGTTGTGTAGTTTTTTCATAGGATACTCAATCATTCTAGTAATCAATTGTTGTGCATAAGGTTGGTATATACTAGCATTAACTCGATTAAAAAAAGTTAATGGTTTAATACTATCAGGGATAGACTTTATTTTCATGGTTTTATTTGATAACTTTGAACTTCTATATAATACCCAGTCGTAATTAAGTTATTCTTTAAACGTTAATTATTAAACAGATTATTACAATTACCAAAATTATTAAAACATTATATTGATCATCAGCCAGATTATTAACTGTACGCTTATTTGATTAATATCAATCATCATAGTAATAATATCAATACCAGTAAAGTAATTATAATAATACTCATTTTGACTAAATAGATCAAATTCGTCATTAAAATCGATCTTTGGCGGTCGATCACAGCTGGTGATTCATATTAGGTCCGTTATTATTTTCAGTGTAATGCCTTCTGGAAAATCATATCCGTGTATACGTTGAATAATAGCAGAAACAAAATACGGCCTTGACGAACACCATTTGTTATTTCCAGTTCTTGCGTTTTCAATGAGTTGTTAATACGAAGTGATGCTGTTTGATTCCAATGCAGGTATTACATAATTCTAAGATCTTTTGTGTCGAGACCAATTTGCTGTAATATTTCTAGCATGTGTTCATGTTTAATGCTATCGAAAACTTTCTGATAGTCAATAAAGACTATGAAGACGTCTTTACAATGGTCGTAACATTTTTGGGTCAACAATTGTATGCAGTGCATAGCCTCTCTGGTGCCCATTGCGTTTTTAAACCCAAATTGTGTGTTGCCGCTGTGCCCTTCGCATCTCTTATATATTCTGCCGTGAAGAATTCTTAGAAATGCCTTTAACGCATGACTCATTCGGCTTATGAGTGTGTGGTTATCGCAGGTGTAGTCCTTACTCTTTGCCGGTAATGCTATAAATGTTGATCTGAGCCATCCAGTCGGAATAATATGAGAGTCATAGATTTTATTAAATATCCGACATAAAATTTTTAGATCCATTAGTCTTAGTACCGTATGAATCATGTCCTCACCAGGTGTCTCTCCGTCTTTGAGGTTTGAGATAGCATATTCCACTTCTGAAACGAGAATTGGTGGGCCAGTTATGTGTTCATGTTCAATTAGAGTAGGTATTGTTGGTTGATCAACTTGGTGTATAGGGTTTTTATATAATTGTCCCATATAAAACGTTGTCTGTTATTATTTTGTTATTGTGTCGAATGGAGCTCACAATTCTTCTGTTGTAACAGCCTGTAATTTCCTTGAATTTTCGATGGAAGTTAAAAGTGTCGTGCTGTTCGTGTAGTATTTGCGCCTCTTGGCATTGCTCAATCAGCCACAGTTCCTTCGCCTGCCTTATTTTATTTCGTATATATTTGTTTATTTGGTTGTATTTGTTGTTATTATTTTCTATCTTCGTTAGTCGTCTATCTTCCATACTGTTAAGAATTTCTTTCGTCATCTTGTTTATTGTATCCAACCACCTTCTCAGTAGTACCCTTTATGTTTGTTTCAATCGTTTTCCACTGTTCGTCTTCAGTTTGTTCATCGGATATTGTATTTGTTTCGAAACTCTTTTTCAGTGCTTCGATGAGATTGTTCCGTTCATCTGGATTTTTTAAGGTTCTTATGTTATATCTTTTGGTGTTACGACATTTTTTTATTAATTTTTTTATTGATGCCTCATATTATCTATTTCAAACACACGCGTTTTTTGAAGTCCCTGTGGTAACAACAACAACTCGAGAAACGTAAATATCATGACAACTTTTTTTATTAGTTTTTAAATTGTATATTTTCATTGTGAACCAATGTCTTATTTGGTTTTTTCTGCAAAATTTATTCATATATACATTGTATCCTTTCAAATATAAATAAAGAAACTTTTTCATTATTGATCTGACAGCAGTACCTCGTAACGTCAAATAAAAATAAATACTATTTAGCATGGACTTTCACGAAACTTGGCTGGGCATCAAGGCCGGACTTCCATTTTTTTGTAGTAATAATATAATAATAATATTCTATGATTTCAAAGTGCACCAATGCAAAAAAATAGCGTGAAGTATTCGTGGATAACTGGTCTTTCAAACACTTGCTCTATTTCGAGCACTCCGTCTGCGCCGCCGTGCTCGAAAAATCGCGCGTGTTTTAAAGACCTCTTTATCCACTTATACTTTAATATACTGTTACCTTTAAAGTTGAAGTCCCCTCTTAGGGGGTTGTGGTTGGATCCAATACCCAGATAACACTGAAGGTACAAACATATTCTTAGTATGTGCTCACAAGATGATAATTCGTACATTCTCTAAAGTATATACATAAGACATCCATAGCGCTTGGTGAAAAGAATAAGTTTGTTCTATTTTAAGTACATGAACATTCTATTAAGTACTTGCCAAGTACATACTAATGAGAATGGGCAAGTAACATATTACTTTTAGTACATATTAAAGATGTGCTTGAAAGAATATTCTCTGGTACATCTTTAGCACTCGCTTACTAGATTCTACCTAGAATGATCCCACAATTTTGCAAAATTAAAATATGAAAAACGTACAGAATTTGTTTACGTTTTAATATTACAAAAATATTAATGGTTTGTTATTGATAAAATTCATCGGTTTAGTGTTTAACTTTTAGGAGGCATTAGTTGAATTATGTTTTTTTTAATACATTAAAATAATCACAATTGTATGCGTGTATTAATGAAGTGATAAATATAAATGTACTCATCTTCAATCTTCACTTTCTTATGTAGTGTTTTTAATTTTGTTCTGTTTTCAGAAAAGGAAAATTATTTAGGTGGTTGTATCTCCCCAATGAGTAAAGGCTAAATCTAAAATTTATTATACGAGAAGTAGAGTACAGGTTATGTTAATATCTAAGACTAAGTTTTGTCATATTGTTATATAATTTTTGGTTTCATCTGTATGTGTATGTATTTAGTAATTTTAGACCAAAAAACGTGAAAACGACTTTTGTTTTATTTTAAAATAAGAAGTGCGGCAGTGAGAATTAATAAAGTAGGTACTTAGTAAATTAGTAATTACATATTATAAATTAACTGGTCATGTTCAAAATGTATGAGATAGGAGCACCGGAAAAAGGTCATAAATATAGTTCCAGGCACTATAGGCGTTTAGCAAATGAGAGAATATCGGCTTTATCAGCTTCATATACTCCAAGTGCAGATACTCAATTATCGGTAAATCAAACTTTGGGGATATGTACTGATTCAACATCCTCGAGGCATGAAGAGATATTGATTCATTCAGATCATATTACAGACATATCCAATAATGAAATAATTGATACTGAGAGCACTATTTGTAAACTTACTTTATCTGAAAAATTAGCATCTTGGGCAGTAGTAGAAAATATTTCCCATACTGCAGTCAACAAATTATTAAATGTACTAAAATCCGATTTTCAAGTTTTAGAACTTAAGACTTTACCAAGTGATGCTAGAACTTTATTAAAAACATCTAAAACAACCAATATTACAGTACTTGGTCCGGGACATTACCATTACTTTGGTATAACTAAAACAATTACTGGAGTCTGTAATAAATATGGAGTAAAATTTTCTCCCAATAGTGTTTTTCATTTGTCTATAAATATAGATGGGCTTCCATTGTTTAAAAGTGCAGGTGATAGTTTTTGGCCAATTTTATGCCTGATTAAAACTATTAATGGCC
The DNA here is from genome assembly GCA_963921935.1 of Galeruca laticollis. NCBI lineage: Eukaryota > Metazoa > Arthropoda > Insecta > Coleoptera > Chrysomelidae > Galeruca > Galeruca laticollis. Next base: position 158,420,218 of record OY998175.1, on the reverse strand, counting down.
TAGATAAACAAGTAATGTGTGTTGCCTTGTATCAAGGCATTAAAAAGCCAGAAGCAAATGAATTTTTACAAGACTTTGTAACTGAAACAGTAGAACTTGCCAACCATGGAATACTTATTAATGATCAAATATTTGAATTTAAAATAGTTTCATTAATATGTGATCTACCTGCTAAATCATATATTTTAGGAATAAAGGGTCACAATGGTTTTTTCAGCTGCACGAAATGTACATTAGAAGGAGATTTTATCAATAATGTAGTTTGTTTTCTAGAAACGTGTTTCACAAAGCGAACAGATGAAACATTTCGAAATTAAAGGAATGCTGAACATCACATTAATGAGAGTGTTATTGAAAATATTCCACAATTTGATATTATCAACAATGTTTCCATTGATTATATGCACTGTCTTTTACTAGGAGTTGTAAAAAGAATGTTGTGCCACAAAAAATTTGGCTGGATTCATGGCCGACATCCTTTAAAAATAAGAGCTAGTTCTGTACTACTTATAAATAGTCAATTGGTAGAATTTAAAAATTTCTACCACATGAGTTTGCTCGTAAAACTAGAAGTATAGTTGAATGTAAAAGATACAAAGCTACAGAATTCAGAACTTTATTGCTATATACAGGATTCATTATATTTAAAAAATATATTCCAAAGAAATTTTATAATAACTTTCTTTGTGTTTGTGTTGCCACATCTTTGTTAGTTAATCCAGAAAGTTCAAAAAATGAAAACTGTATTGAATTTGCTCATGAGTTGTATAAGTGTTTTATTTTGAACAGTATTAAGTTGTATGGTCCTGATTTTATTTCACATCATGTGCACAATCTGTTACACATCGCAGATTGTGTCATATGGAGCCTTAGATACATTTAGTGCTTTTCCATTTGAAAACTTTATGTCCCAAATTAAAAGGAAAATTCGTAAGGCAGCACCACTTCAGCAAGTTATTCGTAGAACAAACGAAATTAATGAAAGTACTTTTTTATTTTCAAGTAATAATCCAGGTGGGGCTCAATTTCTAATTGAACATTTCGCTGGACCTTTAACATTAAATAGTACAGGTCCCCAGTATAAAATTATGAAAACAAATAATTTTCGCTTGAATGTGTCAAAATTTAGTGACAGATAGAATTGAAAAATGTTGTTACTATAGCAACCCAAACTGTAATCTTAGGAGCTGAATATAGAATTAATAAACCCGTTTTTCAAATTCCATGTAATTCATCAATAATTGGAATAAACATTATAGAGAAAGCTGATAATGTTCTCAGGGTATACCCAATCACCGCCATTAAAAAAAGCTAATGCTTTTACCCTACAAAAATAAATTTGTTTCTTTTCCTCTATTACACAATTTATATTAATCTTACTTGTAAATTTTTCTTAATAACCTATATGCTTATTTTTTTACACATTTTTTTCATTATGGGAATTTCTAAAATTTATTAAAAACTGATTAGTGAATATAGTATGCTTATACTGATGACAAAGTAGGGTTACTAATTTATTGTGTTTTTGAAGAAATCTGCACATTCATTTTTTAAAAGAAGTCCTAAAAGGTTTTCTGCACATGAAGAGCATGTGAAATGATTTGGTTTTTTTCCATAATTTTTATTGTAAATTACTGTTTCGTACCTTCAACCATGGGTAATGGACAAATAATTATGGATGCATTTCAGACACATTATAATTACTTTTAACGTTAGTTGACAAGTAATGTATGATATTGTATTGTTTTAGCTGAGATATATTATATTTATAAAATAATAGCTAGTGCTTTATCAGTGGTAAATAATGGTTTGGGCTGTAGTGTCATTTGATAATGAAAATACCGTTGAAGTAGTGCCTGTTAGCTGGTACATTATGCAATCAAAAGAATGCTTTTGGCCACCTCGAACAGTAAATATGTCAAAGATAGGACGGCTAATATATAATTTAGTAGAACCTAGTATAGATTGGAAACCGCACAGTGCAACTATCTTAGGAGAATATGGTAAGTATTATCTTTAAGAACATATGCATATATATTGATTGTTATTGGTTAGGTTGTATATGTATCTAAAAATATGCAAAATTAGTCTTAACATTTTTTTCATTCCAGTACTCTATTTTTTTAGACAACTTGGAAGTTGCTAAGAAAAAGGCTCAGAGAGCTGAATTTACTAGTGACCTTAACTCAACTCAGTCAGAAGAAGCAGGTAGAGGTATAAGGAAAATGAGACCAAATCCTAGATATAAAAATAAGTCTACGTCTGAAGAGGACTCGAGTGAGAAAAGTTCCTCAGATGGAAATGTTTATCCAAAGCATAGAGGTGTCTATAAATGTATGAGTATGTGTTTTCTATATTTGTATGGATAACTATATATTATTTCTAGCACTATGTTTTACTGATCCTCTAGAAGCCAAACTATCTTCAAAAGGATCATCACCAATTTGTTCCACCAATGATTTAAATCAACATATAGTGGCTAGCCAGCACTCACACGGGGTTTCATCAGTAAATTCTCACATCTTGAAGCAACACACAGAAGTCAACAGGTATTTACAAGATTCCTCAGTTGCCCATTCTCCTAGTACAAGTAAACAAACAGTTTCTTCTCGTAGTGACCGTGCATCAATGATATGTGAAAGAGGCATGTATTTCTATTTTCTCACAAATTGTTTTAAAACTTGTGACAAAAGCTCACATATTATGTAATGAAAACACTGCTAATCTAAGTCTTATTGTAGGTAATGTGAATTCACCATTACAAAATAGTAAAGTAGTATCTTTGGGCATGTTCAAATGGTAGTTTTCCAACTAAGAAAAAGTTATATAATGTACCTTTGTTTTTAGATTTTGAACAAAAAGTCTTACGTGAAATGTCACTGCTTCATTTAAAAATTGATTCAGTTCTAGAATGTATTAGATATATAGAGTTCTAAACAGAATGCCAGAAACGCAAATTACCCAGGTACAAAACGCTGAAGAACTTTATTCAAAAATTCCAATAAACTTGGAAGAGGACCTCACAATTATTGAAGAATGGTTGGAAAATAAAAATAATTACAATCTTACTGTGAGTATAAATATGGTACTTTTTTTAAGAAATGTGTGCAACAGTAATAAATAATTTTCACAACTTTATTTCAATTGTTTCAACACACCACATTAGGTGTAATTTTTTGATTAGAAATTCTAAGTTAAAAACTGAAATCAATTTTATATTTCATATCACTTCAGTCAGATGAAATTTAGCCTTTTTCAATTGTCCATTTTTTTAACAATTGATTATACTGACCTTACACCTACCTCCAACAAATCAATTTGTTAAATAAAAATATACAAAATATATAATTAGTATTTATATGTCAATGAATGTACTGTTTATATACAGTCCCTTTGATATTCGTCATGTCATGTGACTTATCCATCCAGAATATAGTTAACTATATTATAATTTTTTTAGGTTGCGAAGTTAGGTCGAATTGGGGGAACAGAATATTAAGTAATGATATTGCTAATAAATTCTGCTGGGATGGGGTGAAGCAAAAAAGACCATTCAAGAGTTTAATTCTCTCAAAAGTTATATTAGGTAAGTCATTGCTTATGGATTATATTGTGAAAACATTCTACTATATTATTAACAAACCCAGAAAAACATATTCAATTGGTGTAATTTCTTTGAATATTTTTTGAAAATGCTGTAAAAGTTTGTTATAGGCAAGCTACAGAAACATACATTATTAGTGTCATTAAAGCATGGCTTGTGAAGGCCAAAGAAAGGATGAAAAATCAGAAGGTAATATAAAAAATACAACTCAAAAATGCTTGATTGAATATGTTTTTTATTTTTAGTTAGAGTCAAGATGTGGAGAGGATTAATATGTGGAACGAATATGCTTTATTTTAAGATTTATTGTTTTGTTTAAATTTCACAGAATATTATTGTTATTTTTCATCAAAAAATGTTAATTTCGGTAGTGTAAATTTTATATCAGTTAATACGATTTTGAGTATCATTTGGAATATTACTGGCAACTACATTGTAATATTTGTAACAATATTTTTTACAGTTTTTACAAAATGATTACTGTATGTATTCTTACATAGGATCTCGAAGTCATGAACAAGTTGGAGATGAAATGAAGTATACATTTCTACTATGTTAATTTTTCTGCTTAACACAAATAGTTGCGAAAATAAACATTTTTCACACATATAGCAGCTTAAGCAGAATTTTCTCTGCCTGGAACATTAAGGAAATACGTAGAATTCAACAATTATTATAAGATTCTATTGTAGAAATTTCTGATAAAATGTAGGACTATTAAAGATCAAGAGTTTTTGAAGGATAATGTAAATGTTTATTTTTTTTAGCTATGTACATCAGGAAGTGTCAAGACATGCAAGCTTAACTTGTTAGAAATTATATCTCTAGAAAATTTCATATAGGGTTTTAATCATTTTGGGCTATATTGTTTTATTTTCATATGGTATTTTATGTATAAAGTTCATGCTATTAGTAAATAACAATTTCTGGAATATTTTCTTATTTTATCACACACAATGGTTTGTATCCATTCATTTTTCGGTACAACCAAAGTGTGATAAAATATTTATTTATACTGAACGCATTCTTGTGAATATAGAATAGCACATGCATAAGATGTGAGTTTGCTTTTCACATGAATCACATTCCTAGCAGATGTACATATAATGTGCAATGTTTGTGCTTTCCGTACAAAATTCTAAAATATGTGCTTTGGTATGTACATAGAATGTCTGTAGCACAAACTTGTGCGGGACATTTCCATATTCTTGGAATGTCCTTAGTACATGCTGAATGCAAAAAACGTATATGCATAGCATATTATTATTCCTAGGAGGATATTCCTATCACATGTATAGTACCTAAAATTGTTATCTGGGTTTCCGCACCTGGATATGCAGCTACTCTTGTAATGTTGTTTTGAAATCCTCTTTTGACCCAGATATGAACTATTTGATTTCTTACTACTCTAAGGGGATTATCCTGAGGAGATTTCCATATGTATAAGCGTCTTGGGTGTAGATCGGAAAATGTGTTTTTGATTGTTAGATTATCTTCTTTGCAAAATTGAATTAGTCTATTTCCTCCATCATTTCTTTCACCCAATCCCATAACGCCTTCTATCGCTTCCTCTCGTCCAACTTTTGCATTGAAATCTCCTGATACTATTGTTATCTCTTGGGACTTTAGTGATGTTTGGATGTTAGGATTCCATGTAGTTGTTCGTTTCGATCTCTTGATCGGGTTTATCTGCCGTTGGGGCGTATGTTTGCACAATATTTATATTGAGTGGATTAGCTGAAAGCTGCAACACCATGATTCTTTCTGAATAATTGATTATGTTTCTCACGGAGCTCTTTAAGCTGTTCCTTATTAAGATGCCAGCTCCGTGTCTGTGATAAGGGTCATTGGTTGTTGCTCAGAAGTAGTATATTGTTGCATCTTCTTTTAGATGTACTACGTTTTCAGGACATCTAGTTTCCGCGATACCTAGGATGTCCATGTCGTTTCGTACAAGGTACGTACATTCCATGTACCAATCCCTATCGTCAGCTTTATCATGTCAAGCCGGGAGATTCTTCGCACCCTCGGGTGAATTAACACCTACCCGGAACTGAGGGCTATTTCTTTCTGTTTTCCTGACATAATAAAAAAAATATTAGCCAATTAGTGGAATGACTTTCCAGGGGAATATAAGGATATGATACAGTCATATCGTAGCTTCTCTTCGCTTTCGACTTGTTGTAGAATAACATTTCCTTAACTTTAGTTCTTTTAGTTATACCGCTAATACTCGGTCGTGAATATCAATAGGGTCTATCTTTGAGATGCCCTGAATAATATCCAATCATAAAATTTGTATCGTGTCAACAAACTGTAATTTCTCGAAATTAATTGTCTCGACCCTTACTTCGTGAAATCTACTCATATTACTGTTTTTAAATGAAACTTACTGTTTCTAAATAATTCTACAATATATTCAATAAAATGTTAAAAATTCAAAGAAATTTGACAATGATATTTAATATCGAAACAATTGTCAAATTTCTTAGAATTTTTAACTTTTTATTCAATATATTGTGGAATTATTTAGAAACAGTAAGTGTCATTTAAAAACAGTAATGATATTTCTCCAAAAATGTCGTACATGAAGTACTATAGAACCTGTTGTACGGACTGTGAGATGTCCTAAATAATACTCAGTCATAAAATGGGTGACTTGTTGTACTCTGGAGGCTGTATCGTGCTAACAAACTGAAATTTCTCATAAAATGACGAAAATGTCGTACTTCAAGTACCATAGCACCCGTTGTACTGGCTCTGGTAAGCTTAAGATCAATAGAGTTCATCTGTGAGATGTCCTGAACAATATTCAATCATAAAATTGGTGACTCAGGAGGCCGTATCGTGCTAACAAGACATGTAACGAAAAATGGCCAACGACGACGACATACACACAGGATTTTTTTTCAACAAACCGTTTTTTCTCCTTGTTCTTGATGAAAAACGTAGATTTTTTTTTCTAAAAATTCCAATTTTTTCTTGGATAAACCAATACTTCTCTCGCATATTAGATAGGTTGGGCGGAAAAGTAATATATTCTACGTACAATAACCAACTGTATGACACTAAACTTAGTAAACAAGTGTTCAAAGAGACTTCATTGTGACACTGTAAACAATGTTATAATGAAGTTTCAATTATACGCGAATTATAAAAAAATTATTATGAATGTGTAACAAGAACGGCTTTATAGATTTTTAATGGTTGGATGTGTTGTACTGTCTTAGACACATTAGAACTTGAGATTATTGTGATAGTTTATACTTTAGTTGGTAGATAAGATAGCTTTTCAAGTTTATTTACAGTACGAGTAAATTTGGATAGCAATTTTGCTATAAACAGTGGAAAATCCAAATGTACATAATTATAAAAATGTGAAATTTAAATTATAAATTGATGTTATTGTTATAAAAGAAACTAAATGTTTCTGAATAATTCCACTATATAATAAGAAAATCATGAAATTTTTAAGAAATTTGACAATTGTTTCGATATTGTAAAATATCATCATCAGAAAATGACAGAAATTACATTCGTTGTGATGCCTACATGATGTTAATTATTTTTGGAAAGACCCTACCTTGTGATTGACTTGATATATAAATAGAATAAAGAAGACATGGCATTTCAAATAGTAAAGCTTAGATATTATTAACACTATGGGGATATCCTCGATATGTTTTTCCAATTTAAGATGATTATAAGTGTGCAATGATAAAGGAAACCTAATATCTGCCGATCTTTACATTTATTAATAGGGAAGAACTCCCTAGATTTACCTGTTCATTGACGACTTTCTATTGTGGGTCTCTTAATTGTCTCCCAATTTCTAACTGCTCAAGGAAATCTAGCTCTTGTTTCTCATTATAAATATGTAGTACTTCTTCTTCTGCCTTAGGCGTTAATGAATGTTTGGTGTCAAGTAGATGTTTTGTTTAATTTGATTTCTCTTGATGTTATAATCTGTATGCTTGTAGATGTTCACTGTGTCTGATTTATAAATTTTGAATTGTTTGACCGATATAGACATAATTACATTCTGGATATTTGAGTTTATATATTACATACTTTTAATGGAGATATTTTTATTTCTACATTTAACACTTTTGTACTTACATTACTTTAATCATTTTATTTGATATTACCAATATGTTTTCTAAAATACCTTCAAAAGAATGCATAATAGTAAAAAAATTACCAGAAGATAACAACATTCATCCTGGAATAATAACAGATATATTTGATTCATTTGGTGTATGTATTAATCAAAACTACTTCACTTTTGACAATCAGGTATATATTCAAAATGAAGGTTCACCAATGTGAAGCCCTATATTACAAATTTTGGCAAACATTTTTTTGGACAGTTGAATAGGCACTCAGAGGCTTGCAAATCTTGTCATAACTCTAATACTTTCACTTTACTATACATTTAAGTCCCTTCCAAATACGGCGCAGGCTTTTAATTTACAACAGAATATCCAAACTTGTTTTCCAATTTTTGGAGTTTTTTTTTTCATTTATCCTCTTTTGACCCCCACGCGCCTACTAACGTTACAATTTTTACCGGTGTAAAATCCACGCAAATTTTCTCTAAAAATCAATCTAACTCAAATCGGATTTCACAAATTCATCGACAACAATTAAAAACACATGAAAACAATGAAAAAACAAGAAGGAGATTCAGCCAGAATTACTAAATATTCGAAATAGGGATTGGCATTCTTGCCTTTCACTACAATAGAATCCTGGTTTCGTTTGTGTCCAAACATAACGAAAATGTACTAGCCGTATCAACATTATATAATGATAATAGAATAGAGGAAGAAAATCAGATATTATAACGAAATAGGACTGGTTACTGGTTTGCCCACAAATGCGAAAAAGGGCAGCAATTACGCAATATACTAATGCACATAAGAAAAAAGACAGCAAAGGTAGCTGAAATACTAGAAGCAGAACAGACACCAAGTGGATCTGGAATTGGAGTTCGTAGAAGATGCTTTATATGTCCTCGCAACAAAGTCATTAAAACAACCACTTTCGGCATTAAATTTCAAAAGCCTATGTGCAAAACTCACATGAATACCATATGCGAAAAATGTTTAGCTCCAAGGTTAGAAGAGGAAAATGAAAATTCCGAGTAAAACCAATGTAATTGTGTAGGTATTTGTTTAGTATTATTTTTTGTTGTTTTCAGTTTTCAAACAGTTTTTTAACTAGTTAAATGAAATAAATTACGCAATATATTTTTTAATATTCTTTCCATACTACTTAAAATACCATAACCCAAAGAAAACAAAATAAGCCCACTAACTAACTTATTTAACTTTGGGGGTCATTGGTACCCCCACGCGACCACTTATATGATATAACTGAGCGCGCGTAATTTAGGTTGAAAACAGAAAGTGCAAAATATTGATAAATGTGAAAACAAAAATATCCAGAATATAATGCTGTCTACATAGGTCAAGCAATTTGAAATTATGAAATCAGAATAAACACTTATTACATATTACAGGCAACCATAGTTGCCGAGTGACGCAAGTACTTTGTACAGAATATACAAAAATGAATAGAATTTCGTTATTTACCCGAAAAGCGAAAATCAATTAACAGGACGAAAATAAGTGAATCTTCTTATTTAAAATGAATGACATATGTTGGCTTGAATATCGATATTGACAAAAATCTCCAAATACTCATTTCCACTTAAGATAGCTAAAAATACATAAAAATTCGTTATAAAACAAAATAAATGAACTAAAGTGTATATGGCGCTCAAAAATTCACGGCTAATGTCTTTTATAGGCCACCTATTTGTCAACGAAAATCATACAAAAATTGTATTTGAAATTTAAATACTACTAATCAATAAAAGAAGGCAGTAGCATCGCCAAAAAGCAAAATTAATTTCAATTCAGAAGTATATAAACGTTGCTAATACAGAACTAGGATAAGTAAAACGTATTAAACGGTTTACATTACAATATGCGGCCAATTCACGCACAAATAAGCATACACACTACACAGTCTTTGGACGAATAAAAAAGATGGACCTAGCGTCGCAACATATACTACACGAGGAATAATGAAGCCAAATTAACGACGGTTTGTTATTGTTTTCCCGCAACCGAACGGATATTGACATATGAGATATTCGAAAACAGTTTAGTTGAGTCGAGTATATCTTTATTGGTCTATAAAAAAATATAAGTTATTCACTTTTCGGTTAAATTTTGCTCACTGGAAATGAATAAGTGAATTTTCATTTACTTTTTATTCGTAGAGTCATTGAACTTACTTACCGGTTATTAAAATTAGTCACTGTTTGTTATGATTAAAACTTCATACATTATAAAGATTGTTGCACGTCATAAACGTTTTACCTTTCATTCTAATTCAAGAAATGAGATTTATTATAATAGAAAGTAAAGGATTAAACTTAATACTTAATTATATTTCATAATTTATACTTTTTAATATAATAAATATTCTTTCTTGAATTAGATTTAAAGATAAAACAATAAATTATGGCGTGCATCAATCTTTATAATGTCTGAGGTTTAGTAGGTATTCTTTTGCGCTTTAGTTTTAAATTTACTATTTGTGATTACGGAAATTACTCACGAATTACTATTCAGTGACAATAAGTATTTCTTATGATAGAATTTAACAATAACTTCATATACCTATCGCTACCAATTTATAAATCTAAGCATATTATTTTAATTTTCAATTTCTATCATTAAATTGATGAAGTATGATTCGTATATCACAGACAATGGCAGTTACCGAGTTACACAAGTACATCCCCAGAAAAACCACCACACCGAAAAAACTCAACACAAACTTGAATGTCAAACCATGAAAAGTCACTCTATACATACAGTTATTTTTTTAATATAAAATGCCAATTTTCAAATGGCCGGAAAAAATAGGAACGTGGTCACCGATCACGATGGAATTATGTCAGTTGACTTGGGGCGCTGAGGTGATGCTACAGTAAAATGTTCAGCTTCCTAGCTGTAGTTAAAGTTGAGATACAGGTACGCTCGTTTTAGGTAGTTTGTCGGTATATATATTTGTGACAACTTTGTGGTAGTTTTAACGATTTCGGTGAAACTTTTCACGATGCTAGAGCTCGAAAAGATATTACGACCGCATCATACTACGATCACTGAAGAAATGTTTAAGAGGTCCTAATGGCCATCTAAAATTTCGAAAATATGGGTATTTTAAGTTTTTTCAATTTATACGGTTTTTGGCCTCAGGTAAAGAAAAAAGACTAAATATTTTCGTAGCTCTATTCAAGACCTTTTCAACGGTATATAATAATTGATTGTAGGCACCCCTGTGGAGTTATATCCAAAATAAGTGGTCCAAAAATATTTCCTTGAATACTGCATACCTCTAACAAATTATTGAAAAAATCTATATTACTTTTCTTAAGTATATGAATTTAATAGCTGTACAAAAAGTACTAATATCAGTTCAAAAACCTCTTGACGAGGTAAAATAGGTGACGCAAGTATACCTCTTATAAAAGATGTGATATTAAATCATACGATATATAGGGTGACACAAGTACGGTATCTAAATATAACCTTTTCAAAATAAAGGTTCGCTATGGCTACATATTCACATTCTATTCCTTATTAATTTGAAAGTTTCAAATAATTGATGTATTTGTGTTGAGCCTTATTTAAATATAGTTAGTGTTTGTTTCAAGCTGACTTCTTTATTCTCTTTAAATTTTACCAAAAGGCATTAAAATGTCTGCATATATTTTAGACAGATATGCAAATTAGAATCCATTAAAATCATACTACCAAAAATATATATTATTACAATGTATAGAAAATGCTTCATTCAATCAATACTTTCAAAATACAATACAACGAAAGGCTCCATCCGATTTATAGGTACTATCAAAACACATAACAAAGAAAGGACTCCATTCGAATTGGACTATCAAAACACATAACAAAGGAAGGGCCCCATCCGATTTATAATATAAAAACACATTAAAAAAAGGACCCCATTCGAATGATACTATCGAAACGCATTACAAAGTAAAGGCCACATCTGTTTCGATTTAGTTGTGAGAACTACAAAACAAACAAAAAGCTTTTGTTATCTGTACTACAATAGGACCAGTTGAAATATAAAATGCATTAAAATGAAACTGGGAAGAACACAAGCAAACACTAACATTATTTAAACAGGGCTGAACGCAATTACATCATTTATTTGAAGCTTTCAACTTAATAAGGAATAAAGTGTAATAATAATATACAATTGTATCTATTCATGAAATCTCTGCCTATAATCCCATTAGTTGGTATCGGAAAATTTTCTTCCATCACGTGAAAACAATGATTTATTGTTATGTTATTGATATAAAGGTTAATGCTTATTTGACCTAGAGTTTTAGCTACGCCTTGTGTTATCCCCTTGATATTTATTTTATTGTTAGTTTTAATTCAGTGATGTGGAAAATTTTTGGAAATTTTTATCAAAGAAATGTCTGCACCTGTATCCAGTACGAAATTATAAATGTTATCAGATATATTTCTATGAAGTTAGAAAGTGATAAATCTAAATAATATATGGAATAAGTTTCTGAAATATTGCATTCGTCATTTGTTTTATTATTCAAAATCCCAATTGTTTCAGACCCACGCTTGACTCTTCATTTTCTATCTCACATATTCTTACATTATTATTAGTGTGGTTATTATAATTATTATTCCTGTTGAATTTCTTGTCCTTATAGTAATCTACGTATCAGTTATACCCGTTTCCTTGGTTATACTGTCTGAATGTACTTCCTTGAGAGTTGCCATTGTACATTCTGCTCTTCTTTGATTGCTCCTATAGTTAAAGTTTGGTTTTCTGAAGAAATTCCTATTGTCTTTAAAATGTAATACCTATTGTTGACTTACTATGTCTTCCTTCAACTGACACTAGTTTAGATAGTACATCTTGAGTGTTTTCGAAGCTTGCCGCTGCTATAATTGTTTTCGTCGCGTCCGTTGCGGCGTTCATCGTCACTGCCTTAATCGTTGCTTCTTTGGTATATTTCTCTGCTAAATTCTCTGGCATACCTTCCGACACATATGCTGCCTGTAATTTATCTGCCAACTTCTCTACTTCTGTCGCGTAGTGTGTTATATCCTTCCCATTTTGTCTTACTTTGTTGAGTTTTGCCAAGAGAAGACTTGGATTATCTCCTCTTATTCCCGACTTAAGCTTGTTCCCGATTTCCGTAATCGAGTTCTCTGTCGTTATCAGAACTCTTGCTTCCCCTGTCAGTCTGGTTTTAATTAATAAAACTGCGTTTTCTCCGTTACCTGTTGCATTTATTTGGAGTAAATCCAACGAATCCAAAAATTATTGTAACTTTCACTCTTCGCCATTAAATTTAGTAGGCAATACCTTACTTGCGAAATTAAAGAAATCATCCACACTCGTAGCCATTTTTACTTGTTTGCTTATTGCTTGTAATACGCACGTATCAATCTCCTCAAATATAGATATAGGTATTTTAATAGTACAATTTAGCGCTTGAAATGACCTAGAAGTTTTATCCCTAATCTTATCAGAATAATTTTTACAACTTTCCTGTTGTATTATACCCAAGTTTTTCCAATTTGTACTTATTAATTTTGTAAAATTATTGTAAAGAATTATTATACTATCAACTATTTCGATATGTATCTCTGGATTTTTAGGAGTTTCCTTCTTTAAAACCATTTTTCCCTGTTTATGTATCTCTTCGACGATTCATTTTAACTTATCTTCGAATTCTTCCCACGTAATTGACATTTGAAAAAAAGTCAGTCCTCTTTATATTACAATTCGTTCATAAGAATGGAGTGTATAGGTACTTACAATTTTATACGGTTAAAGTTCCCGTCGTCCTCTGAACTGTTATGCTTCTGTTGATGTCTCTTTTTAATGATCTTCGGTGTGTCTTCCATAGGGACCATACGAATTTCAAAATAAACGCTATCTTTATGATGTATAATAAAGCCATTATTTGCGTTGCGAAACTTTCTTGCTGTACCTCTTGTTTTGTCGCTGTACCACCCATAGTTCTGCTCCGCCAAGTTCCAAGATTCAAATAAAAGACCATATACTTCTTTCGTTCGGTTTACCAATTACTTGCTCCAATTATTACCATTTATTTCCACTACCATTAGCTCGCAGGATCCATTTACCATTTATTGAATATTCCCATTAGTTCGCAGGATCGCCATGTGGTGATTAAAAGTGAGTGTTTCTCGTCTTAGGCCCTTAGTCCATTATACAATTTATGATGGAAATCACTTACCTCTTATCGGTGAGATAAATCAGATTCAAATACATGTGTATTATTCTTCGTGAGGAATTCCTTTATATATCATTAAAAATAAACATACATACAGTCAATGGTCTTATTTGACCTCACTGTACTTAAATTATTTATACAATTAAAATGTATTATTGTTATGTTTTCAAACAGTCGTGATTTCATTCTGGTTAATAGTTTTCCAATAATCTATTAGTGACCTTCGAGTTCACTGGCCGATGATAATATTTCCTAAAACTAATAGTGACTTTATAGTTCGTCACAGAATGTGTGTTTGGAATATTATATGCAAAATGGCGTCTACTGTCCAAAGCCATTGAAACTGACTTTAATATAGCAGATAATAATATAAGTTGTGTCTGTATTTTATATAATCTTATTTTAAAAAGGGAGGATTCGAATATCATCTTACTGATGTCGAAATAATAAGAAATAACCATCAAGGCCTTGTTGGAAGACCATCAATATCAGTTGTAGCCATAAGAGATCTTTTCAAAACTTTTATAAAAAATAGTCCTGTAGTATATATTTGATTATTTTCTATTGAACGCAAATATTCAATATAAGTACAAATAAAAACTGAAAAACTTACCATCTTCAGCAATTTTTTCAACATTTTTCCACTATATTTCTGTTACTGTGGGCTTTATCACGTTTGTCCCACACAGGGATTTGTTTAAAAACAGCAGAAATTAATGCTTCCGTATCCATCACCGGCTCGCTTATAATTAATTACTCATTCCGGTGAACTGCCTGCGGCTTGCTACACGCGCCGACAAGTTTAAGCATGTTTTGTCTCTGTACGTTTACATTTATCAACCATAAGTAAATTGAGGTGCCGATCAGCGCCGATAACCGGTAAACGGGCAACCCGCTTTCTTTCTGTTCCTACCCTAAGACCTGAAACTACTATACACGATGAAGACGTGTTAGCGGTACTCCCAGTAGGTGAAAAGGCACTATAATAGGAGATCTAAATGCCAGATGCAGCACCAAAAGAAACCTTGAGAAAATTTCAAAAAAAAACATCCGTCCTATCAAGCGATAGGCCTTGTAAGACCAACGCACTACGCACCATTAGGACGACAGCCCGACATCGGGACCTCCAAAGGAGGCGACGCATACGAACCGGTCGTTCTCACAGTAGGCAACGACCCAAGACAATCTGCCGAAACAAGAAAGAAAAATAACTGGACAAAATTCAGAAGAGTAGCAGGATAAGTGATAGGACCGATAAGGGAAATAATAACTGCCAAAACCCCAGAAGAACAAGTCCGTTTCTTCGAAGAAGCAGTACCAGAAGCCCTGCAACAAAGCTCCACAACGACAGTAGTAGATAAATACGCCAGATTTAAAAACATAGATGGCGACGGGAAAAGAACCGAGTCACGAGGAATGCACTAGACGCCCAGGTTACATTGAACGAACACCCCAACGAGGACATAGATTTCTCGGACATTGTCGAAGAAAGCATCTCCCAATACCTAGAGGAGAAGGAACACGCACGTCTGGGGTTCGCAACTCTGCTAGAAGTAAAGGGAATATTAAGACTAGCATCCAAGAAACAAGCACCTGGAATAGACGGAATCACAAACAGTGCGCTGAAAAACATGCCCAACAACGGTATCACATACCTAACAAATATCAATAACGGCATGCTAAGGACGAAACACTTCCCGACGAGATGGAAACATGCAGAGATAATCATGCTGAAAAAACCCGGAAGGAACCCAACATTCACGCAAAATTATAGACCAATCAGTTTGCTACCAGCCATGAGTAAAATAGCTGAAAAAACAATATTGAGGATTCTAAACGAACAATCAAGTGTTCTAAGTCTGATACCGGACGAACAGTTTCAGGAAAGAACATAGCATAAATTGCACATAGAACTTGTATTTAGCTTGGAGGGCAGATATTTTCACGCAACAAGGAAGTGATAGCATACGTAAATTACTATTTTGAAGAGAAAGACGGAAACTCTTACTTGGATGAGTTGAAAAAGTTAAAACATAGCTGGAAAAAATGTATTAACTTAAAACTATATTTCAAGAAAAAATGCTTTGTTTATTAGTTACGTCGGAAACTTTTCAAGCAACCCTCGTACTAGCCTAATTTTTAACTGTAATTATTTACTCTTCGATCCGTACCTATTCGTTAATATGAAATAAACGTTTGGATGAAAAATAGAAATCTTTGACGTAAAACAAAAATCAAAGGAATACTTTACAATCGACATCCAAACACACAAATCGGCGAAAATCAATGCCAACAAATGAATAATGAATGAGAATTGGAGAAGTCAACGTTGCACTTGACGAATACAAATAACTTAGCAATTGAATCCGGCTCGCAGAAATTCGCACAAAAAAATTCATTTCGAGGGTAATGGTATAACATTCGGAGGGTTTCTTTTGTTGATGGGCATTATCTATATTTCGTTTTTCTAAATTATATACACGGAATAATGAAATATTTGTCACACGTTAACGAGACAAGTTATTTTTCAATAATAATATACACTATGTTATATGGAACTCTACATACTTCAGAAATGCAAATTGAGTCAACAAGATCCTAGAAATAATTTCTCTTCAATCTAGAAATATAATTAATAGTATATTAAGTACCAAGTGTCAAGAAGGTTACTTTAGTCACGAGTTTTATTGTGAAACGAGTGACTAAAGACGTTTTTTTAACACGACGTGCTTACTATACTTTTTCTTCAACTGTAGGAATGAAAAAATTATAATATACTTTAATTATATTCATAACATCACGGACGATGGCTGACAGCTGACTAACAAATCAAATGACACAGAACAACAAAATTATCACGGAACATAAAATTGAACTTACTAAAGATACACTTGATGTGATGTTTAAAGAACAAAAGATAAACGAGATGTGACTTTTCACATTTTAAACACTAGTGTTTAATGAGTCGTTTTGAGCATGTCAATCCTATTTTTAAAATGCTTTTTTAGTAACGGAAGTAGAAAAAATGTTTTATATAACACTCATCTTTCAGAAACTGTATAGCTGGCCGATGTTCATATAAAACAGTTTAAAGAAACTTTACAAACCAAGTTTGCTTCTAACTATCAATCTCGAGCACATTTGAGTAAAAAGCTATTTGTTCGAGCCATTTCAGCTTAAACCCTTTCAAAAATAAAGACAGAAAAAATATTAAACTAATTTGATCTTATAGTCCTCATAAAACCCTACAAAAAGGTTTTTTAAAAAGATCGATATCATAAAAACTAAGTGAGTTATGGATGAAAAGCCAATAACTTTTTTAAACTCGTACATGACATTTTAATCAATAAAAGGATATTTGTGTAAAAAAAATTTATTATAACCAGTATCCTATAAAGGGTTAATGTTGATAGTATAGAATAGGGAACACTCACCATTTTATAAAAAATCAAACCGTTGAAATGGTATTCAGCACTAAATTAAAAAAGAATTAGTAAACAAAATATTATAATACACACTTGACCAAATAAAAATAACTTTAAATGTAAAAATTGATGGGATTACTTGTTTTTATGCACCTGTTGCATGGTCCAGTGAACTAACCGATTCAAAAACGCCTCCGGCGATGCATCGCTTTTATAGCGCCCCAGGTATTATTCATCTCTGAACGGGAAAAATCAAAAGAAACTACCGCTTGACATGTTGTCGTAACATAGGAATCGGCAGTAAATGGATGATCTATATATACAAAAGAAGAAACTGACTGACTGACTGATCGATCAACGCACAGCCAAAACCGCTAGTCCTAGAAGAATGAAATTTGGTAGAGGGGGAGGGGCAGAAAGGATTTTTGGAAATTCCACCTCTGAGGGGCGAAAGGGGGTTAAAATCCATATTTTTAGACATAGCGGTTCTAGAGGCAAAAAATTTGGCAGAAATACTTCTCAACTGACGTAAATGAGCATTAAGAAAGGATTTTTGGAAATTCCACTCCTAACGGGGTAACAAAGAGGTCTCCACAACTGCTAGGCCTAGAAGCATCACATTTGGCAAAAACGTTCCTCAAGCGAGGTCAGTGAGCACTACGAAAGTATTTTTGGGAATTTAACTCCTAAGGGGGTTAAATTTGTTACGAATGAAACTTTGGTCACTTTTTAAATTAAGGTTGATCTTACCCTACCAAGTTGATGGACTATAAATGGCATCAAGCAATTCTATCTTCAGGAAAAAATTACAGTTAGAAGGTACAAAAACTAAAAAAGTTGAAAATATGTTTATGTATTATTTGGAGTACCTATCTACTTATACAAAATTTCAAATCGATCGAATTCATGGAAAGTTATTGATTAATATCGATACAAACGGGTGTTAGTTATGTAAAGTGTGTTAAAAAAAATAAACATGATATTTACTTTTTAAGAGGTGAAATTTCAATCACTTTTTTACTCCCTTAGGGGTGACATTTCCAAAAATCTTTTCGTAGTGCTCACGCCATCGTCATTTGAGGAATTTTGTGCCAAATTTCATGCTTCTAAAGGTTAGTTCTCATGCATCCGATTTCCGACGCCCCCTTGGGGATGTAATTTCCAAAAATCCTTTCTTGATGATCACTTGATGTTTCTGTCAAATTCCTTGCTTCTAGGACCGCTAAGCCTAAAAATACTAATTTTAACCCCATTCACCACCGTAGGGGTGGAATTTTCAAAAATCCTTTCTCAGTGCTCACTCACGTCACTTGTGGAACCGCTCTACCAAATTTCATTCTTCTAGGCCTATCAGTTCTAGAGAGGTGGAATTTCAACCCCTTTCTTACCTCCGTCGGGGTAGAATTTCCAAAAATCCTACCTTAGTGCTCACTTACGTCACTTGAGGAACCCCTCTACCAAATTTCATTCATCTAGGCCTATCAGTTCTGGAGAGGTGGAATTTCAACCCCTTTCACCACTTTAGGTGGGGAATTTCCAAAAATCCTTCTTTAGTGCTCATTTACGTCTCGTGAGGAACCCCTCTGCCAAATTTCATTCTTCTAGGCCTATCAGTTCTGGAGAGGTGGAATTTCAATCCCTTTCACAGCCTTAGGGGTGAAATTTCCAAAAATTCTGTTTTAGTGCTCACTTTCGTCAGTTGAGGAATATTTCTGTCAAATGTATTGCTTATAGGAGCGTTAGGCCTAAAAATATGAATTTTAACAACCCCCTTTCACCCCCATAGGGGTGGAATTTCCGTCAGTTGAGAGGTATTTCGGCGAAATTTCTTGCTTCTAGAACCGCTATGCCTAAAAATATGAATTTTAAGCCCCTTTCATCCCCTTGGGGAAGGAATTTCCAAAAATCCTTTCTTAGTGCTCAATTATGTTAGTTGAAGAATATTTCTGTCCAATTTCCTGCTTCTAGGACCGCTGAGCCTAAAAATATAAATTTTAACCCCCTTTCACCCCCTTAGGGGTGGAATTTCCAAAAATTCTTTCTTAGTGCTCACTTACGTCAGTTGAGGAATATTTATGCAAAACTTTTTCGTTTGTAGTAAATTTAACAGAATATAGATAGATATTGATAAGGTATATTCTAGGAATTATTTGATTGTACCCTCTACGATATCTGATATTGGTCACCACGCGGACGAAGTCGCGGACATAAGCTAGTATACTAATAAAATTTCGTGTGTATTTATCCTATTTAATTTCTCAACTTTTATTTTAAATTTTTTTTTTGTAAATTTACTTGCAATTTCATTTGGACCCTTGGTTTGGCGCCCCGAAAGGACGTCGTCCGCGTGCATTGCACACTTTGCACACATCATAGCGGGGGCCCTGGGCTTACCCTAAAAAAATTGGAATTTTCGATTTTTTTTTGTTATTTTTACGGTTTCTCATGTTTCTCTTGCTGAAAAACGGAAAAATTACTCAAAAATATCCTAAGTATGAACTTTTTTGGGGTAAACCAAGACTTTTCTCTCATATTAGATAGGGAAGGTAATAAACGGTTTTATATATTGAAACTAACTTTTCCGCATTTATACACTCCAGGGGCTGTATCGTACAAACTAACAAAATTTCTCCAAAAATGACCAAAAATGTAGAATATATGGATTTATAGGTCCAGTTGTATTAGCTCTGGTGAGCCTAAAATCAATAAGGTTCATCTGTGAGAGTCCTGAATAATATCCAATTATAAAATCGGTCACTTATGTATACTTTAGACGCTGTATTGTGCTAACAAACAAAAATTTCTCCAAAAATTAGCAAACAAGTGGTACTTCAGGTACATTAGCACCCTTTGTACTGGCTCTGGTGAGCTAAAAATCAATAGGGTTCATCTGTGAGATGTCCTGAACAATACTTCAATAAAAAATTGTTAACTTTATTCACTCCGGAGACTGTATCGTCCTAACAATACATAATTACAAATAGTGGGCGACGACATCCAATACAATGACGACATACGCAAAGGATTCTTTTTCTAATGACCCCTTTTCGTGTTTTTCTTACTGATGAACTCTATTGATTTTCAGCTCACCAGAGCCAGTACAACGGGTGCTAAAGTACTTTATGTACCACATTTACATTATTCACGGAGAAATTTCAGTTTGTTAGCACGATACTGCCTCCGGTGTGTATACAAGTGACCAATTGGATATTTTTTAGGGTGTCTCACAGATGAGCCCTATTAATTTTCAGCTTACCAGAGCGAGTACAACGGGTCCTACAAATCCAGATTTACTACATTTTGGGAGAAATTTCGGTTTGTTAACACGACACTGCCTTCGAAGTGTATACAAGTGACAATTTTATGATAGGATATTGTTTAGAGCGTCTCATAGATGCGTAAAAGTTAGTTTTATTCTTTAAACCCTTTTATTTTCTATTCATATATATTAAATCAATCACAAGATCAGTTACTTCCAAAAATAATTATTGAACATCTCAGGTGGCCATCACATCAACTGTGATTTCTGTCATTCTGACAATGATATTTTGACATAATGAAACCATTGTCAAACATTTTTAGAATTTTTATGATTTTCTTATTATATAGTGGAATTATTTAGCTTAGAAACAGTTAGTTTCATTTATAACGTAATTACTTCTTATTAATATTGCAAAATACAGAAGCATACATGTTCTACGTGCAAAAAAGTATAGGGACATCTGGTCTTCTGCAATAGATTGAAATACGTGGAAAATAATTGTTCAATATTAGTAAAACTTTCTTGCGTCAATTAATAGTAGAGATGTTAATATATCAATAATAATAGTAAATCTCTATGAAATCGTTATTGTGTTTGTATTTGAGTTTCGTAAAGAGCAATTGACCCATTTGTTTCACCGACCAACTGTCCATTAGGAAATACTTTTTTTTAATCGGAATTTTTATATTCAAGATCTATGACAAAATCTCACAATATTTCACAAATATTTACGAGTAGTGATCTCGCAGTGGGACACACATTCTACAGAATCTTTAACAAAAAATAGAAACCCAGATAACCACGTGTTTGACCTCTGAATATTCCACGCCGACAAGGTGACATTTTTATTTTATCTCCAGAACGTTGATGCAATTTTCTAACCTGTTTCTACTTTTATATTTATATTCATTGAAACGCAATAAATGTTTGATATCCTTTCCTGGTCGATAATATACAAAGTTATTTATGCCGTGCTGCCAAAAAACTAACAAGTTTTCGGATAAAACGATGTATCTAGCGATGACCATAACGAGGACACACGTTAACGTGTTTGTCGTCTTAAATTTATTGACAAATACACTAGGAAAAATCTGATATTGTATCTAACGGGAATTAAACTGGTTTTATTTATAGTTATAGCTTATTACTCGAATGTAAACAACTTTGATGAATTTTAATCACGATTTTTTCATGAAAATATAAACATATACGAGTTTGTCTGTTTATGTGAACTATTATCAGATTCCTTGTAGGATCAGATAAAAATACTTTTGTGATCAATGCGAATCACTTTTACTCTTTAGCAAAATTCAATTCCATAGTATGTACTCGTTTGAGACCTATAAGTAAAAAAATTACCGGTTTCAAAGATTAAAACTAAATGTCCCACACTCCGGAGACTATATCGTGCTAACATTCCGAAATTTCTCCAAAAATGTGGTATAGTTGGATCTATAGAAACCGTTGTACTGGCACTGGGGGTCTGAAAATTAGAAGGGTTCATCTGTGAGACGCCCATAAAATTGGCTCCAGAGGCTGTATCGTGTTGAAAAACCGAAATTTCTCCAAAGCTGATGAAAAATGTAGTATATCTGGATTTATAGGACCCTTTATACTGGCTATGGTGAGCTGAAAATCAATGTTTCATTTGTGAGACGCATTGCACAATATCCAACTATAAAATTGACCACTTGTACACACTTCGGAGGCTGTATCGTGCTAACAAACCGACATTTCGCCAAAAATGACCAAACTGTGGTACTTCCGGTACCATAGCACCTATTGAACTGGCTCCGTTGAGCTGAAAATCACTAGGATCATCTGTGAAATGATAAATAATATACAATCATAAAACTGGTTACTGGTATACAGCCGGAGGCTGTATCAGAAGAACCAAGTGTCGCGTTATCAACCAGCGAAGATGAATATTTTCCATCTCAAGAGGACGGACCACACCTAATAAATCAGTTAGAATTAAATGATCTTATTCGAGATCTGAATTTGTCAAAAACTAAAGCAGAAATAACAAGAACTAGACCCAAGACTCTAAGAATAGAAACTGTTAGCTCCAGGTACCAGGGCCGGCGAAAGGCTAGTTTAACGCCCTGCGAAAGGTAAATTTTCCGCCCCGTCCCCCCTCGATTTCATGAAACACATATTTTTAAAATTTTGTACGTTTTGCAATAACTGTTATGTGGAATCAATTTACAAAGTTAAAATATAAATACTCAAAGAAAACCTAATACGTTACTATATTCACTTTCATAATCGTGTGTAAATTAAAATACAAAAGAACAGAAGAAAATTATTTATTAAATATTAAAAAACTTATAATGACACTTAATGTTATAAACATCTGAAACATTATAGCATAAAAATACACATAATAAAAATATTTCCTCAAAAAAGCGTAAAAATTATATTATTCTACTAAATGCAAACTAAATTTAATTAAAATCAAATTTTCTGGTTTAAGTTTGCGAAAAATCCTTAAGAATATTGTCAATATTAATATTCATTATTTGGTCGAATTCTATGCTCAACATAGTCAGATTAACACTGCTGGAACACACAGTAGGTAGCAACTAATTATTTCTAAGAAATAATTTCTTTTTGAATTTGAAAAGGCTACCCTGATACCGGCTAGACAAAACAAAAAATATTTATTACCTGCAGGTGGTGCGGTGGCGACTCGCGGCGCCCTTCATTCCCCAATAAAATAACAGCGCTTGCTTATCTTCTGACCGACCGGCGCGGCGACTACGCCTTTCTTTGTCAATAAAATAATACCGCCCGTCTGTTCACGCTCGGTAAGGCACAATACATCATAAGCAAATAAACTGATTGATATATTATGCACTTGATTTATACTGGATAATAAATAATTTTACACATTTTCTTGTGCTCTAGTTTATTATTTATATTTTTTTATATTAGACACTTTTAGTTTTTGCCAGTTTTTTATAAACTATCTCTTGATTTGGCGCTCCTAGATGTTGGCTCCCCGTGCGGGCGCACGGTTCGCACGGGCCTTCCGCCGGCCCTGCCAGGTACACACATTTCTGTATATCGAGGGTCTTTCATACTGCAATAATGTCGACGATTTGATGCTGGTCTTAGGTCACCAACACTATCCAGGAGAAAATAGTGTCTTTTTATCGATGCTCCGAAATTGAGTTTGAAAGCTGTGTTACTTCACATATAGACTATGAGTCCATGGGGAAAAAAGTGTCGCGATTTGAAACAGCAGCAAACCCATTCAGAACGATAGTTTAACATGCCACCATCGGTTGCAGCACTATGACGTTCATTTTCTCTTGTTCAGAAGAGCGCAGTGGAAAACTGAATATTTTATTTTACACCCCCTAAAAATGTGATATGAAACTGTACGCCGTTTGTTACATTTGATAGGAGAACCATAGGAGATCGGTTAAGACTCTATGCCGTTCAAAAATAATCGTGAGAAAAATCTAGGAAAGTTTTTGAAAACTCTCATTTTCCCCCCCTGAAATCGTGATATGAAACTGTACGCTGTTCGTTACATCTGATAGTAGAAGCATAGGGGATCGGTTCTGACTCTATGCCGTTCAAAAATAATCGTGCGGAAAATCTAGGAGAGTTTTTGAAAACTCTCATTTTCCACCCCCTGAAATCGTGATATGAAACTGTACGCTGTTCGTTACATCTGATAGTAGAACCATAGGGGATCGGTTCTGACTCTATGCCGTTCAAAAATAATCGTGCGAAAATCTACGAAAGTTTTTGAAAACTCTTATTTTCTACTCTCTAAAAAGGTGATTTGAAACTGTACGGCATTTATTTCTGTAGATTATACAACATATAAATAAAGATTTCACAATAGTGCCGTACAAAAAATTTTGTGTGAAAAGCCGTGGGAAATTTTTTATTTTCCGAGATTCTCCTACTCAAAAAAGGTCATCTGAAACTGTACGGCATCTAGTGCAATAGGTTCCTTTTAGAATAAAATAATATAAAAAAATAATGCCGTACAAAAATAATAGTGTGGATAGTCAAAAAACAAAATTTTCTAAATATGTATGTACTACAACTGTTAGCTTCAGCATACTATTATTTTTACGAGGAAAATCTCATGTAAAAATGAATGGCATTTGTTACAATCAATTTTTAATTTATAAAGAAATTATTAAAACATGTGCAAAAATATTTGTGCGGGAGGTCGTAAGAAAGTTCTGCCAAGCCGACTTGATTTAAAAATCGATTACTTACCAAAGAACAAAGTTATTATAGTATTTTATATTTATATTTTATAATTTATATTATACTCATTTCTGATAGTAATAATATAATCTGTCATTTTTATTCTTCAGTTATTTAATTTTTTGTTCGCAATATAGATGTAAAATTTTAATTATACATTTTAATTTTAATTTTAGCAAAAGTAATTTAAACTAATTTTAATAGAAAAAGTTATTCTTCATCTGAGGTATCGCTTTCCATATCTGAAGTAATGTCAAAATCTATACATTCCGAATCTATATCTTCATCGTCATCTGCAAAAATATAAAAAAATTTATTTTATTACTATTATCAACATGGGTCATCACACTTATTATTATCAACCAATGGCTCATCAGCTTCAATTACGTCCATTACCGTTTACAGCTGGATCAGTAAATATGTGACGGGTTCCCATTTTTTCAAAGGCTTCTTGGAATTTTTCAGATTTTTCTAAAATTGTAAAGGGTCGATCTTTACCCTTCCTAGAAAAAGCGGGGTTAAAATCACACCCAGTAAAAGCATGAAAGGCACCTAATGAACTGCGGAGTTTTTCCCCAAGGCCTTGAACATAGCAGATATATCAATCTTCTTTATATGATTCCCCGTACCCATTTGCATCCAAATTTCTCTATCAATGGTGATAACGCCATTTGCTTCTTACACAAGATCTTTCAAATTAGAGAGCATAATCACTAAAATATCGGTATCGGAACATTTTATTAATATTTTACTTTGTCTTGGCAAATTATGGCATGAAAAACGACCTTCGTGTTCGCTTCTTCATGTCCTGGACATGTGAATTTCTGAGAAACCTCCTTTACAATATCATCCAATACCCTTTTATAAGAATAACAGTTTGTAATTGAGGTATATTTTTTGTGTTGGTTTGATTAGTGAAGCTCTATCTTTAGTTGCCCCTCTATCATCAATAATAAATTGCACAAAAGCTTCGGTAAACTCAATGTTTTCAAGTTCATCAAAAAACTTACTTGGCCGCTTAGTCATTGGACCTTCAATAGTGTATTCTGTTTGTCTGAAATTTACTCGGATCATGTGCTCATGGTCGTTTATGTTTGGTTCAGAATAAGTATCAAAAACTATATGTATTTCTCTCGCCTGATGATTGGCAACGTGCTTCAAAATAGCGACTTATTCATCCAAAAGTATATAAATAGAAGTCTTTACTTAAGTACGATACCGAGAAGTCTACCGCAGCTCAACGGCGCCGCTGGAGTAAATGTTTGTAGACATAACAAAAATCTGTCACGGGCATTTTGAAGAGGACAATTTTTGCTATAATTTGAGATGTGCAATAAGTGGATCCGTTCATTCCTATGGCCTTAAAAATAAATTTTAAATGATTGTTTTTAGCCGAAATTGTCCACATAAAATATCAACGTAGGTAAATTTTTGGAAATATATTTTTTTTGTGCTTTCCACACTATTATTTTTGTACGGCATTATTTTTTATATTATTTTATTCTAAAAGAGACCTATTGCACTAGATGCCGTACAGTTTCAGATGACCTTATTTGAGTAGGAAAATCTCGGAAAATAAAAAATTTCCCACGGCTTTTCACACAAATTTTTCTGTACAGCACTACTGTCAAATCTTTATTTATATGTTGTATAATCTACAGAAATAAATGCCGTACAGTTTCAAATCACCTTTTTAGAGAGTAGAAAATGAGTTTTCAAAAATTTTCCTACATTTTCCAAACGATTATTTTTGAACGTCATAGAGCCTGGACCGATCTCCTATGATTCTACTATCAATTGTAACGAACAGCGTACAGTTTCATATCACGATTTCAGGGGCTAAAAAATGAGAGTTATCAAAAATTTTCCTCACGATTATTTTTAAACGGCATATATTCTGGACCGATCTCCTATGGTTCTACTATCACATGTAACAAACGGCGTACAGTTTCATATCACATTTTTAGGGGGTAAAAAGTTCAGTTTTCCACTGCGCTTTTCTGCACAAGAGAAAATGAACGTCATAGTGCTGGAACCGATGGTGGCATGATAAACTATCGTTCTGAATGGGTTTGCTGCAGTTTCAAATCGCGACACTTTTTTCCCCATGGGCTCATAGTCTAATAATTAAAATGTTTACACATCCATCCAATATGACTCGTCTACTCGACAGAATTAATTACAAATTGTACAAATGGTATATCAGCGCAGACCTCAAAGTTGTAGCAATTCTACTCGGTTTACATCTAGGGTATACAAAGCACTGCTATTTTCTTTGTGAGTAGGACAGTCGAGCAAGAAATGCCCACTACATTGTTAAAAACTGGCTAGTCAGGGTTCAGTACATTCCTGGACAAAAGAATATACTTAATAAGTCACTAGTGGAACCTGATAAAATATTTTTACCGTCATTACAAATAAAATTAGATTTGATGAAAAATTTCGTCAAAGCAATGGATAAATATGGCCGTTGATTCCAATACCTAATACAAAAATTTCCCAATATCTCAGATGCAAAACTCACAGAGAGAATTTTTGTAGCACCCAAAATTAAACTTCTACAACAAGATATAATATTTGCAAAAACCTTAAGTGACTTGGAATGCTTTTAAAAGAGTGACTCCAAGTTTTCTAGGAAACACAAAATCTAACGATTATATTGCACTTGTTGATGCCCTTCTTAGAAGTTACCATAAATTGAGCTGTAACATGAGCCTTAAAATACATTTTTTGCACTCGCGCCTGGATTTCTTTCCACCGGAACTCGGCGACGTCAGTGATAAACACGGCGAAAGGTTTCATCAAGACATTTCTGGTATTGAAAAACTTTACCAGCGCAAGTGGAACAGTGAAATGTTTGCTAATTATTGTTGGACATTGATATCACAAAATGCCGCAGACCAGTATAAAATAAAAATAAAAAGAAAAACATTATAAACAGGACGATAGCATACAGCTTTACCTAATGTACCTACCTAATATTTAATAATATTTCATTTATATTCAATAATTTATTCTCCAAAACCTAACGTGTTCACCACCAATTACTATAAGCTCAGTCTTCCAAAACAACTACCAGATATTTTAGCCCAAAAGTTCCAGCTTTTCGCCAATTCAATTCAGGTAAAGCTATGAAATTTCATCTTTTGAAATTCCACAATTTTTTTGACGGCTTGATAGATTACGAAACTTTAAAGGATTTAGAAGTACATATCGATCTAAAAAATTTCCTCTTAAAAACACAAAACGCAACCCTACCAATATCACACTACTCATCTAAAAGTAAACTTTTATTTTTTGCTCATATTGAATCCAATTCCATAGAAATCGTGAAAATACCTGTCAATGTACCAAATAGTACTGTTAGAATTCCAAACACTGAACTATTTAGTTGTAGCATCAAGGAAGGTGTCAATTTCTCAAAAAATTGATAGGCCTCAGTTAATATCATAAATAACACCGAAAATGTTCAAGTTATCTTTCCATAGAACCCATAGTTGTAGAACTCTTTGAAGAAAATTACACGAAATCTTCAAAATTTTTGTTCAAAACCCTGCTGACGATTATCCCTATTATTTCGATATTATTCAACACATTCAAACTTCTCATTCAAATTCAGAAGACAAACTCGAAATTTATTCGATTTATAAACAATTTTATGACATATTCCTTGATTAAAATTAACCCCTATCATTTACTAACCAAGTTAAACATCATATAAAGCTCTTGAAGGAATCCAAGAAGTATCACTTCCAATTTTAAATGTTCAAGAAATTCAACTAAAGAAAATCAACTTAGTCAAACTTCATAAACTGCAACTACAAGAAAACAATGCCACTCCGCTTGATGAACTCAAGATGCCCGTGACCTTTTCTCGAATTGCAATTAGCTCAAATACCAGTTTTCCAGCCTAAAAAGAAACCTACCAACATCGACCTAACACAAGTGGTTCCACCCTCGCTTCACCCTTAAGTTTCCTATGGGGATGGAGGAGTTATGAAACAATACAAGTCAAACATCAAATAAAGACGACAGACAGTCTATACTGTCATATCGATACCTCTACTTTCATAAACCTGAAATAGAACGTCAAATGAACGATGTGCTGGAAAAAGAGATAACTAGACCTAGCGACTCACCTTGATCCTCACTCATCTGCTCGTTGCCAAAAAAGCTGATGCATGTGGAGGAAAGAAATGGCGCATCGTCGTTAATTCCTAATATAACTGATATACTTGACAAACTCGGACGCTGTTATCATTTTACCACCTTAGATTGAGCCAGTGGATGTCATCAAATTGAAATGCATCCAGACAATGTTAAGAAAACCACTTTCAACGTTGAAAACGGCCATTTCCCCAGAAACCTTCCAGAAAGTCATGGAAAATATACTAAAAGAACTCCGTAATGAAATTTGTTTTGTCTATACGGACGACATAATTGTATTTTCAAGCTTACTCCAACATATTAATAATTTAAAAAGTATCATTTCTAGGTCATATAATCACTCCGCAAAGCATCAAGCCTAATCCCGATAAAATAAAAGCTACTACCAACTACCCCTTACCGACAACCACTAAAGAAACAAAAGCTTCATAAGGCCTTCTAGGGTACTACAGAAAGTTTATAAAAAAATTTGCCAAACTAACCAAACCCCTTACAAACTGTTTAAAAAAGGGCGGTCACATTAATATACTTGACCCGAGTTACATAAATACAGTCGAAGATCGCAAGTCTCTTCTAATCAATGAACCCATTCTCATCTACCCCGATTCTACCAAAGAATTAATTTTGACCACAGATGCAAGTGAACGCAATAGAAGCAGACCTCTCCCAAGGGCCAATCGATGGAGACAAAGCCGTAGCTTATGCTTCTCGTAAACTTAATGCTGCTAAACAAAAGTATTCAACAATTGAAAAACAGTTGTGAGCAATAGATTGGGGTACATTTCCTGCCATATCTTTTCGGCAATAAATTCAAAATCATCACCGATCATAAACCTCTACAATGGCTAATATCTCTAAAGGAAGCAAATTCCCGACATGTCCGTTGGAGACTGAAGTTAGAGGAATTTTACTACGAAATCGAATATAAAGAAGGTTTTTGCAACACGAATGCAGATGCCCCTTCCCGTGTCGAAATTTATCCAATAGATAACGAAAATAGTTCCTGCTCTGATCTACTGCCAATCTTTCAATATATGAAAAAAATTATTAAAACTCATGCTACAACAAAATTAGACTCTCAATCTCTCATTCCAGAAAAAAAACAATTAAATATATTTTTAAATCAAATAGTAATCATCAAAACTGATCATCAAGAAATTAAAAAATTATTAGATAACCCTGCAAGAACCAGATGGTACTTATACGTAAATGAAAATTCATTTGAAAATCAAATTATTCAATTCTTAGAAAAACATGCTGTTCCGAAGAAACGGTACGCCTTTCATTTTCAGAACCATATCAATGAAGTTATTTTCAAAATCATGTGTAGAATAGTTTCTCAGATTTTAAAAGCTCTGTCTTTATCTTAATCAAATGAAATATTACAGTACACGACGTTAAAATCGAATCCCAACAACCAAAACTCATAAAACAACAACACGAAGGCATCACAAATCAAAGAGGAATTCACGAGACTGCTAACCAACTAAAAACTAAATTCTATTGGCCAAAAGTAAATAACGACGTGAAATAGTTTATCAGTAACTGTTCCATTTGTCAACAAGTTAACTAAGAGAGCACCCCCCTTTTAATAAAACTTCGGCTAACCCCAACTCCAAGAAAACCACTCGAAACTATAAACCGAAAAAGTGTAACGTCAGAACATGGCCGCTGACAGTTACTGAGGGAAAACAAATCAATTATTCAACTAACCTAACCTAACCATACTTAAAACTGACCGTTTCTGAGAAATTTAGAAATACAGACCATAATTTGAAAATTGTTTTCACCCTGTAACGTATAACGAGCGGCTCGTGATTAAATGTACTGCTTAGCTCAAAGGTTAAAGTTAACTACTACATGAAATTTTGAATGCAATATTATACAGAGTGGCGAAAAAAATTGCCACATTTAATAAAGTAACTTCTTAAAGTTGAATGGAACACTCCGTATTTAGTGGCGTAATTTGACACAGAATTAGATTCCCCTCAAAACTATATTAGGGTTCCCTATACCTATCTCATCCGCTTTTAACAAAAAAGGCGTTTTTTTATTTTACTTATGAGTAATTTTTTTATTGAAATTGACTGTCTCGACCCTTACTTCGTGGAATATGCTCATATTAGTGTTTTTAAATGAAACTCACGGTCTCTAGTTAATTCCACAATATAATAAATGTTATTGAAAATTCTAAAAAATTGACAATTGTTTCGATAAATCAATATCATCGTCAGAATGACAGAAGTTACATTTCATTTTATGCCTACCTGATGTTTAGTAATTATTTTTGGCTAGACCAAGAAGTAACCTAACTTGTGATTGGCTTAATATATGTTTATAGAAAAAAGAAGAAGATGTGATATTACAAATATTGAAGCTTAGATATTATTAGCCCTATGGTGATATCTTGGATATCATTTTTCCAATTAAGATCAGTATAACTGTGCAATGATATAGAAAATCAGGAAAACTATATCTGCTGATCTTTACAATTAATACTTAAGAAGACAGTTTATTAGTGGAGAACTCCCTAGATTTAACTATTCATTGACAACTTCATATTGTGGGTTTCTTAAATGTCTTCTAATTTCCAGTTCTTCAAGGAAATCCAGTTCTTGTTTCTTTTCACAAATATGCAGCACTTCTAGTTCTGTGTTAGGTGTCAATGAATGATTGGTGTCAAGTAGATGTTTTGCGTAGTGGGATTTATCTGATTGTCATAATCTGTATGCTCGTAAGTGTTCACTGTATCGGATTTCAAAATGCTCCTAATAATATATTGGCAAATAAGCTCAGCAATATACTCAATACTTACGGATATGAATCTCAGTACTCAATTAGAAATGCAATAGAACTAATCAAAAAGTTGAAAGCAATCCACTTGCAAGATAACTATAATCTCATTTCGTTCGATGTAACTAATATGTTTACTAAAATTCCTCCTAAAGAATGTCTAATACTTGTAAGAAAATTACTAGAAGATAAAAATATTAATCCAGGAATAATATCAGATATACTTAATTTATTTGATGTAAGTAATATTTCGAAAAATATTTTATTTTGGTATAGATATGTAGATGACATATTAGCTTGTTTTATGGGTAGTGAACGACAATGAGATGTATTTTTCAACCAGATCAATAATTTACACCCGAAAATTAAATTTACATTAGAAATTGAAGAAAATAGCTCAATCAATTTTCTTGATTTAAAAATTCAAAGAGTAATTAATGTACTTGATTATTCAATTTACCGAAAACCAACACAGACTGATGTGACAATTCCATTCAATTCTAACCACCCTATGTCACACAGACTAGCAGTATATAATTCAATGATACATAGAGCTTTTTCAGTTCCTATGAACAAATGTAATTTTGATAGAGAGATTAATACAATTAGACAAATAGCAACATATAACGGTTATCCATTAGATATGATAAATTGGCTAATTAGTAAAAAAGAAGAAAAAGTGGCATTACAACTAATATATCCTAAACAAGCTAATGAAATTAAAACTTATAAAACCATCACATATGCAGTAAATATTTCTAATGATATTTCAAAGATAATATCTTTAGCAACGAATACAAAAATTGCTTTTAAAACAGAAAGTAACGTTAGTACAAAATTGTTTAATGTAAAAACAAAAATACCACTATTAAAGAAGTCAGGTATATATATAAACTCAAATGTCCAGAATGTAATGCTGTCTATTTGGGTCAGACCCTTAGGAATTCTGAAATACGATACAGTGAGCACTTACGAGCATACAGATTAAAACAACCAGATAAATCCCACTACGCAAAACATCTACTTGACACCAATCATTCATTGACACCTAACGCAGAACTAGAAGTGCTGCATATTTGTGAAAAGAAACAAGAACTGGATTTCCTTGAAGAACTGGAAATTAGAAGACATTTAAAAAACCCACAATATGAAGTTGTCAATGAACAGTTAAATCTAGGGAGCTCTCCACTAATAAACTGTCTTCTTAAGTGATAATTGTAAAGATCAGTAGATATAGTTTTCCTGGTTTTCTATATCATTGCACAGTTATACTGATCTTAATTGGAAAAATGATATCCAGGGTATCACCATAGGGCTAATAATATCTAAGCTTCAATATTTGTAATATCACATCTTCTTCTTTTTTCTATAAATATATATTAAGCCAATCACAAGTTAGGTTACTTCTTGGTCTAGCCAAAAATAACTACTAAACATCAGGTAGGCATAAAATGAAATGTAACTTCTGTCTGTCATTTCCTTAGAATTTTCAATAACTTTTATTATATTGTGGAATTAACTAGAGACCGTGAGTTTCATTTAAAAACACTAGTAATTTTTTTATCTTAAAAATGAAACACACTGTATTGTAATGAAAAGCTTAAATAGTATATTAAGTACCAAGTGTCAAAAAGGTTACTTTAGTCACGAGTTCCTTGTGAAACGAGTGACTAAAGACGTTTTTAACACGAGGTGCTTACTATACTTTTTCTTCGCCCGCGGGAAGGAAAATATCATATTATATTTGAATTATATTCATTACATGACGGACTATGGCTGACAGCTGACTGACAAATCAAATGACGCAGAATAACAAAATTATCATGGAATATGAAATTTAACATACAAAAGATACACTTGATTTGACGTTTAAAAAACAAAAGATAAACGAGATGTGAATTTTCGCAATTTAAACACTAGTGTTTAAAGAGTCGTTTTGTGCATGTCAAACCCGTGTTCAAAGTGCGGTTTTAGTAGCGGAAGTAGAAAAAAGCGTTTTAAAAACCTTTTTATTAATGAATACGTAGATTCGTTATAGAAGCACAAGTTCAAATTTTTGGAAATACGGTGTATATGAAGTAAAATGCATGCAAATGTAAAAACTCAAATTTATTGCCATTTCTGAAATATTAAAGCATTCTTCAAAATAAGAAGATGCGCGTGTCTTAATTATTGAGGCGAAATATGTTAAATTCGCTTCATATTGAAATAAATACCGAAATTTCAATATGGAGTCAATAAAAACATACTATTACGATTTCCTATGAAACTTATTATACTATTTTTCCAATAATAGTGGCTCTGGCGTAGATGACGTTATTTATTATTATGAAACAAAAAGTATTTGACAGTGACACAACTTGTTAATCAAACCATTATCATTGTTTTAACTAGTTTAAAATTATTGTCTTTGTGAAATATTATAAAATGAGAACTTATACCCAGTAAAACGAATTGATATGATTTTGATAATCGGCGAATGTAAAGAAAACTGTTTATTAGCGTCAAGAGTATATGCCCAAAGGTATCCTAACAGGAGTCATCCTAACAAGCGTTCATTGGAAAAGTTGTTGCAGCTTTTCCAAAGAACAGGCAGTGTATCTTATAATATGCAAGAACGGCAAAAACCGGTTACTAGAAATGAGGAAAATGAATATTTAGTGATGTTATCTCTAGTTGAACACTCTCACACAAGTCAGCGAAAAATATGTGAACCAACTGGAATAAGCAGACAGAGTATTCAAAGAATAATTAAAAAGTACAAATTCCACCCGTATCGCATTCAACTACATCAACAGCTTTTTGAAGAAGATTATGATCGACGACTGAATTTTTGTTTATGGGTTTTAGAGAAGTTTGGTGATGAAGAAAAGATTATGTGCTTCTTTCCGATGAGTCAACTTTTCGTTGCTAGAATTTAACCTAATTAATTATTATTATCAAAACGTTCAACTTGTGTAAATTACACTTGACGTGTATCAATGTCAAATAATGAAATTTCTGCTCAAATTGTCTATTCACTTGATGTTGAAACTGATATATGTATCGATAATTTTGGTATATTTCAAAATTTCTTATATAGATGCATCTTAGTTTTCAACTGTATTTAAAAAGGCATGATATTTCTCGAGAAATAAATTTAAAAAACTGGAGAAGACTCACCAAATGGATCAGGAAAACTCGTACTTATTCTAAACGTATTTAGAATTCTGGTAACTTTCTAAGTATATACAATTTAGAAAACTGGAACCACATACACTTTTTACGATGCAATTCTTATCCGACTTATACACGCACTGGCTTTATCATAAGGGTTATTTATCTGATTGTATGATATACAATTTATACAATCTACCAAAAAATTGAGACAACTCTAATTCTGATGTTGTCTCTTCAAAGGATAAAAAACTACTGACTAAATTTTTATAAAATAAATAATTCTCCTTTCCGTTGGTTACCGATTTTTCTTGTTTTTCAAAAAAATTACTAATCTAAGATTTTCAATAACCAAGTGAGATTTTGAAATTCTTTTATTACATTTTTAATGTTGCTAGCAAAGACCTCTATATTTTGCAATTTCAAATATTTTCTCCAAATCCTATTATGTCCTATCTATCATTAGATATATTCTACTCAAATGTCATCGAAATTATGAAATGTCATGTTTGATATTTCTACTAAATCTTTCAAAATTTAATAATTTACATATAGTACAGTGTGTATCAAAAGTATGGCAGCCAAAATCAAATAAATTTACTTTAAGAAATCAAAGAAAACAGGATACATAGTAACCACCTCCGACTTAAGTTAGAGCTAAAATCAATGCCTCAACATTGAATCAAAATGCAATAGGAAACCAAAAAATTGAAAAAGTGAACAAGTAAAAAATTGCTCTAACTTAAGTCGGAGGTGATTACTATGTATCCTGTTTTCTTTGATTTCTTATAATTCTAACATGCAACCTTGAAAAAGAAAGAAATAGTCTTTCGAAAGCGCTCGGTTTTGTATAACAAGAATATTAATATTATTTAGGCTGCAATCCCCGTGATATTTTCAATTTTGTTTATATATATATATATATATATATATATATATATATATATATATATATATATATGTGTGTTATAACGGAATTTGTAAGCACGATAGAGGGCGTATTTTTTGACGGATCGAAAACAAACTCGCTACAAAAATCGTTTAGGCCAAAATCTTGGACGAGTTCGTTTATGAGCCAAATCGGCCCAGTAAAAACAAAATGGCGGCCTGTCAAAGTTGAAAAAAAATCGTATTTCCTTTTTTCATTTGACGCAAAAAAGTTACTGAGCTTTTTCATAGACTTAACACGTTCTACAACTTTTGTATTTAACATTTTTCTCTAATCGTACATTAAAACATTTATTTAAGAAAATTCATAAATTAGAACGGAAATTGTAAGCACAATAGAGGGCGTATTTTTTGACGGATCGGAACCAAACTCGCTAAAAAAATCGGTTAGGCTAAAATCTTGAACGAGTTCGTTAATGAGCCAAATCGGCCTAGTAAAAACAAAATGGCGGCCTGTAAAATTTGAAAGAAAATCGTATTTCCTTTGTTTTTCATTTGACGCAAAAAAGGTACTAAGCTTTTTTATAGACCTTAACACGTTCTACAACTTTTTTATTTAACATTTTTCTCTAAATCGTACATTTAAAATTTATTTAAGAAAATTCACAAATTTACCAGAATTTTTTTTTTATTTTTTTGTTTTTGATTTTATGCCAGAATTTTACTTTGGTTTTTTGTACATCTCAAAACATTCTATTACTTTTGTATCCAATTTTTTATTTTGGGTTTTATTCAAACATGTTACTGAAATAAGCCTGTCCAATTGGTCCTGTGCCGTTGGGATTTTTTTGATGGTCACTTAAACGGCGAAATGTTTCTTGGATTTATGAGGGATAATTTGCCTGTGCTATTGCGAAGTATACCTATTAATATTCGTCAACGGATGTGGATGCAGCTAGATGGTGCTCTTGCACACTTTGATAGACGTGTTAGATACGAGTTAGATCGACAATATCCAAATAGATAGATAGGACGAGGAAGTCCACAGAACTGGCTAGCCAGGTCTCCGGACCTTACAAGTCTCGACTATTTTTTATGGGGATATATCAAAAATATTGGTCACAATACACCGCCAACGACACCTCAGGATATTAAAGTACGAATAAGAAATGCGTTTCATTCCATACCGCAAAACATGTTATCCAGAGTTCAGCACTCATTTCAAGAAAGAGTTTGCCTATGCATCGAGAATAATAGACACCATTGAGCATTTATTAAAATAATAAACTATTCAAGATTCTTAATTTTTCGATAAAATGACTTCAAAAATCCTTTTTTGCTTTTAATTACAATACAGTGTGTTTCGTTTTTAAGATAAATAAAATACCTAAAGTAAAATATAAAAACGCCTTTTTTGTGAAAAGCGGAAGAGATAGATATAGGGAACCCTAATATAGTTTTGAAGTGAATCTAATTCTGCGTCAAATTACGCCACTAAATATGGGGTGTTCCTTTCAACCTTAAGAAGTTATTTGATTAAATGTGTGTCCAAATTTTGAGGCTTTTTTTTCGCCACTCTGTATAATATTGCATTAAAAATTTCATGTAGTAGTTAACTTTAACCTTTGAGCTAAGCAGTAAATTTAATCACGAGCAGCTCGTTATACGTGAAGGGTGAAGGGTGAAAACAATTTTCAAATTATGGTTTGTATTTTTAAATTTCTCGAAATTTCTTAGAAACGGTCAGTTTTAAGTATGGCAAATATAATAGTATTTCACCTTTATTTTGTCCATAGTATCTAAAAATATAAAAAAATATAGGGTGTTCCATAAGAAAAATATAACTTTGGTATGTTATTTTTTTGGGGATCACCCTATATATTTCAAAATAATTTTGGAATATGCTCCTCATGAGCCCACATATGACTGTGCTAAATGTTTTCCCCTAACTCTCTTCATTTCTCGTAGAAATACCGAGGCGAATGTGGTGGGCCACCCGATATATACCCACTATGCAAATAAATATTACAGTTATGTTAATTCAGCATCACATTGTGATAATGTTCTTCCTTTTTTTCCTCTTGTTTTCATCACAAGCACATCTATACAACCGCTTATGCCTAGCTTGCCGCTGTTAACATTTGTGATGTTTCAACTTAACTTTTCAGCGACGTTAAAGCGCTGTCTTTTTACATTACTGTGATGTTACTAGAACTTCCTCAAAAGGAAGTCTTTATAACGAACTAAAAACAACATTTCTGTTACATTCTGAAATGCCTTTTAACATCTAGTCGATGTTAATGCAATGTCTAAAAAATAACATCTTATCAATGATCTAAATGCTACATTTCAAAAACAATACAATGTATTCTCGTAGATGTTGTATGGACATTACATAAACCTCTAAATAATATACCTCAAACATTCTGGATGACATCCTATAGATGTTTATGTGCCTAATCAGAAAATACAGGGTGAACAACTAAGAACGCCGGCTGTCGGCCATATTTCAAAAAATAGTCATAGTACAACTTTAAAAAAATACCTTCAGGAAAATGACCCTGAAAAATCGCTGGAAAATATTTTTGAGTTCCTAAAATATCTCCTATGGGGTGGAATGAACACTCAAAAATATAATACTGTGATTATCTCCAAAAAAGACATACTAAACGTATCCAAGAAATAAAATGTTTGATATATTGTTGAGACTATGAAAAAATGTAGTTAGGGACTTTTTGTCTTTATTCTTCCAGTAAGGGGTGGGGGAAGGTTCAATCCAAACATCAAATGTCGTAACACTTTTTTTTAATCGACATCCATGTTTTTGGCTTCATTTGAAAAAGTTTTTCCTTTTTAATAAGAAATGCTTAACAAAAATAACAAAATTGGGCAATTTTGTCAACGCTTTGTGAAAAAGTCCAAAATTTTCCCGTTTTTCTCGGAAATTTCAAACGTAATGAGGCATTTTTTAAATTCTGGTGAAAAGGGGTAAAAAAATGGAAATCTATTCCAAGATATAAGATTTACAATATCAGATATGAACATTAAAAAAATGCTTCAATTTACATTTGAAATTTCCGAGTGGATACAAAATTATCCAATTTTGTTATCAATCTTATTAAACAGAAAAACTTTTAAATGCAGCTAAAATCATTAATATCGGTTGAAAAACGAAAAAGTTATACATTTGTTCATAAGTTTGAACCTTCCCCACCCATTATTTGAAGAATAATGGTAAACAATCTCCCTAATTAAATTTATTTATAATCTCATCAAGATTTCAAAAATTGTATTTTTAGGACACCTTAAGTATGTTTTTTTGGAGTGATTATGTTTTCGAGTGTTCATTGCACCCTTAGCGGATATTTTAGAGACTGCAAAATATTTTCCAGCAATTTTTCAGGATCCCTTACCTAAAGGTAATTTTTTTGAAAGTTGTACCATGATTCTTTTCTGAGATATGGCCTACAGTCGTTCTTAGTTGTTCATCCTGAACATTTAAAATAAAATAGCAAAAAAGCAATAAAGGATTTAAAACGTTTAGTCACTGTTAATGAACAGTACAGTAAATTTGAAAAAAACAGGTACAAAATTAGAAAAAAAAATATCTTGTCCAGCAATCCAACCTAAAAAAAATAAAATTGTGTGAGCATATTACATAACAAGTCTGGAAAGTGGAAACTACTGAACACATTCAGTGAAAAAAAGAAATAAAAAAGGGTATATTA
The DNA here is from genome assembly GCA_963921935.1 of Galeruca laticollis. Taxonomy (NCBI): domain Eukaryota; kingdom Metazoa; phylum Arthropoda; class Insecta; order Coleoptera; family Chrysomelidae; genus Galeruca; species Galeruca laticollis. Next base: position 158,380,617 of record OY998175.1, on the reverse strand, counting down.
ATCCGTAGTTACCATAACATACCATACTTTGAAACTGAATTAATAAAGTTTAACGGATACACATACATTACAGCTAGTTTACAGAAAATGTATTAGAATAATTTTTTAATTATATTAAAACTAATAAAAATTTTACACCATAAAGATTTAATGAAACAATACGTTACATCAACAGAAATCCAATCTGATTTAAGAAAATTATATCGTTTACTTACGGTTACTTTTTCTCACGCAAGTGTCGCTGTTTTGAGTACCTCAACCATTCCATAACATACACTTCAAAATACTTATCTGTGAAACATTTAAAGGTGTTCTGAACAACAGTTAATAAAACAATTACTTTAGATCAAATTGTGCCCATGGAGACCTTTGATCGATCATCATAAATTACATCAAACTTGATTTTCAGTCAATTGACTGGGACCAATTTTCCATAAGATACGTGCGGGGATCAACATATTTTATTTCGAGAAGTGACTTTCCATGATTTACCTTCTATTCCATGCCTCACTCCATTTGGCAGGTAAATTCAGGTGTACTATGAAAATTCATACTTCTTTTCTTTATAAAATAATATACTATTCTCATCTTGTTATTTTCATCCTGGAACAAATTGTATATTAACATCGTGGAATTGTAACTTAATGAAAACTAAGCATTATTAAACACTGTATACAAAAAAAACTACTTATGAGGAAGAGATGTGAACACATTATCAAGTTAAATCAGTTTATAATTAATTGTATCCAATTGAGTATCCAATAGCTGTGTTTCTATAATAATAAATAATTTCATGCTGTTTGTTGACTGGAGCATTCAGTATCATAAGTTACATATTCTTCAACTAGATTAATATAGGTACATCTACAGATTATTTATTGTATTCAGTGAATTTTCAAATGGAAATGAGCTTTAAACAGAAATTTCTGTTTTTAAAGTCTTAAACAGTCTCTAATTGTTCACAAGAATTGTTAGTAATAATATTAAAATCTTCTAAACCTGCAAAACTATGTTGATGGCTAAGACTACTACTAAAAAAACTAGAACTAGAGACACTTGATTCAATATTCTTTGTACTGTTTAATACAATGTTTATATCAGACTATCTGAAATAGTTACTCGCCTTTCATTACATAATTACCAACTATTTGTTTTTCATTTGATTTGTGTAAGTAGCTTCTGACACATCTTGAACATTGAAAATATTTTCTTCTAGATTTAACTATCTGCCAACATATGAGCAAGTTTCATTATTAATAATAATATCTACCCTATTGCAATATCAAGTTTTTTGTAGGGTATAATGTATATCTAGGATTTGAAATATTGTGAATCGTTTTCAAAATATTCTTACTAGGTAACTAAAATATTCTAAAAATTGAAAAACCCCTATTGCATAATGTTAGTGTACAATTCCGCTACCTGGAATTTCAATGTATAATAGCCGATTAAAGTATTGAATGAGTTTTAAGTTTTAATAATTATGATTTTGGAATAGGTACTTACCGATAACAATTGTTGTTCGTCCATTATAACAAGAATTATAACTAAGTATTGAAACTGTAGCTTAGTAGGAACTAACGAAAACCAAGACTACTTTATTCAAGTACTACTTGCAAAATATGTGCTTCCTACAAATAAAATATAACACATAACTGAAAACCATCCGCCATTCCATGCTTGTCATTTTTGTTTCCACAGATAACTACTGTATGTTTCGTTCATCAGTTTCCCTTCTGTTGTCTTTTTTTTATGTTACTGTGATGTTTAATATGAGATATTACTGAGAGTTTTATGAACTAACGTCGTACAGACGTAATAAGTACGATGTTAATAAAAATTATTGCGAAAGATGTAAAAGTAACTGCAACATGTGATCGTCTTAGAAACATGTTAATTTGTAATATTACAGTAACGTTCTGTATGTGACATTAGTGAGAAGTATACAAATTAACATCGTATGAATGTTTCCTATAGGAAGTGACTAAAAAGAAGTTCATAGGCTGTGTATGTAACTGCGAATTCAAGTATTACTGTGTACATCAAAAATATGTTCTATTTACATGACATGGATGTTAATAGAGTTGGTAATAAAAGTCTCTAAAAAGAACATCACAAAAATGACTTGTTATGTTTCTTGTTCAGTTGGTATATATATCTAGTATGATTAGTATATAGATATAATTAAGTGGCATTATACTCTCCTACATATTCCTAATAGCAATGCAATCGTAGAAAGATTTCATTCTACAATATTAGAACACATGACAAGATTATCCCTTCCTAACGAATCCAAAATTAAACCCGTTCGATAAAGTTATATTGTCCATTTTGGGATACAATAACTCAATTCACTCTGTCACCAAACATAATCCTATTTACCTTCTTTTAGGACATCTTCACTTGAAAGATCCCGTCGAAATCGACGACGAAGCCCAACCAGATAACATTCAATCAAATGACCATAAATATATTATGAAACATTTGTATAAAAGTATGCGTACCGACACTAGTAACAAACAATTAAACGAAAAACGTATAGAACCGCCAGACATTCCTCCTGGCACTACCCTTTATAAGAAACAATCGGAACTACAATCTAAAACAAAACCTCCATATTAACCTAAACACATTTTTACAGTTACGACTTACAAAACCAAATATCATTAACAACTTTTTTTTTTTTTTATTAAAATTAACGTGCTCGGCGACTATGGCCACTTGCACAAAAACGATCACATTGCTATATAAAATACAATAAGACAATAATATCATATGTAGGTTTCGTTAAATTTTGCTGTAAAGCTGCACATCTTTGAGGAACTGCAGTAGGCTGTTAATTTGCTCTGGATTATTCAGCATATATCGTAGGCTTGATGAGAGGTGGTAATGTTGTCTCCTGGCTGAGAACTGGTAACATTCAGTTAAAATGTGTTTTATTGTCAAATGCGATTGACAAATTTGACAATAGGTTCGGTTGCTGGATGTCATTAGGTATCCATGTGTTAACTTAGAATGTCCGATGCGTAGTCTCCTTATTATGGCTAGATCTCGTCTTGTAAGTTCTGTAGGAGCAAGAAGAGGGCTATTGATTGACAGCTGTATTTCGTGTAAAAATCGTGTAAAAATAAGCCAATCAAAACGAAATTTTGACGAAATCGTTTCACCTGAAGTGAGTCCACCCATCACACAGTGCAAAGAATTCCCTGTACCAATAAATAAGTTAAAAGCAAATAAGCCAAAGTTCAACTCTAACTCAAAAAATGAAGATAACAACTTAAACATAATACAATCACTTAAACCAGCCAAAACATTTATCGAAAACCAGTCTCCTCCATTTGTGCTCAATTTCGATCAACCAACTCTTTTGCTAAGCAGTCTAAGCGGATCTTCAGATCCCATTAGTATTATAAAAGAGTACACTACAGATATTTTAGCACTGACTAGTATGCTACGTCTAATATATCCTCACGTAAAAGACAAATCAACGAAGCGTAAACTAACTTTACTTAAAAAGAAAATTTTCACTCAGCTCGGTGGTAATTTCTCAGATGACGAAAGCGACGCCTCTCAGTTAAGCCAGAACTAACATATACAAATTATTTCCTTAAATTCACATCAATACTACAATGGGATATTGATGGATTTTTCCATCGCCTTGCTATGCTTCAACTCATTATTGCTGAACAAACTACGGACATAGTATGTCTGCAAGAAACCAACTTAAACCCTCAAAAAATATACAACTCTGTATCATTCAAATGCTTTCGAAAAGATAGAGTCGCAACCAACATTATATCGAGTGGTGGCGTAGCAACATGAGTTAAAGACACATTAGAAGCAAGTTTATTTCCCGTAACAACTAACTTGGAAGCCATAGTTGTTAAAATTAAATCAGACAATGTTTATTTTATTTGTAATCTTTATCTACCGTCAAGCACTCCTACAACGTACAACGAACTAAAAGATTTTTTTAGCCAGATACCGGCTCCTCGCATTATAGTAGGAGATTTTAATAGTCACAACATTATATGGGGCTCGTTTCATACTGATGCTAGAGGGAATATTGTAGAAAAAATCATATCGGACCTTCAGCTTAACTTTCTTAACGATGGCTCTCCAACAAGATTTAACGTCAACACTGGGATTTCATCAGTAATTGATTTAAGTTTGTGCGACCCCCAACTTACTCCTCGCCTTTTTTGGGAAGCCCTTCAGTACACATACGGCAGTGATCACCATCCTATTCTTATCAAGAACTCAGCAGCCCTGACTCACGAAAGTTTTGTTCCGAAATGGAAAATAGGATCTGCAAACTGGACAGAATTTGAATCCCACATCAACCACGAAATGCTGGAATATACGATGACCGATGACATTGATGAATCCTTAAATAATTTCAACAGCATTATTCTAAAAAGCGCAGAATTCTTCATAGGTAAAACTATGAGGACAAACAAAAAACGAACACCTGTACCATGGTGGAATACGGAATGCCATACGTCTATTCGTGCCGCCAAAACAGCACTCAATAAGTACAAGAGGCACAAGACAATCGAAAATAAATTAGATTTCAAAAGGCTCAAAGCGAAGGCACAGCTTATCATCAAAACAGCTAAGAAAACATCATGGTCAAAATATGTTTCCGAAATAAACAGCGCCACTCCCATCAGTGAAGTATGGAAAAGAATAAGAAAAGTTTCAGGACTAAAGTACACACCAGTATTATCTCGAATAAAGATTAACGATGCAGTCACAACCTCCCCACAGCTAATGGCCGACGCTTTAGCCAATCACTTCAAAAGTTTGTCTTCAAACCGTAATTATGATAATACCTTCCTTGAAAACAGATTAGTGGTGGAAAATTCAGAGCTACTTCAAGACGAAGACGAAAACTCTCCACTAAACTTACCCTTCTCTATGGAGGAACTTGAAAATGCACTTTATAGCATGAAAGATGCTAGTCCTGGACCAGATGATATCCCAGTCACATTTTTAAAACACCTTCCTGAATCTGCAAAAACACTCCTTCTCCAACTATTCAACTGTGTCTGGGAACATATTAAATTTCCTTCAATATGGTCAACGGCATACGTTCTACCTTTCCTGAAAAACCAAAAGTCAAGTCTGGAACCTGACTCGTATCGACCTATAAGTTTAACCTGTTCAATGTGCAAGTTAATGGAGAAAATGGCTAATTACAGATTAATGTGGACCTTGGAAACATCAAAATGTCTAATATCCGAACAAAATGGTTTTAGACAAAATCGATCCGGCATCGATAATATTCTCGAACTGGAAAGTGATATCCATGAAGCACTGCCGATTAAACAATCATGTATATCTATATTTTTTGATTTGAAAAGAGCATTTAACACATGTTGGAGATTTAATATAATAAAAGAACTCCACTCATGGAATATTCGTGGTAAGTGCCTCAGATTTATTAGTAATTTTCTTAAAGACAGATCATTTCAAGTAAGAATCTATAATTCTTATTCCGAAAGTCAAATTGAAGGAAACGGAACTCCTCAAGGCTCCGTACTTAGCCCAACACTGTTTCTAATAGCTATAAATAAGATTATCAAAGATATGCCAAAACCTCTCAAGGCTCGCATATACGCAGATGACCTGGTAGTTTATTGTAAAGGCAAAAATACCACTTTGATGACAAATATATTTCAATCCTTTCTCACACAATTAGAACAATGGTCTCAGCACACCGGCTTCAAATTCTCAGTTTCAAAAACAAACGGAGTACTATTTTCTAAAAGAATTCCAGAATCTTATCCAAAACTCATTCTATACGATGAAGTTATTTCATTCAAGCCATCTGTTAAATTTCTCGGAATGTGGTTGGACCAAAAACCTCCTTGGAAAGAACATATAAAGCAAACCATATTATCATGTCATAAAATGCTAAACATAATGAAGACATTAAGTAACAAACACTGGGGATCTGATTATAATATGCTGCTAAATATCTACAAAAGTTTAATAAGATCTAAAATAGACTATGGATCAATTGCTTACGCCTCTGCATCTAAAACAACATTAAAATTACTTGATACTGTTCACAATCATGGGTTTAGAATTGCTCTTGGAGCTTTAAGAACGACTCCTGTTGATAGTATTCATAGTGAAACGGGTGAACCTCCTCTACATTATCGAAGAATGTATCTAACACTATCACATGCTACCTCAATTGGATCGAATAAAAACAAGCCCCTTTATAATAACACATTCACCAATGAATATCTACATCACTTCAGCAATAAGCCCCAAACAGCTAAACCTTACTACGAAAGGATAAGAATATTCCTAAATAATTTGGACATTCAATTTCCTCCTGTATTTCCTGTGGACTTGGATCATCCTCCACCCTGGACCATCAAAACCCCTAGCGTTAATACAACACTAAGTATATTTAACAAAAACGAAGTAAACTCAGCAACATTAAGGGATAAATTTAATTTAATTTTGGAACAACAATACAGTGATTGCAGTAAAATATACACTGATGCATCAAAATGTGAAACAGGGGTAGGGGCTGCCATTGTAAATTCGGGGAATATTTCCCAATACAGACTTCCTCCCAGCCTCAGTATTTTCTCTGCTGAATTTTTTGCTTTATACAAAGCTCTCCAACTCGCAAACTCGCTGACATTTTCAAACAGCCTCATTCTTAGCGACTCCCTCAGTGCTTTAAAAAGTTTGCAGCGAATATACCAACAAAACCCTATTGGAAAACTAATAAAGGCTGAATTACTGGAAGCCGAGTTGAATTCTAGAAGCGTTAAGTTTATATGGATACCATCGCATAATGGAATCGAAGGCAACGACAAAGCAGACGCTAGTGCGCGTGATGCGATCTTTCATATTAATTCGGAAAGTGAGTGTCGAAGCGTTGCTAGTGATTTAAAAGCATTCTTTAAAATGGAAGTGTATAGTGCGTGGGATCGCGAGGGGTCGAATTCCAGTTCAAAACTAAGGGAAGTAAAGAGTAATATATCTCAATGGCAATCTACTACTAAAAATAGGAAAATACAAGTTGTATTAACGCGGCTTCGACTAGGTCACTCAAGATATACTCATTCCTATTTATTCACAAATAGTGAACCCCCGATGTGTACAACGTGTAATGTCGTAGATAGCATAAAACATGTCCTTATTGCATGTCCAAAATACACAGTCGATTGAGCAACAAATAATTTTCCGAACAGTTTGGAAGTTCTCCTCGGAAAAGACTGTCAATATCATAGGCGAATCATAGACTATTTAGAATCTATAAACTAATTGTATAAGATCTAATGTTATTATATTATTGTATTGTCGCTAATAACCTTTTGGTAGATGCGACATGTTTCAATAAAAAAAAAAATATCATATGTAGGTTTCGTTAAATTTTGCTGTAAAGCTGCACATCTTTGAGGAACTGCAGTAGGCTGTTAATTTGCTCTGGATTATTCAGCATATATCGTAGGCTTGATGAGAGGTGGTAATGTTGTCTCCTGGCTGAGAACTGGTAGCATTCAGTTAAAATGTGTTTTATTGTCAAATGCGATTGACAAATTTGACAATAGGTTCGGTTGCTGGATGTCATTAGGTATCCATGTGTTAACTTAGAATGTCCGATGCGTAGTCTCCTTATTATGGCTAGATCTCGCCTTGTAAGTTCTGTAGGAGCAAGAAGAGGGCTATTGATTGACGGCTGTATTTCGTGTAAAAAAGAGCGGTTTGTATCCCAGTGCTGTTGCCATATAATTTCCGTTCGTTTTTTGATGTGTGCCTTCAAGTCATCACATATTTGGATATTGTCAGTAATGTAAGTGAATGTTGAGGCAATTTTCGCGTAATGATCAGCGAGTTCATTGCCTGCTATACCAATATGGGATGGTAGCCAAATTATAGTAACTGATATATCTTGGGAAGTGATAAGCTGGTGGTAAGTATCTTGGATATTTTGGGCAATTGGATGTTTGGTAAATATATTTTGGATAGTCTGGATAGAGGCTAGTGAGTCTGTGCATATAGCTACATGCTTATACGTTAAAGTGATGTGTTTGAGGGCTTGAAGTATGCTAAATAATTCGCCAGTATGGACGCTGCATAAAAGAGGGATAAGGGAGGAGTTAATATGAGAATGGGACGTTGTAACGGAGCAGCCTACTCCTGTTTCATTTTTTGAGGCATCAGTATATAGAACTAGATCGTATTTATTTGTTAGTATGATGTTATTAAAAGCTTCCATTATGAGTTCCCTTGGTGATATATGTTTGTCGTAGATTTATGTCGTTAAGTAGCTGTGCTATCACTAATGGAATGGGTTTAATTGATGATATTGGGTATGCGTTGTGTGAGGGAGATGTCGGTGGTATAAAAAGGGGGTATACTGGATTATCGGGGTTCGAGGAATCGGAGGCTGCGTAAGAGAGAAGTAGCTGTTGTCGTCTTAACCAAAGGGGTGGTTCATTGGCTTCACAATAAAGGTTTTCAACAGGGGTAGATCGGAAGGCTCCTAGGCAGAGGCGTAGAGCTGTATTGTGTATGGGGTTTAAGAGGTCAGTGTATGTTTTGGAAGCTGACATATATATGTAGCAACCATAATCTAGTTTGGAGCGTATAAGCGATCTATATACTTTAAGGAGGGAATTTTCGTCGGCACCCCAATGAAAATGTGAGAGGGTTTTAATTATGTTGAGCCTCTTACTACACTCACCTTTTAATTCTAGTAGATGTTGTTTCCAGGTAAGTCGTGAGTCATAAGTAACACCGAGTATTTTGCAGTGGCCAACTAGAGGGATACAAATGTTGTTGATCATAATACGAGGGGATGGGGAGGGAGGGCGTCGGCTGAATTTAATGATTTTAGATTTTGTGTAGGATAAAGATACACCTAGGAGGTTAGTTCTGTAACCAAGGGTATCGACAGCAGATTGAATTAGTTTCGATGTGGTAGAGACAGAACGTCCGTGGCAGTATATTATTAGATCATCTGCATAAAGAGCGTGTCTAATTGGTGAAGAAAGATTAGAGCATAAATCGTTTATCGCTATATTGAATAGTGTCGGACTTAAAACCGAGCCCTGTGGAACCCCATCCGATTGGATGTAAGCTGATGAGAAAATGCCATTAACTGAGACTCTGTACGATCGTGACGATAGAAAATTTTGGATAAACTGAAATATGTTGCCATTGATGTTATGAAGGGTGAGTTTGTTCAGTATAGAGTGTCTACTAATGGTATCAAAGGCACCTTCAATGTCAAAAACAGCGGCAATGCATTCTTGTTTCTTATTCAATGCCTCGGAAATATGGCTTTGAAGAAGTACTAGGTTGTCATGGACTGAGCGATTTCGTCGGAAGCCTGACTGCTCTTTAGCAATTATATTATGTTTGTCAAAGTACCATAAAAGCCTTTTGTTAATCATTTTTTCAAGGATTTTGCACATGGTACATGTTAATGATATTGGTCTGTAAGCACTGGGTGAGGTAACCGCTTGATTTCGTTTTTTAATGGGAGTTATAAGTGAGGTTCGCCATTGGTTGGGGATTGTGTTGGAAGTCCAAATTAAGTTGTACATTTCAAGAAGTTTACGTTGGCCTTCAAAGGATAGTTTTTTTATAAAGATATAGGGGATATCGTCAGGACCAGAAGCAGTGTTCTTGGAGGATTGAATGGCCGAAGTTAGTTCTGTGTGAGAGAAAGAAGAATTTAGGTAAGTGATGTCTTGAGTTGTTATGGTAGAAGATATAGGAGGTGTGGCAGTCAATGCTTCATGTGGGGTGGGGTTGATTTTGCTTCTGAATTTCTCAAAAAAATGTTTGGCTAGAGTTTCACCAATTTCTTGATTCTCACTAATTACAGTGTTGTTAGAGATAAGATTGGCTACTTTAAGACTGGTATTGTTTCCTTGAATTTGTCTAATTTTTTTCCATAGAACAGCGGGATTAGTATTTTCGTTGATTGAGGACACATAGGTTCTCCAAGAAGATTTTTTACTTTGTTTTATGGTATATCGAGTCTTGGCTCTGGCTTTTTTCAGTTTTAAGAGATTATCTTGGGTCTTGTTTATTCGGTAGTTTTTGAGTGCTAACTTTTGTTCAACAACAGCAATTTGACAAGAGGTATTCCACCAGGGAACTGTTTTTCGTTTGTTTGAAATAATATGTTTGCCAATGTGTGCATTGGCAGCTGAAAGTAAGGCGTAACAACTATTTAAACCCGTAAAAACGAATTAATGTGACTTCACGGGACGTTGACTCTTCAGACAGTGACGAACAAGAAGGTACAGATTAAATCTTGAAAAGTAATCCCTGCATCGTATCTTTCGAACTAGGACCAGCTAGGATAAAAATCGCTTCCCATACAAATCTAAGTTCACAATATTACTCATTAAACAACTTATTTAATATGACGAACCATATTCATGAACATTCTTTGAGAAATGTTTATAAGCAATTGCAATTTGAAGTGAATAGTATAGATATTAAAATGAACTCTATATTTCCATCTAACCGAATTAAAAGAGGAACACTCAACCATCTTGGCTCAATAATGAAACTCGTTACTGGTTATATGGACCAAGAAGACGCTAATAAAATATAGGCAAGTATAAGCGAACTGCAAAATGATCAAAATAAAATTATTAGAGAAGTAAAGTTACAAATAACTCTTAACAAAAATCTTGTGGATAGTGTTAATGAATCAATAGCATCAATCAATAATTTAAATAAGTCAGTTTCTAATATCCAACAAAATTAATGAATTGGGAAAAGCACTCAACGAAACCTGTCATGATTATTCACATTATATATAATTTCAAGAAATTTCTAGTCAAATAAAAATTAACTTGGACGTTTGGTTAAGCTTTTTTAACGATATCGAATATGTAGTTTTGCCAGTTTAGGTGTCCTGAATCAAAGCGTAGTCTCCTCTAAGGATCTTAAAGAAATAGTAGAAATTTTATATAATACATACACATATGATCAATTATTATTTAACAAAAACCAAAAATTAACATATTATCCTATTGTTAATACTAAAGTTTATTATGATAAAGATAAAATAATATTTTCACTAGAATTTCCGCTGGTCCATCCAGATGTGTTTACCTACTACCACTAATATTCCATACCTACTATAAATAACTCTGTCCTTATTCCTCCTTTCACTTACCTAATTATGAGCAACAACCAATATCAGTATCAAGAAGAAGAATGCATTGATCTCCAATCCATTTACTACTGTAAAACCAACAGGCTACAAGTAACCAGAGAAACAAAAGACTGCATCAAATTTCACCTCTCAGTCACATCGTTATCGGAAAATTGCCAACAAATCGCTGTTAAAGTTTCCGAACCAATAATAGAAGAAATTAATGAAAGCCATTGTATTGTATACAGCTACTACAAAATACACATATTAAAATAATAATAATAATGTTTATTCACAAAAAGTAGTTTATACAATAAATACAATACATATTTTAACAAATGCAAATAAACGTGGTAACTACACAGAAGCTGTCGTAAACAGCTTGTACGTGGTAGATATCGATAATTAGCAGTCCAATATATTTGATGATATAAGACATGAATACAAAAATATGAAATACAATGTATAAAATACAAAACATACAATACAAGAAACAAAATATAAAATGTGAAATATAGAACCCAAAATATGGAACACAAAATATAAAATATAATAATAAAAAAGGAGAAAACTACAGAATGCCGTCAATATAATCAGCATAAAGCACAGTTAATAACTAAACTTTGTGTTAATTAAAACAGTTAGAATATTGAGTCGTCAAGGATACTTAAATCGAGGAAAAATGATATTTCATAATCAATTTAATGTTAATAATAAATAAATAAATAAATAACAATATAAATTAAGAACAAAACGTCAATACAACAATATACTCTATTATTCCAATAATGAATAAACACCCACTAAGGCATTGCCTGGGCGTGGGTATTCATTCATCGTGCATGTTTATTGAATAAATAATGGGGTTAAAGGAACATAAAAGCAATATAAGGGATATGAACATGAACTCGCCTTCTCTATGTCAGTACAGTGAACAACTGAATAGTGTTATCTCAATTACATAGTATGTTTCATGAGATCGAAGGGTCAATTAATCGATGTATAGAAACTCTATCTATCTCTGAAATGGAACATTTGACATCTTTTTCAAATGAAAAAATTGTCGTTGCAAGTCTGATTTCCAGAGGTAAGCAATTGTAGAGCCGGTTTGCAAGATGATTATATGATCTCTGAACGATTGTTTTGGTTGAGCATATTGTGGTCAGTTGTGCATTGGCTTTAAGTCTTGTATTATGTCTATGATTTACATAGTTCAAATTCGTTCAGTTTTTATGTTGTTCAATAACAGTTCTTAGGAAGTAAAGTTGCCTGAGGTCCAGCAATTTAGATTCATTGAAAAGTGCTTCCGATGAGTATTGTGGTGGTTTTCCAAGGAGAATTTTTAGAAATTTTTTCTGTAATACATCTAATTTTTTTAAATGCGATATTGCTACTCCACCCCAGCCATCTATCCCATATGCAAGACGAGACTCCACAATTGCACAATAGATTGTTTTCATTAGCGAGGTATCTAGTATATTTCGTAAATATCTGAATCTATAAAGAATGCTCCTCAATGTCCTAGTCACTTGGTCAACATGATAGTTCCATTTCAGGTGTCTATCTATCACTACTCCTAAATACTTGATTTTTTCTACCGATCGTATTAATATATTGTACCCGATACTCAATGTATCATATTGGGGTAGTGAGTTGGCATAGCAAGAAAATGGTAAAAAGAATGTTTTTTCGGAGTTTATTGATAGAATTTTATCTGCGAAACATTCAAAGAGTTTACCCATGTCTTCCTCTGCTTTAGCTTTGAGATCATTTCACCTATCAGCACTGTACAACACTGCTGTATCGTCAGCGAAGCAAACAATGCTGCCACAAGTATCGTGACGCAATATATCATTGATATATATTGTAAAGAGAATTGGCCCCAAAACTGTTCCTTGCGGTACTCCACACTCCACAACCCTTTTTTCACTAACGACGTTATCAATTTTCACGTATTGTTCTCTGTTCTTGAGGTAACTCTCCATGAGATTCAATGTGCTTCCCCTGAAACCCATATTTTGCAAGCTCATCAACAGCTGTGAGTGGTTCACAGTGTCGAAGGCCTTAGCAAGATCCAAGAAAACACACATACTTGGTTTACTCTTTTCTAGATTTTCTGATATTTTGGAGGTGAGAAAAATAATAGCATCTTGAGTAGAAATCCCTTCTCTGAATCCATACTGATTATTTGAAATGAAATTATGCTTGTTAAGGTAAGAGACCATTCTTTTTTTGATTATTTTTTCTAATGTTTTAGCTATGTTTGAAATGAGCGTAATTGGTCTGTAGTTTAAAATTTCATGTCTGTCTCCTCTTTTGAAAATTGGTTTAATAACCCCCGTTTTGAGTTCTTTGGGAAATTTTCCTGTTTCTATCATTCGATTAAAAAAGTTGTTCAGAGGAAAAGCTATTTCTGTTTTTATCTCTTTCAAAGTTTCAGCTCTAATTTCATCGATACCGGGAGTTTTGTTCATTTTGAGAGATGATATTGTTTCAATTATCTCCCCCTCTGTTGTAGGTTCCAAAAATATAGAGTGCATAAAAGATCCTTTCCTCAGGGGAGAATTCACAGGTTTTTGAATTTTTTTTGCAAGTTTTTGCTCATTAGAGAAATAGTGATTATTTGAACAATCTGCAATCTCTTTTTTGTCATAGATAAGACCACCCGTTTCACTTTTTATTGTTTGAATTTTTTTCCCAGAAATATCCTTCACCGTTTCCCATAGCGCCTTGGTGTTAGTTTGTGATCTATCCAGACAACTTATAGAAATTGATTTTTGATTTCTTGATAAGACTATTCAATGTGTTTCGATAATTTCTGTATTGTGTTGTCAACATTAGGTTATTTGGCTCTTTTCGAACTTTTTTGAATAAGCTATCTCTGGTATTTATGGAGTTTACCAATCCTCGTGTGATCCATTGCTTCCGTTTGACGTTTCTGTGTTTAACTTTTGATGTTTTTGTGTGTTTTGCGATGAGATTCTTCAGCAATTCTAGGAAACGTGCAAAACTTTCGTCGATATTTAGTGAGATAATATTAGACCAATCATAGAGGGTTAATTCTGTTTTCAAGGATGAATAATCAGTGTATTTACAGTATTTTGCAACTGAAGTCTCATATTCCTCGTCATTTTTGGAGGGGAGTTTAACGATTGTGGTGTAATGATCTGTAATAGCACTTTTTAGTACAATAGGTGAAACTTCGTTGGATTTTTTCTTAACAAAGATGTGATCAATGCATGTATTACTTTGTTGTCTAGTTACAGTATTTATGGCGGAATGATAATCAAACTCATAAAAGCAATTTAGATATTCAGTAATTATGTCATCTTCATCTAGAATGTTCAAGTTGATATCCCCCAAAAATATGTGATAGTCACCATTGGCTTTCGAAACATTAGAGAGGTATTCCCGAAGATTTTCGACGAATATTTGTTCATCTGTTGAAGGCGGAAGATATAGGCCCGTTAGATGTATGGTTTTTTCGTCTACTTTTAGTGTGATTTCAATCGATTTACATACACCTATATCAATGATATCATAATTATAGCATATATTCTCTCTTACGTAAATAACAACGCCATCGCATTTATTAATGTTACCTTCGTTATACAGTATGTCGTAGCCATCCAGCTTAAACATATTTATGTCTGGGCTATTCCATGTTTCTGTGAGTACAATGCAGTGAAAATGCTGTTTTTTTCATGAATGTATATTTCTAGTTGACTTAAATTTTTTGCAATACTCCTTATGTTCTGGTGAAGAATGTTGAAGTTGAATTTTTTATTTTCTTCAGATGAAATCAAATTGCTATAGTCATTTATATTATCAACTTTTTTGGTTGCAATGAGTTAATATTCATAGTCCCTAATATATGGATTCATTTTTAATTGAAGGAAATATAAATAAACGAGAAAGACATCATCGAAAGACATCCTATAGCTCTTGAAGGAATTCAAGAAGTATCACTTCCAATTTTAAATGACCAAGGAATTCATCTAAAGAAAATCAACTTAGACAAATTTCATAAACTGCAACTACAAGAAAACAATGCCACTTCGCTTGATGAACTCAAGATGCCTGTGACCTTTTGTCGAATTGCTATTAGCTCAAGTACCATAATCTGCATACTTCTAATCTGTTACTGCCTATTTAAATATAGAAACATCATGAGAAAGGGTTTCCAGCCCAAAAAGAAGCCTACCAACATCGACCCAACCCAAGTGGTTCCACCCTTGAGTTTCCTTTGGGGATGGAGTAGTTATGAAACAATACATGTCCAGTCAGCCGAATACATTACCTTATGTGGTATCGTTACATCGAATCATCATCGGACGATCGACTACGTCAAAGTGCTGAATGGCACTATAGTACACCACATACACTTGAATTATTGGTTCTTTACCCATACGTCATTAATATCTGATAACATAACCGACAAATGTCAAATTATTTTGTTCTGTTCTTCACTATTAATAGAACGCCACGTAATAATGATGTCGGTTGGTTATGTTATCAGATATTAATGACGCACGGGTAAAGATCCAATAATTCAACTGTAGCTTCAGTATATATATTTTCAGAATCAGAATGATTATAGACTTCATATTGTTAACTTCAATAAACATTAATTACGTGTAACTATTGTAATTAAATTAATTTTAAAAAAGTAAAGTTTTAGGTTAAAAACATAAAGGCGGACATTCTGGACAAGAATGGTGTAGGTGTATCTATCAATTTTGAAAACTGTCAAAACTTTTATGTTAATATTCATAAATAGATCTTAAAATAAAATTGGTTTCTAGGGTATTATAAAGTAACTAACGTATTATATTTTGTAACTAATGTATTATTATGTGTTGTTGTGATGTTATGAAGCTAATAATTTGTAATAAAGATTTATTTAGTGTTTTAAATGAAACTCACGGTTTCTAGTTAATTCCACAATATAATAGGAGTTATATAATTTACAATTGTTTCGATAAATCAATATCATCGTCAGAATGACAGAAGTTACATTTTATTTGATGCCTACCTGATGTTTAGTAGTTATTTTTGGCTAGACCAAGAAGTGACCTAACTTGTGATTGACTTAATATATGTTTATAGAAAAAAGAAGAAGATCTGATATTACAAATATTGAAGCTTAGATATTATTAGCCCTATGGTGATATCCTGGATATCTAAGCTTTAATATTTGTAATATCACATCTTCTTCTTTTTTCTATAAACATATATTAAGTCAATCACAAGTTAGGTCACTTCTTGGTCTAGCCAAAAATAACTACTAAACATCAAGTAGGCATCAAATAAAATGTAACTTCTGTCATTCTGACGACGATATTGATTTATCGAAACAATTGTCAATTCTTTAGAATATTCAATAACTTTTATTATATTGTGGAATTAACTAGAAACCGTGAGTTTCATTTGAAACACTAATATGAGCAGATTCCACGAAGTAAGGGTCGAGACAGTTAATTTCAATAAAGATTTAACTCATAGGAAGATTAATTTTCAATGATACGATAAAATATATAACTAATTAATATCAACGACAACCAATTGACCAGATTCGAATGACAAAACGTGTTTTTTTGATCTGAATTCAAACACTTTTACTACATAAAAAGTTATTGAACCTCATTTTCTTATTCGTTTTTTATTAGGCGAGCTTCATTGGATATTACAACAGTTCCCACGGTAAATAATTTAAAAAATTATCTTAACTATTATAACGCATCTTCCGATTTCATTATTTTGAAATTGTATCTTTTATTTTCGTGGAATTTGTGTTCATTTCATTCTCATATCAGTTACTAGATTATAAAATTTCGTTCATGACCAAATTAATCTTTCAAAACCAGTAGTAAGAACATTGAAGCAAACTATGAAGATTTCTACCTATATACTATGAATAGCTACACCAAAATTTCAAAAACTCAATCATCAAATTGTTGAATATGCTCCAGATTTAGTATCTTCTGTAACAAACCAAATTTTAGGTTTTTCACAGAAAGAAACAACTATGTACCTACTCTCATCGTTATATGAAAAGAATGTCAATCAGTCAAATAGACATTGCTAACTATAATTGATAAGAACTAATGCATCGATCGCAATAATTTTTTGTCATTTTCATATCGTCAACCCGTGTAATATGACCGATGCAATCGAAATGGCTTTAATTTTGTCATTGTTCTTACTAATACGTTATTTACGAACAAAAGAGTATAGTTCAATGAGTTTTGCTGACTCTTGAGGTATTCTTTTTCAGATGAGTGATTTTCAAATAGAAAATGCAGCAAATGCTGCTTAAAACAGTTTATTTCCTGCAAAATCGAAAGGGCGATACGATAGTGCATGCATATAGAACATTTAAAGAAAGGTGTCAGAGCAAAAGTACTGGTATCTCTGAAAGGTCGCTGTTGGCAAATTTCATGTAAAAATCCGAGGCAGTCCTCACAGACTATCTCACAAACCTCAACGAAGACACACTTCCAGAGCGTCGGTCCCAGAACCGAGCCCTGAGGTACTCCAGCCTACATCTCATACCTCTTCCTTCTCGAGTCTACTATCACTCGCCCCGTCAAATAATCCTCTAACAGACTGACCAACCCCCCCCCAAGCCTCAGCAACGCGCTCAACACCGCACGTTTATTGACGCTGTTGAACGCGTTCCCGACATCGAAGATCACGAGTAGGGTCAATTTTTTGTTCCTCCAGCTGCCCTCCCTAGCCCTTTCCACCATACCCATCACCCTGCCCAGCGCAGATATACATGATTTTCCCTTCATAAACCCATGCTTGTTTTCCCCAAAACCCCCATTCATACCAACATCCTCCTCAATCCTATCCTTTATCATCCCCTCCATCAATTTACCCATACCGCTCAGCAGGCTGATGGGCCTGTAGTCTCCCGCCCGCTTCCCCTCTTCACCCACATTCCACACCAGTATTACCCTGGTCACCTTCCATCTTTCCGGGAATTCTTCCTCTGTCAGCACCCTGTTAAATAATTCCCAGAAATACTCCCCATTGTCATGCAACATCCCCTTCACCACTTCACCACTCAGGCGGTCTATCCCTGGTGCTTTCCTCAATTTAATGTTTCTCTCCCCCTCTTCTACTTACCAACTACTGTACCGACCTATTTCGCCTCCTTTTCCCTACCTCTTTAGTTTCCTCGATTTCCCGAATCCTTTCCTCCACTCGCCCTTCTCCCCTGTGAAAAGCTTCCCTATAATCTCCTTTTCTCAATCTTCCTCCAGCACCTTGTTCCTATTTTCTCCCATCCTTTTCACCGCTACCTCATACGCCTTTCCCCATCGATTGTTTTTCAATTCCGCCAGTAGCTCGTCCCATTTCCCTCTTTTTGCCCTCTCCACCTTATGCTCCAGCTACTTCTTCTTCTCCTTGTGACCCCCTTTTCCCTTTATCCACCCTCTTCCTCTCAACATCCACCTTCGTTTTTTCTTACACTCTTTCCACAGCTCCTCTATTTCCTCATTCCACCAGTAATTAGCCCTCCTCCCATGCATATTACCCCTCTTTCAGTCTCTTTTACAGCTCTGTATCACCCCGTACAATTATCTACCTCATGTCCAAGTCTCCTTTCTATCTCCTCTCTCACTTTCTTCCTCATATTGTCTATCTCGGTATTCGTCCACCTATATTCCCTCTCTTCCGATAATTCCTTTCTCCCTTTTCTTATATCCGTCTCTACATATCTATGTAAACTCAAGCTTTCCTCATCCTCTAGCACCCTCCAACTACTCACTCTTTCTCCCAGCCATTTATCACATGCTGTTAATATCAATATATGACGAACCCCCGTCACCCCTCACGAAGGTGGGCATGAGTCCATCATTTAGCACCACTAACCCGTTGGATGCAAACACTTCCTCCAGTATCTCCCTCTCCTGTCCGTTTCCGTCCCCCCCCCTTATTAAAGTGATCTTTATTCCACATAGAGTGTATAGCTCAATTTTCTTCTATTGTTGTTTCTCCATTCTCAATTATCTACATTTGATCAGAAACGATTCAGATCTTACCATTTTTTTTAAATAATTTATTTTGACTGTGCCATGATATTTGTGGGAGATTACTTGAATAAACTCTGGTTATTCTGTTCTATATTTTATCTAATTATTTTCTTATACATATTTGTGTAAGATCTACTAACATTTTATCTTTTAAACCTTCATTACTCTGTGAACATATTTGTTACGGGTAAACTAGAAACCACCATACCCACATGAGTTTCATTATCTGCTAATTGGTCTACAAAATAATCTGTTTGTTTGAAATTTCTAGACAATGCATCTGATAATAACATTCCTTTGCGTACCTTATACTTTACTTCCAAATCATACTTTTGTAGTTGTAGCCTCATTCTTTGTAACCTGCGTAAGAAAAGAGCTACCTTTTTCTGATTATCCAGTGTATGTTGGTTGTGCTCCACTTGCTGTTAAACATAGCATATATCTCTTTTCCATCTTTTAAAGTCTTGTGTTAGATTACCATCTATATTTAAATGGAGAATAATTTTCAACATGTCCATATTAACCTTATTTTTTATTGGTGTTTTTAAATGAAACTCAAGGTCTCTAGTTAATTCCACAATATAATACAAGTTATTGAAAATTCTAAAAAATTGACAATTGTTTCGATATATTTTTTATATTTGATTCTTCTAATCTTCCTACTATATATATAAATATATAAATATATATATATATATATATATATATATATATATATATATATATATATATACAAATTGAAAAATATATATTTTTGGATTGCAGCAAAAGAGGAAAAATACACTCTATTCAATTCTCCAAGCTTTCGTAAATCTTTATTCACATCATCAGGGAACTACAATAAGGAAAGAAAAACATAAATTATAAAAAGTGTTCATACAAACATTTCTACAACTTACATTGATCGAGATTGCATCATAGATCTTGAATACAGGAAAAGTGTACAACAGCAAGTCATTAGAGAAATAGGTCCAGTCGGCAATACATTTGCCTACTACTGGTTCAAATTTAAAACATTATTAAAAAGTAGGAAGTTAAAACATTAAAAATCGAGAATCCACACACCCACGCGGACTTGTGAGAATAATGGCGGAAACTGAAAATGTCAGGTTAAGTACAACATTCATCATTACTAAATGAATGAAAAGAATCGATCTTTGCAATGACGCGAGACACTGAAACAATCGAATTGAAACTTTCAAGAGAATACCGGGGTGGTACCAAAATGATGGAACTGTTGTGAAATATCACTCCAATTAAATTCTCATTAACGAGAATTAATATGTGATTATTGATGTTATTTATTATTATTATTAATATTATTACGGATCTTTTAATAAAGGGGAAACATCTACCATGATGACACACGTAGGAAACTAGTGAGAATTATTAATATTATCATTATTATTATTATTATTATTGTTATTAATATGAAGACAATTGTGTTTATCAAGCGTAAGGAGCAGGGAGTAGAGATTACTCAAATTCTGAATGTCAGTCTTCTTATTCATACAACCTTCTTCTTGGAAGATGAAAGCCATTTCCAAAAACAATATTTTGTTATAACTTCTCTCACGAGAAAGGATTTTAACTCTTTCAAAATCAATGACATGATCCAACGAGGAGACATGATTAGCCAGAGAACATCTTTCAGGATGTAACCTTATATCACTTTTATGGAGGGATACACGGCTAGAAATTTTTTGGGAGGTTTCACCAATATATGAGAGGCCACAACTGTTACAACACAGCTTATAAACAACATTACTACAATCCACGACAGGTATCTTGTCTTTCAAAGGACTATAAATTGACTTAACAATCAAGGAACTCCTGCAGGCAAACCTAACATTCTGTAAGTATTGTGAAAAAATCCTAGTAAGTCTGGGCGTAATTTCCTTTATATAAGGCAGAGAAACCGTTAAAACGGAAGGAATCGTTCTAGAGGCCGAGAGAGGATCCAACTCAGCTGCACCTGCTGCATCAATTGATTGTATTGAAGTATGTGACAAAACAGAAGACGTGTTGAAGATGATCTTTCTTAGTAACTGTTTTGGATAGGAATTGTCCAGGAACAAATTGAAGAGAATATCACGATTCTTATTCCTAAACACAGGGTCAGAAAGGCTCATAACTCTAGCTGTCATTTGTTTAACCAAGTTAACCTTTATGCTAAATTTATGGTAAGAATTGTAGTTGAGATATCTCCCAGGGCTACTTTGTTCTCTATACCAATCAATTATAATCACATTATCAGGAGACCTAGTCCATAAAGTATCTAAAAAAGGGGAGAGCCATGTTAGAGTTTTCTGTTTCGAGAGTAAACTGAATGTAAGGATCATAGCTATTAAAGATGAAAAGGAGATCTTGGGTGGAGCCCACAGGGCAAGCCAGGATTATATCATCTACATATTTCTTGATGAAAGGTACATTGAAAGGAAGTACCGGAAGGACCACGTCCAACAGATCATCCATTACATAGCACGCTAATATCGGAGAAATACTGGTTCCCATAGGAGTACCAAAAGTCAGTTTGTAAAATTTATTATTAAAAGGAAAGCAGGTAGAACTGAACAGGAATTCAATCAACTCAATGAACCTGTCAAAATCAATATTACACACCGCACTAATGGATGGCCAGTGTTTGTGAGCTGAACGTATAACTGCTTGTAAATAAACAATGCTAAAAAGTGAAACCACATCCAGACTGACCAAAACATAGTTTTCTGGAAAAGTTCTTCTGTTAAATAACTCAAAAACCTGGAAGGAGTCCTTAATGAAATACTCATTCTCATTACTGTATGCCTTAGTAAAGATATCTGTGAGGAAAGAGGCAATAAATTCAGTAGGAGAGTTGATAGAAGCGACAATGGGTCTCATTGTCAAGGTAGGCTTATGAATTTTAGGAAGAGTGTAACATTTTGCTATGACAGAGTTATAAGTGAATATTTTTCCAATAAATACATGGGAAATTATCATTGCAGCTGCAAATAAAAGATATTTAAACTATATCACAAATTTATGCATACTTTGTCCGTAGATCATATAATTTTGAAGTAAATAATAAAACTAGCTTTGCGAGGAGAGGAAAAAGACGAAATTTTCGGTAAAAGAGTGTCTGCAATCCAGCGCTTCATGAAAAAAATAGGAAGAGGGAGAGAGAGCATGGCGCAAGTGATGAGCAACCACTCTTGATTCCATATTTTGTCATTTTGTCATTCTAGATTGAGCCATATATTGGTTCACGATCACAGCATGACAAAGGCCCCTTTATTGATAATAAACAAATATTTTTCACATTTTGTTACCAATATTTATAGAATGATGTCCAAATACTTATTTCGGCAAGAAGACTGTCATCTTCAGTAGACGCGAAGAGTTATCGTGATATTAGCAGATAGTGAAACCTTATCAGCCTTTGGTGATTCCTGCTAATACATTGATTATTTTTAGAGGATATACTGGAGATGGCAACTCAGTCGCTCAAATACGTGTTAAGACATTTCTAAAGATTTCTTTGTTTCATTAGTGATCATTGCTATACTTATCATTCGTTCTCTACACTATTACAGTTTTCTGAGTATATGTATGATACATTGTCTATATTATTAATTAATAATGACTTAGATGTCTACGTGGGAATGAAACATCAATACTTTTAATCAACCGATTTTTGAATTTTTTTTATTACAGTTCATACAAAAAAATTATAACTAGATCGATATAGACCTATGCTGCTCATCTCGAAAAATCTTTAACATTCAAGTATAAAAAAAATACAAAACAAAGATGTATTTTTGGCTAATATTGTTCAAAGTATACAGCCTGTCTCTAGACTTTTGGACAGGTCTGGGATATGCACCCTTTATACAGGGTGTTTTCAAATGACACTTACATCGTTTGCATATAGATACCTCTCGTAAAATTGGACAAGATGATATAGGGATTGAGGGGTCCACCCATTCACTTTTTGAAATACTGGGTGCTAAAGTTATGAAAAATATAATGTTTTAATTTGATAACTTTAAAATGGATGAATATATTGATCTGACATTTAGCAGGTTGTTTTTAAATGTAAAAGGGCATATTTTGATGGAAAAATATGTTTCAATTCTTGATCCAGTGGTGCACATTTGGAAGAATATGTCACCTTTCTCCTCCCATTTTTTACGCCACTGGCATTTGAAGTTATTTTTATTTGATTTTGTATTCCTCAATAGTTTTCACGTGAAAAACGCATGACCTTTACATATCAAAAAATTTGTAGTTTTCAAGATATTTAATGTTTTTATGAAGTCTGCAAGATCACTTTTTGATAAAAAAAATATTTTCTTGAATGTTTTTCAATAACTACCAAACTACTAATGGTTAGAATATGTAACAGGAAGTAATTTGTGAAACGGCAATGCATATTAAACATTGAGAGAGGATTGTTGAAAACACTTTGCCAAACTTGTGATTTTACAACAGAATTAATGACAATAAAAAATAAGATAATTACAAAGTTAAATAACAACCTATTCAAACATAATTTTTAACTCAGCAGCCAACAAATTACAAAAGATGTTCAAAATTTTGTCCATTTACATATAATCTGCAACGTTTTTTCATTGAAAATCGCATACCTTGGGATGACTGGTTATTGCCGGAAATAATTTCTGTAACTTCATGGATTCTTGCTATCAGTGCCTCCTCCGTATAGTAGGCTATGGATGTCAATAATGAAATGGTAAATGTCATTTTGTTTAACGTCAAAACGAAAATGAATTATTTGTAATTAAATTGGTTTGTGCAACTTTCACACTTTTTGTTATGATGGTTTATACTTTTGAAGAAATGGCTGATATGCAACTAATATACGGGGTAGACGTTCCGAGCGCTTGTATAGAGAAAGATATCCAAATCGACCTAGATTTCCATGTCACACAACATTTTCTCATATTGACAGGAGATTGCGAGAATTTGGACAATTCAATTCAAAATTACAAGGTAGCGGTAGAAAACGAACTATACGAACTGTGCAATTAGAGGAGGCTGTTCTAGACCGTATTGAAAAAAGATCCGATTTAAGCACTCGCACCATTTGCAAATCTTTAAATGTAAGTAACTCAACTGTGTGGAATATTGTAAATGAACAGCAGTTGCATCCTTATAAGTATACCCAAGTTCAGGCCCTAAAACCAACAGATTGTCCTCAAAAAGTGGGGTTTGACAATTGGTACACCCAAAAATGTTTAGAAAATAGGAATTTTACCGAATTTGTTGTATTTACTGATGGAGACAAATTCACACGTGAAGGCATTTTTAATTCAAGGAATAGCCACGTGTGGGATGACGAAAATCCATATGTTATTCGACAACGTGGATTTCAGGAAAAAATTCTCGCTTAACGTGTGGGCAGGCATTCTTGGAGATTGTATAGTGGGTCAATATTTATTACCTAATAAACTCAATGGTAATATTTATTGTAATTTTTTGAGAAAAACACTGCCTGATTTATTAAACGACGTTGTACCATTAAATATTAGGGCGAATATGGATAATGTATGGTTTCAGCAAGATGGGGCATCTGTACATTATTCTCTAGCGGCCAGACAACTTATAACCCAACAATACGGAAACAACTGGATAGGCTGAGGTGGACCCAATATGTGGACTGCGAGGTGAACGGATTTAAATCCAATCGATTTCTTTCTGTGGGGTTACATGAAGTCCCTAGTCTACGATACAATAGTAGCAACGGAGGAGGAACTGATAGCAAGAATCCATGCAGCTACAGAAATTATTTCCGGCAATCGCCAGTATTTCCAAGGTATGCCATTTTCAATGAGAAAACGTTGCAGATTATGTGTAAATGTAAATGGACAAAATTTTGAGCATCTTTTGTAATTTGTTGGCTGCTTAGTTAAAAATTATGTTTGAATAGGTTGTTATTTAACTTTGTAATTATCTTATTTTTTATTGTCATTAATTCTTTTGTTATAAAAATCACAAGTTTGGAAATGTATTTTCAACAATCTTCTCTCAATGTTTTATATCCATTGCCGTTTCACAAATTAGTTCCTGTTACATATTCTAACCATTAGTAGTTTGGTAGTTATTAAAAAACATTCAAGAAAATATTTTTTTTCAAAAAGTGATCTTGCAGACTTCATAAATACATTAAATATCTTGAAAACTACAAATTTTTTGATATGTAAAGGTTATGCGTTTTTCACGTGAAAACTATTAAGAAATACAAAATTAAATAAAAATAGCTTCAAATGCCAGTGGCGTAAAAAATGGGAGGGGAAAGGTGACATATTCTTCCAAATGTACACCACTGATGCCCACACTAATGCACACAAATAATATAATTATACAAATTTCTTGCCGGCATTCGAAATCAAACCAGAAACGAGACACAATACTTTAAAATGGAAGCAAAATGAAAAACGAAGCGAACAAGCACGGCACGGGCTCAGATCTCGCGCATGACAGTTTGTTAATTTATACCAAATAAGATTAACAATGAATATCTTTTGCTATCGTTTGTGTTACGTAGATTTATAATAAACAAATGATTTATTGAATCATAATAAAGATACACAAGAATTATTAACGTACACTGTATCATTTTTAGTAATTATCAAGCCTAATTATAATTATTAATTACTTATTAATTATCATCGCGCCTTCGGCGTAATAGCTGAATTGTTTATTGTTAAAGCATTTTGTTCAAAATAAACAATTATTGTAGCATGAACAAATCCTCTATAATTAATTAATAAAACAAAGATTCAGTTATGATTTCAATAAATAAGCCTTCCCAATTACGAATATTAATACGTGGTTATAAACAAATTTGACAATAACAAACATTTCATAATTATAACAGAGATTTTTCTTTCGGTTTACTGCAAGTTGTGGCTGTAATATAATCAGATTATTTTGTTTAACAGCATATAACAATTGTAAAGGCCACTAACTCTTGCTCCAAAATTGTATCAAGTACAAGAAATGAGGATTTCTCCGATATTTATATACATATACAAATATCAAAACTTACAGGTATTCACCAAGAAGATGAAGAAGTTTGAAGCGAAAATATTACTGTTGAAGATTGTCAATCAGACCGGAATGTTTCTGAAAGCAATAATAATTCGTTCCACTTCAATAATTACCTGTACCAATTTTAATTCAGGGAATATTGTCTGATAAAACTGAATCGCAATAGATTGTAGAATATTCTAACTTGGGAAATCTAATTATAAAAAAGCGCCAAGCGGATGGTGCGGAAATGTGTGTATATGTCGTAGGCGTATTTGAAAACCAGACTTTTTATAAAATGCCTAGGCTTTAACAAAATGACTTGGTATATTGTAAAACCATTATATTTTTACAATTTTAAGGCAAATTATAAAGCGTCGATGAGACCTTAGGCATATTGAAAAAATTAAAATATTTTACAATTCCCTATATAGTATGAGTTAGGCGATTCGTAATACGCCTATGCCTTGCTTTGGCTTATTTAAAAATAGGTAGGGCACACATACTTAATGACTATTCGCCAATAAAATAAAAATAATAGTAATTATTAACATAATTGTTTTATTGCTATATTACAATATAACTTAGACATAAACTAAAAATGTATTAAGGAACTTATAAAACTGAAGGAGCAACGCCAGATAGTGATTATGTATTCCCGCAGGAGCCACTAAAGTGACATTTGCCTGTACACTTCATGTGGGTCTTGAAACAAAAGCACTCATTTATTCTACATTGGTTTTTGTTGGATTTCCACATACATTTTTCAAAACCTTGCTTCCCATACTTGGATAACATTCCCATTGCTTCTCTTAAAGAAATCGTTTTTACACTTGGAACTTCAATTCGTTCGTTGCTCTCTATTCCACTGATCACATCTCTGGAGAACCATCGATTTAACAGACCGTACTTCGTACCAATTTGATACACTCCAATTTTTAAATTCAAAATTGATCCAATTATATTTTTAGGAAATAGAGGTCCATTGTATACTTTTGAAACCTCAATTATAACGTTTCCTCCGATTTTCAATGGTTGCAACTTCTTGTTTGAGGTTTCAAGTATTTTTTCGGTGACACGTTTCTGTCCGAAAGCACTGTCTATTCTTTTTGTTAATATTTTTTTTTTTGATTGACGTACAAATAACACATCCATTTTTGTCCATCAGCAACAGCCTGATTAAAGGGATATTTCGTCTTACATTTTAAGCAATAAAAATTTGAGACTGCTGGCAGATTATCGGCTTCTTCTACAAAAATATTGTCGGCCCTTTTCTGGAAACTCTGTATCATTAACAACAGAATTTTGTTCATAATTTAGTATTATTGGGATATCGTGAATGTTCATTATTCGAATGTACAACATTCTGAAATAATATTCTCTAACTCTTCCTCAGTGTTTATTTTTTTTACAACGCCGGGAAAATCAGAAGAAAACATGCAAACTTGAAAATCTATGCCGACTAATGCTTCATAAGAGGTGCGCCTAATTATTCGATGGTAAGATGCATTCTTCTGCCATTGCACAAAATAACAACTGGTTGACCAATTAGTTGAATCATTATCACTCAACCAAGCTCTTAGTATATTTTCAACATCCTGATTAGACATATCGACGTCCATTAATTATTTTACAAGAGGGCCATTTTGAGACTAAATTCTTGGTAATAACGTTGACAAACTCTCTTCCATTATCACTCTGTGAGATGCTGGGAGCACCAAATTCTAAAAATATTTTCAAAAGTTCTGATGAAACATCTGATGCACACGTTAATTTTAACGGTCTCAAATGAACAAATTTAGTCAGGTGATCCTGGTAGCTCAGCAACCATTAATAGTCGCCATCTGGAGTTGACTGTAAATCAATTAGGCCTACTTGTCTCCTGTGATTCCAACTTTTGGAAAGTATGAGCTTGACGACAACTCCTTCTTTTGGTAGCTGTTTTTTTGTATCACAAGTTTTAGACTGCTGGTCGAGGTGTTGCATATTGTGGCTTAAGATCTTTTATTATTTTATGTGAACGAAAAATTCTTCATAAGGCACAATAAAGGCGAGTTCATCTTCATTACAAGACCTTTTCTTTACGACTTTTTTCACTCCACTAATATCCAATATCTCAAAAATTCTTGAGAAATAGTGCTGTTTATTTGATATTCTATTACCCTGCTCTCTATTTTGCCTTGCGAGTATTGAAATATTGCATACTTCCTCTATTTCCGCCGAATTCCATGGTTTCTTAATACTCTTTTCATGTTCGGCAATAAAAAAAGCATATATTATGGATAAAGAGCTATGAGAAAACCTTCACCATAGAAAACACCTGGTGTATTATTTGCTTTCACTAATAAATTTAATGATCTGGCAACGCCGGCCGGAACATGGAATTTACCGCATTCTCATATTTGGAGGTTATTTAGTACTCACCTGCATAGAATTTATCTAATTCTATGTAATAATTATTTCTCTCCCTCCTTTCGACAATCAATCAGTGCTATTCTGCCTGCATATTGCTGGAAACATGATTGTATAAACAATATTGTTATGGTTATAACATACAGCAATATGATCAAGCAATTAAGTATTCAGTTTCTGCGTTCATAGCAAGAATGGTTCATGGTTCTGTCAATAGCAATGTTATTGCCAGTAGCGTGAATTTAACTACTGGCAACATTGTTTTTCGGCATTCCATAAGAAAATAGAAGATTTTTATTTTGATTTTAACCTATAAATTCGAGAAATATTATGATATGATATAATTGCTTTAGTTTGTTTAACCAGAATTTCAAAAAAAAATGTCGCGTAGTCGTAAAATAAATAAAGCACAAATGGAGTAATTAATTAACTAATTAGAAAAAAATAAAATATTAATTACTGGGAAAACTGTAAGTATCAATTGCTAACTAATATTTTATATTCGAGTATAATTCAAATCAATCATCTTCTGAAACTTTTCCATTCATATTCTAGTTTTTATATGAATGGAAATCAAAAACAAAAAGAAAATGTCGAATCAATCCAGCAAACAGGAGGTGGTGGATACACATGTGTGGAATTGAATGAGCTGTAAAATCGACTCATGTCAGTTTTTGGGTGGGTGCATGTTATAGGATGCCCTGGCACTCCACAGGAGGTTGATCCAGATGATGCTGAACCCATGGTAGAACAAGTAGACAATGCTGAATCACCACTTCCTGATGACATTTCATTTGAAGATGATGAGCAAACTGAAAAAATAGATATAGTTGTGGAAGATTATCCAGCTAGTCAAGTAGAAGAGTTGAATGAGACAAAAAAACAGGTATAGTTATTACAATAAATTCTGTAAGATATTTACTGTTTTATTTAGGTGTAAATAGAAAGGTTCTTAGACGACACCGGAAAAAAAGATTGATTTCTAGTAATGCTACCAAATTAAATAGTGCAGCTAACAAATACAGCTAGAGTACAGAGCAAATGGTTCTGGCTATTAAAGAAATGGCACATGACGTTTCTCATTTGGCCGTAGCATTTTCACAAATCGGCAATGGATTATCACTTCACAGTGTATCTGAATTTGAAATTTCGCGACGTTTCGGCTTCCACTTTGAAGCCATTATCAAGAGGGGGGATATGTTATTCGTTCATTAATCTAGGAAGTGATCCGATTCCGTAGTCTCAATCTGCCTACTCTACGCAACGAATCCCCCCCTTCGGCTAATTCCAAGGCCTCAATCTGCCTACTCCTTGGAATTTCACCGAAAAAGGACATAACAATAAAATAAATAAATAAATAAAATAAAATAATAATAAAAATTGCTTACCAGTTAAATCACCGTAGAACACTAACACTACACTCACTACTGGCTTGAAGCCGACTGACTGTCTCACTATATATATATATATATATATATATATATATATATATATATATATATATTATAATATAATTAATGTTCTACTGTTTTTATAATTATGTATTATATGATTTTATTTGAAATTTGATTATTAGATGCTGTTGTTACAATCGTGGTAGTAACTACACTAATGTGAAAACACCTTTATCACTGAATATAACCTATTTGAAATTTTGACAGGAATTGTCAAATTATTATGCCCGGCTCAGATGAATATGAAATTTTATATTCTGAAAGATAAATTACTACAAAATCGACTTACTCGCTCTTACCTCAGGGAGGGTTCAAAGATTAAAAAAAATTAATAATTTAAATTTTAAATTTATAAATTTCCAAAGAATATTCCAAAATTGTCAATTATACTATTGCAAATCTATAGTGACTGCTTGTTCAATATATTCTAAGACCATTGAATTATCTAATGACATCTACAATTTTTCTGTCACTGAAAATTAACTAAATGTCACTGATTATATCAAAAATTTTATAGGATCCAAAATTTTCAAATTCAATGAAATAGGAGTTGAATTAATACCAAAGTGAGTTGGAATCAAAAATTATATATTATATACCATCAGATAACAAGTGAAAATGAATTATTATTCCCAAAATATAATAAAGAACAATAATCGTACTTTCTACGAACCTTAAAATTAAAAAAAACAACCTATATACTAGAAGAACAACCTAATTAACTACTTATTCTAAACGTTCAAATCGTCGAAAATTACACTTGACGTGTATAAATGTCAAATAACTATATGCGATAAAATTGTCTATTCAAAAAAAATTTCTCTTCTCTTCAGGTGAAATTTTATATATCTTTAACGTTAATTTTGTCAGTATTCAAAAATGTGATATAGATGCATCTATCTTAATTTTATTTAAAGGCCTGTTAATTCTTGAAAAATAATTTATAAAATCTGGACTGGACTCACCAACTAGGTATCAGGATCACTCGTTCTGATTCTAAGCACGTCTTTTAGAATCGCCGGAACGACTTTTCTAAATTTATAATTTAGAACCCGGAAAATTCACTAACACTATTTCAATATAATTATTTAAGGAATTATTCACGCACTGATCTTATCATGCTAATTATTATAATCTGATGCTATTTTAATATATCAATTACTATTATATTATTCAGCAAATTTGAGTGAACTCATATTAGATGTTCTCTCGAGAGGGGTTCAAAATCAACTAACTAAACTTTTTCCATAAATAATTCTGTTCTCCTTTTGGTTACCAAAGAATTCCTTTTTTTAAAAAAAATACAAATTTATGTTTTCATATAACAAAGAGAGATTTTCATTCTTCAATTCTAATTGTAATTTTGCTACCAGCGTCATCTGTATTCTTTTTTTTTAAATCTTTATAAAATCTATGTATCATTAAGTATCTTCTGCATTATTGTCATTCGAAATTGTAATGTCAAATTTTATTTGCATATTGAATCTTTTAAATTATTTATAATACATTGTATATCACTAGTATTACATCCAAATATTTACATTTTTCTTTATTTCAATGTTTTCTTTAGAATTTAGATAGAGTATATGTATTAATATATATATATATATATATATATATATATATATATATATATATATATATATATATATATGACAACAACAAATATATTCATGGGTAATTCACGCAAAATATAGGGCTACTGAAATAGAGTGGTAACCGTGGACATGCATGTTTCTGGCTCATTTTGCCTCATCAGAACGGCATAACCAAATAAGGATGTGAAATTTGGGAGCAAAGATGTTAATCGAAACATGAGAAAACACAAAATAACGGATTTCAGCAGGGAAACCAAACGCTCATTTGTGTCTTCAATTGGAAGATCCCGAGTTTTCAGGACATCAACCAACATCGACACGGAGGCGCATATAGCCCCCCCGCCATGAACCTTCCGACCCATAGTAAATAACAAAGAAGATGTAGGAATATCGCGTGATATGTTAACAACAACAACAAATATATTCATGGGTAATTCACGCAAAATAAAGGGCTACTGAAATAGAGTGGTAACCGTGGACATGCATGTTTCTGGCTCATTTTGCCTCATCAGCACGGCATAACCAAATAAGGATGTGAAATTTGGGAGCAAAGATGTTAATCGAAACATGGGAAAACACAAAATAACGGATTTCAGCAGGGAAACCAAACGCTCATTTGTGTCTTCAATTGGAAGATCCCGAGTTTTCAGGACATCAACCAACATCGACACGGAGGCGCATATAGCCCCCCCGCCATGAACCTTCCGACCCATAGTAAATAACAAAGAAGATGTAGGAATATCGCGTGATATGTTAACAACAACAACAAATATATTCATGGGTAATTCACGCAAAATGAAGGGCTACTGAAATAGAGTGGTAACCGTGGACATGCATGTTTCTGGCTCATTTTGCCTCATCAGCACGGCATAACCAAATAAGGATGTGAAATTTGGGAGCAAAGATGTTAATCGAAACATCCGTTATTTTGTGTTTTCCCATGTTTCGATTAACATCTTTGCTCCCAAATTTCACATCCTTATTTGGTTATGCCGTGCTGATGAGGCAAAATGAGCCAGAAACATGCATGTCCACGGTTACCACTCTATTTCAGTAGCCCTATATTTTGCGTGAATTACCCATGAATATATTTGTTGTTGTTGTTAACATATCACGCGATATTCCTACATCTTCTTTGTTATTTACTATGGGTCGGAAGGTTCATGGCGGGGGGGCTATATGCGCCTCCGTGTCGATGTTGGTTGATGTCCTGAAAACTCGGGATCTTCCAATTGAAGACACAAATGAGCGTTTGGTTTCCCTGCTGAAATCCGTTATTTTGTGTTTTCCCATGTTTCGATTAACATCTTTGCTCCCAAATTTCACATCCTTATTTGGCTATGCCGTGCTGATAAGGCAAAATGAGCCAGAAACATGCATGTCCACGGTTACCACTCTATTTCAGTAGCCCTTTATTTTGCGTGAATTACCCATGAATATATTTGTTGTTGTTGTTAACATATCACGCGATATTCCTACATCTTCTTTGTTATTTACTATGGGTCGGAAGGTTCATGGCGGGGGGGCTATATGCGCCTCCGTGTCGATGTTGGTTGATGTCCTGAAAACTCGGGATCTTCCAATTGAAGACACAAATGAGCGTTTGGTTTCCCTGCTGAAATCCGTTATTTTGTGTTTTCCCATGTTTCGATTAACATCTTTGCTCCCAAATTTCACATCCTTATTTGGTTATGCTGTGCTGATGAGGCAAAATGAGCCAGAAACATGCATGTCCACGGTTACCACTCTATTTCAGTAGCCCTTTATTTTGCGTGAATTACCCATGAATATATTTGTTGTTTTTGTTAACATATCACGCGATATATATATGTATATATAATAAGCAACGAATAGATTAGTGGGTATTGCTTATTGTTCATATCTCACGCACTATTCGTACATCTTGTTATGTATATATATATATATATATATATATATATATATATATATATATATATATATATATATATATGTTTTTATAAATGTAATAACAGCTAAGAATAATTGAAAAACTTATTTTTTTTGTAATGTATTTGTTTCTTTAGAATATAACTTTATTTTGTTGTCAATATATTTAACAGTGAAACTAATCAATTTATTCAAATATTTCCTGTATTTGGCCAACTACTTGTTCTCTAATGAATCGCCCTTAAGTGAGTTCATCAATATCTAAAAAATGTAAAATAAATATTCAAGAGAATATATTGGAATTTTGGTGATACAAAATTTTAAAGATGAATCAATTCAGCAAGCATACCATCATTGATTATATTTGCTTCATTATCTATAGCATTATCAACATGATCAGGGGCATTATGATCATCATCATCATTAAATGGCAAATTGTGTTTCCTACAAATATTATGCAAAACTGCACCAGAACATATTATTTGAGCTGCCTGTATATGGATGTAGTGGAGGACTCTATCTTTACGGAGGCATCTGAAGCGTGCTTTAAAAACACCAAACCTCCTTTCAACAATATTTCTAGCCTGGCGATGCGTATGATTGTAAATCTCTTCTGGGCTATTTGGTTGAGGATTAAGAAATGGTGTCATCAACCAAGGCTGTATAGGATATCCAGAATCTCCTAGAAGTCAACAGTTCCTTCTGCCCTCCATATATTTTCTTTTCATGTGACGCTGAATTGATGATACACTCCAAATAGCTGCATCGTGGGTAGCTCCTGGATATTGTACATTAATATTAGTTATTATTAAGTTTGCATCAATTATCTGAGGAATAATACATATCTTACATTGCTGATGGTGGACCACAGGCATTTAAAAGTACTTACAGCTTGAACATTTATACTATGAAACCCTTTCCAATTGATATATGCAATGGCCGGATGAACAGGGTCATTAGTTTTTGGAGAGACTATTGCAATGTGGGTACAATCTATTGCTCCTATTGCACCAGAAAAGTGCAAATTTGCATTAATGAATCTACAATTGAAATTAATAATATTTTGTTTACATATATGAACTAATAACTCACCCTTGCTTAGTCTCTCTCACTTCATTAGCAGTAGAAGAGAATTTAACATATCGTGGTAACAGATATGTTGAAATAAGAAGACTGACTTTATTTATGGCTCTGCTTATAGCAGGCAGACTCATTCCAATATTTAGTTCTTCACCAACAACGGTTTGGTAGCTACCATGGTCAAAGAAAAGAAGACTTGCAAAAACCTTTATAAATAATATTCAGTTGAAGCTTGGAAAAGTTCATTGAGATTGAGAACAATTTTTTTTAAACTTACCTGTAAGGTAAAAGGGATACTATCTCTTCTGGTAGGTTCCTCAACAAATTCCATCAATTCTTCTATTAAAAGGTTGCAAACTTATTTAGCCGAAATAATTTTATTAATTTTTCATTCGGTTTCTCTACAAATGATTTATATATAAATAAACTTATCAAAATAATATTCAATCATAATTCACCTATTTTCAATATTCTCAAATTCTTGAAAAAAATAATAATGGAAAAACCATGAATTTATTGCCATTTTTAAAAAGCTTGTTACGCATTTAGCAAGTGCAAAAATAAGGTTGCTGAGATAACATGTAAATAACAAGATATCTTTAAAATTGACAGGACATATGTTGCTTCATGATGATCAGAATACCACTTTTTGGAATATTGCTATGATAGCAATTTGTTTTCTATAACAATATTGTTATTTGCGAACAGAATAGCACTGGTTATCGTCAGCCTCTTGTAACATTATATAACACTACGTTTATTGAATTCTCATTTTTAAACTGTAATAGTTCACCGGGATAATCATTAAATAAACTGTCCAACTGCCGTAACAGCTTTTGAATAAGTCGAAGCACGGCAGAGGCGTATTACGAAACGGCTAACTCAAACTATGTGAATTGTAAAATATTTTAATTTTTTCAATATGCCTAAAATCTCATCGGAGTTTTATAATATGCCTAAAAATTGTAGTCATACTGTAAAAATATAAATGTTTTACAATATGCCAAGTCATATTGAAAAAGCCTAGGCGTTTTATAAAAAGCCTGGTTTTCAAATACGCCTATGACATATATACGTCTCCATCTATATATTTCACTTTTAATCCAAAACTACAAATCACAAAACAATTATGATTTTGGGTGGTAGTACCCTCAACGTTCCCATGTGTCACTATGGTAGTTGCATGGGGGCAGTTGTAAGGGTGTAAAAGATACGAGAGCTAAAAATGTAGTTTTAGAAAATATGTTACTAATGTTTTAATATAAAATTATAATAATACTATTCGTCAAAATTGTTCTGATGGTTCAGTCTAGTTATTATGATTTTTATAACAATAGAAAAAGAAAAATCCTAGCAAATAGTTATTGTTAATACCACATTAAACTTTGGGATAACGATGTCTGTGAAACGATGATTTGTAGGAAAAAACGAAACTGAACAATTTTAAGATCTAAAACTTTTATTGCAATTATATTTCACATAATATTTAGCGATTATAAAAAAATGTTGAAAACCGATTTTTTTAAAATTGACTAGGAATACATTTTATGGCACACATGGGATAAATCGTGACTCTCAATATTCTATCCATAACAGTGCCTTTAAAGTTTGTACCGATTTATTCGCTTTGCGAATTAATGTAATTTGAAATGTTTACTTTCTCTTGATTATAAATAATTTAGTTTAGTACGTATGAGATTTAAAAAGTTTAACTTCCCAGTTGGCTACGGCCTTGGTATCACAAACGAGGACAATATATTTACACGGTCGTCTTTTGTAATTTATGGGTACCACACTGGGACACAACAGATTCTTTTTCAAATGTGAATCGATTTAAGCCGCAATATAAACGTTTAATTTCTAAATTCTTCTTGAAGCCAGGCAGAAACATATTTATTTGATTAATTACACGATATTTATCCAATATCTATCTTCATATGTTTGTCGCGTAGCCTCAAGGTACGATATTTTGGAAAGTTATGACAAACCTGTTGGAGGATATTTTTTGGTAGAATACTACGCTGTTACTGGAGTTCAAGTATTCGTAATAATAATAGGAAAAATTCGGATATAAAAATTATAATGGAAACATTTGACGAGCCAGTTAGACTGAAACTCGGAAAATCCTTTGCACTAGGAATATTAAAATATCTGGGAATTGAAAAAGAGAACAACATAAATTGAAGGCATATGCTAAGCACCAAGTAGAACCTATCTAATGTGTGATTTTTGCAATTTTACTGTTTTAAATGAACCTTACTGTTTCTAGTTAATTCCACAATATATTGAGAACATTTTAAAAATTCTAAGATAATTGACAATTGTTTCGATATTAAATATAATCGTCAGAATAACAGAAGTTACATTTCATTTGAAGCGTATCCGATGTTTAATAATTATTTTAGCTAGACCAAGAAGTGACCTTGTGATTGACTTAATATATGTTTTTAGAAAAAAGAAGAAGAAGATGTGATGTTACAAATATTAAAGCTTAGATATTATTAGAACTATGGAGATATCCTGGATATCTTTTTTCAATTAAAATCAGTATAACTGTGCAGTGATATAGAGAACCAGGAAAACTATATCTGCGGATCTTTACAATTATTACTTAAGTAGACAGTTTAAAAGTGGAGAACTCCCTAGATTTATCTGTTCATTGACAACTTGATATTGTGGGTTTCTTAAGTGTCTTCTAATTTCTAATTCTGCAAGGAAATCCAGTTCTTGTTTATTATCACAAAAATGTAGTACTTCTAGTTCTGTGTTAGGAGTCAGTGTTAATATATATGCTCGTAAATGTTCACTGTATCTGATCTCAAAATTTCTAAGGGTTTGACCCAAATAGACAGCATTATATTCTGGACATTTAAGTTTAGGTACATATACCAGACTTCTTTAATGGAGATATTTTTGTTTTTACATTTAACAACTTTGTACTCACATTACATTCTGTTTTAAAAGAAATTGTAGCTGAAGATATCATCTATGAAATATTATTAGAAATATTACCTACATATGTGATGGTTTTATAATTGTTTATTTCGTTACTTTGTTCAGGAGGTATTAGTATTAATGCCACTTTTTTATTAATTAATTTAGTTATCATATGTAATGGATAACCGTTGGATGTTGCTAATTGTTTAGTTGCATTGATTTCCCTAATAAAATTACATTTGTTCATAGGAACTGAAAAAGCTCTATGTATCATTGAATTATATGCTGCCAATTTATGTGACATGGGGTGATTTGAATTGTATGGAATAGTTACATTAGTGTGTGTTGGTTTTCTGTAAATTGAATAATCAAGTACATTATCAATTCTTTGAATTCTTAAATCAAGGAAATTGATTGAGTTATTTTCTTCAACTTCTAATGTAAATTTAATTTTTGGGTGTAAATTATTAATAAAGTTGAAAAATATATCTAATTGTCGTTCACTACCTATAAAACAAGCTAATATGTCATCTACATATCTATACCAAAAAAAGACATTTTTTAAAATATTACTGTCAAAGATTTTTCTTTCTAAATTGTCCATAAAAATGTTTGCCAAAATTGGTGATATAGGGCTTCCCATTGGTAAACCTTCATTTTGAATATATATCTTATTGTCAAAAGTGAAATAATTCTGATTAATACATATATCAAATAAATTAAGTATATCCGATATTATTCCTGGGATAATATTTTTATCTTCAAGTAATTTTCGTACAAATACTAGACATTCTTTATTGAACATATTGGTAACATCAAATGAAATCAGTTTAGAGTTATCTTGCAATTTTAATACTTTTAATTTTTTGATTAGTTCTATTGAATTTTTAATTGAGTATTTATATGTATATCCGTATCTATTAAGTATATTGTTAAGTTTTTTTGCTAATACATTACTAGGAGTATTAACATAAGAAACTACAGGTCTAATTGGTTTCGTTATTTTATGTAATTTAACGGTTCCATATAATTGTGGAGAAAGAGGATTTTTATGAACGATGAACTTCTTTTCATAATCACTTACAAGATAATTTGAATAATTCACAATATCTCTTACATTATTAGAGAACCTTTTTGTTGGGTCTGCTCTAAGAACTTGTACATCGCTATATTCTATAAAGTTATATATCTTTGAATTATAATAGTATCTGGTAAGTCTAAAATTTTCTTAAAAATACAGGAGGCAATCTGATCAGAACCTCATCCACCAATGACCTCCTGTCACATAAAACAGGTAGATGATTCTGGTGAGCAACAGTCTTGAACTGTAAGGTTGAAAATCGACAATGAACGCTTGTAGTAAACAATATTGGTTGTTAAAAATGGTGCCAGTAAAACCTGCTGCAAATCTAAAACCAGGACTCTCTTAGATTGATCACCGACAGCAAATTCCCTGTCCTTCCTTTTGCTTTCATATGCTTCGTTTGCTTCTTGAACATGCTCGTCGTGAAGCTGGTTTAACCTCTGTTTCTCCGTTTCATTGGTTACACTTTTTTACAAAGTTTCGTACTCATCGCATTTTCGAAAAGTGTTGTGATAATATCTGTCACCACTCTAATAAAATCTGTCACCACTCTAATAATCGCTAGATCTTATTTTTTTTAACATGTAATTGTAATAACTCTAGACCATATTTTTTTACACTCTTATAATCGCTGCCACCAGATGTACAATATCTTGATCAAAATAACAAAATACC
This sequence comes from Galeruca laticollis, assembly GCA_963921935.1. NCBI lineage: Eukaryota > Metazoa > Arthropoda > Insecta > Coleoptera > Chrysomelidae > Galeruca > Galeruca laticollis. The sequence goes on along the minus strand of OY998175.1, from coordinate 158,341,237 downwards.
CCTACCTTTTTTTTGTTGGTCACTCTGTATTCTATCCCGTCCTTCGATTCCACCAATTTCTGTCTCCAATGAGCGGCTGAGCGTGTAAGGCAAATCCAGTCCGATTTTGAGCTAAGTTCGCCTGGTCTTAAAACGGATTAATCTTCCTTTGCCAGGACAGGGTTGTTCTCCTCGTTTCTGTCACACTTCCACGATTGTTACGCTCTCCAGAGGGGAAATTATGGAGTAGGGATGATAGGTAAAATAAGGTAGAACCACCACGTTATACAAAAATTATATAATAAAAAATAATTTCTCAGATTACAGATATACAGATATATATAACCTTAACCTAAAAATACAATCCCGTATGACCCAATCAACTAAGATCGCCTGGTATAATTCTACCTATACATATATCTATCTATAATTGGTTTTTTATTCCTACCCCTGTATATCATGTAACTATTAAAAAAAACAAAGTTATGAACAGAGTTCTCGTTTGTGCGATGGTGCGGCAATACTATCCCTCTTATCGGCTTGGTCTTTTTCAAAGTGCGTGAGAGGCGTATGGTTTATTATATTCGTTTCCTAACTTTCTAGTCCCCGGTGTCGAGAAAATAAATAAATATTATGTGTAAATTCCTTCAATCGCAACAATGTTTCAGCTTACGTTGTTTCAGGTCGCCATTGACCTTTAGGGAACGAAAGTGAAATTTCTGTTCTATAAAATTCTGCTGAGCTAAGGAAAACAATTAAATTATTTATCAACACTGGCGTTACAAGTTGCGAAATTCCCCAGTAATTGAATTACCTACGATAATTTATGCATTTTCACTGGCAAAATAAGAAAAAGTTTCGTTTTATAATCACGGCTGAATAAAAGAATGATAACAATGTTTCTCTATAATAAATTTACTTATCAGCGCAAGTTCGCTGAAACCCACGAAAAATGGAAAACATACGCTCCGGCCTTTATGTTACAAAGTACAAAATTAACCTCGCCTAACTTTCTACCTCTTTCCTGCCTACGAGGTGGAAGAGAATATGTGACCCAACAAAATGATAACTCCTACTTAACAAAATGAAACCTAGCTTGTGTCAGGTTGGCGAAACAAAAAAATCAAATAAATATAATAAATATATTTGCTATCGCTATGCCTTGTATATAACAATTGACTTATACTCCCAAGTTCAGAATCCAGCTCGACCAATAACGAGTAAATATATCACTAGTAAAAAAAAATTATCCCAATCTGAATTTAATTCAAAATCTTACTGCGTTGTCAAACTTCCTCCGTCTCGCTGGGAATTTTCTTGATTTTCGCTATCTGCTTGTTCACCACGAGTCGTGCCAATAAACGGAATCGTGCCATGTCGAAAGGCAATTAGCGTAGAGGGTAATTCTACCGTTTGTGTATCGAAACATGAGAATCATTGCCTTCTGGAAACCAGCTAGGGTCGTTATTGGAATCATCCTGTTACTATGGAAATGAACTCTTCAAATGACCGAGATCTTAACAAGAATATTTTTCAACTTACATTACCCAACAAGTCTTCCCAATCACTAACTCTTGTTTTACTTGAATATGGTACTGCATCAATTTCATCTATTTGACCACTTTTATTCTCTTCAAGAGACAATATTGTGTGGGAAATAGAGTCATTATTCCTTCGATTAACAAAATCTATATGAGACCCATCCATGTTCACCTACAAATTGTACAAAGGGAAATGGTATTTACTAGTATTAGGTCAAAAATTCAATTGATTACACATTCCACGATATTTTTCAACTTTATCAACAACATTATCGGACAAGTCGTTGGAGTCAATTTCCGTTTTACTTGAACCTGGTCCTGTATCAACTTCATTAATTTGATGACTTTCAAGAGGCAATTTTACGTTGCACAGAAGCAAGGTGTTCAAAGTCAACACAATCCATTTGAGACTCATCGATATACCCCTAAATACAACAACTATTTTATTTGCTAGCATTTGGTAAAGGCAATTTATTACGGTTTAACAATTTGTTAAAAAATACTTTAAGAATATAAACATTATCTTAAATACATTTTTGAATGAAAAAATGTTGGTCTTTTCATTATTACACTAAAAATATTCAAATTAGCCCTATCGCATTTGGCCACACACCGTATATTTAGATACGTTCTTTCGTATATGAATATTATAATTACGTATGTTCATCATACTTACCGATTTTGAAAAATTCATTTTAACGCGAACCATTTCTGTCAGTAAGGGTCCTGTACTTTCTAGAAAATTTTTAGCTTCTTGACCTTTCCCTAATAATTGAGATGATAAAGCAGGTTCACAGCAATGCAACATGAACAAACCTCGATAAAAAAAAGATTGTCCACACTTATTGCAAATCATATTGACGAACGGAAAACTTTCGACGTAAAATAATTTGGTTACTTTCAAACGCAGTTTATTAATAACCATAAAAATTAACACCGAACTACACAACTACTGATAAAAAGTTCGTTTTTCACACTGAAGATAACCAAAACAAAAATCATCATAGTACAGTAATCAACGTAAACAAAACTCACAACACTGAAATAAAATAACGTATTGGAATATCCTCAGGTGGCAATATGAAACATGTGCACATATTTTTGTTCACATTTAAATAACTGTAATAGAAAATAATCACCAAAAGGCTTACAGCTAAACTCGATATTTACCAAGCTATTGAGCAGGCAGGATTTCGTAAGGGCTATGGCACAAATGATCATCTTCATACAATTGAAATCCTCATTGAAAAATGCATACAGTATAATAAACCGTTAGTTCTCATTTTTGTAGACTATGAAAAAGCTTTTGACAGAATAGACCACCATAATATGCTTAGTGCCCCCACTGATTGCAGAGTCGACCATCGCTACATCGACATCATTAAGCAATTATACAAGAACGCAAATGCTATCATTAGACTTCATGAAGAGACTCCTAGTTTCCAAATAGAGAGAGGTGTGCGGCAGGGGGATGTCATCTCCCCCAAATTATTTACCAACCTTTTAGAGTACATGTTGAAACGCACAAACATCGAGAACCTCGGCATCAACATTAATGGTGAGAAGCTTAGTCATCTTCGCTTCGCCGATGATCTGATATTAATTACAAATGATCTCAAAGAAGCGCAAGAAATTATGAGCAAGCTGAACCTAGTTCATAACAAATCTAGTCGCCAGTGAAAACCTAACAGTGAACAACTTAAACAGTGAGCAAGTATACTCCTACAAATACAAAGGCCTCGAGATTCGATTGGTAAGGGATAATCAAACCTGCGAAATTGGCAGAAGAATAGGTCTCACATGGGCAGCATTTGGAAGATTGAGCTACATCTTGAGATCTGATATTCCCATGTGTCTTAAGAAGAAAGTCTTCGTCCAATGTATTTTACCAGTACTAACATACGGAGCCGAAACACTGACTCTAACAAAGAACACCGCGAACAAAATAAGAGTTGCGAAAAGAAGCATGGAAAGAATAATGTTAGGCTTATCCCCGAGAGATAGAGTTCCAAACACAGAGGTGAGAAGGAGAAGTGGACTAACAGATGCCATCACAACAATATCAACTGTAAAATGGAATTGGGCGGGTTACCTAGCCAGAATCAATGACGGCAGATGGACTAGAAACATAACTGATGAATGGAGATCGCGAGACCACGCTTTCCGCAGCAGAGGCAGACCGCCCACTCGTTGGTCAGATGATCTGAGGCGCATCCAAACCAACTGGTTACATGCAGCACAGGATAGGGGGAGATGGAGATCTTTACAGGGGGGCTTATGTCCAGCAGTGGACGAACATATAGCTGTGTGATGATGACAAAATCGGATATGTTGACATGTATGTGTTTGACATCTTAGAAATCTATTACTATTTGGGTTATTCGAATGATTAAAAAGGATATATGTCAACATATTTGGTTTTAACATCTTTCAATACGAAAAAATTTATGAGAATATTAAGTAGATCTTGTTATCACGAACATATTGGTATATAAGTCTCAAAATGGTAAAAAATCGACATATTTGGTTTTGCCATCTAACCACAGAACGAATACAGACTCATGCAATATTTAAAGAACAAAATATGACGGAACAGGTAGTGGTTAAGGATAAGAGGTCAAATGAGAGAGAGAAAAAAATAGGCTACATGAAGAGTTAGGGAAGATGGGAATGATAAAAATAACAATATACTAAAAATGAGGGAGCCTGGAATATAAAATGTATCAATCAGAAAGAAGGGTAACTATTAGGAGAACTAACAAAATTGAAGCTAAATATTATCGGGATAACAAAGTCGAAGAGAAAATACTAAGGATTAACAACAAATGGAAAGGTATTGATCGGGAATAGACAAAGATTAAAATGCTAAAGCAGGAGTAGCAATATTAATAAAAAACGAAAAAATGAAATTTGTGAAGAAATAGAACTTAATAAACGAAAGAATACTATCTATACAATATAAAAAAGGAGTATATCTTAATTGTCGCCTTCGGACCCAACGGAGATGCTAAGAGAAAAGAAAAGATAAATTTTTCTCAGAATAACAAAACGAAATAGATAGAAATAACAACAAATTAATAATAATGGCATGTTTCAACGGACGAGTATGGAACAGAAACAAAAGAATAGAATGGTGCTTAAAAGGAGAATATGAAACCAAGAAAAACGTGAATGGAGAATACATTATAAAATTCTGCTTAAACAATGAACAAATAGGAAACACTTATTTCAAAGATAAAGAAATACACAAAATGGCGAGGGAAGTCCAAAGCAGAAACGAAAAATCAATCATATTTTATTTTTTTGTAAGCCTAAAAATTTGAAACAAAGTTAAAGACAGTAAGGTGAGAAGTGGAGCAGAAATAGGTAGCGACCATTATTTATTGACGATAACAACAACAAAGAAGAGCCGGAAAATAGCCAAAAACAAGATAAAATGCTACTGACTACAAAACCCTATATAAGCTAGACATTATAATTATAATGTTTCATAATAAATTAATACTTTTTCATTATTGAAATAAACAAAAAAAATTGAATTAATGTAGTATCTTTAGATTTAGGATGGTTAGTTTTCATTGAAATGCTCTGTATAAAAAATGTGCAAAAGATTTCATGGAATTTTTTACATTCTAACAACAGATTTATTCAAGTCCAAGTCAGTTTGTACAGTTCAAATTTGTTGAAATATTCTTACAAAATCTTGATTCTTTCAAATATTGTAAATGTTTTTAGAAAAAAACGAAGCGTTTTGTTTTCAACTAACGGGGATGGAATAATGAGAATATACGAATCTCTTATATCTTAATATTAAACCAGTTATTCTTAACGCTACCATTTGTCTTTAAAGTATTACTATTGATGGAACTTGGCGTATCCTCTAACATGATTGAATAGTTTCATTTATTATAACATTATCTATAATCATTCTGCTTGAATGTAAGACAAATAAAAGCAGAGAGTGATAGGTTGATTATTTTTATGTAATACGTTTAATATGAATAATGGTTATATCTATAGCGTAACGGAAAAATAACAAATATATCGAGAAATCTATTGTAACATGTTGTTAGTTGAAAACGGTCGTCTATAATTGATTCGTCTTCAGTTACAATCTATAAAATAAATATACGCAAATGTTAGCCAAAAACACAAGTAGCAAAACCTCATCTAATGATGGATTCTCCAGATTTAGTTCAATATATCTTCAGGTAAAAGAGTGTGAAGTAGGAAGTAGAATAGTTCGACAAAGAATGTGAACATGGACTTAGGGAAAGGAACAAAAATCGAGAATATATGCTAAAACACAACACAAATAACTACGAAGAACAAAGAAGAAAGTGTGAAAGTATACCAAGAGAAAAAGTTGCAATACCAAGAGCAGCGCATCAAAGAGATAGAAAAGAATGAAAGAAATTACGGGAGGTTCCTGAAAATAATTAAGAATGTTTGGACACTCTTCGCGCGTTTTTGTTTAGTTGTGGATGTTAATATAAGAAGTTAGATAATCTAACAGTAATAATGGAATCTCTGTGAATCGTTAAACTTAGACAGGAATATGTGCGTAAAGAAAAGTGATTCAAATAGAACCTATATACATTTAGACGAAACTTGTATTGATACGCATTATGTCAAGTACGGTTGGGTTGACGACACTACTACGTGTCGAAGCTGCTGAATAGAATACAAAGTTTCACTGTTATTTATACATACCATAGTTATTTAGAATGTTTAATTTCACAAATATAACCTTGAGTCTATTCCTCCATACGACTCTGCAAATCTTCACTCTGCACTTCGCACTTTTCAAAGAAATTCCTGTTCCACCAAATCATGTTCTACCAATATTATCGAACTTATTCGGCTGCTATGCTCAGCTTATAACCTTAAATTAATTAATTCAGTTATTGTGCAGCTAGGAATTAATAATTGTTAAGTAATTATATTGAATAATAATGGGTTTAATTCACTCCTTAATATTTTCTAGTGATGATTCCAGAGGAGATGAAGGTGGTTACAGGATTATTCATGAGGAAAGGTCTAATTTCTACATTGCAGGTTACTTTGAATTCCAAGAAGCTTTTGGATTAAATCGAACACAGGCAGAATTTGTTTTGTAAAAAATCGGTAATCTACTGGTACTATCTACTAACCGGAGTAAGCGGTTAAATGCCGAAAAAGCATTACTAACGTGTCTTAGTTGGCTTGGAAATAGGTCACAGTATCACGCAACTGCAACTATTCATGGTACATCAAAGTCTACTGTCTACAGGACAATCAAGCGAGTTACCGTGGCTATAATTGCGAGAATGTTCCATAATACCGTGTGCTGGCCAGAAGGCACACACCATATAGCTCTTCATTTTTATTTAGAAAAGGAGGTTTCTCTTCTGTCTGTGGCTGTGTGGATGGAACTATGATAAATATTGATGCTCCCTCTGTGCACGAGGCGCAGTACGTAAACAGACATGGTAAACATGCTTTAAATGTTATGATGATTTCTGGGCACGAACTTTTTGCTATAAATCCAAACTGGTTCGATGTCTATACGATTCTAGAGTATTTCGTAACTCAGCTGGAGACAGTGATTTTGAAAAGGGCTGGTGATTTTGGGGGACAGTACAATTCTCTTTCTATTTTCAATGAATGTAACTTATTCAGATACAATTCCTTCTTCCTCTTCATATTCTTCATCTTCTTCTTCTTCTTCTTCTTCTTCTTCTTCTTCTTCTTCTTCTTCTTCTTCCTGCTTCCTTAATAGGCTCGCGCCTGTTCCATCTTCGGGTGCCTCCTCACTATATATCTAGGATATCACTCCATCTGTTCCTTGGCCTTCCAATACTCCTTCGGCCGTTTGGGGATCTGTCTCGTGTAATCTTTACCAGTCTTCTTTCTCCCCTTCTGCTTACATTGCTATACCATTATTTTTTCCTTTCCAGTGTCCATTCATTTATGTTCTCTATATTACAGTTTTGCCTGAGGTTTGTGCTACGTTGTCTGTCCCATAGTTTTTTTCCTGTGATATCACGGACTATTTTCATTTCACATGTTTCTATCAGCCTTCTTGCCCTTGTTGTATCAGGTCTTGTTTCCGCAGTGTAGGTCATAATTGGCCTCACTACTGTCTTATCTATCCTGGCCTTTGCTTCTGTCCGTAAATGTTTGTTTCGCCAGATGACGAATATCATATTTGCATCTTCACTATTATTATTGGCATATCAAATGTGAATTAGATGACACATTTTATCAAATAGATTATTTATTAAATATCTGAATGAATTTCAACGAAATTAAATGTATTCACGACAACCTCTATGAAAAAAATTTCAAACGTATCAATATTTTATTTGTTTGAATTGCATCCGTCTAGTCTAGACTTTCAATTCCCGTCCCCAAATCCACAGCTTAATTTTTATATTCATCCGTACTCGTTATATTTTTCCGAGATGATTTATGCACATCCACGTATTTGCTTCGTCAATACGGGGATGAAGGGGCGGTTCGGGACAGGGAGGGAAGAGGCGGTTGCCCAGAACGTAAATGCAACTGCACGTATCTTCCATTGTTGGTCCACTTCCGGTATTGTTAAAGAATGTCACCGTCGACTCGCACCTGTGCGCCATGCTCCTACCTTCAAGAATACTTTAATGTCCTATTGTTTATTGTCTCAATGTATTTTTTGTCGTTGACCTTTTCAATTGAGCTTATATACGATTTCTTCGTAAAAAGTTAATAATACTTAACACACTTTTCCCGAAATAATGTTTCATATGTTCTAGTGCTCGAGTGGTACTTGATTTTATACTGAGTATGTATATACATCAGAGTTGTTATGAGTTCAAAGCAATTTTATTTTCGCTATCTAACTAGCTTCACAAAAATAGTTACGAGGCGTTTCAAGAAGTAATGATGATTACTATCTCTAAAAGTTAAAATATATTTCACTATTTCTAATAGTTTTATGTGAAAATAACATCGAGTATAAACACATTTAGAAGAAAACAACGAGTAATTTCAAATATTACTACTAAAACTTATATTTTTAATATTTTAACTTCTAAAATTATTAGAAAAACTTGATAAAATTGTAGCGTATGAAAAATTCACTTCCTTTAGACCATATATCAAAGTAAAATTTGTTTCGCATCAAAATTTTCTCTCTGTCTGAAACTAATTCTTGCACAAAAATCAAATTTAAGTTACAATAGTAGAACATTTTTATTTGCTTTCTAAAGTTGGTGCTGTTCATGCATGCATTTATTTATTATCACCAGCAACTCTGCAATAAAATTACTTTAAAACGATTTACTTTTTTACAAACATATTAATAAAACAAGTTGATTTATTAATACAGCTACAATAGCAATATTGTGGCATGTAATTCAATTATGAAACATATATACACTCTTTATATTGTTACGAAACAGCACACTGGTATAGACCCTAAATCCGATTCTGTCTAAGCCAGGTATGAAAATTAAAATTATTTCGGATACGCAGGTTTTTTTTATAACTGTTTACGATTACCTTATCTAAACATTGTTTTGTGACCAGTCTTATCTAGAAAATGCGAGAGCCAATTGTTTTTGTGTGTGTAAGCCGCAATCTAGAATTCTCTACTAAAAAAGGAACTAATATATATATATATATATAAAGGACCGATCAGAGGATAAGGGGAGTTGATAATTTGACATCTTGAGATAAACAAGTGAATAAGTGAATATACATTAGTTGAGTGTTTATATAAATTAGTTTAAGTGAATATACTGTGTATATAATTAGTGAATAGTGTAGTGTTTAAATAAATTAAGTAAGTGAACCCACCAAGTGTTTAAAGTTCATCCCACCCGTTTACTCTTTAAATAAATAAGAAAAACAATACATTGGTGTTAGAAGTGGGATAATATAAATAAATAGCTACGTCAAAATGGCCAAGAGACTATGTGACCTCAAAGTGGCGGAACTAAGAGCAGAAGTAGACGATCGTGAGTTGGAAACGTCCGGAAAGGAAAGTGAATTAGTAGAACGACTTAAAGTGGCACTGGAAAATGACGGCTTTGATCCAGGAACAGATTTATTTATTCACGGGGCTTCCACCTTAATATCGCCAATTTCTGCCATGGAAGAGAAGATCTCAACTAATGTGAAAAACGATATTTCTCCAATAAAGAACGATTTTTCTGATATGAAGAACGATGTTTCTGCTAACATGGACAAGGTTTCTACTAATATGGACGAGAAGATTTCTGTTATGAAGAATGATATATCTGCAGATATATTATCATAGAAAAATTGCTTTGCTGCTGAAGTTGAGAATAAGATTTAGTCTCTAAAATCAGACATGAACAATAAGATGACAACGATGGAAAATCAGATGGACCAGAAAATCAAGGAGTTAGAGACAAAATTGCCGATTTAAAAACACAAGACACTTCAGCAGGAGAAAAGAAGATCGAGATCTGCAAGTCAGAAACACAACCCAAGACAGATGATATTGGCAGTTCTACCCGAGTCAAGACCCCAACATTCGATGGAAAAATGTCGTGGACCAATTACGTAAAACAGTTTGAAGCAGCCGCTAGAGTGAATAATTGGTCCGACAAGGAGAAAGCAGTGAACTTAACTATCGCGTTTCGGGGAGATCCCTTAGATGCACTTCAGACGATACCTCTGGAAGAAACAGATGGTTTCGAGTAGCTGAAGAAGAGGTTGGACATGCGGTATGGTCACAAACATCTAGAATATTTCTACAGATTCCAGCTGAAGAACCGAAGGCGGAAGCGCGACAAAACCCTTCAAGAGTATGAAATGGATATTGCCCGACTAGTTCGATTTGCTTATCCATCAGCACCTGAGAACATAATGGAATGTTTAGGCATCCAGGCCTTTATTGACGGCTTATGTGACCACGATATGGAGAAGACGCTTCGATTAGCCCATCCTATAACATTGGTCGATGCATTGACTGCTGCTCTTGAATATGAAGCAGCCACGATGGCTTCGGGACCATGCAGGAAAAAGGTGACTATGACAGACTTGACCAGCTCGTCAACCTGTTGAAAGGTATGGTAGACGTGAAGCCGAAGAAGATCAGGTGCTGTAATTGTGGCGAGCTAGAGCATGCACGCAGTTCGTGTAAGCGTCCTACGACTCCTGCAAACCAGGAACCACTTGAATGCAAAGCAGCCATGAAGGGCTTGCGGTACCACAAAGGTAGGACCATGCATGAAGAAGATGACAATGACAAATTTGACTAGATCGTCAACTTGTTGAAAGGTATGGCAGACAAGAAGCCGAAGAAGACCAAATTCCGGAAGTGTGGCGAGTTAGAGCACGTACGCAGTCCGTCTAAGTGCCCTAAGACTCCTATAACCCAAGAACTCCAGTCACAGGGGAAATCAGACAGGGGTGAACATTCAGCTGATGTTAATCACCGAAAAGCCAACTCTTTGCCTAGACGGTCATGCCCTGTAGACTATTCACAATGCAACAAGTCGAAATCTAGGGAAGTTGGTGTTTCAAGAATTACAGTAGTCAATGAAGAATGGTCACTCACCATGATCAGAGAAAATCAGGAAAAGTATCCTCACCTGAAGATGATCCGGCAATGGAAGGAAAAAAATCGGCGCCAACATGGCAAGAAGTGTCAAGATTTTCACCGAAACTCAAGGCGTATTGGGCTCAGTAGGACTCACTTGTCCTGGAAGAAGGGCTGCTGAAAAAGTCCTCCAAAAAGGATGATGGTTCCGAGATGAGGAGACAGCTAGTTATCTCGAGAACGAGAGTAGCTGAAGTACTGAAGAAGTTGCACGACAGTCCATCGATAGGTCATCTGGGAGTGAAGAAAACCCTTCAGCGAGTCCGTGAAATGTTTTATTGGATGAACAGCTCCTACGATGTGGAGGACTGGTGGAACAAATGTACTACTTGTGCTACGAGTAATGGACCACGTCACAAGAGAAATGCACCTATGAAACAGTATAATGTTGGAAGCCCTTTCGAAAGGATTGCTTTAGATATCGCTGGACCATTTCCGACGACAGAGAATTGTAGCAAATACATACTGGTTGTAATGGATTATTTCACAAAGTGGGTGGAAATTTCCGCTATGCCGAACCAAGAGGCCACAACTGTTGCGGATGTATTGGTGAAAAAATTCATCAGCTGATATGGAGTACCCTTGGAAGTCCACAGCGACCAGGGAAGAAATTTCGAAAGTTATCTATTCCAGGAGATTTGCGAGAAGCTGGGAATGAAGGAGACCAGGACAACAGCATTACATCCACAGTCAGATGGAATGGTCGAGAGAATGAACAGGACTATTGGAAAATACCTGTCCAAAGTAATATCCAGCCATCAGAGAGATTGGGACCAGTATGTTTCCCTATTCGCATTGGCTTATCGATTTGCCGTCAATGAGTCCACGGGTGAAATTAGGCTTCCTTTTGACCTGGAATTTGGCGGTCGGCGATCTAGCAGGCGAAGACTACATGATCCAATTGAGGAGAAGGCTGGACGATATTCATGAATTAGTTTGAACAAATCTTCAAGTTGCCAGCGACAGAATGGAAAGTCGGTACGACACGCAGGCCACAGAAGGCGGTTTTAAAGAAGGGGACAAAGTATGGTTACACAACCCTACGAGGAGAAAAGGATTTTCTGCAAAATTACCAAAATCGGATACGCGGATACGCAGGTTTTTTTTATAACTGTTTACGATTATCTTATCTAAACATTGTTTTTGTGACCAGTCTTATCTAGAAAATGAGAGAGTCAATTTTTTTGTGTGTGTAAGCCACAATCTAGAATTCTCTAGTGAAAAAGGCACTAATATGAATAAAGGACCGATCAGCGGATAAGAGGAGTTGATAATTTGACATCCTGAGATAAACAAGTAAATAAGTGAATATAAATTAATTTAAGTGAATATATTGTGTATATAATTAGTGAATAGTGTAGTGTTTAAATGAATTAAGTAAGTGAGCCCACCGAGTGTTTAAAGTTTATCCCACCCGTTTGCTGTTTGAATAAATAAGAAAAACATCACAATATAATAACTTTTTAACTATTATATAAGTATCGCATAATGAAATTTAAGACATTTAGCACATTTATTAAACACTTATAAATTTCCTATTAAACAATTTTATTGTATTTTTATAAACATTGTATATCTGATTCATAGTAGTTGCTATGACATTTTTAAATTATATTATATAAACAAAATGTTTTATTAATTGTGCCTATTTTGCGTTTATAGATATTTTATAAACATTTCGAAATCGTTTCTAACATTGGTTTATAATATTTATCGCCAAAATATTTCTACGACTATTATAAAATAGCAAATTATTAGTTGGGAATTCTTATCGTTAATGATATACAGGGTGTTGAATTGTTTTATTATCTTATTAGAAGCAATAACATGTGTTAAACATAAAGGAAAAATAGTACTCAAAGCATATGATAGAAATAACATTACCGCCTTGTATTATACGATTTTGAAAATCTCCTTTAATATCGGGGTTGTGTAATTGAGCGATTTTATATATCCCCACACACAAAAATTCATAGGATTGTGTTCAGGTGACCTAGGGAGCCACGAGTGTGCAGATTCCCGTCCAAACCAATGGTCTGGAAAAACGTTATTTAAAAACTCGCGCTCAATCACTGCAAAATTTGAGGAGCACCGTCATGCATGAACCACATGCGCCTTCTAATAATAAAAGGTACCTCTTCCAAAAGAACTGGAAGTTCATTTTATAGGAAATGGAGATATATCTCACCGGTCAACCGGGCAGGAGGGAAAAATGATCCTATTAAATAATCTTGGACGATGCCAAGCTGATCATTGACCGAATAGGAGTGTTGGAACCGTGCTACAACTGTTGCATGTGGATTTACATCTGCCCATACGTGGTCATTATGAAAATTCATAATGCCATGTCTTGAAAAGTTGGCTTTATCCGTGAGCAGAATATTGGCAGCAAAATTGGAATTGTTTGCGATTTATTCAAAATCCATTGGCAATATTGTATACGGAGCGGATAGTCAGTAGGCAGCAAATTGTCACCCTAATATTACAAAGTGGTATGTGGCATTGTGGCTATTTTGAGAAAACACGATTTGAAAAAGGACATTATTTTTTTATCTTTATTTTTACTGTTTTCAATTTATAAGGCATTTCGAAGTGGTGAACTGATAAGCATTTGATTTGAATTTTTCACAAAAAATAAACCAATTTAAAAAAATTAATTTATTTTAAAAAACATAGAACTCTGGTATTTACAAACCTAACAGTTTTTCTAAACTTTATAATATGGAACTTTGGTACTTCAATACTATTTTACTTAAAATTATTCATAGTATCTATTTTTGCTTAAAAATAGTCTCATAATATTGCCTGTCCATCTCAGGAATCCATTTGAACATGGATTTAATGGCAAGCACTTTTGTTTGAGGCAGTGCAGCAGTGCTGTCACACTTTTTCAGCTCCAATGGAATAAGCGTTTCAGGTTCTGCTGTAACGTGTCGTTTTCTACGGAGATTTCGTTGATGTAAACTTACGACTTTGAACACGTTAGATTCTTCTTTGAAAGAATCTTTCTATTTCAGCTCAAAAAAGCTTCTAGAGAAATGCAAACATACGATCATTGAAAATGGCACAGTGTTGTAGTTTAACTGACTTGAGTAGAATTGAAAAACTATGAAGTCTTCCTTCTTCATTTGAATTATTGTGTACGGTTTTGGTCGGATCACTTTCAATAAATATCGAAGAAGTAAGACTGGGGAATAATATTCTATTCTGCTCAATGACCTTTCTATGGAGCTATGTATAGCATCTACTTCTTGAATGCAAGAATATCCCAGAACTGAAAATGTCATAGTAATTTTTTGTACATTTTTGTGGAATTGCATTAGGTGATCGAGAGCATAACTCATAAGGCTATTCCTATTTTGTGGCACGCAGCTATAACTCCACAATATTATTTCGGTAAATTTTGGATGGTCTAACACTATGTAATATTTTATAAACTGCGCTAGCTATGTCGTTTCCAGCTGTTCCATGTAAAGCCTCAGTCCAAACCGCACAATAAACTTGTTTACCAATGGAAAGGTGGGCAGTCATATTGTACACATTCAGTTTACTTTTATAAAAAAGTTTTATATATCGGCCTTTGGACACGTCAGGACATTTTCGATATCGAAACATAAAAGATGCTTCCCACTTTCCCTGTCTTTTTCTTTCCTCATATGTTCTTTTTCGTTTAAATGATTTGTGTAGGCCCTTCCCTCCTCTTCTGTCAACCTATTTTCTGCTTTTTTAACTTTTATTTCTTCGCAAGTATCGCACCTATCTTTTCGTGGTTTACGAAATGCTAAGTTAAAACAATTACAAAATATTTTTCTGTATATACAAAAAGAGACCGGAGATTTTTCTTTACCATTTGCATATTGTAAATACAGATTCTATTCGAGGTAACATGTTAATGCTCTTTGACAAAATGCTTGCCATGGGTACTCCCCAGTAAAGTATTTGTGGGAGTTTTATTTTTATGCACCGTATAAATTGGTTTTTGACTTATACATAATGTTCCACAATAATACGGCATACATACTTGAATTTTCTGTTCTTTTAATGTAAAATAATATTTAAACGTTCTTCCTTTTTTCGAATTATCTTGGTTTTTTCCTTTCCTTCTTCTGTACGGAATGTCAACTTTAGTGCTGTTTAAAATAAAGTGTTTCTTCTCTACAGCAGAGAGAGAGAATAATAGTTTTTGAAAATTGCATTCCTTTGCTCATCGCTTATTTTCCGAGAACACTGATAAAAGCATTTTTGGACACAATCTGTTTTATTTTCAATTTCTTTGGCTGCCACTGCCTTTTTCCTGGAAGAAATATAATCAAGGCTCTGATCAAACCTTGCCTTTCTTTTGTTACATGCCCACTCTGAAATATTCTTTCTCCGTTTTTGTGTCAATTTATTTTTTCCTTCTTCGGACAGTTCTTCTTCAGACTCTATTCTTTCTTTTCTAACAACTGTAAAACTTTGACAAATTTCTCCATCAGTAACTTCCAAAAAATTTGTTGATCCTTCCTTCTTCCCCGTTGTTTGTAAGGGTCTCAAAACACAACTAGGATTTCTTCTAAAAAATTAATTTATTTTATTACTACCACCCTGATTATTATGCTGTATTTTGATGTTACCTGTTTAAATCAGTTTCCAAAATTAAAGTAGAATTACCAGCCATTAAGTTGATATCTAATTTAGTATTGACTCTGTTGCCTGTAGTTTTTAAAATACCAATATTCTTTTTACATTCTTTAGTATATTCCGTTGAACAACTGGGCAAATTACTAAAAGACAAGAAAATAACATTCTTAAAGCTTAGTTTTCTTTGTTTTCAATTCTAATGCAACTTGTGGAATCGAACTGGAGTCACTTCTACTATCGCTACTGGTTGATCTTGGCGGTGAGGATGGCAATCGAATGTAACGGCGTCGAATTCTGATACTAAAAGAAAACTTGTTTAAAATCCCTAAAACATAGCCTAACTTGTACAATAAGATGTTCCTGGCTACATTTTATGATGTTTTTTGAGGTGGAATGTATTCCTTATCTCGGCCAGAGTCATAGCCGTGGCCATCACTTATATCACTCATTACTTATAATTTTCAAAATAAAGCCGGAGCATATTCGCATGAACCTATTACTCCAACACTGTAGACAAAGTAACATAACCTCAAATATATTATAACAAGGTTGTATGTTAGAACATAGAACCCTGTAATATTTTTTTGAACATATATATTTTTATTACAAAAATCCACGTTTAACATGCACCTTTGTTATACACAAAATAAATATTTTCTAACATACACCCTTGATTTTCTGTTGATAACTAAGGTTCTATGTTAGCAAGAAGATTTATTCCAAGCCTAAAATATAGTAATTGCTCCATAGAACTTTGTTATACTGAAAAGCAGAAAAATGTAAAAATGTCACATATAACCTTGTAATATTAGGGTGACGTAAATGTTGAACACGTTGAACGCGATAAGGATAGAATATTCCAATTAGTTCTGTTACTAACATATACTCCATCAGTATCTTAGTAAACGTATGAGAACATGGTAAACGATGATTTGGATAACGCTGTGCACACATACGTCTAGCCTCTAAGGCATTGCCATTCGCTAAATCATACAAAAAACGCATATTGGCCATTTCAGTATTATACTGTTTCAAATGAAACTCTTTCTAGATAATTCCACATGATATTGAAAACATTTTAAAAACTCTAAGAAAATTGACAATTGTTTTGATATTAAATATCATCGTCAGAATGACAGAAGCTACATTTCATTTGATGCCTATCTGATGTTCAATAATTATTTTGGCTAGACCAAGAAGTGACCTACCTAGTGATTCACTTAATATTCACTTAAGATAATATCTTCGCCTTGTCCAGTGTTATTAATTTAGATATAAGGCATAGAACACGAAAATTGTTCGCAATTTTTGTTGATTTCAAAAGAGCCTTCTACTCGGTTGATCATGCGGATTTGTGGAGCAAGTTATTTGATTTGGGAGTATCATCAAAAATTATCTGGGTAATGCAAATGCTCTACTCTCATGCAACAGTGCAGGTTAAATACTCTGATGGGCTATCAAAATCATTTGAAGTGACAACGGGCGTGCTACAGGGAGAACCTCTCAACCCCCTAGTGTCTGCACTATTTATAGCAGATTTTGAAAGCTTTTTTTATGATAACGGCGCTCAAGGTGTAAATATTGATGACAAAAATGACGTTTTGTCCCTTAAGTATGCAGACGATATGGTCATATCGACACATTCTGAAATTGATGTGGTTAGAAAATTGGAAATTTTAGAAAAATATTATGAAGAAATTAACTGTTAATTTACAGAAAACAAAAATTATGCAATTCTCACGAGGGGGTTTCCGGAAACCCAACTTTTTACTTTAATAACCAGCTGATCTCTACAACTAATAAATATACATATATAGGTGTAGTATTTACTTCGTGGGGTCCCTTTAATGAAATGGCCCATTCAATCGCCAACAAAGGTAAACAGGCTATAGGCCCTACCAATAATGGCTAAAACTAAAATTGATACTTGGCAACCTAGAATCAAATTGTTTGAGTCACTTGGCCTTAGTTGACCCAAATAGACAACATTACATTCTGCACATTTAGGTTTATATATACCAGACTTCTTTAATGGGGATATTTGTAAACGGCATCGTTATTAAATTAACACAAGAAATCCGTATGATAAAAATTTCATATTCGGTTTTTGCGTTGGTTTTCAGGTTTGACACAGTATTTGACAATAATATTTCGAAGGCCACTTAGAATAAGCAAGTTCTTTCGTATTACTTCTATAGACCATAGCCTACCCAGAAAAAAATAAATTTCACTTACAGTCAGAGCTCATTTATTGCAAACAATTCGACACCCTGTATCTCATTAACAAGACTCATCACACATATTTATAAGAACTTCTCGTCTTTAAATGGAGTGACGAAGCGCCCACTACAATATTTCAGATTACTTAAGAAACACTCTGTATATTTGAATTTACCTTTCTTGTAAATCCTTCTGTTTCGTATCATAACCCTTCACTTTTATCACGTTAAATAATTGTATGATACATTTGACAACCATTTCGACTTAAAATTTAAGAAGATAATACTATTTTTCCCATTTGTGTTGTATATTACTAAAAAAACTAACTAGGGGCCGTTTTTCGAAAAGTCCAAATATAATACAAGCATAACTTTTATAAATGAACAGTTTGTGTCAAAAAAGGTAGAAAACTGTTGACCAATCTCCAACCTCTCTCATACTTATGACTATTCAAGTTTGGGTATAATTTTCAAAAATTAACATAAATTTTAGGTCAATGTAAACGGTAAACTCCTAGTTGGAACTTATGAAAAGCCATTTAGAAGAACGTTAATGTTATAATGTGATGTAAGGCACTATATTTTATATTCCTTCTTTAATAGGCCAGTTACAGAACATTTTTTTAAAATAATGTATCATCACACGAAAAATAAAGTTTTGAATTCAATGCACACAACGTTGTATAATTTAGACCACAGTTATGTACCTTCTTCACCAGATCCATATGTGCTTTATCCCCACTCTGTTAGTGTTTATCTTCCTGCGTCTCAGATTAAAGAGATTCTCTATATCAGACGGATAGACCAGCTCAAGAACGGGACTTAGTGGGGAACAGATGGAGTTTCTATCACAATTTTCATTAATCTTTTTGTATTAGGCTTTGGAATGCTTACGAATATCAATAAGTCTGGTCGATCCCA
This sequence comes from Galeruca laticollis, assembly GCA_963921935.1. Classification (NCBI taxonomy): domain Eukaryota; kingdom Metazoa; phylum Arthropoda; class Insecta; order Coleoptera; family Chrysomelidae; genus Galeruca; species Galeruca laticollis. The sequence continues at coordinate 158,322,359 of OY998175.1, read as the reverse complement.
GCGTATTCAGAATACTATCTCTCAAAACAAAATCTTGGTAACAACAGACCAATTGCGTGGTTACTATTTTATAAAAATTGAAACAGAAATTCAGTTATACTGCCATCTGATCAGTTTGGCGTTCGTGCAAACATAGACAACAATGGTGTAAATTTATTTTTCTTCTCTATTCTGGGATTTTGCAAAATACTTCGACTGTGCAGTCCACAGCATGGTATTATGAAAGCTTCGGACTCGTGGTATTAGAGATATAACCTTGAGCTGGTTCAAATTTTACGTCGATAGGAGAAAGCAATTTGTTCAAGGTAATGGGAATAACTCAATATCAAGCGTATTCCAAAGGGATTAGTTTTTAGATCTGATAATCTGTCTATAATTTATAAATAATATTAAGAAGCTAAAAACCAGTGTAAACATTAATTTTGCGGACGGTACTTGGATTATCTGGTAAAAGACTTAACAGTGAAACCCTGCATATTAGAATTAGTTGGTAATAAATTATAACAAGTCGATGAAATAATTTCTTCGTTATGGCCTACATTTTTCCTCCAACAACAATTTTTTGACTTCCAGTCGTTCTTTTTGCTGAAAGAAAAATCTTAATTTTTCATGTTGACTTTTGAGGGTCCATCAATATTGAAAGACATTCATGACATAATGAAGTAAAAACATATCTACTGTCCAAAATTGACATTCTCTACTTTTCAACTTACGAGTTTTTCTAACTCAATATTGATTACAAAATATTATCAAACAAATTAAGTTGGCAGATTTAAATTGACTTTCAGAAACGGGTCTATAAACGACTGGACTTCGAGTACAGTATTAACTCTTAAGAGTCGGCGCCTCCTTTCTATTTTCGGTATCAAATTAAGCGTTTCCAAGATCTTTTAAACAATGCCGAAAAAAGTATAAATGTGAACTAAATTATTAGAGAAGGATTTAGAATAAACTGTAATAAGATAGTATTGGCAATAATGGCGTCTTGTCCTGGATTTAATGTCATGTTTTCTGTTCAAGGGTTAAAGGAATAATTAGGAGGTATCCGCCTCCGAAAATAGATCTTTTTTTAGATAAAATCAAGTTGAACGTGCCTCAGGGGTTTGGGTTATATTCTATGATATTAAAAACTCATGTAAAAATTTTGAAAAACTTTCTTTTGTCGCATCTAAGGTATAATCTAAGGATTTCTTCGTATAGAAGTGTAAATATACAAATTTTTATACACGTTGTTCTAGAAACAGACCAATAACTTTTTACGGCTTTCACTTTCATCTTGTTTTGAAAACAGAATAATATAGCGACAGTATACAAGATGCATTAGTTTGAGATTCGTATTAATGCATTAATTAATTAATAATTAATGCATATAAAGCGACACATCGCTATTTTTATATAATCCACACTTCATTACGTTTTGATTATGATTTTTCCGCCCAGCACTACCTAATATGCGAGAAAAGTATTGGTTTACTTCAAAAAAGTGGCAATTTTTGGAAAAAAATTTTTGTGTGTATCTCGTCATCTTTGTCGTCTACCACTTTTTGTAAGTCACCAATTTTATGATTGAATATGGTTCAAGACATCTAACAGATAAAACCTATCAATTTTCAGCACACCACAACCTGTACAACGCGTGCTATGTGCTGGAAGTACCAAATTTTTGGTCTTTTTGGAGAAATTTCGGTTTGTTATCACGATACAGCTTCCGGAGTGTACACAAGTGACTAATTTTATGATTGAATATTGTTCAGAATGTCTCGCAGATTAATCCTGTGGGTTTTCAGCTCACTGTAGCTAGTACAACGGGTCTTATAAATCCAGATATACCAAATTTTAGGTCCTTTTTGGAGAAATTGCAATTTGTTAGCACGATACAGCTTCCGGAGTGTTCACAAGTGATTAATTTTATGATTGGATATTATTTAGGGTGTCTCGCAGATTAATCCAATGGATTTTCAACTCACCGTAGTTGGTACAACGGGTCCTATAAATCCAGATATACCACATTTTTGGTAATTTTTGGAGATAGTTCTGTTTGTTAGCACGATGCAGCCTCAGTTGTCCATTCTCCGTGACGTTTCAAAGTTAATAGGTATATCTGAAATTGAATAGATGAGGCTTTTACTTGATGAAGATCCATACTGAACGGTGAAATAAAACAATATTATTTGTTTAAAACACGAATGAAGGAATTATACGTTCACTCGTTTTGACAAAGCTACTGTGTTAGTGAAACGAGTCAACCAGTTTAAATTGAACATTAGTTCAAATAAATGAAGTTTTAAATAGATTATATTGTTTTATTTCATCGTTTAATATATCTGCCTCGGATTCCAGTAACAAGGTTGCAGAAGATCTGCGAAAACAATGTCCCGTATATTCCATTGGGATGTTAATATTGTTATAACTTTCACAACTTCATTCAATACTTGGCAAAATACAATAATACTTTTTAACAATTCAACTTATTAACACATCAAAACTATTGAGTGAGTGAATCTGCCACAACTGATCTCTATTTATATATAGAAAGAACTTTCCAGAAAGGACTAGAATATCCTATAACATATTAGTACGTCAATATGGAACACAAAAGAAAGATCTGGACAATTCTAGACTTTCACCTTGAGAGGTGACTGTGATTACTCCGGCTATTCAGCCCTCTTCTTATTTTCAGTCCAAGCTGTCATTCTGACATTCATAGAACAGGTGTAACATTGCTTCCCCTTTTCAAGTCATTCGCCTCGAATAAAAGGGACTCCAAACTCTTCTTGAAACTAATTGGGTGGGTGGAACGACCTTAGGTTTACTTTTTGATGTCAGACGAACACGATAAATTAGGTCGTTGATTCTCTTGACCACCAGGTAGAGACCTTTCCAATTTCGTTGATGTTTCGGAATTAACCCTTTCATTAATCTGGGCTGGTACAACCAAACTGCATAATCGGGCTTAAATATCTCTTCTTTAAGGTTTTTATCTAACCGTCTCTTCATCTTTTCGCTGGTTGGTTTCAGTCGCGTCCTTGCAAATCGGGAATCTTCTCTATCTTTTGTTGAAGGTCTTCAACATATTGAGGCAGGCTTTGGTCTTCTCGGGACGAAGGAGGAGGTTTTCCAAAGAGGATATCGCTAGGAAGCTTCATTTCTCAACCAGTGACCAACATTGAAGGTTTATAGCCAGTGGATTCATGCTGTGCACTCCGATAAGATAAGAGGAACAATAGAACCAGTTCATCCCAATCTTGCTGGTTTTGGGAGACAAATAACGATAGATATTGGCAAATTGTCCTGTTATGACGTTCCACTAAACCTTCAGAGTGTGGATGCATTTGTGTAGTTCGAGTTTTCATTATCGCGAGGATTTTCATTAATTATGTCCACAATTCTGATTCAAGAGTTCTCCCTTGATCGGAATGTACTTCCAATGGTACTCCGTGTCTTGCGATGACATTATTTATAAATGCTTCAGCGACGGCTGCAGCTTCTTGGTTAGGAATTGGTACTACTTCTGGCCACTTGGAAAAGTAATCCATAGCTACTATTAAGTACTTGTTACCTTCTTCTATTTTTGGTAGTGGCCCGAGTATGTCTACTCCTACTCTCTGAAATGGTTCACCTGGTTTAATAAACCCAATAGTCAGATCTTCAGATTTTTCGTTAAGATGAGCCATAACAATGCTTTCTGAACTTTCCGGAATTTTTATATCTTCATCAACAATAACTTTCATTTTGTGCATTTGATCATTTTTACCACTGAGCATTACTTCTTCGTTGTCGATGGATAAAATTTTGTTTTTCAAATCTATAACAAGTTTGTCTTGCATAATGTTTAAACCCAAAACTCATTCATCCATAATGTTTGCTACCAAAAATGAGTAAATTATGGCCGCGTTTCCAATTCGAATGGATGCTGTTACTTGCCCAAAATTGGAGTAGTATGACCGATTGCGGTTTCCCGCACAATGCCATTAGGTGTTCTTGCGTATTTTTGTGTCAACATATCTTTGCGTACAAATGAGCTAGTTGCCCCAGTGTCGACAATAAATCTACAATCGTGATTTTCTAGTTGTGCCCTAACAGTTCGGCCATTTTTAAACAAAGAATATGTGCGAATCGTGGTGCTTTGAATGGTTTTAGTCGACGACTGCCCCGAATAGTCGACTTTTAGTAGTTTTCCTGGTTGCTGGTATTAGAGCGCCGATCAGGTGTTGGTGATCGACTTAGGTATGGCGATGGTCTTCTAGGGTTGTTTCTTGTGGGACTATGAGCTCTGTTTCTAACTGGGCTCTGCGAGGATGTACGTTGTCTTGATGTTGACTGGTTAACCGAGTTCCCAACTTGGCCTCGAGATCTTGATGGCACTCTACATGTTCTCTGCAGATGTCCAATTCTTCAGCGGTTGAAACATTTCCGGGATTCTTGAACTGGTGTACGACTTTGTAGCGTGTCTTTCAGTAGGTTTTCGATTCTAGCCATAACTTCGGTTAAATTCTCCTCCTCGAAGTGTATTACTCGTAATTTTGGACGTCCGGTTTTGGAAATGGTTTTAGCAGCTTCGAATTCTTGAGCAAAAGTTAATACTTCTTATAGTGTCAGATGGTGGCGTAATCAAAGGGCTTGTTGCATTTCTATATCTCTTAAACTATCAATGAATGCTTGAACGCCAAATTGTTCTAAAAATTCTTTAGGTGCCTGTGGATAGGCTAAACTCAATAGTCTTCCTATGTCACTTCCATATTCTTGGAGGCTCTCGTCTAATTTTTGCATGCGCACCTTCAATTGACTTTGGAAAACTTATTTTAAATGTTGCTGTCCATACCTGCTCTCCAAACCAAAGCTTGAACAATGACGAGATAGCTAGGGTTGCCTTGGGGTAATAATTGCAGAATGCATGCGGCTTGGCCACGAAGAGCAATCATAAGGGAGGTGGCTTTCTCTTGATCACTCCACCCATTGGCACTAGCTGCTGCTTCGAACTGGCATCGATATGTCTCCCAAGATGATTGGCCATCATATGTAGGTGGCTTGATAACCTGGTTGTGTCTTAAATTTACTATTTCAGTTCTGGCACTATCACTAATGAAACTGTTATCATTGGAATTCGCTTTCATTTTCTTTACTAATGCATCTAATTTTTCTCTTAGATCAAGCTGCTTCATTTTTGATCTTTCTCTACTGTCTTCAAATTTTTCCTACTGTTGCCAAATCTTCATGAACTGTTTTTATGTCTGTTTTTAGGCATTCTTTCATTGTATCCATTTTGTTATTTAAGGCCGTTATTTTACTTTTTAAAGGTCAGAAAGGACTAGAATATTCTATAACATATTAGTACGTCAATATGGAACACAATAGAATGATCTTGAAAATTCTAGACGGTCACCTTGACAGGTGACTATGACTACTCCGCATATTCAACCCTCTTTTTATTTTCAATCTAAACTGTCAATCTAACATTCATGGAACAGGTGTAACAATATTTATATATTTGGCAATATCAGAAAGTAATCGTCTCTTCATCCTCACTATCCGTAGTAGATATTTCTGATAGTTACAACTTATTAATAAACTAATATGAAGCTAATTTAGATTTGACACGGAAATTGTTACATCGAATCTGGCAGTGACTGCGAGACCAAGACCAAGCAGTGCAAGACTTGTGCAAGACGAAGTCCCAGTATTGTAAAACTTACGCGAGACCGAGCATGCAAGACTCTTGCGGTCTTGCGGTTTTTCACAATTTTTATTTGTTTAAAGATTGCCCATAATACTAAGGTCGAAATTTTTGAGTCAAAATATAGAGGAAACATTTCCTTTGAACATTTGTCAAAAATTGATGCATGAAAGCATCATCCTGGCCTAGTTTCTTCACACAGAAGACTTCGGAAAGAATATGAATGTATTTGAGATCTTGAAATCCATAAGAAAAAAAAGTTGGTTACATGGAAAACGTTGTATTTATTTGCTAGTTCAATTCAAATTTATTAATGAATCAATAACACATTTATCTTTTTTCATTTTTGACAATAATTAAACCAAAAAGAAATTATTTATAAATACTGCTGGTTCTATATAAATATAAAATTTTTGAACGATGAAAATAAAACAATTTCATTTGTTTAAAACTTCATTTATTTGAACTCAAATCGTTTTGAGAAACCTACAGTGTTAGTGAAACGCGTCAACCAGTTTAAATCGAACATTAGTTCAAATAGATGAAGTTTTCAACCAATTAAATTGTTTTATTTTCATCGTTTAGTATGGATCGTTATCAAGTAAAACCCTCATCTATTCAATTATTAAATTTTTGTTTGTACCTATAAAATATAGTAAAGAGCTCAACAGTCCTTGTCCTACGCACCTACGCTGTGTAATTTGGTTGGTGGTTTTTAATTTACAAAAGTAGTACTTGAAACATGTTTTCTCTTTGGACTCTGGTTTTAAAAATTTTTATCAAATCGAAAAATTGAACTAGTATTCTTAGAGCCCTGCTGAAAGTTAATATAATTCCAAACATTGACTTGAAACTTGGCAAACACCACGCACCATGCAAACACCACTTAAATTATACATTTTGGTCACTATCTTACTGTTAAAATAATTTTGAAAATCTATAAAAAGTGTCCCCAATAATATTTTTACAGATTAAAAAAAAATTTAGAATCATCCCATATTACTTTGCATCTGCTTCGATAATGGGCACTTTATATTTCTTGTAACTTTTCATAATATTATATAATATTTCATAATATTGTATAATATAATATTATAACCATTTTTTTTTCAAAACCATAATTACCATACTCTTAAACGGAGGCAGAGTGAGTCATGAATCATCAAACAATAAAGAGAGTGTTCGGCCCGGTATACAACGCAAAGGAAATAATTGTCGCATTGATATTTTATAAGATTTTGTCAAGACTACTGAATATTGGGGTTTCAAACAAACATATTATTGTATTTTCTTGAATTGTTCAGTATCAAGTCACAATCCAAAGCTATCTCTGAGAGTAATAACAACTAAAAATGAGATGAGCTTGAGTCCTCGCCTTGTGTTAGTGACAGTTATAGTTACTTACCAACTGAAAGTGATTCAGAAAGTGATGCAGGTGTAGCACCATCGACCTCCCAAAAACTTAAAAGATATCCGCCTCATGAAAAAAAACGAGAAATAATGGAAAATATCGGATACACTGGATACACATATACCAACGTCTATGCCCAAGTTCAAGAGCAAATTTAGTGATTTTTTGAATATTTTTTTGAGCGACTATAAAGGAACTGTGTATGGGTTATTAACTTGTGAAAAATAAAACAGTCAAGATAAAAATGAGAAACAGAAATACTTTTGGACTATCTGTTCACTATCTTTACACAAAAATGAGGCCCAAAAACTATTTCCTCAGAAGAGTTCAATGTCAGCATAGCAAAGTTTTTTTCGTCGTTTGAAAAGGGAAATACTATTCAGGAGAGTGTCCCTTAAGTACTTTCTATTTTTTTAAGCTCACAAATTATAAATTATTGTTTTTTGTGTATTACTTCTGTTTAATTTGGAATTTGATTTTCTGGTCATCTCACCAAATTATGTTTCTCAATTTATGTTCAAGTAAAAAAACACAACTTTGACATATATCTATTTTTGAAATTTTTTTTTGTAGAACCTGTATAAATAATCAAATTGTGGTCCATAACAATTTGCATACCTATGTCTGTCGAAAAGAATTTTGGAAAATTTTGAAGAGGATTTTTTATTTTTGACTACAATATATATTATATTTTGTTTGAATTCTTGTTGAAATCAAAAGATGGCATCAACACTTTGTGAGGTAGCGATATTGTGCCTGAACTAAACGAAGTTTTTAATAAACTTTAAAGTACTAACAAGCAAACTTTGGGGAGACAACTATATCCAACTTACCCTTGTGATAGTTTTAATAAAATTTATTAATATATGAAATAGAATATACCTTTAAACCAATGAATGGCAAACTTTATCGCAGTAAAGTCGTCGAAAAAAACTTTCAGTCAATATCCGAGTACCGTGGCGAGGAGCAAGCGCCAGATTTAGCAACAGACGATGCGGTTGAAGACCGTATATCTGATGATGTTATTATAGATTTTGATAAGCTATATTCAGCTATATCCACCTCATCAGTCTCTGGTATATATCAGTCTTAAAAACAAACGAAGGGAATAGAAGGTTGCCTTAGTCAGTCCAGTGCCGTGAGCAAGGAAGATATCTTACAATAGTGGAAATATCACCAGAGGAATTTTCCTATATTGGCTAAAATGGCACATGATTTTATGTCCATTCCGGCTACTTTGGTGCCAGCAGGAAGACTTTTCCGAAAGCTTCTTTAATAAAAATAGGTAAAAAAACTTTTTAAGTTAAACGGTTTTATGTTAAACATACATTGCAATGTTTAAGATAAATGTACTAAAAACCAAAAAATAATAAAATAGATACAGTCGTGGGAATTATAAACATATGCATAGACTAGACTAAAATAAAGCCGTGGGGCACGTCAATTGTCTACAATCGTTGATTAAAATTTTTGTTTTGTAATGTTACACTATAATTGTTCAACCGACAACGATGGACGTGTAATAAGTAGCGCTAGAATGTGGAAACAAGCTAGCAAGCTCGATTATAGGCGAGTTTTAGGGTTTCATAGTGGTGAGCGAGTAGTACTTTTATCATATGTTTTGTCGATTAAAGACAAACTACGAGCAGTGAAACGATTCCTCGCCAGCCAACAGTGTGAATGTCCAACGATAAACTAGTTGAAACATCTATTTTATTTACATGGAGTGTATAACTATTGGAATTTCCATGAGCAAGAAAATAGTAAGTAATTTCCTCACCGTCTGCGGGCCAACTGCCTAACGACGAATTAAGCGATTCTTCTATCGCACATTAAGTCGATAATTTGTAGACAATTGAAGTGCCCCACGGTTTTATTTTAGTCTAGTCTATGCATATGTTTATAATTCCCACGACTGTATCTATTTTATTAATTTTTGGTTTTTAGTACATTTATCTTAAACATTGCAATGTAAGTTTTTTTACCTATTTTTATTTTTTGGTTTTTAGTTTTTATTTCGCATTCTGTTTAATTCATTTAGTGCTTCATTATTGCAAGGTTTCTTGCCCGTTAGTTTATTGCAGTCCAACTCCTCTATACGTAGTACCTGCAAAGATCTTACTCTACTAAGAGCCACGTAGGCTTGACTTTCTTCAAACAGTTTCGCACCTAAGTAACCTACGTTATCCGCCATTTTGTAGAGGCCGTTATCTTGGATTTTAATTTTATATAGTATATTGTATTCTACTGGTTGAGCACTTTCATTTGATACCCATATTGATGGGATTGATAAAACCTACGTTATCCGCCATTTTGTAGCGGCCGCCATCTTGGATTCAAATTTTTTATAGTATATTGTATTCTGCTTGTTGAGCCCTTTCATTTGATACCCATGTTGATGGGATTGATAAAACCTACGTTATCCGCCATTTTGTCGCGGCCGCCATCTTGGATTTCAATTTTTTATAGTATATTGTATTCTGCTTGTTGAGCCCTTTCATTTGATACCCATATTGATGGGATTAATGAAACATAAATTATCCGCCATTTTGTAGCGGCGGCCATCTTGAATTTATAATGATAATTAATAAACATAATTGTATTGTCACCAAAATCCAAAGTGTATACAAAATTTCAGATTAATCGGTTGACAGGAAGAGGGTGAAATTTGAATTACTAAATTTGACCCAAGAATAAAACAAACGGGGTGAGCTAAATAAAACCGTTTAATAATAAGAAAACACCGTAATAGACTCAACAATGAGTCCGCCCACTGGCTACTGTGTATCAATTCTTGGGTACAAATACTGAAATGATGTAAAATATGTGACTTTTGTAATAAAACTAACTGTTTCTAAATAATTCCACAATATATTGCAAAAATGGTAATAATTTCTAAAAAAATTTTTGACTAGACCAAGAAGAGATCTACCTTCATTGACTTAATATATATATATATATATATATATATATATATATATATATATATATATATATATATGTATATATATGTATATATATATATATATATATATATATATATATATATATGAATAGATAAAAGCAGAAGATATGATATTACAAATATTAAAGATAAAATATTATCAGCCCTATGGGGATATCCTGGATATCTTTCTCCCATTCGAGGTCAGTATATCTGTGCAATAGACCAAGGTCAAGACTACCCTGCAATACCAAGACCAAGACCACTTATTACGTTGGACCCTGCAATATCAAGACCAAGACCACTATGTAAGACAATACCAAGCCTAACCCGGTCTTGCAGTTACTCATCACTAATTATGTTTTATTTCATTACTATTTTTCAAGTGGGTTTTGTATTTATGAAATGATCGCTAAAATATACTTTTTCTATAATCACATTGAAAAGTAGGCTTTTTCACTTGCCATTGACAACGAAAAGTTGACGTTTCTTGAGGGTAGTTACTTTACACTCGCCGAGCGTAAAAAATTGCGAAAAGCTCGTTGCCCATAACAACCGACACTACAAACACAATTGTATTGACGGTGACAGTGGGGATCATAGAGCAACCAGGCTAGGGAGTGTTTTTGTCTTCTGAAAATCATTCACAATTCAATCCATCCTCGATGCCCAGCCAAGTTTCGTAAAAGTTTAAAAAAGTAAGTATAAAGTATTTGACAGGTACTTGAAATAAGAGGTATACATTTATCAATAAATATTTATAATATATATTCAAGTGATTGTAGACAAAATGTTATATGTATTGCGAGCTAAAAGTGAAATTATTGTTCTTAAGCAATTATATTAGAATATATTAGATTTTAATGGGATTACAATGCACTGAAACAACGGTTTATTGTGCCCCTGCTATCAGAGCTGTTCTCGCTACTACTACAGTTCGCCTTCCAGTTCCAAGGTTCTAATGAACTCTAGTATTTGGGACGGCTTCAACGAGGTTATGTCCTCACTCTTACACGTTTCTTGTCCGAAGCATTTCTTACGTTGGCTTGCAATAGCGAGGCATGCTAGAACTAGGTGATCCGGAGTTTCATCCTCCTCCCCACATAATCTACACTCGTCAATCTCTGCTAGACCTATTCTCAATAAGTGCGTCCTAAGGCAGCAGTGTCCCGTAAGAATGCCCGTGAGGAGATGTAGCTTATCTTTACTGAGGTCCAAATATTTTTTGGATCTAGCAGTGTGAAAGTTCCCCAGGAACTTTTTGGAATGTTCCAACCCGGGAAGGCACCACCAGAGTGCTTCTCTTTCGATTTCCTCTGTCTTCCGAAACTCTTACTTGTAGGAGCATATTGCTACACCACAGAAAGGCTCCGGGCCAATAAAGGGCATTTGTGCTCCTTTCCTGGCAAGTGTATTGGCCTCTTCATTTCCCGTGATTCCCGATTGGCCAGGAACCCAGACTAAAGAGACTCTGTTATTCTTGCCTAATTCATCAGGTTTTCTTCGGCACTCCCATGCCAACTTTAGGTCAATGACATGGGAGCTCAATGCATTGATAGCTGCTTGATCAGAATGGATCGATATGTCATATTTCTGGTAGGTTCTTTCTAGGTTCATTTCCACGCATCTTTCGATCGCAAGTGTTTCTGCCTGGAAGACACTCGGGAAGGAGCCTAACGATAATGAATATCCGGTGCCAGGCCCAAATACTCCAGAGCCTGCTCCAATGGTGGTTTTTGAACCATCCATATACCATCTAATGGTGTTTTCTTTGAGAGTTTGGGTGGTGTATTCCCTTACCAAGTCTCTCCTCGTATTTAGCAACGTTGTGAAATCCTTTTCGATGCTTACTTTCCTGAACATTTCGTCACTGGGAAGATTCGCTAATGAGATGTATCTTGTCAGAGAGGACAAGGCTCCCTGATTTCTAATACTCTTATTGCCTGAACCTTCCTTACATATACTAAGAATTGCCTCTTGGGCAGATCTTTCTATCCCCAGATGTAGAGGTGTGAGATCTGTAATGATCTCAAGTGCCCTAGTTAGACACGTTCTCATATCTCCAGTGATGCACACACAGGCAAGCCTTTGAACTTTGTCGATGGTCTTCCTCGTGCTGTACTGACTTCCTTTTGAGTGCCAAACTATTGCCCCATACGTAATTGCTGGCGTACATCCATCGCTGTATTTTTGGGTTACAGCCTCACCTCTTACCAGCTGGATTTATGTACGCTATCTCTTATTGCTTCACTAGCAGTTATTTCAACATGCTTATTCCACAGAAGCTTACTGTCTAGATATTTAACCTCTGATTTCCATTATATGATTTCCCCGTTTAAGGATATGGGTTCCATGGCTGGAAGTGTTCTTTTCCGAGTAAATGGAGTTACTATGGTCTTGCTTGGGTTAATGTTTAGCCCCACTGACAAGCACCATTGCTCAATGATTCTGAGGCCCTTTTGTAATAAATCACACAAGGTGCTCTCGAACTTGCCTCTGACTATTAAAACAATATCATCGGCGTAGCCCATACATTCAAAGCCAAGCTCCGTTAGCCTTAAGAGCGACTCATCTACTACGAGGCTCCATAGAAGGGCATATATCACTCACCATTGAAGTGTCCCCCGAGTGGCTTTAACTGAGGTGGTTTGATTCCCCACCTGTGTCTGAGATATCCTCGTTGTCAACAACTCATCCATCCATTTTACAATGGTTTCATTCACTCCTCGCCTTTTTAGTGCTTCTTTGACAGACACATGAGTTGTGATGTCAAATGCCCCTGATATATCCAGGAATGCGCACATTACGATTTCTTTTTTGTTCAGAGTTCTCTGGATGACTTAGGTCAGCTGATACAGAGCCGTCTCAGTTAATCGACCGGGTCTGTAGGCATGCTGACATCTATGAAGTGGTACTTTCTCCAGATTCTCTGTTCTTATGTAGTTATCCACTACTTTTTCCATCGATTTGAGTAGAAACGATGTTAGACAGATGGGTCTGGAAGATCGGGGATAAGTCCCATCTTTTTTCCCTATTTTTGGTATGAAGGTAACCCTTGCCCTTCTCGATTTTCTAGGTATTAGACTCACTGCTAGACTGCTTCTTGTAATCTTCAGCAGGCGAGGAAGAATCTTCTCTATCCCTTGCTGCAGGAGTGCTGGAAATATTCCATCCACTCCTGGTGATTTATATGGTTGAAAGGTCCTTATTGTCCATTCCAACCGTTGTCTGGTAAATATTTTCTTAGCAATGTCCCAATCTTCCTTGCGGGATTTTTTGGTGTAATTAATTGCTATTTCGGTGCTTGTTCACTACCTGGGAAGTGGGTTCTAAGAAGAAGAATCGATCGTTCCTCTTCACCTTCCGTGTATGATCCGTCTGGCTTTTTCAGCGACATTGTGGGGTTAGTTCCCCATTTGCCATGACCTTTTGTAGTCTGGCCGCTGTGTGAGTGGAAGTGATATTTTCGCAAAAGGCTTGAAAATGAAGCCTTTTGGCCTTCCTAATCTCTTTATTGTACTGAGTAAGCTTCTCAGTGTACCTCTGCCAATTACCGTCACGTTTGGCTCTATTAAAGAGCCGACGGACCTCTTTTCTGAGGTTTGACAGGTTCTCATTCCACCAAGGAGCATCCTTCTCTAAACGAGCTTTTTAAAGTGGGCAACAGGAATGAAAAGCTTCCATTATTGCCTCACTGATCTGTTCGACTCTTTGTTCCAGGTCGTAGTGCGGGTGATTTACCCCATTCACTTCGACGTGTTCCAAATTGTCCTTCAGATAGGTCTTATGAAGAGACCAATCAGTATTTCTAGGAATTCAGATTGTAGGAATCGAGGTGGTATTTCCCTCTATCCTAAATTCGACGATCCTATGGTCGGGAAGTGATGGCTCGCTCATCACCCTCCAATCTTTCACATTTTTCCTAGCAGCAACATTAACAATTGTTACGTCCCGGACCTCTTCTCTTGCTCTCGTGACAAAAGTGGGGTTGTCCCCACGTTTAAAGTCTCAAGGTTATTTTTTGCTAAGTGATATTCTAATAAACACTCACCTTTTGCGTTGTTATTGGTGCTTCCCCACACGTTATTGTGTGCGTTGGCATCACAACCAATTATAATTGGCATCCGTCTGCTACTGCAGTGTCTCACTAGCCCTTGTACCCCTTCTGGCGGTGTTATCGGCCTGTCTCCAGCGAAGTAGGCAGAGGCAATGACGATGTCTCGGTCGTTACCCCCAATGTTGAGGTGAACCATGATTGGAACAAGGTCCCGTCACACGTATTCTGAAACACAAATATATTTTATGTTATTTCTTATGATTACACAGGCACGCGGAGATACTTGCCTTTGATCATAAATCAATTTGGAATCCTTACATGCCAAACCTTTGATTTGACCTTCTTTGTTGATCCAGGCTTCTTGGATCAGTACAATATCCAATTGTAGTCTAGCGAACAACCTTGCACTCACGGCTGAAGCTCCTTTCGCGAGATGCAGGTTAATCTGAGCTACATTCGTGAACGTGACGGTGAATTATTATGGATGAGAGAGGCAGAGTTACTCAGCCTCTATTCATCCCCCTCCTTTCTCTCTCCCTGACCCTCCAAGACTATCATGGCAGTACCTCCCTCGGTAATCGAGTAGGTTTCTTGATCTCGAGTCAGACTCTCGACCCCAGGCTGCTCTGCCCAGCTTCCCGAGATGGATAGGCAGTTTCCGCATTCCCAGTCATCCCAGCAAATCCGGAGGAAATCTAGAGCTGACCCAAGGTCAAGCTTTCGCCTTGTTCTCTCTTTCCGGAGGTTCCGGATGTAGAGGGTATCTCCATGTCCTTTAGATCCTCTGCGGGATTCTTCTTTTTTCCCAGCCCCGAGACATGGATACGCCCAAAATGGAAGTTTAGCGCGTAACCTCCTGCCTCCAGAGCCTCCCCAGATTGGTGATCGATCCCAATAGTGAGGATAGTTCCATGTCCCTCTTTTTCAGAGTTTGAGATCTTCCAAGCCGCAGTTCTGCGGTTGGAGTTCTGAACCTCGACAGGTTGGAGGATCTTCTCCAGTTTCATGTCTTGGCTTCTAGGGAAGAACACCGTTATGGTGACCGGCTTTGGGATGTCGTCTCCACTTCGAGCCACCAATTCAAGTCCTTCACAAGAGTTTAATTTTGGCGCTGACCTCATAAGCCAGTCTGCCGATTCTTGTAACCCACAGTCCACCAGTATAATTCCACAACGGAAATGGATACCTGAGAAGTGGATTCCCTTCTCTTTGCTCTGGCACAGCTCTTCCACCAGAATGTCTTCCAGTGTAGAGAGCTGCTACGTTTTCAGGATGACACCAGGATAATCCTTGGGCATTATTCCCACCCTAAAAGCTTTCTCTGTTTTGACAGCTGCTGCGTAACCAGTGGCTTGGCCTGTTACCGTTGCAGCTGTTTTTGATTTCTTGCTTAGAGGCCGCGGCGGAGGGGTAATATGTTTCGGGCCTCTTTTAAGTTTGATCTTTCCCGTTGGTCATTCCTTCGGGGGGTTGGGCGCTAAATTACCTGCTTCCTGGCCTCTTCAGGGGATATTCCCTGATTGAGGAGTCGCAGGTATATCCGCACCCCTGCTCCACTGAGGCATTTTCTCAGTGGTTCGTCTATGCCGCCCGGTCCTTCCGGTTTTGGGAGGTCGAACGGCACACGACCTTTGTGCCTTTTGGCCTTTTTTCCCTCTGTGAGGTGCCCGGATGAAGAGGTGGAGGTTTTCTCCACTACTTTTCCGGTGAAAGTCTTACTTTTTCTTTCCATGAGTTAACCCACGAGAAGCTAGGGTCATTACGGTCCACCGCTGCAGAGCCCTGCAGGCAGAGGTAAGGGGTTCAATACAATAGAGTTCCCCCCGGTGCTCCAAGGTCGAAACCAGTAAGGATTATTCTTTTATATAGCCACGCATTCTTCGACCTGGTTTCCCACCTTGACTTTAGGTTTTTAATGAGGTTGTCTCCTCTTGGTCCGGGCAGTAAAGCCAATACTTCCCCCCCCCCTCATCCCACTGGCCCGCGAGACTTGACCACAGACAGCCAGGAGACATTGGTATAACAGGTGATTTCGAGGTAAGTTCGAAATTTCACCCGGCATCGTAACCCTGTGTGCAATCCCTTAGCCACAATACTACAGCTGGGACAGGTAATGTTGGTCCGCTGCAGGGTATTCGAGGGCAGCCAGTTGAGTTTTTAGACACAACGATTCCCAGGTACTTCCCCGCAGACCTCCTCATATAAAATCATCTCAGAGGCCCTTCTCCTATCCGCCACCTGGAGACGCGCCGGGTTGGTACTTCACCCCCTCCACATAAATAAATACCCCGACGAACAGCAACGAACTACGTATATATCTTAGTGTTTTAAATGAAACTCACGGTTTCTAGTTAAAACCACAATATTATAAAAATTGTTGAAAATTCTAAAAAAATTGACAATTGTTTCGATAAATCAATATCATCGTCAGAATGACAGAAGTTACATTTCATTTGATGCCTACCTGATGTTTAGTAGTTATTTTTGGCTAGACCAAGAAGTGATCTAACTTGTGATTGACTTAATATATGTTAATAGAGAAAAGAAGAATATGTGATATTACAAATATTGAAGCTTAGATATTATTAGCCCTATGGTGATATCCTGGAAATCTTTTTCCAATTAAGATCAGTATAACTGTGCAATGATATAGAAAACCCGGAAAACTATATCTGCTGATCTTTACAATTATCACTTAAGAAGACAGTTTATTGGTGGAGTGGAGTTCATTGACAACTTCATATTGTGGGTTTCTTAAATGTCTTCTAATTTCCAATTCTTCAAGGAAATCCAGTTCTTGTTTTTTTTTCACAAATATGCAGCACTTCTAGTTTTGTGTTAGGTGTCAATGAAGGATTGGTGTCAAGTAGATGTTTTGCGTAGTGGGATTTATCTGGTTGTTTCAATCTGTATGCTTGTAAGTGTTCACTGTATCGGATTTCAAAATTCCTAAGGGTCTGACCCAAATAGACAGCATTACATTCTGGACATTTGAGATTATATATACCTGACTTGGTGGTATTTTTGTTTTTACATTTAACAATTTTGTACTAAAACGTTACTTTCTGTTTTAAAAGAAATGGTTGTATTCGTTGCTGAAGATATTATCTTTGAAATATTATTAGAAATATTTCCTGCATATGTGATGGTTTTATAAGTTTTAATTTCATCAGTTTGTTTAGGATATATTAGTTGTAATGCCACTTTTTCCTCTTTTTTATTAATTAGCGTATTTATCATATCTAATGGATAACCGTTGGATGTTGCTATCTGTCTAATTGTATTAATCTCTCTATCAAAATTACATTTGTTCATAGGAACTGAAAAAGCTCTATGTATCATTGAATTATATGCCGTGTTAAATGTAAAAACAAAAATACCACCATTAAAGAAGTCAGGTATATATAAACTCAAATGTCCACAATGTAATGCTGTCTATTTGGGTCAGACCCTTAGGAATTTGGAAATCCGATACAGTGACCATATGCGAGCATACAGATTAAAACAACCAGATAAATCCCACTACGCAAAACATCTACTTGACACCAATCCTTCATTGACACCTAACACAAAACTAGAAGTGCTGCATATTTGTGAAAAAAAAAACAAGAACTGGATTTCCTTGAAGAATTGGAAATTAGAAAACATTTAAGAAGCCCACAATATGAAGTTGTCAATGAACATTTAAATCTAGGGAGTTCTCCACTAATAAACTGTCTTTTTAAGTGATAATTTTAAAGATCAGCAGATATAGTTTTCCTGGTTTACTATATCATTGCACAGTTATACTGATCTTAATTGAAAAAATGATATCCAGGATGTCACCTTAGGGCTAATAATATCTAAGCTTCAATATTTGTAATATCACATATTCTTCTTTTTTCTATTAACATATATTAAGTCAATCACAAGTTAGGTCACTTCTTGATCTAGCCAAAAATAACTACTACACATTAGGTAGGTATCAAATGAAATGTAACTTCTGTCATTCTGACGATGATATTGATTTATCGAAACAATTTTTTATAATTTTCAACAATTTTTATTATATAGGGGTATTAACTAGAAACCGTGAGTTTCATTTAAAACACTAATATGAGTAGATTCCACGAAGTAAGGGTCGAGACAGTTAATTTCATTACGTACATATCTATTGATGCCATTAACAAAGTTAAATACTTTTTGCTCTAGTGCAAAAAAGCTAAACTTTTGGCACAGTGTACAAAGTGTTAAAAGTAGTCTCTCTTTGCACGATCGTAGAAAAAACATTTTTCGTTATTTTCACCTGTTTCCAATCAAGCATGTCATCAATTTTTTCTTTTAACTAGGTGTGTAAAGTTACTTCTATTGGATACGTCTTTATTTAAAGATAAACCAGTGGTCGACCATGATAAATGTCAAGTAAGAAACTGTCGTAAATTGCTTACAAAATATAAACTGTAAAAACATTAACTTTTAATTTATTACATAACTTTATAATTACTACAAAATTTCTCGCCAAGGAATGGCGTTTAGTGAAATTTTATATCTTTTAATGTAACTTAGTGGGTATAAATTGATATAAAGCTACTTGCGAATGTTAATTTTCATATACAATATGAATGCTGAATATATTACACTTACTGAATAACTAAATATTTATTGAAGGTTTACAAGTTGATACTTTGTTCAAGTAATTTATTTAACTGATTTATACAATTGGAATGTATTAGATTGTTATATTATGGAAGCTGATTATAAGCATACATAAAAAACATAATAGGGTATTTGAAAAATTTTAGGAAGTTATTTTATATTGCAAATTGTCATATTTCATGCCTATATTATATATGTTTTATCATGCGGAAACATAGTTTTGGAAACAAGGCAAATTAGTTTGAATCCTAGAAACAAAAGTGCAGCCTGAATCTTCCCGAGACGGTTTATGGGAATGGTTTATAAATGCTGTTGAGTGCCTGAATGTAAAAATACATCAATAAACCCCCCGAAATACGATTAGTGCCCGTTCCTATGAATGTGAAACTACGAAGAAAATGGGTTTAACTTTCCCGTAGATATCCAAAATATGTTATGGAGAAGTCCAATTCTTCTTAGATGCATAATTTCTATGGCATTTATTTTAGTTTCGTCCTTTTTTCGCACAGTCCAATTTGCACTTGCATATATTATTATAGGAACTATTATCATATTATGAATTTTCATTTTTACTTCTAAGTTTATTTCTTTATGTCCAAGAATTGTTTTATCTAGAGAGTAGTATATTTTTGTTAATTTATTTGCTCTGTTTGTTATTTCTGCATCTATTTTTCCATCTTCTGTTACTATACTTCCTAAATATTCAAATGTTGTTACTCTTTCTAGCGTCCAGTTTTTGCATTTAATCTCTTTATTGTTTTGATTACCTGGTTGTTTCTCATTTATTATCATTACTTTTGTGTTCTCTACTTCTTTAGTCCAAATATTCACTAGTTTTTGCATTTTGGTCTTTGTATTCGCCACTAAAACCACATCATCTGCATACAGTAGACTACTAATTTTTATCGATTCTAAATTTCTGTGTCCAATTATAGTATTCAGCTGCTCATATTCTTCTTTAATTCGTTTCACAATCTTATCCATGATTATTATAAACAGTAATGGGCTTAAACTGCCTCCTTGTTTTATTCCCTTATACATTTTTAATTCTTCAGACCTTTGGCC
This sequence comes from Galeruca laticollis, assembly GCA_963921935.1. NCBI lineage: Eukaryota > Metazoa > Arthropoda > Insecta > Coleoptera > Chrysomelidae > Galeruca > Galeruca laticollis. Next base: position 158,302,573 of record OY998175.1, on the reverse strand, counting down.
TGCAATCTGTACCTTGGTTCTAACTGTCTCGTATACGCTTTTGATTATATTTATTAAGGTGGGTGGTACCTTAAATTCCTCCAGGATTCTCCATACTTCTCTTTTATGTACTGTATCAAAGACTGCTTTTAGATCTATAAATGTAAGGTACATTTGTTCTCCCTCTTCTATTTTTGTTTCGATTATATTCCTTAGTATATCATATCATTTGTTTGTCTTTCAGGTATAAAAGCTCCCTGTTCTTCTCCTAATTTTGGTTCTTTATATTCTCTTAATCTTATTTCTATTATTTTTGTGTACACTTTATAGCTAGTTTGGGCCAAACATATTGCTCTGTAATTCTCACATTGTGCCTGTTCTCCCTTTTTATAGATGAGTACTATTAAGGTGCGTACAGACATATAACAAAACTTCGTATCGTAAGGCCGTCGCCTAACAAGTATGGACGGCACTGCGTAACACCGTAACACCAGAACGTAGTAACATCTCGGCGTTCCATCGGTTGTCGGTTTTTTGACGCCGCATCAAAGAAGTGATACGCACTGATGTTGCACCACTTGTTAGCATGTCTGGACAGGTCTGTGGCACACAGTTGCGATTTATTTTTCGTTGTGTTTATTCAGTTGAAAACATGGAGTGGACAGAAGAATCTACCCTGGATTTCATAAATAGTTATCGTAATAAAGAAATTTTGTGGGATGCAAAACATCTAAAATACTATAATAAAATAAAGAAGCATGATGCTTGGGAAGAACTTGTTGTAGAGTTTCGGACAACAGTAGATGAATGCAAAAAAAAATTAATGTTCTTCTGTCAGAACTTAGGCGAGAGAAAGCAAAAATTAAAAAGAGCCACGGTACGGGTAAAGATAAGTTTGAATAATTGAAAATTAATTTCTTTTCTATTTTGTTTATTCACTTTTCAATTACAAATTTTATTTTTATTCATTACAGGGCTTTCAGATATCTATGAAAGTAGTTGGTTTGCCTTCAAAAGTTTGCTATTCCTTTGGGACAAAAACAAGGTTCGGGAAACACAAAGCACCGTAAGTATAAAACGAATTACGAATTACGTATAATTAATTATCTTGCCACAAAAGTCGATTTTCGTTTTGAAAGTACGATGACAATTCGTCTCTAATTCGTGTTGCATTTTCGGTTGGTCTTCTGGGAATATTTCTAATTGGAAATAAAGAAGACATTGGTTCATTAGTTATAGTTTTATACTTTCCTCCTACAAGCTTTCCATCAATTTCTGTATCGAAGGTTCCATGTGGCGTATAAAAAGCACAAGATGTGGAACTTTCTCTTAAAAAATTATGTAGATGAGCTACTGCCATTATAACTAATTCAGCTTTTCTGGGTTCAAGTAACATCGGTTTACGAAGTACTCTAAAAACAGCTGAGGCGATGCCAAATACATTTCCTACAGTTCTTCGTGCGCGAGATAATCTGTAGTTAAACACTCTTTGCAATGATCCTTTAGGATGTATTCCCGAAAACGGTTTTATTAACGACTCAGTTAAGGCAAATGCCTCGTCTCCAATAAAAAAATAGGGAATTTTCTATTGCCTGCCATGTAAAGCTTCTGGTTCAGGTAAATTTAAGTCGTTTCGCTCTAATTTTTGTAAAGCGAGCAGTTTTCAAAGATACCACCATCTGAACTTCTTCCTTGGCCTCCAGCATCAACATACAAAAAGTTATAATTAGCATCCACTAGGGCAAAAAGAACTACACTAAATGTTGATTTGTAATTAAAGAACTCTCTTCCGGTGTTAATTGGAACTTGTAGAACAACATGCTTCCCATCTAAAGCACCCAGACAATGTGGAAAGTTCCAGGTGTCCTCAAACTGTTTTGCCACTTCTAAACATCTTTCTGGTGTTGAAGGTATCTGTAAAAATTAAAACAAATTTCGTTAAAACAAATTATACAGTGCGCCAAAAATAGGACATATTTTTATTTTCTGAATAAGTTTGTTTATTAAATACTCCTTTTAAATTATTTTTAATTCCAGATTGTACACGAAGAAGAAGATAATGATGAAAAGGAAATATCGGGTGATGAAGGAACATTAGCAGATAACGATAAAAATTCTGCTGTACAAGAGAATCGGGAAAGTATAGAAAATGTACCGAAAAGAAAGGCAACACCTAGTACCGAAAAGAAAAGCGATGAAGCGACACCTAGTAGAAAACGCCAAAAGAGGAATGAAGATTCTGAGAAATTAAATAAAGCTTTTAAAATACTGTCAGAAGCGTCAGCAAACGCTAGAAACCCATAGGAGCAAAACGAATGTCAAATATTTGGAAATATTGTGGCTAAAAAACTGGCCAAATATTCTTTTGAATTACAAAGTACTGTACAACAAGATATTATGTTAATTTCGTTTAAAGCAGACAAGACCCGTCTCGAACAAAGTTCAACCAATTTTTATCATTCGCAATCATACCGTACTCATACTCCTCAGTCATTCTTTGCAAATTCTGTGCCACAAAATTCTCAATTAGAACAGTATCAGGATAGCCAAGTTTCCAGTTTTACTCAACAGCATTCACCATCTCCAGCATATAATTATGCTAATTCTAGTATTTCGGATCATTCAAGTCGCAGTACTCCAGTCAATTCTTTACCACGCCAACTATTGGATATGCCCGATATTGAATTAGAGAATTTAAGATAAACATTTGTTTTGTTTAATGTGTGTTTATTATACTTCTTTAATAAAACAGTTTCTTACCTGTATATTTTCTGTTAATTTTTCTATAATGGCTTTGTACACTTCAGGAAATATTAAAAAGGTATTGTAGACTGGTGAAAGAGTCACCAGTCGCCAGAAACCGAATTGTTACTGCCAACCTTTCTTGAACAGAAATTTCCGTTCTCCATCTAGTATCTTTTCGTGCTATTTTGGGTCCAATTAAATAAATCAAGTAATCGAAGTCTGTTGGAGACATTCTAGTGAAATTTTTGTAAAGGCCACTAGTTGCCTGAAATTTTAAATCCAACAGTAAATGATTTCCGCTGTACACACTTCTATTAATATACAACGGGGACTGCCACCAGCGTCTTTTATTATTATTTTTTAACTAAGTAATGCATGTATATATAAGCTGCTGTAACAACCTCCATTGCACACAAGAAAAAGACTAATTCAAATGTTCTGTTTTAGTAAAGACGGAACGGCAAAATGTCCCGTTTATAAGATACGCGACGATGTATTGATACGCTATATTTGTTGACACGCCGTATCTTCGATGCGTAACAAACAATTGTTGCGCTACGGAGTTACGATACGAAGTTTTGTTCTATGTCTGTACCCACTTTAAGTTATTTTCCCACTCACTTGGAATTTTTTGTGGTACCCATGCTTCTTTGCATACATTCCATACTCATTCTTTTCCTCTTTCTCCTAACGATTTAATCATCTCTGGCGCTACCCCATCTTCTCCGTTAGCCTTGTCTATTTTGATTTTTTTGTATTACTTGATCTATTTCTTCTTTTTGGATTCCTTGTAGTTGGTCGATTTCCTCTTCTGCAGTTATTATATTCTCTTCCGAAGTTAATGTATGGAATTGCTCTGTGTAGGTTTCTTTCCATGTTTTCAATACTTCTTCCATTTCCGTTTGTACTTGGCCTAGTTAATTTTTTATTGCTCTAATATCTTTATATTTATTTCCTCTCAATTTTGTTATTCTTATCCAAAATTTCCTGTTGCCCATCTTATGTATATCTGTTATTTTTTCTCCAAATTTCTTCCATGAGTCACGTGTTGACTTTTTGACGGCTCTTTTTACAACAGTTTTTACCTGTCATATTTTGCTTTGCCCACATTTGATTTTGATGTGATATATTTTTTCCATGACGTTTTTCTTTTCTTTGACCGCTATTTTAATTTCGTTATTCCACCAGTTAGTCCTTTTTATATTCTTATTATATTTAATTTTTCCACATGTCTCCTCTGTTGCTGTTAATAGCGTTTCTTTAAAGGCAACCCATCGTTCTTCAAGTGTCCAATCCTATTTTTCTTTTTCTAGTTCATCGAATTTTTTGTTGACTCATTTTTGTATTTTTTCTCGATATCTTTATTTTTAAGTTTATATGTTGCTAGTTTACTGTAGTTTGTAGTAGCTTTTTCCTTGAGTAATTTTACTAGATAAATTGTCACTACTAATCTGTGGTTAGATCCAATTTCTGCTTCTTTCTTTGTTTCAATTTTTTGCATTACTTCTGTTAGGTTTTGTGTATATGTTATGTAGTCTATCTGGCGTTTAGCGTTTCTTTCGTCTGCCACAAACGTACATTTATCATTTAGTTGTTGTTCCCACATCGTATTTCCTATTATTAGATCATTCCTTCTGCAAAAATCTATCATTTTTAGTCCATTTCTGTTAATTGTGTCTTCACCGTGTTTTCCCATACAACCCATTCCTCTATTGTAATCATTTCCTACCCTGCTATTCCAATCTCCCATTATGATTGTCTTCTCGTTTTCCTCCCTTATTTCATCTAATACCCTTTGCAAATAAATATAAAATTCTAAAATTTTTTTCTCTGCAGTTTTTTTTACTGGCTCATATATTTGTATAAAATTGATTATTCAATCTAATTTTATACTAATAAATATTATTCTCGAGTCGACTGCCTTAAATTGTATTACCTTTTGTTTTATTTCTTCTGTAACGATTATTCCTACACCCTCCTTTGCCCTTTGTTCTGGTTTTACTCCTGAATAATATAATAAATGCTTTATTGTTAGTTGCGAACATCCTTTGCCTTTTTCTTCGTTGCACTGAGTCCTAGAATTTGAATATTATTGTTGTCCATTTCTTCAGTTAATTCTAATTCTTTTCCTGTTAATGTGTTCATATTCCATATACCTATGCCCATCTGTAATTTTTCCGTGTTTTGAGGTCTGTGTTTTTTACTGTTACTCTGTTGATGATAATCATCGTTTAATTTTTTATGCTTGTTTTTATTCCGTTTTGTTATTTAATTTACCGTTATCATATCCCTTGTTCTCAGCTTGGGTCGTTACCTGTGTACTATCTTTAAGTGTATTGCTTATTAGTTTTTTTGGTTCTGCCCTTTAGTCATCAATTGTAATTCCTCTGAATCATCATTCCATTTCTAATCTATTCCATTTACTATCAACTTCTTGTATCCTACTTTTGTATTTTTTCCCTTTTCATTTTCTTCTTTGGCTTTTATTCTAATTGTTTTTTGTATTTATAATTCTTTTTTGGTAGACTCAATAAAAATATGTTACTGAGAATATCTCAGTCTACTTTTGTGCCTTAGAATGTCCATTTTATATGCGAAACTTTCCATTTCAATTTATCAAACCTTTTCATCTAGTTTTTGGGCGCTTCTTATTTTGACATCCATTTGCAGTCCTTTTGTTATGAAGTTTTCCATAGTTGTCTTCAGTATCTTATCATCTTTTGTATTCAATTTTAATCCAGTGATGACCACATTTTTCTTTTTAGTTATTTTTTCTAGATATTCCACTTTGTTATTTAATGTTTTTATTTCGTTCTTAAGTTCCTGGTTTTCTTGTTTTATTTCCAGTAGCTGTTTGTTGTTCTCGCTGTTTTCCTTTCTTAATTGCTTTATTTCATCCATCATTTCATCGTTTTTGTTCATCAATTCTTGGGTGTTCTCCTAGTTATTTTACTTCTGCCAAAAATTTCATCTGATTCCCTACTTTCCCTACTTTTTCTTTTGTATTCTTCATCTGTATCTGTTTCGCTCCCTAAAAGCAATCACTAAGAATCGAAAACCTCAAACTCTTAGTTTGAAAAAAATGGTTTGACATAAGAATAAGAATTGAAAAGACTTTTGGTCGTCTTGAAATTTGAGATTAAGAGTAGTTTGAAACGTATTTTTACATATAGTCAAATAACCATTGAATACAAATAATCAATATTTATTAAAGGGCTATTGGTAAATTACTAATTTCATGTATACCTACTTAAAAAATTCTTCAAAATGTTACTCCACATTGTTGACCAGTAATGTTGTCGCCAGTACTGTTCAACAGCTGACTGAAAATCAAGAAAGCCTTTATTAATCTTGACATACAAACTCTTACCACGGGACTGGATATGTAAGACGACAAATAGATTAAAACTGGTATGGGAATAAATTCCAATTGATAAGAGACCGGCTGGACACATAAGGCTCCGCTGGAGAGACAATATTAGGGAAAATTGGAGGTTGCTAAGAAAATAGAACAAAATGAAAGTGAAGCAATGCTGAACACGAAGTGATGGAAGAAAATGATGAAGTCGATTAAAACCCATCAGAGATTGTAACGCAATGGAGTGGTAGTAGTAAGGTTGTATTTTGATATAAATATCAGGCACTTCACTCTGGCTGACTCAGACAAAATTTTTGGTACGCTCATGTGCCATGTGAGTCATGTGAGTAGGAAGTCATGTGAGGTTTGCGCACTTTCTCGGCGTGTCCGTAGACGATTCCCAAGGTGATACAAGCTTTAATTACCCTGATTTTTCTAGTAAATTTTTTGCAGATCAGAACGTTCTTCCTATCCCAGATTTATGACAGGACACGAAGATGATATAGGTTAAAGAGATTCAGATAGCGAATAAATACCAAAACATAATCAACTAATTGAAAAAATATCCTTTACTACATGAAAAATGTAATTTCATAGACCATATCAGAATCCTAATACATCTTCGAAATGACAATTCTGTGGATCTTCTAAAGTTTGAAACAACGATGGCAGATTGGTACTTTTTTTGACATAGTAAGATTCATAATTTTCCATTCCATTTATTTTAATGCCATTGATAGGGCAATTCTGGGGATTACCAGAAAGTATAAAATTCCAAATGAAATCATAAGAAGAAGAACCCAGCTCAATGATATCATCAAAATCAAACGTAGTGGTCATGTAGCCCGAATCTCCGATAATATATGGGCAAAAAGAATATAGAATAGAGATCCAGAACGGAAAAGGGAAGTAAAGACGGGCCACAGTTATAATATGAGGAGAACTGCTTATGATGATAATTAAAATATTGAGTAAGCCACGGAGTTGTTGATTGCAGGAATCCCAAAACGGGATGCCAAGTTGAAGGCTTAAAAAAGTGAGTTAATAACCGAGTTAAATTCGTAAGCCACCGATATTTCAGCTAACGAATCACTCAGACCGACTGAGTGAAAAATCGCCAGATTTGATTACTTTTAGGATATTGTTATTATTTTGTTGAGGTAAAAACTGAGCTACTTAAAAATAAGGAATTCGTTTACAGGTTCATTGCCAATTATTGTATTTTATGATTAATACAGTCAAAATCTTTCGGAAAATTTCTGAAGAAGGAAGCTACAGAAAAATTTTTATTACATGAAGAATAAATATTATTGAGAAAATTGCTTGGTGCATAACTATCCATAAGCTCCCCTTGAAACCTCTCTTAGAGGTTGTATTACAGTGATTTCTTCATTGCGTTTCATGTGAATAACATTAATTACTTATTATGGCAACAATATAATTATTAGATTTCTTCTAAACAAACCATTAAAATATTTTCCACTGACAACATTGGTTTTACCGATGGTATTCTCCCAACGTAATGTTTTTCTTTTAATGCCGATAAACATATTTTTTTGCAAAACCGTCAGGAAAACACCCTTTATGTAATAGTCTTCATCACCTCGGGTTTTTACTATTTTTAGGAAAGTGTATTCCATATCAACAACAAATTCTGCGAACAATTTTATGTTGCTACTTTCAGACAACATTCAACTAGTTTTTATATAACAAACATGAAAAACAAAAAATCAGATAAACATTTTCTTGTTATTTGTTATAGTGGGGGAGCTACTATAACAATTGCGAATAAATTATAGTTTTAGGAATACCTTGGAATCGGATACTTGAGTATAACACGTCGGAATTCTCTTTTAATGTTGGAAACCTTGAGTTTGTCTCATATTTATACAGTATGATCTATGTCAGTTCAAGCTAACACTTTCTATACAAAATTATTTGTAGACATTATCAAGAGAAAAAGAAAAAAAATATTACTGGCAGTGATGTCAGATTTCAGAGCTTGCCTAATACATTAGTGAAGCAAGTTCAATTCAAATAACCTGTCACTATTTTTGACGATGTCCGTTTTTTACAGTAACGCGTCATTTGTTGATTAGTTTGTTAACAGTACTTCATTTCGCATTGAAAATGAACTCCTTAAAACAACACATGCGTCTGTGTGGAGTGATAGATTGAAAAATTATCGAGATATGTTGGAATACCTGTTCTGGTTGGCCGTCAACAGCGTCAACAAAATTTAACATAGTTAACGTAGAAGAAATGTAGATTATTCTGGGAGATATGTCCGCTGCAATTTCTCTGTCTCACAAGTAAATATGTACCATTTTATCGAATATCAAGGTAACTCACCATCTCCCAAGGCTATCATTTTTATTGAGTCACTGACGAAAAACTTGAAAAAACTTATCGAACAGCTACCACATTTTCTTGATATAGTTCTGGCTGACTCTTTCCTCTCTCCAAAACTAAAATTACTACTTTGACGTACTTCTTTTCAGTATATAGGCGATATAAGAGAGAATTAACGGCGAGTACTAATGTATTTTTTATGAGAGTAAGAGTACTATGTGCAACTTTGAAGGTGATGTTACAGCTATCGATTTGAAGCAATTTTTTGTCATAGTAGTACAGAATAGACGAAAAGATATCAAAGAAGGCTAACAATCTAATCAAACGTGGTGTTTGGAACGCATCTCATTCACATAATGTGCCACTGCAATATATAATCCATATATTTTCCGATACATCTCCGAATTTAGTGGTTTATATTAAGTAATAAGAAGAATGAAGCTAACTGTCTAGACACTTACTTCGTGGAATCTGTTCATATTAGTGTTTTAAATGAAACTGTTGAATGTTAAAAATTCTAAAAAATTGACAATTGTTTCGATAACTGAATATCATCGTCAGAATGACAGAAGTTACATTCCATTTGATGCCTACCTGATTTTTAGTAGTTATTTTTGGCTAAACCAAGAAGGGACCTACCTTGTGATTGACTTAATAAATGATAATAGAAAAAAGAAGAGGATGTGATATTACAAATATTGATGCTTAGATATTATTAGCCCTATGGTGATATCCTGGATATCATTTTTCCAATTAAGATCAGTATAACCGTGCAATGATATAGAAAATTATATCTTATGAAATTGACTGTCTCGACCCTTACTTCGTGGAATATGCTCATATTGATTTATCGAAACAATTGTCAATTTTTTAGAATTTTCAATAACTTTTATTATATTGTGGAATTAACTAGAGACCTTGAGTTTCATTTAAAAACACTAAAATTATATCTGCTGATCTCTACAATTAACACTCAAGAAGACAGTTTAATAGTGGAGGACTCCCTAGATTTATGTGTTCATTGACGACTTCATATTGTGGGTTTCTTAAGTGTCTTCTAATTTTCAACTTTTCAAGGAAATTCAGTTCTTGTTTCTTATCACAAATATGTAGTACTTCTAGTTCTGTGTTAGGTGTCAATGAATGATTGGTGTCAAGTAGATGTTTTGCGTAATGGGATTTATCTAGTTGTTTTAATTTGTATGCTCGTGTGTTCACTGTATCGGATTTCAAAATTTCTAAGGGTCTGACCCAAATAAACAGCATTACATTCTGGACATTTGAGTTTATATATTAATATTGTTTTTTGTTATGGTCTTCCCTGTTAATATTGAATATAATTGTTATTCATTTTATTGGATAAAATATTATGAGTAAGATTTATTATGAAAAGTGTATCAATGAATTTAATAATAATATAAAATGCGTTCTTAACGTGTTGGAACGGTCCATTATCTCAGAGGAAATGCGCGTACAGGTCAATTCTTATTTTTATTTTTTAATTGTTTTTCCAAAAAATAAGTTTTTAATCCCCCTACCTTACCAGATGTGACGTTATCGAGAATTTTTTGTATGGAGACGGTATATTTCATATCAAAAATTAAAAGTCCATACACACAATATACTGAGTGTAATGAAAACCACCCTTTGTATTTCGTAGAACTTAATTAATTTTTTATTTTACAATGAATTTGATTATCCTAGTAATTTTTTATTAAAAATAAACGGTTTGAAAGATTAAAATTAACTCTTCCGCACTCCGGAGGCTGTATAATGCTAACATATCGAAATTTCTTCAAAAATGACCAATATGTTGTATACCTGGATTTATAGGAACCGTTGTACTGGTTCTGGTGAGCTAAAAATCTATAGGGTCCATCTGTGAGACGCCCTGAGCGATATCCAATCATAAAATTGGTCTCTTGCATACATTCCAGAAGCTGTCTCATGTTAACAAACTGAAATTTCTTCAAAAATGTGGTACTGCAAGTACCATGGTACGCATTGTACTGGCTCTGGTGAGCTGAAAATCAATAGGGTTCTTCTGTGAGATATCCTGAACAATATTCAATCAAAAAATTGGTGACTTGTCGCACTCGGGAGGCTGTATCGTGCTAATAAGACATGTTACGAAAAGTGATCGACGACATAGACACAGGGATTTTTTCTAAAAACCCTTTTTTGGTGCTATTCTCACTAAAAACCTGAAAAATATAAAAAAACTTTTTTTGGGGTAAACCAATACTTTTCTCGCATCGTAGAATAGGGTTGACGGAAAAGTAATAAGCGAAAAACGTGATTACAAGAAGTGTAATGTAACAAATTTGTTATGGTTGAGAAATATGGGCTATTAATTTTTAATATAAAAACATACCGTTTCCATTTGAAAATTTTTTAATGACGTCACATCTGATAGGGTAGTGGGGGTAAATTTTTTTTGAGGAAAACAATTAAAAAACAAAAATAAAAATGTAAGTGTCCGCGCTTTTACTCTGAAAATAGTTACTCTGGTATGGTATATTCTATGAAATTATATGGTAGAAATCGACAGGCGGGTAGAACACAAACCTTCGTCCACAGTATTTCTACATTAAAGATCCCCGTACGGAATCTTGATTCGCAAGTGGCTGCGTTTTTATCGCATTCGTAGTAGTTTCGCATTGTTTATGAACAAAAAATAAATGAAAATGGAAAAAATAATTCAATTGTTTCGAAAGCATCCCATTCTATATAATCTTTCTCATGAAGATTATAAGAATAATCGAAAAAGGATAGGGTTTGGAGTAAAATTGGAGAAGAAATAGGCGAAAATGGTAAGTAATTACTATTTAATTAGTAATAATAATGATAAAGTAGTTATAAGAAGTCAAATGGCCATCGACCCAGGCCCTTCAGCCATATAATTAGTATTTATTCTATTTAAATGTTGTGTATAGCTCTACACACCAGAATGAAGTTTTTAATGTAACAAAAAATATCATATGCCTGAATTAAAAATAGTGGCAAATTTGTCGCGTACAGAAAATGCCAGTGTTGCTGCCCTCCTTGAACCGTTATCAAAATTCTGGAAAGCTCTAATTCCAGATTCTGCTGGGTCTAAAAGTTCGATCCATGATCACATTATTTTGTCCGAAAGTATAAGTGAAATGCATGCAGTTTTTACATTAAGAATGGTAGTTTGGACTTTTGTTTCCATTGGTCTATTTTTGGGCTAATATACCGAAAGCATTTTCTACCACTCTTCTAGCCGTACAGGGTCTTGCATTATAATTTTCCTTAAAAACATATGTTTTACTTTGCTTGTATGGAAAGGGCCTTAACAAATATGGCTTCAGTGAAAAAGCTTCGTCTCCAGTTATGACATGAGGAGAAGGTTCACTTTGCCCTGGGAGATGTTTTGGTTCAGGCACATTCATTAAGTTTCTTTCAAATCTTCTTTCCATATTAGAGGTTTCGAAAATCCCACCATCACCATTTTTACCAAAACCGCGAATATGAACTGATATAAATCTGTAATCAGGATCAACAATGCCTAATACTATTGAAAATTTGTTTAAATAGCACCAATAACTGGATCCAGTTTTGTTTGGGCACTTTGTAACATGCTTGCCGTAGATGCTGTCAATACAGTTCGGGAATTGCCATGTATTTCTAAAGCCTTTTTCAGATGTTTTCCAAATTTCTGTGGTGGGTTCAGGTAAATAAGTATCCTGCAAATGTTTACATAAAGCTGCACAAACTTCTGTAACTGCAGCACATACAGTCGAAAACCCAACTCTAAAACTATGGCCAACTGCATAAAATATATCTCCGGTAGCAAAAAACCTAAAAATAAAAATTTTTTAGGGGACGAGATTAAAACGATGTGCAGGAATCTGAGAGATACTTATACCAAGTATATTAGAAGCACCGAAACTAAAACGGGACAAGCGGGAACTAATTCAAAAAAATGGATATGGTCAGATCACATGGAAGTTTTCAAACCATTTTTAAATTTTGCTTCAACTACATCTAATGTCAACGATGTCTATTCACAAGAATTTACCGCAATGACAAATATGGATCTCTCCAAAAGCGTAGCAACTTCCGAACCGGAGCAAACAAATAGTAGCCAAAATTTAAAAGAAACACAGTCCGTTACTTCTCAAACGTCGAATACTGATATGTCAGGTTGAACCCTCAGTATTAACACCTACATCAAGTGTCGCGAAAACTCCAGTTATACCATTAGCAAGCAGAAAACGCAACTCTGAGCCATCGGCGTCTGTTGAAGACATGATCATTTACATATTTTGAACACTAAAAAACCGCGTATGGTGCATCTGACCAACTTTTTTTGGCTCACGCAAGTACGATAAAAATTTATTCTCTTAGAAGACAAATTGAGGCCAAAATGAAAATTGCGCAAGTCATCATGGAACAGGAGGAGGAAGGAAAGTTCTTTACATAGCCATTCTAGACCAGCAAGTACAGATACTTATCCCAACATCTCTGCTGTAGAGTATTTCAGTTGCATCTCTAGGTTTTCCAAACGTTGCTGCATTCCCCAGACAACTACAAACCTCTGAGTGGTACAGCAAAGCATCAGAAAACAACTATATCGCATTAACCGACGTTAGAATTGAACCCTCTTCAGAAGAATCATTAGGTTCTAACGACCTTAACACTTTTAATCCATATAGTTAATAAACACATGTATTAAATACTTATGACTGTATGTTTTACTAATAAAAGGCTCTATTACTTTTCCGCTCAACCTTTCTATATGCGAGAAAAGTATTGGTTTACCCTAAAAAAAGTTGAAATTTTTTTTTGAGTAATTTTTACGTTTTCCATCAACAACAACACGGAAAAACGGTTTTTAGAAAAAAAAGTCTGTGTGTATGTCGTCGTCGTTGTCGTCGGCTACTTTTTCTTACATGTCTTGTTAGCACGATACAGCCTCCGGAGTGCAATAAGTCAGCAATTTTATAATTGAATATTGTTAAGGACATATCACATATGAACTCTATTGATTTTCAGTTTACCAGAGCCAGTAGAACGGCTGCTATGGTACTTGAAGTATGACATTTTTGTCATTTTTGAAAAATTTCAGTTTGTTAACATGATACAGCTTCGGGATTTCAACAAGTCACCAATTTTATGATTGAATATTATTCAGAACATATCACAGATGAACTCCATTGATTTTCGGCTCAACAGAGCCAATACAACAGGTGCTACAGTACTTTTAGTACGATATTTTTGTCATTTTTAGAGAATCTTCAGTTTGTTAGCACGATACAACCTCCGGAGTATATACAAGTAACCAATTTTATGATTGGATATTATTCAGAGCGTCGCAAAGATGAACTCTATTGATATTCAGCTCACTGCAGCCAGTACAACGGGTGCTATGGTACTTGAAGTACCAAATTGGAGAATTTTCAGTTTGTTAGCACAATACAGCCTCCAGAGAGTATACGATTGATCACTTTTATGATTGAATATGGTTCAAGGTGTCTCACAGATGTGCCCTATTGATTTTCAGTTGCCTAAAGCGAGTACAGCGGGTCTTATAAATCCAGATATACTAAATTTTTGGTTATTTTTGGAGAAATTTCGGTTGGTTAGCACGATACATCCCCCAAAGTGTATACAAGTAACAATTTTATGATAGAATATTGTTCAGGACCACAGATGCGGAAAAGTTAGTTTTAATCTTTAAAACCGTTTATATTTCTATTCATATATATGACTATTTTCCAAATAACAAATGTTCGATGTTATTACCTTAATGTTATGGCTAATCGTTATTCGAGCGCAATAGCTTCTCGATAATTTGTATCTGATTTTCGATCATCATTTGCTATAAGACGTAAAAGTTCAAAGTTCATCTAAACAGTCTATGATCATTTTAAAATAAATATGAAATCGTTTCTAATCATTGCGTAATTGCGGCATTAATGTATGAAATACCCCAAATTTTCGTCTTTCTTGATTAATCTCGTGAACCCATTATCTTTTCTTCCTAAGATTAGATACACAATAGGTCATCACACTTGTATTTATATCCTCATAATATCATATTACATTGTTCTTCCAGTGCAAGCAACACAAGTGCTTCTTCTTCATCCGATGATGATTTTTTGAGGTAATAAGTATTGTTTGATTTTTGTTTCTAAGAATGTTTACGTACTGAAAATATGTCACATATGATGCGGTTATATCCGGTTCTTTACGGATTCGGCTGCGAATTTCGTTGCCAACTTTCCCTCACAAATCTTCGCGACACATTCGGGTTGGCTTGGGGGATCCTTTATAAATATTTTCGGTACATTGGATCTTGTATTTTTCTTAGGATTTTCTAAGAACACATTGGTAGTAACTGGTTTTTTATGACAACAACTGAATCTTTAACAAACTAGGTAGTGCAAATAGTACCATAGAAATTATATTATAGTCTTTCGCCAAACCCTATCCAATATGCGAGAAAAGGGTTTACCCCAATGAAAATTGAAATTTTGAAAAAAAAATTTAACGGTTTGTATGTATGTCGTCACTGTCGTTGTCGTCGTCTCCGTTGTCGTCGGCCACTTTTCGTAACATGTCTTGTTAGCAAGATAGAGCCTCCGGACTGCAATAAGTCACAAATTTTATTATTGAATATTCTTCAGGATATCTCACAGATTAACTCTATTTATTTTCAAGTCACCAGAGACAGTATAACCGAGGCTATGGTACTTAAAGTACCACATTTTTGGAAAAATTTCGGTTTGTTAGCACGATATAGCATTTGGAGTGTATACAATTGACCAATTCTGTGATTGGATATTATTCAGGGCGTTAAAAATATGAATGTTATTGATATTCAGCTCACTAGAGCCAGTAAAACGGGTACTGTGGTACTTGAAGTACCACATTTTTGTCATTTTTGCAGAAATGTCTGGTTGTTAGCACGATACAGCCTCCGGAGTGTACACAAGTGACCAATTTTATGATTGGATACTGTTCAGGGTGTCTCAAAGGTGAATTCTATTGATTTTCAGGTGACTAGGGCCAGTACAACGTGTCCTATAAATCCAGATATACTACATTTTTTGTCATTTTTGGAGAAATTTCAGTTTGTTAGCACGATACAGCCTCCGGAGTATATACAAGTGACCAATTTTATGATTGAATATTATCAAGGACGTCTAATAGATAAACCCTATCTATTTTCCGCTCGAAAGAGCGAGTACAACGGGTACTATGGTACTTAACGTACTATATTTTTGGAAAAATTTCGGTTTGTTAGCACGATACAGCCTCCGGAGTGTATACAAGTGACCAATTTTGAACTTGGATATTATTCAAGGCATCTAATATATAAACTTCAGCTAACTAGAGCCAGTACAATGGATGCGATGGTGATTGAAGTACCTCATTTTTTTAATTTTTGGAAAGATTTCGGTTTGTTAGTACGATACAGCCTCCGGAGTGTATACAAGTGACCAATTTCATGATTGAATATTGCTTAGCGCACCTAATAAATGAAACCCATAGATTTTCAGCGCACTAGAGCGAGCTCGTACAACGGGTGCTATGGTACTTGAAGTACCACATTATTAGTGTTTTGAAATGAAACTCAAGGTCTCTAGTTAATTCCACAATATAATACAAGTTATTGAAAATTCTAAAAAATTGACAATTGTTTCGATAAATCAATATCATCGTCAGAATGACAGAAGTTACATTTCATTTTATATTATAAACATATATTAAGCCAATCACAAGTTAGGTTACTTCTTGGTCTAGCCAAAATTAACTACTAAATATCAGGTAGGCATAAAATGAAATGTAACTTCTGTCATTCTGACGATGATATTGATTTATCGAAACAATTGTCAATTTTTTAGAATTTTCAATAACTTGTATTATATTGTGGAATTAACTAGAGACCTTGAGTTTCATTTAAAAACACTAATATGAGCATATTCCACGAAGTAAGGGTCGAGACAGTCAATTCACCACATTATTGGTAATTTTTGGAGAAATTTCGTGTTGTTAGCACGATACAGCCTTCGGACTGTATACAAGTGACTAATTTTATCATTGGATATTGTTAAGGATATCTCACAGATGAACTCTATTGATTTTCAGCTAACCACATCCAGTACAACGTGCCCTATAAATCCAGATATACTACATTTTTGGTAATTTTTGGAGAAATTTCGGTTCGTTCGCACAATACAGCCTCCGAAGTGTATACAAGTAACCAATTTTATGGAAAGATATTGTTCAGGGCGTGTTACATATGCGGAAAAGTTAGTTTTAATCTTTAAAACCGGTTATTTTGCACAGGGAAGCTCACAATGTCAAATTCTCCAGTTTTGGTTATATCTCTTGATAAATTATTTTCTAAGCTCGTCGACTCAGAAAGGGCTGTTCTAGAATATGACAAGATTTTGACATCCAGGTTCGTGGAGTACAGGGCTTCAAAGTTAAATTCTGTTTTTTCAATCGTCGGAATATATCATGAATACTTGGTTTTTGTTAATATTTTCAAACAGTTGAAGGTCTATAGTCTACTCCCCTACATTTCCGAAGGAATTGCTTTATTCGCAGGCGAAAAGACGTTATCCAAATGATCACTGCTTTTTTAATTAAAGGCTTTTAAACTTTGTGTTTCAACCGAAGTTCTTATATGAACTTTATCCTCTGCTTTGTGAGTCGCTCGTTCGAAATATATGATTACTTCACAAATATTGACTTCTATATCTATTGTTTCACATTTTTCCTCTAGTAGACAACATATTTTTTCATAAGGGGCACTATATTTATCTGCTGATAAAACGGCTACTAGAGATATATAGTG